>JAWHQI010000051.1:10000000-12450091 GCA_033032865.1 Dactylorhiza incarnata | reverse complement strand
CCCCCCCCCCCCCCCCCCCCCCCCCCCCCCCCCCCCCCCCCCCCCCCCCCCCCCCCCCCCCCCCCCCCCCCCCCCCCCCCCCCCCCCCCCCCCCCACGATGTAAACTATTTTTTTGTAATGAAATGAAAAATTACTCTCTCAGTCTTTCCTTTATTTTTCGCTTTTCACGCTTCGAATTGCTTACGTGCTCGCGTATTGGAGACAAGCGCCACGCGCACACCTGCGCTTCGCTCAAGCACTTGTTGACTCACGCGCGCATACTCGCACAAGTACGCATTCGCATTCCGGCATGCACCCCCTGCGCACATGCGAACCGATCGAACACCCGCTTACTTGCCTCTCTTCATGGGACTTAACCAAATTTTTCCCTTTGCATTTATTCCAACAATGTTCTTGCTTGCGAGCCCTTCGCTGAGGCGAATGCCCATTCCGGTAGGCTCATTACTTTCACGTTCGCACGCTTCCGCTTTCACCAATTGAGATATACCTGTTAACTGTCTGTACTTACTCGCACACCACCACTCGCGCTTCTACGACTGGTGTGTTTACATCAACTGCCAGCTTACACTCGCGCACCATCACTCGCACTCTCGCGAGTGGTGTGCGTTTGCCGATTTCTTAGGACTAAGGTGGCCACGATAATTCTACCGAGAGCTCAACCTTGCCGAGAGACTCCTCTGCTGGGTCCACTCACATCACTGCTGAGCGAGTGACCTTTCCAGGCGAGTGCCTCCTCTACTGGGGACACTCACGTACTTGACCCTTGAGATTTTTCACTTCTCATATTTTCCTTACCTTCCAGCCACCGGGTGAGTCTACTGTCCTGTCAGCTGGATGAGAGACTGACCGTGTCGTCTTCGTTAGAGCTTGTTGCCTTGGGCCTAGTACCAACTTTACCTTAGCCAGACTCTCCAGAGATCAACCTAACCCACAATCTAATGAGAGCCCGGTAGTAGAAATGATCTGGGGCATTCCAGCCCCAACTTTCCCTAGCCAGCCTCTCTAGAGATCAACTTGACCCACCGTCTAATGAGAGCCCGACAGCGGAATCGATCTGGGGCACTCCAGCTCAAACTTTCCTTAGCCAGCCTCTCCAGATATCAACCAGACCCACCGTCTAATGAGAGCCTGACATCGGAATAGATCTGGGGCATTCCAGCCCGAACTTTGCTTAGCCAGTCTCTCCAGAGATCAACTTGACCCACCGTCTAATGAGATCCCAACAGTGGAATCAATCTGGGGCATTCCAGCTCAAACTTTCCTTAGCCAGCCTTTCTAGAGATCAACCTGACCCACCGTCTAATGAAAGCCTGGCAGTGAAATCGATCTGGGCACTCCAGCTCAAACTTTCCCTAGCCAGCCTCTCCAGAGATCAACCTGACCCACCGTCTAATGAGAGCCCGACAGCGGAATCAATCTGGGGCATTCCAGCTCAAACTTTCCTTAGCCAGCCTCTCCAGAGATCAACCTGACCCACAGTCTAATGAGAGCCAAGCAGCGGAATCGATCTGGGGCACTCTAGCTCAAACTATCCTTAGCCAGCCTCTCTAGAGATCAACCTGACCCACCATCTAATGAGAGCCCGGTAGAGAATTTGATCTGGGGCATTCCATCTCAAACTTTCCCTAGCCAGCCTCTCTAGAGATCAACCTGACCCACCGTCTAATGAGAGCCCGGCAGCGGAATCGATCTAGGGCATTCCAGCACAAAGTTTCCTTAGCCAGCCTCTCTAGAGATCAACCTGGCCCACAGTCTAATGAGAGCCTGGCAGCGGAATCGATCTGGGGCACTCCAGCTCAAACTTTCCTTAGCCAACCTCTCCAAAGATCAACCTGACCCAGAGTCTAATGAGAGCCTGGCAGCTGAATCGATCTGGGGCATTCCATCTCAAACTTTCCTTAGCCAGCCTCTCCAGAGATCAACCTGACCCACCGTCTAATGAGAGCCCGGCGGCGTAATCGATTTGGGCACTCCAGCTCAATCAAGAACATCATATGGACAGCAGAAAACAACAATAAACTTATACCAATCTAACATATACTTATATCTCTGGTGTGATAGACAATGTTCGGCTTCCTGAACCCCTCCGGGAGTGGTGCTGAGAACACCAATTCGCAGGATGGGCTTCCTCCACTCACTTCTCTCGCCTGTTTGACTCGCCCCACGAGCTCCCCGACTGGGCCCTCACTCGCCAAAACAGTGCTCGCCAAAATAGAGCTCGCTGGAACACCACTCACCAGAGCAGCGCTTGTCGGGGCAGCACTCGTCGGAGCAGCGCTCGTTAGACTCGGAAACAGCTCTCGCACCGCGAGATCTCGATCTGGTGCCTCGCTGGCCACTTCCTTGCCAGCTCTCTGTCCCGGGGCATTCTCGCCAACTCCCGATGACTGGATGACCTGAGGTGCTGGAGTTGCAAACTTGCCCCATGCCGAGGCGAAGGAGAGATTGATGGTCTCGAGCATCTCCCTGCGAAGATCTGCTATCATCTCAGCTGTCACTAGCAGTCCAGATGGTGATGAACCTCCGTAGTCGCCCTCTCGCTCACCCCGTTCGACCATGTTACCTCCACGAGGATTTCTTGTACTCGCTGCGATCCATGTCACCGCACCAAAAATGTTGGAACCGGTATTTTGGTCCAACGAGGAGTTCGGACACCCGAGATGGGGGGCAGCGAGCACTTACTAATCCCACGGAATAACCTGACCGAAGACTTAAAACTAAAGGCACGACCCTTGGCAACAGCCTGGAGGTCCCACCACTCATCCGAAAGATTTTTGAGCGCTTCCCCTCCCAAGCCAAGGCTGAAGCCGGGCCCCTTGGAGAGCTGGAGGAGCTAACCAAAGAACTCTTGAGGAGAAGCAAAGATCTAGAATATATCTTCTCCCAGGATGCCCCAAAGGGTCTATTTATATCCTTTTTTGAACTGGTCTGCTAATAGCGGGATTCTGCCTTTTGGTTTTACTATACGCACCCCGAACTGGTCTGCTAACAGCCAAACTCCGATGTTCTGGATGGCTATTCTTAGCCCACTAGGGGTATCAGGGTGAATTAACCTACAGGCCCTGCTGGGTGAGTAGCCCATGAAGGCGCCACTCGCCAGTCTCTCTTCGAGCTGGGCTCGCGAGATCTCCTCTTGTGAGTGGAGGGGAGCCCCCACTCGCCTCGCCAGACTAACACTACGAGACCTCATCTGACTCGCCCTGTCTAAATTGTTGGGTTTTTCTAGAACCATACATCAAATGTAGGCGCAGCGGAAATGAAGAGAAACAACCCAAAAAGACTTTGGATCGGCCATGAATGTTGAATCAAGAAGTTAACAAAATGCTAGGTATGAAATTACCTTTGCGGGATTGGATCAAATCCAACCTAGATGCTCCACGAGTTGATTCCTGTCGTCGGCTATGCGAGTCCTCACGTAGAATAATGTCTACGTCTCTACAGTGATCCACACGAGCCGGGAGAAGAATGACTGCACCTTGAACTTCCACGAACTGCTAGGTTCGCTCCAGGAAGAACGCACACGGCGACGATCGCCGGAGAGGAGGACGGCGGACGCGATTCAGAGACGGCGGAACACTTCCGTCGGCTAGGGTTCGTAAGGCGAGAGCGGAACTCCTTCCGTCGGCCTTTTCTTTTCGTTAGTTCTAAGAATCCTAAAACGAAGTCCTATTTATACCCAAAGGATAAACAACTTCTAGAAGAATCGCTATCCGCAGACCACACAGCAGAATAAGGGCTTCTGTTACAATTCGTCGGAATTCCACGGAAGATCATTCGTCGAGATTTCACGGGACAATCCGACGAATCCGACGAATCAGATCAGACGGCAACATTTGCCGAGAAAATGATCTCTGTAACAATTCGTCGAGTCTTCACGGGACAACCCGACGAATCCCGACGAATCCCGACGAATCCAGACAGACGACAACATTTTGCCGACTGAAGGGTTTCTGTAATAATTCGTCGAGTGTTCACGGGACAATCCGACGAATCCCGACGAATCCGACAAATTCTATCCGTGTAAACCCGACGAATTCAGACAGCAACAACCTGCTGGATTTCCCCATTCTATATATGGTGATTGGTAACATTTACCAACACAGTCAATCTACCAACTTCTCCACATGCTCTTATGTGCGACCCTGCAGGCTCATATCGCGTTGGCAGTGAGATTACATGTTTGACCACTTCTAGATCACAATGGCAACTCCAACAGTCTCCCACTTGATCTTGAAAGTATCAAACCAAAAACCTCACAAACAATGAGCGGCATCTAGCAATGCATCATTGCTCCCCAAGCAATAAGAGTTCATAACTCATAAGCCTTTATGACCAATGTTCCAGCGTTGTCTTTGTCCCTTTGTCCCTTACATCCGGAAAGAACTAGAGGCATGGACCGTGTCACCCTCATAATAGCTCAATCCAAGTTTCTTGATCTAGAACGGACTTCCAGAGAATGGTGAGCTCAATATCACATATTGACTCTACCAAGCATGGCCATGCGTTTCTCAGTCCAATTCCATCAAGGGGCCCATGGATGCAACTCCTGTTATATAGGAGGACAAATCCCATATCTGCTCACACCCAAACACCCAAATGATTCGTAACGTACCCAACGACCACCCTTATCATCAACCTTCTTCAAGGAAGACTTTAGATGACATCAAAGCACGCTCTTCCTCACTCGGTGAATGCTGTGACTTCAGGTCAAAGGACCACAACACCATTGTCAAATGAGACCTACTTGTGACACTTTTAAGTAACAATCCACAAAGTAGTCTCAGGTTGGGTCTGTCCAGTACAACTTGTTCACTAACAAGTACCCACGTGATGACTTGATATCACAATATCATGACCTGTGAGAACCGGTCATCAGTCAACACACATGCTAGTCTTAATGTATCATCATCACCCTTAGCTTCTACGATGATACCTCGACCAGGGACCTTTTAAGAATGAAGCTTCGAAATCATAGGCTCTCACATTCAAGTCTCGTACTTGATGTCCTATGGAAGCGAACATTCTAAGGGTATTTATCACGAATTTTATTCTATCATATAGAAACAGTATATCGTAATAAAAGAACTTGCCATTAATCTTAAAAAGAAATAATTGGTACACAATTCATCATATGAATAAATTTTAAACAGCCAACAGAATATTTATTTTACATGCAACCCACAAGACTCCCACTAGAGTTGATCATTCAGGTATCGTATACCCATTGATCTAGTATGACCATCATGCTTTCTCTGCGCGAGAGGCTTTGTCAGTGGATCTGCAATATTCTCCTCAGTCGGCACTCTGCAAATGTTCACATCTCCTCGTTCGACAATCTCACGAATAAGATGGAACCGCCGAAGTATGTGCTTGGAGCGCTGATGGGATCTAGGTTCCTTAGATTGTGCAATTGCACCATTGTTATCACAGTAGAGAACTACGGGACCAACAATGCTAGGAACTACATCTAGCTCGCCGATGAATTTCCTAATCCATACAGCCTCCTTCGCTGCATTAGCTGCAGCGATATACTCGGCCTCAGTTGTAGAATCAGCAACTGTCTCTTGCTTGGAACTCTTCCAGCTCACAGCTCCTCCATTCAGGCAAAACACAAACCCTGACTGAGACTTTGAATCATCCCTATCAGTTTGGAAGCTGGCATCCGTGTAACCACTTACAACGAGCTCTTCCTTTCCACCATACACCAAGAATACATCCTTAGTCCTTCTCAAGTACTTCAGGATATTCTTTACGGCTATCCAGTGACATTCACCGGGATCAGACTGATACCTGCTAGTCATGCTCAAAGCAAAAGAGACATCGGGTCGAGTACATAACATTGCATACATGATTGACCCAATTGCCGAAGCATATGGAATCGACTTCATGCGGTCCTTATCTTCGCAAGATTTTGGACACTGGTCCTTAGAGAGATTCACACCATGAGACATGGGCAAAAATCCTTTCTTGGACTCAAGCATGTTGAACCGCTTCAACACCTTGTCAATGTACGTACTCTGGGTCAAACCCAGCAACTTCTTCGATCTATCTCTATAGATCTTAATACCGAGTATGTAAGTCGCTTCACCCAAGTCCGTCATAGAAAAGCAGTTCCCTAGGTTGTTCTTAACAACTTTCAGGGTAGGTATGTCATTCCCGATCAGCAGTATGTCATCTACATACAATATCAGGAAGACAACAATGCTCCCACTGATTCGCTTGTAAACACACGGTTCATCTTCATTCTTGACAAAACCAAACTCTTTGATCTTCTCATCAAAACGAAGATTCCAACTTCTAGAGGCTTGTTTCAATCCATAGATGGACTTATTCAGCTTGCATATTTTAGTGGCTTCATTTGGGGATACAAAACCCTCGGGTTGTGTCATGTACACTTCCTCAAGGAGGTTTCCATTTAGGAAAGCCGTTTTGACATCCATCTGCCAGATCTCGTAGTCATAATACGCAGCAATAGCAAGCAATATCCTAATGGACTTTACCATGGCAACAGGGGAAAAGGTCTCATCATAGTCAACACCATGAATTTGCTTGAAACCCTTAGCCACCAGTCGCCCTTTGAATGTCTGTACATTCCCATCCATGTCGGTCTTCTTCTTGAAGACCCACTTGCACCCTATGGGTCGTACCCCTTCAGGTGGTTCCACCAAGTTCCAAACTTGGTTTATATACATGGAGTCCATTTCGGATTTCATAGCCTCAAGCCATTTGTCGGAGTCCGGTCCATTCATAGCCTCTTGGTAGGTTGCTGGTTCATCATCATGATCCATAAGCAACACATTACCTATTTGAGACACGAGAAATCCATATCTCTCAGGCTCAAATCTTGGTCTACCAGATCTACGTAGGACTTGTGTTTCGTGAGCAGGTTCTCTAGCTACAACATCTTGTAGTCCTGGCTCAGAATCCAACTCTGGTTCATTCACTATTTGTGGTTCTTGAACTTCTTCAAGTTCTACCTTTTGCGTCTTTCTTGATAAGAACTCTTTCTCCAAGAAGACACTCGTCCTTGCGACAAACACTTTGCCCTCAGACGGTAGGTAAAAGTAATATCCCTTCGTTTCCTTAGGATATCCCACCAGATAACACTTATCCGATTTGGGTTCCAGCTTGTCAGGCATTTGACGTCGTACGTATGCCTCACAGCCCCAAATTTTAATGAACGACATACTAGGACGCTTCCCAGTCCATATCTCATATGGTGTCTTTAGAACCGTTTTCGTCGGAGCGCGATTCAGTGTCATTGCAGCAGTCTCTAAAGCAAAACCCCATAAGGAAACAGGCAAGTCTGCATGACTCATCATCGACCGTACCATGTCTAACAGAGTACGATTTCTCCTCTCAGACACACCATTATGCTGCAGTGTCCTAGGTGGAGTGAGCTGTGATACAATACCACACTCTTTCAGATGATCACGGAACTCATGACTCAGGTATTCGCCACCTCGATCAGATCGGAGTGCTTTAACCTTTTTACCCAATTGGTTCTCCACTTCATTCTTAAACTCTTTGAACTTTTCAAAGGTTTCGGATTTGCACTTCATAAGATACACGTATCCGTATCTACTGAAATCATCAGTAAATGTAACGAAGTAGAAATACCCACCTCTAGCCATAGAACTCATGGGTCCGCATACATCACTATGTACAACACCCAAGAGATCCTCAGCCCTCTCAGTATAACCAGTGAAAGGGGCTTTAGTCATCTTGCCTAATAAACAAGACTCACATCGCTCAAATGATTCATAATCAAATGAGTCCAATAGTCCATCTTTATGGAGCTTGGATATGCTCTTCTCATTTATATGGCCCAAACGACAATGCCAGAGATATGTAGGATTTGAGTCATTTGTTCTTAGTCTTTTATTATTATCTACATTATAGATCGGATGGTCCAGGTTCAAAACATAAAGACCATTAAACAATTGAGCTACAGCATAACAAACATCATTCTTAAATATAGAACAACAATTGTTCTTAATTATAAAAGAAAATCCAATCATGTCTAAGCATGAAATGGATATAATGTTTCTAGTTATGGCCGGAACATAATAACAATTATCAAGTTCTATTACAAGCCCACTGGGCAAAGAAAGACGGTAAACCCCTACGGCTACAGCAGCAACTCTTGCTCCATTGCCGACACGTAGGTCCACCTCTCCTTTACTCAGCAATCTCCTCCTTCCTAGTTCCTGCACATTTGTACAAATGTGAGAACCACATCCGGTATCCAATACCCAAGATGAAGGAGCAGAAAGGTTTATCTCTATAACATAAATATCCGAATCGGAAGTCATACCTCCCTTCATTTTCTGCAGACCCTCAATGTACGAAGGACAATTCCTCCTCCAATGACCAGCCTTGCCACAGTGGTGGCATTTCCCTTCCTTCACGGTGCTCTTCTTTTTCAGCGCAGAAGATTTGGGCTCAAGATGTGACTTAGGTCCCACCTTCGTCTTCTTGAAGCCCTTGGCCTTACCCTTGCCTTTATGTACCATCAATATGGGACTAGCAGGCTTGGCCTTCTTCATGTTTATTTCGGCAGTTCGCAACATGCCTAGGAGCTCGGGCATTGTCTTGTCTATTTCATTCATGTTGTAGTTCAAGACGAACTGCTCATAATTATCCGGCAACGATTGCAGGATAAGATCTGTGGCCAACTCTTGACCCAGAGGAAAACCCAGTCTCTCCAGGTTCTCTATATACCCAATCATCTTGAGTACGTGAGTACCAACTGAGTCTCGAGCTCCCATTTTGCACTGAAATAATGCCTTCGTGACATCGAACCTCTCTTGACGAGCTTGCCCTTGAAACATTTTCTTTAGGTGCTCGTCAATCTCCTTGCACCCCATGTTCTCGTGTTGCTTCTGAAGCTCAGAGTTCATGGTGGCAAGCATAAGGCACTCGACGTCTAAGGCGTCATCGGTATACTTCTTATAAGCATCCTTATCAACACGGGACGAGTTCCCGGTCGGCACCTCGGGGGCTTCTTCTTCCAAGACGTAGAGCTTTCGCTGTTGCCTGAGAACAATTCTCAAGTTCCTATACCAGTCCATGTAATTCGTCCCACTAAGCTTGTCCTTCTCAAGGATAGCTCTTAGGGACAAGGTGGAATGTGAACCACTTGCCATGGAGTTCTACAAGAATTCATGCAGAATCTAATTAGTACCAAAATTCCAAAATACAATTTATTTTAATTTGGACTTCAATTAAATACTCCCACTATTTTATTCAAATTGATGGCCCTCACTATCAATTCGGAGAGTCCATTGCGAGCTACTCTCTTAGTGGACAAGATCTGTATTTCACCAACACCACGAGTCCGCTTTGGCGTTCCTCTCATAATGCGGTTATTTAGGTAGGCAACGCTTGCCAATTGCATCATCATGCAACTCTTGTATGGCTGGTGAATAACTCCTTATTCGCATCCATCATATGGTGCATGCCAACCCTATGCCTCTAGGCACTCAACCTTTGAGGTCACCTAGTTAAGTTAGACCCGATGTCGACAGTGGGATATCACAATTATCTGCTCGCACCCTTACCAAGATAGATTAATGCACCTTGCTTTGGCAAGCCCACACTTCATCGATCGAGGCAGGAAGAGTGTCATCCATCGGAAGGCATCCGAACACTTAATATTTGATGAAGGGATTTTAATTTTAATAATAGGTTAACACTTAACCATGATCAACATTTGATCAAAGTGCACATCCACAGAAAAACAAGCTTTCTTAAATCCACATGCATCCCTTATGTGCACAACATAAGACTATCAACCTTTGATAGACGAAAAAGCTAAATCTGGACATTTAGAACTCTTCCAAATCTTCAGATTTACATGCATTGGACAAAGGCAAAGACAACTCGACTTAAAGCAGTAGACAAGCTCGTCTCTCATTGTTGGATTCAAAATCCAAAACAATACAAGGGTTCATTAACCACTTGAGGGACGGTTACTGCTAAGGAGACAACAATTTCTAACAATTAGAAATGACCACGAAATCCCAGACGTTCCTGGCGGGGTTCCAAGGGGCCGCGCCCCTGGCGGGGTCTTAGGGGCAGAGCCCCTAACGGGGTCCAAGGGGCAGCGCCCCTGGCGGTGGTCAAATGTGATATTCCAAGAAGAAATCTTGACATTTAGAACGCTTCCAAATACCTAGATTTGCACGTACTGGAATAACCAAACTTCTGAAACAAAATTCATGACCAGAACCTCGCTCTGATACCACTGTTGGGTTTTTCTAGAACCATACATCAAATGTAGGCGTAGCGGAAATGAAGAGAAACAACCCAAAAAGACTTTGGATCGGCCATGAATGTTGAATGAAGAAGTTAACAAAATGCTAGGTATGAAATTACCTTTGCGGGATTGGATCAAATCCAACCTAGATGCTCCACGAGTTGATTCCTGTCGTCGGCTATGCGAGTCCTCACGTAGAATAATGTCTACGTCTCTACAGTGATCCACACGAGCCGGGAGAAGAATGACTGCACCTTAAACTTCCACGAACTGCTAGGTTTGCTCCAGGAAGAACGCACACGGCGACGATCGCCGGAGAGGAGGTCGGCGGACGCGATTCAGAGACGGCGGAACACTTCCGTCGGCTAGGGTTCGTAAGGCGAGAGCGGAACTCCTTCCGTCGGCCTTTTCTTTTCGTTAGTTCTAAGAACCCTAAAACGAAGTCCTATTTATACCCAAAGGATAAACAGCTTCTAGAAGAATCGCTATCCGCAGACCACACAGCAGAATAAGGGCTTCTGTTACAATTCGTCGGAATTCCACGGAAGATCATTCGTCGAGATTTCACGGGACAATCCGACGAATCCGACGAATCAGATCAGACGGCAACATTTGCCGAGAAAATGATCTCTGTAACAATTCGTCGAGTCTTCACGGGACAACCCGACGAATCCCGACGAATCCCGACGAATCCAGACAGACGACAACATTTTGCCGACTGAAGGGTTTCTGTAATAATTCGTCGAGTGTTCACGGGACAATCCGACGAATCCCGACGAATCCGACGAATTCTATCCGTGTAAACCCGACGAATTCAGACAGCAACAACCTGCTGGATTTCCCCATTCTATATATGGTGATTGGTAACATTTACCAACACAGTCAATCTACCAACTTCTCCACATGCTCTTATGTGCGACCCTGCAAGCTCATATCGCGTTGGCAGTGAGATTACATGTTTGACCACTTCTAGATCACAATGGCAACTCCAACATAAATGCACCCTAGAGCAGTCTTCAAAAAGATCATGTTGTCGTCGCTCTCTACTCGCGAGTGGGATCTCTTGTTCACCTCGCCCAGCCTTGGGAAGGTACTCACCGCGAGTCTGCGAGCACTCCCTGAATTACCTGTGATTTATTCCTCCGCGAGTCGGTGAACACTGGGTTGTACAGAAATTACTATCTGCGTTGTGGGAAAGGCTATACTATGTAATCCAGGTTCACATGATAACATTTCCAAAGAAATGTTCAAGGTCTTGACTACCATCATATTAACCAAGAAGACTTATTGGAGTCAGTTCATGCTTGATAAATTCAAAACATGTTTAAGTACCCCAAATGTGGAAGGATAATTTCTTTGTATCTGATAAAGACCCTATATGATAAGCTTTTTGAATCTCAAGGCACTCCAATGCATTACCTGAAGAAGATTGACTATAAGTCAATTGAAAGGTGGGAAAATCCTTTCTTTAAGCCTAGTAAGAGTCGAGGAGAAACTTCTAAAAAGAAGGAAAAGAAGAAAAAGAAAGTAGTATTAAGCTTTAACAACCCTCTTAGTCATATTGAGGGGGAACAATATGAGCATCTTGTTCCTCAAGAAGATGTGAAAACATCATCAACCATGGAGATGCCCAGGGTTGCTGATGTACTAGAGAAAATAATGAAATTATGAAGGATGCAGATGTACAACCCCGTATTCGCCGAGTGGGCCCCTAGGTCCAAAAGGGGTCAAGCAGAGCACTCGCCCAGGCCATAAGAGGAAGGGGAGCCTCCGTGCGAGAGCGAATCCCATCCATAAGGCACTCGCCCGTTCAGAGGGGCGAGTGCACGGGAGGCCAGGCGAGTAGGGGTGGAGTCCCACTTGCCAAGCATGCCAGGTGTTTGGCAAGTGGTGCCTCCACGAACCACTCGCCCGGTGGAATCTAGTGTGCGAGAAGCATGGCGAGTGGTTCCATCACGAACCACTCGCCTAGAAGGTTTTGAGGGGGAAATTACCTAGATACCCTTCGTGGGTTGCCAATAGCCCTTCAGAACAGCGAAGTTAGGCTGTTGACGGACCAATTTGGGGTGCGATTAGTAAAACCAAAAGGCGGATTCAGGCTATTTGCAGACTAGACTAGAGAATCTATAAATAGACCCTTAAGGGCACCTTGGAGGAGATCCGATCTTTTAGGCTCTCTCCTCCTAGGCAAGTTTTGGTTGGCTGCTAGTGCCCTCTAAGGTGCCCGACTGAGCATTGGTTTGGGAGGGGAAGCTCTCTAAGATCTTTCGGGTGTATGGCAAGACCTCCTCGCTACAGCCTTGCGTCTATTACTAATTCTTCATCCGTAGTCAAGAGCTTAAGTGAGGGATAAGTAGGGGCGGGCTACACCCCCAGTGGGTCCGAACTCCAAGAGACCGGTTGCCAGTTTCAACATTTTTGGTGCGGTGAGCGTGGACCATAGACTGTGCAAGAAAATCTTAAGCTGAGCTCCATGGATGGAGATAGAGAAGAAGGATCCGACCAGGGCCACTAGCAGCCACCCGTGAAAGAGGTGATGATGGAAATGTTCGAAGGTCTGGCGAGAGATCCTGCAGACCTTGTAGCTAGATTTCGCCACAAGGAGCGAGAGAGAAACACCCGACGTTCCGGTGGTCCCGCCCAGTAGATAGGCGAGAACGCTCCCGACCAGCAACTCAGAAAGGAAGTGGCCGCGGAAGCGAATGTGCGAGATCTCCCAGGGCGGCAGCTGTTCAGCAGCCTCGCGAGTGCGGAAGTTTGCAAGCTGACTCCGCTCGAGAGGACCACTCACCGAGCAGGGGATGGTAGCCCCTTTTGCGAGTTGATCCTCTTGACCCCGATTTAGAGGGGTTCAGAGGGCCAAAGATGTCTTACTATACCAGCAAGGATGACCCAGTCCTGCACCTATAGTGGTTCGAGGACATGGTCTCGATCCTTCCAATGTCGTATGCCTTCCAGTGCTGGCTCTTTGCTACCACTCTGAAGGAGTAGGCGAGGGATTGGTTCCACCAGCTCCCAGTGGGTTATATCTACGCGTTCAAGGATCTGCGTCCGGTTGCACTTCTCGACATCAAATAATAGGAAGAAGGATGCGGAGGCACTCTTCAAGATAATGCAAGGGTCAGGGGAGTCGCTGGTCCATTATGTGGATAGGTTACTGGAAGAGGTCCTGCTTGTCGGGGAGGTGCCGTTATTCACCCTCTAGCTGGACTTCATAATAGGGTTGCGGGAAGGGTTATTCAAAATGAACCTGACGTGAAAAGCCCCTCTATCCTTCGAGGAGATGATGGAGCGGGTGGCGGAGGGGATTGAAGGGGAGGCCGCCAACCCGGAGTTTGCAAAAAGGTTGGAGAGGCTGAGCGAGCCAGAGGTGAGGCAGTAGGAGGGAAGGAGAAGAGAGGAGCCCAGAGGTTAGGGGTTTTAGGGGCAGCAACGGGATTGGGTCCATTAGGATCCCAATAACCAGCTGGCTTGGAGACCCTAGGAGGGACCAGTGATGAGTCCCATTTATATATATATTTATGGACTCATCTGGGCCGATTATCTAGTCTTTGCACCACACTTTAGGCACGTTTTCATTCATATTCACAATTCCCTGCTAGGTGCACTATTAGGCCCGTTTCGGTGTGCAATTGCGCTCCTTGTTATTGGGGGTAAGCACAGGGTGCTCCCCTTCCATTTCTCTATGTTTATCTGGTGCTGGAGGTGTATTCCCAGCTTGATTTTCTTGTGCGCAGGTGGCCGGATTGTCTTGTATCCAGTTTTCTCCCAGATTTCATAACTGTGTGAAACGCACGGTCGTGCGTTTTCCTTGACGTTCGGTCTGCTGCGGTCGTGAGCTCTCATCTGGGCAGAAAACTGGCGATCCGAGTTTACTCGTGCGTTTTAACGCACGGTCGGAATCGCCCATGCGTGAGTAAAACGCACGGTCTCCTGTTTCTGCTGTTTTAAGATGTATCTGAATTTGTCCGTGCGTTTTGACACGCGGACGGATTTTCCCGTGCGTGAGTAAATCGCACGGGCGGTGTAGCTTCGTCTTCATGCCATTTTTATCATTAATTAATGCACGGTCTGCGCACGGTCGTGTGTTCGACCGTGCGTGACCATTTTTCTGCCTGTTTAGTATTTAAGCAGGAATTGTTGCTGCCATTAGGGTGACGGGACAGAGCTCGATCCCCCTCGCGGGAAAGGCTGGGAATCCCGCCATTTTCACCCTTTCCACTGTAGGAGGCAAGAGGAGACCATCTCCGGCGATCTCCTTCATCATCCTTCCATCCGAGAGCATTTGCAAGCTTCCGCCGCCGCTAGCTCAAGCATTCCTCGCCGAGGAGACCATAGAAGCGCTGAAGATCGTTGGAGCAGTGACAGCCTCCTTCGAGTTAGCACGCCATCTGAGGGCCGAGCCCAGAGAGAGCCCGACAACCTCTCATTCCGGCCATGAACCCAAGACGCGGTGACATCTTCTTTGTGGTCCTCTCTAACCCTTGATGCTTGTACTTGTTTATGTGTTGTATGAATACTTGATAAGTTAATATTAAAGATTATTGCTTGTGTTCATGTCCAATGTTGATGCAGTGGCAAGAATAGCCCTTGTTTGTTATTGTGATAGCCTAGGTTGCTTGTGTGTGAAGCCACTTAGCGATTGCTAGTGGTGATGTTTGCGAAGAGGTGAGTACGACCCTCACGAACCCCGCACTATGGCCACTCCACCCGCTTACCGAAGCGCGGCATCGCGGCCGCTGCACTTACCCACACGTTGAGAAGCGGTGCTTTTCGACCCGCATTTCTTTTCATTCTGCAATAGCTTAGGAACCCAAATCACAACCCCCCTTTGTTTCTTATTAATCCTTTTAACTGATTTCCTGGTTTGAGCAAATCGTACTACCCAACTTGCGGTCCTTAGAGAACGATATTCGGGGAATTCCTCCCTATTTATTACTTGAGCGACCGGTGCACTGCCGTCGTATCGCATTTCGCGCTTGCTAATTAGCATTGCCGAAATAGCGCATCAAGTTTTTGGCACCGTTGTCGGGGACTGCAAGCGTTTATGATTTGTTCTTCTTGGAAATTCGTTTTAAGGACTTTTTGTTTTTTTATTATTTTTTTTGTGTTGAAGAAGGTGTATGCATAGAAGAGATCCTGGCAGCATTTGACCCTGAAATTGAGCGTACCCTGCGGGCGCGCCTCCGTGCTGCAGCCACCATGGATGTTAATGGAAATCCGGCTGAACCTGGAGTGGGAAATGTACCGGTCGTGGGTCAGGTAGCTGACGAGAATGAAGTGGTCAGGCCGAGACCTAGGACCATGAGAGATTACACCACTCCTACAGCTGGGAGTGTGTATCCAGGATTTGGGCCTAACATCATGAACAACCAGTTCGAAATCAAGCCCGCCATCCTGAACATCATCCGTAACAACGCGCAGTTCTCTGGGATGTCCAGTGAAGACCCACATCTTCACTTGGCAGAGTTCGCCGACATTTGCGGTACCTTCCGGTATGCTGGAATCACTGACGAAACAGTCAAGTTGAGACTGTTTCCATTCTCATTGCGTGACAAAGCAAAGGTATGGCTCCATTCTATCCCTCCAGGAACTGCTGCAACTTGGGATGTGCTCGCGTCCAAATTCCTCGCCAGATTCCACCCGGTGGACAAGATTGTGAGCCTTCGGCGTGAGATCGCCACCTTCCGGCAAGCTGAGCAGTAAACCCTCGCAGAAGCTTGGGAGCGTCTTGGTGACCTCCTGCGCAAATGCCCAAATCACGAGCTCCGGCCGTGGAACATCGTGGAGACCTTCTACTTCACCATCGAGCCCAACCATCGGGCGATGATTGACGCTGTTGCAGGAGGAACCCTGATGAACCACACGCCCGAGGAAGCTCTCAGAATTCTGCAAGACACCGCGTCCCATAGCACATTCTGGACTGCGGGGAGAAATGCGCCTAAAAGCGCTCGGGGACTATTCGTGGTGGATTCACTACCTCCCGTTGCTGCGCCCGCATCTAACATTAAATGTGAAGGATGTGGAGGCGGTGGTCACCACTCATACGAGTGCCCAGGTAGCGAGCCATCAGGTGAATTCTCTCAGCTTTGTTTAAATGAATCTGTAAATTTTGTTGGAAATCAAGCTAGGGGGACACCCTACGGAAATGCTTATAATCCGGGTGTGAGAAATCACCCCAATTTTTCATGGAACCAAAATGATGCAGGCCAACGATGGCAACCGGACCAGCATCAATACGATGCTCAATCGTCCGGAAGTCAACCAAGGCCGACTCAGCCGGGTTATAATCAAGGTGCCCCAGTCCCTAAGAAAAGTAATCTGGAAGAGTTGATGGAAAAGTTTATGGAAGTCGTCAACACTAATATGGTGAACCAAACCGCGTCCATGCGTAACTTGGAGATGCAAGTGGGCCAACTGGCTCAAGTGCTAACCGAGCGTGCTCAAGGGACCCTTCCCAGTAATACCGAAAAAAATCCAATTAACCAAGGGAAGAGTCTCTCCGACGCGGGAGTTGGTGAACTAAGTGAGTTGGTAGTCTCATGCTCCATTAACAATATTGAAACGACAGCCTTATGTGATTCCGGTTCATCTCGCAATGTCCTCGCCTTGCAGGATGTTGCTAAACTGCAACTTAAAATGGATACGGATGAACGGAAGTCACTAGTGCTTGCTAATGGGACTGTAGTTAAGGCTGAGGGAGAAGTTAGGAAAGTGGAAGTTACAATCGAGGGGACGGTAGTGGTTGCCGACTTCCAAGTTTTGGGACCAAGTCTGAATCAATCCATTCCCATCTTGGGAGTACCGTTCTTAAAAGAGAGCGGTGCCACCTTAGACTTTTCTAAGGGGTGTGTTGTCTTACCCTGTAAGGTGACACCCTCCACTTGCCCCAAGATTGTTTGTGAAGCAGTAATTCACTCTCCCCTTGTTTTTACTGAGAAACCATCTAGTGATGCAGAAGCGGAGAAAAGAACAGAATCACTAGAAGGAGCAAAGAAAGAAGAGAAGTTGCAAGTTGTGATGGAAGAGGGGAAGAAGGCAGAAGAAAACGGCAACGGAAGTGACCAGAATGATGAGGGAGAAGGCAGAACAAAGTGCCTTATGAAAATGTGTCCGAGTCAAAGTAACAAATGTAAACATTTTAAACAGGTCCATTGGGCTGATCCGGTTGTCACAGCGGCAACGAAAGTGACGCCACCCACCACCAAGGTGGGAAATTCTGCCAGTCATCAACGTTGGCGCTCTCCAACTGTGGATAAGCTGAGGCAAGAAAAACTGTTGCGTGAAGCACGCTCTTTTGCCCTCCGGCGCGAGAAGGAAGAGGTTAGGGGCAAGGGGGAGATATCCTCCTTGGGCCCTAAAGCCTTTACCTCTCTCCCATCTCGCGTAGCTGGGGAGAACCACCACAAATCAGCATACAGCTGATGCGTGATGGGGTCTCGGGGTTGTGATTGTGCTGCTTCTTCGGTCTGATTTTGTGCTCTATTTTGTCTCTTTGCTGTGTTGGTCGTTCTTATTTTAGTTTGGAACAATCTCTTTAACTGCTGCTATCGAACTTTAATACAGGTATTTGGTCCACCTTGAAGGACGTTAAACAAAAGGGCTTCTTGGGAGACAACCCATGGGAACCACCCGGTTCCGTCTGCTTTTTAATTCCTTCTATGCACTACTATTTCTGTTTTGCTAACATTGTTGGTGGATGCTCTCTTGTGGAGGACGAGGAAAGTATGAAAAATATTAATGTTGGAACTACCGCACTTCTGGCATGATCTTCTATGAGCATAGGTCAACTCTACCCCTCTCTTACTTATTTCTGAATTGGTTATTTTTGTTAGTTTTGATCAAGTCTGGGGGAGAGAGTGATCGGTGCACGTGCACACACTTTGCATGGCATGTTATAATATGATGAGTTAGGATTTGTATTTTGTTGCACATATTGCATGCACTTGCACCTAGTTCACGCGCACTTGATCACGCGTACTTATTGGGTATCGCTGCGAGGTTCCCCGCTCGTAAGAATTGGATTATTAGCGTATGAGTGAGGAGTAGAGAAAAATGTGGACTCGAGTAGTGCTCTAGTCGAGTGCTCCCGTCACGCCTAGAAATTCAATTAGAGTAGAATTAAATTCAGAGTTATAATTTAATTATTTCTATTATAGTAGCTGCAATTTATTTTACTTTAGTGGTGAATCTGGTGAATCCAACGGTAGCATAAGGTCGAGTGTAGCTAGACTAGTAGTAGCTTATTACTAGGGTCGGAAGGAAGGACAACCTTTCTCGGTGGCTAGAACTTGCACGAGGCGACTCTCGAAACGATTGCGTTGAAGTACTCGTCATAAAATGTGATATAGGCCATTTCTTGATCCGGTTGTGCTTTTGAAATCCTTACCTGCATAATCACCGTTGCAAGCCCACTTGAGCCTACCCTTCCTCCTTGTTTAGCCCCACTAAAATTTAACCAAAGCCATACGGCCGAACCAATTCTCACACCAACCTTTGAGCTGAAAGAAATTTCTTTTTCGAACACATTTGGTGTCATCTTTGTTGTGTATGGCAGTTTTGAATTAGCTAAAGGAGCCGTTTTTTTGTACTTACAAATGTCATTTTGTCAATGAGAGAAAAGAAAAGAAAAGAAAGAAAAAAAAAGTGGTGCAAAAATAATATTCTCTCGGCAAATCCAATTTATATTTGGCTTAGCACGCACCTAGTGTTCAGTTGAAGTCTGGGGGTGTTGTGTAATTCTTGAAAATTTTGTATTGGTGATTGTAATTCTCTTGAGTGCTCAGGTTGTGTTGAATGCGATTCCCATCGTCCTTCTACTTACCTAGCCTATACTCAACCTAAGCCCAATTCTAACCCATAAGTCCTATTGATTTTAGATATGAGTCGTCTCATGCAGTAGAGAGAGTGCGAACGTGCAAGCCTATGGACACCGACTTTGATGGATTTCTTAGGAGTTTGTCTCGAGCTTCGATTCGAGTAATACTTTACTCATTAGTCATGCTATTTTCCATTTTTGCGCGACCGAAAGATTCACCAGGATTCACCATCCAAGTAAAATGAATTTCAAACTACTATTCTAGAAATAGTTAGATATAATCTTGAGTTTAATTTTGTTCTAATGTATTTCTATGCACGTGCACATGCGACTTCGCATTGTTCTCTACCGCTCACACTCACGCTAACATCCAATTGTTTCGACAGGAGGGCTGAGTAGTTTGCCCGAGACGTGCAAATGGTTAAGTCTGGGGGTGCGATGAGTCCCATTTATATATATATTTATGGATTCATCTAGGCCGATTATCTAGTCTTTGCACCACACTTAAAGCACGTTTTCATTCATATTCACTATTCCCTGCTAGGTGCACTATTAGGCTCGTTTCGGTGTGCAATTGCGCTCCTTGTTATTGGGGTAAGCACATAGTGCTCACCTTCCATTTCTCTATGTTTATCTGGTGCTGGAGGTGTATTCCCAGCTTGATTTTCTTGTGTGCAGGTGGCCGGATTGTCTTGTATCCAGTTTTCTCCCAGATTTCATAACTGTGTGAAACGCACAGTTGTGCGTTTTCCTTTACGCACGGTCTGCTGCGGTCGTGCGCTCTCATCTGGGCAGAAAATTGGCGATCCGAGTTTACTCGTGCGTTTTGACGCACGGTCGGAATCGCCCTTGCGTGAGTAAAATGCACGGTCTCCTGTTTCTGCTGTTTTAAGACGTATCTGAATTTGTCCGTGTGTTTTGACGCACGGACGGATTTGCCCGTGCGTGAGTAAATCGCACGGGCGGCGTAGCTTCGTCTTCACGCCACTTTTATCATTAATTAATGCACGGTCTACGCACGGTCGTGCGTTCGGCCGTGCGTGACCATTTTTCTGCCTGTTTAGTATTTAAGCAGGAATTGTTGCTGCCATTAGGGTGACGGGACAGAGGTCGATCCCCCTCGCGGGAAAGGCTAGGAATCCCTCCATTTTCACCCTTTCCACTGTAGGAGGCAGGAGGAGACCATCTCCGGCGATCTCCTTCATCATCCTTCCATCCGAGAGCGTTTGCAAGCTTCCTCCGCCGCTAGCTCAAGCATTCCTCGCCGAGGAGACCATAGAAGCGTTGAAGATCGTTGGAGCGGTGACAGCCTCCTTCGAGTTAGCACGCCATCTGAGGGCCGAGCCCGGAGAGAGCCCGACAACCTCTCATTCCGGTCGTGAACCCAAGACGCGGTGACATCTTCATTGTGGTCCTCTCTAACCCTTGATGTTTGTACTTGTTTATGTGTTGTATGAATACTTGTTAAGTTAATCTTAAGGATTATTGCTTGTGTTCATGTCCAATGTTGATGCAGTGTCAAGAATAGCCCTTGTTTGTTGTTGTGATAGCCTAGGTTGCTTGTGTGTGAAGCCACTTAGCGATTGCTAGTGGTGATGTTTGCGAAGAGGTGAGTACGACCCTCACGAACCCCGCACCGTGGCCACTCCACCCGCTTACCGAAGCGCGGCATCGCGGCCGCTGCACTCACCCACACGTTGCGAAGCGGTGCTTTTCGACCCGCATTTCTTTTCATTCTGCAATAGCTTATGAACCCAAATCACAACCCCCCTTTGTTTCTTATTAATCCTTTTAACTGATTTCCTGGTTTGAGCAAATTGTACTACCCAACTTGCGGTCCTTAGAGAACGATATTCGGGGAGTTCCTCCCTATTTTATTACTTGAGCGACTGGTGCACTGCCGTCGTATCGCATTTCGCGCTTGCTAATTAGCATTGCCGAAATAGCGCATCAACCAGCGCGAGGCCAGTAAAGAGGTAACCAGGGAAGGGGGGAAGGGAGGGTCAATCACCCGGGATGGAGGCAAAGTCCCAGACCCCCTCACCCCCCTCATGAGCAAACCATGGCGGTAGGCCGAGGAAGTGGAGGAAGAGGAAGAGGGGGCAGGGTGGCGTTGAGTTATTGTGACTTCCATCAGGAGGAAGGCCACGCAACGGCCACCTGCCTAGAGTTTCTGGAGATGCGGGCAACAGGTCAGCAGCAGCAGCTACCAGTCAGGATAGAAGAAGTGCTACCCAAAGAGGGGAGGATAGGTTTGAGGACAGAGCTGACATGGGATCCGGGGGGAATTGGAGTGATCCATGGTGGGGTGGGGATAGAGGTGACTCGCAAGAGGAGCTTCCAAGCAATGTTCAGGAAGTGCGTCGCGTCGACCTCCAAAACCCCACCCCCCTCAGAGAAGCTCACCTTCTCGTGGGGGGACATGCCAGACTATGAAGATCCATTCTGTGATGCCTAGGTGATCCAGACGGCGAACGAGAACTTCACGGTCTCCCGAATTTTGTTCGACAACGGGAGTTCCTGAAATGTGATCTTCTAGAAATCCTTTGACGCAATGGAGGTGGAGGCGAAGAGGGTGCAAGCCTCCGATGGGCCGTTGTTTGGATTTTCAGGAGAAACGAAGGAGGTCGAGGGGGGAGTCGGCCTCCAGGTAACATTGGGAGGGGTCCCAAGGAAATGCCGGTTCATCATTGTCGACGCTCCAAGAAGCTACAATGTGATATCCGGACGCCCTCTCATCAGCACCATCCGGTGCGTTCCCACGTCCTTCCACCAGTGCTTGAATTTCCGCACCGGAGGGGTCTAGTTTCGAATCTGGGGGAATGTATAGGTGGCGAGGCAGTGCTACGTGACTGTCGTCAACACCATCTCCTGGATGGCAGAAGCTGAGAAGGTGGACATGGAGATAAAGGGGATGGAGGGCCCAGGAGAGGAAAGTGGAGGAGGAAGGAGAAGGCAGCATCCGAGAAGTGGAGTGGAAGAAGGCTTAGGAAGAGCATGCCGAGCCCATGGAGGTGGAGGTTGCGGCGAAAGAAGAGACTCTGGCCAAAGGGGGAAAGGAAGAGGGAAGATGGAAAGAGCCGTCCCGGTTTGAGGCGGCGGAAGAAGTGGTCGAGATGGAGGTCACCACCAGGGAGGGGAAGGTAGAGAAGGTGCGAGTCAGTGGGGGACTTGGTCCTGAGGACAGGGAGAAGATGCTGGAGTGCATCCAGAAAAGTGTAAATGTTTTCGCATGGAGCGCGGCGGATATGCTGGGCAACGACGCGAACGTGGGCTGCTAGTAACTCAACCTCGAGCTAGAAGCTCTCCCCATCTAACAGAAGAGGAGGTCCATTGTCGACATGCTGGAGGATCCGATCTGTGAGGAAGTGGAGAAACTCCTAAAGGCAGATTTTGTCTCGGAGATCCGGTATCCAGGATGGGTCTCCAATGTCGTTATGATAAAGAAAGGTGATTGCCGCTGGAGAATGTATATCGATTTTTCACTTTTAAACGAAGCCTTCCCTAAGGATTGTTATCCACTTCCTCAGATCGACGCGCTGGTTGACTCAGCCGTCTGTTTTTCTGTAATGAGCTTTTTAGATTCTTTTTCAGGTTATCATCAGATCAGGATGCATCCGCCGGACGTCAAGGATGTCTCCTTAATCACGAAAGAGGGGTGCTACTGTTATAAGATGATGTCGTTTGGGCTAAAAAATGTAGGGGTGACTTACCAAAGGATGATGGACCGAGTCTTCCGGGAGCAAAGAGGAAGGAACTTGGAGGTGTACATGGATGACCTCATGGTGAAGAGCAAGGATGTGAGCTCCCACCTCCAGGACCATGAAGAGACCTTTGCCACCCTGCGCAGGTTCAAGATGAGGTTGAAACCTTCAAAATGAATCTTGGGGGCCAACAAAGGAAAGTTTCTGGGTCACCTCCTTACCTCGGCAGGGGTGGAGCCTAACCCGAACAAAGCCAAAGCCATAATGGAGTTTGGATCACCACGATATCCCAAGGAAGTCCAGCGCCTGACTGGAAAGCTCGCGGTGTTGAGTAGGTTTCTCTCCCGGGCAGGAGAGAAATGCTCCCCCTTTTTCAAAGTGTTGCGAGGAAACCAAAAGTTCAAAGGGTCGAAGGAGTGCGAGGAGGCCATTTAGGCCTTGAAGAATCAACTCACCAAGGCTCCGCTGCTCCAGGGTCCTAAGGAGGGAGAGGGTCTAGCCTTGTATCTCAGAGTAGGAGCTAAGGCCGTGAGCTCCATCCTAGTCTGGGAAGAGGGTAAGAAGCAGCTGCCCGCCTATTATGTGTGTAGGGTTTTGAAGAAGGCGGAGCTCCGATGACCTATTCTAGAAAAGCTGGCCTTCGCTATGGTCATCTTGCCCAGGAAGCTAAGTGAATTTAACATCACCTTCGTCCCACAACTAGCGATGAAGGCTCAAGTTGTGGCAGATTTCATGGCAGACTACGTGGTTAAGATGGAAGTTGAGCAACCCTACGTCTAGTCCTCTGAAAGTAGCTGGTGGATGGGGCCTCAGGAAGGAACTCCCTGGGAGGGGGTGTGGTATTGGAAAGCCCCCACAGGATGAAAATTGAGCAGGCAATAGAGATACACTTGTTGGAGCTTGTGTTCCACTTCTCTTAGTTTGAGAAATAAAAAATCACACTATGTATTTGATCTTGCTTGTGTTTATAGTGTGCAAGTACCATAGTTATATAACCCTATAAACAGGATGCTGATTGATGACAATTCTCTGAAAAGCGAGCTAACGCCCCGCGTAAGTAGTTAACGCCCAGCGTTAACTTTCGTCAAGAAGGATCCATCGAAATGAAATGTCGTCAAGAAGGAATCTGTCGAGAAACCAGAGACAACGCCAGCGTTGACTGTTAACGCCCGCATTGAGTCATGATCTGCCACGATTCCGATGGTATGCACGATCTCAGCAGCTGCCGTACACGATGCTTAACGCTGGAATTAACTCTTAACGTCGGGCGTTAGCTCTCGTGTCTATTTAAAGACCTGATTTTGTTTGCTCAAGGGAGATGCATTGAAGCCTTCATTCCAGAGATCTGAGAGAGCATTTCATTCTGAATTCAGAGAGAACTCCCAACACCACCATTGAGGAACAAGAGTGAGAAGGAGATTTTCAATGGTGAAATTTGAAGAAGGACGCTCGCTTCAACTCCAATGATGATCATAGCGTGTTTTCAACATCTCCTTCAGTGCTCTTCAATATAGGGAGTCTTTTGTTCTGATTTTTTCTTTATCTTTTTATATTTTCTTATAACGGTAGTGAATTCGTCGCCTTGCGTGTGGCGACTAGGTCCTTGTGTGGCTTAGGAGGTAAATCGTCGCCCTGTGCGTGGCGACTAGGTCAAGGGTAGATCTAGGGGGTGGCTAGAGGCTCTATCTGGGGATTGATAGGCTATAGCCAACAGGTCCTTGGGAGAAGGACTAGTGAAGGAACAAAAGAGTGATTTTTATCTTGTCGCCTTTATTTCAAGCGTTATTGAAATTAAATATTTTGTAATCTTCTTCTTGAAATAAACAATACTCATTTGATTATCTCTGATTGTCTGAAAATTTATTTCACTTAAGATTGTGCAAGTAAAATTACTTTGAATATTTCTCCGAAAAAATTTTTGGGAAGATAACGCCCGGTGTTAACTATATAATGCCAGGCGTTAGCTACAGAGCCGAAACATTTTTCTGTTTTTGTAAAATCTGTCAGTTTACCTTAAAAACAGTAAACCCCTTATTCACCCCCCCCCCCCTCTAAGGGTGCCATCAGATCCAACACTTGGTATCAGAGGAAGGTTATTCCAAAATGGTTTCACAACCGGGAATAATGGCACATAATGATCATGCTTTCGCTGAGGGTCAAGGGATTAGTAGACCTCCACTATTTACCGAAACTGATTATAATTATTGGAAAACTAGAATGCGTTGTTTTTTAACTGCTTTAGAGAATGACGTTTGGGGTATGGTAGAACATTGTTACTCTCCACCAACATTTGTTGTTGGAGAAGTCACTATGGAAAAACCTAGAGATAGATGGGATGACAATGATAAGTTGAGATGTAAGAATAACACTAAAGCAATGAATGCGCTATTTTGTGCTTTGGATAGAACAAAACTTAATAGAACTTGTGCTTGCGAAACAGCTTATGAAATATGGAATTTATTAGAAATTACTCATAAAGGTACTTCGCAGGTTAAGGATTCAAAGCTCTTCCAACTTGAATCCGAGTATGAGAAATTCCGGATGGAGGCGGATGAAGACATAGATTCAATGTACACAAGGTTCACCAAGATCGTCAACGACTCAAAAGTACTTGGAAAGGTGTTCTCCAACGGCGACTTGGTGAGAAAAATTTTAAGGTCTCTCCCTCCAAAGTTCAATACAAAGGTGACGGCTATCTTGGAGTTGCACGATTTGAAGAAGCTCCAAATTGAGAGCCTCATTGGGAACCTGAAGACCCATGAGGTTGAACTCAAAATTCAACAATAAGAGTACAACTTGGAGCCAAAGAAGAAGGGGTTGGCCTTAAAGTCAAAAAAGGAGGCAAATGGATATGATGATGAAGAGGACGGGGAGAGCCTTTTTGTGAAGAAGTTCAAAAGGTTCATGAAGAATTCGGAAAGAAGAAACACCTTCCGAAAATATTTCATCAAAAAGGGATCTTCATCGAAGAAAGAGAGAGGTAGCGATGAGGGCGATGATGAACGACCACCACCGGAGTGCTGCCATTGTAGAAAGACCGGACATATTCGGAGCCAGTGCCCAAAATATCTGAAAGAGCGTAAAGATAAAGGGCACAAGGGAAAAGAGTAGAAGAAGGTCCTAAAAGAGGCTACATGGGATGACTCCTCCTCCGAGGATTCAAGCGGCTCATCCACTAGCGATGAAGAAGAGGCAAATATGTGACTTATGGAAAAAGTGACAAGACATCCGAGGATGAAAGCACTGTCCAAAACGACACTGAGGTAACTCTCCCTACTACTTATGATGATTTATATATTGAATATTTACAAACATGCAAATTTTTTGATAAAAGTTTAAAAGATATTGATCTTCTAAATTCTGAAAATAAACTTTTATTAAAAGAAAACAAAAAATTATCTAAACAATTAGGGAAATAAAAGGTATCTTGCCAAGAGTGCAATCACTCCTTGGCAAGAGTTAAAGAACATGAATAAGCTCTTTTTAAATCCCAATCCAATATTGAAATTCTTACTAAGGAGAAGGGGGATTTAGAAAGAACTTTAAAAACATCTCTGTCTCAAATAGAGGAAGGAAAGAAGAGTTTTGCGAATCGGTGCGTTATGTTGGTAACGAAAAACACCGATCTCAAAGCTCGTATTCATGATTTAAATTTGGCTATTAAGAAGTTTGGAGTTGGGCAAAGATCTCTGGACATGATCTTGGCCAACCAATGCCATGGAAGTGCCAAATATGGCCTTGGATATGGCTCTGGAAGCTATCGCCAGGCGTTAACTACTAACGTCGGCGTTAGCTATAATTCCAGAAACACTAATTCTGTTATTAATAAACTCAAAAATTCAAATGTTACCTGATTTTCAAGCAAGAGTTTATTCAAAACATCAAAAAGGGTCTCATCCCCTTTTATATCGTGTGTCAAATGTCATTTATTTGGACACACCTAAAACTCTTGTAAGAAAAAGGGCGGTAGTGCTATAAAGCAAATCTGGGTGCCTAAGGTTTCCACCTACTCTATGGGAGGAACCTCTTGGGTATCCGGATCTTTACTCTCATCACCTTTGTAGGTATGTTGGCAGGCTAAGGACAAAAAGGACGTGTGGTATTTGGACTCGGGATGCTCGAAATACATGACGGGAAACAAAGCAAAGTTCCTTAGCCTTGAGATGAAGAAAGGAGGGATGGTGACATTTGGTGACAACGGAAAAGGAAGGATCATGGACATCGGCACAGTGGGTAACGATTCTTTTTCAATCTCAAATGTTTTATTTGTAGATAGCTTAAAACAAAATTTAATTTCAATTAGTCAATTATGTGATATAGGCTTAAATGTATTATTTGAATCATCTACAAATCTTTGCAAAATTATAAATTCTAAAACAAATGATGTCGTACTCACCGCACCTAGGATGAATAATGTTTATATGATTGCCTTTAATGATCTTTCAAATTCTTCTTTAAAATGTTTTATTTCTAAAAATGAAGAATTAAAACTTTGGCATAGACGTCTTGGTCACTCTAGCACCAAGCTTATTTTGAAATTATCGAAAGATAAATTAATTAAGGGATTGCCTATGCTTAATGGAAATTTATCTTCTCTTTGTACGCCTTGCCAAAAAGGAAAATTTTCAAAAAATTCTGTTAAAAGGAAAAATGTAATTTCTACCACTAGACTCTTCAATTAATTCATATGGATTTATTTGGACCAGTTAGCACTTTTAGTCTAGGAGGTAGAAAATATACTTTTATAATAATTGATGATTATTCTAGATTTTGTTGGACATTATTTCTATCTTCCAAATCTGATGCATTCCTTGAATTTACTAAACTATGCATTCGCATTCAAAATGAACTTGATTTAAAGATTAAATGCATACGTTCGGATCATGGAGGAGAATTTGAAAATGATAGATTTTCTTCTTTTTGTGATGATTTAGGAATTAAACATGAATTTTCCACTCCTCGCACCCCCACAACAAAATGTTGTAGTGGAGATGAAAAATAAAACCCTTCAAGAGCTAGCACGCACTATGCTTTGTGAATATGGGTTGCCTAAATCATTTTGGGCCGAAGCGGTTAATATTTAAGTTATATCATTAATCATGTCATGCTTCGTCCTATTTTAAAATTGACACCTTATATGCTTTACTTTAAATGAAAACCTAATGTATCTTATTTTCATGTGTTTGGTTGTAAATGCTTCATTTTAAACACTAAAGATGCACTAGGAAAATTTGATGAAAAAAGTGATGAGGGAATTTTCATTGGTTACTCTTCAACTAGCAAGGCTTATAGAATATATAATACAAGAACTAAAGTAGTTGAAGAGTCTATACATGTAAGATTTGATGAGTTTGTTCCTTGTGTAGATTATAATCATACAGGAAATCTAGACGAACCTATTTCCCCTTTGGAGCATGAGTATGATGAATCACTTGGAGAAAAAGGAGAAGAAAAGAAGAGAAGGAGGATGAGATAGTAGAATATGTACCTCCAAGTGTGCTACAATTTTCAAAGAATCATCCAAGGGAGCTTGTGATAGGAGAATCGTCAAAAGGGGTAAGTACTCGTTCTTCTTTACATGAGTCTTTTTCAAACCTTTGTTTTGTATCCGAAATAGAACCAAAAAACATTTCAACCACTTTAAATGATGCATTTTGGTTTTTAGCTATGAATGATGAATTAAATCAATTTGAATGTAATAAGGTTTGGAATTTAGTTGAGAGGACATCTAATCATCCGGTTATTTGAGTCAAATGGATTTTCAAAAACAAACTAGATGGTGACTCTAGGATAACAAGAAATAAAGCTAGACTAATTGCACAAGGATATTCACAAATCGAAGGGGTACATTTTGGTGAAACTGTTGCACCCGTTGCTCGCCTTGAGTCTATTAGAATATTTCTTACATTTGCGAGTTTTAAAAGATTTAAATTATTTCAAATGGATGTTAAAAGTGCCATTTTGAACGGGATTATAAAAGAAGAAGTTTATGTAGAACAACCCCCCGGTTTTGTGAGTGAAAAATTTCTCAATCATGTGTATAAGTTAGAAAAAGCGCTTTATGGATTAAAGCAAGCGACACGTGCTTGGTATGATAGATTGACATTATTTTTGATAAAACACGGTTATAAAATGAGAAGTGCGGATAATACACTCTTCATTAAGCATGTAGATAATGATTTGATTATATTGCAAATTTATGTTGATGATATCATTTTTGGAGTCACTAATGAAGAGTTATGTAATGAAGTAATTTTAGTGATTAAAAATGAATTTGAAATGAGCTTGGTAGGAGCTCACTTATTTTCTAGGATTTCAAATCTCACAAAAACAAGATGGTATATTTATTTGTCAAACTAAATATGCTCATGATATTCCTAAAAGATTTGGATTTGAAAACCTAAAACAAGCTAATACACCAATGAGTGCATCACTAAAATTAGGAAAAGATGAAGCCGGTATTTCTATTGATCAAACATTATATAGAGGGATGATAGGCTCATTGCTATATTTAAGCGCATCTAGACCCGATATTATGTTTTCTGTTTGCTTATGTGCTAGATTTCAAGCTAACGCAAAAGAATCACATTTAAAAGCGGTGAAACGTATTTTTAGATATCTAATCGGAACGTCTAGATTAGGCTTATAATATCCTCATAATGATTGTTTTATTCTACACGGTTTTTCTAATTTGGACTATGATGGATGCTCATTAGTTCGTAAGAGCACTAGTGACACGTGTCATTTTATAGGCCCTTCACTCGTATCATGGCCGAGTAGGAAACAGAATTCTGTTGCCCTCTCCACCACCGAGGCCGAATATATCGCACTAGGTAGTTGTTGTGCACAAGCCTTGTGGATGACCCAAACGTTAGAAGACTTTGGTATTCATCTAAATAACATTGACTTAAAGTGTGACAACAAGAGCGCTATAGATCTCACAAACAATCCCGTACGTCACTCTAGATCGAAACATATAGATGTACGACATAATTTCATTGGAGACCATATAAAGAAGGAACATGTTAAAATTAGCTTTATCAGGACTGAATCACAACTTGCCGACATTTTTACCAAACCTCTACCCGATGCACGTTTTCACATGCTTAGGTTAGAATTAGGCGTCTTAGAAATGTCACTATAACCCTTATAAAATGCTATCTAAATTATCTTATGTACTTTGTTATATTTTTTTTTAAAACAACAAAAATCAATAAAAATGTACAAATTATAGACAAACCACCAAAAAACGCTAAAAGAGAGTTCATATCAACTTCATAATGTCTGAAATTTCAACAGTAAGAAGGCCTATTTATATTACAAATGAATCATGAAAAAGATTTTTCAAAAAGTCAAAAATTGGAGTTCTGTCTCGGCGTTAAGAAGTTAACGCCTGGCGTTAGCCTCGATGCTCAAAATATTTTTTTTTGGAAAATTCTTGATATTATTATAAATACAGTATTTTGATATATTTTTTTAAAAAGTTTTTTTTGTTGATTATTTACTTCTACAAGTTAAAAAAATTATTATATGCTTAAATGTTTAATTCAAAGATGATTATATATATTGCTTAAAGATTCTTTACAATGTTTAATTTAAACATTCAAGTTTCATAAAAAACATTATTTTGATTTTATCATGCCTTGAATATCATCTTCAAATGTTCAAAAACAAAATTGGTTATAGATTACATGTGTAGAAATGTTTTTACATGCCTCTATGTCTGAGTAAAGTTTTTATCTTTGTTAATGATTTTCTCACTTACAACTTTTTGTTAATATACAGGTGTTTTAAATCTTATTGCATAATTGTGTAGTATAAGAACTTATTTTGAATCTCATAAATAGTTTACCTACACAACATTGAATTCTTTCTTGAATTCTTTGTTCTTCATGCACTTGTGTTTAGAGAAATGTGGTATTTAAAATAAAATTTCTATGTTTGCAAAAACAAGTGAATTCAGAGTCCTTAGTCACTAATCTAAAAAGCAAATAATGAATGACAAGGTTAACTCCACCAAGCACTACTCACCCTCCTGATAAGTCTTAATGGGTATTGTGAGGTTGAGCACCTTAGAATGAATTGTAAAGTGTCTTGTGCAAACAAAATTTTTACCACTTCTCTTTAAAAATAAAATTAAAAATCTTTATGTGCATTGAAATTTGTGGAAGTAGAGTTGTTTATGTACAATTCAAGTTATGTTCTTACATTACATAGTTTCATGTGGTTTGATTTATACTCTTGTATACTTTATCAAAACACACTTATTGAACACATCATTATAATTTACAATACATCCACTCATGAGAATTGGACTAAGAATTTCTCTATACAAATTTCTACAATCATGAGTAAATGCACTAGATAGTAACGCATGATCATTACAATGTTTGTGTATACTTGAAATGCAAATTTATTTACATTGTAAACATATCTTTACTTGATATTTTTATAATCTTGCTTTCTACTTTTTGATACAAATTACAAATGAACTTGCAACTGTTATTTCTAACATTCAAAACATCTAAATATTTTGAGTTAAATGCTTATTATATTTTGTACTTACAATTTCTACAAAATGTTACAAATTGTTTTCGCTGTGTTCACTATTTATACTCAAGTTGCTCTTATCTCTACTAAATGCATATTATTTTATATTGCTATGACTCTATCCCACCTTCTTTTGATTATAACAAAGGGGGAGAATAATTGAAGAAATAAAGAAATCTTTTATTTAGGGGGAGTATATTAGGAAATGCATTCATGTAGGGGGAGTATCCACATAGGGGGAGTATGTATGTTCATAATGCTTAACATATACTATAAACACTACTTTAATTATATTTTATTTCTTATTAGTGGATTTGTTATTATTAAAAGGGGGAGATTGTTGGAGCTTATGTTCCACTTCTCTTAGTTTGAGAAATAACAAATCACACTATGTATTTGATCTTGCTTGTGTTTATAGTGTGGAGGTACTATATGTTAAAATTTTTGATTTGAATCGTTTAGGAGTAAGCAAGAGTTGCATCAACTGAGTTATAGCCAAACAACCACAATGTCACACAGCAACACAATAGACTTTATTGAATCACAAAACTTCATTTACATTTTGAGACATACATGGCGAGACATGATTCATAAGAAGCACAAAGGAGAGAGAAACAAAACACACCAAAAAACAAAACTGGCAGCTTGACAAGAAGAGACCGCATAGACCGCTGAACTCCAGAGACCGCCCGGCTTGACCTGAGACCGCAAGAACAGAAAACAGGCAAGATGACCTGCACTGCAAGACCGCCACCTCAGACCGCACGAACTGGAGCTTATTGAGCTGAACAAAGAACAGAAGCTGTCGCCAGACCGCAACTCAGATCGCCTAACCGCAGAAGGTTGCCTGATCACTGATCTCGTTGCGAACAGCACAAGAACAACATAAACCAGTTCGCAGACAAGCCGGTGCTGAACTGTTTATTCAAGCCGCTGGGAAATCACCAAGGAAGGAGACCGCAACCTGCTGACCGCAAACCTGCGAACACAACAAACTGTCAACTCGCTTCCGAGACCGCCCGTCCTCAAAGTTGAGACCGCACAAAACAACTCAGGCTCTAGTTCTTATAGTTCTCGTTATGAATGACGGGCCATGCACCCCTATTTATAGGAGACAAGACGGATGTCATCACCGCCACAAGAGGGATACAGTCACCACCCGCCAGATCGTCAGCGGTCTCACAGAGCAGACCGCGTGATCACACCACTTGGACAACATTCTGTCCAAGACTGCAGATCAGCAGCAGACCGCGCACAAGCCGCACAAACACAAGACCACGCACAAGCCGCGCGGACACAAGAACACTCCTTCCTTAGATCACCAAGAGCAAACCAAGAACATCTGGCTGACTTTAGACAAGTCACCAGATCACCCAGCATAAGCCTCCCGGTCAAGAACAGACCGCCCGGTCTTCTACAAAGAAGATAGACCAACCAAGTAGAACAACCCGGGAAGAGACCGAAACATACAAGAATAGACCGGCCAACACAGCAGACCGCCAGAGCCTGACCGGCAGATCACCAGCACAGAGACCGCGCGGTCTCTGCGGTCACCAATAATTAGACCGCCGGCCAACTTCCACTCCACTTCAATAATTTCAACACTCCCCCTTGAAGTGGGAAGTGGAAACTAGCCCAAGTAAACTCCGCAACTGAGTAAACGGTCCCTTCACCAGCGGTTTCGTGAAGATGTCTACAACATTGTCCGCACTTCGAACATGCTCGACCATAAGAGATCCTCCCAACACCTTCTCACGAATGAAATGGTGCTCAATCTCAATATGCTTGGTCCTCGTGTGACAGACTAGATTATTGACCAGCTTGAGAGCACTCTCATTGTCCCCGCGTAGCATAGTGGGACCTAGAACCTCCTCATGAACGTCCTCCACCAACCTCCTGAGCCAAACGGCTTCCTCAGCTGCCAAGGCCGAAGCCTTGTATTCTGCTTCTGTGGTAGATACGGACACCAGTCCTGCTTTTTGCTGCACCGAGAAATAGTTGTGGGGCTTATCATAAAGACAAAACCAGACGTTGATTTCCGATAATCCACGTCTCCCCCGTAATCAGCATCCATGTATCCAAGCAACTCCAAGATTGGCCCTCTCCTATATAGGAGACCCAAATCAGAGGTCGATATCACATATTTCAAAATTCCTTTTGCCGCCAGAAGATGAGGCTTCCGTGGCTCTGCCATATACCGACTCACTTTGCCAACAGCATAAACAATATCTGGCTTCGTGATGGTCAAGTAGATCAAGCTCCCAACCAGAGCTCGGAACACCAATGGATCAGATAGAACTCTCCCCTCATCCTTCCAAAGTTTATGATGTTGTTATAGAGGTATAGAGCTGCTCTTCCCTCTCTCCGTATAAGAAAGCATTCTTCACATCGAGCTGCCAAATCTCCCATCCACTGGATGCCGCCAAAGCAATAACAAATCGAACTGAGGTCATCTTTGCCACTGGACTGAACGTCTCATCATAATCTTCTCCATACTGCTGTGAGAACCCGCGAGCCACAAGGCGAGCCTTGTATCGCTCGATCATGCCGTCAGCTTTCTTCTTGAGCTTATAAACCCATTTGCATGTCACAGTTGTAATGCCCTTGGGCCTGGGCACTAGAGACCAAGTCTCATTCTTCTTGAGAGCATCCATCTCCTCCTGCATAGCAATGTCCCACTGCTTCACGCCTTTGGCCTTCTCAAAGCTCGACGGCTCCCTCTCATCCAAGGTACCAGCAAAGAAACATGAGACAAAGCTCACCATGTTTCCTCTTGTGTATCGATCAGGTGGCTTGATTGTCCTCTTCGACCTCCTAAGAGGTTGCTCCTGACTAACTACCTCCTCAGCTGCTTCTTCTGTGCTAGCTCCTCTTCCAGACGAACTTGGAGCATCGCTCCCCCTGCTTCCAGAACCTGAAGCCTCCATCTCAGAGCTTGACACAGCTGGAGCTCCTGGTTAAACAGGCAACTCCACTTGAAGATTTCTCGCAGCCTTCTCTTCTTCATCAACCCTGCTCTCTGGTAGTTCAACTCCTGAACTCCCCTTGTAGGAAGTCACCTCATCGAACACCACATCCCGAGATACCACTGATCTCTGTGTCTCAGGATCCATGCATCTCCATCCCTTCTTCCGCTCATCATATCCAACAAAGACTAGCTTCCTTGCTTTCGCATCTAGCTTTGTCCGAAGAGTATTAGGGATATGCACATAACAAGTTGACCCGAACACCCGAAGGTGTGCAACACTCGGCTTCTCCTTGAACATCAGTTCGTGAGGGGTCTTCATGTTGATAGGACTTAGAGACATCCTGTTGATGACGTATGCTGCACAAGACATTCCCTCCACCCAAAAAGACTTTGGGATACTCTTTGCATGAAGCCAGCATTTGCAGGTTTCCGTCAGATGACGGATCTTCCTTTCCACAATGTCATTTTGTTGTGGAGTATGTGCACAAGTGAGCTCTCTCCAGACGTCGTGCTTCCTGCAAAAACTTGAGAACTCACCAGAGGTGAACTCCCCACCATTGTCAATTCTCAATTTTTTTCACCCGCAGGCCTAACCGACCTTCCACCAGCTCCTTGAACTCCACGAACTTTGCAAAAGCTTCCGACTTCTCTTTCAGAAAATACACCCAGACATATCTGGTGTAATCGTCAATCAACACCAACATATATCTATTGCCTCCAAGGCTTGGGGTGGCAGTCGGTCCCATCAAATCACCGTGAATGCACTCCAACGGTGCTTTGCATCTTGTTTGCGATTTATCAAATGGAAGTCGATGAGACTTACCAAACTGACATCCCGCACAAACATGACTGTCTCCATAAGAGGACAAGCTAGGCAAGCCCTTGACAAGACTCCTTATAGCCATAGCCTTCAATTTGTCCATGCCTACATGCCCCAACCTTTCATGCCAGATAGTCGCGCTATCGTTGGTCTTCATCTTGTCAACATAGGTACTTGTCGATAAAATGAACAAGTCCTTTACCCGCTTTCCAAAATGAATAACGTCTCCCTTTATCTCTGGTTGAGCTTTAAGAAACTTCACTTCTGTTGGGCCAAACAGAACGTGATAACCGACATCGACCGCATTGGTCACAGAGAAGAGATTCTTCTTCATACCAGGCACGTGATAAACACTCCTCAATGTGAGTGGACCCTTATCACTTCTCAGAGAGACAACACCTTCTTGTTCTACTGCATGAACAAAATTATCAGCCGTAATGATTGCATCGTTACCTGAGTAAGGTGCCAAAGAAGAGAACTTTGATTCATCCCCGGTGAGGTGATGCCCACACCCTGAATCCACGATCCAATCCTCTTCGAAGTTGATGGCAGCCAAGGCCTTAACGGGCATCGCCGTCTTATTGGCCGCAATGGCTCCTCCCTATCCAGCTTCATCAGACTTTGGTTTCTCCTTCTCTGATGCATGCCCCGGCTGAAGATTAATCTGGCAATCCTTCTTGAAGTGACCGGTCTTATTGCACCTGAAGCACCTTGGTCTCTCTCCCTTCTTCTTCCCATCAAACTTAGAAGCATAAGCCCTATCCTACTGACCTGAAGTAGAGGGTCCATCATGACCTGGCTTCTTCTTCTCCCACTTCTTCTTCTTCTTCCCAGAGAACAACACATCGCTATCTCCCCCAGAAATAAATGTCACTGCCATCTGTCTTGCCAAACTTTCCTGCGAAGCAAGTAAGTTCTCCAGCTCCAACAGAGATGGCTGATTTGCCCAACCTTGAAATGACGTCACAAAGGAAAGATACTCCTTCCGCAATCCGCGGATGATATGCCTCTTCAGTTTTGCCTCCGAGATGGGTTCATCAGGGTCCAATGCAGAAATCTCTGCGGTGAGGTTCTTCATCTTGCGAAAGAAGGTAGAAATAGAAAGATCACCTTGAGAGGCCTTCGCCAACTCATTTTCAAGAAACTGTAGCTGAGCTACATTCTTCTTATTAAACAACCCGTCCAAAGATGTCCAAATCTCAGCAGCAGATTTACATCCAATGATGTGATCGAATAGCTCTGGTGAGATATCCCTCTTGAGTGTGAACTCTGCCTTTGCATTAGTCCTCCTCCAAAGTCTCACCTCTGCCATATTATCTCCTGCTAGAAACACTTCTTGTGTGTCTTCTCCTCCAACTATCTCCCATAGATCCTCACCAAGTAAGTAACTCTCCATACACGACCTCCACTTCTTGTAGTTAGTCGATGTGAGGAGTTCAATACCAAGCCATCTTGTGTATCCAGCTTCCATGGCAAACTATATGGTCTCTTCTTCACAAAGACGATGGCAACTCAAGTTGAACACTGCTTATCCACTCCAATAACCTCCCTCTGATACCATGTTAAAAATTTTTATTTGAATCGTTTAGGAATAAGCAGGAGTTGCATCAACTGAGTTATAGCCAAACAACCACAATGCCACACAGCAACACAATAGACTTTATTGAATCACAAAACTTCATTTACATTTCGAGACATACATGGAGAGACATGATTCATAAGAATCACGAAGGAGAGAGAAACAAAACACACCAAAAAACAAAACTGGCGGCTTGACAAGTAGAGACCGCACAGACCGCTGAACTCCAGAGACCACCCGGCTTGACCTGAGACCGCACAAACAGAAAATAGGCAGGATGACCTGCACTGCAAGACTGCCACCTCAGACCGCACGAACTGGAGATTATTTAGCTGAACAAAGAATAGAAGCTATCGCCAGACCGCAACTCAGATCGCCTAACCGCAGAAGGTCGCCTGATCGCTGAGCTCACTGCGAACAGCACAAGAACAACATAAACCAGTTCGCAGACAAGCTGCTGCCCAATTGTTTATTCAAGCCGCTGGGAAATCACCAAGGAAGGAGACCGCAACCTACTAACCGCAAACCTGTGAACACAACAAACTGTCAACTCGCTTCCGAGACCGCCCGACCTCAAAGTTGAGACCGCACAAAACAACCCAGGCTCTAGTTCTTACAGTTCTCGTTATGAATGACGGGCCATGCACTCCTATTTATAGGCGACAAGACGGATGTTGTCACTGCCGCAAGAGGGATACAGTCACCACCCGCCAGATCGCCAGCGGTCTCACAGAGCAGACCGCCCGATCACACCACTTGGACAACATTCTGTCCAAGACCGCAGATCAGCAGCAGACCGCACACAAGCCGCGCAAACACAAGACCGCGCACAAGCTGCGCGGATACAAGAACACTCCTTCCTTAGATCACCAAGAGCAAACCAAGAACATCTGGCCGACTTCAGACAAGTCGCCAGATCGCCCAGCATAAGCCGCCCGGTCTTCTACAAAGAAGATAGACCAACCAAGTAGAACAACCCGGGAAGAGACCAGAACATACAAGAACAGACCGGCCAACACAGCAGACCGCCAGAGCCTGACCAGCAGATCACCAACACAGAGACCGCGCGGTCTCTGCGGTCACCAATAATCAGTCCGCCGGCCAACTTCCACTCCACTTCAATAATTTCAACACTATAGATATATAACCCTATGAACAGGATGCTGATTGATGACGATTCTCTGAAAAGAGAGCTAACGCCTAGTGTTAGTAGTTAATGCCCAGCGTTAACTTTCGTCAAGAAGGATCCATCAAGATGAAATGCCATTGAGAAGGAATCTGTTGAGAAACCAGAGACAACGCCAGCGTTGACTCTTAACGCCCGCGTTGAGTCACGATCTACCACGATCCCGACGGTTTGCATGATCTCAGCAACTGTCGTACACGATGCTTAACACTGGCTTTAACTCTTAACGCCGAGCATTATCTCCCATGTCTATTTAAAGACCTGATTTCGTTTGCTTAAGGGAGATGCATTGAAGCCTTCATTCCAGAGATCTGAGAGAGCATTTCATTCCGAATTCAGAGAGAACTCCCAACACCACCATTGAGGAATAAGAGTGAGAAGGAGATTTTCAACGGTGCAATTTGAAGAAGGATGCTCGCTTCCACTCCGATGATGATCATAGTGTGTTTTCAACATCTCCTTCAGTGCTCTTCAATATAGGGAGTCTTTTGTTCTGATTTTATCTTTATCTTTTATATTTTCTTGTAACGGTAGTGAATTCGCCGCATTGCGTGTGGCGACTAGGTCCTTGTGTGGCTTAGGGGGTAATTCGTCGCCTTGTGCATGGCGACTAGGTCAAGGGTAGAACTAGGGGGTTGCTAGAGGCTCTATCTGGGGATTGATAGGCTATAGCCAACCGGTCCTTGGGAGAAGGACCGGTGAAGGAACAAAAAAGTGATTTTTATCTTGTCGCCTTTATTTCAAGCGTTATTGAAATAAAATGTTTTGTAATCTTCTTCTTGAAATAAATAATACTCATTTTATTATCTCTGCTTGTCTGAAAGTTTATTTCACTTAAGATTGTGCAAGTAAAATCACATTGAATATTTCTGCAAAAATATTTTTGGGGAGATAACGCCCGACGTTAACTATATAACGCCTGGCGTTAGCTACAGAGCCGAAATGTTTTTCTATTTTTGTAAAATTTGTCAGTTTACCATAAAGACAGTAAACCCCTTATTCACCCCCCCCCCCTCTAAGGGTGCCATCAGATCCAACATCAATTTCCTGTCACCAACAACCAGGCAGAGTACAAAGCTGTGATTGTCGGCTTGCGTCTAGCTCAGGAATTGGGGGTTCACGATGTGGAGGTTCTCACAGATTCAATGGTAATCGCCTCACAGGTAAAGGGCGAGTTTGAGGCAAGAGAGCCCATGTTCGTGAGGTATCTAGCCAAGGTGAGAGGTCTCATCGGAACATTCAAAACCTTCTCCATCAGGCACATTCCAAGGGAAGAAAGTGTCCCAGCGGATCGGCTGGCCAAGTCTGCTCCTCGGGTGAGAGGGACCTTGATGGACATGTTCAGCCCATAGATCGAGGAAGGGGAACTCATGGATATAGAGCAGCGACCCTCGTGGAAGGACCCTTTCATGACATTCCTGGCGACGGACAAATTTCCAAAAGAAGTCCCAGATCAAAGGCGCTTTCGGTACAAGTCTGCCTACTATGTGCTTTACGAGGGAGACTTATATCGAAAGACTCTCTCGGGACTCTTAGCACGATGCATTTCTGAAGAGGAGGTCCCGGGAGTCCTAGAAGAGGTTCACTCCGGCGAATGTGGAAGTTATTCGGGGAGTAGGACGCTGGAGGCAAGGATAATGAGACAGGGGTACTTCTGGCCGACCCTGAGCAAGGACGCAGCGGAGTTTGACAAGAAATGCCAGAAATGCCAGTTGTTTTCTCCGCTTTAGCTTTTGCTGGCCCAGAGGCTGAGGAGCATCACGACACCGTGGCCCTTCACCATATGGGGAATGGATCTGGTAGGACCCTTTCCCCAGGCGAGTGGGCAGAGAAGGTTTCTCTTGGTTATGATTGACTACTTCTCTAAGTGGTTGGAGGTTAAGAACTTGGCCAAGGTCACCTCCCAGGTAAATCGCAAGTTCGTGTGGGGGAGATCATTTGCAGACATGGGCTCCCTCAAGCCATAGTCACAGATAATGGTCAGCAATTCGCCAGTGAAGAGTTCATCAGCTTCTACAGCCGGTTGGGGATAGACCTCAGGCTTGCATCCGTCCATCACCCCAGGAGCAACGAGCATGTGGAGGCGGCGAACAAGATCATAGTGAACCTACTCAAAAAGAAGGTGTAGAACTTGAAGGGGAATTTGGTAGAGCAACTCCCTTCGGTCCTATGGGCTCTAAGGACTACACCCAGCACCGCCACTGTAGATACTCCCTTCAAGCTCTCTCACGGTTGTGAGGCTGTTATTCCCGTGGAGTTTGAAGTTAAGACATGGCGGGTAAGGGACACCGAGGAGGGTGATGAAGAATGGAGAGCAGGGAATGAGGAGGAATTGTGTCTCTCACTTGATCTGATCGAGGAGGTCCGAGATCTCGCCGCCATCCGTCAAGAGGAAGTAAAGCGGCATATGGACAAGTACTTCGACAAGCACATCAGGATCAAGCAATTCGAGAAGGGGGGCCTCGTGTTAAAAAAGGTTGATGCAGTCGGAAGGTCTGCCGTGGTAGGAAAGATCAATCCCAATTGGGAGGGTCCAATGTCATGGAAGAAGTTTTAAAGTCAGGGGGATACCGCCTCTAGAATGTGGAAGGTGAGTCCATCAGCCACACATGGAGTGGTGATGACCTGAAGCGCTTTTATCCTTAAATTCATATGATGAAAATACTTAACTCTTTAAACTCCATTCCACTAATGTAGCTGTATATAATAAAATGCAAGGTGAGGTTCAAAAGGTTCAAAAGTTGTCCCCAAGCAAACCCGCTGACCAGACTCTCACCTAGCTGGCTGGGTTGTAGGCTCACTCAGTGGCAGGTTCGAAAGATTCAAAGGTTGGCCCCGAGCAGACCCGCTGACCAGTCTCTTACCTAGCTAGCAGGGTCGTAGGCTCACTCGATGGAAAGTTTGAAAGGTTCAAAGGTTGGCCCCGAGCAGACCCGCTGACCAGGCTCTCACCTAGCTGGCAGGGTCGTAGGCTCACTTGGTGGCAGGTTCGATAGATTCAAAGGTTGGCCCTGAGCAGATCCGCTGACCAAGCTCTCACCTAGCTGGCAGGGTTGTAGGCTCACTCGGTGGCAGGTTCGAAAGATTCAAAGGTTGGCCCCAAGCAGACCCACTGGCCAGGCTCTCAGCTAGCTGGCAAGGCCATAGGCTCACTCAGTGGCAGGTTCAAAATATACAAAGGTTGGCCCCGAGCAGACCCGCTGACCAGGCTCTCACCTAGCGGGCAGGGTCGTAGGCTCACTCGGTGGCAGGTTCGAAAGAGTTAAAGGTTGGCCCCGAGCAGACCTGCTGACTAGGCTCTCACCTAGCTAGAAGGGCCATAGGCTCACTCGGTGGCAGGTTCGAAAGATTCAAAGGTTGGCCCCGAGAAGACCCGCTGACCAGGCTCTCACCTAGCTAGTAGGGCCATGTGCTCACTCGGTGGCAGATTCAAAAGATTCAAAAGTTGGCCCCGAGCAGACCCGCTGACAAGGCTCTCACCTAGCTGGCAGGGCCATAGGCTCACTCGGTGTCAGGTTCGAAAGGTTAAAATGTTGGCCCCAAGCAGACCCACTGACTAGGCTCTCACCTAGCTGGCAGGGCCATAGGCTCACTCGGTGGCAGGTTCGAAAGGTTCAAAAGTTGTCCCCGAGCAGACCCGCTGACCAGGCTCTCACCTAGCTGGCAGGGCCGTAGGCTCAATCGGTGGCACTTCAAAAGATTCAAACGTTGGCCCCGAGCAGTCCCTCTGACCAGGCTCTCACCTAGCTGGCAGGGTCACTTGCTCACTCGGTGGCAGGTTCGAAAGGTTCAAAAGTTGGCCCCGAGCAGACCCGCTGACCAGGCTCTCACCTAGCTGGCAGGGACGTAGGCTCACTCGGTTGCAGGTTCAAAAGGTGTAAAGGTTGGCCCCGAGCAGACCCGCTGACCAGGCTCTCACCTAGCTGGCAGGGTCGTAGGCTCACTCGGTGGCAGGTTCGAAAGGTTCAAAAAGTTGGTCCCGAGCAGACCTGCTGACCAGGCTCTCATCTAGCTGGTAGGGACGTAGGCTCACTCGTTGGAGACCCATGAAGAAGGCAAGATAAGAAAGGAAAATCCAACGTAAAAGACCAACATAGAGCAAGTCTCGGCATAAGGTTGGCGAGTGGTGCCCATCATGAGGGACACTCGCCAGCGAATGATATCGTTCGAGAAAGATACTCGCCCGCCGAGTGTGTAGTGAAACATTGGCCAGTCCCAAGGGTTGAAAGAATTCAGCAGGATGAAATGGGTTCTCGGCGCAATAACATTCCCGATAGAAATTAACAAAATCTTCTAAGCCCTAACAAGATTGGGGCGAGTGAGAAAGGGTTGCAACCATGTGCCGCTCCTATGCGGCGAGAGTATTTTGGACATGACATAAGCTAGGGCTCGTCGGCGCAAAATGAGAGCGAACAATATACGAGCACAAGCGCAAAACTGTGAGAGCATGCAAAATAGCATACGAACGTGCGAGCTATCGGCTGATAATAACAAGATGCCCAGAGAAAATATAAGACAAATTGCGAGAGGCAAAACTTTTTATTTCATTTCAGTATAAAAGGAATTACAAGGGACTCTCGCATTACATAAAAAAGAAAATGAAAGAGGGGTCTTCAGGGGTCGTCGGCTTCCTCGCTGGAGTATCCGTTGCTCTCGCCCTGAGAAGGGAGGTCGTCGAGCTCTCGTCCATCTAAAGCTTCAATCGCAGGGTCATCCACCCAGGAGAAGAGTTCAGGAAGCACATGGTGTGCAAAAATCCTCTCGCCCTCTTCCATCAAAAGCCCCGCCCCTCGAAGCACCTCCAGCGCATGCTTCGCCCTCTTTCAGCTTTTGGTTCTCGGGCTCCAGCTCCTTGACCTGCTCCTCGAGAATGCACGCCCGCACAAGTAGGGTATCATAGTTGGCTATGTCCTACAAGGAAAAGAAGGTTAGCATGGGAAAGGAAGAAAATGCGAGAGCTACAGTCACTTCAAGGAGACATTCTCACCACTCGGTCTGGGTGGCTGGCGAGAAGTGCCTCGACGGTGGCCAGTTGCTGTTAATGACCATGATGTCGGTAGAGGCGAGAGCGCGGGTCTTCTCAACCTCGACTATATTCCGCGTGAGGGTCATGCTGCGGCGGGAGGACATGTGAGTCCATGCGAGAGCACGTATCATGACTCGCGAGCCCTCATGAGCGAGAGTTTGGGTGGACTCGGTATCATAGAGGGATGCGTCCTCTTGGCCATAGAGCGCGTAGGAGAGGCCGTAGTCTTGGACGCTGGTTGTCTCCCGCTCTATCCAAGATGAAAGGAGCGAGGAGATGGAGACCCGGTCGGCCTGCTGGTCCCATTGGATTATGGGCTCGCCCACCGCGGCCGCATACCTCTCGCCGAGAGGGAGGTTTTGATTCCCTCTCGGCAACGGCCCCGAGGAGGGCTCCGCCGGCTCAATGGCGGTCTGGACCGCCGAGTCCTCCTCCGCTGGAGCACTTGATCCAGGGGTCTCATCCGTGACCTCCTTCCCCTTAGGTGTTGCAGAAGGTTTCACCCGCTTGGTGGGAGGGCTGGTGGCCGTGCCGGGCTTCTGCCCGCTGGATTTCGCAGGAGGCGGGTCCTTGCGGCAGGCCCTGGCGGCGGATTTGGCGAGAGAGAGAGCGCCATAGGGAGCAAGCCTCATGACAACATTTGGCGGGTGGAGGGGAAGTCTCTGAGTTCCTGCGTCAAGAAAGTCAGTGAAAAGGCGGGAGCAAGTGAAAGCGAGTGGGAGCTAGGGTGGAAATCATTCAGCTTACCCTCTCCTGGCAGAATTGTCGGCAGCGAGCCAACGTGCTTCCACAGATGCATTAAATCCATTCCATGCTCCTGGATGAAGTGGCAGATCTTGGCCTCATAACCTCCCAGCGCTGGAGGCCGAAAGGTTGACTCGTCCTCCTGCAAGGGCACGAGAGGTATGTTGCCAAATTTCACTGTGACAAGTATAAAATACCGAACCGAGTCATGGTTTTTATTCGCTGTGCCGGGCACGCTGAGGGGGGACTGCCCGGAGAAGAACGCCAAGCTAGATCTTTTGATAAGCAGATCTTGAACCACTAAATTCTTTGATGAGGGATTCTAAGGACTCTTTACTCAGTTTACAAAATTGAAAGAGAGAGTCAAGAAGAAGATGATTCTTCTGATTGAATCCTCCTGCAACAGTCACTGAGGATTCATGAACTTAGTGTTTGTATGGATCTCTGTTTAGTAGATGACTCCTTGCTTGAGAGAGAGAGAGAGAGACAGATACAAGGATTGTAAAAATCCAGGTTCTGAATATGATCTCTATATATCTGTATGCTTCTTGGTGAGAGAGGAAGAAGAAGAAGCCTTGTTGTGTTATCCAGTACAGCGATTTGTTCTATCTTTTCTGTAAGACCAGAGAACTGAAGAAGAAGAAGAAGACTGAATTATTTTATGTCAATTCTTGTTGTCTTTCTTCTTCAATATACTTATTCTTCTATCAAATAATGATGAATTACTTTACTCTTCTGTTATTTCCCTAATAAGAATGTCCAAGAGGTATTGTTCTCTTTCCATTTCTCTTGACAGCGCTTCCAAATCTTTTTGAATAACTTCTAAATATATCTTTATTGTGTCTATATAATTCTTCTATCCATTCTTGACTATGAACGACCTGTTAGAATTCAAATAACTTCCATTTATAAGTTTTGAATAAGTTTAAGAATAGAATCCAGGAAGTATTCTAATTTCGTGTTTGTATTCGACATTGTGTCGAATACATTTGCCTTCTTATCGATGCACCTCTGAGTTCCAATAGAAGCTGCTTCTACATCTTCCTCATCTATATAATGAAATATGATTTAGACGTTGCGTCGAGTCCTTATCAACATATCGGTCGAGATGAAGACCTAGACTTTGAGCTCTAACTTCTGAGTCGGATATAGTTTGGAGTTCTGTTGATCTCAAATGTTGCTTAGACTAACTCAAGCTTCTGCGTTGAATAGAATTCGATGTTGCGTCGACTCCAACCGATACTTCGACTACCATCCTGAGTTATCCATACATCTATTCGAAGTTACTTCGACTTGAAGTCGAAGCTGCGTCGACTTCTAGTCGACGCAGAATTAACTCAACTAACTTTTTTTTGCACTCTTCTGGTCTGGTCTTTGACACCCTAATATGAGTGTGACATCCTAGGATATCGAATGACCATATTATCCTCACTATACAACATGGGTAATGAATCCTAGATGATGAATTCACTTTTACATAATTTGTAAGATAAATCCAGAGGATGTTTTTCCCAACAATCTCCCCTATTTATCTTAGAAAGTTTTACAAATATTTTAAGTGATTTCAATCATATTGTAAAATGAAGCAGAGTACATACAAGTATACTATAACAGAATGACATCATCCCATAAACACATAAACAAGAATGATATGAAAAACTTCCGATTGAATCTCAAATATGTGCACTAAGAACTTATAAGAGTAATTAATCATTTTTTTATCACCTGATTTTCACTGATCTTTTGGTGAGGCTTTTCTTTGTATGGAGAAGACTTGTAGAGGCACATTTCTTGGTGGAAATATAAGAGGCTCATTGTAAGACCCCAAATGGCATATGCACCCAAAATACCCAAAATGAGCATGAACTGAAATCAGGGAGCTAGCGCCAGGCGCTACCGATAGCGCCGGCGGTAGCGTTTCGAGAACTCCCGAGAAATGGTCCCGAGAAATCCCGAGAAATGGTTCCGAGAACTCCCGAGAAATGGAGCAGGCTGAAATAGATGAGCTAACGCCAGGCGCTAGCGCTAGCGCCGGCGGTAGCGTCTCTTAGCGGTACCGACTCAGGCTAGCGCCAGGCGCTAGCCACTAGCGTCGGCGGTAGCGGGAAAATCATATATTCTCCAAAAGCCGACTCTTTTGCCATTTCTCTGCCTTTTCCTGATCTGAGAGCTGAGAGGAGAGCTGAGGGCAGAGTTTTGGGAGCAAGGAGGGAGATCCGTTGGAGTTGAGCTTTCGTCGTGCCAGGAGGGTGTTGTGAAGAAGCGTCTGCGTGCGTGTGCCACCGCGGATTCCAGCCATCTCCCTCTCACTTCTATGGCACTGAAACGGCCTACAAGGGTACGAATCTCCTCCCTAATCCTTGGACATGTACGTCCTTTGATTTTCATGCGTTTTGGAATACTTCTACTAATTAGTAGATCGGCTATTCCGGTGGGTTGAAGTGATTTCCCCACAAATTGCATATAGAGTCTGAAACGGTATTACAGACATAGGCATGCTGTGTGAAGCCCATCCGGACAGTTCGAGCTGGATTGGTGATGCTTAGTGCGTGTAAAGTGCCGGAAATAATTCTTTGTACGTGCTGTGATGCGGGTCATGAGTACTGTTTTGTTCAAAAATAGGACATGGAGGTGTTTCCCAGGCTGTACCCGAAATTTGGTGGCAGAACTGAGTTCTGTCACTAGCGCCGGGCGCTAGCGTTAGCGCCGGCGGTAGCTCCAGGTGAGCTACCAGTGTTGATGTCTGGAGGTGGTTTCCCAGAGGTGGCAGTACAGATTTCTGTTACCAGTGCCGGGCAGAACTAAGTTATGTTGCTAGCGCCGGGCGCTAGTGCTAGCGCCGGCGATAGCGCCCAGCACGCAATTTGTGTGATTCAATGTTACCCAATGTCCTGGGGACTGGATATATAGTAGATAAAGCTGTGGAATTTGCAAAGCCCAGCTTTAAGTGTCGGGCACAAGGTGACGCTTACCCGTATCGTGCAGAGTTGAATCGCGATAATTGAGCACGGGCCTAGCTGATCCGAACCCGCCCATAGTAGTGGTGAAGAGGTCGCCCCTCGGTGCACCGGACTATGGAAGAGTGCCGGAACTTCGTGTGTACGGCCTAGCTCAATTAGCTTGTCTAAGTTGAAATAGGACTTAGCATAAGGGCGTAACTCAGGGAGTATGCCAAAGTGTGCCTTGAGAGCACGAAGCGGGTGGCTTGGTTTGCCTCCGTTGGTGTTGTTTGCGGATATATATATATATATATATATATGCTGCTGACTCTTACTTGCAGGGAAGGAGCACCACCGCCCTGAATGTGGGGCGGGGTCGTTATAAATCTTGGTCAGCTAAAGCTGACCGGTTGCCTGTTTTCCCACCAATTGGTGGATTTGCTTATACAGGTCCCGGTGAGACTAGCGGGAGATAGCGGGCTGAAGCCCCTGCTGCTGTGCTGTGCTGGCCCTTGAAGGCCAAAGCTTTTGTTTACTTTTGTTCATGTGTGGCCGGCCTGCGTGCCGATGTCTGGAAGCCATCTTTTTGATGTAAACAAACAATGTAAATAACTCTTATTTTATTTCATTCCTAGTTTTAAAGTGGACTTGTTATGAACTGGTTTTAAATAAAAATAAATATGCTTCCGTTATGCGACTCTGATGCTGAGATAGTTATATTTGTAACTGTTTAGACACTAATTCTCATAACACGCTCTTCTGTTCGTTTCATATGGCGTGGGGTCCCGGCCGGACCTACTGTTATATGCTATGTAACAGGGAGGGTGTTACAAATTGGTATCAGCTACGGGTCTCGATCCCTTTCCGTCTGAATTCGTGGTCGAATTCTTTTAAGGGGTGGTGAGCACGTGTGTGCGTCGCCTTTAACTCATATAAATAACCAGTTTTGTCCACTTTGGGTATGAATTACATGTATTTGTGTAGCATTCAGATGGAACTTCTGTGTTCCTATATTGCGTTATGCTATCTCGTAGTCGCTAATTATGTTTTGGGTACATATATAGGCGACTGGGAGTGGAGCGGGGCCTTCTCGACCCCCTCGTTCGACTGCAAGCAGTGCACCAACTCCGGTGCCGACTCCTCCTTCAGCTGAAACAGTAAGGATGATTGCTGAGGCAGTATTTGCAATGTTCACTGCGCAGCCAGGAGGGCATGTCCTTGGACAGCCTCCTACCCCTGGAGTGGCTCCAGTGCAGGCTCCAGCAGCTGAACCTCCAGTGCAGGCTCCAGCAGCTGAACCTCCAGTGCAGGCTCCAGCAGCTGAACCTGAGGTGGAAAGGCCAGTGCCATTGAGGGCACGAAGAGCTCCAGATCAACAGCTGCAATACTTTTTGAGTTTCCACCCTCCCACGTTCACGGGGGCAGGAACCCCGACACAAGCAGAAGATTGGTTGTCAAAGGTGCGCAAAACCTTGAAGGCCACGGAACGGAGGAAGGACAAAAAGTGACTTTGGCAACCTTCCTACTAGATGGGGTGGCGCAGCTGTGGTGGGATGAGTTGGAGATACATCAGCTAGCGGGAAGGAAGCTGACCGATATCTCTTTTGATGAGTTTTCCAAACTGTTCTTGGAGCGATATCTTCCTCAGGCCCAACAGATAGAAATGGAAAACCAGTTCAACCGTCTGACTCAGGGTGATCGTACTATCGATGATTATCTGCATGAGTTTACATGGTTGGGTCGTTATGCAGGCGTGACATTTGCGGATGAAGCGCGTAAGACAAATCAGTTTTACGAAGGCTTGCGAGAGGAGTTGCGGTTTCTTCTGATGGGGCCAATGACGCAAGGGTTTATGACCCTGGTCAACTCAGCTCGTTCTTTAGAGAAAGACATGAAGCGGTCCCATAGTAGGAAGGAGCTAGCAGTAGTCAAGCCAGAGTTCAAAGTATCGAGCTCGGCAAAGTCGGGGCAAGGCAAATGGAAGAAAGGAGCGCGACCGTCTGGGTCAGCTCAATCTTCAGCATCAGGAGTGACTGGGCGAGGCCCAATCATCTGTTACAACTGCGGCAAGCCGGGACATATAGCACGTGACTGTCGTAGTGGGAAGAAGCTAGTTGCGGCCTATGCGGCAGAGAAAGGGAAGGCGGCAGAGTCAACCGCATCCCATGCTGCTCCAGCCCAGCCTAGAGTTTACAACCTCGGCCAACAGGAGGCCATCAAACAGAACGATGTGGTGACAGGTATGCGATAGTATATAGCTTTTGTTGCTTTTTATACTTCATACCTTATACATTGCTTGGTAACCATTGATGTCCTAGGCTTTGTCCTGATCTTTAACTATCCGGCAAGAGCACTATTTGACACAGGTGCTTCACATTCCTTTATATCGGAGGCCTTCATACAGCAACTTGGAGTGCCTTCGGCCTTTATACAGGAACGATTAGATGTGATGCTACCCAATGGGTCTTCGATGCGCGCGGGTCGAGGTTGTGTAGTAAAGGTACGAATAGGGAGTCAAGACTTTGATTTGGAAGCACTGATACTCCCGCTTTGGGAATTCGATGTAATCTTTGGTATGGACTGGCTGTCAGCGCAGCAGGCCTACATTGATTGCACGTCTAAGGAGGTCACACTGGGGCGGAATACCGAACGTACAAATACGTTTGCTAGTTTGCGTGGATCGAGTAAGACACTGATGTCTGCTGTCCAAGTGGTCAAGGCAGTTCATCAAGGTGCAGAGTTATGTGTTGTGCTAGTGGGGGCTGCAAAGCCTCAACCCAGTATGAGTGATGTTACTGTGATTTCAGAGTATCCAGATGTGTTTCCGAAAGATCTTCCTGGGGCGCCACCTCAGCGAGAGATTGACTTCACTATAGAACTGGTGCCAGGTGCCAAACCTGTTTCACGCTCTCCGTACCGAATTGCGCCAAAGGAGATGGAAGAATTGAAAGTTCAATTACAGGAGTTGCTAGAGCAGGGTTATATACGTCCAAGTACCTCCCCTTGGGGTGCTCCGGTCCTTTTTGTGAAGAAGAAGGACGGAAGCCTACGTCTATGCATTGACTACCGAGAATTGAACAAGCTGACCGAGAAGAACAAGTATATGATTCCTCGAATCGATGACTTATTCGATCAGCTAGTTGGGTCAACGGTATATTCAAAGTTGGATCTCAAGTCTGGCTATTACCAGTTACAAATTCGGGATTGTGATATCCCTAAGACAGCATTCAGTACTCACTACGGACACTACGAGTTTACAGTGATGCCGTTTGGATTGATGAATGCACCGTCAGTATTTATGGATCTGGTGAATAGGACCTTTCGAGCGTGCCTTGATCGATTTGTCATTGTCTTCATTGACGATATCTTGGTGTACTCTCAGTCTGAAGAAGAACACGCGATTCATTTGCGTGAAGTTTTGGAAATCCTGCGACGTAGTCAACTATATGCCAAATTCTCTAAGTGCGAGTTCTGGCTAGCCTCAGTGGCGTTCCTTGGTCATGTTGTTAGTGGCGAGGGTATCGCAGTAGATCCGGCAAAGATTGATGCAATCCAGAAGTGGCCCGTTTTGGCGACAGTAGCGGAAGTCAGGAGTTTCCTTGGACTTGTCGGCTACTATCGGCGCTTCGTGGAGAACTTTTCACGGATCGCTCTACCTCTCACCACCTTGACGAGGAAGGATCAGAAGTTCGTTTGGTCACCAGAGTGTGCACGGGCTTTTGAGGAATTAAAGAGGCGTCTGACCACATCACCATTTTTGTGTTTACCATCTGGTGCAGAGGGTTATGAAATTTACAGTGATGCGTCAGGGAGCGGCTTAGGCTGCGTACTTCTTCAGCACGGTCAAGTAATAGCTTATGGCTCTCGTCAGTTGAAAGTGCATGAGCGGAATTATCCGGTCCACGACTTGGAATTGGCGGCCGTGATTTTCGCTCTAAAGCTGTGGCGGCACTATTTATATGGTGTGAAGGTTGACATCTTTACAGACCATAAGAGCCTTAAGTATTTGCTAAATCAGAAGGAGCTCAACATGCGACAGCGAAGGTGGATGGAGTTCCTGGGGGACTACACTTTTGATATACACTATACTCCCGGGAAGCGAAATGTAGTCGCAGATGATTTGAGCAGAAGGGCTTATGCACAGGCCAACTGGATTCAGATGTATGATCCACGTCTGATCAGGGACTTGGAAGCCTTGGAGATCTCCTGTGTAGAGAGGAGTTCTAGTGCGAATGCGTGCTTAAACTGGACGGAGGTGCAGTATGACCTCGCGGACAGAATACGACAGGCCCTGGAGCTTGATTCGAGCATGCAACGCTATTTGGCAGAGTCTGGGGATGGGACTGCTGCAGAGTTTGTGATGGACGATGGTCTGATGTGGAAAGGCGGTCGGTTGTGCATCCCAAATGTGGGTAAGTTGCGGGAGGAATTAATGTACGAAGCACATTTTACCAAATACTCAATTCACCCAGGGAGCACAAAAATGTACCAAGACATGAAAAAGCTGTTTTGGTGGTCGGGATTAAAGAAAGACATCACCTTGTACGTGGCAAAATGCAAAACTTGCGCATTGGTGAAGGCGAAATGTCAGAAACCTGGAGGTTTTCTGAAGTCGTTGCCTATACCGGAATGGAAATTTGATGACATTTCGATGGATTTCGTGCACGGTTTGCCGAGATCACAGAGTGGGAATGATGTCGTATGGGTGATCGTGGATCGCTTGACAAAGGTAGCCCACTTTATTCCAAACCGGAAGGACGATTCAGTTGAAAAGTTAGCAAAACTTTATGTTGATAGCATCGTACGATTGCACGGTGTGCCCCGTAGCATCGTCAGTGACCGAGATGGGTGCTTCACTTCGAAGGATTGGAGGCTAATCCACCAGTTGTTAGGTACAAAGCTGAAGTTTAGCACTGCCTTCCACCCTCAGACGGATGGACAGACTGAACGTACGAACAGAACTTTGGAGGATATGCTCCGAATGTGAGTCATGGACTTCGGTAAAAAGTGGGAAGATCATCTATTCATGATCGAATTCGCTTACAATAACAGCTATCAGGCAAGTATAAAGATGGCACCCTTTGAGGCCCTCTATGGTAGAGCTTGTCGCACTCCCTTATCTTGGGCGGAGACAGGTGAAACGAAGCTGTTTAAGCGAAAGGAAGTCGAAGAGGCAAATGCGGCTATTCAAACAATCCGTGAGAGATTGTTAATTGCGCAAGAAAGGCAGGCGAAATACTACAATGCCAAGCACAGAAATGTCGAGTTCGCCGTGGGCGACTGGGTTTATCTCAAGATCAAACCTTTCAAGGCTGTGTACGGGATTTGGCGCTTGAAAAAGCTGAGTCCAAGATACCTTGGACCGTTTGAGATACTGGAACGTGTTGGCGAAGCTGCCTATCGACTCGCTCTTTCGATAGAGTTGAGTGGTCTGCACGATGTATTCCACATATCAGTATTACGGAAAGATGTACCAGAGCCTAGCCAAGTGCTTGTGGCTAGTTAGGTGCCGGTCGATGATGGGTTGAAGACAAAGGTCATGCCTATTAGCATCGAAGACACTGAGATCAAACAGCTACGGAATAAATTGATCAATATGGTCAAAGTCCGCTGGAACAACTGCGGTCGTGAGGAACTTACATGGGAGCGCGAGCAAACTATGCGTGAGGAGTTCCCCGAGCTGTTCCTTTAAGGTACATATTATATTTTGTATCGTTTTGATTATTTGCACTATTAGAATTTCAGGACGAAATTCATTTAAGGGGGGAAGAATTGTAAGACCCTAAATGGCATGTGCACCCAAAATACCAAAAATGAGCATGAACTGAAATCAGGGAGCTAGCGCCAGGCGCTAGCGATAGCGCAGGCGGTAGCGTTTCGAGAACTCCCGAGAAATGGTCCCGAGAAATCCCGAGAAATGGTTCCGAGAACTCCCGAGAAATGGAGCAGGCTGAAACAGATGAGCTAACGCTAGGCGCTAGCGCTAGCGCCGGCGGTAGCGTCTCTTAGCGGTACCGACTCAGGCTAGCGCCAGGCGCTAGACACTAGCACCGGCGGTAGCAGGAAAATCATATATTCTCCAAAAGCCGACTCTTTTCCCATTTCTCTGCCTTTTCCTGATCTGAGAGCTGAGAGGAGAGCTGAGGGCAGAGGTTTGGGAGCAAGGAGGGAGATCCGTTGGAGTTGAGCTTTCGTCGTGCCAGGAGGGAGTTGTGAAGAAGCGTCTGCGTGCGTGTGCCACCGCGGATTCCAGCCATCTCCCTCTCACTTCTATGGCACCGAAACGGCCTACAAGGGTAACGAATCTCCTCCCTAATCCTTGGACATGTACGTCCTTTGATTTGCATGCGTTTTGGAATAATTCTACTAATTAGTAGATCGGCTATTCCGGTGGGTTGAAGTGATTTCCCCACAAATTGCATATAGAGTCTGAAATGGTATTACGGACATAGGCATGCTGTGTGAAGCCCATCCGGACAGTTCGAGCCGGATTGGTGATGCTTAGTGCGTGTAAAGTGCCGGAAATAATTCCGTGTACGTGCTGTGATGCGGGTCATGAGTACTGTTTTGTACAAAATAGGACCTGGAGGTGTTTCCCAGGCTGTACCCGAAATTTGGTGGTAGAACTGAGTTCTGTCACTAGCGTCGGGCGCTAGCGTTAGCGCCGGCGGTAGCTACAGGTGAGCTACCAGTGTTGATGTCTGGAGGTGGTTTCCCAGAGGTGGCAGTACAGATTTCTGTTACCAGTGCCGGGCAGAACTAAGTTCTGTTGCTAGCGCCGGGCGCTAGTGCTAGCACCGGCGGTAGCGCCCAGCACGCAATTTGTGTGATTCAATGTTACCCAATGTCCTGGGGACTGGATATATAGTAGATAAAGCTGTGGAATTTGCAAAGCCCAGCTTTAAGTGTCGGGCACAAGGTGACGCTTACCCGTATCGTGCAGAGTTGAATCGCGATAATTGAGCACGGGCCTAGCTGATCCGAACCCGCCCATAGTAGTGGTGAAGAGGTCGCCCCTCGGTGCACCGGACTATGGAAGAGTGCCGGAACTTCGTGTGTACGGCCTAGCTCAATTTGCTTGTCTAAGTTGAAATAGGACTTAGCGTAAGGGCGTAACTCAGGGAGTATGCCAAAGTGTGCCTTGAGAGCACGAAGCGGGTGGCTTGTTTTGCCTCCGTTGGTGTTGTTTGCGGATATATATATATATATATGTTGCTGACTCTTACTTGCAGGGAAGGAGCACCGCCGCCCCGAATGTGGGGCGGGGTCGTTATAAATCTTGGTCAGCTAAAGCTGACCGGTTGCCTGTTTTCCCACCAATTGGTGGATTTGCTTATACAGGTCCCGGTGAGACTAGAGGGAGATAGCGGGATGAAGCCCCTGCTGCTGTGCTGTGCTGGCCCTTGAAGGCCAAAACTTTTGTTTACTTTTGTTCATGTGTGGCCGGCCTGCGTGCCGATGTCTGGAAGCCACCTTTTTGATGTAAACAAACAATGTAAATAACTCTTGTTTTATTTCATTCCTAGTTGTAAAGTGGACTTGTTATGAACTGGTTTTAAATAAAAATAAATATGCTTCCGTTATGCGACTCTGATGCTGAGATAGTTATATTTGTAACTGTTTAGACACTAATTCTCGTAACGCGCTCTTCTGTTCGTTTCATATGGCGTGGGGTCCCGGCCGGACCTACTGTTATATGCTATGTAACAGGGAGGGTGTTACACTCATCCTCCTCTTCGACAGTTTTTTCATCCTCTCTGTGAAGCTTCCCTTGAAGCAATGCAACATCTTCAGCTATATGGGCAGCTTCTTGAGCAATTATGGTGACATCTTTTATGATCTGCTCATCAATTGTGAGGAGCTCCCACTGGATTGATGCAGGCATCTCCCCCTGAGTTTGTGCTGGCCTCTATTGATCAGTAACAATCTCTTCCTCTTGAGTAATCAGAACTTGGTCTTGAGCAGTCTCCTTTTCTTATACAAGCACTTCCTTCTCCTAGCCAATCTCCTCTTGTTGGGCAGGCATTTCCTCCTCTTGAACATTCTCCCCCTTTTGAACCTTGCTGATAAGGAAGGTTAAGAAAGATCTTGTGATCTGTAAGGAGGACATCAATGTCTTGATTGCCTGAAATGATTCCCTTGAATCTTTCAGTTCTGTCTCCATCTGAGAGCATTTTCTTTGAAATTTCCTTGACTAACTCTGTAATAGGTCACCAAAAGTCCCAGTGGCCAGACCCACTGCTTTAGTAATTGCTTGATCAATGTCAAAGAAAGGTGTAGAATGGGAGGTAGAAGCGGGAGGTGTATCAACAAGAGGTGTTGATATGTCAACATGAGGACGTGATTGGGGATGATTTGAGGGAGCATAAAAGAGGACTGTGAGGTTATCTTCTGAAGGTGTGGTAGATGGTGGTTATTGTAGGGAGGAAATCTGAGCTGCAAGTTTAGATGTTGTATCTGGTTGGATTGTCTCATGGTCTTTAGTTGGATGTTATATTATGGTATCTGTTATGACTATTTCATGGTCTTAAGGAGCTGGATATAGAGGAGAGGTTGAAATTGACCAGGCTTCAGAATTTGCCTAGTCCATTTTGAGAAGATCCCAATGATGGTTCATTTTCCATGGGGAATGGGCACCCCTTTTGATTTGCACACCGCTGGATACTGGTGATGTAATACTTGGCTCATGATTCTCATATATGCATTCTCATTGTAGGCATACATATGTCCAATTAATTTCAAAAACATTTTCCCCAATTGATTCGTTTGTTCAGAACTAGAGCACCCATTATCTGTAATTGTTGCTTTGGGATTGCATCGTGTGCAGATATCTTGCAGAGTAAAACATTCCCTACTATAGCGGACAAGAACCAATATTCCTTGTTAAATTTTTGAAGTGGAAGTGGAGTGTCCCGACGGTCTGATATTGCAGACCGCAGAGACTGCGCGAGCTCTTGTGTGGCGATCTGGCTAGAGATCGCGCATCTCATGTGTTGGTGATCTGTTTCTGTTCATCGGTTTGCCCAAGTGTTCCTATTTGAGTTGCGACCGGGCGGTCTAGTACTGGAGGTCGCTTCAGCATCTTGTACTTCGGTCTGCTTGAGATTGCTCTTGCGGCCTGCTGTGGTTCCGATCTTATGGGAGACCAGACGGGATGTATGAGCCTGGTTCTGGCGGTCTATTCATGAACTGGTCAGATGCTCATATGGTTCTTCTCCTATAAGAGATCGGGCGGTCAGCCAATTTATAATAATCGTGCTATCTTCATTGAACAGTTTCTTAAGTGTAATAAGGTCTTATTGAGACCGCGCGGTCTGGTTCTGGAGACCACAAGTTCCCAATTAGGAAGGTGACTGTATCCCTCTCGGGCGGTGACGACATATGTTCGTTTGCCTATAAATACAGGGGCAGGGCTAGCCATTCATATGCAAGAACTGTAAGAACCTAGTGTGGATTGATTGTGCCGGTCTCATTTTTGAGGTCGCGCGGTCTGAAGATTGTTGACTGTTTGTTGTGTTCGCGGGTTAGGTGGCCAGCAAGTTCCGTCAGCATTCCTCTTATCTTTCCAGCTTTGAATAAACCAGCTTGCCAACGGTCTGTGTGGGTGAACCGTGTTTGGAGATTCTTGGTCTGTCTGCAGTGGATTCAGTTGATCAGGCGACCTTAAGCGGTCAGGCGCTCTTGAGTGCAGTCTTGCAGCAGTGAGCAATTCATCTTCAAGTGTTCGCGGGATACCTTCTGTGATCTTGAGACTGTGTTCTCTGGGCGATCAAGAAGTGTGAACAGTTTAGTTCAGCAGTTGCAATAAAGAGCATCTCATGTGGTCTGAGCTTTCAGCGGTCTGGCAGTTCACAGGTCAGCGACCTATCTTGTTCGCGCGGTCTTAGGGAAGCCGGCGATCTTGCTAAGTTTGGGCGGTCTAAGTTTTCTGGTCGCCAGTTTTTGTGTTGCTTGTTCTCATCTACGTTTGCTCTTATAAATCATGTCTCGCCATGTATGCAACGCATTGTAATAAGATAGTTTTCAATTGAGATTCTCCTGCCTTCATTGTCACTGGTTAATTGTTGTGAATTTGAATTGAAGTCTTCCGTTGTTGTCTTCGATCCATACTCCAAAATTTTTATCATGGTATCAGAGGTAGGTTCGAAGTAGTGATCAGCCACATAATCTTGATTTAGTCTCTGAAAGGTTGTTAACTAGTGTGATAGCAAATGGAATGAGGTTATACAAGAGGTCTTGAAATTGAGCTCCTTACGCAGACTAACTTCAAGAAGTGGAAGTCGTGCATGGAGAGCTATCTTCTTGGAGATGATTTATGGGAGGTAGTGGGAGGAGATGCGAGACAAGCTGTTGTAGTTGCTGAAGGGAATGCTGAGCAAGTGAAGGCTTAGAAGAGAAAGAATTCAAAGGAAGAGTTCACTCTCAAGCGTGATATCATTCCAGAGCTGTTTGACCACATAATTGGATGTCGGTAAGCTGCTGAGATTTGGACAGCCTTGGATGGCTTGTTCAACAAGAAGAACGTAGCTCAACTACAGTTCTTGGAGAATGAGTTGGCTAAGGCAACTCAAGGTGACTTGTCCATTTCAACGTTCTTCTTGAAGATGAAGAACCTCTGCGCGGAGATATCAGTTTTGGACCCGGATGAACCTATTTTAGAAGCATGGTTGAAGAGGTACATAATCCGCGGCTTGCAGAGGGAGTATGCGGCCTTTGTTACTTCTGTTCAAGTTTGGGCAAATCAGCGGACGTTCCTAGAGCTGGAGAACTTGCTTGCTTCGCAAGAGAGCTTGGCAAAGCAGATGGCTAAGATATCTGTCTCTAGGGGAGAAAGCGAGGTTCTATATTCAGGCAAGAAGAATAGATGGGCCAAGAAGAAGAAGTCATCTGTTAGCGATGGTCCATCTACTTCATATCAGCAGGAGAGGAGTTATGCTCCTAAGTCTGATGGGAAGAAGAAGGAAGGGCCGAGATGTTACAGATGCAACAAGCTTGGTCACTTCAAGAGAGACTGTAAAGTCAATCTACAGCCAGGGCATACTGCAGGTAAGGAAGAGGCTGGTTCCAATGTTGAAGGTAGTTGGGGTGGTGGAGGTGCTTTCATGATGGTCACTTGTGTCTGGGCATTGGCTTCCATCAACTATCAAGATGATTGGATAGTGGAATCTGGGTGTGGTCATCACTGCATCGGGGATGAGTTGAAGTTCTCTTCGTTGCAAGCATACTCAGGTAATGATGCTATCATTACTGCTGATGATAGTGTGAATGCAGTAAAGAAGGAGGGTGTAGTATCTTTGAACGTAGATAGAGGTCCACTCATGTTAAAGAGTGTCTATCATGTTTCGGGGATGAAGAAAAACCTCTTCTCAGTGACCAATGTGGTTGATGCTGGATATAACATTCTGTTTAGTCCAACAGAAGTGAAATTTCTTTGGAATGTGTCAGCGGTGAAGGCTGCAGTCACTCATGTAGGAAAGCGGGTGAGGGACTTGTTTATGTTATCTACAAGTTCCTATGTTGATAAGATGAGGGCAAATGATAGCGCTGCTATCTGGTATGAAAGTCTTGGATATGTCGGGATGGATAAGCTAAAGGTTATGGCGGGAAGAGGCCTTGTAAGTGTCTTTCCTAGACTGTCATCTTTCGGAGAAGGTAATGTTTATGCAGGTTGCCAGTATGGTAAGGCTTAACATCTTCCATTCAATAAATCACAAAGCAGATGCAAAGGACCATTGGAATGTATTCATGGTGATCTGTTTGCACCTATCGCAACTGTCAGTCTTGTAGGTAGAAGATATATGCTAGTCTTGATTGATGACTTCACTAGATATACTTGGATATATTTTTTGAAGGAGAAGTCGGAAGCCTATGAAAACTTTGTGGAGTTCAAGGAGCTGGTGGAAGGTCGGCTTAACCTGCGGATCAAGAAGTTCAGAACTGGCAATGGAGGGGAGTTCACCTTAAATGCATTCTTTAACTTTTGCATGAAGCATGACATCCAGAGAGAGCTCTCTTGTGCTCATACTCCACAACAGAATGGAGTTGCAGAGTGGAAGATCCGTCATCTAACAGAGACCTGCAAATGTTGGCTTCATGCCAAGAGTATCCCAAAGTCCTTCTGGGCAGAGGGAATGTCTTGTGCAACTTATGTCATCAACCGGATGCCTCTAAGTCCTATCAACATGAAGACCCCTCATGCGTTGATGGTCAAGGAAAAGCCTTTGGTGGAACACCTTCGAGTGTTTTGATCTACCTGCTACGTGCATGTCCCAGATGCCCTTAGAACGAAGCTAGATGCGAAAGCAAGGAAGCTAGTCTTCGTCGGTTATGATGACCGGAAGAAAGGGTGGAGATGCATGGATCCAGAGACAAAGAGAGTCGTGGTCTCAAGGGATGTGGTATTTGATGAGTTGACATGATTCCAAAGTAGCACTTCTGTTGAGCTACAGGGAAGCAGGTCAGATGGTGGACTTGAAGTAGCTATAAAAGATGTTCTGGTGGAGTTACCTGTTTCTCCAGGTGCTATAGGTTCTGGATGCAGGGGGAGCATGTTGGATCTTATGGCGCCCTTAGAGGGGGGTGAATAAGGGTTTTATGGAATTTAGATCTTAATAAATTTATTCGAGTTTGGGACTGAAGTTTCAGAATATTTTATAGAAAAATATATTTTAATATCTCAGATAAGGGAAACAGAACATTTTCCTTACTGTTGCTAACGCCTGGCGTTAGGTGTTAACGCTGGGCGTTAGCTCTTCAGAAAAATAATTTGCTCAGAATTATGTCATTGAGATTTTACTAATGAAAACATTAATGAAATACAATTCCAGAAAATCACAGATAATACAAAAAGATTATTGTATTTCAAAGATAATTACACAAATGTTAATTTTAATACTTTGATAAAAATATTAATTACAAGATTCTTGAAGAGGAAATAAAATCAATTGAATAGAACATTAAAAGACATGATTTTATTTCATAATAAATTGAATACAGAAATGTTTGATTTCAATATCGCTAGAAATCGGAGGCGTACAAAGTAAATCAATTTTTCCTTTTCTATACCGACTTGTATCCCCAGAAACCGGTTGGCTTTAGCCTATCCTTCCCCGGATATGGCCTCAAGCCGCTCTAGCCAATTGTTGGGTATTGTAGCCACAATTACCTTGATTTGAAGAAGTGTTCCTTTGAACTATGTTGAATTGAGTTGTATTTGATGTTGTTTTCTAGTTATGTGTTTGCAGATTATAAATGACTAAGTACAAACCAATGTCAGGTTTCAATGAATCATAAAACACAGGTATATGCAATGTAATTCTTCATTGTGTACACCAAGGTGTTGATTCATGTGGAATCTCTCTATCGGGGTGTACTTTATATTCAAACACAAAGGAAGAGCCAAGAGAAGTTGCTGCTAAGAGAAAGTTGATGGAAGAAAGAAGGAAGAAAGATTTTTCTTCTAAGTATTTAGATTTCGTCGAACGCAAGATTTCGTCGAATGCAAGAATTCGTCGAACGCAAGAATTCTTCGAACGCCATTCTACGAAGTAAATATACTTCTTCGTTCTCTGGTTTGCGGTTAGTTGAAGCAGTTCATTGAACACAGAGCTTTGGCATTTCGTCGATCCCCGTTCGACAAACTGAAGTATTTCGTCGAGCGCCGTTCGACATTTCTAAATTCTCTGGCTTGCTGTTAACTGAAGATTTCGTCGAGCACTGTTTGCCTACATTTCGTCGAGCGATGTTTGCTTTAATCTCTGTTATTAATTGATCTCAGATGTGCCGATAGCTGAACAAATTTCGTCGACCGCTGTATATAAATATATTTCATCGACCGCTGTTTATATATACACTTCGTCGATCGCGCTCGTTAATTTCCGTTCGACGAAAGGAAGGAAGTTCGTCGATTGCAGTTCCGTTCGACGAAATTTTGACAGACGCTGAAATTGCGCTGGCGCTGCTTCGTTTTTCAAATGCTTTCCATTTAATGCTTCCACCGCATACAGTATTCATGGAATATTTTCCTTCATTCTTGCAGACAGCCGGTGGAGAATATATTATTCCTTAATTCTTGATTATAGCCTTTAGATAATATATTATTCTTTAAAAAGCTCGCATATAGCCGTTGGAAGATTATTTGCCTTAATTTCTTGGTGATAGTCGTTGGAAATATAATCTTCCTTATTTATTTTATTTAGCCATTGGAGAGGAGCTGTCAATTTATATATTCCCTCTGATTTTTTAATCAAGGTTAATCGTGAAAAAGGGAGTGCAAATATAATATACAGATTTTCTTTCTCTCTTATTTTGTTGGCAGATATTATTTCTCACACAAGTTCTTCGATCTCCTCCAACAAGAAAGTGTTTTGCGATTCTTCATCGCCAAGGGCAGTCGACAAGATCAAGCTATTCTGAATCTCTCTACTATCTTCCTGATCAAGTCGACTCAAGTATTCAGATCAAGGTTTTTCAAGCAAGGTTTTTCTTCTTCTTCGATCTTCTGGTGCAAGACTTTATCTCTCAAGCAAGAAAGAAGAGGACCAATTTTCTCAGATCTGAAGTCAAATCTCATTGAGATTTCAAGAAGTTTGTTTTACAACTATTTCTCTTTGTAGGAGTTGCAGGTCCGAGTCGTAGGAGATTTCATCTCCGAGCTTGTAGGAAGTTTTTCTTCCGAGTTTGTAGGAGCCTTGTCTCCGAGTTGTAGGAGTGGTTTGCTCCGAGTTGTAGGAGAGTTTGTTCTCCGAGTTTGTAGGAGATTTTGTTCTCCGAGATTGTAGGAGTTTGACTCCGAGTTGTAGGATTATTTTTAATCCGAGAATAGTGAAGTAGACTAGTCTAGCTGGTCGTGCTAGATAGGTGAGGTGCAAAGTGGACTACCCAAGTATGGGAAACCACTATAAATCTGTGCTCTTTGGTTTTCTGTGTGCTTTACTTGTTATATTTTTAATTCCGCAAAAAGCTATAGAAACCACCTATTCACCCCTCTCTAGGTGATTTAGGTTGCAACTAGATACTTTCAATTGGTATCAGAGGTAGGTTGTTCATAAAAGGTTAACACCTTGAACAAGATCTATAAAATCTAGTTGCAAGAGCAAGTATGTCCGGAATGGATAAATCCAAGGATTCCGTCAAGTTGCTCGTTTGTTCGAAGGAGAACTTCCCCATGTGGAAGGAAAGAGTAAAGTTCTACATGAAAGCCACCGACCCGAGAATTTTTCAAATTGTTGAAGAAGGTCCCCATGTCCCCATGAAACCATCTTCAATTAATTCTGCTATCATGATTCCCAAGAAGATGTTGGAATTAGACAGAGATGAAATTGCTCTCGTCACCTTGGACAAGAAGGCCAAGAACATTATTGCTGGTACAGTGGATGATTCAATGCTACAAAATCTCATACACTACAAATCTGCCAAGGAGATGTGGGATTCCATAGTTGTTCTCATGGAAGGTACAGAAGAAGTGCCAGATGATCGACGATCTTTGCTGAATCAAGAATATGAAGCATTTAAGCAAGATCCGAGAGACTCCATCTCAAACACTTATGAAAAGTTCTTTAAGATCGTAAACGGTCTTAGAAATTATGATCGGGAATTCACCGTCGGAGAACTGAATGACAAGTTCTTGAGATCCCTGACAAAAGAATGGGATACCAAGGCAATTGCTATCCGGGAATTCGGAAAGTTGGCTACGATGGAGCCACAAATATTGTTTGGCAAGCTCCTATCACATGAGCTAAAGCTGAGTATTAGAAAAGCTGAAGAAGAAGGATGCTCCTCTTTTGGAAGGGAGAACTCTGTGGCACTGAAGTCCAAAGAGTCAAGAAGAGGTAAAGCTAGATCATCTGAAAGGACACAGTCGTCAGATGAAGATGACGAGTATGTGGCTTGCTCATCAAGCTCATACATGTCCGATGGAGAGTTCTCTTCACTGTCCATGAAATTCAAGAAATTGCTCAGAAAAAGGAAGCAAAGGAAAGGTCAATCCTCCTCATCAGATCATAGAAGATCAAGACATGATGATGACCATCACAAGAAAGAACACAGCAACGACAGGTATAAAGCCAAACCGAATAAACATGTTTCGACTGATATCATTTGTTATTGTTGTAATAAGTCAGGACACATAAGTACGGAATGTCCTTACAAAAAGAAGAAAGAGAAGAAATCCTTCAAAGGAAAAAGGAAAGTGGAAAAGAGCTTCTTAGCAAAGAAGACTAAGACTCTTAGCGACAGCGACTCAGGGAAGTCAAGCTCAGATGAAGAAGCCTATTTTGGGCTTATGGCATACTCAGATTCGGAAAATTACGACATGCCTTATGAAGGGAAGGTAAAATCGCACACTCCTCTTTCTGCATCTGAAACTGACTCCAATGAGAAATTAGATTTAACGACTCGGTATAAAGCCGTTTTGGAAGGATTTGACAAATGTCGCAAGGTAGTCAAATCTCAGTCAAAAGAGATTGCATCTCTCAAGATGGTGGAATCAAATTTGAGGGAGGAAATTGAAAAATTAACTCCTCTCAAAGATGAAGTCCAAATCTTGAAAGATGAACTTCAAAGCTCCACTGAGTTATTAAATTTTAAGGAGAAGTTTATAAATGAACTAGAAGATAAGTTAATGGTGGAAAGGAAGATAGTTGAAAGCTTCTCTAAACCAAAAACTATTCTTCCAATCATTGATAAATTTTCTGCTCCTGCGAAGGGTAGTGGCCTTGGTCATGAGGCTGAAAGTAGTAAGGCCGCAAAGAAGAGAGCTGTGAAAGGAAAAGGAAAGGCTGATCAAAGTCAACTTTCATTCAGGAAGGTGGTTTTTCCTACAAACCATTTTGACTTTGATTCATCTTATGGTCACTTTACAAGACCAACTCATGTTGAGTCAAGTAAGGGGAACCAAGGATGTAGCCATCCCCGAAGCCTCGAAACAACTGCTTTTAAGGCACCTTATGAAGAAGTAATCCTCAAGGATCATGGTTCATTTGTACATGCATCAGTTGCTATGAAAGCACCAAAGATCGAATCTATTGTTGCTAAATCTCTTGAAGAGAAGAAGGAACCGTGTGTATGTTGCAACCACGAGGCTTCTACTTCTAAGAATGTTGCTCCTACTAGACCTCCCGTTCAAAAGGTGAAGCAGGAGAACAAGAGAAGATACAATTGATTTGATTGTTGGTGTTGTGGCAAGGTTTGTCACTTCGTCATAGATTGCTGGTTTAATCTAAGGAATGTCAAGACTCCACAGGTTAACATTGTAAGAATGACCCCTTGCAATGATAACACTCCGAGTGGTGTTGATCTAACCAGGAACCTAGGACCCAAATCCTTTTGGGTTCCTAAGGGAAATTAATCTGTGTTTGCAGGTATGTCCAAAGGCCAACCAAAACTCTAATCAGGCATTTGGACAGTGGATGTTCATGGTACTTGACCAGAACATAGAAGTATATAGTAAGGTTGCTGAAAAGCTTAGGAAATCAGTCCAGGCACTGAAATTCTAAGGGGGAGAAAAGACTAAGGGAGAGAAAAGATTGAGGGAGAGCTGATTCAACATATTCAAAATATACTCCCAAGTGTGAACTCATATGCAGTTGCTGAGGGGGAGCTTTGAGATCTCATGCTTTTTCTTATCTATCTGAAGTGGTCAGAAAGGGGGAGAGAAGTTGAAATTGGAAGAGAATTTGAAGTTGGGAGGAATTGGCAAAGTTGAAAGAGAAAGTTGAAAGGGAGAGAAAGTTGAAAAAGCTAAGTTTTTAACTCTCCTTATCTATTTGATATATATTTATCTAAGTGCAATTCAACTCAGTACATAGGTTCTGACTTCTTCAAATAGGGGGAGATTGTTGGGTATTGTAGCCACAATTACCTTGATTTGAAGAAGTGTTCCTTTGAACTAAGTTGAATTGAGTTGTATTTGATGTTGTTTTCTAGTTATGTGTTTGCAGATTATAAATGACTAAGTACAAACCAATGTCAGGTTTCAATGAATCATAAAACACAGGTATATGCAATGTAATTCTTCATTGTGTAAACCAAGGTGTTGATTCATGTGAAATCTCTCTATTGGGGTGTACTTTATATTCAAACACAAAGGAAGAGCCAAGAGAAGTTGCTGCTAAGAGAAAGTTGCTGGAAGAAAGAAGGAAGAAAGATTTTTCTTCTAAGTATTTAGATTTCGTCGAACGCAAGATTTCGTCGAACGCAAGAATTCATCGAACGTCATTCTACGAAGTAAATATACTTCGTCGTTCTCTGGTTTGCGGTTAGTTGAAGCAGTTTGTTGAACGCAGAGCTTTGGCATTTCGTCGATCCCCGTTCGACAAACTGAAGTATTTGGTCGAGCGTCGTTCGACATTTCTAAATTCTCTGGTTTGCTGTTAACTGAAGATTTCGTCGACCGTTGTTTGCCAACATTTCGTCGAGCGCTGTATGCTTTAATCTCTGTTATTAATTGATCTCAGGTGTGCCGATACCTGAACAGATTTCGTCGACAGCTGTATATAAATATATTTCATCGACCGCTGTTTATATATACACTTCGTCGATCGCGCTCGTCAATTTCCGTTCGACGAAAGGAAGGAAGTTCGTCGATCGCAGTTCCGTTCGACAAAATTTTGACGGACGCTGAAATTGCGCTGGCGCTGCTTCGTTTTTCAAATGCTTTCCATTTAATGCTTCCACCGCGTACAGTATTCATGGAATATTTTCCTTCATTCTTGCAGACAGCCGGTGGAGAATATATTATTCCTTAATTCTTGATTATAGCCATTATAGAATATATTATTCTTTAAAAAGCTCGCATATAGCCGTTGGAAGACTAATTGCCTTAATTTCTTGGAGATAGCCGTTAGAAATATAATCTTCCTTATTTATTTTATTTAGCTGTTGGAGAGGAGCTGTCAATATATATATTCCCTCTAATTTTTTAATCAAGGTTAATCGTGAAAAAGGGAGTGCAAATATTATATACAGATTTTCCTTCTCTCTTGTTCTGTTGGCTGATATTATTTCTCACGCAAGTTCTTCTCCTCCAACAAGAAAGTGTTTTGTGATTCTTCATCGCCAAGGGCAGTCGACAAGATCAAGGTATTCTGAATCTCTCTACTATCTTCCTGATCAAGTCGACTCAAGTATTCAGATCAAGAATTTTCACGCAAGGTTTTTCTTCTTCTTCGATCTTCTGGTGCAAGACTTTATCTCTCAAGCAAGAAAGAAGAGGACCGATTTTCTCAGATCTGAAGTCAAATCTCATTAAGATTTCAAGAAGTTTGTTTTACAACTATTTCTCTTTGTAGGAGTTGCAGCTCCGAGTCGTAGGAGATTTCATTTCCGAGCTTGTAGGAAGTTTTTCTTCCAAGTTTGTAGGAGCCTTGTCTCCGAGTTGTAGGAGTGGTTTGCTCTGAGTTGTAGGAGAGTTTGTTCTCCGAGTTTGTATGAGAGTTTGTTGTCCGAGTTTGTAGGAGATTTTGTTCTCCGAGATTGTAGGAGTTTGACTCTGAGTTGTAGGATTATTTTTAATCTGAGAATAGTGAAGTAGCCTAGTCTAGCTGGTCGTGCTAGATAGGTGAGGTGCAAAGTGGACTACCCAAGTACGGGGAACCACTATAAATCTATGCTCTTTGGTTTTCTGTGTGCTTTACTTGTTATATTTTTAATTCCGCAAAAAGCAATAGAAACCACATATTCACCTCTCTCTAGGTGATTTAGGTTGCAACTAGATACTTTCACCAATCCTTCCCCGGATATGGCCTCGAGCACCCCCTAGATCTAATTACTTAGAACTAGTCGCAAACACAAGGCGAATTCCTCCCTAAGTCCTACCCAGACCTAGTCGCCAACACAAGGCGAATTTACCCATGGAATCCTTCCCGAAATTCGACGTTCTCCCCGAACGATTTCTCCACACGAATTACAAAGAGAATAAAATAAAAGATTACAAGATAAGTAAAGAGAAACTCCCCAAGAAATTCTGAAGGTGAAGACGAAGTCGATGTAGAAGTTGGCATTCTTGAAATGATCGTCCTTCGTATGGGATATGCGTTGTAGACCTTCTCCTTCAAAATCTTCTTTAGATCTTCATGATAGCCCAAGGGAGATCTCTTAATTGCTGTACACGAACCTATCTCCAAAGTATCAGAATTCTGGAATAATCACCATCGAAGAAAGAGAGGAGTTGTACTTTAAATATCCACTGGAGCTAACTCGTGGCGTTAAGGATTAAATCCGGCGTTAGTGAACGTGCAAACTGTCGGGATCGTGGCAGAGCCAAATTTCGTCGAACGAAACTAATTTCGTCGAACGCGCCTTCATCGAATGGAAACCCATTTCGTCAACCGCAATCGTCAGGATAGTAGCAAAAACCTAGTTCGTCGAACAGAATCAATTTCGTCAAACAGAACTCATAGTTCGTCGAACGCAGTTTGTTAAGCGCAATTTCGTCGAGCGCAGGGTCATTTCATCGAACGGAACTCCAAGTTCGTCGAACGCAGTTTGTCGGGCGCAATGTCGTTGAGCGCAGGCTCATTTCATCGAATGGAACTCCAAGTTCGTCGAACGCAGCTTGTCGAGCGCAATTTCGTCGAATGCAGGCAATTTCGTTGAACGAAACTCCAAGTTCGTCGAACGCAAGTTCCTTCAGGTTTCGTCGAGCACCTTCAGAGTTCGTCGAACGCAGGTTCCATTCATCGAACGCACCAATTTGTCGAGCGCAGTTCATGTAAGACCTCAAAACAGAAAGTTGGATTTCTGGAATCCAGCGCTATCGCTGGCGATAGCGACTATCGCCCGACGATAGCGTTCTATTGATAAGGTTCTGTCTAGAGGCTATCGCGCGGCGTTAGTGCTAACGTCGGCGACAGCGTGACGCGTAGCAGTCACTGATCAAAGCGGTGGCGTTGACCGGTCGGAGTCGGTTCTTTAGCGCTATCGCCAGGCGATAGCGCTACCGCCCGGCGACAGCGCCAAATTGTACTTTGCGGCCGAAATCGTGGGCATTGATGGCCAATTGACTTTTGGGTCGGTTTTGGACGGACTTGGCTCGGGAGCTGGCATAGGGTGGTCGAAACCCTCTTGTTTTCCTCATTCCACTAAGGGTTTTGTTTTGGGAGAGAGGGAGAGCTCCAAAGTGATGATGAATAGGGTTTCTAAACCCTAGGGCTTGGTTTTGGTGGAGCTACACTCATCGGAATCCCTCAACGTTGGTGGCTACGCGTAGAGGAGGGCTAGATGCTCCTTTCTAACCGTGCCAAAAATCAAGCTATGGCCTCGAAGCGACGTCTAAGGGTAACGATCCTTTCTACCCTCTTTTGGACATGTGTTTGTCCATTTTCGTGCATCTTTGAGGTCCCTACCCAAAAGGGTGAGGCCGTGACCTCCGACGGGTGGATTCGTGTTATCCCCGTCAGATCATGCATTCATGTAGAGTCCATGCGTGGAATGGACGTAGGCGCGCTATGTGAAGCCCATCCGAGACGGTTCATCCTGATTGGTGATGCTTTTTGATATTATGCGTGCCAGGGAAAACTCCGTGTTGATATCCTGCTTCGTAGGACTAGAGGGTGCCACTGCATGCGCAGCAACGCCTGCGGGTGTGCCCCGGGAAGCACTCGAAGTTAGAAGCAGAAATGGAGTTTCTGTTCACTACCGCTGGCGTTAGCGTTATCGCCAGGCGGTAGCTCCCAGACTTGGTTCTGGTGATTTTGCGCGTTCTGGGGCAGTGGGAGTGCTAATGCATGTGCAGCAATGCCTGGGGGTGTGCCCCGGGAAGCACCCACAGCTAGAATCCAAAATGGGGGGTTTTGTGCGCTATCGCCAGGCATTAGCGTTAACGCTGGCGACAGCTCCCAGACTGAGTTCTGGTGATGTTGTTGTGCCCACCTGTTGAGAGGACCTGAGGCCTGTGTGCCCGACCTGTGAGGGTGTCCTGGTGGATGACTTAGCGGCCCGTAGCGCCGGCTAATTGAGAATACCTGGGCTGAGGGGACGCCATACCCGCTTTTCGTGTTGAACAACGAGAGCTGTGAACAACGGGCATTTGGCGAACCTGAAACCGCACCATTGCAACACCTGATAGTAAGGCTCGTACAGCATGTCGGGAAGCAATGGGAAAGAGTCTTCGGACTACGGGTTGTTCACAATTAAAGCACGGGAGAGCCCTAGTATTCGGGCCACCGACTTTAGCCTCAAAGGGCAAAGCCATCAAGAGTGGATGGTGGTGGTAGGCGGAGTACACCAAAGAGTGCCTGAGAGCACGAGACGTGGAGGTCATTCCCACGTTTGTGATTGTTGCATATGTATGAATTGTTGTGGGCCGTGCCAGCCGCTTCATTCTGGTATATATATGATGTGATACTCTTACAGGGATGGGAAACTGCCACCCCCTCGAAGGGGTGGGGTCGTTATAATTTGGTCAGCCGTTGTTGACCGTTGCCCTGTTTTGCCACCATTTTTGGTGGGCTTGTTGTAAGGTGCTGGACCGAGCGAGAACATAGCGGGTTGAAGCCCCTGCGCTGTTGCGGCCCTTGAAGGCCTTTTTGATGTCCTCTTGTTTTTATGTATGGCCGGCCTGCGCGCCGATGTTGGTAATTTGTAAGGCCGTCGTGCCTAAATTTTGTGTTGTAAAACATGTATTCCTATTTAGTAAAAGTGGACATACCCAGTTCGGGTTTTGGGGTTTATCTTGTCTCTTTTCAGCTTCCGCATAGAATGCTCTGAGTTAGGCTTCGTTGTTTAGCGTCGTTCGATATTTCAATTAAGTGACGTTCCCGTTTGTTTTGTAGTATATGGCGTGGGGCCCCAGCCGGACCCTCTGTTATATGCTCCCGAACGGATGGGGGTGTTACAAATTGGTATCAGCTTCTAGGTTTCGTGTCCTTCTAAGGAATTTGTGGACGAATTCTTTTAAGGGGTGGTGAGCACGTGTGTGCGCTACCGTCGAGACTTAACATAAACCCAAAAATGTCCACTTAGGAATAAAATGTAACAACAAACCAACAATTATTGCATGATTTTGGAACCTGGGTGTTCCTTTTGTTGTTAGTTGCGACTGTGCTGTCGCCTAACTGTGTGATGCACTCGTGTAGGGCACTCGAAGTGTAGCGGGACCGTCCCGTCCCCGTGACGTGGTGGAGAGTAGCGGGTCTACTGAGGCTCCTACACCTCCGTCTGCTGAGATGGTTCGGCAAGTTACAGAAGCCAGTTCTAGCTGCGTTGAATGGCCAACCTGGAAGGCAAGGTCAACCGCCGGTGCAGGAAGTGGCCCCAGAGCCACTAAGAGTGGAGCAAGTCCCCATGAGGCGTGCTGCTGAGCAACAGTTGAAGCACTTCCTGGGATTTCGACCTCCTCCATTTACCGGGGTTGAATCCCCAGCTGAGGCCGAGGACTGGCTGTCGCATATGGAGCGAATTCTGACAGCGACACAGTCGGATGAAGCGCAGAAAGTGACCTTCGCTACTTTCTTGTTGGAAAAGGAAGCCAGGCGGTGGTGGGATGAGGTAGAGAAGCGCCAGTTTGCGGGGAGGCGACTGGTTGATGTGCCGTTGGAAGAGTTCTCGAGAATCTTCCTGGCAAGGTATGTGCCTCCCTCGCAGCAGATCGCGATGGAGAACCAGTTCCTGGCTCTGACGCAGGGTGATAGACTGGTTGATGACTACCTCTATGAGTTCACCCGCCTCGGGCATTACGCTGGAACTTCTTTCGATGACGAGGGGAGAAGGGTGAATAGGTTCTACGGAGGCTTGCATAGTGAGTTGCGGTACCTTCTGACAGGGCCATTGACGCAGGGTTTCACGACCCTCGCTAGTTCAGCCCGAGCGCTTGAGCAGGACATGCTCAGGGAGAAGGGCAAGGTGGCTGTGGTCGAGGCAGTGCCGGAGGGCAAGGCGCCGAGTGCGGCGAAGTTGCGGAGGTTGAATCGCTGGAAGAAGGCTCGATTATCTGGGCCAGCTCCCTCTGCTTCGGGCGCGTCGTCTGGACGTGGCCCTCTTATTTGTTTTACTTGTGGCAAGCCTGGCCATTTCTCTCGGGATTGCCGCAGTGGGCTTCCAAGGGCAGAGAAGAAGACTGGGCCATCTTATTCTGAGAAGGGGAAGGCGGTTGAGTCCACTGCCTCCCGTATGGCTCCCCCGCAGCCCAGAGTCTTCAGTCTTAGTCAGCAGGAGGCTATCAAAGCCAAGGACGTCGTGACAGGTATAATTTAAGATACAGTTCTTACTATTTTATATACCTATTTTAGTGTTCATGCTAACCTTGTTTGGCGGCGTAGGCTTTGTAAATGTTTTAGGCGTTCCTGCAAGAGCGCTTTTCGATACTGGAGCTTCGCACTCCTTCTTATCGTCGGACTTTGTCCAACGTATTGGTGCGCCGTCGATTGCTTCTGCAGATGGACTGGAGGTCCTACTGCCGAATGGATATTCGATGCGTGTGGAGAGGAGTTGTTGCGTGAAGGTTCTAGTTGGAAGCCAGGAGTATGACCTGAAAGCATCGTTACTCCCCCTGGTTGAGTTCGATGTAATCTTCGGCATGGACTGGCTGTCGGAACATCGTGCGTGCATCGATTGCACCACCAAGGAGGTGAGGTTTGGGCATTGTGCCGATCGTGAGACGGTCTATGCGGGCATGCGTGGATCGAGCAAGATGCTGATGTCTGCTCTCCAGGTGTCCAAGGCAGTGCGACAGGGAGCAGAGTTATTCTTTGCTCTAGTGGAGGCTTCAACGCCGAGGCCCAGCCTAGTGGATGTTCCGGTAGTTTCAGAGTTCCCCGATGTGTTCCCGAGCGATCTCCCCGGTGCTCCACCGCAGCGGGAGATAGGTTTCACGATTGAGTTGGTGCCAGGCGCTAAGCCTGTGGCCCGCTCGCCGTATCGTATGGCTCCGAAGGAGTTGGCGGAGTTGAAGCTGCAGTTGCAGGAGCTGCTTGAGCAGGGCTACGTGCGTCCGAGTTCCTCACCTTGGAGTGCACCGGTCTTCCTTGTCAAAAAGAAGGACGGTAGCCTGCGGCTTTGCATCGATTATCGGGAGCTGAACAAGCTGACCGAGAAGAACAAGTATCCTCTTATGAGGATAGATGACTTGTTCGACCAGCTCGTTGGTTCGACAGTATACTCGAAGCTGGACTTGAAGTCCGGCTATTATCAGGTGCGGATCAGGGAGTGCGACATCCCGAAGACTGCCTTCAGTACAAGGTACGGGCAGTATGAGTTCACGATGATGTCGTTTGGGCTGTCTAATGCGCCTTCGGTGTTTATGGACTTGATGCACCGGACTTTCCGAGAGTACCTCGACCAGTTTGTGATCGTCTTCCTTGACGACGTACTGGTCTACTCTCAGTCCGAGGAGGAGCACAGTGATCACCTGCGAGTAGTCTTGGAGGTTCTGAGGAGGAAACAGCTGTTTGCCAATTTCTCGAAGTGCGAGTTCTGGCTACCTTTCGTGGCGTTCTTCGGCCATGTGGTTAGTGGAGCGGGTGTTGCGGTAGATCCGGTGAAGGTTGCGGACATCAGGGAGTGGCCTGTTCTTTCTACTGTAGCGGAGGTCCATAGCTTTCTCGGGCTGGCCGGTTATTACAGGCGCTTCGTGGAGAACTTCTCACGGATCGCGCTGCCTCTTACGACGCTGACACGGAAAATGTAGGAGTTTATTTGGACGCCCGCGTGTGCGCAGGCTTTCGAGGAGTTGAAGTGGCGGCTTACCACGGCCCGATCTTATGTTTGCCTTGCGGCACGGAGGGCTTTGAGATCTACAGCGACGCTTCTGGGAGCCGCCTTGGCTGTGTTCTGCAGCAGCATGGCAAGGTAGTAGCGTATGGCTCTCGCCAGCTGAAGGTGCACGAGCGGAACTATCCGGTCCATGACTTAGAGTTGGCGGCTGTGATATTTGCCCTGAAGCTTTGGCGGCATTATGTGTATGGCGTGAAGATCGACATCTTCATGGACCATAAGAGCCTGACCTACCTTCTGACGCAGAAGGGGCTGAATATGCGACAGCAGAGGTGGATGGATTTCCTTGGGGACAACACCTCCGAGATCCACTACACTCCCGGGAAGGGGAATGTTGTCGCAGATGCACTCAGTCGCAGGGCTCTAGCACAGGCCAACTGGATTCAGATGCATGATGAGCACCTGATACTTGACCTGGAGGCCTTGGATATTTCTTGCGTGGAGAAGAGGAGCAGTGCTGGTGCCTGTTTGAATTGGACTGAGGTGCAGTACGACCTCGCAGATTGAGTCCGCTAGGCTTTAGAACTCGATCCGAGTTTAAAGCGCTACGCGGAGGAGGCTGGTGCTGGGCCGGATGCCCAGTTTCAGGTGCGTGACGGGTTGCTGTGGAGAGGCGACCGTTTGTGCGTCCCAAAGGTGGGTGAGCTGCGCGATGAGTTGATGTATGATGTGCATCGTACCAGGTATTCAGTTCATCCGGGGAGCACGAAGATGTACAAGGACATGAAGGTCCTTTTTTGGTGGCCGGGTATGAAGAGGGACATCGCTCACTACGTGGCCAAGTACCACACTTGTGCGCTAGTGAAGGCGGAATGTCAGAAGCCCGGTGGCTTTTTGAAGTCATTACCGGTTCCGGAGTGGAAATTCGATGACATTTCCATGGATTTCGTGCATGGGATGCCGAGATGGCAGCGCGGGAACGATGCCATCTGGGTAGTCGTAGACCGGCTGACGAAGGTGGCGCACTTTATCCCCAACCGGAGGGATGACTCGGTGGAGAAGTTTGCGAAGCTGTATGTTGATACAGTAGTACGACTGCACGGTGTGCCCCGTAGCATCGTCATTGATCGTGATGGACGCTTTACTTCGAGCGACTGGAGGCTAGTCAACCGTCTATTGGGTACGAAGCTGCAGTTTAGCACGGCCTTTCATCCTCAGACGGATGGCCAAACTGAGCGTACCAATAGGACGATGGAGGACATGCTCCGGATGTGCGTCCTGGATTTCGGCAAGGGGTGGGAAGATCACCTCTTTCTTGTTGAGTTCGCGTACAACAACAACTACCAGGCGAGTATTCAGATGGCGCCTTTCGAGGCCCTCTATGGCAGGAAGTGCCGCACTCCCTTAGCTTGGGCGGAAATGGGCGAGACGAAGCTCTTCAAGAGGAAAGACGTCGAAGAGGCGACTTCGACGGTACTTATGATCCGGGAGAGGCTTTTGGTTGCGCAGGATAGGCAGGCGAAGTACTATAATGCGAAGCACCGCGACGTCCAGTTTGCCGTTGGCGATTGGGTTTACTTGAAGATCAGGCCGTTCAAGGGTGTATCCAGGATTCAACGCTTGAAAAAGCTGAGTCCGAGATACCTTGGACCGTTTGAGATCATCGAGCGCGTCGGCGAGGCGGCTTATAGGCTTGCACTATCGGTGGAACTGAGCGGGCTACACGATGTATTCCACATCTCCGTGTTGCGGAAGGCAGTGCAAGAGCCTACGCATGTGGTCGCGGCAGATCAGGTGCCCATGGATAGTGGGCTTAAGACGGCGGTCAGGCCCGTTAGCATCGAGGATGCTGAGGTGCGTCAGTTGCGGAACAGGGCGATCCGTATGGTAAAGGTCCGTTGGGACAACTGCGGTCGCGAGGAACTCTCATGGGAGCGTAAGCTGACCATGATGGAGGAGTTCCCCGAGCTGTTTCGGTGACGTTTATCTCTCTTTTTCCCCTTTTTGTAAAGACCTTTTTGGATATATATATATATATATGCCTGTTTTCACAAATTTCGGGACGAAATTTTTATAAGGAGGGGAGGGTTGTAAGACCTCAAAACAGAAAGTTGGATTTCTGGAATCCAGTGCTATCGCTGGCGATAGCGACTATCGCCCGGCGATAGCGTTCTGTTGAGAAGGTCTGTCTAGAGGCTATCGCGCGGCGTTAGTGCTAACGACGGCGACAGCGTGACGCGTGGCAGTCACTGATCAAAGCGGTGGAGTTGACCGGTCGGAGTCGGTTCTTTAGCGCTATCGCCAGGCGATAGCGCTACCGCCCGGCGACAGCGCCAAATTGTACTTTGCGGCCGAAATCATGGGCATTGATGGCCAATTGACTTTTGGGTCGGTTTTGGACGGACTTGGCTCGGGAGCTGGCATAGGGTGGCCGAAACCCTCTTGTTTTCCTCATTCCACTAAGGGTTTTGTTTTGGGAGAGATGGAGAGCTCCAAAGTGATGATGAATAGGGTTTCTAAACCCTAGGGCTTGGTTTTGGTGGAGCTACACTCATCGGAATCCCTCAATGTTGGTGGCTACGCGTAGAGGAGGGCTAGACGCTCCTTTCTAACCATGCCAAAAATCAAGCTATGGCCTCGAAGCGACGTCTAAGGGTAACGATCCTTTCTACCCTCTTTTGGACATGTGTTAGTCCATTTCCGTGCATCTTTGAGGTCCCTACCCAAAAGGGTGAGGTCGTGACCTCCGACGGGTGGATTCATGTTATCCCCGTCAGATCTTGCATTCATGTAGAGTCCATGCGTGGAATGGACGTAGGCGCGCTGTGTGAAGCCCATCCGAGACGGTTCGTCCGGATTGGTGATGCTTTTTGATATTATGCGTGCCGGGGAAAACTCCGTGTTGATATCCTGCTTCGTAGGACTAGAGGGTGCTACTGCATGCGCAGCAATGCCTGGGGGTGTGCCCCGGGAAGCACCCGAAGTTAGAAGCAGAAATGGAGTTTTTGTTCACTACCGCTGGCGTTAGCGTTATCGCCGGGCGGTAGCTCCCAGACTTAGTTCTGGTGATTTTGCGCGTTTTGGGGCAGTGGGAGTGCTACTGCATGTGCAACAATGCCTGGGGGTGTGCCCCGGGAAGCACCCACAGCTAGAAGCGAAAATGGGGTTTCTGTGCGCTATCGCCAGGCATTAGCGTTAACGCTGGCGACAGCTCCCATACAGAGTTCTGGTGATGTTGTTGTGCCCACCTGTTGAGAGGACCTGAGGCCTGTGTGCCCGACCTGTGAGGGTGTCCTGGTGGATGACTTAGCGTCCCGTAGCGCCCGCTAATTGAGAATACCTGGGCTGAGGGGACGCCATACCCGCTTTTCGTGTTGAACAACGAGAGCTGTGAACAACGGGCATTTGGCGAACCCGAAACCGCACCATTGCAACACCTGATAGTAAGGCTCGTACAGCATGTCGGGAAGCAATGGGAAAGAGTCTTCGGACTACGGGTTGTTCACAATTAAAGCACGGGAGAGCCCTGGTATTCGGGCCACCGACTTTAGCCTCGAAGGGCAAAGCCATCAAGAGTGGATGGTGGTGGAAGGCGGAGTACACCAAAGAGTGCCTGAGAGCACGAGACGTGGAGGCCATTCCCACATTTGTGATTGTTGCATATGTATGAATTGTTGTGGGCCGTGCCAGCCGCTTCATTCTGGTATATATATATGATGTGATGCTCTTGCAGGGATGGGAAACTGCCACCCCCTCGAAGGGGTGGGGTCGTTATAATTTGGTCAGCCGTTGCTGACCGTTGCCCTGTTTTGCCACCGTTTTTGGTGGGCTTGTTGTACAGGTGCTGGACCGAGCGGGAACATAGCGGGCTGAAGCCCCTGCGCTGTTGCGGCCCTTGAAGGCCTTTTTGATGTCCTCTTGTTTTTCATGTATGACCGGCCTGCGCGCCGATGTTGGTAATTTGTAAGGCCGTCGTGCCTAAATTTTTTGTTGTAAAACATTTATTCCTATTTAGTAAAAGTGGACATACCCAGTGCGGGTTTTGGGGTTTATCTTGTCTCTTTTCAGCTTCCGCATAGAATGCTCTGAGTTAGGCTTCGTTGTTTAGCATCGTTCGATATTTCAATTAAGTGACGTTCCCGTTTGTTTTGTACTATATGGCGTGGGGCCCCGGCCGGACCCTCTGTTATATGCTCCCGAACGGATGGGGGTGTTACAGTTCATCTCAGCGGTTTCCTTCTCAGCGGTTTCCTTCTCAGCGATTTTTGTCTCAGCGGTTTTCTTCTCAGCGGTTGATAATACTGGGCGCTAACTAACGCGGGGCGTTAGCTCTATTTCCAGAGAGTCATCTCCATTCAGTATACTCTTCATAGGGATGTGTAGCTATAGTTTCTGCACAACCTGCACACTATAAACACACAAAATATAAGATCAAATACAACACCGTATTTGTTATTCTGAAACCAAGAGATGCGGAATATAGGCTCCAACAATCTCCCCCTTTTGATAATAACAAATACCTGTATGAGAAATTAGTGAGATTAAGACCATTTGTGTTTATAGATAAGTGAGGTAATAATATATGCATAAATAACAGATTAAAAGCAAGATAGATTTGATAGCGATAATGCATACTCTTTCTTTATGAAGTCCTCCCCCTACATAAGTGTTCTCTTGTAATTTACTCCCCCTAAATATCAATTTGACTAGATTTCTCAATTTCTTCTCCCCCTTTTGTTATTAGCAAAAGTGGGTAGGGATGAGTGAATATCTTCTAAGATAGATAAGGAACCACTTATTGAAGGATTGTCATGATCGAGCATATGATAGTGTATGCACCTCCTACATGATTACTCCCCCTACAAATATACCCCTTTTTTGTTTAATATTATTATAATGCACTCCCCTTAAAAATTAGATTTATGCAATTTAATCTCCTCTTTTGGTAGTATCAAAAGAGAGTTTAGGAGTGAGTATGTAATAAGAAGTAATATGTTCTATGTCGAGAAGAAAAATAGGATGCAATCAAAAGCTTGTTAAATACTACTTGTTGAGAAAAATATAAGCAAGATGTAACATATAGTAGTAAGCAACATAGCTAACATGATAAAATAAGCATTCTATTTTAAGATACCACTTGTTGAAACCATGGTGTTAAAAATAATAGACATGAATGAGCATAAGTGGTAAATTTAGCAGAAGAATATAATAAGCACTCTTAAACATAAACATCATTTTTATAAGATAAAATCATATAAAAGATAATGAGTTTTATATTTGAAAAGTTGATGTTTGAGTTACAGATTGAAGAGATGCTATTTGATAAGTAGTATTTTTATAACTTTTTAATAGAAAATTTTGTAAATATTTAATATGAATTTTCCTTTTTATGTCAATTTTAGGTTATAAGTAGTTCTTTTTGTAATTTTGAGTCTAACTTAGCTTAATTTCAATATTTGCAGAATTTTGGGACAAATCGGGAAAAATAGCATGTCACGCCCTTGGTCACGCCCGTGACCCAGGGCATGTAACCTGGAGATCAGTCCAGAATCGATATCACGCTGTTTGAACCAGTCCACACCAAGTCACACCCTAGGTCACGCCCGTGACCGGGGGCGTGTAATCTTAGAATCTTCCACGTAGAGCCGCCGTCGAGACGTGGAGCTGCAGTCGAGAAGTCAACTTGAGTCACGCCCGTGACTTGCCCGCGTGATCTCTGCTTCGCCGCCGCGCCAAATTCCAGCCCACGCCGCATTTAATGCAGCCGTCCAAAGTCACGGCCGTGACCCGACATGTCACGCCCGTGACATGTCACTTTTTGCCGCGCCGTCCAGAAAGCCCACGCCGCTGTCGGATCCGATGTGAATAGTGCAGTCACGCCCTTGGTCACGCCCGTGACCGAGGGCGTGTAATCTGAAAATTTTTTCTATAAATTCAGAGGTTCTCCTTGAGTCCAGGGTTCAGAATTTTGGAGTGGGGGAGGTGCTGCTGGAGCCAATCCTGAGTATTTTTCACTTTCATGTTCATGTTCATGTTTCTTTCCTTTCATGTTCTCTTCTTTTTCTCATGCAATGTATTAGCTTACTTTCAATGCAATAGCCTAGTTTAAGTTTGTAACTTTATTTCTTCTAGCTTGCAATCTCCTTTCTTAAGGTTTGTAATAGTTTTCATTTAAATAAAAATTAGTTTGCTCTCTTTATTTGTCTTCCCCTTCCTTAGCTAATTTTTCTTATTATGGAATTTCATTTTTTTTTCTCTTCCCCCTCCACCATGATTAACTAATCCTCATTAGTACTCGATCAAAATGATCCGAGGATGAGATGGACAAGTTATGATTTTCTAAAGTTTTCTTTTTCCGTTTTTATAAACGCTTGAATTACCCTTGATTTTAATTAGTGAGGCCATATTATCGATGTATGGTTTTTGCTTATGTTTTCATACTTAGTTAGTAGAGAGGCTCAAGGTATGAATCGATCACTCAAGGGTAAAGAGAGTTGCACGCACCCCTCGAGAGAGGATGACGTAAATCTCCCGGATTGGAGTCAAATCCAATAGCGGGGTTCACTTCGTAAAGCAAGTTTTAGGTAATCGATTATAGGACGAGAGTCCGGTTTATTTTTCCTAATCTTAGTTGGGCATTAACCTCGAGAGAGGCATGTTCGAGCTTCGGGAACCTTCACGGTCAAGTAGTTCAATTTAAACGGAATTAGATTTATTCTCTTTTCACTTGTCTATTCTCACTCAAAGGTGACTTTTGATTGAGTACTAGCCTCTTTTATCATCATCTAAACCCTTAATTTAGCTTGCAATTTCTCTTTTTCTAGCTAAGTAACCAAAACCCCAAAATATCATTAGATAAGATAATAGCGACTTTCCTCAAAGTAGAAGTAATCAACGCGCCCTGTGGAATACGACCTTGGTATTTCTTAATATCCTATACTATAGACGATAAGGTATACTTGCCTTTATCGGATATAGATTGGAGAGAATTCTCAAACCTTCACTAAATTTCAAAACCGCAAAATCAATATCATGTTTTTGGCGCCGTTGCCGGGGACTTTGCTTAGATATTTTGAAAAGAGGATAGCTATTAAATTTATCATGCTTCTTTTTATTTTATTTTTCTTTTTCTAAATTTCAAAAAGAAAAAAATATTAGTTTTTTTTCTACCTTTCTTCTCTTTTTAGTGTATGACCCGAGGTAGCACTTCGATTCTTCCTTTTGATCAGGAGATCGAGTGAACCCTTTTGAGGCACCGCCGTTCTCGTGATCAGGGAAATCAAATAGAATCTGAAGAGTCGATCGGGGACATTAACACAGTGAATATGAATCATAATCTTAATCCTCCTAATCTTAACGAGTCAAATCCTGATGAGGACGCGCAACGGACCATGTCCTATTATGCGCGGCCGAATTTGGAAGGCACACAATCGAGTAGAGATCAAGTCCAGCATCATACAAATGGTGCAACAATCGGTGACCTTTGATGGTCAACCGGACGAGGATCCTAATTCGCATATCTCTTACTTTCTTGAAATTTTCGACACTTTTAAGATCAATAGCGTCACCGATGATGCCATTCGATTACGTCTTTTTCCTTTTTCTTTGCGGTCTAAGGCCAAGCAGTGGCTGGGCTCCCTACCTAGGGGATCCATCACTACATGGGCCGAAATGACGGAAAAATTTCTTAATAAATATTTCCCGCCTTCAAAGACCGCTAAATTGCGCACGGATATTGCGTCATTCTTGCAAATCGACTCGGAGACTCTCTATGATACATAGGAGCGCTTCAAGGAGCTTTTGCGTCGATGCCCTCACCATGCACTTGCCACTTGGCAACAAATGCAAATATTTTATAATGGCTTAAATCTCCAAACGAGGCAAATGATTGATGCGGCCGCCGGGGGGACATTAAATAATAAAACCCCGGTCGCCGCTCAAGAGCTTTTCGAAGAGATGGCCACAAATGCGTACCAATGGAACATGCCCCGAGCGCGGCCTAATAAGCCGGCCGGAATTTTTGAATTAGACGCAAACGCGAATTTGGCTTTACAAGTTGAGCGCTTAACAAAGCAAGTGGCGGAGATGTCTGCTTCCTCCGCCACTCCTCCTTGGGCTAATAATGTTTTAAATGAAGAGCAAGTTGATTACATGGGAAATCCACCTCGGCCTTCCTATAACCCGAACACCGCTCCGTATAATAACACCTACAATGCGGGTTATAGAAATCATCCAAATTTCTCATGGAGCAATCAAGGAAATGCTCAGCGTCCCTTAAATTCAAATCAACCTCCAAATCAACTTCTTAATTTAACTCCCCCTCCAATTTTTAATCCACCCGGTTTTCCACCGCAATAGCAAAAGCCCTCTCCGCTTGAAGAGGATTTTGCAAAATATGTTGCTACAAATGAAGCGAACATCCGGAACCTCACCGGATCGATCAAAAATTTAGAGAACCAAGTGGGCCAGCTAGCAAAGATAATCTCCGAGTGCCCGCAAGGAGCCCTTCCGGGAAACACGGAGCCAAACCCAAGGGTGAGCGCAAACGCGATTACACTCCGAAGCGGGTAGGAGGTGGTTTCAAAACAGGACGAACCCATGGTAACTTCCTCCCCTCCTCCTCCTCCTATTTTATCTTCGAATTTACCTGCTACGTTAGCTCCGCGCGCTTCTACTTCTAATATTCCGTATCCATCTAAGTTTAAAAGCGAGAGCGCCAAAAAGAATTATAAAAAGTTTTTAGATATTTTAAAGCAAATTCACATTAATGTACCCTTCTGCGACGCTATCTCTCAAATGCCTAAATATGCGAAATATCTTAAGGAGTTGCTCTCCAATAAGAAAAATTTAGAAGATATTTCGCATATTTCTTTGAACGCAGAATGCTCCGCGGTTGTACTCAACAAATTGCCTAGAAAAGTGAATGACCCGGGACGGTTCTCCATCCCGTGTTTATTTGGCAATTCGTTAGTAAAACACGCTTTAGCGGATCTGGGAGCAATTATCAATCTCATGCATTTGTCACTATTTAAGAAGCTAGGTCTAGGAAATCCAAGCCCCACTCGAATGAGTATTCAATTAGTGGATCGCTCTTTAAAATATCCGGTAGGAATAGTGGAGGACGTGCTCGTCAATGTCGACAAGTTCATCTTCCCAGTGGACTTTGTCATTCTTGACATCGAAGAGGATGCCGAATTAGCCCTCATACTCGGCCGCCCCTTCCTTGCCACCTCCCGCGCCATTATTGATGTAAGTAACGGAAAGCTCCTCCTACGGGTTGGAGATGATGAAGTTTCTTTCGGCATAAATTCCTCGATGCGGAACACATTAGAAAACGACGATTCGTGTTTTTACCTGGAAGAGTGTTGGGAATTCGATTCACCTCCCGAGTTAGTCTCCACCTCGAGTCACGAGTCCGAGCTTGCCGAGCTCTTTTGTCTGGAAGAAGAAGAAGTCACTCGTTTCACACCACCCGAACCACTATTTTTAGAAAAATTGAAAATCAAAACTTCTTATGAAGAGCCACCCGTTTTAAAACTAAAGCAACTCCCCCCTCACCTTAAGTATTTATTTTTAGAAAAAGAGTCGAAGCTACCCGTCATCGTTTCATCCGAACTTAGCAACTCGGAAATTTCTGAGTTAGCTATTGTCTTAAGAAAGCACCGCCACGCAATTGCGTGGCAAATTTCGGATATTAAGGGTATAAACCCTTCCTTCTGCACCAATAAAATCTTTCTCGAAGATAATTCCCAAAATTCGGTCCAGCCTCAACGACGGCTAAACCCTAACATGAAAGAAGTCGTTAAGGCCGAAGTGATCAAACTATTAGATGCGGGAATTATCTACCCGATATCAGATAGTACTTGGGTTAGCCCAGTACAAGTCGTACCGAAGAAAGGAGGCGTTACGGTAGTAGCTAACGAGAATAACGAGTTGATCCCAACCCGTACTGTTACGGGTTGGCGGATGTGCATCGATTACCGAAAACTAAATGATGCCACCCGTAAGGATCACTTCCTTCTACCGTTTATTGATCAAATCTTAGAGCTCCTTTCAGGTCACTCCTACTACTGTTTTCTCGATGGTTTGTCGGGATATTTTCAAATCCCAATTTCGCCCGACGACCAAGAGAAAACCACTTTCACTTGTCCCTTTGGCACCTTCGCTTATCGAAGGATGCCATTTGGTCTTTGTAACGCGCCAGCTACATTTCAAAGATGTATGCTGGCGATATTTGACGAGTTAGTAGAGGAGGTGATGGAAGTGTTTATGGACGACTTTTCCGTATTCGGAAACTCATTTAAAAATTGTTTAAAAAATCTTGAGCGTGTGTTGCAGCGATGCGAGGAAACAAATTTAGCACTTAATTGGGAGAAATGTCATTTTATGGTCAAGGAAGGATTAGTCCTTGGTCATAAAATTTCGGGCATGGGGATCGAGGTCGATAGGGCCAAGATTGAAGTGATTGAAAAACTCCCCTCTCCAACAAACGTAAAAGCTATTCGTAGTTTCCTAGGGCACGCAGGATTCTATCGGCGCTTTATACAAAAAATTTCCAAAATCACAAAGCCGTTAACCCATCTTCTTGAAAAGGAATCCTCATTTATTTTTAGCGATGAATGTCATTTGGCCTTTAAACTTATCAAAGAAAAACTTATAAACTCCCCGATTCTAGTCGCGCCGGATTGGTCGCTCCCTTTTGAAATCATATGCGACGCGAGTGACAATGCGGTTGGTGCCGTTTTAGGCCAACGGGTGAGTAAGTATTTCCACCCTATTTATTATGCGAGCAAAACACTCACGTCGGCACAAGCGAATTACACCACTACCGAAAAGGAGCTTCTAGCGATCGTTTTTGCCTTTGATAAGTTTAGGTCATACATCACCCTCTCGAAAGTTATCGTCTTCACGGATCACTCCGCACTTAGGTATCTTTTAAGCAAATCGGATGCCAAGCCTCGTCTTTTGCGATGGATCCTCCTCTTGCAAGAGTTTGACTTAGAGATCCGGGACAAAAGAGGAGCCGAAAACTTGGCGGCCGATCACCTTTCTCGTTTAGAAAATCCCTCCTCGGAAGCATTAATAGAGGCCGACATCAACGATAAATTTCTCGAAGAGCGCCTCCTAGCTCTCAAAAATTTTAATTCATCTTCTACCCCATGGTTTGCGGATTTGGCTAACTATTTAGTAGCCCGGGTCCTGCCAAAAGAATTCTCGAGTCAGCAAAAGAAGAAATTCTTTTCTGATTTAAAGAATTACTTTTGGGAGGACCCCTTTTTATTCCGAGTATGCGCAGACCAGGTTGTGAGAAGATGTGTTTCAAGTGAGGAAGGCTTTAAAATTTTACATCATTGTCATGAGGGACCCACCGGTGGTCACTATCATTCAAACCGAACAGCGTGGAAGGCGCTGGAGGCGGGCTTTTATTGGCCCACGCTCTTCAAAGATGCTCACACCCTTGTGAGTACTTGCGACAGCTGCCAGCGGTCGGGGAACATCTCCCACCGGGATGAGATGCCCCAAAACATTTTCTTAGAATGCGAAATTTTCGATTTTTGGGGCATTGATTTCGTTGGTCCTCTCCCTCCTTCGTTTTCAAATAAGTATATTCTAGTGGCGGTCGACTACATGTCGAGGTGGGCGGAAGCGCAAGCTCTCCCCACCAACGATGCGCGAGTCGTCGTTAACTTTTTAAAAAAATTATTCTCTTGATTTGGCACTCCGCGCGCTATTGTGAGTGATCGGGGCACCCATTTTTGCAATACTCAATTCACAAAAATCTTAGCAAAATATGGTGTCACACACAAATTATCCACTGTATATCACCCACAAACGAGCTGCCAAGTCGAAGTTGTTAATCGAGAATTAAAACGGATTTTAGAAAAAATAGTTTCTATTAATCGGAAGGATTGGGCAATAAAGCTCGATGACGCGCTATGGGCATATCGAACGGCGTACAAGACCGCTATCGGTTGTACACCATATCGAATGGTCTAAGGCAAGGCTTTCCACCTTCCGGTTGAATTAGAACACCGCGCATTTTGGGCGCTTAAATTTTTAAATCTTGATTCTACTTTAGCGGGCGAACAAAGAAAATTTCAAATGAACGAATTGGATGAGTGGAGAGCGAATGCGTATGAGAGTAACAAATTATATAAGGAGCGAACAAAGTTTTATCACGACAAACATATAAAATTTCCAAAAACTTTTTCGCCGGGCGATCTCGTCCTCCTTTATAATTCTCGTCTTCGCCTTTTTCCGGGAAAGCTGAAATCTCGATGGTCCGGACCTTTTATTGTTAAAGAGGTTTGGTCCTATGGGACAATTCTAATTTCCCACCCAGAAAAAGGTTCCTTCAAAGTTAACGGGCACCGCCTTAAATTGTATCTTCCGGGAAACTTACCTAATGAAAAGAGTGATGCGATATTTCTTCATAATATAACATGATTGGCAAGTGGGTCAAGCTACGCGACCTTAAACAAAGCGCTTTTGGGAGGCACCCCAAAGTTATCTTTTTATTGTTTTCTCCTGTTTTCTTTTTCTTGTTCCTTCTTTAACATCTTTTGTAGGTAATCGCGGCTTCCCCACAAAAGCTTCAACAGTCAGGGAAGCTCTTTTTCCTTCTTTCTTTTCTTTTTCCTTGCATTTCTTTTTACCTTTTCTTACTTCATACTTACTTTTAAACATTGGGAATAATGTTTAACTATTAAGTATGGGGGTGTAAATAGCCCTTTGTAAATATTTGTAAATAGTTTTAAAAAGAAAATTTTCAAAAAAAAAATGAAAAGAAAAAAAACAATTTTTAATTTTGTTTCTATGTTTTCCTTTATTTAAGCACTTGTAAAATCCAAAAACTCAAAAAAAAAATTAGAAAATCGAAAATTTAAATCTTGGAAATGGACGTTTGAGATTTCATCTCATCACACCTCCTAGTACCTTGCGAACCCTTCACCGGGTAGCCCTTGGGAAGTCCAAGACTTAACAAAAATTGTTAAGTTTTTTTAAAGCTAGTTTCCTTTCTTTGTAAATAGTTTTTAATGAGAAAAATTCAAAAAAAAAAGATAATATCAAAAATTCCAAAAATTCTTATATCCCTCCTTCTTGTTGTTTTTGTGATTTCTTAGAAATCTAGTTAAGAATGTTTATAAGCATGTTTAAGTTTTTAATTGGCTAAAATTTTGTTTATCATAGTTTGTTAATTTTAAATTTGAGGTAATCTTGATTTAAGAATCATCTTATGATTTTAAATTGATTAGAGAATTTTGTTAGCATGACTTCTCTTTTTATTTTTAAATGGCTTCATTTTGTAGTAAATTTCCTAAACCTCTTTAGATTTCAATTATATTTTCTTCTAACTTTTTAGATCTTAGGAAATTTAATGTTACTAGAATTTGCTCTCAATATAATTTAAAGCTAGCTAGATTTATTTCCCTTCCTTACCCCTTTTGTGGCATAAAAAAAATGAACTTTAAAAGATCATATGTCATGGGAATAAGAGGATAAAATTCATTATTCCCTAAAACATATGCACCCAAAATATTTGAAAAGATTATATGGCATGGAGTAAGAGGATAAAATTCATTACTCCTAAACCATATACAGTTTGGGTTTTTATTAGAAGAGAAAAAAAAAGGAAATTTCATGAAATTCCATTTCCTCCATTCAAAAATTTCTCTTCTTATGCCAAATTTTATGAAATCCCCCTAAGCCAATTATCATTGTTCTAGTTTTAGTTGAAAATTATGGAGAGAGCAATACTTAGTAATTTACTTTTCCTTAAGTTTCTTTTAAGGTAGAGTTCTTATAATTTTAATCTAATTTAGTTTTATAATTTCTATAATATTGTAAACTAATTAATTTTCTCGAGAAGTCTTTGCCTAAACATTTTCCCCTCTTTTCAAATCATCATCATAATTTAGGACTTAACTCCCCCTTGAATTTACTCTTAACTTAACTTTTGGTTTAAATGAAATTTTAGTTTAAAATTAAAAAAAAAATTTAAGAATGTCTTATAAATTATGTCTCACACTTTTGCTCTGGAATAGCAAAACCTCAAGTATGGGGGTATTTGATAAGTAGTAATTTTATAACTTTTTCATAGAAAATTTTGTAAATATTTAATATGAATTTTCCTTTTTATGTCAATTTTAGGTTATAAGTAGTTCTTTTTGTAATTTTGATTCTAACTTAGCTTAATTTCAATATTTGCAGAATTTTGGGACAAATCGGGAAAAATAGCATGTCACGCCCTCGGTCACGCCCGTAACCAAGGGCGTGTAACCTGAAGATCAGTCCAAAATCGATGCCATGTTGTTTGAACTAGTCCACACCAAGTCACGCCGCAGGTCACGCCCGTGACCCAAAGTCACGCCCTTGACCGGGGGCGTGTAATCTTAGAATTTTCCACGTAGAGCCGTCGTCGAGACGTGGAGCTGCAGTCGAGAAGTCAACTTGAGTCACGCCCGTGACCCACATGTCACGACCGTGACTTGCCCGCGTGATCTCTGCTTTGACGTCGCGCCAAATTCAAGCCCACGCCGCATTTAATGCAGCCGTCCAAAGTCACGGTCGTGACCCGACATGTCACGCCCGTGACATGTCACTTTTCGTCGCGCCGTCCAGAACGCCCACGCCGCTGTCGGATCCGATGTGAATAGTGCAGTCACGCCCTTGGTCACGCCCGTGACCGAGGGCGTGTAATCTGAAATTTTTTCCTATAAATTCAGAGGTTCTCCTTGAGTCCAGGGTTCAGAATTTTGGAGTGGGGGAGGTGCTGCTGGAGCCAATCCTGAGTATTTTTCACTTTCATGTTCATGTTCATGTTCATGTTTCTTTCCTTTCATGTATTCTTCTTTTTCTCAAGCAATGTACTAGCTTTCTTTCAATGCAAAAGCCTGGTTTAAGTTTGTAACTTTATTTCTTCTAGCTTGCAATCTCCTTTCTTAAGGTTTGTAATAGTTTTCATTTAAATAAAAATTAGTTTGCTCTCTTTATTTGTCTTCCCCTTCCTTAGCTAATTTTTCTTATTATGGAATTTTATTTTTTTTCTCTTCCCCCTCCACCATGATTAACTAATCCTCATTAGTACTCGATCAAAATGATCCGAGGATGAGATGGACAAGTTATGATTTTCTAAAGTTTTCTTTTTCCGTTTTTATAAATGCTTGAATTGCCCTTGATTTTTAATTAGTGAGGCCATATTATCGATGTATGGTTTTTGCTTATGTTTTCATACTTAGTTAGTCGAGAGGCTCAAGGTATGAATCGATCACTCAAGGGTAAAGAGAGTTGCACTCACCCCTCGAGAGAGGATGACGTAAATCTCCCGGATTGGAGTCAAATCCAATAGCGGGGTTCACTTCGTAAAGCAAGTTTTAGGTAATCGATTATAGGACGAGAGTCCGGTTGATTTTTCCTAATCTTAGTTGGGCATTAACCTCAAGAGAGGCATGTTTGAGCTTCGGGAACCTCCACGATCAAGTAGTTCAATTTAAACGGAATTAGATTTATTCTCTTTTCACGTGTCTATTCTCACTCCAAGGTGACTTTTGATTGAGTACTAGCCTCTTTTATCATCATCTAAACCCTTAATTTAGCTTGCAATTTCTCTTTTTCTAGCTAAGTAACCAAAACCCCAAAATATCATTAGATAAGATAATAGCGACTTTCCTCAAAGTAGAAGTAATCAACGCGCCCTGTGGAATACGACCTTGGTATTTCTTAATATCCTATACTATAGACGATAAGGTATACTTGCCTTTATCGGATATAGATTGGAGAGAATTCTCAAACCTTCACTAAATTTCAAAACCGCAAAATCAATATCACTATTCCATTAAGATAATATTGCAAGCATGATTTCATAATATCAAGAAAAGATATACAAACTATAATGTAATAAAATTTGCATTTCAAGTAAACATAAACATTGTACCGATCATGCTTTGTTATCTAGTGCATTTACTTAAGTTTGTAGAGATTTGAGTAGATGAGCATTAGTATCCAATTCTCATGAGTAGAAGTTTAATGAAAGATAATGATGTGTACAAAGTAGTGTTTTGATAAAGTATACAAGTGAATCAATCAAAAACACATGACATATATAATGAAATAACACAACATTAAAATACACAAATACTATTACTTCCATAATATTTCAATGCACATTAATAAAGAGTACAACTACCAAGGTTCTCTGCACACACAATGCTTATTAAGACTTATCAGGGTGCAAAGTAGTGCTTGGGGATCACATTTATACTTTTTAGTTTTATTTTCAATTTTTATGATCCGGTGTACTAAGAGAAGTGGTGTGTAAATTGTTTGCTACAAGACACTAACAATTCTTTAGCCAAGGTGCTCAACCTCACAATGCTTATTAAGACTTATCAGGAGGGTGAGTAGTGTTTGGTGGAGTTTTCCTTGTCATTGATTATTTGCTTTTTAGTTTAGTGACTAAGGACTCCGAATTTACTTGTTTTGCAAACATAGCATTTTTTTAAACCACATTTCTCTAAAGAATAAGTGCATGAAATACAAAGAATTGTAATAACCAATTCAATGTTGTGTAGGTAATCTATTTATGCATTTTAATCATTTATGTTATTACACTACACAATCATGCAAGTATAAGATTGTAAACATATGTAGATTATCAAAAATAAGTGAGTGAATAAATCATTATCAAACATAATACATTACTCATACTTAGAGGCATGCTAAGCATTTCTACACATGTATATCTACAAACAATTTCATTGCACATAACAAGATAATTTTCAAGGCATGACAAATACAAAATAATGTTTTTTTAAGAAACTTGAAAGTTAAATTAAACATTGTATTTAATCTTTAATTGATATAATTAATCATCCTTGACAATGGCAATGAATAACAATCAGTTTTTTTTTTATAAATTTTTAATAATTTTTTATAAAAGCACAAAACAATAAACACACATAAAGAAAAAAAAACATATTTTTGTTCTTTGAAATTGTTTTGTAATTTTGTATTTGATTTTTTTTATATATTCTCTAGAAAACATAGAAGTCTTTAATAACCCTTTCAGTAAATGATATTCTATGCCAGAGAAATAAACCCAAAACAATGCATGAGAAAATACATATTTTTTGAAAAGAAATAAAATTTTGTTTTCAAGAAAATAAAAAGATAGAAAACTTTGTACAAACAGAGAAATAAAAACACACACAAAATATTAAAATAATACCAGAAATTATTCAACACAAAAAAAATATTTTGGAGCAAAGGAGCTAACGCCAGGCGTTAACTTCTTAACGCCAAAACAGAACTACATTTCTTGATTTTTTGAAAAATGTTTTTCAAAATTCATTTGTATTATAAAGAGGCCTTCATTCAGTTGAAATTTCAGAGTATATTGATTAGATTTGAAGGCTCTTTTAGCATGTTTTTGATGATTTTTCAAGTACTTGTGTTTTATAAAATCATTAAAGCTCAAATTAATAAAATATGCAAACACAAGATGCAATGTTAGATCAAAAACAAATATGCATGATTTTAGTATAAAGAGTGAGATAATATTCATGCAATGAATATAATATGAGTATATCTAAGATCAAGATACCTTAACAACATGACTACACTCTAGCCCCATACTAAGTGACGGATGGGCATGAGGAGCTGCACACATGCCGTAGGTTGGGGTTTTAATCTCATATGCACACACTAGAGAATGCTAAACCTAGCACTCTTTCCCCCACAGTGCTTCGCAAGGCCCCACTAGAACCCTCCCTGGTTAAGGACAAGACATGACTTAGAGGTTAGGTCTCTAATGCACACAATCCTACGCCCTCACTATTATGAGACACATGTCATAGGTTTAATGATTATGGACATACTAAGCGTGTAAGCTTTAAATATATTAACTATGATATAATTGCATGATTAGTTTTGGATTTACACTTATATCGTAGATTATTGATTTTAAATCCATTTAGAAAATTTTTATTCATGCAAATAACTACAAAGGAAATTATGATTTTCATATTCTAGTAATATAATTTACTTTACCATTGCAAGATATATAACTAGCATGGACATTGAATTCTACCAATGGTAAGTGATGATGCTAGTATGATGAATTACGACAATAAGGTGCAAAGCTAAGTAAAATTGGACAAATATATAATTGAATTGCATGTATTCAAACATAGAGTTTTGAATTTTCATAGACCTAGAAAGAAGTGACAATTTTATTTAATTTCATCTTGTTGATATCAAGTTAATTCTTAGGTCTAAAGATAATGAGATACATGCAAACAATAGAGATGCACATCACACATACAAAACAAGATATGAAACTATAATACCAATTGCAATCATATATTTCATAATTCGTAAGGTTGATAGAATTAGTTGATTTAAGATAGGTCTTGATGGATCATGAATTATGATATATAGTTATAGTGAATTTTAGCATAGGAAATTAATAGATCATGGTGGTGATTGTGAAATCATATTTATCATTTTTGTAAATTTTCTTTTTGATTTTAATTTGTAGACATTAGACAAAACAAATACAAGGTATTTGAAAATAATGATAGTAAAATAATTTTTCAGAAAAATAATAATTAGAGAAATCAGAATTTTTGGGAAAATATGCTACCACCAGCGTTAGTGATAATGCCTGGCGTTAGCAACAGAGTTACAATATTTTATTTTAAAACACATTGTGTTTGATATTCTTTGATTCCGATTTTCCTCGATTATGATTTTCAATATAGGGGCTATTATATGCAGCAACAAAAAATAGACAAATATGCAATAAATTGTTCATTTAATATTCAAGTCTAAGACCCCTAAAAGTCCATTTAAATCCAATTTTGAAAGTAATTTCATTAGTTTTGATAATATCATTTTACAAATTAGCATTCAATTTATAATGATAATATAAGACATTTATAGGCAATGGATTTAAAAAGGATAAAACATAGAAAAAAGAAAAGATTGATCACAAAAAAAAATTATGACTTTATGTTCAATTTAATTCAATTTGATTTGTTAAACATCAGGCTTAAGGTGAAAGTCATATCTCATGATATATAAAGTGATCATAAACAAGTTGGCTCAAAAATAAAAAATAAACAAAAGAAAAAGCAATTAAGCATATCATGAAGTAGAGTAATGATATTTATTTTTAATTTATTTCTACTTCATGCAATACAATGATTCCTAGTGAATGAGAGATTTAGGTATCCAAAGGGGACCATATGTGATGGTTCCTTTGGGTACCCAAATACATCGTGTTGGCCTTTGGAGAGATAGTGATTAATAGGCCTTTACAAGTGGAGTTAGTGTTTCATTTTTAATTTTTGGCCTCCATTCATACTTTGGTTGTTTATAACATAAATCCATAAAATGATTATGTGACATCTTTATATGATGATAGATATTTGAAAAAATAATTCATTGGGGATTCATGTTTATTCAAATTATTTTTCAAAATAGCTTGATGTTGATAATCATAATTAGTTTTATTTTATAGATTCTTTGAAAGTTTATAAGAGTGATTGTCTTTCTTTAGAATTGAATGTTGAAAGAGTGGGTTACAATATGTTTTAAATGATTGATTCTTATTTTGATGATTTCCATTTCCACTCTTTCTTATAGACATACTCTTATAATATGAAAGATTTTATTTTATAGTTTGATTTTCATGATTATGAGTTTTTAAATTTGAGTCATGATTGAAAATATATTGAGACTTATAATAGTGACTCTTAAGAATTTTGTGAGGGTCATAATTCATTTTGAAACAAAATTCCTTTTGATTTGATGTATGAAAATGGTCCTTTTTAGAAATTATTTTGTAAGCTAATTTATCTTTGTTATTCAAAATCTTATGATGAATGACATTACTAGAAATTAGAACTTTTTCAACAAAAGATTTTAGTTGTCTTAACTTACAAGTTAAAGCATCATTTTCAATTATCAATTTTTCATTATGTTCTTTAGAAACTAAGAGCCCTTTTCAATATCCTTGAATTTTTCTTGTAATAGATTGCATTCTAAACAAGGAGTAGGAATTTTAATTAAAGAGCATGAAAGAAAATTTGAAACATCAATATAAGATTCTACTTTAGGGTTTGCTTTTAAAGTTTTATTTTCTAAACGTAATTTGGAATTAGCATGTTTCAACTTTGAAATTTTACGTTTAGCAAATTTAAGCACACGAAATGTAGAAATAGAATTAGTTACTAGAAGAGAAGATTTAGATTTTCTTACTTTGCTATAGTTTCCGTCTTCTCTTTTGCTTGATGTTTTGCCATCAATTGAGTTCAATATTGTTTCTCTCTTAGATTGATCTTCCTCCAAGAATGAGTCCTCGTTGATTTCTTCTTTTGGATCCATAAGGAATTCCTCTTGTTCATCTTCTGTGGAAGGAAGACTATAAGTATTCTCAAGAAATTTCCAAACTTCAAAAGCAGTAGGAAGCGTATAAATAAGTTTAAAAATATTTTGATCTAGAGCACAATATAGACTATTCATAGATTTGGCATTTAAAAACATTTCATTTTAATTCAAAATACTTGGGGGCATTTTAATAGTAATATTCCAAACTTCAATATCCATAGATTTAAGAAATTTTTCCATAAGAGTTTTCCACCCATTATAATTTTCACCCATAAATAATGGTGGACATAATGATTCTTCATTTTCATAAAAATTATCCCCTCTAGAAGATCCGAGATCATGAAGCGCCATTATTCCCAGTTGTGAAGCCGTATTGGAATAACCTATGCTCTGATACCACGTGTTGGATCTTACGGCGCCCTTAGAGGGGGGTGAATAAGGGTTTTATGGAATTTAGATATTAATTAAATTTATCAGAGTTTGGGACTAAAGTTTCAGAATATTTTATAGAAAAATATTTTTTAATATCTCAGATAAGGAAAACAGAACATTTTCCTTACTGTTGCTAACGCCTGGCGTTAGGTGTTAACGATGGGCGTTAGCTCTTCAGAAAAATAATCTGCTCAGAATTATGTCAATGAGATTTTACTAATGAAAACATTAATGAAATACAATTCCAGAAAATCACAGATAATAAAAAAGGATTATTGTATTTCAAAGATAATTACACAAATGTTAATTTTAATACTTTGATAAAAATATTAATTACAACATTCCTGAAGAGGAAATAAAATCAATTGAATAAAACATTAAAAGACATGATTTTATTTTATAATAAATTGAATACAGAAATGTTTGATTTCAATATCGCTAGAAATCGGAGGCGTACAAAGTAAAACAACTTTTCCTTTTTCTATACCGACTTTTATCCCCACAAACCGGTTGGCTTAACCTATCCTTCCCGGATATGGCCTCAAGCCGCTCTAGCCAATCCTTCCCCGGATATGGCCTCGAGCACCCCCTAGATATAATCACCTAGACCTAGTCGCCAACACAAGGCGAATTCCTCCCTAAGTCCTACCCAGACCTAGTCGCCAACACAAGGCGAATTTACACACGGAATCCTTCCCGGAATCCGACGTTCTCCCCGAACGATTTCTCCACACGAATTACAAAGAGAATAAAATAAAAGATTACAAGATAAGTAAAGAGAAACTACCCAAGAAATTCTGAAGGTGAAGACGAAGTCGATGTAGATGTTGGCGTTCTTGAAACGATCATCCTTCGTATGGGATATGCGTTGTAGACCTTCTCCTTCAAAATCTTCTTTAGATCTTCATGATAGCCCAAGGGAGATTTATTAATTGTTGTACACGAACCTCTCTCCAAAGTATCAGAATTCTGGAATAATCTCCATCGAGGAAAGAGAGGAGCTGTACTTTAAATAGCCATTAGAGCTAATGCGTGGCGTTAAGGATTAACGACGGCGTTAGTGAACGTGCAAACCATCGGTATCGTGGCAGAACCAAATTTCGTCGAACGAAACTAATTTCATTGAACGCGCCTTCGTCAAATGGAAACCCATTTCGTCAACCGCAATCGTCAGGATCGTGGCAGAAACCAAGTTCGTCGAACGGAATCAATTTCGTCGAACGGAACTCATAGATCCAACGCAGTTTGTTAAGCGCAATTTCATCGAGCGCAGGCTCATTTCATCGAACGAAACTCAGAGTTCATCGAATGCAGTTTGTCGGGCGCAATGTCGTCGAGCGCAGGCTCATTTCGTCGAACGGAACTACAAGTTCGTCGAACGCATCTTGTCGAGCGCAATTTCGTCAAACGCAGGCAATTTCGTCGAATGAAACTCCAAGTTCGTCGAACGCAGGTTCCTTCAGGTTTCATCGAGCGCCTTCAGAGTTCGTCGAACTCAGGTTCCATTCATCGAACGCTCCAATTCGTCGAGCGCAGTTCATCTCAGCGGTTTCCTTCTCAGTGGTTTCCTTCTTAGCAGTTTTCGTCTCAGCGGTTTTCTTCTCATCGGTTGATAACGTTGGGCGTTAACAACTAATGCGGGGCGTTAGCTCTCTTTCCAGAGAATCATCTTCATTCAGTATACTATTCATAGGGATGTGTAGCTATAGTTCCTGTACAACCTGCACACTATAAACACACGAAATACAAGATCAAATACAACACGGTATTTGTTATTCTCCAACCAAGAGATGCGGAATATAGGCTCCAACAGAGCGATGCTTCAAGTATGCCTGGAAGGAGAGCTAGTTCAGAACAAGTTGTTGAAGAGGTGGATCAGAGTAAAGCTCTGATAAGGTCCAAGAGGACTATCATTCCACCAGATCGGTATACATGGGGAAATCTGGTGAGCTTCGTCTCATGTTTCTTCGCAGGTCCCGTGGATAAGAGAGAGCCATCTTGTTTTGAAAACGTCGTTGGAGTCATGGTGTGGGAAGGTGTAACACCCTGCCAGTACGAATAGTATAAAAGTAGGTCCGGCCGGGACCCCACGCCATACCAACCACACTAGCTAGGAGTTAAAAGGTGATAAACAGAAAGAACTACAACAGAGTATACTAAACACTAGCGGAAGCATAATGATTTAACATTTCATTTAGAACTGTCCACTATCATAGGAATGAAACCATAAAATAGAGTTACGGCCTTAAGGCCTTACATTCACCAATGTACAAAACTCAAAACATACTTCGGCACGCAGGCCGGCAATACATGAGAAAGCAGAAAAGGGAGGCTGGCCTTCAAGGGCTAACTCAGCAAAAGGGCCACCGCCCGCTATTTCCCACTAGGCTCACCTGCACCTGCATAAGAACATTCCACCAAGCGGTGGCAAACAAAGTAACGGTCAGCACAGCTGACCAAATTATAACGACCCCACCCCTTTCCGGGGGTGGCGGAGCTTCTACCCTGCAAGCAAGCCATACTAGCACAAGTATTAATATAAAGAAAGTGCAACTACACAAGGTGAGGGTTCAAGCACAATTGATATGAATAATTCGTTGTTGTGATTTTTAGCTTGGAAAGAAAGTTGATGATATTCTCCAACCTATATCCGATGAAGGCAAGTGTACCTTATCGTCTATAGTATATGATATTTTAATTATACCAAGGTCGTATTCCTCGGGGCGCGTTGATTACTTCTACTTTGAGGAGGAAACTATTATCTTATCAATTAGTTTCTTTGAGTTGGTTTGCAAATAAGAGAACGGTTTTACGATAAAAGAGGATGATTAAGCGATAATTAAAAGGTTAGTACTTGATCTTGAATCACCTTAGAATGAAAATGATCGAAAATAGATAAAGCCCTAATTCTCTTTAACGAAGATGCTTGGACCGTGGAGGTTCCCAAAATATGAACGCACTTCTTTCAAAGCTACGCCCAACTGAGTTTAGGTTGATCAACCGAACTTTCGTTCTATAATCGAAACCCCTACAACTCGCTTTATGTGGTGAACCCCTCTATTGGATTTGACTCCAATCCGGGAAATTTACGTCGTCCTCTTTCAAGGATTGCATTCAACTCCCTTTACCCGTGAGTGATCAATCCGTACGCATGATCCTTTCGGCTACTAGAGTACGGAAACAGAAGAGAAAATCATATATCGATGATATGACCTCTCTATAGATTAATCAAAGGTAAATCCTAAACATTTGTTAAAAGAGAAAGAGAAGATATGTATTAAGGAAAGGAGATCATTTCATTGCTTGGATCATCTTGATCAAGCACTAAACAAAGTTTAGTTACTCATAATAATGTAGGAAACGTAAATCATGTTAAGAACATGCATAATAAGAAAGAGAGAGAGAGAAAAGGTGTAGCAAACTATTTTATTTCTTATTGGAAACAAGTTACCAAAAGGGCAAAATGACATTACAAAGAGAGTTTGCAAAAAGATTACAAGTACGAGAAAAGAGATCACAAGAACTTTAAAACATGAAAACATTAAGCTGAAATACTCTAAAAATAAACTCTCAATAGCTCTCTAGAATGCTCAAATGAAGGAGGAAAGATGATGCCTTCTCCCTCTTCCTTCATGCCTATTTATAGGGCCAAAACTAAGGAGGTAGAGATGGTAGATGGCATGAGGATGAAGCTTCCATGAAGCTTGCCTTGGTCAAAAACACATGTTGGTTTAAAGGTCAATGACGGCTACTCCTTTTCACACTTGTCATGAGACCCATGCTTTGAAAAGTATGATCCAAGTTGGCTAGCTTTATCTCTTTCCAAGAAGCTTCCTTCATGAACACATGCTGAATTTTATAGTCAAAGGTGGCTAGCCTCTTTCATACTTAGGAGAAAATATCTCATCGGACCATTGGGGCTTCATTCTCTTCTTGAATATGGTTCAATGACACGGTAACATGACCGCACTCGATATTTAATTTGGCACGCCTTAAATGAAGGCGTGTTCTTTAGAAATGATAATGCAATTGTCCCGGGATCCTGCAAAAAATAGTAAAATAGGCGTTGTTAGGATATAATTATAAAAAGGTACGATTTAAAAGATAAAATTAACAATATCTATATATTTATATTATAATATTTAAATATCCCTATTAATAACTTAGTTCAAATTATGCATCATCAAATTCCCCCAAACTTATTATTTTGCTTGTCCTCAAGCAAAGACATACGAGCTAGCAAAGATAAAAGAAACTAACCAAACAAATTGGCTATGCCAAACACAAGTACGATGCGAAATTAAGATAGAGAAATTATGAAAAGAAACTTAAACATTCTTACTTAGTCTTGGCACAAAGTTTTACAATTTTCACTATCATAAAAATAAATCATCACATGTTTTAAGCAAAATTAAAAATTGAGTAATGTGGTGAATGAAAAGGATATTGAGTTGCTACTAAAATCTAAGAGACATTTTATAATCATATCAATCTAAATCAAAGATCAATATGCTACCTACAAACTTACTCAATTTACTTTCTCGATATCGTATTAAAGATAAACCTTGGAAGCATGAATCAAAAGGACTTTCATTAGGTGTAACTTTTTGGCTTAGGTTTTAAGGGTGTGGAGTTCAAAAGATAAACATGAAGGGTAAAGCACACTTAAAACAAAAAGAAGAGCTTTGCAAAGAACTTGTTGCTAGAAAATAAAATTTTGACACCCCAAGTAATTTTGCAATATAAAGTTGGGGTTAAAATGTCATTCATAATCTTTTTTTTTCAATACTTTTTTTTTTGCATATATATATAAATATATATATCATATTTTTTTTTTGCAATTTAGATACAATACAAATCTCCACCATTTTGACAAAATGTAGTACACCCAAGTGACAAATAAAGCTCAGAAGTTTTAAGTGTGCAAGATGGGTAAGCTATATGGCTTTGGTGAGAAATAAGTGGGGCTTACAGAGAAAATGGAAAAAGCACAACATGGCTAACAATGATTAAGAATTTTAAGGTTCGGGATACAATAGCTCAAACTGATCAAAAGGATGCCTAAATCATATTCATGCTCTTTAGTCTACTTAAAGCAAAGTATTGAGAAATTTAAGAGAAGTAAATTTCGGATAGAAAATAAAGATAATTGACTTTTCATGAAAAATGAAGATAATAAGCATCTAGATCGATTCGCATCTACTATACATAACACTAATCAATCATTTCAAAGATTTTTAACAGAAAAACAAGGGATGGTAGATTTTATAATAGTGAAAAACATAAAAAAATGACTATGAAAAAGTGCAAATATTTAAGAGAGTTTTTTCAAAAATAACGTCTACCTTAATTAGAAACACTACACGAGTCAACAAATTACTCATGAAACATAAACAATATGAAAGTTAATCAATTTTATATTAACTAAACAAGTACATAAATGCATAAAAACAAGAAAATGCAAAGTTATGGGGTACTAAATGATTTAGCAAAAAAGATTAACTCAAATTATTAATAGTTTTATATGAGTTTTATGCATTTTTTTTTATTATATTTTTGTTTTGATAAAGAGAAGAGAAAAATATTGCATCTTTTTGGATTTTTGGATTTTTGGATTTTATAATATATATATATTATTTATTTAGATTAAGGTACTATACCCCCATACTTAAAGTTAAACATTGTCCTCAATGTTTAAAACTAAGTATGAAGTAATAAAATGCATTAAAAGAAGAAGAGAGGAAAGAGGACATCCCTGATGGCGAATTCAGGGAGGCTGGAAGGGAAACCTGCAAAAACATGTTAAAACAAAATAACAAAATAGAGAAAGATAACTTTGGGGTGCCTCCCAAAAGCGCTTTGTTTAAGGTCGCGTAGCTTGACCCATTTGGCGCTCACGTACTCGGCGGAAGTAATATTGACTCACTCTTTTCGTTCGATAACTCTCCTGGAAGATACAACTTAAGACGGTGTCCATTTACTTTGAAGGAGCCTTTTTCCGGGTGGGAAATTAGAATTGTCCCATATGACCAAACCTCTTTAACGATAAAGGGGCTGGACCATCGAGATTTTAGCTTTCCCGGAAAAAGGCGAAGACGAGAATTATAAAGGAGGACGAGATCGCCCGGCGAAAAAGTTTTAGGGAATTTAATTTTTTTATCATGATAAAACTTCGTTCACTCCTTATAGATTTTGTTACTCTCGTACGCATTCGAGCGCCACTCATCTAATTCATTCATTTGAAGTTTTCTTTGCTCGGCCGCTAAGGTAGAGTCTAGGTTTAAAAATTTAAGCGCCCAGAATGCGCGGTGCTCTAACTCGACCGGAAGATGGCAAGCCTTGCCATAAACCAAACGATACGGTGTACAACCGATAGCGGTCTTGTACGCCGTTCGATAGGCCCATAGCGCGTCATCGAGCTTAAGTGCCCAATCCTTCCTATTAATAGAAACAGTTTTTTTCTAATATTCGCTTCAATTCTCGGTTGACGACTTCGACTTAGCCGCTCGTTTGTGGGTGATAAGCAGTGGAGAGCTTGTGCGTGAAACCATATTTCGCTAAAACTTTAGCGAATTGGCTATTGCAGAAATGGGTGCCCCTATCACTAACTATAGCGCGTGGCGTGCCAAAACGAGAGAATAATTTTTTTAAGAAAGTTACGACGACTCTCGCATCATTGGTGGGGAGAGCTTGCGCTTCCGCCCACCTCGATACGTAGTCGACCGCAACGAGAATGTATTTATTTGAAAATGAGGGAGGGAGAGGACCAACAAAATCGATACCCCAAAGGTCGAAAATTTCGCATTCAAGAAAAATATTTTGGGGCATCTCATCTCGACGGGAGATGTTGCCCGACCGCTGGCAGCTGTCGCAAGTACTCACAAGGGTGTGAGCATCTTTAAAGAGCGTGGGCCAATAGAAGCCCGCCTCCAGCGCCTTCCTCGCGGTTCGGTTCGCTTGATAATGACCGGCGGTTGGTCCTTCGTGGCAATGCCGCAATATTTTAAAACATTCCTCACTCGAAACACATCTTCTCACTACCTGGTCCGCGCAGACACGGAATAGAAAGGGGTCCTCCCAAAAATAATTTTTTAAATCAGAAAAGAATTTCTTCTTTTGCTGACTCGAGAATTCTTTTGGCAGGACCCGTGCTACTAAATAGTTAGCCAAATCCGCGAACCAGGGCATGGAAGTTGTCATTATATTTTCGAGAGCAAGGAGGCGCTCTTCGGGGAATTTATCATTAATATCGGCTTCTACTAACGTTTCCGTAGCGGGATTTTCTAATCGGGAAAGATGATCGGCCGCCAATTTTTTGGCTCCCCTCTTGTCCCGGATTTCTAAATCAAACTCCTGCAAGAGGAGGATCCATCGCAAAAGACGGGGCTTGGCGTCCGATTTACTTAAGAGATATCTAAGAGCGGAGTGATCTGTGAAGACGATTACTTTGGAGAGAGTGATGTATGACCTAAACTTATCAAAAGCGAATACGATAGCTAGAAGCTCCTTCTCGGTAGTGGTGTAGTTCGCTTGTGCCGACGTGAGTGTTTTGCTAGCATAATAAATCGGGTGGAAATACTTGTTTACCCGTTGGCCTAAAACCGCGCCTACTGCAATATCACTCGCGTCGCACATAATTTCGAAGGGTAGTGACCAATCCGGTGCGACTAGAATCGGAGAATTTATAAGTTTTTCTTTGATAAGTTTAAAGGCTAAAAGACATTCGTCGGAAAAAATAAAGGAAGATTCTTTCTCGAGAAGATGGGTTAATGGCTTCGTGATTTTGGAAAAATTTTGTATAAAACGAGATAAAACCTCGCGTGGCCTAGGAAACTTCTAATTGCTTTTACGTTCGTTGGAGGGGGGAGCTTTTCGATAACTTCGATCTTAGCCCTATCGACCTCGATCCCTTTGCCCGATATTTTATGGCCAAGGACTAATCCTTCTTTGACCATAAAATGACATTTCTCCCAATTGAGAGCTAGATTCGTTTCCTCACAACGCTGAAGCACACGCTCGAGATTTTTTAAATAATTTTTGAAAGAGTTTCCAAAAACGGAGAAGTCGTCCATGAAGACTTCCATCACTTCCTCTACTAACTCGTCGAAGATTGCCAGCATACATCTTTGGAATGTAGCTGGTGCGTTACAAAGGCCAAACGGCATCCTTCGATAAGCGAAGGTGTCGAAGGGACAAGTGAAGGTTGTTTTCTCTTGGTCGTCGGGTGAAATAGGGATTTGAAAGTATCCCGACAAACCATCGAGGAAACAATAGTAGGAGTGACCTGAAAGGCGTTCTAAGATTTGATCGATAAAGGGTAACTGGAAGTGATCCTTACGAGTGGCATCATTAAGTTTTCGATAATCTATGCACATTCGCCAACCCGTAACAGTACGGGTTGGGATCAACTCATTATTTTCGTTCGCAACTACCGTTACGCCGCCTTTCTTTGGAACGACTTGTACTGGGCTAACCCAAGTACTATCCGAGATCGGGTAGATGATTCCCGCATCTAAAAGTTTGATAACTTCAGCCTTAACGACTTCTTTCATATTCGGGTTTAGTCGTCGTTGAGGCTGGACTGTGTTGCGGGTATTATCTTCGAGGAAAATTTTGTGAGTGCAAAAGGAAGGGTTAATACCCTTGATGTCGGATATTTGCCACGCAATTGCGTGACGGTGATTGCTTAAGACTAGAGTCAATTCAGAAATTTCTGAATCGCTCAACTCGGATGATATGATAACGGGTAACTTAGAATTTTTCTCTAAAAAGAGATATTTTAGATGAGGGGGGAGTTGTTTTAATTCTAAAACGGGTGGTTCTTCATAAGAAGTTTTGATTTTTAATTTTTCTAAATGAAGTGGTTCGGGTTGTGTGGAACGAGAAACTTCTTCTAAACAAAAGAGCTCGGCGAGCTCGGAATCGTCACTTGATGAGGATACTAACTCGGGAAGTGAATAAAACTCATTTTCAAAATATTCTTCTAAGTAGAAACACGAATCGTCATTCTCTAGAGTATTTCGCATTGAGGGATTTATGCTAAAAGTGACTTCATCTTGTCCAACCCGTAGGAGGAGCTTTCCATCACTAACATCGATAATCGCGCGGGAGGTGGCAAGGAAGGGCCGGCCGAGTATGAGGGGTACTTCGGCATCCTCTTCGATATCAAGAATGACAAAGTCCACCGGAAAAATGAACTTGTCAACCTTAACGAGCACGTCCTCCACTATCCCTACTAGATATTTTAATGATCGATCGGCGAGTTGAATACTCATTCGGGTGGGGCTAGGATTTCCTAAACCTAACTTTTTGAATAACGAAAAAGGCATGAGGTTTATGCTTGCTCCAAGATCAGCTAAGGCGTGTTTTACTAACGCATTGCCAAATAGACATGGGATGGAGAACCGTCCCGGGTCATTTGCTTTTTGGGGCAATTTGTTGAGTATAACAGCAGAGCATTCTGCGTTTAAGGAAATATGCGAAATATCTTCAAGTTTTTTTTATTAGAGAGCAACTCCTTGAGATATTTCGCATACTTTGGCATTGAGAGATAGCCTCGCAGAACGGAACATTAATATGAATTTGCTTTAAGATTTCTAAAAACTTTTTGTAATTTTTCTCGGCGCACTCGCTCCTAAGCTTAGACGGATACGGAATATTAGAACTAGAAGTGTGCGGAGCTAACGTAGCGGGCAAATTTGAAGCTAAAATAGGAGGAGGAGGAGAAGTTACCATGGGTTCGTCCTGTTTTGAAACCAACTCTTTTCCGCTGCGTAGAGTAATCACGTTCACGCTTTCCCTTGGATTAGGTTCCGTATTTCCCGGTAGAGCTCCTTGTTGACGCTCGGAGAACATCTTCGCTAGTTGGCCCACTTGGTTCTCTAAATTTTTGATCGATCCGGTGAGGTTTCGGATGTTCGATTCATTTGTAGCAACATATTTTGCAAAGATCTCTTCAAGTGGAGAGGGCTTTTGCTGTTGCGGTGGAAAACCGGGTGGATTATAATAATTTAGAGGAGGGGGATTTAGATTAAGAGGTTGATTAAGAGGTTGATTTAGATTTAAAGGGCGCTGAGCATTTCCTTGGTTGCTCCATGAGAAATTTGGATGGTTCCTATAACCCGCATTGTAGGTGTTGTTGTACGGAGCGGAGTTCGGGTTATAGGAAGGCCGAGGCGGATTTCCCATGTAGTCAACCTGCTCTTCGATTAAAACATTATTAGCCCAAGGAGGAGTGGCGGAGGAAGCAGACATCTCCGCCACTTGCTTTGTTAAGCGCTCAACTTGTAAAGCTAAATTAGAAGTAGCGTCTATTTCAAATATACCGGCGGGCTTATTAGGCCGTGCATGGGGCATATTCCATTGATACGCATTCATGGCCATCTCCTCGAAAAGCTCTTGAGCGGCCTCCGGGGTTTTCTTATTTAAAGTCCCTCCGGCGGCCGCATCAATCATTTGCCTTGTTTAGAAATTCAAGCCATTATAAAAAATTTGAACTTGTTGCCAAGTTGGCAGTGCGTGGTGAGGGCATCTACGCAAAAGCTCCTTGAAACGCTCCCATGTATCATAGAGAGTCTCCAAGTCGATTTGCATAAATGAGGCAATATCTGTGCGCATTTTAGCGGTCTTTGCAGGCGGGAAATATTTAGTGAGAAATTTTTCCGCCATATCGGCCCATGTAGTGATGGACTCTCTAGGAAGAGAGCCCAACCACTGCTTGGCCTTAGACCGCAAAGAAAAAGGAAAAAGACGTAATCGAATGGCGTCATCCGTGACGCCATTGATTTTGAAAGTATCGCAAATTTCGAGAAAATTAGATATATGCATGTTTGGATCTTCGTCCGGCAGACCATCAAAGGTCACCGATTGTTGCACCATTTGTATGATGCTAGACTTGATCTCGAAGTTATTGTTCGCCACCGCGGGACGAACAATACTTGAATGTGTGCCTTCCAGATTCGGTCGCGCATAATAGGACATGGTCCTTTGCTGGGCCTCATTAGGATTTGGCGGGTTAGGATCACCCATATTTACTGTGGTAGTGTCCCCGATCGACTCTTCGGATGCTTGATGTGTATCCTGATCACGAGAACGGAGGCGCCGCAAAATGGTGCGCTCAATCTCTGGATCAAAAGGAATATTCGAAGAGCTTTCTCGGTTCATACACCAAAAAGAAAAGGGGGGGGGATGAAGAAAAGAAAGAGAAAGAGAAAGGAGATAGAAAATTAAAATAAAAACGAAAGAAAAAAAAAACTTAATTATATTTTTTTTTCTTTTAGGCGGATTAAGCTAGTCTTGGACTTCCCACGGGCTACCCGGTGAAGGGTTCGCAAGGTACTAGGAGGTGAGATGGGATGATGCGCAAAAGTCCCTTTCCAAGATTTTAAGTTACACTTTTAAGATTTTTTTTTTTTAATTTTTGAAAATAAAACGAAAAAGAAAAAAGAAAAACTATAAAATTAATAGCTATCCTCTTTTCAAAATATCAACACAAAGTCCCCGGCAACGGCGCCAAAAACTTGATATGAATAATTCGTTGTTGTGATTTTTAGCTTGGAAAGAAAGTTGATGATATTCTCCAACCTATATCCGATGAAGGCAAGTGTACCTTATCGTCTATAGTATATGATATTTTAATTATACCAAGGTCGTATTCCTCGGGGCGCGTTGATTACTTCTACTTTGAGGAGGAAACTATTATCTTATCAATTAGTTTCTTTGAGTTGGTTTGCAAATAAGAGAACGGTTTTACGATAAAAGAGGATGATTAAGCGATAATTAAAAGGTTAGTACTTGATCTTGAATCACCTTAGAATGAAAATGATCGAAAATAGATAAAGCCCTAATTCTCTTTAACGAAGATGCTTGGACCGTGGAGGTTCCCAAAATATGAACGCACTTCTTTCAAAGCTACGCCCAACTGAGTTTAGGTTGATCAACCGAACTTTCGTTCTATAATCGAAACCCCTACAACTCGCTTTATGTGGTGAACCCCTCTATTGGATTTGACTCCAATCCGGGAAATTTACGTCGTCCTCTTTCAAGGATTGCATTCAACTCCCTTTACCCGTGAGTGATCAATCCGTACGCATGATCCTTTCGGCTACTAGAGTACGGAAACAGAAGAGAAAATCATATATCGATGATATGACCTCTCTATAGATTAATCAAAGGTAAATCCTAAACATTTGTTAAAAGAGAAAGAGAAGATATGTATTAAGGAAAGGAGATCATTTCATTGCTTGGATCATCTTGATCAAGCACTAAACAAAGTTTAGTTACTCATAATAATGTAGGAAACGTAAATCATGTTAAGAACATGCATAATAAGAAAGAGAGAGAGAGAGAAAAGGTGTAGCAAACTATTTTATTTCTTATTGGAAACAAGTTACCAAAAGGGCAAAATGACATTACAAAGAGAGTTTGCAAAAAGATTACAAGTACGAGAAAAGAGATCACAAGAACTTTAAAACATGAAAACATTAAGCTGAAATACTCTAAAAATAAACTCTCAATAGCTCTCTAGAATGCTCAAATGAAGGAGGAAAGATGATGCCTTCTCCCTCTTCCTTCATGCCTATTTATAGGGCCAAAACTAAGGAGGTAGAGATGGTAGATGGCATGAGGATGAAGCTTCCATGAAGCTTGCCTTGGTCAAAAACACATGTTGGTTTAAAGGTCAATGACGGCTACTCCTTTTCACACTTGTCATGAGACCCATGCTTTGAAAAGTATGATCCAAGTTGGCTAGCTTTATCTCTTTCCAAGAAGCTTCCTTCATGAACACATGCTGAATTTTATAGTCAAAGGTGGCTAGCCTCTTTCATACTTAGGAGAAAATATCTCATCGGACCATTGGGGCTTCATTCTCTTCTTGAATATGGTTCAATGACACGGTAACATGACCGCACTCGATATTTAATTTGGCACGCCTTAAATGAAGGCGTGTTCTTTAGAAATGATAATGCAATTGTCCCGGGATCCTGCAAAAAATAGTAAAATAGGCGTTGTTAGGATATAATTATAAAAAAGTACGATTTAAAAGATAAAATTAACAATATCTATATATTTATATTATAATATTTAAATATCCCTATTAATAACTTAGTTCAAATTATGCATCATCAACAATCAATCTTCTAGGTTGAGCATCAAAGAGAAGGGAACCTAGGTATGCACATGATGTTGGTTGGGTTCACCCGAAAGTTCCCCACAACCGCCTAAACAACCGCATGAGGCTAACAACATCAATTCATCACAAACGTGGGTACACACAACCGCACTCTCCATGCTCACAAGGCATGCACCAAAGGAACTTCTTCCCGAGCACCAATACCATCATGAGTCCGGAAACTCTAGATGGAAAAGAGCTTTTGGTCGGTCTAGGCAAGACGCCCTTCCCAACCTCTCCCAAGGTCGTTCGGGTTTACAAGAGATAAATCCCCCTACTGCCGCGCCTGGAAACGGGTTCAGTTCAGCCAATTCCCGTGCTCTTGTCATCGATTGAACACACGATGCGGGTATGACATCACCTCGGCCCGTAAGGGTTTAGCACTCGCTAGCGCTACACAAAACATAAGTTACAACACCCAAGCCTTCACGAGGACTTAGGCTTTACACGTAACCAAAAAGGAGGTACAAGACCACTCCTCAACAATTCTAGTGGTGAAGGTTTGCATTCAACCACTCGCAAAGCATGGGGCTTTCGCTAGGATCTTCACAAGACGCCTACGCTTAAATCCCACAATACTATCGCATATATCACCGAGTCATTCTCCGGCACGCATTCTAGGCTTAACCTAAATGCAACGTCGCAAATCAAGCATCACCTATTCGGGCTCACGGCGACGAATAGGCTTCACACACAATGCCTAAATCCGCACGACTACCGGATTTTCTACATGCAATATGACGGGGACGGACACAATCAACCCGGAGTTCCGAAGAACTTGAGGAAATCCTACACTTCACCCATTTGGTGAAAGGGATTCCTCATGCAAGCATAGAAAGAGAAATGAAAGGACAAATACAAGTCCAAAGTTCGGGAGGAAGAATCGTTACCCTAGGAGCGTTCTTCTTCGCCATGGATCCGAGATTCTAGACGGGGGGAAACGACTGCACCGGACTGCACTCTCCAGATCTGGAAACGGCTCGCGAAACGGAGCTCCGGAGCTCCGTCAATGGCGGGATCTCTCGTTCTTCTTCCTTGCCTCCTTCTTCTTTCTCTAGGTTTGGAGAGAGAAAGGCTTAGAAATTATGAGGATTAACCTCCTCTCATCAGCCCTCAAGACCTCCACATCTAATCCTAGCCATTGGATCGGATTCCAAAAGATTTGGACGGACCGATCTCCTTCTCCGCTCAAATTCGCGGAGCAGAATAAACAGGGCGCACGATCACAGGCGCACGATCACTGGTCGTGCGCAAAGAGGAGAAATGGTCGTGCGCACTACCCGAGACAGAACTCCGATTCCTTGCGAATTAACGCACGATCATTGGCGCACGATCACTGGTCGTGCGCGAAGAGGAGAAATGGTCGTGCGCAGAGAACTGCTATGGAATTTTTTAGCCTATCCCGAGCGCAGCACTACCACTCCGCCTACCTCGCTGAACTACGATTTTTGCGGTGTTACAACTCCACCCCCCTTAAAAGAATTTCGTCCTGAAATTTCGAAAATAGTAATAGCAAGAATTACAGTTATATTACCTGAGAGAAATAGCTCGGGGTACTCCGCAAGCATCGTTTGCTCTCTCTCCCAAGAGAGCTCCTCTCGGCCGCAATTATCCCACCGGACTTTTACCATCCGAATGGACTTGTTCCGCAACTGCTTTACTTCGGTATCTTCGATGCGTAAGGGCTTGACTTTCGTAGACAACCCACTATCAACCGGCACTTTGCCGACCGCAACGATATGAGTAGGCTCTTGCACTGCCTTCCTCAATACTGAAATGTGAAACACGTCGTGTAGACCGCTCAGCTCTGCAGATAGTGCGAGCCGATAAGCCGCATCACCAACACACTCCACAATCTCAAACGGTCCCAAGTACCTTGGACTGAGCTTCTTCAAGCGTCGAATCCTTGATACCCCTTTGAACGGTTTGATCTTCAAGTAAACCCGGTCACCGACGGCGAACTCTAGGTTCCTATGCTTGGCGTTGAAATAACTTGCTTGCCTATCCTGGGCAATCAATAGCCTTTCACGTAGTTCGGATCGTCGAAGTTGCTTCCTCAACATCCTTTCGCTTTAATAGCTTAGTATCGCCAGTTTCCGCCCAAGACAACGGCGTGCGACACTTCTTACCATAGAGGGCCTCGAAAGGAGCCATTTGTATGCTGGCTTGGTAGCTATTATTGTAGGCGAACTCGATCATATAGAGATGATCTTCCCACTTCTTTCCAAAATCTAGAGCGCACATTCAGAGCATATCCTCCATAGTCTTGTTGGTTCTCTCGGTCTGTCCATCCGTTTGCGGGTGGAAGGTCGTGCTGAACTTCAATTTCGTGCCCAACAATTCATGGATAAGCCTCCAATCTTTCGATGTGAACGCCCGTCACGATCGCTGACAATGCTACGAGGGACACCGTGCAGTCTCACAATACTATCAACATAGAGCTTCGCTAGCTTTTCTACAGAATCATCCTTCCGGTTCGGAATGAAGTGTGATACCTTTGTCAAACGGTCCACGATCACCCAAATGGCGTCGTTTCCATGCTGCGATCTCGGCAATCCGTGCACGATATCCATCGAAATATCATCAAACTTCCATTCCGGAATCAGCAAGGACTTCAGAAACCCACCGGGACGTTGACATTCTGCCTTCACCAATGCACAAGTATGACACTTGGCCACGTAGAGGGCAATGTCTTTCTTCATACCCGGCCACCAGAAAAGTTTCTTCAAATCCATATACATTTTAGTGCTCCCCGGGTGGATCGAGTACTCGGTAAGATGCGCCTCGTACATCAACTCCTCCCGTAGAGTGCCAATGTTTGGGACGCATAATCTGCCCTCTTTCCACATAAGGTCATCTTCGAAGGAGAAATCAGCGTTTAACCTATCCACGGTTTCCGCTTTATAGCGTTTCATGCTCTCATCCAGCTCCAATGCTTGTCGAACTCGGTCGGCAAGGTCGTATTGAACCTCCGTCCAGTTCAAGCATGCTGAAGTAGACGCTCTTCTATCAACGCAAATGATCTCCATTTCTTCCAGTTCGCGGATTAGACGCTCATCGTGCATCAAAATCCAATTTGCTTGAGCGGGAGCCCGACGACTCAACGCGTCCGCAACTACATTTCCCTCTCCAGGAGTATATTTGATGTCGAAGGTGTAGTCCCCCAGGAACTCCATCCACCTCCTCTGACGCATATTCAACTCCCTTTGATCCAGCAGGTACTTGAGGCTCTTGTGGTCGGTAAAGATGTCGATCTTCACGCCATACAAATAATGCCTCCAAAGTTTGAGAGCAAATACCACGGCCGCTAGCTCCAAATCATGGACCGGGTAATTCCTCTCATGAACCTTCAACTGCCGGGAGCCGTAGGCAATTACCTTTCCGAACTGCACTAGGACACAACCCAAACACTCCTCGAGGCGTCGCTATAGATTTCGTAGCCTTCCGTACCACATGGCGAGCAGAGAATGGGCGTCGTGGTCAGACGGCTCTTCAGCTCTTCAAAAGCTCGTGCGCACTCGGGCGACCACACGAACTTATGATCTTTCCTAGTCAGTTTAGTGAGAGGAAGTGCAATCCTCGAGAAGTTTTCCACAAAGCTCCTATAATAGCCGGCAAGTCCTAAGAAACTTCGGACTTCCGCTACGTTTTTCAACAAAGGCCAGGCTCGGATCGCTTCTATCTTCGACGGATCAACCGCAATTCCATCTCCACTAACGACGTGACCAAGGAATGCTACTGACGGTAGCCAAAACTCGCACTTGGAGAACTTGGCATATAGTTGACTCCTCCTCAAGGTGCTCAGAACTGCGTGCAGATGCCCTACATGCTCCTCTTTCGACTGAGAGTATACCAAAATGTCGTCGATGAAGACGATCACAAATTGATCCAAATACTCTCGAAACGTCCTGTTCATTAAGTCCATGAATACCGACGGTGCATTAGACAGACCGAACGGCATCACCGTGAACTCATAATGCCCAAAGCAGGTACTGAACGCTGTCTTTGGAATATCACATTACCTTATCCGCAGTTGGTAATAACCGGACCTTAGGTCCAGTTTGGAGTATACCGCCGACCCAACCAGTTGTTCAAGTAAGTCATCGATTCTCAGAATCGGATAACGGTTCCTCTCGGTCAGCTTGGTCCGCTACTACTAGGACAACACAAAACTGGTCTTAGGCCCCGAATCCTTCAACGAGGTGAAGAACATCTTCGCGCCTCTTCACAGCTTCTCCTATTCGCGCTCACTCGAGATCTATTGGGCAGCATTGCCTCCAATCTATCCTTGACTAAGGTAAATGACAATTCGATTCATAACACGAAGTCCTTAGACAAATAGGAGAGCGATGCTCCCACACCAACAGAGCTCTCGTCGAATAGTCGATAATTAGGACAAGGCCTAATTGCACACAAATACAAGACATAAAATTTTGTTGTCATCGGATACAGTGGACACATTTCTATCTCTATCCGCACACGGGGTAGAAATCATATTAGGATATGATCATCCATACCTGTGGCAACATCGCACTGTTGAATGACCTCTTGCTGGCCATAAGAGTAGACTCTCGGCTGGGTTAGAGAATATTGGGGAATCGAAGACTCCACCGCCTTGCCTTTCTCCATAGGAGCTGAACCCATCGCACGAGCATAGTCCACTTCTCCTCTTTTTGCTTTTGGGAGACCACTTCGACACACCGCGGCTTTGTGTCCCACCTTTCCACAAGTGAAACAATTTAAGGAACACCATGCAATCTTAGCTTCCACAGAGTTAAACTTTCTCTTGTTTCTTCTGAACTCAGACTTGGACTGAGAGACCGGCGCATGAAACTCTGACTTCTTTACATTGAAGTCTTTCGCGCGCTGCATTCTCTTCATATCCATTTTCAGAGATTTAGCTGTTTTCACTAACACGTTGAAGCCGAGTAACTTTGGACCCACAAGCATTAGTCTTAGGTCATCTCGCAGCCCATTGTAGAACTTGTTGACCTTGGTCTCCTCATCTTCCCACATAGACCTCTCAAAACGACCCAGACTGATGAACTCAATCAGGTACTCATCCACTGAGTGTTCTCCCTGCTCTAGGTGTGGACACTGATCTTGTAGTTCAGGAATCTCGGTTGGGGGTATAAACTTTAGAAGGAATGACTCATGGAAGTTTTCCCAAGAGATTTCGGAAAGTTGTCTCCCACCAAACTTGTGCAACAACTCTTCTTCCCACCAAAGTCTTTCTTCTCTTATAAGTAGGAAGGTGGTTAAGGTTACCAACATATCTTTGCTTATAAGCATTGACATTAAAGTCCTCTTTATTTCTGACAACCACTCAGCAGCTCTCTCAGGGGATTCCGTCCCCTCGAAGGATGGAGGGTTGAGGCTCAGAAAGTACTTTAATTGCTGGTCACGCGCTCGCCCCACAACTACCTGCGCAACTCGACGTTCCACCCTCAGCTCTACCGCAGGTTCCACTGCAGCAACAGTTACAGGGGCCACATCCAGAGTCGGAGTAGTAGGCTGTGCAAGCCGCCCAGACTGAGTGTTGATCATCGCGAAGACCGCTTCAGCGACTAACTTGATCATCTCAGCCGAAGGAGTGGTCGCTGGCACCTCAGACGACCCACTATTTTCAGCGGTGTTACGGGGTCGAGACTGCCCCGCAGCACTTCTAGTCACCTATAATCGTGTAAGACACAATTTAGTGACTGAAAACATAGCAAACAACAATCATGGAACGCTCAGGTTCCGCAAACAAGTATGTTTTTTCCATTCCTAAGTGGACATTCTTATTAGTTTTTGTCATTTTAGGTGAATGCACATCCCGTGCACACCACCCCTTAAAAGGAATTCGTCCCGAATTCGCTAAACTACGGATCGACGCCTTAAGTCCGATACCAAATTGTAACACCCTGCCAGTACGAATAGTATAACAGTAGGTCCGGCCGGGACCCCACGCCATACCAACCACACTAGCTAGGAGTTAAAAGGTGATAAACAGAAAGAACTACAACAGAGTATACTAAACACTAGCGGAAGCATAATGATTTAACATTTCATTTAGAACTGTCCACTATCATAGGAATGAAACCATAAAATAGAGTTGCGGCCTTAAGGCCTTACATTCACCAATGTACAAAACTCAGAACATACTTCGGCACACAGGCCGGCAATACATGAGAAAGCAGAAAAGGGAGGCTGGCCTTCAAGGGCCAACTCAGCAAAAGGGCCACCGCCCGCTATTTCCCACTAGGCTCACCTGCACCTGCATAAGAACATTCCACCAAGCGGTGGCAAACAAAGTAACGGTCAGCACAGCTGACCAAATTATAATGACCTCACCCCTTTCCCGGGGTGGCGGAGCTTCTACCCTGCAAGCAAGCCATACTAGCACAAATACTAATATAAAGAAAGTGCAACTACACAAGGTGAGGGTTCAAGCACAATCAATCTTCTAGGTTGAGCATCAAAGAGAAGGGAACCTAAGTATGCACATGATGTTGGTTGGGTTCACCCGAAAGTTCCCCACAACCGCCTAAACAACCGCATGAGGCTAACAACATCAATTCATCACAAACGTGGGTACACACAACCGCACGCTCCATGCTCACAAGGCATGCACCAAAGGTACTTCTTCCCGAGCACCAATACCATCATGAGTCCGGAAACTCTAGATGGAAAAGAGCTTTTGGTCGGTCTAGGCAAGACGCCCTTCCCAACCTCTCCCAAGGTCGTTCGGGTTTACAAGAGATAAATCCCCTTACCGCCGCGCCTGGAAACGGGTTCAGTTCAGCCAATTCCCGTGCTCTTGTCATCGATTGAACACACGATGTGGGTATGACATCACCTCGGCCCGTAAGGTTTTAGCACTCGCTAGCGCTACACAAAACATAAGTTACAACACCCAAGCCTTCACGAGGACTTAGGCTTTACACGTAACCAAAAAGGAGGTACAAGACCACTCCTCAACAATTCTAGTGGTGAAGGTTTGCATTCAACCACTCGCAAAGCATGGGGCTTTCGCTAGGATCTTCACAAGACGCTTACGCTTAAATCCCACAATACTATCGCATATATCACGGAGTCATTCTCCGGCACGCATTCTAGGCTTAACCTAAATGCAACGTCGCAAATCAAGTATCACTGATTCGGGCTCACGGTCACGAATAGGCTTCACACACAATGCCTAAATCCGCACGACTAACGGATTTTCTACATGCAATATGCCGGGGACGGACACAATCAACCCGGAGTTCCGAAGAACTTGAGGAAATCCTACACTTCACCCATTTGGTGAAAGGGATTCCTCATGCAAGCATAGAAAGAGAAATGAAATGACAAATACAAGTCCAAAGTTCGGGAGGAAGAATCGTTACCCTAGGAGCGCTCTTATTCGCCATGGATCCGAGATTCTAGACGGAGGGAAACGACCGCACCGGGCTGCACTCTCCAGATCTAGAAACGGCTCGCGAAACGGTGCTCCGGAGCTCCGTCAATGGCGGGATCTCTCCTTCTTCTTCCTTGCCTCCTTCTTTCTCTAGGTTTGGATAGAGAAAGGCTTAGAAATTATGAGGATTAACCTCCTCTCATCAGCCCTAAAGACCTCCAGCATCTAATCCTAGTCATTGGATCGGATTCCAAAAGATTTGGACGGACCGATCTCCTTCTCCGCTCAAATTCGCGGAGCAGAATAAACAGGGCGCACGATCACAGGCGCACGATCACTGGTCGTGCGCGAAGAGGAGAAATGGTCGTGCGCACTACCCGAGACAGAACTCCGATTCCTTGTGAATTAACGCACGATCATTGGCGCACGATCACTGGTCGTGCGCGAAGAGGAGAAATGGTCGTGCGCAAAGAACTGCTATGGAATTTTTTAGCCTATCCCGAGCGCAGCACTACCACTCCGCCTACCTCACTGAACTACGATTTTTGGGGTGTTACAGAAGGAGCCATGGATGAAGAGATGGCTGCCCTCAGGAAGAATGAGACTTGGAACTTGGTGCCTAAGGTTGAGGGTGTTACTCCTGTGACTTGCAAGTGGCTTTTCAAGCTGAAGAAGAAGGCCGGTGGAAGCATTGAGTGGTACAAGGCTCTCCTTGTAGCTCGAGGATTCTCTCAGAAGTATGGGGAGGATTATGAAGAATCCTTCAGCCCTGTTGCCAAGATGACTTCAGTTCGGGTGGTGATCGCATTGGCAGCTTACCATGGATGGAAGATTTTGCAACTCGATGTAAAGAATGCTTTCTTATACGACGAGTATGTGGCCTTTGTTACTTCTGTTCAAGGTTGGAACAATCAGCCAACGTTGCTAGAGCTGGAGAACCTTCTTGCTTTACAAGAGAGCTTGGCAAAGTAGATGGCTGAGATATCTGTCTCTGGGGGAGAAAGCGAGGTTCTATATTCAGACAAGAAAAATAGATGGGACAAGAAGAAGTCATCTGTTAGCGATGGTCCATCTACTTCATATCAGTAGGAGAGGAGTTATACTCCTAAGTCTTATGGGAGGAAGAAGGAAGGTCCGACATGTTACAGGTGAAACAAGCTTGGTCACTTCAAGAGAGACTGTAAAGTCAATCTTCAGCCAGGGCATGCTGTAGGTAAGAAGGAGGCTGGTTCCAATGCTAAAGATAGTTGGGGTGGTGGAGGTGCTTTTATGATGGTCACTTGTGTCCGGGCATTGACTTCCATCAACTATCAAGATGATTGGATAGTAGGCTCTGGTGTGGTCATCACCTCACCGGGGATGAGTTGAAGTTCTCTTCGTTGCAAGCATACTCAGGTAATGATGCTATCATTACTGTTGATGATACTGTGAATGCAGTAGAGAATGAGGGTGTAGCTTCTTTGAACGTAGATAGAGGTCCACTCATGTTGAAGAGTGTCTATCATGTTCCGGTGATGAAGAAAAACCTCTTCTCAGTGACCAATGCGGTTGATGCTGGCTATAATGTTTTGTTTGGTCCAACAGAAGTGAAATGTCTTTGGAATGTGTCAGTGGTGAAGGCTGAAGTCACTCATGTAGGAAAGCGGGTGAAGGACTTGTTTGTGTTATCAACAAGTTCCTATGTTGATAAGATGAGGGCTAATGATAGCACTGCTATCTGGCATTAAAATCTTGGACATGTTGGGATGGATAAGCTAAAGGTTTTGGCGGGAAGAGGCCTTGTAAGAGGCTTGCCTAGTCTATCATCTTTCGCAGAAGGTCATGTTTGTGCAGGTTGTCAATATGGTAAGGCTCAACGTCTTCTATTCGACAAATCATAAAGCAGATGCAAAGGACTATTGGAATGTATTCATGGTGATCTGTTTGGACCTACCACAACTGTCAGTCTTGGAGGTAGAAGATATATGCTAGTCTTGATTGATGACTTCACTAGATATATATTTTTTTTTGAAGGAGAAGTCGGAAGCCTTTGAAAAGTTTGTGGAGTTCAAGGAGCTGGTGGAAGGTCGGCTTAACCTGAAGATCAAGAAGTTCAGAACTGGCAATGGAGGGGAGTTCACCTCAAATGTGTTCTTTAACTTCTGCATGAAGCATGAAATCCAGAGAGCTCTCTCTTGTGCTCATACTCCACAACAGGATGGAGTTGCAGAGCGGAATATCTATCATTTAACAGAGACCTGCAAATGTCGGCTTCATACCAAGAGTATCCCAAAGTCCTTCTGGGCAGAGGGAATTTCTTGTGCAACTTATGTCATCAATCGAATGCCTCTAAGTCCTATCAACATGAAGACCCCTCATGAGTTGATGTTCAAGGAAAAGACTTCGGTGGAACACCTTCGAGTGTTCGGATCTACCTGTTATGTGCATGTCCTAGATGCCCTTAGAACGAAGCTAGATGCGGAAGCAAGGAAGCTAGTCTTCATCGGTTATGATGACCAGAAGAAAGGGTGAAGATGCATGGATCTAGAGACACTGAGAGATGTGGTCTCAAGGGATGTGGTATTTGTTGAGTTGACATCATACCAAGGTAGTTCTTCTGTTGAGCTACATGGAAGCAGGTCAGATGGTGCACTTGAAGAAGCTATAAAAGAGGTTCTGGTGGAGTTACCTGTTTCTCCATGTGCTCTAGGTGTTTCTAGCCCTAGGTCAGGTGCTTCAGGTTGTGGAAGAAGGGGGAGCGATTCTCCAAGTATGCCTGAAGGAGAGCTAGTTCAGAATAGATAGTTGAAGAGGTGGATCAGAGTACAACTCTGATAAGGTCCATGAGGACTATCATTCCACCAGATCGGTATACAGGGGGAATTTGGTGAGCTTTGTCTCATGTTTCTTCAGAGGTCCCCTGGATAAGAGAGAGTCATCTTGTTTTGAAAACACCGTTGGAGTCAAGGACTGGGAAGGAGCCATGGATGAAGAGATGGCTTCCCTTAAGAAGAATGAGAATTGGAACTTAGTGCCTAAGGTTGAGGCTGTTACTCCTATTGTAACAGTCCTGGCTAGCCAGACCCGGGCCCCTAGCCCAGAACTGCCGGCACCGACGGCCCAGGCCCATTCTGGGAGCGGCCTGACCAAGCCCATCCCGGGTCACTGGCCCCGTCCTAGGACACTGGCACCATCGGTTCAGCCTGACCACAACTGGTCAACAACAAGCATGCAGGTCGTACACCCCAACCCCTCTCTGGCCCACCACAGGGCACAGCGGGTTGTTGGAGGGGGGGCAAGAACCCACGCCCTCCCTTTGATGAGAAATGAGCCAGTGAAGCGGCAGCGCGTGGACTTCCCAGGAGGTCACCCATCCTGTGACTACTCCAGCCCGAGCACGCTTAACTACGGAGTATTTTCACTTCTCATCACCAACTAAGCTGCAGCTCAATTGGTGATGAGAAGTCAAAGTACTCCGTAGTTAAGCGTGCTCGGGCTGGAGTAGTCACGGGATGGGTGACCTCCTGGGAAGTCCACGCGCTGCAGCTTAACTGGCTCATTTCTCATCAAAGGGAGGGCGTGGGTTCGTGCCCCCCTCCAACAACCCGCTGTGCCCTGGGGTGGGCCAGAGAGGGGTTGGGGTGTACGACCTGCAGGCTTGTTGTTGACCAGTTGTGGTCAGGCTGAACCGGCGGTACAGTGTCCTAGGGCGGGGCCAGTGACCCGGATGGGCTCGGTCAGGCCGTCCCAGAATGGGCCTGGGCCGTCGGTGCCGGCAGTTCTGGGCTAGGGGCCTGGGTCTGGCTAGCCAGGGCTGTTACACCTGTGACTTGCAAGTGGGTTTTTAAGCTGATGAAGAAGACTGATGGAAGCATTGAGCGGTACAAGGCTCACCTTTTAGCTCAAGGATTCTCTCAGAAGTATGGGGAGGATTATGAAGAAACCTTCAGCTCTGTTGCCAAGATGACTGGTTCGGGTGGTAATCATATTGGCAGCTTGCCAAGGATGGAAAATTTTGCAACTCGATGTAAAGAATGCTTTCTTATATGATGAGATTGACAAGGATATCTTCATGGATCAACCACCTTGTTATGTTTCGGAAGAACACCCAAGATATGTGTGTAAGCTCAAAAAGGCTCTTTACGGCTTGAAGCAGACGCCTCGGGCGTGGTATGGCAAGATAGTATAATACCTCCAGTTCTGCGGATACTTTGCTTCTGATTCAGATTCAAGCTTATTCGTAAAGAAGACGGGGGAGCTTCAGGTCTTGGTGCTATTATAGGTTGATGATATGATCGTCACAGGAAATTCTAAAGTGGAGGTAGCTAGACTTCGTGCTGAGTTAGATATCAGATTTGAGATGAAGGATTTGGGTGAGATCCACCATTTCCTTGGACTTGAAGTGGAGAAGAAAGAGTGCGGTATGCTTGTTTCCCAGAAGCGCTATGCAGATCAAATTGTTAAGCGATTCGACATGGAAGGGGGGAGGAGCAGATCTACTCCACTGGAGGTTGGTACAATACTTCGACGTGATGAGGGGAAGGTTCTTTCTGATCCTTTGGTGTTCCGGGCTTTGGTCGGATGTCTGATATACTTGACGATCACGAGGCCAGATATCTCTTATGCAGTTGGCCGAGTGAGTCAGTTTATGGTAGAGCCTCGAAATCCTCATCTTATGGAGGCTAGGAGCAATTTGAAGTACGTAAAGTCCACCTCAAATTTGGGTCTCTTCTATGGGAAGGACTCAGGCATTTGCTTGCATGGTTACATGGATGCTGATTATGGAGGAGATTCAGATTATCGAAGATCGACTTCTGGATATGTCTTTATGACAGGCTCTACAGCTATATCATGGTGCAGCAAGAAGCATGATTCTGTATCTGTCTCTACCACGGAAGCAGAGCACAAAGCTTCGACTTTGGCAGCTCAGGAAGCCATTTGGCTTAGGAGGCTTGTGGAGGACATTCATAGGGAGGTGCAAGGTCCTACTCTGCTTCGAGGTGACAATGAGAGTGCCTTCAAACTGGTGAACAATCCAGTTTGTCATGCGCGAACCAAGCACATAGAGATTCAACATCATTTCATTCGGGAAAAGGTGTTGGAGGGATCTCTTATGGTTGAGCATGTGCAGAGCAAGGATAATGTCGTGGACATCTTTACGAAGCCGTTATCGAAGGGACCGTTTGATTAGTTGAGGAGTCTACTTGGGCTGACTTCCACTTTCCATTTCAAGGGGGAGTGTTAAATTTTTGAAGTGGAAGTTGAGTGTCAGGGCGGTCTGATATTGGAGACCGCAGAGATGACGCGAGCTCCTATTTGGCAATCTGGCTGGAGATCGCGTGTCTTTGGTTTTGGCGATCTGTTTCTGTTCGTCGGTTTGCCCAAGTGTTCATGTTCGAGTTGCGACTGGGCGGTATAGTACTTTGGTATGCATGAGATCGCTCTTGCGGTCTGCTGTGGTTCCGATCTTATGGGAGACCGGACGGGATATAAGAGCCTGGTTCTGGCGGTCTGTTCACGAACTGGTCAGATGCTCATATGGTTCTTTTCCTATAAAAGACCGGGCAGTCTGTCGGTTTATAATAAGCGTGTTGTCTTCATTGGATAGTTGCTTAAGCGTAATAAGGTCTTATTGAGACCACGCAGTCTGGTTCTGGAGACCACGAGTTCCCAATAAGGAAGGTGACATAAGTTGTATAGGACATTCCCTCTGCCCAAAAAGACTTTGGGATACTCTTGGAATGAAGCCAACATTTGCAGGTCCCCGTCAGATGATGGATCTTTCGCTCTGCAACACCATTCTGTTGTGGAGTATGAGCACAAGAGAGCTCTCTCCGAATGCTATGCTTCCTGCAGAAGTTAAAGAACGCATTTGAGGTGAACTCCTCTCCATTGCCGGTTCTGAACTTCTTGATCCACAGGTTAAGCCGACCTTCCACTAACTCCTTGAATACCACAAACTTTTCAAAGGCTTCTGACTTCTCCTTTAGAAAATATACCCAAGTATATCTAGTGAATTCATCAATCAAGACTAGCATATACCTGCTACCTCCAAGACTGACAGTTGTGGTAGGTCCAAACATATCACCATGAATACACTCTAATTGTGCTTTGCATCTGCTTTGTGATCTGTCGAATGGAAGACATTGAGCCTTACCATATTGACAACCTGCACCAACATGACCATCACCAAATGAAGACAAACTAGGCAGACCTCTCTCTAGGCCTCTTCCCGCCATAGCTTTCCTCTTCTCCATCCAAACATGTCCAAGTCTTTCATGCCAGATAGCAGCGATATCATTAGTCCTCATCTTATCAACATAGGAACTCGTAGATGACACAAACAAGTCCTTCACCCTTCTTCCAACATGAGTGACTTCATCCTTCACCGCTGCCACGTTTCGAAGAAACTTCACTTATGTTGGACAAAACAGAACGTGATAGCCAACATCAACAACATTGATCACCGATAAGAGGTTTTTCTTCATCCCTGAAACATGATAGACACTCTTCAACGTGAGTGGACTTCTATCTCCATTTAAAGAAACTACACCCTCCTTCTCAACTATATGTTTAGTATCATCAGCAGTAATGATGGCATCATTACCTGAGTATGTCTGCAAAGAAGAGAACTTTGACTCATCTCCGGTTAGGTGATGACCACAACCCAAGTCCACAATCCAATCATCCTGATAGTTAATAGAAGCCAAAGCCCAAACATATGTGCCCGTCATAAAGGCTCCATCACCCCATCTATCTCCTACATTGGAAACAGCTTCTTCTTTCCCTGCAGCATACCCCGGCTGAAGATTGACTCTACAGTCTCTCTTGAAATGACCAAGCTGATTGCACCTGTAGCACCTTGCTCCTTCCTTCTTCTTTCCATCACGCTTAGGAGCATTGCTCCTCTCCTGCTGATATGAAGTTAAAGGTCCATCACTAACAGATGACTTCATCTTCTTGTCCCATCTCTTCTTCTTGCATGAATATAGAACCTCTCTTTCTCCCCCAGAGTTAGATATCCCAGCCATTTGCTTTGCCAAGCTCTCTTTTGAAGGAAGAAAGTTTTCCATCTCTAGCAACGACGACTGATTGGCCCAACCTTTCACATAAGTGACAAAGGCCACATACTCCCTCCGCAAACCACGGATTATGTGACTCTTCAACCTCGAGTCTGAAATAGGTTCATCTGGGTCCAAAGCTGATATCTCCGCGCATAGGTTTTTCATCTACAAGAAGAAAGTTGAAATGGACAAATCCCCTTGAGTTGCTTTCGCCAACTCATTTTCAAGAAACTATCGCCGAGCTACGCTCTGCTTGTTGAACAAGCCATCCAAGGCTATCCAAATCTCAGCAGCTGACCAGCATCCAATTATGTGGTCAAACAGCTCCGAAATGATAGCACGCTTGAGAGTGAACTTTGCCATAGCATTTGTTCTCTTCCAAGCCTTCACTTGCTCAACATTCCCTTCAACATCAACAATTGCTTGTCGGTCATCTCCTCCGACTACCTCCCATAAATCCTCGCTAAGAAGATAGCTCTCCATGCTCAACTTCCACTTCTTGAAGTTAGTCTGCGTAAGGAGCTCAATTCCAATACCTCTTGTATAACCTTCTTCCATTGCTATCACACTGGTTAACAACCTTTCAGAGACTGAAGCAAGATTCTGTGGCTGATCACTGCCTCAAACATGCCTCTAATACCATGTTAAAATTTCGGAGATGGATCGAAGACAACAACGGAAGACTTCAATTCAATTCAAAACAGTTAACCAGTGACAATGAAGGCAAGTGAATCACAATTGACTGATAACTTATCACAATGCGTTGCATATATGGCGAGATATGATTTATAAGAGAAACACTTAGATGAGAAGAATAAGCAATATGACAAGCTTCTGGCGGCTAGAAAACTGAGACCTCTCAAACTCAGCAAGATCGCCGGCTTCCCTGAGATCGCACGAATACAATAGGTCGCTGACTTGTACTCTGCATGACCGCCAATCACAGACCGAACAATCTGCTTCTTATTGAACTACTGAAAAACAAGGCTGACCGCACTTCTTAATCGCCCAGACCGCACGGTCTCAAGATCACAGAAGTAACCCGTGAACACAAGATGAAGAACTGCTCTCTGCTGCAAGACCGCAACTCAAGACAGCCTGACCGCTTAAGGTTGCCTGATCAACTGAGTCCACTGCAACAGACCAAGAACTTGAAAACACAGTTCACACAGACGAGACCGTTGGCGAGGTGGTTTATTCAAAACTGAAAAGAAGGAAGAATGTTGACGGTAGACTGTTGGCTGCTAACCTGCGAACACAACAAACTGGTCAACAAATAAAACCGTGCGACCTCAAAATGAGACCGACACAATCAATCCAAACTTTAGTTCTTACAGTTCTTGCATATGAATGGCTAGCCTTGCCACTCAATTTATAGGCAAACGAATAGATGTCGTCACCGCCCAAAAGGGATACGATCACCTTTCTTATTGTAACTCGCGGTCTCTAGAACCAGACCGCGCGGTCTCCATAAGACATTATTATACTTAAGCAAAATTGTCCAAATAAGATAGCTGGTGAAGAACAACCCTGCAGACCGCCCGGTCTCTTATAAGAACAAACAAATGAGCAACTGACCGATCAAAAGCAGACCGCCAGAACCAAGCTCATATAACCCGCCCGGACTCTTATAAGATCGGAGCCATATAAACATCCTGACATACAACAACTGTCTGCCAGAATGAACTCATGCAGACTGCAGTACCAGACCGCCAAAGCAACCTCCAGTACAAGACCGCCCAGTCTATACCAGAGCAGGAACACTTGGGCACAACCGGCAAACAACAATAGTTCGCCAACACAAAAGATGCGCGAACACAAAGCCAGATCGCCATACCAGATCACCAGTCCGCGCGGCCTCTACGGTCTCCATAGTCAGACCGCCCTGACACTCCACTTCCACTTCAAAAATTTAACAAATCCTCACTCATAGGTAAGTCAAATGTCAAGTTCAGTGATTCTTCTGCTATATGGATGTCAGTATCAGAAATTTTTCCAAGTATAGATGCATCCTTATCGATACCGATGGTTTTTTCAGTTGGATAAATTCTACATCATGTACTTTGCTTCTTGTCGAAATCAGCTTCGTCAATCTCGTAGTTTGGAAAAGCCCCAAAATTTCTATGAAATTCTCAGCGGCATCATTGAATGATTTGATATCAATGTTGAATCCTGAGTTCACTTTTGGGGGAGTCATTGAGGCTTACAGCCGTGCCTACAAAAAGAACGCTAGAAATAGAGAGAGAGAGAGAGAGAGAGAGAGAGAGAGGCAAGAATGCAAGAAAATAAGAGAACAAGAGAGTCAGAGAGAGAAAAATCTAAAACATAAAATGATCTAACGACTGAGTTTCTTTAAAGAATATGATTCATCGTAGCTTAGGGTTTTAATCGAAGTAACATTGAGTGGAAATAGATGCAGCTCGCCAAAATAAGTTGATATAGCGTCTAGAAGCAAAACTGAGTGCGGTTGATATTTTGACGTTAGATCGAGTGGTAATCGATATGACTTCGAGTTCTTGCTACAACTCTTAAGTCAACGCCTGTGTAGATATGAATTCAACACTACATCGAGTGCCTTTCGAATTATTTAACCCAAACAGCTCTCGAAGCTAGCGTCGAGTAGAACTCAATGATACTTTGAATTCTATTCGACTCAGCTTTGAATTAGCATTTGTATTTTCTTCAAAGAATTTTGTTGTTGTTTCCCAGCAATAATTTTTATTATTAAAAGTATCATTTATAAGATAATATGTGTATAATAGTGATAAGTAGTTTTTATATAACCTTTTTAGTATAAATTTTAGTAATTATTTAATATGAAATTTTCTTTTTCATATCAATTTTAGCTTATAAATAGTTCTATTATAAAATTCGTTTCTAATTTAGTTTATTTGAATTTTTGCAGAATTTTGGAACAAGTTTGGAAAAATTTGCATTACACGCCCTAGGTCACGCCCGTGACTAAGGGCGTGTAATCATAAGATCAGTCCAGAACTGATGCTGCGCTGTTTGAGCTCGTCCACAGCAAGTCACGCCCTCGATCATGCCCGTGACCCAAAGGTCACGCCCGTGACCAAGGGCGTATAAACATAGAATCTTCCCAGCGAAGCTGCCTTCGAGACGTGGAGATGCCATCGAGAAGTCAACTCAAGTCACGCTCATGACCCATATGTCACGACCGTAACTTTCCTGTGTGATCCCTGCTCTCCTTTGCGCCACAGTCAAGCCCACGCTGCATTAAATGAAGCCGTCCAAGTACATGCCCGTGACCCAAATGTCACGGCCGTGACAAGTCCTTTTTTGCCGCGTCATCCTGCAAGACCCACGCCAATGTCGGAGCTGAGATGAACATGGATTACACGCCCTTGGTCATGGCCTTGATCGAGGGCGTGTAACTTGAAAGTTTTTTCTGTAAATTCAGGGAATCTCCTTGAGTCCAGGGTTCAGAATTTTGGAGAGTGGGAGGTGCTGCTAGAGCTGGTAGTGATCATTTTCATGCTTTTGTTCATGTCTTTCCTTTTTTTTCTCTCTCTCTCTCTCTTAATGTCAAGCAATGTTAAAATTTTCTTTCTTGCAATAGCCTAGCTTAAGCTTGTAATCTCTTCATTTCTAGTATTGTAATCCTCTTTAAGGCTTGAAATAATTTTTATTTCAATAAAATTTAGTTTTGCTCTCTTTCATTCTCTCTTTCTACTTTAGTTAATTTCTCCTTAATGCACTTTTATTTTTCTCTCTTTTTCCCCTCCACCATGATTAACTAATTCTCATTAGTGCTCGATCGAAATGATCCGATGATGAGATAATCAAGTTATGATCTTCTAGCTCTCTTTTTCTATTTTTGTAAACACTTGACTTACTCTTGATTTTTAATTAGCGAGACCATATTTTCGATATATGGTTTTCGGTTAAGTTTTCATACTTAGCTAGCTGAGAGGCTCAAAGTATGAATCGATCTCTCAAGAGTAAGGAGAGTTGCACGCACCCCTCGAGAGAGGATGACGTAAATCTCCCGGATTTGAGTCAAATCCAATAGAGGGGTTCACAACGTAAAGCAAGTTTTAGGTAATCAATTATAGAACGAGAGCTCGGTTGATTTTTCCTAAATGTAGTTGGGCATTTCCCTCGACAGAGGCATGTTCAAGCTTCGGGAACCTCCACGGTCAAGTAGTTTATTTAAACGGAATAAGATTTATTTTTCGTTCTCTTGATTATTCTCACTCCAAGGTGATTTTAGATTGAGCACTAATCCTTTTTTACCATTCTTTAAACCTTAAATTAGTTTGCAAATTATCTCTTTTAGTTAAGTAAAACAAACTCTAAGAAAAAAATCATTAGATAAGATAATTGTGATCTCCTCGAAGTAGAAGTAATCAACGCTCCCCAAGGAATATGACCTTGGTATTTTCAAAATATCCTATATTATAGACGATAAGGTGCACTTGCCTTCATCGGATATAGTTTAGAAAACATCATCAATCTCTTCGCTTTTTCATATTTCCAAATTTCTAAGTATGAAAAGCTAAAATTTTCGTATCAATTAGAAAGCATCACATGGGTTTATAGAAGAGATCACCTGTAACGCCCCAGAAATTATAAAATTAGAGTGGGGTGCGGATAATTTATTGATGGGTGTGCGAATAGGAGGCGGTGTGCGGATAGCCTTAGGTGTTAGGGTTTTATTTTTAAATAAAACCCTAACCCCCCTCCCTCGGCCGACTCCCACTTTCCCTGATCTCCCTCTCGCCCTCGTCTAGGTCGGCCGCAGACCCCGTCGCCCATCTCCCTCTCCTCCCTCTCTTGCCCGCGCTGCTCCAAGAGGAGGCCGACGCTCCTCTCCCTCTCTCGCTCGCGCTGCTCCAGGAAGGAGGATCTCTCTCTCTCCATCTGTCGACGGGAAGGAGGAGGAAAGTTCGCCCTTCACCTCGACGCAGTCACCCTTGTTGAAGGATTCCTCATCGAGAGCCTCTGCTCTGCCTCCTACGAGTTGGGTTAATTGAGCCCTAAGAAGTAGAAGAAGGTCCATCTCTCTCCCTCTCGAGTTTCTTCCTGTCCGGGGTTTCGTCGCTAAGAGATCCCCTTGTCGAGTGGAGCCTGGGAGAAACCCCAGCCGAGACCTTGCAAGGAATCGTTACGGGAGAGCGAATCGGGGCTTGATTCGCCGAGAAAGGTCCAAATCCGTGGAGTGGAAACCGCTTTGGGAGCTCAAATCGCCGAGAGAAAATCGTCGCGATCGTTTCCATGGATCCGTAGCGCGCGCCAAGGGTAACGATTTCTTCCCCCGGTCTTAGGACCGTATGTGTTGTAGTTCTGTGTGCTTATGTTTATGTTTCGTGCAATGAGAGTCCCCTCACGCCGTCTCGGTTGAGGACGGGGACTCCGCCAGGGCGTGGGATTGCGACCCCGGCGTATGTTGGTGTGAACTGCATGTAGAGTCCCTCTCCCACTACGCGGTGGAGAGCGGGGACTTCGCCAGGGCGTGGGATTGCGACCCCGGTGTAGTTTTTCTGCTTTTGCTTTGCTTAGGAGGGCCACCCGCCTCCAATTGGACGCGGTGTGTGTTTCCCTCGGTTCATTGCGAACCCCCGGGTCGATTGTGTCCGTCCCCGGCATAAATGTGCATTAGTGATCCGACGCGCGAGTCTGGATTTAGGCATGTTGTGTGAAGCCTACCCGTGGCGGCAAGCTCGGATCGGTGATGTTTCTGTGATGCGCATTGCGATTAGCCCTTGGTACGTGAACGGGAATGTCCCGTGTTATTCGTCGTAGTATTGTAGGAATTCGTGGGCTTTATTCGTGAATGCCCCGTTCCTAGGCGGGCCTGTGTTGGGCCCGGTAGAACGACATTTTTGTGGGGTTTTGTTGGACGGGTGGATCCCCGTTAGTGCGTAGATTGCGCTTCCTTTGATCAGTCCTCTGTCACGTCAAAAAGGCAGTTGTAGGTCATATGTCTTCTGACCAGCCCTCTGTCACGTCAAAGGCAGTTGTAGGTCGTATGTCTTCTGACCAGCCCTCTGCCACGTCAAAGGCAGTTGTAGGTCGTATATTTTCTGACCAGTCCTCTGCCACCTCACATAGGGGCAGTTGTAGGCCGTTTATCCCAAACCGGTCCTCTGTCCATTCTCTAGGACAGTTGTAGGTTTGGTCCCTTCTGTCACTATGATTGACCGAGTCGCGGTCGTACTGTTTTACTGGGCGTTGAAGTTTAGATCGTACGCTTTCAGTGTGTTCATAGCACGTGCGTGGTAGTTTGAAGGGTGACGCTTAGTGTGCCCCCTGACTCTTGGTCCTTTGTTCCTTGTTTGCATATTTTGGTGTGCGTGCGTACTTGCAGGAGAGCGATATACTCGCCCCGGAGTCCGCTAGGATGGCCGGGGGGAGGAGTCGTTACGTTGTGTTGGTCAACCCCATGCTGACCTTCGTTGCACCGCCTGTTTGTTCTTGGTTTCAGGTGGCGGAACTCGTAGTGGTGTGTAGTGGGTCGGAGCCCATGGGTTGCTGAGGAGCTGGCTAGGGTCCTATCTCTATTTTTTGGGGTTTTTCATGTAGCCCTTTGGTTTGTCTGTACCTCTTTTGAAAGCCATGTAAGGCCTTAAGGCCGTGTCGCTTCAGTACTGTTTTCCTTGTTGATGTGGACATTCTGGCCCCTTTGTTTTGGGCTTGTGGTTAGCTTCCGTTTCTGTTTACTCTGAGTTTTATTAGCATGTTTTCTTGTATCAATTATTAACGTTCTAGATTTTGTGGATATTATATGTCGTGGGGTCCCGGCCGGACCCATGTTATATTCTATTTGCAGATCAGGGATGTTACAATTGGTATCGGACTTTAGGTTTTCGTGCAAGAGCCTAAATAACTAAATTTACGCAGAATGTCCACTTAGGAATGACCAAAATCATGGTTTTCGTGCACTTTTGGGAATTTAAGCGTCTCATGCTTGGTGATTTCCCCTACTTATGACTGCTAGACCATGTGTCTCACATGTGTAAGCATTATTAATGACTGACTGAAGGGATTTTGACCTTCATTTCTCCAAGGATTACGTTATTGGAAAATAGAATAAGCAATTAAATGTAAAGGAATACGAATGTTAGGAGAATTGTCGCTATGGTTTGGGTGTTTCCATAACTTAGGTGTTGACCTCCTTAGTATGTTGATAAATGTTGTGAGTCCTTGTGGCTACCCTTATGCGAACATGACTAGTGGAATGAAAAGTCATGGTTTTTAAGGTGAGATCTGTTGTAGTGATTCACCCGATACGGTATTAGATGACTATAGATGGCTTCGAACCTTTGTCGACCTATTATTTGGAATCGTTGGATTACACATATACCATGTGAAATTAAGTGCAATGTATGAAAAGAGGCATCCGATCATTTGTGTTACCCTACGCTTGATGGTGTGACCCCGAGGTGCGCAAGCGAGCGCATAAGTTCACACTTAAGATTGATGATTAAGTAGTGACACGCTATGTTAATGGTTGTGATGAATTCTGATTCTTGAGCAATGACGTATATTGAAAGGATGGGCTTGTAAACTCTATGACTTGGGTCCCCGAGAGTCTGGTATGGTTGTCCGGACAAGTAAATGCCCAGGTATGTTTGCAGGGTTTTGTATACCCTATATTGTGAGTGCCATGAGAGCACTAGGTTTGACTCAAGTCTAATATTCGACTTGATGATCTTATGCTGCTGTATATTCCGTATGATGGATTGCGTGCGTGGTGACTAATTTTGGCATCGCTTTAGTAGGGTGTATTGAACCCTGTTGTCGCTAAGTCACTTGTAAAGTCTTATCCTAAGACCGTTGTAGCAGTCATGCACTGGATGTTGTGACTAAGGACCTGAGTGTTCTTTGCGTGTTGATTAGTTGTTTGTATTATATAATGTCGCGTGTGTTGCTGAGTTCTTCCCGTCTTTCTACTAGGTGATTGGTGAAGAGGTTGGTCTCGCTCCCTTGCAGGAGACAACCACAGCTAGTGAAGCTGTAATAGGAGTGACGGAAGATCAGTGTGACGGTGCGACTGCTAGTGGGACACCCATCCCTGTGGCATCTGCGCCTATGTCTGCTATTGGATAAGCAACATACGAGACTCGTGATTGGGTGACGTACTTCTTGAGTTGCCATCCACCTTTGTTCAACGGTGTCGAGTCGCCCGCTTATGCTCAAGATTGGTTGGAATGGATTAAAGATCTCATTTTGGCCCTAAGAGTCCCGTCGGAGCTGAGGGTCACTTTGATCTCCTTTGCACTTTTTGGGGTGGCTAAGAGATGATGGCAAGAGGAGTGTCGTGTACGTTTCGCTCGACGCCCTTGGTCCCAAATCCCCGTAGAGGAGTTTGCGTTGGCGTTCTGGGAACATTTTATTCCGACGACTACCCGCCTTACTACGAGAAGATTTTCTGATGTTGAGGCAAAAGGAGATGTCTTTGGAGACTTATCTCCAAGAGTTTTTGCGATTGAGCCGTTATGCTGAGCATGTCCTGGTGACTGATAAGGACAAAGCACGTTATTTCTTTAAAGGCTTGCGTGAGGATTGGAAGATCAAATTGCGTGCAGCAGCGTCTGTCAGTTTCACCATTTTGATTCAAGCTGCCCGCAACTTGGAGCTGGTTTTTCGCTTAAGGCAGAGTGAGTCGGAAGAGGAGTTTGAAAGAATTAGACTGCTGGCTGCTGAATCAAAAAGAGCACATGCCTTTGAAGAATCCAAAGCTGAAAGTTCAAGAGAATCAAGGAAAAGGCAAAAGTCACCTATTGTCTGCTTTCTTTGTGGTCGTCAAGGTCACGTTGCGCGTGAGTGCCGAGCCTAGTCCTGAAGAAGCAGTGGTGATGACATCTGTTGTCCCCCTTTTTGGGTAAGGTAACATGCGTTGGAGTTTTGTGTGCGCGTGTAGTCGCACTAATGAGAAATGTTTTGTATTATGTGTCGAGCTTATACCCTCCTTATTTCGGATTCTTGCTGGAGGTTATCTTTCTCTTGTATGACTCTGAGAGTCGAGTCCACTTTTGATGATATGGTAGTTTTGTACATGGTGCTCGTGAAGCATTAACATGAATGGTGATTATAGTGGACGAGTTGAAATTTAATTGTTGCGTAACGATGTAGTTGTGACCGCATACGAGTCGGACCTCGTAACGTATGGGTGATGAAAATTTATATCTGTGTTACTTGATAAGTAGCACGCTCGTGAAGTGTTTTTTAATCTACCACGAGATAGATTGAAAGTGATTCCTTCAAAGTTGAGTTGTTGGCACGATACTGTAATATTTAATTGTCGTGAGTTTAGAGATTGTTAGTTTGGGAACCTGATCTTTGGACGCGTGTCCAACTTAGTTCGAATCATGAGTAGGTTCACAAACAACGGAGTTCGTAGTTTTGCTTGGTAGGATTTTTACGGAGGTTCGTACATGTTTGAACCCAAGTAAACGCCTCATCGAGATTGAAATATCTCGGATAAGGTTCTCACTTTTGTGTGTGAGTTACACAAAATTCGGGTAGTAGTTAATGACTTTGGATTGTGTGAGCATTGTCACTCATGAAATGTGTATGGGGTGGCACTAGAAAGAGTGCAACATGTAAGTGCTACTCATAATTTGCTAGCATGGATTAAGGCTCGTGTCAGTTTGATGTTTTGCTTATGTATGAGTTGGATTGGTCGTAATAAATCGTGATGAATGCGAGCATGTTATGTCTATTGCTCTACCTATGGAAGAGCCACAACGAAATATTGACATTTTTCATTTGAGGCTTTGAGTTGATAAGCGAAATTGAAATTTCTGGTTGTAAAATGCGTGTTTATCATGTGAAATGGTTGGGTTCGTGCAAGAATCGTGGACTTAGCGTGAAAGATGATTCTAGCAATTTAGTGGTGTTGCCTTATTGCGTGGTTGTGTAGTGATGACCCTTTATGAGATTGAATTCCTAACATGTTGGTGAATGGAAATTGTTATTGGTGTTACTTGGTAAATAACACCCGTGAAGTGTTGCTAGTCTATCCAATGATGGGTTGAAGGTAATTCGTTCGAAATCGAATTGTTGGCACAATAATACGAGAATTTATGGGTCGTGAGTTGGATATTGATGGTTTTAGGACATGATCCTTGAAATCATCGTATAGGTGAACCTATATGGTCGTGATGACCTACATAGTGAAACCCCTAGACAGGTTTATTTGATTGAGCTTGTTATTTGAGTTGAATGAAAGTCTAGAGAAAATCCAAGTGAAAGTGCCCTGTTGAGATTGTGATATCTCAGATATAGCTTTCTCTTTTGTGTGTGGCTTACACAAAATGCGAACGGTAGTGGTGGTGTTGTGTTTTTACGTGTTGAACAGAGATGTTGTTCAAGTTTGATTACCGTTAGTTAGAGGCTTCCGGGGCAATTGCGGACTTGATGTGTTTGGAGGTGTGAGTGAACTCTCAAAGAATTGGAATCAATGTAGTGATTTGATTCTCCTATGAGAGGTCGAAGGCCCTCATTTTGGGAAGAGTGTGACTCTTCTCGACGTAATGGAGTGACCATGGAGTGACGGAAATGAGAGTTCGTAAGGCTTTGTGGTTATAAGCAATATGACGGGTGAATCCTTAGGAGATTGTATGTAAAGATTCGTTGATGTTTGTATGTTCGAATCTAGGATGATTCCCCGGGCGTTGAAAAGCCGTACGAATGTTATCCGTGACCTCATAGGGTGGTATCTCACCGCATTTTAAGATCGTTTGGTTTTCCTCATGATTGTGTAAATCAGTGTGGTGCAGCGGAAGCGGGGTGGGTCCACAACCCATAGGTCGTTTTGTAATTTGACTTGTGTATCCTTTGCAGCGGAGGCTGAGTATAAATTTCGGGACGAAATTTCTTTAAGGGGGAGAGAATTGTAACGCCACAGAAATTATAAAATTAGAGTGGGGTGCGGATAGTTTATTGATGGTGTGCGAATAGGAGGCGGTGTGCGGATAGCCTTAGGTGTTAGGGTTTTATTTTTAAATAAAACCCTAACCCCCCTCCCTCAGCCGACTCCCACTTTCCCCGATCTCCCTCTCGCCCTCGTCTAGGTCGGCCGCAGACCCCGTCGCCCATCTCCCTCTCCTCCCTCTCTTGCCCGCGCTGCTCCAAGAGGAGGCCGACGCTCCTCTCCTCCCTCTCTCGCTCGCGCTGCTCCAGGAAGGAGGATCTCTCTCTCTCCCTCTGTCGACGGGAAGGAGGAAGAATGTTCGCCCTTCACCTCGACGCAGTCACCCTTGTTGCAGGATTCCTCATCGAGAGCCTCTGCTCTGCCTCCTACGAGTTGGGTTAATTGAGCCCTAAGAAGTAGAAGAAGGTCCATCTCTCTCCCTCTCGAGTTTCTTCCTGTCCGGGGTTTCGTCGCTAAGAGATCCCCTTGCCGAGTGGAGCCTGGGAGAAACCCCAGCCGAGACCTTGCAAGGAATCGTTACGGGAGAGCGAATCGGGGCTTGATTCGCCGAGAAAGGTCCAAATCCGTGGAGTGGAAACCGCTTTGGGAGCTCAAATCGCCGAGAGAAAATCGTCGCGACCGTTTCCATGGATCCGTAGCGCGCGCCAAGGGTAACGATTTTGAAGTATCTAGTTGCCTACCTAAATCACCTAGAGGGGGGTGAATAGGTGATCTCTACGTCTTTTGCGGAATTAAAAATTAAACGTAAAGCACAGCACACAAAATTAATCACAGCCACAGATAACACCAGGAATTTATAGTGGTTCCCCGTACTTGGGTACTCCACTGCCGGCCTCGCCAATCTAGCACCACAGCTAGACTTGACTACTCACTAAATCTCGGATCAGAAAGATCCTACAGTCTCGGAGTCAAACTCCTACAAACTCAGAGAGAACCTCTCTTACAACTCGGAGAAAAATTTCTCCTACAACTCGGAGAACAACCTCTCCTACAACTCGGAGATAACAACTCCTACAACAGATTGAAAAGGGTTTGAACAAAACTAAACCAGATCTGAATAACAGAGGCGTTTTCTTCCTTCTTCTTGAATGGCTTCTGAGAACGATGAGGAAGAACAACGATCCTTCAAATCTGTCTTTGGCAATTCGAAACGATCCAATAGAGATTGTAGAATCAGAACACGGATCAATCGAATCCTTCTTGAAAGAAATCGGCAACTCCAAAGAGTAGAACGATCTCCAAACGTAGACGACGGCGAGCGGCGCTTTTCTCGTTCTTTTTGATCGGGAGAGAGATTAGGGTTAGAACGATTCTGGAAAAACGTTTTTAATAATCCAAAAACAATCCTATATATATGGAGAGGAGCAATTAAAGGATTAATCAGCCTTAAAAGCACTCCATATAGCTGTTAGAAACGAGAAGGAGCGTTTACGATCCGTCCAGAACAGAGAAAACGAAACAGAAATTTACGGACAGAAGTCTCGAGACATAAGGGATCTCTCGAGACATGAAACAGAGAGAGCAGGAAAGGGATGTCTCGAGAACTCGATGATCTCTCGAGACATTGCAAAGATTTCAGACGTAAGATCTCTCGAGACAACCACGATCTCTCGAGACATGTCTGATCTCTCGAGACATATCCTTAGGAAAAATTTGTTTTACAAAAATTTCTTTTCTTCTCTTGAACACATGCTGCAGCCGCACTCCAAAGTCTTCAATAGTCTTGAAAAAGAAGTGTACCCCAATAGTGAGATCACACATGAGTCATCACCATGTTTCATATAATGAGGGATTACATTTTATGAAACTGTGTTTGCAGACCCATTGTGACCTGACATTGGCTTACACTTAGCCATGATAATTTGCAAGACAATACTAGAAAAGCATATCAAATACAAAAGCAATTCAATCTTAGTTTAAGGGTGACTTCTCACAAATCAAGGTAATTGTGAATGCCATTTCCAACAATCTCCCCCTATTTGTAGAAGTCAGAACCCTGTACACTAAGTTGAATTACAGCAGTTAAAGAATAAATATGCTACACTACACAAAGATATAGAAATGAAAAAGTAAAGAACATCAAAACATCAAATATATATATATATATCTAAATTGAATTGTTCAGAAGACTTGATGTTCACTAAATCAGAATGAAAACAAAATATGTCTTGTCAGCATCATCATCATCATCCTTCAAGACCTCCTTTTCCTCTTTTCTTCTTGTCTGGAGAAATAAGCATGAGGCTTGGGATGGTAAAACGGAGGGGGTTCCGGAGCATCAGCATTATTATAACCAAAAGCTCTGAAATGAATCCTTCGCTTCCTTTGAGCTGTCTCATGTTTTTCCCATTCTTGAGAGTTGTAGCATTCAGATCTATTCATTTTACCTTCATGAACTAACTTATAGGTTTCAAGAATAATGTCTTTTGAGACTGGGCTCCAGATTTCTGGAAAACTTTTCTCAGCCTTAGCTTTGCTATGATCTGCTGAGCTAGAACTAGGAACTGGTCGACTGGCAAAAGAACCTTCACCAAATTTTCTTTTTCTTTTGGTCCCAGCCCTATCTGATTGATCTTCAACTATAGGAGCCTTCCCAAGTAGTTCTTCTGGCCTTGGAGAAAACTGAGGAACAGGAACATCTAGATCAACTTCCAATTCAGGAAATATTTGATTATGAAGCCACGTTGCTGTTTTGAAAGAATAAGCATTAACGTCAGCAATTTGCTTCTGCACACGAGAGGAGAACTGATCAAACTGAGATTTCCAAGAACTTTGAATAGCTGACACAGAGCTTTCCACTAGATCTGTCATTCTATCCATGATAATGTCCTCCCCCTTTCTGACTTCTACAGATAGGGTTTGGAGAGTATCATCTTTGAACTTTCCGACTTCATCAACAATTTTGAATGTATTGGCTTCAGCCTTGTCAGACACTGATTCTTGAAGCTTTGTCAGCATAATAGTCTGAGCCAACATTGTGCCTACACCTTCAGTTGCATGATCAATTTGCTTGCTCCCTAGGCTCATCAAATCAGAGAGATTTTCATAATTGGATTTTATCTTAGCTAACTCTCTGCCTAGTTCACTTTCAACTGAGGCAATCTTCCTGTGAACAGTTGTCAAAGAATTTTCAAACTGTGCACTCTGCTTCTTGAGCAGTGCTTCAATCTTTCCTAGAAGAGAATCTGCATCAGGAATTGGAGGGGAAAGATGAGAAGAAGCAGGGGCAACAACAGGAGCATCATCAGGAATTTCTTCAATCTCAAAAGAATGAGCCACATTATCTTTTTCATCACAACCTAGCTCAGCTGGAGCATTCTTGGTTGTATCTAACACTGACTCCCCCTCAACATGTACTAGGGGAGGTGATGATTCATGAACGGAATCATCATCATCTTCTATGTCAAAAACAAAATCAGCACCAGACCCTGCCTATTGGCCACTGGGACTGTGCTCTTCAGATACTGGAATGGATTCTGTTGGAGCTGATGAGGATTGACCTTTGGCTTTTGAACGGGTTGAAAGCTTGGCTCGACCTGAAGCTTTAGAGCGAGTCCGAGATGAAACTGGAAATGATGTTACGAAGGGTGCTTGATCTTCAGAAGAAGGAGCTGGAGTTTATGCTTCTCTTGCAACTGCAGATTTAAGAGTCTCCCCCTCAGAAGGAGCACCAGTCATTTCCGGCTTCTTGATTCGAATGTCCCATCTCTGCAAGGAGTTGACATCGATCTTCTTAAGGTGATGGATAACTGTACCTTTGGACATGTTGAAAATAGCAGGGTTAAACTGATTTAGAAACAGTGAGATGATCCGGGCAAAGTTAGGAGAATTTATGCAAGCTTTGATATTTGAGAATAAGATTGAGGCCCAATCTCTCTTCTTTCCAGTAACAATGCCAATCATCAACAGAAACATCTCTTCAGACACATGTCCTTGAGAGCCTGTCTTGCAGAATAGTGCCTTTGAGATAATGTCCAGCAGGAGCTTCCCCACAGCATTCAACTTATTCCTTTTAACTGTAGAAAAATCTGAATCAAGACCACAGAACCTTGTTGTAGTCAACCAATCATTGTCAACTAGCTCTTCTTCAGCTTCCACTTCAGACAACTGCAAATACTTAGCAAGAGTCTCTGGAGAGACTTTGATTTTGATACCCTTAACGAAAGAGATCAACATACTTCCTTCCTTGATTGGCTTCACATTGATGAAGAATTCTTCAACCTCATCAAACAAAATCCGGCAAGGATGCTCAAGAACGAAAGTGAGACCGGCGGCATCAAGTAAGCGAAACAGAGACTTGAAATCATCGGATAAGCTCGCAAGACCTGACCGAATAACCTCGTTGCCGACTCCAATTTTCGGATGAGGAGAGGGAGCCATAGCAGCAAGAGGGAGGGAGAGATGCCGACGGAGAGAGATGAAGCACCAAGAGCCACCGAGAACCACCGAAAACCGCCGAAACGCTGAGTCGAGTCGCGGACGATCACTGCTCGAGAGGGAGACGAAAGGTCGAGGAGGTCTCGGGAGATGATTCGCGTGAACATCAAGTTTCTGATTTCGTATTTATATATATATATTTTTTGATTTTACGAAAAATAGAAAATTAGAAAGAGGAATTAGCGCGTACCTGACGTTTGGGATTCCTTTTAAAAAAAACTTATGTCTCGAGACATCGGTTATGTCTCGAGAGCTCAGGAGATATTTTCTTCATTGATGTCTCGAGAGATTACCCGTGTCTCGAGACATCACCTTATCTCGAAATCTTCTTCTTGTCTCGAGAAATCCTGCCAGGTCCCGAGACATGACTTGTCATAAGAAAACTTCCTGTCGCCAAGGTTTTGATTGACTTGACCATTACTCCATGTTGAGTATTCCAAGTTCCGTCTTGAAGAAAGAGAACTTGGTCTCATCCAGTGGCTTCGTGAAGATGTCTGCAACTTGCTTATCCGTGGGGACATAACTCAGATTTATGTCACCCTTCTCCACATGCTCCCGGATAAAGTGATATCGAAGCTCGATGTGCTTTGTCCGACTGTGAGAGACTGGATTATTTGCGATAGCAATTGCACTGGAAGAGTCGCAAAACATAGGAATGTCTTTGAACTTCATGTTGTAGTCTTGAAGTTGATTTCTTATCCAGAGAAGTTGTGCGCAACAACTGCCAGCAGAAATGTATTCTGACTCAGCGGTTGATATTGCAACACAATTCTGCTTCTTGCTATTCCAGGAAATAAGTCTCCTTCCGAGGAATTGACACGTCCCGGAAGTGCTTTTTCTGTCATCTTTGCTACCTGCAAAGTCTGCATCTGAAAAACCAATTAGTTCACTATCATTACTTCTTGGGTACCATAAGCCAAGATTTGGTGTGCCTTTAAGATATCTCAAAATTCGCTTTGCAGCAGTGTAGTGAGATTCCTTAGAGTTCACCTGATATCTAGCACAAACACATGTAGAGAACATTATATCAGGTCTACTGGCAGTAAGGTAGAGCAAAGAGCCAATTATGCTTCTGTACTTGGTTTCATCAAAAGGTTTCCCTTTCTCATCCTTGTCCAGAGACGTAGCTGAGCTCATTGGAGTCCTCATAGAGGTTGCACTCTCCATTCCAAATTTCTTAATCAACTCCTTAGTGAACTTTGTCTGAGAAATGAAGATTCCATCTTCAGACTGTTTCACTTGAAGTCCTAAGAAATATTTCAGCTCACCCATACTGCTCATTTCAAATTTCCCTTGCATAAGTTTAGAAAACTTTTTGCAGAGGTTATCATCCGTAGAGCCAAATATGATGTCATCGACATAGATTTGCACTAGCAAAATCTTGCCTTTTACTTCCCTAAGAAATAATGTTTTATCTATCTTTCCTCTTGTGAACTTGTTCTCAAGAAGAAAGTTAGACAGCGTCTCATACCAAGCTCGAGGAGCTTGTTTCAAACCATATAAAGCTTTTTGTAATAAATAAACATGATTGGGATGATCAGGATTAACAAAACCTGGGGATTGTTCAACGTATACTTCCTCTTTAATGTCTCTATTTAGGAACGCGGATTTGACATCCATTTGATATACGGTGAAACCCTTGAAAGCAGCATAAGCAAGGAAGAGTCTGATCGCTTCGAGCCTTGCTACTGGAGCGTACGTCTGATTGAAGTCGATACCTTCCTCTTGTCTGTATCCTTTAGCTACAAGTCTGGCTTTGTTCTTTATGATTGTTCCTTCTTCATCCAGCTTGTTTCTATACACCCACTTTGTTCCAATGACATTTTTTTCCTTGGGTTTTGGAACAAGTGTCCATACTTTACATCGTTTGAACTGATTTAATTCTTCTTCCATAGCAATTATCCAGGATGGATCTTCATTTGCCTCTTGGAATTTCTTTGGTTCGACCTGCGAAAGAAAACTTAAATGCATATTTTCATTAATGGTACCTCGTCTTGTTCTTATTCCTTCATGAGGATCTCCTATGATTTGATCAACTGGATGATCCCTCATGTGTCGTAGCCCGAGGTTTCTTGCATGATTTGGACCAATAGAAGTTTCTTCTGCTGTTGGAGTATCTTCCTCCACTTGGAGTGGCTCTTCATCAGGATGATCTTCTTCATAGATTGTTATTGGGGGAATCTTGATGAAGTGTTGAGAATTTTCTTCAACTGGCTGATCCAAGCTTAAGTCCTGCAGCTTTGAACCTGTGTCTGCAGAAGAAATGCTAGAGGAGCTGCCTTGTAGCATGCTCGTCTCATCAAATACAACATTAATAGATTCTTCTACCACCAGGGTTTTCTTATTAAAAACTCTATATGCCCTACTAAGACTACTATAACCTACAAAAATACCTTCAAAGCTCTTTTCACTAAACTTAGTTTTGTAATCTTTCCATTGTTTAGCACAAAGCATTTACTACCAAAGATTCGAAAATAAGAAATGGTCGGATTCTTGCCTTTTAGAAGTTCATAAGGAGTCTTTTCATGGTTTTTGTTTATGAGTGCTCTGTTTTGCACATGGCATGCAGTATTGACAGCTTCAGCCCAGAAATATTCAGGTAGTGAAGAGTCACTCAACATGGTTCTGCAAGCCTCAATAAGTGTTCTATTCTTTCTCTCAGCTACCCCATTTTGTTGTGGAGTTCGAGGAGAGGAAAACTCATGAAAGATACCGAGGCTTTCACAGAATTCTGTCATGGCTCCAGATTCAAATTATGTACCATGGTCACTTCTGATTTTGACCACCGAATAGTTAAATTCATTCTGGACCTGCCTGACAAAACTAGTGAAAGTGTCAAAGGTATCTGACTTATGTTTCAGAAAGAATACCCAGGCAAAACGAGAGTAATCATCTACAATAACCAATGTGTAGGATTTTCCTCCTAAACTTCTAATTTGCAAAGGACCAAACAAATCCATATGGAGTAGGTATAGACACCTAGTTGAATCTTTGCCAATAATGCTCTTAAAGGTAGCTCTTGTTTGCTTGCCTTTTACACATGCATGACAAGGTCTATCTTTAATGCACTTAACATCTGGTGCATCTCGCACTAAGTTTTGAGAAAACAATTTATTAATAGTTTTGAGATTTATATGTGCTAATCTCTTGTGTCATTGGTCAACAAGAGATGCACTATCTTTTGCCAAAAGACATACTGGTGTAGAAGATGATATACAAAGAAAATTTAAACAAAATATGTTTCTACAGCGAATGCCTGATAAAATTGTTTCATGATTTTCAGCCGACTTTATCAAACACTTATCTTTATGAAAATCGACAATGTATCCTTTATCACAAAGTTGACTTATGCTTATCAGATTATGTTGTAATCCTTCCACATAAGCTACATCGGAAAACGATACATTTCCATTAGAAATCATACCATAGCCTTTAGTTATTCCTCTGTCTGAGCCGCCAAAATTAACTTTTGGACCGTTCGCAACTGGAATGTAGTTTTGCAAAAGGCTTCTTGTCCCGGTCATATGCCGAGAGCATCCACTGTCCAAGTACCAGATAGGATTTTTATTGGCCTTTGGACATACCTGCAAAAACAAATCATTTCGCCTTAGGAGCCCAAACAGATTTGGGTCCTTGGTCCCGTGTCAGTTGAGCACCACGATAAATGTTAACATTGCGAGTGGTCTGCCTTGCAACGTTCACTTGTGGTCTCCTAGTATACGTTGTATTAAACCAACAATCAACGGCAAAGTGACCAATTTTACCGCAGCACCAACAGTCGAATCTGTTGTACCTTCTCTTTACACTCTCCTGCTTAACTTTTTGAACGTTAGCTCTTGCAGGAGCAGCCCTTTTAGATGAGGATGCCTCATGGGGGCAATACACACAAGGTGGTACTGTCCTCTTCGGCTTTGGTGCAACAGCCTTCACTTTTGGTGCTTTCTTAGCACTCGGACCATGAACAAATGGACCGTACCCTTTCCGATTAATCTCTTGATAGGGTGCTTGAAAAGCACTATCACCAAAGTTTCGGGGAGGAGCCCATTCCTTATGATCATTCACAGGTGAAAAAGGAATTGGTCGTGTGAAATGACCATAGGAACTCTCCAAATCATAAGCATTCGTAGGGAATATGACTCTCTTGAATGCTACAGGCTCTTGATGAGCTTTCCCTTTTTCTTTGGTAGTAGCTTTCTTAGCAACCAGACCATTCTTCTTAGCAATTGTATTTTTTGAAGAATTGCTAGTACTAGCTTCATGCCCTATACCGCTTCCTTTTGCCTTAGTGGTAAAAGTACCAATAATTGGCAGAACAGTTTTAGGTTGAGAGAATGCTTCAACCAACTTCTTCTCAGCCGCAAGCTGTTCCTCCAAGACATTTATCGAATGATCTCTCAGGGCAGGAGTCTCTTCCGAGCTTTTGATCTTGTCTTTCAAGGCTTGGACTTCCTCTTTGAGAGAAGAAAGTTCTTCAACTTCTTTTCTCAAGTTAGATTCCACCTCCTTGAGAGCCATGATCTCCTTACCCTGAGTTTTGACAACCTTTCGGCACTTGTCAAAGCTTTGGAGCATTTTGGTATATTGAGACATGAGCTCAGATTCATCGTCTGAGAGGTTATCCTTTTGTTCAGCCGAAGCATAATCAGAATCAGATAGGATAGTGTGATCATTTCCCTTTCCGGTGTACGGGGGTGCTTCTTCATCATCAGACATAGCCATCAGACCGAAGTAAGCTTCTTCTTCATCACTCGACTCATCGGAGTCACTGTCGCTCAGAGTTTTGGCTTTCTTAGCGACGAAGCTTCTATCTGATTTCTTCTTTCCGTGGATGGATTTCTTGTCTTCTTTCCTTCCACCTTCTTTCTTCTTATAGGGACACTCAGCAATCATGTGCCCTGGCTTATTACAACAGTAGCAAATAATGTCAGAAGAAATGTGTTTGTTCTGCTTGGATTTATACCTGTCATTATTGCTTGAGCCCTTCCTGTGATATTCGCCATCACGACGAGAATATTTATGATCCGAGGAAGACGGCTTGTTGTTCATGTGCCTCCGCTTGTTCAGCAGTTTCTTAAACTGACGGGAAATTAAAGAGAACTCCCCATCAGACAGTTCGGAACAGGAGGAGCTGGCTTCCGATTCTTCTTCAATATCAGATTCCTTTTCTCTGATCGGTATCACAGCTTTGCTCTTCTTTGAATTCTCTGCCTTCAAAGCTAAGGTTCTTTCTTTGCTTGAAGCTCGATTTACATCCTCTTCAGACTTTCGGATGTTCATTTGTAATTCATGAGACAACAGCTTCCCGAACAGATTTTGAGGTTCTAGACTTGGCAGTTTTCCAAACTCTCTAATAGCAACAATCTTGCTATCCCAGTCTTTCGTCAGGGAGCGCAAGAATTTGTCATTTAGTTCACCGTTTGTGAACTCCCTGTCGTAGTTCCTCAAACCATTGACTATCTTGAAGAATCTTTCGTACGCATCAGCAATGCACTCCTTCTTATTCTGCTTAAACGCCTCGTACTCTTGATTAAGTAGACCTTCTATCTTCTCTTACCTCGTCAGTACCTTCCATTAGAACAATTAAGGATGTCCACATCTCTTTGGCTGATTTGCAGTGAATTAAGTTTTGCAACATGGAATCGTCCACTGCACTTGCAATTATGTTTTTAGCCTTCTTGTCAAGAGCAACAAGAGCTATCTCATCCTTAGTCAAATCCATCATTTTCTTAGGTATCTGAACAGTAGGATTTGTTGACGAAGCGGTCATTGGCACATGGGGACCTTCTTCCACGACTTGGAAGATTCTGGGATCTGCAGCTTCCATATAAAAACGGACTCTTTCCTTCCACATAGGAAAGTTGGCCTTGGTGCAGATGGGCAATTTCAGAGAGGATTCCTTGACTCTATCCATGGCTTGCTAGCAACTAGAAGGATGAATCCTGTTCAAGGTGTTAACCTAGCAACGAACAGCGACCCTCTGATACCAATTGAAGTATCTAGTTGCCTACCTAAATCACCTAGAGGGGGGTGAATAGGTGATCTCTACGTCTTTTGCGGAATTAAAAATTAAACGTAAAGCACAGCACACAAAATTAATCACAGCCACAGATAACACCAGGAATTTATAGTGGTTCCCCGTACTTGGGTACTCCACTGCCGGCCTCGCCAATCTAGCACCACAGCTAGACTTGACTACTCACTAAATCTCGGATCAGAAAGATCCTACAGTCTCGGAGTCAAACTCCTACAAACTCAGAGAGAACCTCTCTTACAACTCGGAGAAAAATTTCTCCTACAACTCGGAGAACAACCTCTCCTACAACTCGAAGATAACAACTCCTACAACAGATTGAAAAGGGTTTGAACAAAACTAAACCAGATCTGAATAACAGAGGCGTTTTCTTCCTTCTTCTTGAATGGCTTCTGAGAACGATGAGGAAGAACAACGATCCTTCAAATCTGTCTTTGGCAATTCGAAACGATCCAATAGAGATTGTAGAATCAGAACACGGATCAATCGAATCCTTCTTGAAAGAAATCGGCAACTCCAAAGAGTAGAACGATCTCCAAACGTAGACGACGGCGAGCGACGCTTTTCTCGTTCTTTTTGATCGGGAGAGAGATTAGGGTTAGAACGATTCTGGAAAAACGTTTTTAATAATCCAAAAACAATCCTATATATATGGAGAGGAGCAATTAAAGGATTAATCAGCCTTAAAAGCACTCCATATAGCCGTTAGAAACGAGAAGGAGCGTTTACGATCCGTCCAGAACAGAGAAAACGAAACAGAAATTTACGGACAGAAGTCTCGAGACATAAGGGATCTCTCGAGACATGAAACAGAGAGAGCAGGAAAGGGATGTCTCGAGAACTCGATGATCTCTCGAGACATTGCAAAGATTTCAGACGTAAGATCTCTCGAGACAACCACGATCTCTCGAGACATGTCTGATCTCTCGAGACATATCCTTAGGAAAAATTTGTTTTACAAAAATTTCTTTTCTTCTCTTGAACACATGCTGCAGCCGCACTCCAAAGTCTTCAATAGTCTTGAAAAAGAAGTGTACCCCAATAGTGAGATCACACATGAGTCATCACCATGTTTCATATAATGAGGGATTACATTTTATGAAACTGTGTTTGCAGACCCATTGTGACCTAACATTGGCTTACACTTAGCCATGATAATCTGCAAGACAATACTAGAAAAGCATATCAAATACAAAAGCAATTCAATCTTAGTTTAAGGGTGACTTCTCACAAATCAAGGTAATTGTGAATGCAATTTCTAACAGATTTCTTCCCCGGTCTTAGGACGGTATGTGCTGTAGTTCTGTGTGCTTATGTTTATGTTTCGTGCAATGAGAGTCCCCTCACGCCGTCTCGGTTGAGGACGGGGACTCCGCCAGGGCGTGGGATTGCGACCCCGGCATATGTTGGTGTGAACTGCATGTAGAGTCCCGCTCCCACTACGCGGTGGAGAGCGGGGACTTCGCCAGGGCGTGGGATTGCGACCCCGGTGTAGTTTTTCTGCTTTTGCTTTGCTTAGGAGGGCCACCCGCCTCCAATTGGACGCGGTGTGTGTTTCCCTCGGTTCATTGCGAACCCCCGGGTCGATTGTGTCCGTCCCCGGCATAAATGTGCATTAGTGATCTGACGCGCGAGTCTGGATTTAGGCATGCTGTGTGAAGCCTACCCGTGGCGGCAAGCCCGGATCGGTGATGTTTCTGTGATGCGCATTGCGATTAGCCCTTGGTACGTGAACGGGAATGTCCCGTGTTATTCGTCGTAGTATTGTAGGAATTCGTGGGCTTTATTCGTGAATGCCCCGTTCCTAGGCGGGCCTGTGTTGGGCCCGGTAGAACGACATTTTTGTGGGGTTTTGTTGGACGGGTGGATCCCCGTTAGTGCGTAGATTGCGCTTCCTTTGATCAGTCCTCTGTCACGTCAAAAAGGCAGTTGTAGGTCATATGTCTTCTGACCAGCCCTCTGTCACGTCAAAGGCAGTTGTAGGTCGTATGTCTTCTGACCAGCCCTCTGCCACGTCAAAGGCAGTTGTAGGTCGTATATTTTCTGACCAGTCCTCTGCCACCTCACAAAGGGCAGTTGTAGGCCGTTTATCCCAAACAGGTCATCTGTCCATTCTCTAGGACAGTTGTAGGTTTGGTCCCTTCTGTCACTACGATTGACCGAGTCGCGGTCGTACTGTTTTACTGGGCGTTGAAGTTTAGATCGTACGCTTTCAGTGTGTTCATAGCACGTGCGTGGTAGTTTGAAGGGTGGCGCTTAGTGTGTCCCCTGACTCTTGGTCCTTTGTTCCTTGTTTGCATATTTCGGTGTGCATGCGTACTTGCAGGAGAGCGATATACTCGCCCCGGAGTCCGCTAGGATGGCCGGGGGGAGGAGTCGTTACGTTGTGTTGGTCAACCCCATGCTGACCTTCGTTGCACCGCCTGTTTGTTCTTGGTTTCAGGTGGCGGAACTCGTAGTGATGTGTAGTGGGCCGGAGCCCATGGGTTGCTGAGGAGCTGGCTAGGGTCCTCTCTTTATTTTTTGGGGTTTTTCATGTAGCCCTTTGGTTTGTCTGTACCTCTTTTGAAAGCCATGTAAGGCCTTAAGGCCGTGTCGCTTCAGTACTGTTTTCCTTGTTGATGTGGACATTCTGGCCCCTTTGTTTTGGGCTTGTGGTTAGCTTCCGTTTCTGTTTACTCTGAGTTTTATTAGCATGTTTTCTTGTATCAATTATTAACGTTCTAGATTTTGTGGATATTATATGTCGTGGGGTCCCGGCCGGACCCATGTTATATTCTATTTGCAGATCAGGGATGTTACATCACCCCCTTTGATTATTGGTAGTTCCACATTGAAGATTTTTAGTTCTCCCTTTCTCTATACTTTCTCTGAGGAAGGGACCCTTAGTTTTCATGCACATGTAATTCAAACATTAGAAGGTAACAAGGATTCCTTGGTCCCTTTTCTTTTACCATTATAAGGTGATATGAAAGAGTAGAGTGGTCTTTCATTATACCCTTTTGGATGACAGAAGATAGGTTTATCAAAGCTAGATTTGTTACCTCTGTATTGGAAATTTGCATAGAATGTATCTAGATATAAAAAATCTGTAGAATGAGTAATAATTTTTCTTTTGATTTTAGCTTTTTGATTGTGATTTGTTAGTTTCTCTGAACTGTTCTTGATTAGAGCTCTCTTCTCATTATTAGGATTCACTCTATTAAATATAGTGAGTTTATTAGGATGATTATTTTGTTCTTTACACGCTGGACTATTTTCTTTTATTTGATAATCACTAGGTCTAACAAATATTACTGGATTTTTCTAGGCTGGTTTGCTGGATATTGTTGTGCTAGTTAATGTATCTTCTCCTAGGACAAGATATCTAGATCTCATAGTGAGATTCTGTGTGATATCCTTTAGTTTTTGACTCTTCCCATTAAGTGGGTCTTTAAAGGCTTTTGTCTTTGTAGGCTCTTCTTTTAGATTTGAGTTTTCAATAGTTAGTTTGTTTATTTCTATTTCATTTTTATAGATTTGATTCCTTAGCTCATAGTTAACAGAGTAATGATTATATTTCTTAAGATCTTCTAATTCTTCTCTAATTGTCTTAAGTTCTTTTTTACTATTAAAATAGTCTTGACAAAATTCTTTAAAACAATTCTTAAAGTCTTTTGAAGTGAAGTTAAATTCATCAAATAAAGATACCTGATCTTCTTCAGTTGAATCATCTAAAGCCATTAGACAGGTTTCAGCTATGAAACCTTTTCCTTTCTTGTCCTTCTTCCCGAAGGACTTCTTCTTATGCTCCTTCTTGCTATTGCTTCTATCCTTTTGCTCTTCAGGACATTCAGAGGAAATATGCCCTGGTTTTCTACATGTAAAGCAGATTATTTCCTACATTGGAGTCTTGACAAACCTTGGTTTGTTTGAACTCTTTTCCTTCCTTCTAGGGTCTTCAGACATGACCCATCTTCTGAATCTTCTGGCCAAGAGATTAAACATCTCTTCTTTAGAAGTGGAAGGCTCTCCTTCAGCTATCTTCAAAGCTATAGTCCTTTCTTTGGGTGTTGAGACTTTATCCTTGGCTTCAGTCTCAACTCTTCTCTTTAGTAGTTGCTCATAGGACTTGATCTTGCCTAGCAAGGCATCAGTGGAGATCTCTCTATGGAATCTGGAATCTTTGATGGCCTAGATCCATGAATCCTAAGTGCTTGGGAAGCACATGAAAAGTTTGTCATTGAACTCAGTTAGTGAGATCTCTTTGTCTAGACCCTTGAGCTCATTGATGATTAGACTGAACCTTTCATATATTTTAGCCACATTCTCTTCAGCTTTTGGAAGTTCTCATATTGTGGGCGGCGGTCTTCTCAGCGGTTTTCGGCTTGTGATATCCAGGTGTGCGGATATCCGGGTTTCGGTTTCGTGGCCTACTTAAAGGCGTGTAACCCGGTTCTAGGGTTAAGGTTCTTCTCAGCGGTTTTCGGCTGAGGGTTTTGGAGGCGTCTACGAGGAGTTTTGTGGAGAGGCGTTTTCGGCGGTGGTTCCTCCGTTTCTTGTCCAAAGAGAGGGGTGCGAGGTAGGATCGGTTTTGATCCTTGTAATCTTGTGTGTTTTGTAATCTTTTTTGGTGAATACAAAAAGGTGAAGCGGAGGCGGGATAGGGGACGTAGCCCGGTTTTGGGTGAACCTCTTAAATTTGTGTGTTCTCTGTGTTTTTGTCTTTGTTTTTCGTTCGAATCTCTCTTCTCGGCACCCCCGTTTTTCTACAACAAAGGCTAGTCTAACATTAGGGAAATTGATCATATCCCAATCAAGAAGCCGTGCAAACCCGCCCAAACTTGTTAACTACGCCAGAAACAATATCATATTTGTCAAAACGCTTATGATTCTAGTTAACTATTTCATAACAGCTAGATGCAAAAACTACTGACTATTAATCGGATTAAGACTTAAGTTTTCTGTTAGGAAAAATTCTTATTTTCTGCGTGTAGTGATGGGTAAGTTTGACAATTTAATAATTATTAATACACATGATGTATTGTGTCTCTATTTATACCTGCTCCATCAAATAGTTTTTCTACTTTATCCATTCCATACAATTTTGTTGATTAATGCAACACTTTCTTCTTAATTAATTTCATGAGTTACAGTCTCATAAGGTGTTGGAACATATCATCTTTCCAGCATAACTATCATATTAGAGTTGGACTTGGAGGGCTTGGAAGTGAACTAGATGCTTGTGTATGGTCTCTACTATTTTTGAGGCAGCAGAAATCATAAATCTTACAATGATATAGATCCTTTCCTAAAAGTGATTTTTAGTTTGTTTTTTAGATCTTGTTCCTTAACTATCACAGCTGGAGGGTCTAGTTAGTGCACAGAACATTGAAATAATGAAGAGAAAGGCAAACCCATGTGAGCAACCTACAGAGGTCAAAATTTTGTATAACATCATCCAATTGATGCATTTCCCCATTTCTTGAGGCAGGGATGTTGTTATAACTAAATGCATTTTAAGCTCTCCTTATAATGTATTTTAAGAAGAATATGCTAAGTACTGTTGAAAATCTCGCCCTTAATTTGATATTCATCTAATATATCATGATTTAATTCCAGTAAATTGAAAATGCTGCAGACTTACGAAGAACATTGCATTTTTCAAGAATAAAACGATAGACCAGTTTGAATAGCCTCCATTTGAAACACTGCACATGTGCATATGATGTTGCAGAGTTGGGATTGAACTGCCAACGATGGAGGTGCGGTTTGAGAATCTATGTGTTGCGGCGGAGGCTTATGTTGGCAGCAGGAGGTCGCCTTCCTTCTCCAACGCCATTCTCAACACAATCCAAGTATGCTCTAATTATATATCCTAGATTGTATGCATGTATTAATTATATAATAATTTGCCGGCCTCTTGTTGTTATAAAAATTGCAGAGCTTTGGGAATTTGCTTCATTTGATGCCAAGCAAGAAGACTCTGCTGCTAGGTCCCCCTGGTTCTGGAAAGACGACATTTTTATTAGCTCTTGCAGGACAGCTTCACTCGGATCTGAAGGTCCGTAGCCGGCCTTCTAATTATTCTATTAATTATCTCAGAATTAATTTTCTTGTCGCAGCTTGATTTGATTAGAATATGAATGCATGTATCAGGGAAAGTGAGCTACAACGGGCATGGAATAAAGGCTCGCTTTTCGGGCTGCCTCGATCCCCACACCCTCATGGATCACTCTGATCCCTCCCCGGGTCCCTACGTCGACCCGGTCTTCGCACCTCTCTTCCTCCTCCTCCCGAGGTAGAACTTCCTCGATCCTCACTGGCCTCTGCTGCTGCTGCTGTGCTGGGACCCTTGCCCCTCTCATCTCCAAAAACTCGGGGCAGGTGGCCGTTGCGTGACCCTCCTCCTGGTGGAAGTCACAATAAGGCAACGCCACCCCCCTCCCCTCGACTTCCGCCCCCTGTTCCTCCTTCTGGGCCCGGCTCCTCCAGCCCCCGCTCCTCTTCCTCTCCCTGTTCTTCCTCGCCCGATTGCCATTGCCTGCTGACGCGGGGGAAGCGGTCTCGAACCCTGCCTCCACCCTAGCTGGCGAGGTCTTCCTTGCCATCCTTGGAAGTTGCCTCCTCCTTGGAAGTTGCCTCCTCCGTGGGGAAAACCTCTTCCTGGGCCCTGCATCCCCCTTTCCTGCTGCCTCCACCCCAACTCCGGGGCTCTTGCCTCTTCTCTCCTTCTCGTCTCTGGTTGCCTAACCTCCGGCTCGCTTAGCCGTGCCAGCCTCTTCGAGAACTCGGGATTGGCAGCCTCCTCATCTATCTCCTCCGCCGCTCTCTCCATCAACTCCTCAGAAGATAAGGGAGCCCTCCTCTTGAGGTCCATCTTAAAAAACCCCTCCCGCAGCCCTACTATGAAGGCAAGTTGAAGGGTGAACCCCGGCACCTCCTGAATGAGGAGGACCTACTCCTGGAACCGATCTACGTAGTGTGCTAGCGACTCCTCTGGCCTCTGCTTAATGTTGAAGAGCGCCTCGGGGTCCTTCCTCTTCTTCGAGGTCGAGAAGCGCAGCAGGAAGCCGCGACGCAGATCCTCAAAACCGTAGATCGACCCTGAGGGTAACTGGTGAAACCAGTCCCTTGCCTTTTCCTTCAGGGTGGTGGCGAATAGTCGGCACTTGAAGGCGTCCGACATAGGTCTGATAGAGACCATGTCCTCGAACCACTGTAGGTGTTGCATGGGGTCATCCTTGCCAGTATACAACATCATGGCCGGCTCCCTGAACCCCTCGGGGAGTGGTGCCGGGAGCACCAATTCACAGAATGGGCTCCCCCCCCCCCCCCCCCCCCCCCCCTTCACCCCCCTGACCTGCTCCACTCGCCCCGCGAGCTCCCCGGGCGACCCGACTCCAAGCAACCTCGCACTCGCCGAGGGACCACTCGTCGGGACCCCACTGGCCGGGATCCCGCCTATCGGGACGGCGCTCGCCAGAACCCCACCCGCACTCGCTGGGCTGGGGAAAAGTTCTCGCCCTGCGAGGTCTCGCTCCGGCGCCTGGGACGTCGCCTCCTTTCCTGCCCTCTGCCCTGAGGCGTTCTCGCCAACTCCAGCTGAAGGGGCCACGTGGGGCGCGGGGGTTGCGAAACCCCCAAGTGCCGTGGCGAGAGCGCACTGAAAAGCCCCGAGCAGATCCCTCCTGAGGTCTGCCGGCATCTCTACCGTCGCTGGCGCGCCGGGTGGTGGCGAACCGCCAAAGCCTGCTTCTCGCTCGTCGTCTCCCGCCATGTCTTTTCCTTGGAACTTTCTTGTCTATCTGCACTCCACGCTCACCGCACCAAAAATGTTGAAATCAAAACTTGGTCTCTTGTGGAGCTCGGGCCCCCAAAGGTGGGGGGCAGCTAGCACTTACTGATCCCTCGGAAGGAACAGACCGAAGCCTCAGAACTAGACACAGACCCTTGGTCGCAGCGAGAAGGTCCCACCACACACCCGAAAGATCTTAGAGTGTTTCCCCTCCCAAGCTAAAGCTGAGACTGGGCACCTTGGAGAGCCTGAGAGTTGAACCAAGATAACCTAGGGAGAAGGAAGCTCAGAGTGCTGAGATTAGATCCTCTCCAAAGGTGCCCTTCAAAGTCTATATATAGTTTTTTACTTATGTTCTGCTAATAGTCGGATTCCGCCTTACACTTTTGTTATGCGCAACCCAAAATGGTCTGCCAATAGCCAAACTCCGCTGTTTGTTGAGGCTAACTGCAGACCACCAAGGGCTCCCAGGTAAAAACACGCCTGGACTTCTGCTGGGCGAGCCGCCCCCAAGGATTCTTCTCTCCTGCGAGAGCCTGGCTCGCCCGCCCTCCTGCGAGCGACCACCAGGAGCCCGGCTCGCTCGCCTTCCTGCGAGCGACCATCGAGAGTCCGGCTCGCCCGCCTTCAAGCGAGGCGACCTCCGAGTACCCGGCTCGCCCGCCTTCCTACTCTTCTCGCATGTTGATCCTTGAATCTCCGCTCCTCTTGGCGAACACCGGGGTTGTACATGAAGAATATGTAATTTTTATCGTGTTTGGCTAAGTTGAGAGTGACCCCATTTTGTATTGAATAAGTCTGGGGATGTCACTTCTCTAGCTTTTCTCTTGGGTAGATCTTTGATGCAACCTCAAATTATTTTGTTTAGGTGTGATTGATTATCACTCATTTTTATCATTGTATTTTCTTCACCCTAAACCTAAGCCTACACGTTTAGTCTCATGCAAATCCTAGTTGATTTGTGAAATTGTTTCATAGACGGTGTAGTGGAGAGGATGTGACCGAGCAAGCATATGACCACCGTCACCGATGGATTTTTAGAGGATATCTCATAGTCACGAGAGTATAATGTCGATCTCGGTAGCGTCGTTAGTTCTCCTTTCACAAAAATTTTGTAACACCTCCCCTGTAATGACCATATAACATGGGTCCGGCCGGGACCCCGCAGCATATAACCGCCACAGTTTCAGCATTAAAAGATGATATAAACTACCCAGCTCAAAACTCAGACAACACAGCGGAAACAAAACTAAAAACCACAGAGATTGTCCACAATTAACATAGGAGCGAAACTGGTCTTAAGGCCTTACAAAACCAAAGTCCAAGTCATCAAACATTCATCACAAATATAAAATCTCAAAAGAGGGGGAAACTAGCTTCCCTAGGCTACCTCGGCATGCAAGCCAGAACATCAAAAGATGAGTATGGGAAAATAGGAAAAACAAGGAAAACACTTCATGAGGCTTTAGACCTTTTTGGCCTGCGAGCTCGTTCCAGTCTGCGATCCCTGGCCTGCATCCAAATCACAAAGAGCGGTAAACGAGGGTCAACTATGGCTGACCACAAACGATGTAACAACACCCCTCCTCCCGGCCGTCCTAGCGGACCCCGGGGAACTACATCACCCTGCAAGTCAGCACTTCGTATGCACATGAAAATAAGGAAAGAAGCAACATAAAACAACAGGCATGAGTGTCACAAACAACATCCATGTTTCTATGTTGAGCAAGTAATAAAGGGGCCTACAAATGCGATATGAATGCAAACCCGGGTTTCACCCAAGGCGCCCTAAAGCGTATGAGTCTAACACAACATCATACATCATCAGCACAATCACGGGGTACTCAACACTTCCCCCAAAGGGCATCGTAGCCCAAGGCCAAGAACTCACGCCGAGACCCACCTCGCCTGGCTCTCCATGCCATCGGGTTGTCAAACAGCTCACACGTTCTTGCCTCAAACCACACAACCGATGCTAAGAACCCTGGCTTAGACTCCGAGCAAACGTCCCAAGGCCCTAGTCTTACCGTCGGGACAACGTCCACCGACTGCCTCGCCTGGAGACCGTTCCGGGCTCGTCCGTTAGCACAGCCGTTCTCGTCAGTTAACCCCGAAGGGACTAATCTTGTCGGGACACTCTCCACACGTGAATATCAGTATTCACGGGATAGCCAGCCGATCACAAAGACCAATCGCACCTTCGCACAACACTAGGCATCACAAGCCCCATAATCCGCATATTATTTCACCGCCCAAAACCCAACATTCGATACCACACGAAGCTACAAGGGCATCACGACGACGAATTCGCCGTATTCTAATTTCTAACAAAACCCCTAAAATGTGCGTCAATCAACATCACCGAATCGGACCGACGGTCGCGAAACCGGCTTCACCCACAATGCCTAATCCACTAACAGAGCGGATTTCTAGTGCAAATCATGTCGAGGACGGACACAATCAACCAGATGGTTCCTCTTGAACCAAGGCGACCCGGATCCCTCTAACTCGACGGATCCGGTGCCAAAATGCAGAAAATAAAGGGATGTCAAGCACGCATCCTAAAGACCGGGAGGAGAAATGTTGTTACCTTTTGAGATCTCCTCCTAGCCATGGAAACTTGAAAACAAACGGAGAAGAAAAAGCGTCTCGACGTTCCCTACGCGCTGCTGGTCTCGGATCGGCGAACGGAGCTCCGAAGCTCCAACAATGGCGGGATCTAGTTCTCTTCCTCCTCCAACCCTTCCTCTCTCTCAAACCCTCAAGACCCAACTTAAGAGAAAATGAGGAGGGAGAGCTTCTCAGCCCTACTTAGGGTTCTCCCACGAGCCCCTCACAGCCGTCCGATCGAAATCAAACCAAACGGGCGCCCAGAAATTCGCTGATTACGGATCTATTTCCGCCAGTTTGCGAACGCACGGTCGAACGCACGACCGTGCGTAAAAATGCACGAGTAAATTCAGAACTCCAAATCTTCCAGCCGAAGAGCACGCACGGGCGGATCGATCGTGCGTCAAGGAAACGCACGATCGTGCGTTTAAGAAAAATCTGCCATTACGGCAGTTTTCAGCGACGAAGACCTAATGCGCGGCGTTAATTCTCAGATCAGAAAAACTGGGGTGTTACAACTCCACCCCCCTTAAAAGAATTTCGTCCTCGAAATTTCAAAACTGAAACAGAAAATTGCGATGCATACCTGATGCAAAAAGTTCCGGGAAGTCCTCCCGCATCCCTTGCTCACGCTCCCAAGAGAATTCGTCTCGCCCGCAATTGTCCAATCGCACCTTTACAAGCCTGACTTCCTTGTTACGCAACTGCCGGACTTCCGAGTCCTCCACGCAAACCGGACAAACTCTCATCCTCAAATCCTCTGTCACCGGCACCGCCGTCGCTTCAACCACGACTCTTGGCTCTACCAAAGCTTTCCTCAGCACAGAGACATGGAAAACATCATGTAATCCACTCAGCTCAGCGGACAATGCCAAACGATAGGCTGCTTTGCCTATACGCTCCGTAACCTCGAACGGGCCCAGATATCTCGGACTCAACTTCTTGAGTCGCCGCACACGCGAAACACCCCTGAACGGCTTGATCTTCAAGTAGACCATGTCGCCCACAGCAAACTCCACATTTCTGTGGCGCGCGTTAAAATACTTCGCTTGCCGATCTTAAGCAACCTTCATGCGCTCCTGAATCGTCCGCACGATCTCGCAAGCATCTGCCACCACTTGCTTTCCCAAAAGCTTAGTGTCTCCCGCCTCTGCCCAAGACATCGGCGTTCGACACCTCTTTCCATACAATGCTTCGTATGGCGTCATCTTGATATTTGCCTGGAAGCTATTATTATAAGCGAACTCCACCATGAAAAGGTGGTCTTCCCAACTCCTACCAAAGTCAAGAGCACACATCCTCAACATATCCTCCAATGTACGGTTCGTTCGCTCCGTCTAACCATCGGTCTGCGGATGGAACGCGGTACTAAACTTGAGTTTGTTGCCTAAACTTTTCTGCACTAGCCTCCAGTCCTTCGACGTGAACCGCCCATCGCGATCATTAACAATGCTCTTAGGAATCCCGTGCAACCGCACAACATTTCGAACATAAAGCTCCACGAGCTTCTCTGCGCCACCACCCTTCTGATTCGGAATGAAGTGAGCCACCTTGGTCAGGCGATCCACTATCACCCAAATCGCATCGTTACCCTGCTGCGATCGAGGCAAGCCATGTACAAAGTCCATGGAGATATCGTCGAATTTCCACTCGGGGATAGGAAGAGGCTTCAAGAACCCACCGGGCCTTTGGCACTCAGCCTTCACTAAAGCACAAGTCTGACATCGGCTTACATACTCAGCTACGTCCCGCTTCATCCCAGGCCACCAAAAGGATTTCTTCATATCCGAGTACATCTTTGTACTACCTGGATGAATGGAGTACTTCGTAAAGTGAGCCTCAAACATCAACACCTCACGGAGCTTGCCAAAACGCGGAACACACACCCTTCCGTCTCTCTTCAAAATCCCACTGACCATCTCCCAAGCACTGTCTTCGCTTTGCTGAGCTTCCAACACCAACCGTTGGCACTCTTCGTCTGCACTAGTCGCCTCTCGGATTCGATTCGTTAGATCACACTGCACTTCAATCCAGTTCAACCGAGCCACGCTAGACTCACCTCTAGCCACACAAGCAATGTCAAGAGACTCCAAGTCTCGCACCAAACGCTCGTCATGCGCCTCAATCCAATTACCTTGCCCGGAGTACTTCCTACTCAAGGCATCCGCAACCACGTTGGCTTTACCTGGCGTATACTGAATCTCCACGTCGTAGTCCCCAAGGAACTCGACCCACCTACGCTGCCGCATATTCAGATCCTTTTGGTCTAGGAGATACCTCAGGCTTTTGTGATCCGTGAAGATCTCCACTTTTGCACCATAAACGTAGTGCCGCCATAATTTTAACGCAAAGATTACCGCCGCCAACTCCAAATCATGGACGGGGTAATTTCTCCCATGATTCTTTAACTGCCTTGACCCATACGCTATTACCTTGCCGTGCTGCACCAGCACGCAACCCAAACCGCAACCTGACGCGTCACTGAAAATCTGAAATCCTTCCGTCCCACTAGGAAGACTAAGGATCGGAGCAGACATCAACCTTTCCTTCAAATTCTCAAACGCACGGGCGCACTCCGGCGTCCACACAAACTTCTGGTCCTTGCGAGTAAGAGTAGTGAGGGGCAAAGCCATCCGAGAAAAGTTCTCCACGAACCTTCTGTAGTAACCGGCTAGTCCAAGGAAGCTCCGGACTTCCGCCACGGTTCTCAATACAGGCCAATCTCTAATGGCTTCAATCTTCGCCGGATCTACCGCCACCCCATCTCCACTGATTACGTGACCCAAAAAGGTCACCTTCTCGATCCAAAACTCGCACTTCGAGAACTTAGCATAAAGCTGGTTCTCCCTTAGAGTCTGCAATACTACCCTCAAGTGAGACTCATGTTCCGCTTCTGATTTTGAATAAACCAAAATATCATCTATGAACACCACCACGAACGAATCTAAAAATGGTCGAAAAACCCTGTTCATCAAATCCATGAACACAGATGGCACGTTCGTCAATCTGAACGGCATCACCGAAAACTCATAGTGGCCATACCGAGTCCCAAACGTTGTCTTGGCAATGTCCTGTTCTCGAATCTTCAACTGGTAGTACCCCGATTTCAAGTCCAACTTGGAGTACACCACAGACCCCACTAACTGGTCGAACAAATCATCAATTCGGGGAATCGGATATTTATTCTTGACGGTCAACTTATTTAGCTCGCGGTAGTCAATGCACAACCGCATTCTTCCATCCTTCTTCTTTACGAACAATACCGGCGCGCTCCACGGCGAAGAGCTGGGCCTAATGTACCCTTGCTCTAACAACTATTGCAACTGAACCTTAAGCTCGGCCAGTTCCTTCGGTGCCATCCTAAATGGAGGACGCGACACCGGCCTCGCACCCGGTACCAACTCTATCGAGAAATCGATTTCGCGCTGAGGAGGTGCTCCCGAAAGCTCCTCGGGGAATACATCCTCAAACCCTTCCACCACCGGAACATCTCCAATAGCCAACCTTGTGGAGTGAGTCTCCAACAAAGCTATAAACGTCTCGCCTCCTTGGTTTACCGCACGCCTCATTTGCATAGCGGAAATCAGGGAGCAAGCCACTCCGCTTAGGCCTTCGAAGTTGACCTCTGCTCTACCTTTTCCTCTCAGGGTTACCACCTTTAACTGGCAGTCGATACTAGCTCGCTGCTCTGCAAGCCAGTCCATCCCCAAGATAACGTCAAATTCGGCTAGTGGCAGAATCGCTGCTACCAACTCGAAATCACAATCGCAGATTTGCAACACAATGCGTCATTTCCTCACGGTGGTCATGAAAGGCCCATTCGGCATGCGCACGCTCAGCTCCACCTCTGCCTCGACGGACTCAGCGCCAATCCTCCGGATAAAGCTTTCCGCGAGAAAACAGTGTGATGCTCCCGTGTCGAACAACACTCGAGAGGGGTAGCCCGAAACTAGCACGAAACCTAACCACGTGCACAACAAACATAAAAGGCCGCAAACTACATTACAGTAACGAACAAAAACTTAAACTTTTCGTACCTGTCACCACGTCGGTTTGACGAATCGCTTCTTGCTGCCCAAGATTATACGCTCTAGGCTGCACCGGAGGGAACCGCGAAGCACTAGACTCCGTCGCCTTTCCTTTCTCCACGGCACTAGGGCCGGAACGCACCGATTGTTCCTGCCTCGGCTCTGGCTCAGCTCCGCCCTCGGTACAAAACCGACTTATGTGGTCCACCTTGCCACATTTGAAACACGTAAGCGGACCTCTGGAGCGGAAGTCTCCTGAAGGTGCGCCACTTCTCTCCCCAAGCCTGCTAGGACGAGGCTTCTTCTTCCATCGGTTGCCCTCGGACCTCCACTGAGACAGAGACTGAGAAGGCTTTCCTTCTCCCTGCTTTGCCGCCAAACCCTTTCGCCGCTGGGTTCGCTCCATGTCGCTTTCCAAAGTGCGAGCGGCTTCGACCAACTCGTTAAATCCTACGCTCTTCAAGGCTATCAATGGCTGCCTCAAATTCTCCCTCAGGCCTTAATAGAAGAGATTGTCCCTCTCTTCATCGTCTGCCATAGTCGTTCCCGCATAACGACCCAACCGAGTGAACTCTTGCAGGTATTCGTCCACTGTCTTCTCACGCTGCACCAAATGCAAGAACTGTCGCTGCAATGCTAACCTTGTCGAAGACGGAATATAACGCTTGAGGAAGGCGTTCCCAAACTCCTCCATGGACGGAACACGCCCAAGAAAATAGCGACCGCTATGGTTCACCCACCACAGCTTCGCATCGCCCTCTAACATAAAACTCGCGAATTGGGACTGCCTCTCCGCTGGGGTCTCTGTTGCCTTCAAAAGTTCCTGGATCCTCGAAAGCCAATCTTCGGCATCCGTTGGAGTGCCAACTCCCTTGAATGTCGGAGGATGGAAACTCAAGAAGTACTTCATAAATCGATCGCCCATCACAAAAGCTCTCTCCGCTAATGGCTCTGCCTGCCTCACTTCAACCTCCGGTGTGGCTGGTGTAGCCGCCGGAGTAACAGGAGTCGTAACTTGCACAACGGGCGTCGGAGACCGTGGCATCGCTGCAGCTTGAGCCGCTACCATTGCTTCCGCTAGCATGCGACAGAAATCAGCCGGGGGCATGCCCATACTCATGAGGCCCGGAGCAGTAGCACTGCTTCCCGAAGGCTCCTCTTGCCTTCTCGATGTCCCCGCATCGTCGCCAACATCCTAGCATATGCAAGGAAATAAACTCATCAAGTTTTACTCGCAAGACTCGAACACAGGGATACTCATGATCCCGCACAATATTCCTATGTGGACTCTTCACGCGATCCGTCTACACTAGACCTCGCAAGAATACTAAACCTCGCTTTGATACTAAATTGTAACACCTCCCCTGTAATGACCATATAACATGGGTCCGGCCGGGACCCCACGGCATATAACCGCCACAGTTTCAGCATTAAAAGATGATATAAACTACCCAGCTCAAAACTCAGACAACACAGCGGAAACAAAACTAAAAACCACAGAGATTGTCCACAATTAACATAGGAGCGAAACTGGCCTTAAGGCCTCACAAAACCAAAGTCCATGTCATGAAACATTCATCACAAATATAAAATCCCAAAAGAGGGGGAAACTAGCTTCCCTAGGCTACCTCGGCATGCAAGCCGGAACATCAAAAGATGAGTACGGGAAAACAGGCAAAATAAGGTAAACACTTCATGAGGCTTTAGACCTTTTTGGCCTGCGAGCTTGTTTCAGCCTGCGATCCCTGGCCTGCATCCAAATCACAAAGAGCGGTAAACGAGGGTCAGCTATGGCTGACCACAAACGGTGTAACAACACCCCTCCTCCCGGCCGTCCTAGCGGACCCCGGGGAACTACACCCTACAAGTCAGCACTTTGTATGCACATGAAAATACGGAAAGAAGCAACATAAAACAGCAGGCATGAGTGTCACAAACAACATCCATGTTTCTATGTTGAGCAAGTAATAAAGGGGCCTACAAATGCGATATGAATGCAAACCCGGCACCCAAGGCGCCCTAAAGCGTATGAGTCTAACACAACATCATACATCATCAGCACAATCACGGGGTACTCAACACTTCCCCCAAAGGGCATCGTAGCCCAAGGCCAAGAACTCACGCCGAGACCCACCTCGCCTGGCTCTCCATGCCATCGGGCTTGTCAAACAGCTCACACGTTCTTGCCTCAAACCACACAACCGATGCTAAGAACTCTGGCTTAGACTCCGAGCAAACGTCCCAAGGCCCTGGTCTTACCGTCGGGACAACGTCCACCGACTGCCTCGCCTGGCGACCGTTCCGGGCTCGTCCGTTAGCACAGCCGTTCTCGTCAGTTAACCCCGAAGGGACTAATCTTGTCGGGACACTCTCCACACGTGAATATCAGTCTTCACGGGATAGCCAGCCGACCACAAAGACCAATCGCACCTTCGCACAACACTAGGCATCACAAGCCCCATAATCCGCACATTATTTGCCCGCCCAAAACCCAACATTCGTTACCACACGAAGCTACAAGGGCATCACGACGACGAATTCGCCGTATTCGGATTTCTAACAAAACCCCTAAAATGCGCGTCAATCAACTTCACCGAATCGGACCGACGGTCGTGAAACCGGCTTCACCCACAATGCCTAATCCACTAACGGAGCGGATTTCTAGTGCAAATCATGTCGGGGACGGACACAATCAACCCGATGGTTCCTCTTGAACCAAGGCGACCCGGATCCCTCTCACTCGACGGATCCGGTGCCAAAATGCAGAAAATAAAGGGATGCCAAGCACGCATCCTAAAGACCGGGAGGAGAAATGTCGTTACCTTTTGAGATCTCCTCCTAGCCATGGAAACTTGAAAAGAAACGGAGAAGAAAAAGCGTCTCGACGTTCCCTACGCGCTGCTGGTCTTGGATCGGCGAACGGAGCTCCGAAGCTCCAACAATGGCGGGATCCAGTTCTCTTCCTCCTCCAACCCTTCCTCTCTCTCTCTCAAACCCTCAAGACCCAACTTAAGAGAAAATGAGGAGGGAGAGCTTCTCAGCCCTACTTAGGGTTCTCCCACGAGCCCCTCACAGCCATCCGATCAAAATCAAACCAAACGGGCGCCCAGTAATTCGCTGATTACGGATCTATTTCCGTCAGTTTGCGAACGCATGGTCGAACGCACGACCGTGCGTAAAAACGCACGAGTAAATTCAGAACTCCAAATCTTCCAGCCGAAGAGCACGCACGGGCGGATCGATCGTGCGTCAAGGAAACGCACGATCGTGCGTTTAAGAAAATCTGCCATTACGGCAGTTTTCAGCGACGAAGACCTAATGCGCGGCGTTAATTCTCAGATCAGCAAAACTGGGGTGTTACAATTTTAGCATGCACCGATGAGAGGACCCAGCGCAACCAACTCGACAAGTAAACGTTTGAGAAAATTTTAAATTATTGTTATGCTTAGGTTAATTATTTAAATTTCATTTCATTCTCCATGTGCATACCACTTCTCGATTCACTCTCTATTTCATAGTTGAATATGTAATTTACCTCTCTTTGTCCTCGGTGGGTAGAGTGATTTGCTTGGGCAAGTAAACGTTTAAATCTGTGGGTATTTGATGAGTGATTTTTATATAGTGTTTTTGGCATCCATTTAGCTCTGATTTAAGTTGTTTAGCTCCTCATTTGATAGGATTTATCTTCATATTTCTCATTTTGATCCAAATGCATAAATGAGCATCTGTGAGCTAATTTGGTGCATTTCTTGTATTCCATGCATGTGGGAGATTTTCTCTCCCCCTCATCTTGAGTATTTCCTTTAATATATGACTTGTCTACTTATTAATTCTCTTGCGGTTGTTGTGGGAAGATTGAGGGACATTCTTGAAACCTACTGTGAAACGCACGACCGTGTGTGATCATTTTTGCATGACTGTGCGCGTTCACGACCATTTCCCTGAAAATCATATGTTTCAAGTCTGTCGGTGCGTTTCAGTCGGGCACGGTCATGCACATTCTAAACGCACAACTGGTGTGCATTTAAGGGTTGTGCATGACCATGCGCGTTTACTCGCACACGGTCGTGCGTGTTCTTTTTCCTCAACTTCCGAGGTTTCTAACGTTATGTGGTTACCCGTGCGTGGCTTATTGCGCACGAACTCTGTGTCGCACAACCGTGTGTATTTCTTCACACACAACCGTGCGCGTTCTGTGGCTCCCAAATCCAATGTTTTGTGGTTGCTCATGCACCATTACACTCGCACGGCCGTGCGCGGCTTATCGCTCTTGGTCGACTATTGGCTACTATGGCACACAGTTTCGCACCTATTTTTCATTCCATCGCGCACAATTGAACGCACGATCGTGCGTGACCATTTTTTCTAATGGACTACATAAGCAGGCTTTCACGAAATAGATGGATCCTTTCGATAATTTTTGCTGCAGCTTGCCGTTTCTGATCCCTGAAGTGGAGATTCGTGTCATAGGCCTCTCCAAGCATTCCTAAGCTCCAATGAAGAATTTTTCTCACCTTTTCTTGAAGCCGCCAAGCTAGGGGAAAGAGGAGTTTGACATGGACAAGTGCAAAGATCTCAAGAAAAAGGGAAGAGCTCTTGCTAGAGGTGACAACTCTCTTGAGTACCCGGACGCAAACAAGGATCACAACGGGAGAAAGCACCGGCATCGGAGGCTCCGTTGGTATCCGAGGCACGGTCTCGAGCACTGTTTGTATCCCTCTCCTCACTTCCGCCTCTTTAGGTTTCTATTTGAGAATCTCTATATTCATGAATGTTTGGATGATGGTTTGTTGCTATGAATACATGTGCTTAATCTTGTCTTGTTTTGTTGAATGAGAAAGCTTGCTTTTGTGTTGTTCATTGCTCTTGTGATTTTAGTCTTGGGAATGTGTGTGTGTGAAGTGGTGTCTGTGACCCTCAGTAAAGCCATCATTTTCGTGTGAAGAGGTGTCGGTGACCATCACCCATAGACTAGATTTACTTTCATGCAATCGTAGTGTATTAACCAAATCTGAAATCAACGCTTTCTAAACCTCCTTTATAGTTAGATTTTCATTTCGATTAATCCATCACACTGTGTTCCTTGTGAGATAGATACTCGGGATCATTCTCCGTTTTAATATATTACTTCAACCAGTACACTGCTGCCCTCTCCTCGTGAGATGGTGGCCGCAGAAGTTGTCACATGCCGCCTCCAACTCCCACTGGAAGCACAGATTCACGATGTCTTCCACGTCTCACAGTTGACACCGTTCATGGAGCACCACCCTCGGAGCCCTTGGTCCAACTTCCTCCGCAGTTGCAGGACAAGCTTGATGTCGACGAGAGCGGAGATGTTACAGATCCACGTTGAGGCGTCACGTACCAACATCGCGCACAAGAGCAAGCTTGATATCCTTTCGTGTCTATGTTATTTGCCGAGCGGGTTTTATGTTGTTTGGACCTCATTTTAATGTTAAGCCTAGTGAGGGGGCATTTTGGACAATTTGGGTTTATGTTGTTAAGCCTAGTGAGGTTGGGAAAAGTTTTGATGAAGAAAAGTCATTTCTAATTTCTCCTATCTCTCTTTTCTGTTCACTCTCTCCCTCTTCTATTCTATTTTCCCGCTGCCCTAAGCCGCACGTCGTACGCCTTTCCCGCAAGTCGTGCCTCTACCGCTCACCGCCGGACCTTCCATCTTCTCCGGCGTCCTCCCTCCGTCGTGATAGGTTCACGTGGGTCTAAGAAGAGGAGCTCCATCCTCCTCCAAAACTTCTACGTATCTCGACCGTGTACGAGATCTCAAACAAGGATCTCTATCAAAATGCTTCTCAAACAGGGATCTCTATCAAAATACTTCTTAAATAAATATATTTCCTGGGTGTCAGATGTGCACTACCCAAAACAGACGGATGAGATTTATCATACACCAAATGATTAAATATGTTTTCCTAAAAACAAAATAACATTAATAATGCACTGGAACTTAATAGATTTTCCAACCTAGGAATGTTAAAGTATAGGCTATATTAAATCATTTGGTAAATAATAGGTACAGATGTCTAAACATAGAACACTGTTATAGAAATTACATATGAAGGAAAGGACTGCAAAAATAAAATTTTACATCCCAATCTCTTAGGATGATATGGACTGATAACTTTGAAAACTACAATTTCATTAGATAACTCATTTCATATTTTCCCCATCTAGCATATAGACATACTTCAGTCTTTTTAAGTGATTAGCAATGGCATAACAAGAGAACTTATACTAAATAGATAGTCACATTTTTGCCGTAATTATTTTGCACATCAATATATATGATTCAAAATAAGAAAAAGAAAAAAATTAGAAAATCAAATGAATTCCTATGTGACTATATGGCTCCTTTTGTTTCGGTGTTGTAAATGTCCATCGACATGGTCGATATGTCGACCGACATAAATGTTTCATGGATAATACGACATGATTTTGATTTTTTTTAAATATCCTTTTTATATATCCTCGGCGTACTATTTTTTAATTTATTTTATTTAGCATCTATGATTTAATAGACAACGAAATGAAATTATTTCATTATCTGGGTTTTTTTGTACCCTAGCTCTCGACTCTCTTTCTGCTTTCTCTGACATTCTTCCTTGTGCCTTCCTGTCGTCGACATCGATTCTGCTTGGTCTTTGAATTTTGACTAATAGGTACTTATCTTCCATCGTTGTCGTCGATGACCTCCTGGCATCTTGCTTACTCTGGCTTTCATCCATTTATTATACTGTTATCACTTGTATAACAAAAAAAATTATATTTTTTGGTAGATTTAGAAGTTAACTAAATGTAAAATTGAAAATATATAAATATATATATTTTTTTTTTAAATGATTATATGTATATATAATTATGTATATAAATAATTAAATACTAAAACCGGATATATGTAATATCCTCAATATATCCCCCAACATATTAAAACCAACATGAAAAACTCTTACTGGCATCTCCCAGGTATCTGACATTTGTAGCCTTGATTTGTTTGGGAGTTTTATTCCGTTGCATTTTAAAAAAAAAATCAATCTTTATTTCTTGCTCATTTGAATAACCTCCATTTGGAACGAGTGATCCCCAAAACATAATTTTATGTCTAATTTCAACAGCGGGGAAGGAGCTCCATCTCCAACTGCCACTACCCACCCAAACAAACATGACAAATCATTTTTCACTAATAAGGACATTAATTCTCACATCAGGTGTTACTAATAAGGACAAATCATTTTTCACCCAAACATGCAAGGCGCACCGAGGCGCATAAGGATCCTAGAGCCTAGGCGCAGACGCACGCCTGAAGAATGTGAGGCGCAAAAAAGAAAAGATAATATATAATTTATTAAATAAAAAACATTACATAAAATTACCACCATAACAACAAATTAGCATTAATGCTAACAAAGAATAATGTGATATAAAAGAAGAATAAAAAGTATTATTAAAGGTAAAAATATTAAAAATATAAATATTTTATTACTTACTAGTTCTATATCAGCTAATCATCATCAGAAAAAACTGTCTTCATCATCATCTCCGCAGTCATTATAATCTTTTTATTCTTCATTACACTCGGCTTCCGAAGAGCAGTTTGAAGGCTCGGACAGCAATTTCGTACAATATAATTGTTGTCCGGAAGTGCTCGAACCATCCGACATAATTTTTACATTGTTAGACCAATTTTAGGGTTTAAAACTGCTGTCAGGAGTCTAAGATGGCTTCCCAGATATACAAGACTGCTATAATTACTTCCGTGCAGCAATTTTGGTGGCTAAAACTGCTGTCCGGATGCAATTTCAGGAGTTATTTAGCCCCAGACAGCAGTTTTGGCCCAAAATAATGCAAACCGGAACACAGTAGAGCGGGAGAGAGGCTGACAAGCAGCAGTGAAGGAACGGAAGAAATAAAAAAAACTAATTTTCTACTCAAACCCGCAGTCGGTTCGTGAGGCCCGCAAGGCGAGCCACAACGCGCGACTGCGCCACCACGCCCTCCTCTGCCTAGCAGAGGAGCGGTGTCGTGCGCCTAGCGCCTCAGGTGCGACTTTAACAGCGTGGCTCACATCACAAACATCAATTCAAGCTCAACGAAAGTATGGATTCAGCTCAACTTTTTAAAAATCAATAAAAAAATAAACATGGACCAGATTTTAGTACTACTTCAAGCTCCTAAAGAAAATAAACAACAAAATTAAAGTAAAAGAATACGAAACTGGCTCTTTACTACCAAATAACCACTAATGCTACATATGCATGATTAAGTGGGCATGAGTTGCACACTTGCACTGCTCAACCCAAAGCATTACAAAATTTATACACAATTCAGTTGGATATTTATTTATTTATTTATATTGGCAACGTATCAAAAGTGTCACATAGATAAGCCTGCTGAAGAAGTTAATTCTGATCATAGAAATCCACAGTAAAAGTGAAGACCGTCAGAAGAAGAATCGATCACAAGGAGAATCGAGAAAAAGAAGAGCAGGCTCTCCAGAAAACATTAAAATTAAATGTAGCAGAAAAACTAAGCATCAGTTTAAGCACAATATAATGAACTAGGAAGTGAGTCAATGAAAGCAGCGATTTTGTGCAATGAAAAAACACTTATCTTCTTGATCCCTGTATGTCTTTTTCGTTCTTTGCTTTATCTTCTTTAACAAAGCCTAGTTGAAATGCAGTAAAAATAAAACCATCATAAAAATAACATCATCTTCATCCTTAACGAGAGAAACTCATAGCTCTATTCAACAACAAATCTAAACAAAGACAGTAATAACATGAATTAAACATCACTTAACTATCTCAGCGCATCCAGAGAGAGACCACGGAGCCAGCAGAAATACCAACGACAAAGCAAATGCAAGCCACCTTCGTCCTCACAAACAGAAGCCGCAAATTCTTCGAAACCTGGAGTGAGAGCGTAAGAATCTGTAGCCGTCCTTGCTCCTCCATCTTCTGAAGGAAGCTCAAAGGCTTGAGGGTCCTTCGTAACAGGAAGGCCAGAGAGAAGGGGAAGGCAAAGGAGGCAAATCCCTGGACGGAGACCTCGTTCGGGGGTTGGGTGTAGGAGATCCAAGCACCGAGGCCAAGGTGGGCGATGCCGAGCACCGCAAGAGCCGAGCTGAGATCGTAGATGGATCTCCGAAGGGATTCGAGGACCTCGCGGGTCTCGTTGGCGAGGGCAGAAATATCGCGCTCGACTGTCGGGCCGGTGATCTCCTGGTGGCGTAAATCGGGCTGAGAATTGCCCGGTAATGTCGGTGGATTATGATCTGGTGCTCGGGATATCGAATGACTTTGGAGGATGCGAGGGTTCAGAGAATCGAGGTTTCGGCGGGAGAGGAGGGCAGAAAAGAAGGTGGTGTTGGAAGAAACAGGCGAACTAGGGTTAGAGGATTTTAATGGATAAGGAGGTTGAAGGAGAGGTTTGGTATGGAGGAGAGCGATGATGGGGTTCGGGTTTCGAAGGTTGTGAAGAAGGTAGGAGGTGTTTCTGTTTTGATAGAGGAAGGAGGTCATCGCAGGCCGGCAGGTTGAAGTAGAGGATCCCGGTTGTTGTCCGACGAACTTCAGGTGTGAACAATACAAATGAAGAGAAATTAATTACCAAAAGTAATATGCCGCTGGATTTGGTTCCAGTCGTAAATTGTAATATCCATTCTGTTAATGTATACTAGCTGGCAGGGGATTCAACCCAACGGGGTTTGCTTAGACGGATGTGATCTTCTACACGACTACACCTATTTAAAAGTAAACTCGTTGGTGAACCGTGTTTTTTGTCGACCCATGCATGTATGTGTTCCCACGCCCTAAGGCAGTTTTTTCTTCGGACATTTCCTCTCTGATTTTCTGTCTCAAGTAACCTGCACTCCGCAGTATTCTCCTCATCTCAGTTTTTTGGTGTGAGTTTTGTAGGTATATTTTTATGCCAACATAACAAACACGTGACCTTCAGATCCAAAGTGTCCAGGTGAAATCAGTAGACAAGCAAAATGTCAGATCGCGAGAACCTTCCCGATCTGTTCGCCAACGGTCAGCCGTCAGGTGGCGCGAACTCCTTGGAAGCCCTTGAGCTTCGCGTCGAGCTCCATCTCGCGCAAGCCCGCGGAGAGGTCGCTCAAGCTCGTTAGGAGGCCGCCCATGTAAGACCCCATTTTTTTGCTACAAAACTGGGTCTTATGCCCAGAACCGCCGCTTTGCGGTGACACCAACACTCGGGATGATCGCCACTACAAATGTCGATCCCGACGGCCATATTGATCACAGAAGAAGAAAAATACAATTGAACCAAAATTAAGTTCAAGCTCACATCACATAATATATAAACAATAATGAAAGATGTACACAGATAATAGCTGAAATAAAGAGGTAGCAATAAAAGGGCTCATGCCCAGTACATCAAGTCCTCACTACAAGATCACTCGCGAAAGCATAATCTACTAGTAAACACTCACGGATCCTGAGACTGGTGCTTCTGTGCTAGACTGGCCCGCCTCCATCTACATCGGCCTCTGGTGGTGCTGCATCTCCTCGGTCCCCTAAAATGATTTGGTCTACCGACCGTTAGTCAAAAAGATTATGTTTCCCCGCACCCATCCCCTAGTGTCTCCTAGGCACCATGCGGAAGGGATGAAGCGGAGGACAGCAAGGGGTATATATCAAAGCAGATGACATGACCTAGCTACAAGAATGTTTACCACTACACAAGTGTATGTATATAAAGAACAGTAAGTAAGTAAAGCAAGGTGAAGAATAATAATAACAGAGTAAAGTAAAGTAAGAAAAGAAACCTTTGATTTATAGGAATGCACATACAGACCTATAGACCAAAGAGTCGTTTAGCAAGGCCTATCGTATAAAAAGTCTCATACCAATTTATACGATATGGGTAGGGGTTGAAATGCAATGCTTATGCTGTAAGACCCCCCCCCCCCCCCCCCCCCCCCCCCCCCTCCCGGAACACAAGACACGGCCGAGGGGAGTCTTATGCCCACGACAGCCGCCTTGCGGAGCGCCAGCACACGAGCTAGCCTCCCCCACAAGACGCCTATCCTGCCGGCCAAACCCACTAAACAGCGTCAACCCATCAATAAAAGAATTGCATTAAAAGCCATAGGTTCACAATAAGTAAGTACAAGAAAGACAGAAAGCTACACAAGCTCCTACAAATCATCAGAGTATCAAGCTAAATGCCCCAAGGGCTACATGTCAAAATACCCACTCGCCTCTGTCACTGACGGTAGCCAAGGTATCATGGTCTCCGGCCCTTCCATCCTGACCTGGCTATCCTCCTCCAGTACCGTGCACTGCTTCTCTAAGGAACACTCTTAAAAAGAGGGGCATAGCAACCGTTAGTCATAAAGACTAAGTGGTTTCACATCCGCTCCCCCGGCGACTCCAAGGCACCAGGCGGAAGGAAAGGAAGAAAAGCTGCAATATAAGTAATAATATACAAGCAGGTGACAGGAATGGTTGTATATACATGTCGGTTGTATAATTACACAAGTACTTGCAATGACACTAACTAAGTTGTTCATAAGTATATAAGTAGCAATGGTTATAAATGCAAGTACTAGTAACAGGTATAATAAGCACAGCTAACAAGTAGTAAGGCAATAACAGAATGTAAGAAAGTAGTAGTAACAAGAAAGAAGTAAGCAGTTCATATCGTACCTTAACTTATATGAATGCCCATACAAACTTATACGTTAAGGTCTCCATGCTGGAACCCATCATATAAAAGAGCCCATACTAATTTATATGATGGACTCGTTGTCGTGCAATGCTATGATTATGAAGGATGAATGCAATGCAATGATTATGATATGATGAACTCACCCATGCATTTTGCTATGTCGACATAGACCTGTAGTTCCCACTTTTCGAGGGTAGCTAACCACTCAGGCACCTCGCGTCGTGGCCAGACGGAGACTGTAGACCGGGCTCCTCCACAACTAGGTGGGTATGAACACTACCAGACCAAGGCCTATGCACGCCTCAACGCTAATAACACACAGCAGAGCCCCCGCGTACTGCTCGACGCTAAGAACACACATCAAGGACATAGAAGGGGACTTGGGTAGGTGTGCACCAAGAGTCCAACCCAACCGGTATAGAGTCTAACTGCTGGCTTCTGTCGGTGTCACGACTAGCAAGCCCGTAGACCTGATGAGTCCTGATCATATACACTTTTATGGACTCATCTGGGCCGTTTATCTAGTCATTCCACTGCACTTTAGCCTTGTTTTAGCTTATATTTGTTATCACTTGCTATGTGCACTTCTAGGCCCATTTTGGTGTGTTTTCATATTTATCTTCATTAGTAGTTTTCATGCACTGTTAGGTGCCACTTTCAGTAGCTGGATTCGTGGTTGTACGCTAGAACAGGAGTCGTGCAGGTGCTTCCGGTGCAATTCTGCACAGGAACACTGCGCACGATCACTGGTTCTATTGCGCACGACCACTGGTCGTGCGCCACTGATCGTGTGCACTTAACACCTTTTTCATGAGTTCTGTTTGGTGCAGTGCACACGACCATCTACGATAGTGCGCACGACCACCGGTCGTGCGCCACTGTTCGTGCGCACTTATCATCAATTTCATGAGTTCTGTTTCAACCAGTGCGCACGACCACCTACGATAGTGCGCACGACCACCGGTCGTGCGCCACTGGTCGTGCGAACATGTTATTTCATAATTTCTGTCTTCGCAGGTTCCGTCCAGGCAGAGCGCACGATCACCGAATTCTAGTGCGCACGACCACTGGTCGTGCGCCACTGACCGTGCGCACTGTTTATTCCAGCGCCTATAAATCAACCTGCTCGCGATTTAGGTCAAGGCCCCGATTTTCCTCCGCCGTTTTCCGCCCGGTTCCGTCCAGATTCGCCCCTCCACCGTCGCCCACCATATGGAGGTGCTCCGGGCTTGCTCTTCACGCCAATCTTGAGCCGGAGTTTCCTCTCGGCCTCCTCCTTCATCCAAGAGCTCCAAAGGAAGACCTAGCCGCCATTACCATCAAGCAAGAGGAAGTTTACAACCTCTACCGGATCGTGACACGAAGAAGACGGGTCCATTGGAGAGTCGTGACAGCTCTCTCTACCCCGGACGTAGTTGCGGACCGAGCTTGGACGCGGATTGACAACCCGGCGATTCCAACCGTGAATCTACAACGAGACTTCGGATTCGGTCGATTTCTTGCCTTATTCTTCTCTTTTTGATGTATATGTAACTAGATCTAATCATGATGATGAAGTGGCACTTGAATTAGTTATATTTACATATATATTTCATGTCTATGTGATTGTGTAATTTATCTATTTGAGTTGCTTGAGGTGCGCCGCCGTCCATTTCAATTCTGCCGTCACGTTCGTGTGCCGCACTAGCAATTGCTAGTGTCGTGCTTGTCGAAGAGGTGCTTGCGACCCTCACTCCGCTAGCCTACTCGTCCATCCGCCTACCGAAGCGTGGCATCGCGGCCCGTATTCCATCCCGCCTAACGAAGCAGTGCGCTCAAGGCCTGCATAGCTCGTTCCCGTTAGCCTTCTCGTCCATCCGCCCTTTCGACGCAGCGCGCTCAAGGCCTGCCTAGTTTCCATCCCGCCGATCGAAGCATTGCATAGCGGCATTGCATAGGAGTAGGCGTAGTATTTACTTTTGTTTGCAAACCTCAAAGCCCCTTTCGTTCGCATTCCACCTACCGCAGGACTTCGATCTCAAGTCCTTCCTCGATAATAAACTCCACCTTACTGTGTTCCTCAAGAGACCGACACTCGGGAATTCTATTCCCAAAATTTATTACTTGCGCGACCGGTGCACTTGCCGAATCTTCGCATCAAGTTTTTGGCGCCGTTGCCGGGGAACACAGACGTGTGAGTTTTCTGGAGAGGGAGAGTCTGAGAGAGAAGCCCTTCCATTTGTAAATTGCATCTCTTATTTTATTTCTGTTCTTTTTATTCCTTTTCTTGTTTTATAGTAGGTTGCTTTAGTAAATTTTTGTTAGGTGTAGTATTTCGCACAATAGTGTTCGTCTTTTTGAATCGTTTTATCTTCGCACTATGTGGGCACATTTTAATTTCCGTTGCCGTTGGTGTGGAGCTACCTCCCACTCTAGTGATGAATGCCCTACGGAGAATAGTAGGCATAATTCTTATAGCCCAGCATATGGAGCACCAACTTCGTCTGGTACTCCATATGGTGCGCATAAGTCTTATGGCTACTCTGCTGAGCCTTTACCGTCATACTTCTTTTCGGCTTCAGCACCCGCTGTGCCAAAGAAGCCCGCTAGGCAGTGCCAGTTTTGTCGGAGCACAGATCATGCCCTGAAGGATTGTGTTGCTTATCTTCGCCAATTGGATGAGGATGACGAGCCGGATATCCGGATCGTCCCGAATCCTAACTCTGGCGGCACACCTTCAACATCCGGTTATGTGTCTTTGTCACCTTCACATCTTGAAGGGTATGCCATGGACACGGTCACTGGATGTGTGGCTGATCTGGGCACCGACACTACTGAGCCTATTCTCCCGGTGCATCCACCACCTCTAGTGGATTCGATTCTTTGTGAGGAATCGGTGCTCGACTTTTATCCGAGCACTACTCCTCTCCCTGTTGTGCATACTACACTCGTCTCTGACGACATTGTTGATGATGTGTCGCAGGAGGAGGCGGTTGATCTGAGTGTTGTGCCTACTCCTATGGAGGAGGACAACCTTCTAGGTGAAGAGGAATTTTCCTCAGCACCGGTGGAGGAAGTCCAAATCCTAAGCCTGGCCACCGTTGATCCCGCCGAATCTTGTAGCATTGATGACAATGCAAACATTATTTTACTTCCCCAACCTAATGGGAGTGAGACCGGGACCACTCCCCCGATTTTTGATTATTTATGTTCTTCATCTTGTTTATTTCTCGATCCCCCCTCTTCACCCGAGCTTATGCAGGTTGAATCTTCACAGGTACTTCAGGAGGACTTGGAGCTTTGTGCTCAAGTCAATGATGAGTGTGTCCTTTTATACGAGGAGGTTGATCCCTCCTCCATTAAGGAAGCCTCATTCGTTGCCTTCTCCTCCTGCGGACCTGCTGTGGACGATACCTTGCTGGGCAAGGATAGTTTTGGTGAGATGAGTGAGGACCAGGCCTCCTCCTCTTCTTACTTTCTTTTCCCTCTACCTGTGAGGAGCAGGTATTTATATTCGGGTAGAGGCGTGAATGTTCTTTCTCCGTATAGGTACCCTCTACCGACACGGATATTAGGCCAGTTACCTGTCCACTTCTCCTTCCATAGGCCCATTAGCTAGAACTCTTAAAGTTTGAATAAGTCGTGCTGGGAGGACAATAACCCCAGTAGTTATCTTTCTTTTCCTGCATTCTTATTTCTTCTAATCATGTTTAGTTAGTAGTACTTTCTTTTCAGTTTTCTTTTGTCTTTTGTTTTTGCGGAGCTGACCCCTGCAGGTATCTTCTCTGGATGGCGGATGTTGCAACTCATTTTAGCTTACACGCCAATCTTCTGGTATGCTCACTTGCTGAGCATTGGGTACTCTCTTCCCCTAGCCTTTGATGATTTTCATGTCATATATTATGCGGATTGTTTAGTTTAAGTCTGGGGGAGAGTAGTTTTGTTTACCCGCTCACGTGCACTATTGCACTGCATACTAGAAGATTTCATTTAAATTGTTGTTCATTTTCATTGCACACCACCGCACCCACTTGAGCACGTACTCGCCTGTATGCATGCTCTGTAGTGAATTTAATTCTTCTGCTTATGTGGGAAAGTCTAGGTGATGGCTTAGGACTATGTAGCAGAGTAAAATGTTGACTCTAGTAGTGCTCCTAGTCGAGTGCTCGGTTGCATAGAAATTTGTGTAGATTAGACTTCTCTTTATACTTATGGTTTTATATTTTTTTTTTCTATTAGTGTAAATATTGTTTACTCTACTCAAATGGTGAATCCGGTGGAATCAAACGGTAGCATAGGGATGTGTGTAAACGATCGCTAGATTCGTATTGCTTGAGTCGGGAGAAAGGAGAATCTTTCTCGGTGGCTAGAACTTGCCCCAAGCGATTCTTGAAGCATGGGTATACGGTTAGTCAATTGCGTGAATGTGATATAGGCCATCATCTTGGCCCGGTTGAGCCTTTGTGCCATTCCTATCATCATTTCCTCGCTAGCCCAATTGTGCCTACCCCATTCTTTTGGTTCAGCCCCACTATTGTTCACCAAAGCCTAAACTCCAATCCTAGTCGCACACCCAAAAAGCAAGCATTTTGTTTAAATTTCAAATTGGTGGTGTTGATTGTGGTAGTACATTGTGAAAATGTGGTTGTGCATCTTTGAAAAGTTGCTGAAATTGTTAAGGAAAGATAAAGAAAAGAAGAAAAAGATTTGAAAAGAAAAAGAAGAATGAAAAGTTTAATTGAAAAAAATCTGTTTGAGATTTATATTTGGGAGTAGGCGGTGCACACACCCATGCGTCTAAGTCTAAATCTGGGGGTGTGGTGCATCCGCGTGTTTTGTGGCCACTTGGATAATGTTATGCATTTGCTCATTTGGGTTTAGTATTTGAACCATCGTCTTTATCATTGTATACCTCACCTAAACCCAAGCCCCATTTAAAACCTAAAGTCCTATTGATTCACGCATTTGAGTCAAACCAGTGTCGTGGAGAGAATGTGACCGGGCGAGCCTATGGTCACCGACACCGATGGATTTCGGTGGAGTTTGTTCGGCATCCCAATCTTGAGCAATGCTCATCTCAGCGTTTAGTTTACTTTCTCCTTATGCATGACCGAACGATTCACCGCTTTTCACCATTTTGAGTAGTTGTAATATGCTTTTACTCTTTTAGAAATATATAAACTGTTTTTATAATCAGAAATCTTTTCTACTATTTTTCTTATGCACGTGAGCATGCGACTTCGCATGGTACTCTGTAGTGTAATCATTAAGCCATCTACTGTTCTTTCCTAGTTCGCTTAGAATTTGTTTGCTCGGGACGCGCAAACAGTTAAGTCTGGGGGTGTGATGAGTCCTGATCATATACACTTTTATGGACTCATCTGGGCCGTTTATCTAGTCATTCCACTGCACTTTAGCCTTGTTTTAGCTTATATTTGTTATCACTTGCTATGTGCACTTCTAGGCCCATTTTGGTGTGTTTTCATGTTTATCTTCATTAGTAGTTTTCATGCACTGTTAGGTGCCACTTTCAGTAGCTGGATTCGTGGTTGTACGCTAGAACAGGAGTCGTGCAGGTGCTTCCGGTGCAATTCTGCACAGGAACACTGCGCACGATCACTGGTTCTATTGCGCACGACCACTGGTCGTGCGCCACTGATCGTGTGCACTTAACACCTTTTTCATGAGTTCTGTTTGGTGCAGTGCGCACGACCATCTACGATAGTGCGCACGACCACCGGTCGTGCGCCACTGTTCGTGCGCACTTATCATCAATTTCATGAGTTCTGTTTCAACCAGTGCGCACGACCACCTACGATAGTGCGCACGACCACCGGTCGTGCGCCACTGGTCGTGCGAACATGTTATTTCATAATTTCTGTCTTCGCAGGTTCCGTCCAGGCAGAGCGCACGATCACCGAATTCTAGTGCGCACGACCACTGGTCGTGCGCCACTGACCGTGCGCACTGTTTATTCCAGCGCCTATAAATCGACCTGCTCGCGATTTAGGTCAAGGCCCCGATTTTCTTCCGCCGTTTTCCGCCCGGTTCCGTCCAGATTCGCCCCTCCACCGTCGCCCACCATATGGAGGTGCTCCGGGCTTGCTCTTCACGCCAATCTTGAGCCGGAGTTTCCTCTCGGCCTCCTCCTTCATCCAAGAGCTCCAAAGGAAGACCTAGCCGCCATTACCATCAAGCAAGAGGAAGTTTGCAACCTCTACCGGATTGTGACACGAAGAAGACGGGTCCATTGGAGAGTCGTGACAGCTCTCTCTACCCCGGACGTAGTTGCGGACCGAGCTTGGACGCGGATTGACAACCCGGCGATTCCAACCGTGAATCTACAACGAGACTTCGGATTCGGTCGATTTCTTGCCTTATTCTTCTCTTTTTGATGTATATGTAACTAGATCTAATCATGATGATGAAGTGGCACTTGAATTAGTTATATTTACATATATATATTTCATGTCTATGTGATTGTGTAATTTATCTATTTGAGTTGCTTGAGGTGCGCCGCCGTCCATTACAATTCCGCCGTCACGTTCGTGTGCCGCACTAGCAATTGCTAGTGGCGTGCTTGTCGAAGAGGTGCTTGCGACCCTCACTCCGCTAGCCTACTCGTCCATCCGCCTAACGAAGCGTGGCATCGCGACCCGTATTCCATCCCGCCTAACGAAGAAGTGCGCTCAAGGCCTGCATAGCTCGTTCCCGTTAGCCTTCTCGTCCATCCGCCCTTTCGACGCAGCGCGCTCAAGGCCTGCCTAGTTTCCATCCCGCCGATCGAAGCATTGCATAGCGGCATTGCATAGGAGTAGGCGTAGTATTTACTTTTGTTTGCAAACCTTAAAGCCCCTTTCGTTCGCATTCCACCTACCGCAGGACTTCGATCTCAAGTCCTTCCTCGATAATAAACTCCACCTTACTGTGTTCCTCAAGAGACCGACACTCGGGAATTCTATTCCCAAAATTTATTACTTGCGCGACCGGTGCACTTGCTGAATCTTCGCATCAAGTTTTTGGCGCCGTTGCCGGGGAACACAGACGTGTGAGTTTTCTGGAGAGGGAGAGTCTGAGAGAGAAGCCCTTCCATTTGTAAATTGCATCTCTTATTTTATTTCTGTTCTTTTTATTTCTGTTCTTAAATAAATAAATCATAGGACACTTTGTGAAGAGAACCATATAAAAACTCATCTAAAAATAATACTAAAATTTACAGATCATATATTTGCCCTAAAAAGTTCTCTTACCAAATTTCATGATTTTCCAGTGAATATTAATCCCTTAATTAATTCCCTTTATAAATAAAGCAAACAATGGACTTGTGAAAGAAGTACTATATAAATCAATCTAAAATTCACAATAAAATTATCAAAGAACAATATCACTAATATAAGTTCACTGCCAAAAATTCATGAACATTCAAGGTTATGTAAACATGTAAATTCTTCTTATAAGGAAACGTCCTAATTGGTTCTTAATTAATTCAGAGGAGATAAATTATAACATCCCAGTGCGCGCTAGGCCCCTCATGAGTGTGTTGTGTCACCGAAGGTTGACTCAGACTTGGTAGAAGCCCTAGGACCCCGAGGTGATCAGGTTTGAGTCACGGCCAACAAGTGATGATTTATTTACTTACCCTAATTGAAGCTTATTCTTGTGTTCAGGAGCTGAGTTTGAGCTCGGGTAGGATGTTAGGGTAGTTTAGAAGAATTTGGTAAACTTCAAGACAATATCGACCTCTCATCCCGTCGATGGGCAGCAGCAGCAGAGTAAGCTGCTTTCTTTATGCTTTTAAGTCAAAAATCGTCTCTGTTACTTCCGTTCGACGAACATCGAAGGGGAAGCATTCGACGAAGTCGAAGGGGCAGCGTTCGACGAAGTCGAAGGGGCAGCGTTCGACGAAGTCGAAGGGGAAGCGTTCGACGAAGTCGAAGGGGCAGCGTTCGACGAAGTCGAAGTTGTAAGCGTTCGACGAAAGTGTTGCTCGGCAATTTTTCTGCCATCATCCAGTAAAGCTTAAATGCTTATTGTTTTAGGCAGTAGTGGAGTCGATGTTCAATAGGAGGCTGCCACCAAGCTTAGAGTTTCAATGCATTTCTTGGAGAAGGGTTTGGCCATTAAATACTTATTAATGCAAATCAAATCACCGACTCTCTTCTCTCTTAAAGTAAAAGGGCTGCTGGTCAGATTACCCGATTCTTCTTCTTCTTCTCCTCCTTCTTCTTCTCTTCATCTTCTTCCTCCCACCTTAAGGTTTTAACTTAGGGTTCTTGAAGGAGCAAGCTCGGAGAAGGATTTGGAGCTTGGCCGACCACCGCCCCGCTGCCATGAAGATGAGCTTGAACCATGGATGGAAAATAAGGTGACTTCCGACCCCTCTCCCTTGGTGCTAGATCGTAGAGAAAAATTAGGAGAGGTGTTGAGCTCAAAAGAGCTTGGCTTGTGAGTTAATGGAGTTTCCTAGGAAAAGACCAAACCGGATCTTTCTTGTTAGGGCATCGATTGCCACGAAAGTTCCTTCAATCACTTCTTCTCTTCAAAAGGAAGGGATATGATTTGATTTCTTTGAAATCCATGGTCTATGGAGGGAGTATTGGATGGGAGAAGGTGTAATGACCTAACCCTTATTTTTTGGGGGGAAGATGATGAATAGTCCCCTGTTATGCAGGATTTTAAATTATTTATTATGTGATAAAGGTGATGATAGCCCCCTTGCTAAAGAAGTTTTCAATTTATAATATTGCACTTGGTTGTTAAGGGGTAAAAATTGTACGCAGCTGGGTTCAAGCCAATATTTAGGCTAGATCCCCCTAGAATTAGACTTTGGGCTCAACATGAAAGTTGTAGCCCTCGGAAAGAGCTTTCCGACGATAGGTTACTCATTTTCTGAAGTGACCTGTAGCTCCCTACAAGTCCAGTTGAGTGGACTGTCCAGAAAGCTGAGAGGTGATAAGTGCGTGCTGTTTCGCTGTCCAGATTTCTGCAGTTGACTTCAGAGCAGATTTTAGGTAGGACCCACTTGGATCTGGGTTTAATAATCAACATGAATGTTGTATCCCTTGATGTTAGCTTTCCAAAATGGGGTGGATCATAATTTTTGGACAACAGTAGCACCCAGAAATCCATGATTTTGGTTAGGGTGTCATAACAGTTCCGATCTCAGTATTTTGTGGATTTCTCTTAATATATTAGTTGGATGCTCATGAAAATTGGTGGAGACATAGGTGATAACAATATGTAGATCCCTGTTGAACTTCATGATTTTTGGATAAGTAGTGTTAAAGCTATTGCTGTTTCGCTTGATAATTTGAAGGAGATATAAATACTGAATGTGAAGCCCAATTGGGCCGAAATTTTTGTATGAATCATGTACATGCTAGTATTGACCTGTGATAATGATTTAAGATTTATATCTGTTGGGATGACTCCTTAAATGAACCTTCAATTGTTAGTTTCAGGTGGAACCATAAATAGGGCATGTGTGGTTGTTGGTGAAGGTAAATGACATTGGTTATGGGTGAGATCTAAGTGTTTAGCATTGTTTATAATGGTCATATAAATGTAGAGCACCGTAAATACATATTGCATAATGTAGTGAGGTCGAAATTTGGTGGTAATGATTCCGGCATTAATTATGACTTATAGTAGAAGTTTCTGTGGATTTGGTTTTAGATTGAATCCATAATTAAACGTGCCGCTATAAATTATTATGCTGAAAAGAGAGGTTAAGGTGCTCATCTGGACCAGGATTCAGGAAACGTGACGTTAAACACACAAGTAGTCCTACAGGATCTAGTATGGTAATTTCCATGTTATACACACGCTACTGCATAGAGTCATGACAACTCGGTATGAGTAGCATTGATGGTTTTGTGTGGATTATAAGATATGGTTATGTCTTGTAGTGAAATGTTAAGGACGCGGTTGTTGGGGGCCTTGGATGCTAATTAGCATCGCTTGAACTGGTATGATGTAAATGGAATAAGGCTCCTTACATGAGTCCTTGGGTATTTGATAACACGGGTGGTGCATGGGAATTTCATGAATGTGCATGGTTTACACATGGTGGTGTGATCATCCTGGTTGGAGGATTACTTGTGGCGGGTCTACAGGCTTACTAGTCTTGACACTGACAGAAGCCCACAGTTAGACTCTAAACCAGTTAGGTTGGACTTTTGGTGCTCACCTACCCAAGTCCCCTTCTGTGTCCTTGAAGGGTCAGCATGATGAGAGCAGTACGCAGGGTCTCCGATGTATGTTCTTAGCGTCGAGGCGTACAGAGGCCTAGGACTGGTAGTGTTCATACCCTCCTAGTAGTGGAGGAGCTCGTTCCACTGTCTCCGTCTGGCCACGATGGGAGATGCCTGAGTGGTTAGCTACCTCTCAAAAAGCGAGAACTGTAGGTCTATGTCGACATAACAACTATGCATGGGTGAGTCATCATATCATAATCATTGCATTGCATTCATCATTCATAATCATAGCATTGCACCGCATCGAGTCCATCATATAAATTAGTATGGGCTCTTTTATATGATGGGTTCCAACATGGAAACCTTAACTTATAAGTTTATATGGGCATTCATATAAGTTAAGGTACGATATGAACTGCTTACTTCTTCTGTGTTGTTTCACTACTTGCTTATACTCTACCATTGTCATATTACCTGTTAGATGTACTTCTTACACATTTAATACACTGCTGTAATTACATCTTTCCTTGTCACCTGTTTTTGCTACTACTGACTATATTGGAGCTTTTCTTCATTCCCTTCCGCTCGGTGCCTTGGAGTCGCCGGGGGAGAGGATGTGAAGCCACTTAGTCTTTATGACTAACAGTTGTTGCACCACTACTTTTAGGAGCAGCAGCGTACTACACAGGAGGACAGCCAGGCCAGGGTGGCAGTGCTGGTGATTACGATACCTTGGCTACCGTTAGCGGCAGATTTGAGCGAGTGGTTAGAATGTAGCCTTAGGGCAAGTTTATACTCTGATGTTGTTCAGGAGCTTTTGTAGCTACCTGCTTTTATGGACATTTTTACTTACTTGTGAATTATGGATTCTGTTGTTTATATATTTTATTGATGGGTTGGCATGATGATATTGGAATTAGCCAGTAGGATAGGCGTCTTGTAGAGGGGGCTAGCTTGTGAGCTGACACCTCCACAAGGCGGCTGTCTTGGGCATAGGACTCCCCTCGGCCGTGTCGTGTGTTTCGGGAGGGGGGTCTTACATAAATGATCCTAAAAATTCCAGTTAAATTATATAGGGCATAATACCATCCTTTGAACCTCTCTACCAAGTTTCGAGTCATTCCGATGAAATATGACCCTTTGTCCTTCAATCAGTTCAATATACAACACTATGGTTTGAACTAGGGCTCTAGGGCACATCTACCCCAAACCACCCAAAACCACTTGTGGGTGTGTTTTATATGATCTTAAATTAGTGGCCAAGGTTTCACATCATTTGGATGAGAGTGGACCCCTCAAATCCATCAAGTGCACATTTGTCCTAATATCCCCTGGTTTGACCAAATTTGGGTTACTTAATTACCCAACCAATTCAATCCCAAATGGGATGAAATTTTTACCAGAGTCATGCCATGACCCTAAGGACCACCCACCAAAATTTGGTAGGGTTTGGAGGTCTCTAGTCCGTAAAATTAATTTATACATTGTTTATTAAATTTCTACAAAAACTATAGAAAAGTTCCTCCAAAAATTCCCATTTTTGGACATGTTGAGGGTAAGGGTATATACAGCCTATGGTCTAAATTTCAAATCATTTGGATGAGTATTTTAGTTGGAGAACCCATCTTAATTTCTAGTCAACCTTATGACACCTTGCACAAAACTGAGTGTTGCAGTCAAACCATTGGGCCAAATCGGCTCAAATCAATTTTAAATTAAACTAGACACAAAGATCTACAACTTTTGTCTCTGGCTACCTTTTCTAAAATGGCTTCTAAATGGTTCAATTTTTAGTTTCAAAAACGTGCATTTCTATGAGAAATTATGGCTTTAAATAATCATAAAATTGTATAATCTGTCTAAATAAAATGGAGGGCATCGGTTCATCTTCTCTAATCAGCCAACGTCCATGATTGGCCCAACCTGTATCAACTTGGGAGGTGATTTTCCGTCCACCTAGACCCTCTCCCGGTCGGCCAATGCCCCCACCACCTCCGTTGAGGTGGTGGCCGGCGACGGACGGTGGTTGGCCGACCGGAGGTGGCCGGAATCGGGGTTTAAAGTAAGGAAATTAAAGCTTGAATCCAAGCTTTCGCCCATGCCGATCCAAGGCCAATTGGCCTCAAACCTTGCGACCAGCATGATAAGATCTATCCACTAAGAGAGAGGAGGAGGGGAGTACCTGTGTGGTGGCATGAAGCCGCGCCAATCGCCGGTCCGCCATTGTTGGTCTTGAGCTCTTGGGTGCCACGGCGGTATGGGTTTAGAGGCTCGATTTCTTCTGGAAAGTGGGTGAAACTCCTTCCCTTCACCCCTTGAGGCTTTTAAGGAGATAATTCAGGGAGGGGAAAAGGCAAAGCTTGGGATTCCACCAATAACACTATTAATGGTGAAATTTTGGCCATCCCTAGATACACCTAGATTCATCCCCCATGCGAGTTGGAAAACCTCTTAAACTTCTCCTAACTGATAGGGGGAATGAATCCCCATCAATTGGGAAGGCCTTTGGCTTCCCTTGGCCATGATTTACTCCACCAAAATGGATCTCGGCCGCATTCCGTCGGTTCAGCTACCGCCAGCGCTAGCGCTAGTGCCAACGCTAGCGTCTCGATGGCGTAACGCTCGTCGATTAGGCCACTATCGCCAGCGCTAGCACCGGCGTTAGAGTCTCGATGGCATAGAGCTCCTCTCAACTGTATGGAGCTGGTCTCAACGGTTCGTTTAGACAACCGCTACCGCCAACCCTAGCGTCTCGACGATATAGAGCTCATCTCGATAGTATGGAGCTCATCTCAGCGGTTCGTCTAGTCAACCACTACCGCCTGCGTTAGCCCCTACCACAGGCGCTAGCTCAATATTCGAATTGTTTTTTTTCCACGATCAGATAATTGGGGTGTTACGAAGGGACCGCTTAATGGGTTAAGCATGCTATGGTGGGGCCAAGGGGTCAAGGTGAGGCACTAAAGTCCAACACTAGGCTTGGTAACTGGAAATTTCTGTGAAATTTTTCGAATCTTTATGGAGTGAGCAGGAATTGTACAACTTAGAGTTCAAGACAAACAACCAGAAGCACATGAAACAAACACGATCTTTATTGATAAGCAAAATTCTTCATTACAGGGCAAGGTATACATGACGAGACATGATTTTGCCAGTACACAAAAAATAGAAGAGAAAAATAGCTAAAAGGAAAACCAGCGGTCTGCCAACTTGAGACCGCCTAACCACCTGACTTGACAGTCCGCCCGGCTAGAAACCAGATCGCCCGAACTGTCGATCTGCGACTTGAGCCACACCAACTGAGAACCACGTGAACTCCTGAACTCCACTGATCCTCCCGAACTCCAGCAACACGCACTGCAAGCCGCGAGACCGCCCGAACACCTTCAGAAGAGGAGGTGACCGCTGCTGCCCGCACAATCAGCAGAAGCTGCACAAGACAAGTTCGATCAACTAACCGGCCGGTTACAAAACACAAACCGCAAGAACAGGTCGCGAGCTCAGCTTACACTTGGTGCTCTATATTTGCTGCTACAGTGGCTCCTATTTATAGGCAGGCGACCTGATCCAGTCACCACCCTATGAGATAGGATCACCACCCCTTGATAGCGCGACCAGACCGGTCAACCCGCGCGACCAGCAAAAGAACCTCCTGCTTAGTGAGCTCGCCGACTTCAGTAGAAGCCGCGCGACCATGACAACTCGCCCAGTCATGTCGCTCACCACCTGTGTTCGCCACCCGACCTCCTCCAGAGACCGCGAACACACCAGACCTACTAGGGCACAGCCCGCTAAGTCGATCAAACACCTGTGACCGCATATACCAGCTGATCGCCGAAGGACCAGCCATGCGAACACAAACGGGAGACCGCACGACTAAGAGGACCTTAGTCCGCGCGCACCACAAAGAACCCGGACAGCCTCCAGACTGGCTGCCCTCACCACGCAGTCATAAGCACCAGACCGCGCGCCTTCCTTACCAGGTAGAAACCTGCTCCGCCACGCGGTCAGACAACCAGACTGCGCGGCCTCAACTCGGCACCCTTGGACAGAAGACTGGCGATCACACCGAGTAGCCCGCGACTAGACCAAAGAGGTCAAACTGCCAGAGGAGACCGCAAGATCTTGCGGTCAGATCAAACCGCGCGGTCTCCCCCCCAAACCGCCAACTTCCAAAATCCTCCCACTTCAACATTTTCAACACTCCCCCTTGAAGTGGGAAGTTGAAACCAGTCCAAGTAAACTCCTTAGCCGAGTAAACGGCCCCTTCGCCAGCGCCTTTGTGAAGATATCAGCAATGTTGTCCTGACTCCGAGCGTGCTCGACCGAAAGAGACCCCTCCAGCACCTTCTCACGAATGAAATAATGCTCAATCTCGATATGCTTGGTCCTCGCGTGACAAACTAGATTAGTAACCAGTTTTAGAGTACTCTCGTTGTCACCGCGGAGCAGAGTCGTACCCCGAACCTCCTTATGGACGTCTCCAACCAACCTCCTAAGCCAGATGGCTTCCTGAGCTGCCAAGGCCGAAGCATTGTATTCCGCTTCCGTGGTTGAGACCGATACGAAATCCTGCTTCTTGCTACACCATGATATAGTAGTGGGGCCCGCCATGAAGACGTATCCAGGCGTCGAATTCCGATCATCCGAATCTCCCCCGTATTCAGCATCCATGTATCCATGCACCTCAAAGTCCGTATCCCTCCTGTAAAGGAGACCCATATCTGAAGTTGCCTTGACATACTTCAATATACTCTTGGCCACTAGAAGATGAGGCACTCGTGGTTCCGCCATATACCGACTCACCCTGCCAACTTCTTACGCAATATCCGGCCTGGTAATCGTCAGATAGATCAAGCTCCCAACCAGAGCTCGGAACACCAACGGATCTTCCAGAATCCTCCCCTCATCCTTGCGAAGTTTCATGGCCTTCTCCAGAGGTGTGTAAGTGCACTTACCTTCCTTCATGCCGAACCGCTCAACGATCCGCTCCGCATATCCAGCCTGGGACACCAGCACTCCACTCTCCTTCCTCTGCACCTCGAGTCCAAGGAAATGGTGAAGCTCACCGAGATCCTTCATCTCAAACCTGATAGATAGCTCTGCCCGAAGCTGCGCTACCTCATCCTTCGAATTCCCCGTCACGATCATATCGTCGACGTAAAGCAGCACGATGACTTGAAGCTCCCCACTCTTCTTGACGAACAAACTTGAGTCTGAGTCTGCAGCACCAAACCCGCAGAATAAGAGATACTCTGCAATCTTTCCATACCACGCCCTCGGCGCTTGATTCAACCCATACAGGGCCTTCTTCAACTTGCAGACATGCTCCGGAAAATCTTCAGATACGAAGCCTGGCGGATGGACCATGAATATGTCCTTGTCAATCTCGCCGTACAAGAACGCATTCTTTACGTCGAGCTGCCAGATCTTCCACCCCCAACACGCCGCCAAGGCAATCACAACCCGAACTGAAGTCATTTTTGCCACCGGACTGAATGTCTCTTCATAGTCTTCACCGTATTGCTGTGAGAACCCCCGAGCCACAAGGCGAGCCATGTACCGCTCGATACTGCCGTCAGCTTTCTTCTTCAGCTTGAAGACCCACTTGCATGAGACAGGAGTGGTGCCCTTAGGCCTGGGCACCAGAGACCAGGTCTCATTCTTCTCGAGAGCTTCCATCTCTTCTTGCATCGCAATGTACCACTCCTTCACGCCTCTGGCCTTCTCAAAGCTCGACGGCTCCCTCTCATCCAAGGGACCAGCGAAGAAACAAGAGACAAAGCTCACCATGTTTCCTCCTGTATAGCGATCTGGGGCAATGATAATTCGCTTCGATCTCCGCAATGCCTTCCCCTGACTCGCAGTATCTTCAGCTTCTTCTTCCCTAGCTCCTCTTCCAGACGTACTCGGAGCATCGCTCCCCCTGCTTCCTGATCCAGAAGCCTCCGCCTCAGAACTAGATATTGATGGACCACCTGGTGACACAGGTAGCTCCACCTGAAGATTTTCCACAGCTTTCTCTGGCTCCTCCACCCTGCTTTCTGGTAGCTCAACACCAGAGCCCCTCTTGTCCGATGTCACCTCGTCGAACACAACGTCGCGAGATACAACAAATCTCCGCGTCTCCGGGTCCATACACTTCCAGCCCTTCTTCCGGTCATCGTACCCCACGAAGACTAGCTTCCTTGCTTTCGCATCTAGCTTTGTCTGAAGCGCATCTGGAACGTGCACATAGCAGGTGGAATCAAACACCCGAAGGTGCGCCACACTTGGCTTTTCCTTGAACATCAGTTCATGCAAGGTCTTCATATTGATGGGACTCAGGCATCCTGTTGATGACGTAGGCAGCACAAGACATTCCCTCTGCCCAGAAGGACTTTGGGATACTCTTGGCATGCAGCCAACACTTGCAGGTCTCCATCAGATGACAGATCTTCCACTCTGCAACTCCGTTTTGCTGTGGAGTATGTGCACAAGTAAGCTCCCTCCGGATGCCTGCCTTCCTGCAAAAAGTAGAGAACTCACCAGAGGTGAACTCCCCTCCGTTGTCAGTCCCCAGCTTCTTAATCTGCAGACCAAGCCGACCCTCCACAAGCTCCTTGAACTCCACAAACTTGGCAAACGCCTCCGTCTTCTCCTTCAAGAAATATACCCAGACATATCTGGTGTAATCATCAATCAACACCAGCATATATCTGCTGCCTCCGAGGCTTGGGGTAGCAGTCGGTCCCATCAAGTCACCGTGGATGCACTCCAATGTCGCACTACACCTTGTCTGCGACTTGTCAAACGGTAGTCAATGAGACTTGCCGAACTGACATCCTGCGCACACATGACCGTCTCCATAGGAAGATAGACTAGGCAGGCCCTTGACCAGACCTCTCACCGCCATAGACTTCAACTTATCCATCCCTACATGCCCCAACCTCTCGTGCCATATCACAACACTGTCGTTTGTCTGCATCTTGTCAACATAAGAACTTGTCGATAAAACGAACAAGTCTTTATCTCTCCTCCCCACATGAACCACCTCAGCCTTCACCGCCTCTACATTCCGAAGAAACTTCACTTCTGTTGGGCCAAACAAAACGTGATACCCAGCGTCTACGGCGTTGGTCACAGAGAAGAGGTTTTTCCTCATTCCAGGCACATGATAGACACTCCTCAACGTAAGCGGCCCTCTATCACTGCCCAAGGAAACAACCCCCACCTTCTCCACAGCATGAACGGTATTATCGACAGTAATAATGGCATCGTTACCTGAATAAGGCTACGCTGAAGAAAGCTTTGACTTGTCCCTGGTGAGGTGATGATCACACCCCGAGTCCACGATCCAGTCCTCCTGATAGTTGATAGGAGCCTCAGCTCCAACAGAAGCCGAGAAGGCTCCTCCCCATCCTCCATCAACCTGCCTGGCTTCAGCTTCCCCCTTTCCTGCAGCAGCATGCCCCTGAAGATTCACCCGACAATCCTTCCTAATGTGACCAACCTTTCTGCACCTGAAGCACTTGGGACCTTCTCCCTTCTTCCTCCCTTCAGCCTTAGGAGCATAGCCCCTCTCCTGTTGTCCAGAAGTTGAAGGCCCATTGCCTCCTCCAGCGGTCTTCTTCTTATCCCACTTCTTCTTCTTTCCCGTGAAGAGAACTTCGCCATCTCCCCCAGACACTAACACCCCCGCCATTTGCCTTGCCAGACTCTCCTGCGAAGCAAGCAGATTTTCCAGCTCCAGCAGAGACAGCTGATTTGCCCAACCCTGCACCGACGTCACAAAGGCAACATATTCCTTCCGCAGGCCACGGATGATGTGCCTCTTCAGCTTCGCCTCAGAAATTGGCTCATCAAGATCCAACGCTGAAATCTCGGCGCACAAGTTCTTCATCTTCAAGAAGAACGTAGAGATAGAAAGGTCACCTTGAGCCGATCTGGCCAGCTCATTCTCCAGGAATTGAAGTCTTGCCACATTCTTTTTGTTAAACAGCCCATCCAGGGCTCTCCAGATCTCAGCAGCTGATGCACACCCCAAGATGTGATCAAACAAATCAGGTGATATTGCCCTCTTCAGGGCGAACTCTGCTTTGGCATTAATCCGCCTCTAGTTCCTCACCTCATGATGGTTATCTCCAACCAGAAAAACTTCCTCCTTGCTTTCTCCTCCAACTACCTCCCAGAGGTCCTCACCCAGAAGATAGCTTTGCATACACGACTTCCACTTCTTAAAGTTGGTCGAGTTGAGCATCTCAATTCCAAGACCCCTCGCTTCCATGGCTCTACCACTGGTTCCTTCTTCACAAAGGCGATGGCTACTCTAAGTTGTTCACTGCTATATCCACTCCAACCTCGCTTTGATACCATGTGAAATTTTTTGAATCTTTATGGAGTGAGCAGGAATTGTACAACTTAGAGTTCAAGCCAAACAACTAGAAGCACATGATACAAACACGATCTTTATTGATAAGCAAAATTCTTCATTACAGGGCAAGGTATACATGGCGAGACATGATTTCGCCAGTACACAAAAAACATAAGAGAAAAGCAGCTAAAAGGAAAACCAGCGGTCTGCCAACTTGAGACCGCCTAACCGCCCGACTTGACAGTCCGCACGGCTAGAAACCAGATCACCCGAACTGTGACTTGAGCCACACCAACTGAGAACCACGCAAACTCCCGAACTCCACTGATCCTCCCGAACTCCAGCAACCCGCACTGTAAGCCGCGAGACCGCCCGAACACCTTCAGAAGAGGAGGTGACCGCTGCTGCCCGCACAATCCGCAGAAGGTGCACAAGACAAGTTTGATCAGCTAACCGGCTGGTTACAAAACACAAATCGCAAGAACAGGTCGCGAGCTCAGCTTACACTTGGTGCTCTATATTTGCTGCTATAGTGGCTCCTATTTATAGGCAGGCGACCTGATCCAGTCACCACCCTATGAGATAGCATCACCACCCCTTGATCGTGCGACCAGACCGGTCAACCCGCGCGACCAGCAAAAGAACCTCCTACTTAGTGAGCTCGCCGACTTCAGCAGAAGCCGCGCGACCATGACAACTCGCCCAGTCATGTCGCTCACCACCTGTGTTCGCCACCCGCCATCCTCCAGAGACTGCGAACACACCAGACCGACAGACCGACTAGGGCACCACCCGCCAAGTCGATCAAACACCTGTGACCGTATATGCCAGCTGATTGCCGAAGGACCAGCCATGCGAACAGAAACCGGAGACCGCGCGACTAAGAAGATCTTAGTCCGCGCGCACCACAAAGAACCCGGACAGCCTCCAGACCGGCTGCCCGCACAACGCAGTCATAAGCACCAGACCACGCGCCTTCCTTACCAGGTAGAAATCTGCTCCGCCACACGGTCAGACAACCAGACCGCGCGGCCTCAACTCGGCACCCTTGGACAGAAGACTGGCGATCACACCGAGTAGCCCGCGGTTAGACCAAAGAGGTCAAACCGCCAGAGGAGACCGCAAGACCGTGCGGTTAGATCAAACCGCGCGGTCTCCCCCCAGACCGCCAACTTCCAAAATCCTCCCACTTCAACATTTTCAACAATTTCTATCTGCAGACCAAGGTGCTCTTCACCTTCAATCCTAAGCTCTTATGATCTCTTTGTGCTTCCTAGAATTTTTCATGACCTAGTCATGACAAAACCATCCTAAGGGTCTAGTTGTTTGAGGAATGTTACAGCCCGAGACCGTCAGGAGACCACTCGACAATTTGAATCCATGAACCTTATCCTGTCCGTGCTCTCCCAGAGGTTGTTGCCTCAAGCCGATCTGGTCGCAACTCCTAATCCTCTGGCTGGCTGTCACGCTCCTGACCGCGCGACCCCTCAACCCGCTGTTCTCCTGCGGTCTCAAGGGGAGGAGTATGCTGCTCACCAAGCTTTTTTCAGTGGATCAGCTCAGGGATCTCCAGCTCGAGCCCTGAATTTCTAAGAGGAATATGTTTATCCTCCAGCTTCGGTTGCTTCCCCTCCCGCTCCTTTCAATGATTTTGAAGCTGAGGAGCCTTCCCTTTTTTTTCTGACAGAATCCATTAAGAGCCAACCCCTAACGGTTTTAGAGATCCCATGTTGCCTAAGTTCATTGGGGAGTGCGATCCTAGCTCTCATCTCTAGGCTTTTGAATCTATAGTCTCTCTCAGGACTCTCTCAGATGCGATGAGGTGTAAATTGCTGAACACCTCTTTAGATGGGCAGGCAAGGGAGTGGTTTTATAAGCTACCTCCCATGTCCATCTTCTGCTTCATTGTTCTGAGGCAAGAGGTTTGCCACCTCAAAGAAGAGGAAGAGTGGCCCTGCAGCCCTCTTCAAGATCAAGCAGGGTGAAGGCCAGACTACTATCGCTTTATTGATCATTTTCAGAGAGAAATCCTTGGGATAAGAGACGTAGATCCCTCGCTCTATATGGTGGCCCTAATCAACGGCCTGCAGAAAGGCCCTCTCAAGTTTGATGTCACCACTAGAGAGCTGAGCTCTTATCAAGAGTTGATTAGTGTCGCGAATAGGTTCATAGAAGGGGGAATTAACAACCCCAACTATATTTACAATTTGACTAGCAAAGCCGTCCAGAAGGGCTCCACAGGTTTTCCTCCAACCCCTCCATCAACAAAGCCTCCGCGACAAGATTACAACCTCCAGCTCAAAGAGGAAGGAACATCCACCATCACCATCCCTACTACGGGCACCAACAGTTGTAGGATAATGTGCCTATGTTGCCAGCTCCATTCACTCCAGCACCGCAACCAGCACCCATCCACCATGTTCTTTTTAATCCAGCCACCTCTTCCTCCTTATCTGCCCGCCTTCAATGAATCTCAAGAGTCATTCACCGAGCTCAATGTTTCAATAAGTGAGGTGGTTTCGATTTTGCAGAAGCAACCTTTCTTTAAAAGGCCTGCTCCATTGCAATCGGACCCGAAGACCAGAAATCTCTCCATGTACTGTGTGTTTCACAAGGAGAGAGGTCACTTGACTGATAACTGCAGAGCTCTCCAGACATTGGTGGAGAAGCTCCTTAAAGAAGGAAAGTTAAATGATTTGGTCCAGAAGGGTGATCCCTCTAAGGCTTTGACCTCCAAAAGCAAGGAGGTAGTAGAGGTCCATTGTGAGTGCGAAGAAGTGGATGACATTGTACCGCTCGACAACGTGGGGTATCCAAGCGAGTGTGTGGATGCAAATGATGAGGGAGCTCTGGGCTACCACTTCTGCATCCACGCGGGTGCAAGTCTCGAATCCTCGAAGAAATCAAGTCTCGCTAGAATCTTCAGATCTGAGGTTGCTACTACCTAATCTTCTGCTCTGGTCCGAGGGACTGTCACCTTCGAACAAGAAGAACTTCCTCTAACTGCCAACCCTTTCACCGATGCAGTTGTTATTAAGGCAGTCATCGAAAATTATACCGTTGAGAATATCTTGATCGATACTGGATGCTCCGTTAACCTCCTCTTCAAGCCAGCTTTTGAAGGCCTAAAGACTGGAAAGACTCTCTTTTCCACTGAAGGGCCTCTCTATGACTTCTCTGGGAAAAATAGAGGTAGAAGGGAATGTCACCCTCTCGGTGACCCTCAGAGTGTTGGGAATAGTGCCTAGCAATGTTCATGATTTGAAGAAGTGCTCAGATCAATGATAAATGTGCTATCTATTTGATGGTATATTTTATTAATGACTGCAGAAGATAATCCATATATATAGTAATTTTCTAAGTCCAAAATCATCAAAGAAAGACTGCCATATTGTTGAGATGATATACATATCGTTGAAATGCATCAAAGCGACATCACTAGTATCAAGACTATAAAAGTAATGAAAACAAACTAAGTAAAATATCATCTCAAGACTCAGCAGATGAATCGTTGAGAAAGATAACATATCATCGAGACAGTTCTGACGATATCATCTTGAAGAAAGCTTATCGTTGATAAAGCTAAGTTCAGATATCTCAACGATATCATCTTGAATAAGATGTATAGTCTTGAAGGTTGAAGAAAGCTTATCATTGATAAAGCTAAGTTCAGATATCTCGACGATATCATGTTGAAGAGGATGTATCGTCTTGAAGGTTGAAGAAAGCTTATCATGGATAAAACTAAGATGTCTTCTTAAAGAAGAGGTATAGCCTTGAAGCATAAAGACATAACTCATTAGGTCATGAAGAAAGGTTCATGTAGACAGACATTGGTTTGAAGACTTTATATCGTCTAGAAGATCAAGATGATATCGTCTTGAAGAAAGACTATCAGCCTGATGAATAATTCCAAATCTTATAAAAAGAAACATCTTGACGATATCATCTAGAAGAAGCAATATCATTGAGATATAAAGTAGAGTCTTGAAGAAGGAATTATATCGACGATATCGTCGTGAAGAATATCTGTCGTTTACAATGATCAAGACGATATCGGCTTGAAGGAATTTTATCACCTTGACAGTTGCAAAGTTGCATGTAATGCGCAGATGTTCTTTGAAATTGGGATTTAGGGAATGTGCGCGCCGCCTATCTTGCACACCAATCAATGCGTAATTAATGGTATATTCTCCATAGAATATAACTGTTGCACAGTATTTAATGAAGAATACTATTACTTTCATATTCTGCAAGTTTCAAGAATGACAAGGCATTTATGATAATTTATTCTGTTGTTTCTTTTAAATATTCTATCAGGCAAATTATGGAAGAATTTTATAAGTGCTTTTATGCAAAGTTACAGAGGAATATAAAAGAAAGTAATTGTTGATTTCACAAGCGGACTTAACTTTCTTACAACATATTGATTCTGATTAAGAAAAGAAAAGAAGAGCTCAAGCAGAAAATCTTCATCACTTGGCTCAGAAGACAAGAAAGAATCTCCTTCCTGTACAAGAAGTGCATCTATCAACTAAGGAGAAGATTCAAAAGGAAGCCTCAGTAATCCACAAGATCACTGGGCTTACGTATGCAAGAAGAATAAGAAGTCTGTTATTCAAAGCTTATATCTTGAAGCCTCCTCTTCTACAACAGAACATCATCTTTCTTATCTGGTAGGTCTCTGGGTGAGCCTGAGCTTGTAGGATCTTATGATAGATCTGAGTTTGTAAGGTTCTTTGTGAGCCTGAGTCCTGTAGGGTTCTTTGTGAGCCTAAGCTCGGTAGGGTTCTGTGTAAGCCTGAGTTTTGGTAGGATCTTGGTACAGATCTGAGTGCTTGGTAGGACTTGTAAAGTTTGAGAAATTTTTTGTAAGGTTTGTATAACCTGAGTGTATGCTTTTTTGTGTGAAGGGCTGAGGTAGGGCCTGATGAGTCCAATTTATATACTGATTTTCGGACTCATCCGGGCTATTTTTCCTGCTTTTGTACTTCAATTTTTGTTCGTATTTGTTTATATTCACCTTGTTCATGTTTGTGCTTGAAGTGCTTGTTTAGTCCCGTTGTAGTGTGCAATTGCACACTACATTGCTGGGGGTAAGCACACTGTGCTCCCCATGGTATTTTTCTCTTTATGTTGGTGCTGGAAGTGTATTCCCAGCGTGTGCTTTGGCTGTGAATAGGGGCAGATCCCCATTTTGCCTGAATTCATGTCTGCATGAATCGCACGGTCGTGCATTTTCTTGACGCACAGACGGCTGCGATCGTGCGCTCATGGTAGCTGGCAAAATGGTGATCTGAATGTGGTCGTGCATTTTTACGCACGGACGGGTTCGCCCGTGCGTGAGTAAAACGCACGAGCTCCCTGTTTGCCTGGTTTTTGGTCATTCGGAAGTTACCCGTGCATTTTTACGTATGGTCGGATTCGACCGTGCGTGAGTAAAATGCCCGATTCGACCGTGCGTGAGTAAAACGCACGGGCGTGTCTTCCTTCTTCGTGCCATTCTGCATGTATAAGTTTCGCACGGTTCACGCACGGTCGTGCGTTCGACCGTGCGTTATAAATTTTCTGATCTTTTCTATAAAAGCGCAGTTTCCGACCTAAAGCACGAGGACCAAAAGAGAATATATATATATATATATATATATATATATATATATATATATATATCCCTAGCGTTTTAATTGAAACTTCTATCTCTATCATTTGGAGTAGGCCGTGTGCACACCCATTTTTAAAGTCAAGTCTGGGGGTGTGTTACACGTGTTTTATTGGGGGCTGCTATGATTTAGCACTTTTGTGTGCTCATTTGGGTTGCGATTAGCCTTCACGTTTATCTTTGTATTCCAAACCATAACCTAAGCCTCTTATTAACCTAAAGTCCTATCGATTCATCTTGTGAGTTCACTAGCGCCGTGGAGAGAGTGTGACCGGGCGAGCTTATGGTTCTCGATGTTGATGGATTTCAACGGAGATAATTCCGAGTTCCGGTCTTGGGTAACATTCACCTTTTCGACTTGCTTACTTTCGTACTACGCGTGACCACGAGATTTACCAACATTCCATTTTTGAGTAAAAATAAATTCCTTTTTACGCATTTACACTTTTATAAATTAGCTAGCATATTTAGAAACTTCTTCTAATAAAGTTCTATGCACACAAGTATGCAACTTCTCATTTTACTCAATGTTCGCAATTATTTGGCTACCAATGCTTTTTCCCACTCTGCCGGATTTGTTTGCTCGGGACGCGCAAATAGGTAAGTCTGGGGGTGTGATGAGTCCAATTTATATACTGATTTTCGGACTCATCCGGGCTATTTTTCCTGTTTTTGTACTTTAGTATTTGTTCATATTTGTTTATATCCACCTTGTTCATGTTTGTGCTTGAAGTGCTTGTTTAGGCCCATTGTAGTGTGCAATTGCACACTACATTGCTGGGGGTAAGCACACTGTGCTCCCCCATGGTATGTTTCTCTTTATGTTGGTGCTGGAAGTGTATTCCCAGCGTGTGCTTTGGCTGTGAATAGGGTCAGATCCCCATTTTTCCTGAATTCATGTCTGCATCAATCGCACGGTCGTGCGTTTTTTTTGATGCACGGACGACTGCGATCGTGCGCTCATGGTAGCTGGCAAAATGGTGATCTGAATGTGGTCATGCGTTTTTATGCACGGGCGCATCAATGGGGCCTCAGGAAGGAACTCATCAGGAGCTGGAGTTATATTGATTAACCCGATTGGGTTTGGATTAGATCAGGCTCTGATGTTCTATTTGATGGGTTTTCTATACATCAAATGTAGATAGCATATCACATATGCACAACGGAAATAAAGAACAAGGACAACCCTAAACAGTTCAAGGAACTTGCGATTTCATGAATCAAGAAATAGATGAAGCAACACATTGCAATACCTGAAGGGGATTGAGTCAACACTCAACCAAGATTCTCCAAGAAGTAATCTCGAAGACAACTTCTGAGTCCCAAGCACTGAAACCGATCGGCGCCTCTACGGGAGTCCACACGAGCGATGAATAACCCTAGCTTCTTATCGCATAAGAACTAGGTCGGAGAAGAAAATCTCTCTACGTCTCCCACGAACTGCTAGGTCCGGCGATAGGGAGAAGCGACGACGGCGTCGGGGTGCAGGAACAGCCGATCGGAACCCTTCCGTCTCTCTCGTTCTTTCGAAAAAGGAGATCACTTATTTAGGGTATAGAATTGTATTCTATTTATACCCAGGCGAGAGAGAGAGAAGCTATCCGCAAACCCACGACTTACATTGGAGTAAACATAATTCGTCGAGTGAACCTTTCACTGAAGAAATTCGTCGAGTAACAAACTGAATTCGTCGAGTAAAACAATATTCATCGAGTGAACCTTTCATTAAGAAGTTCGTCAAGTAATAAATGATTCGTCGAGTAATCATAAATTCGTCGAGTCATAAATTCATCGAGTTCGTCAAGTCATTATGATTTCGTCGAGTAATCATAAAATCGTCATTCGACGAACTAAAGTAAGAGTCGTCGAGACACTCTCGACGACTCGACTCGAAAACTCGTCAACACACTCCATACAATATTCACAATACCTGTGGAGCATTCAGATGACTCGACCCAACTCCAATAAGTCATAGGATTGGTCCTTCACTCATATCCAATATGAGTAAGGCCAACACAATTCTTTCTCCAACTTCTCCAAACACTCTTGTGTGTGACCCCATTGTCTCAAATCGCGTTGGCAGTGAGACTAAATGCTTGATCAATTCTAGATCACCTTGGAAACACTAACACTATTTTCCAACAAGTAACAATTAAGCGGAGTATGAAGCCTTACTCGCTGGTCTTAGATTTGCAAGAGAGCTAGGGATTGAAGAAGTCCAAGTCAAAACTGACTCTTTAGTAATGACATCTCAAGTGAATGGAACCTTCTAGGCCAGAGATCATATTTTGAAGCTATACCAAGCTCTGGTAAAGAATGAGATTAGTAAATTCAAGAGATTCACTATTCAGCATATTCCAAGAGAGGAGAACGCGAAATATGATGAGTTAGCTAAGATTGGTCTCCATTCGGGAGGAACCACCTCAGAATTATTTCATCCAGCTATCGAGGAAGGAGATATTACGCAAATATTTCAACGGCCATCTTGGGTGGATCATTTCGTTCTCTATCTCACATCTGGGGAATTCCATCCAACTGTAAAGGATAAGAAAAGATTTAAACTAAAAGCAGCATATTATTACCTTGTTGTAGGAGTGCTTTACAGGAAAATTTTCCTCTCACCGTTGGCGAGGTGTGTTCTAAGGATGAAATTCCAGTTGTTTTTCAGGAGGTTCATTCTGGAGAATGCGTCAGTCATTCAGGATCTAGAACTTTAGAGAAGATGATTCTAAGATAAGGATACTTCTAGCCCCAAATGAGAAATGATGCAGAAAAGTTTGCAAAGAGGTGTGTCCAATGTCAAAAATTTGCCCCTCTTCAGCGTTAGCCAGCTCAACAGCTCAGGTCGATAGCAACTCCATGGTCATTCGCAGTTTATGGGATGGATTTGATCGGGCCTTTTCCTCTAGCTAGCAGACAATGTCATTTTGTCTTAGTTATTATCGATTATTTCAGCAAATGGATTGAGGAAAAGGCATTAGCAAAAACTACTACCCAAATTATGAAGAATTTCATCTGGTGAGAGAATGTATGCAGACTTGGAATTCCTATAGCAATTATCATAGATAATGGTCCTCAATTCAACAACTCCAGTTTAATAAATTTTTGTGATCAAATCGGCACTGAGCTACATTTTGCTTATGTACATCATCCTAGAAGCAATGAGCAAGTAGAAGCTGCCAATAAGTTGGTAATCATTCTCTTATAGAAGAAAGTGGAGAATCTCATAGGTAATTCGGCAGAACAATTATCTTCGATGTTATGGACTCTAAGAACAACTCCAACCTCAGTAATTGGAGAGACTCTGATAGTTTATTAAGATGTAGTCTTAATCACCTAGAGGGGGGGGGGGGGGGGTGTGAATAGGTCTCTTTTGTTTTCAGCTTTAGCCTAGCTGTTTTCTGAGTTAATGTTAATAATAAATCAAGCACACAGAAAACACAACAAGCATTTATATAGGTTCCTCAAGACATGGTGTCTTGAGTAGTCCTCTATCCCCCTTCACCTTTCTAACAATGAGTTAGACAAGGCCAACACCTCCAATATCAGCTCCAAGATCTTACAAATCAGATCCCTCAAGATCTCTCAGGATTTCCCAAACCATACCTCAGGCTCAATAACCCCACCTCAGGCACAACAACCCTACCAGCTCAAACCTATCAAGAAGTCCTACCTCAAATCTCCACTGAGATCCTGCACTCAAACTGAACTCTCAACTCTACACTCAGGCACAACAACCCTACTCCCTCAGGCAAAGTGCCCTACAAACTCAGAACAATTATCTTCCTGCAGAAGTTATAAAGAATGCTTACAACAGAAGATAAAATATAACTTTTTCAAGCCTTGGTCTTCTGTTGCAGACTTGAAGTAGGGAGGAAAATAAAAGCTTCAATCCTTCCTCTCTCTCTAATCCTTCTCTTTAGTAGATGAATGAGTATCAACTTGCTCTTCTTGAATCACTTAGGTATAACAAACTTTCTCTTCCTGTAGCTTCATGAAGCAGGAAGAGAAATCTTCTTGACAACCGTCAATGAAATAGTAGGGGTGAGTTCTTTTTGCCAAAAGCTTCTTTCTTAAAAGCCCTAAATTGTTCTTTTATACTCCTCCAGTCTTCAACGGCTATAAGATGGCCTCTGACAAAGTATGGAGGTGATTGGATCACCTTATCTTGCTTTTTTGCAACTTGCGCCAAAAGCAAAACCCCACAACACATTTGAATCTGTCTCAGCGGTTTGGCTGAGACAGTTTCCAATCTCAGCAGCTACTTCAGTCCGACTCAGCGGATCTGCCGAGACAGACAGTTGTCTCAGCAGTTTTCCTCTATCTGCAGCTCAGCTGGCCCAGACACCTTCTCAGCGGCTCCTGGCCTTGTCTCAGCGGTTCAGTTGAGACTGAGAGATCATCTCAACAATTTTTAGCAGTAAGCCACTTAACATATTCTACACCTTGAAATAACCTAACCCTGCATAGTTATAAGGTAAAATAGGGTTTATCAAATATAACTTGTACTTATCATTGAGTGTGATGCTTTTTCAAATCAAGGGAACATTGAGGGTAATATTCTCAACAATCTCCCCCTATTTGAAGAAGACAGAACACCCCCAATGCTAAGGTACATAACAAATAAACACTTATCATGTAACTTCTCTACATGGCATTCATCATAACATAATCATGCTAACACTATTATTGCATTTCAGATAATGTCATAACAAATAATCTTCATGACAAGCATAATACCACATAGTTTATCAACCCAATAATGTGATTAGGTAATCATGTCAAGGCATCACAGATTAACTTATGCAATAACACACAGAAATATTAAGCTATGACTGAGATTAGCTTACAACATAAAGTAATAGATTCAACAACTCATTCATTTTCATTTCAGATAAATTGTTGAAACATTGTTCAAATTACATTCAGATATTCATAAAACTTAGATACACTCTTCTAAGTTTTTCTCTTTTTAGAAGAAGTTGAGCATTCAGCAATGTCAGCAATAGCTTCTTTCCCTTTGGTTGAGTCCTCTTTATCTGCATTTGCTGCTTCTATTTTAGCTATTTTCTTCCTATTTTCCTGCCTTTTGAAGTACATGAATGGATTTGGAATGTACTTTGATGGCATCCTTTTTGGATTCTCCTTTCTTACCAGATTGTTTTTAATATCCTTTCTCTCTTAGTGTTTATTTCCAAGTGTTTTATCCACTCTTCAGAGGGATATATCTTATCAATATCTCCGCAGATTTGACCATGGCTGATCCATGCATTTATAATGATGCTCTTGGAGTCTTCATTCCAGTATTCAATGTCTGGATCTTTGGTCTGTTCATCCCTCTGCTTGGCCATAAACTCTTCAGCAAGCATTGTGTGTTCTCTTTCTCTTTTCTTTGCCATTCTTGCATTCTGGGCTATTTCTTCCTATTTAGAGAAATCCCAATCCTCTGCTCTTTTCCTATCCAGGAGGGGAAGGTTTAAGACAAGCCTTGTTCCTTGCAGAACCTTGAGGGCTAGCTCAGAATTGGTTACAACAATGTTGTCCCCCCCCTTTCTGGCTTCTTCAAATATCTTCTGATTTATGTCCTGTTGAGCAGCAGTTATTAAGCCAGAAATTGTTTGGAACACATTTTCAATATCAGCCTTCAACTCATCCTTGTTCCTGTCAGCCTCACCATTCTGTTGCATGGCAGTGGAGTACACATATTCTTGTATCTAGTTTGAGGATTTTTCTATTACCATCTGTCTTGCTGACATAGTTCTTGACATATGTCATATCCTTCTCAGACAGTTGGAGGTGTTTGTCCATTGATCTTAGAATTGTATTTTGAGAGACCACTATATTCTCTGCCAGATCAAACCACTATGTCATTTGTTTATTAAGGATTGTTGTGTCTTCGTTGATCTCCTTGACCTCAGCCATTACTTCAGATTTCACATTGAAGATGGAATGATCTATATATGCTTTGACTGTAGAAGCTGACCTATCAATATAATATTTCATAGATGTTAGATGAGTATCTAACATGATCTGAATGGCATTGAGAATGCTCTCATTGGACTGTGATGAGGTGGAGGTTGATGCTTCCAGTTCAATGATTAGAGGTTGTTTATCCTAAATGTCAACTGCTGGAAGCTCCCCCTCAGCATGATGATCCTCTCCTTCAATAGTTTTGGCTGTAGGATCAGTGTTGTCAGGATCTCCATCATCATCAACATCATCAATATTATTATCATCCTCATCCTCATTATCAGCATAATCCTAATTGTCTGGAACTGATGAGTCCAAGAAATTTAGAACATCATCAGGTTGTCTTGGACCTGGTGAATCCCAGAGAGCAGGTTCATTATCAGGATTAAGCTGAATTCTTCTTTTAAGATTTAAGATGATTGTGTCAATCTTACTTTGCATGTCCTCAGGAGAAGGAACTTTATCTTCATCAATCCTGTGAGAGGCAGCTTCACTATCATTATGGACATGAGCAACATCCATGGAAGATGGTTCTTGTTGTTGTTCCCCCTCAGATAGGGCATCCATCTGGACTTGAGGATCTGAAGTTCATATTATTGATGATTCATTAGTAATTAACTAATAGATTGGTTAAGATTAGATAACATTATTAGTAATGCGGAGTTTAAGAATTAATTACCAGGGGTGATATCTATCTCCAAGACATTTTTATAGACAAGCTCAACAGGAGTCTTGTCACCCATATTAGCATTCTTTTCAGGACTGCTGTGAGATCCAAGATCAGCACCAGCACCCTCATTCTTATCTGAGTGGTCTGAATCAGAACTTGACATAATCATTCTTGGCTTCTTTACTGCTTTGGATTTCTTTTTCCCTTTGTCCTTTGCCTTAGAGGGCTGGCTCATGGGGAGCACCCTGGTGAACCTATCTAGGGTTTTTATGTCCATCCTCTTCAGGTAATGGATATTTGATCCTTTTAACCCTTTATACTTCTCAGGATAGGTTTGGATTAGATATAGGGATAGAATTCTACCCATATTAGGTGCTTGCAGACATTCCTTAAGTTTTTGAAATATAACTTCTACCCAAGTAGTTTTCTTTGTTGGAATGATCCTTGTCATTATGTCAAACATAGATTGGGAGATTGTGTCATGAGACCCAGGCTCGCAGAGAATTGCTTTTCCCACCATGTCAGATAGAAGTTTGCCTCTTTGATTGAAGAGTTTCCTTTTTAATGATCCTGTCTTGGCATCACTGTACTCAACCCACTTCAAAGCCTTTTTCTTATCCTTGTCAGAGATTTCTTCCTCCTCATCCTAACTACATGAGGGTATTTGTAGGGCTTTCTCTATTTTGGCTGAGGTTATTTTCACTTTTTCTCCTCCTATCTTTGACTTCAAAGATGACTTGGAAGAAGACAACTTTGCATTGCTGAACCATTCCAGAACTTCAATTCTGAGAATGACAGTTGGTTCAGAAAGAATATACTCCAGACCTTCGGCTTCCAGGAGTTGAATCAGTCCCTTTATCTCCTCTAGAGTATGGGCAAATCCATTCCTTACAATTTCATAGCCCTCTAGAAGATCCTTTGAACTCTTTGGCACCATTTTTGCTGTAGAAGAAGACGCTGGGACAGAAGAGAATATGATTCATCTCGACGGCTAGGAAGGAAGGGTTGTGTATTTTTCATTAATTAACAATTATCTATTTATATAGCCTGAATCTATGTTTTGGTTAGCTCTAATAATTAAAGTTTAGTGAACTTATTATTGTAATGAGATTTAGGTCATTTGGGGTTGCATTTAGACAAACTATAATAGAACTAGCCCGTCTCAGTGGAACCGCTGAGACGACAACATAAACTGCTGGGATAGAGGACTGTTAGCCGCTGGGACAATTTGGCTGTCTCAGCGGTTCAGCTGAGATTTTTCCCTGCTGTCTCAGCGGCTCAGCTAAAATAATCTTATCTGTTTTAGCTGACCTTACTACCTAATCATTAATCCATTTGAGATGTAATTGTTGTATGTTCTAACCATGTCACTAAGAGTATTGATGTGACAACATTGTAAATCATAACATAACATGCATAATATCATAAATGATTGATAGAAGGAAACATTTGACACTATTCAATATTTAACATTCCTAGTTCAATCTTGAAAGCATTAAATTTAGCTTCATCCAATGGCTTTGTAAAGATATCAGCAACTTGATTGTCAGTGGGGACAAATTCAATGCAAATATCTTTACATTCAACATGTTCTCTTATAAAATAATATCTTATCTCAATGTGCTTAGTCCTGCTATAAGAGACAGGATTCTTAGCAATAGAGGTAACACTGGATGAGTCACAATATAGAGGAGACTCACTTACCTTGAGGTTGTAGTCCTCTAACTGATGTTATATCCACAAAAGTTGTGCACAACAACTACCTACAACAATATATTCAGACTCAACAGTGGACATTGTTACACTAGTCTGCTTCTTGTTGCTCCAAGATATCAACCTCCTTCCTAGGAACTGACAAGTACCACTTGTGCTTTTCCTATTTTCTTTGCATCCTGCAAAATCTACATCTGAAAATCCAGTTAGTTCAAAATCATTGTTCTTAGGGTATCAAAGGCCAAGATGCAGGCTGACTTTAAGGTATCTCAAAATCCTCTTTGCAGCCGAGTAGTGAGATTCCTTAGGGCATGTCTGGTTCCTAGCACAAACACATGTAGCATACATAATGTCTGGTCTACTAGCAGTTAGATACAATAGGGATCCAATAATGCACCTGTACATGGATTCATCAAAGGCCTTGCCCTTCTCTTCCTTGTCCAGGGAAATGTTGGACCCCAAGACAGTTTTCATGGTGGAAGCTGATTCCATCCCAAACTTCTTGATAAGCTCCCTAGTGTACTTAGTCTGAGAGATGAATATCCCCTCATCAGACTATTTCACTTGGAGGCCTAAAAAGTACTTGAGCTCTCCCATACTACTCATCTCAAAATCCCCCTGTATACTGTTGGCAAACCTTTTGCAGAGGTTGTCATCAGTAGACCCAAATATTATGTCATCAACATATATTTGGACTAAAAGACACTTGCCCTTTGTTTCCCTAAGAAACAATGTGCTATCTATCTTTCCCCTCATGAACTTGTTCTTGATGAGAATGCTAGACAAGGTCTCATACCAAGCCCTATGGGCTTGCTTTAGACCATATAGAGCTTTCCCAAGTAAATACACATGAGAAGAGAGGGTTGGATGCACAAAACTTGATGGTTATACAACATATACCTCTTCCTTCAAGTCACCATTGAGGAAGGCTGATTTGACATCCATCTGGTATACTTTGAACCCCTTGTGAGCTGCATAGGCAAGGAATAGCCTAATTGCTTCTAAACTTGCAACTGGGGAAAAGGTTTGATCAAAGTCTATCCCCTCTTCTTGTCTATAGCCCTTGGCTACTATTCTAGCCTTGTTTTGATGATGATTCCATTTTCATCCAACTTGTTTTATATATCCATTTGGTGCCAATGATGTTGTGTCCTTGAGGTTTTTGCACCAAATTCCATACCTTGCATCTTTTGAATTGAAGAAGTTCTTCTTGCATGGATTGAATCCAGAATGTATCTTGTTTGGCTTCTTCAAACTTCTTGGGCTCCATTTGTGATAGGAAGCTCAGGAATAGAGCTTCATTGTGAGCCCTGCTTCTGGTTAGTACACCTTGGTTTTGATCTCCAATGATTTGTTCTCTTGGATGATCCCTTAAGTGTCTTGTTGTTGCAGGCAATCTATCCTCTATTTGCTGTATTTCTTCTACTTGTTCAGCAGTATCTTCAGCAACCTACACCTCTTCATCTTCAGGAATTACGGCATCTGTATAGACTTTGCTGTTGCTGGATGGGCCTTATACAGTCATCTTTTCCATTGCCTTTTCACTTCCTGTCAAAACAGAAGTACTAGACCATCCCTTATAGATTAGGCTGGTCTCATCAAACACCACATACATAGACTCTTCTACAACATGAGTTTTCTTATTATAAACTCTCTAAGATCTACTATGTGAGCTATAGCCAACAATAACCCCCACATTGCATTTCTCTGCAAACTTTGTTAGTTGAGATTTTCCATTGTTTAAAATGTAGTATTTTGATCCAAAGATTCTAAAGTATGAAATTGTTGGCTGTTTGCCTTTCAGAATCTCATAGGGGGTAATTCCATGAACCTTATTGATGGAAGCTCTATTGAGAACATAACAAGCAGTATTGACTACCTCATCCCAAAAATATTCTGGGAGTGAGGAGTCACTAAGCAATGTTCTCCCAGCTTCTATCAAGGTCCTATTCCTCCTCTCAGCCATACCATTTTATTATGGAGTCCTTGGGGAGGAGAACTCTTGGGTGATACCAAATTCTTGACAAAACCTTGTTATGACTTTAGATTGAAATTCTGTGCCATGGTCAGTCCTAGTCCTGACCAAAGAACATTACAATTCCTTCTGAATTGCCTTGACATGATTTATAAAGACATTTAAAGTATCTGATTTCTTCTTAAGGAAGAATACCCATGCATATTTTGAGTGATCATCAATAATCATCAAAGTATACAACTTCCCTCCTAGGCTCTAAATTAGCAAAGGACCAAACAAGTCTATGTGCAATTGATATAGACATCTTTCAGTGTCTTTGGAGCCAATACTTTAAAAGGTGGCCCTTATTTGCTTACACATTTGGCAAGCATGACAGGGACCACTTTTAATACATTTCAAGTTTGGACTATTCCTAACAAGGTTTTTAGAGAATTGTCTATACATTGTCTTGTAGTTAATGTGAGCAAGTCTCTTGTGCCATTGAACACAAAGAGACTCACTTCCATTAGCCACAAGACATACAGAAGATAGAGAATTATTGTATATAAAATCTAAACAATAAACATTCCCACTCCTAGTGCCTGAGAGAATGGTCTCTGAGTCATTAGACTTTTTGATAAAACACTTGTCATTGTAGAATTCAATGACATACCCTAAATCACATAGTTGACTTATGCTTACTAGGTTGTGCTGCAACCCTTCAACATAAGCTACCCTTGTGATTGAAACTATGCCATTGGAGATCATACCATATCCTTTGGTGATTCCCTTTTCAGATCCACCAAAGATGACTTTAGGTCCATTCTTCATAGCTGTATAGTCCTGTAAAAGACTTCTGGTGCCTGTCATGTGCCTTGAGCACCCACTGTCCAAGTACCATACTTGTTTAGGACTGGTACTTGAACTAACCTGCAAGAAGGAATTTAGTTACCCTTAGGAGCCCAAATAATTTTGGGTCCTAGGTCCTTGTTAGCATGATAAGACGATCTCACACCGGCTGCACCCTTTGCAAGAAGGCTCTTCTTTGTAATTGGCACATTGGGATTGTCCCAACAATCTATTGGAAAGTGTCCCACCTTACCATAATACCAACATTCATGAATGTTGTATCTCCTCTTCTGAACATGTCTTGAGGAAAGAGTATTAATATGCTAGTGTTCAGGATGGGAGAAAGCAGCAGTTTTGTTATTCCTTTCAGCAATGATTTGGATGAATGTTATTCTGTGGATAGTCTTGGCACCCTTTGTCTTGATGACATCAACTTGCTTTGGCTTGGGAGCTAGGCAAGATTTGATGGCATCAGACACTGAGCAGTAAGGCTTGTCTACAGGTTTGAAAACAGTCATATTCTTTGCTGGAATGAACTTGGAAGAGCTAGCTTCCTTACTCTTGGATGATGGAACTGAAGAACCAAATACAAATGGTCCAGTTTGGGCCATTTGAATTTCTTCATGGGGAGACTTCATAGCACTCATTCACATGCCCTTTCTTCCACTAAGGGAAGGAGTGTTTTCCTTCTTATAGGATCTTCCATTCTTCCAGTGACCATACTGATGCGATATTTCGGCAAGTGCACCGGTCGCGCAAGTAATAAAGTTTGGGAATAGGATCCCCGAGTGTCGGTCTCTTGAGGAATGCAGGTTGGGTAAACGAATCGTGTTGTGTGACTATTGTTACACAAGCGTAAACAAACACACAAAAAAGGGGGGTTTTGGTTGGGTTTTCCTACTCTTAACAACAATGAAGGAAATGCGGGTCGAAAGCACCGCTTCACAAGGCGAGATGGATGCAAAGGCCGCGATGCCGTGCTTCGTGAGGCGGATGGAGCGTGCTCTAGTGTGGGAAGGCGAGGGTTGCAAACACCTCTTCACAAACTCCGTTAGCTCTTGCTAACGCGGATCGAACACCTTGAGTGCATGAGTGAGTGAGTGGATGAGTGGAGGCGAAGCGATTCACAAGCAAGTAATGACGAAAAGAGAAGAAACATTCATTTCATTTAAACCAAACATCATGATATTCAAGTTTAAAAGATTCAAAGATTACAACGAAGGAGAGAGGAAAGAGATAACCAATGGATGAAGACTAGCGGCCATTCACGGCCGGAATGGTAGTTTGTCAAGCTACCTCCGGGCTCGGGCGGACTGTGCTTCCGGTGTGGAGAAACTGTCACGATCTCTCCACGTGGTTCTGTCGTCTTCTACCTCAGGATTCCTCTTCTTCTTACCGGACTGGAGTGGAAAAACAGCTGCTTGAGGGCTTGCGGATGGTGGAGAATGCTCCCGGACAATGGAGAAATGCTTGGAATGGTTGGAGAGGACTTCCCCTTGCGTAGGAGATGAAGTGGAGGTGCCCAGGGATGGAAATCGCCAGCATACGGACTGCCAATCGCGCTCCCGGTGGCTCGATCCCGCCCTAAAATCGAAATAAGCATATATATAGGCGCTGGACTGAATACTGCACACGGTCATTGGCGCACGACCAGTGGTCGTGCGTACTGGAATTTTGCGATCGTGCGCGCTGCCTGGGCGGAGCCTGAAATGAAAGAAATTTATAAAATACAAGTTCGCACGACCAGTGGTCGTGCGCACTATCGTAAATGGTTGTGCGATAAGCCAAACATAACTCATAAAATGGGCGTTAAGTGCGCACGATCAGTGGCGCACGACCAGTGGTCGTGCGCGATAGAGCCAGTGATCGTGCACAGTGTTCCTGTACAGAATTGTACCGGGAACACCTGCACGACTCCTGTTCCAGCATACAACACCAGTCTAGCCACTGGAGGTGGCACTTAACACTGCATGAAAACTAGTAACGAAGATGAACAAGAAATAACACCAAAATGGGCCTAGAAGTGCACTTAGCATGGAGTATTAAATAGGAATGAAAACATGTCTAAAGTGAAGTGCAAAGACTAGAAAATCTGCCCAGATGAGTCCATAAATGTGTATATAATTGGGACTCATCACACCCCCAGACTTACCTGTTTGCGCGTCCCGAGCAAACGAATTCGGCGGAGTGTGAAAATGGTAGTTAACAAAGAAAATTACACAAAAGAGTACAATGCGAAGTAACAAAAGCAGGCAAATAAAAATTTAGTAAAAAGAGATTCTAACTATGCCAACTAATTTACGAAAGTATTAGAGCGTAAGTAGAGATTCAGTTATACTCAGTTGGTGAATTATGATGAATTCGAACGATCATGCCCGGTGTGAAAGTAACAAGACACTAAGGCGGGTGTTGCACAAGGTCGGGGTTTAGGAATAACTCCGCTGAAATCCATCAACGTCGTGAACCATACGCTCGCCCGGTCACACTCTCTCCACGGCGTTAGCAAACTCACAAGTCAAATCAATAGGGCTTTTAGGATTATATTAGGGCTTAGGTTGCGGTATGATATTCAAATTTAAACACGATGGCTACGCAACCCAAGTGAGCTAACAGAACGCTGCACCACACAAAACCAAAAACAATGCTCGTGTGACACACCCCTAGACTTATCATGAAAACCAGGTGTGCACACGGCCTACTTCACAATTACCAATAGATTTTCTATTTAGCTCGGAAGGATTTCTTTACGACATATTTCTTTTTCAGTTTTTTTTCTTTTTACAACATTTCTTCTTTTACTTATACTCCGGTTGGTTCAAATTCAGCAAAATAAAACGTGTTTTTCTTCATCACATCACAAAGATTCCAAAAATCACACCAAATCAAGAACATGAGTGCAGATAAACATCAATTTGGTTGCGAAAGTGGGCAAAGCTTCAGGCCTTTGTGAATGGAGGAGGAGCTGTAACAAGGAAGTGGTAGGAACAAATGTTGGCTTGCAAAGGTGAGCGAATAGGACATGGAAAGATGAGGCTCAAACTAGCCAAAAGGTGGCCTATATCATATTTAACTCAAAGAGTCGCTCTCGCCCATGCTTCGAGAGTCGCTTGGGGCAAGTTCTTAGCCCACGAGAAAGGTAAACCTTCCTCCCGACTCAAGCAACACACGACTAGTGCTCGTACACACACAACACCGGGTTATCGTCAATTTTGTTCACATTCACCATTTGAGTATAACAAATCTAAATTTACGCAAAAATACTAAACATAAATTAGATTCATAGAGACAATCTAGTTCTACTCAAATTCTACTGCAGCATGCGGGTGCGACTAGAACACTGCTCGAGTCAATATCGCACTCCAAATAGTAATTCCTAAGTTAACGTCCTATTTCACATTCCTAACCAAAATAGTTTATTTGGAAACAACACAAATAGGAAAGCGCGCACTCATGTGGGTGAAGTGGTGCAAGAAGCATGAAAACAATGATGATGACAAAGATAAATAATAAACAAACTTCTAGTATGCGGTGCAACTCGTACGCATAGTGGATAACACATGCTCTCCCCCAGACTTAATCTACACAATACCGGAAGATTGGCGTTGATTTCATGCACGATCCGCAGCATCCGCCAACACGAAGTACAAAGCACACCTGCAAACGGTACAACTAAAAGCAGCAAAAATAGATAAAAACTGAATTGAAACAGGTTAGAAAAACAAAAACAGCAAATCTGGGTTGTCTCCCAGCAACGCTTTTGTTTTATGTCCTTAAGCTGGACCAAATACCTGTATTATAAATGTTTAAAGAGTGCAAAAATTAAATAAGAGAGCATAAGAGAAGGTTTCACAAAATAAGAGAAATACAGAACATCAGCTGTAAGCACTTTTATGGTGCTCGTCTCCCAATGTCACCAACTGACACTCCTTGTTTATAATTGTGCCATCGTATAACTTCAGTCGATGCCCATTGACCTTAAATTTGTCTCCCTTATCCCATGATATTTCGATGGCACCAAAGGGAGTGACGTCGGTCACTGAGAAAGGACCGCTCCACCTCGATTTTAACTTCCCTGGAAAGAGGCGGAGACAGGAGTTGTAAAGCAGCACTTGGTCCCCAATTTTGAACTCCTTAGGGATGATGTGTCGATCATGCTGTTTTTTTGTTTTCTCTTTGTAGATGCGAGCGTTTTCATAAGCGAAATGCCGGAGCTCTTCCAATTTGTTGAGTTGTGAACGACGCACCTTGGCTGCGGCTCCAATGTCCATGTTCAACAGTTTGGTTGCCCATAATGCTTTATGCTCCAGCTCCACAGGAAGGTGGCATGCCTTGCCATAGACTAATTGAAACGGAGTCATGCCGATAGGTGTTTTGAAAGCGGTCCGGTAAGCCCATAATGCGTCGTCGACCTTTTTAGACCACTCCTTCCTATTTGAATGTATTGATTTCTCGATTATTCGCTTGAGCTCGCGGTTGGATACTTCTACTTGTCCACATGTTTGGGGGTGGTATGCTAAGGAAATTTTATGATGGACCCCAAACTTTTTCATGAGCTGCACAAACTGCTTATTACAAAAATGACTACCGCCGTCGCTGATAATATTTCTCGGCGTCCCAAACCTGGAGAAGATATTCTTGTGGATAAAATGTAGCACCGTGCTGGCATCATTCGTGGAAACCACCTCGGCCTCCACCCATTTTGAGACATAATCAACTGCCACAATGATATAATGCTTACCATGAGACATTGGGAAAGGACCCATAAAGTCTATCCCCCAGACATCAAATGGTTCGCAGACCAGCATGTTATTGAGGGGCATCTCGTTATGCCGGGAGATATTTCCGGTCCTTTGGCATTCGTCACACCTGGTGACATAAGCATGGGCGTCCCTGAAGAGGGTTGGCCAAAATAATCTGCATTGCAAGATTTTTCGCGCTGTTCGAACGGCCCCGAAGTGCCCGCCAGCTTCTCTGTCATGGCAGTGCTGCAGTATAGACTGAAACTCGGCTTCAGGAACGCAGCGTCTGATAATTCCATCACTGCACGTATGGAATAAGAGCGGGTCTTCCCAAAAATAGTATTTTGAATCAGAGGCAAGCTTCCGTCTTTGCTGAGGGGACAGATTTGGAGAAAGGGTTTTACAAGCCAAGTAGTTAGCAATATCAGCGTACCATGGGGCTGTTGGATGAGGCGTAGTGATTGTGAATAACTTTTCATCCGGGAAATAATCGTTCGTTTCCTCCACAAAGCTGTTGGGGATGTCGGCCGTCATGTCGTACTCCAACCGCGAAAGATGATCAGCTATCACGTTCTCCACCCCTTTCTTGTCTTTGATTTCAAAATTGTATTCCTGCAGATGTAAAATCCAACGAATCAGACGCGATTTGGATTCTTTTTTGCTGAAAAGATACCTGAGTGCGTGGTCCGTGTACACGATTACTTCGGAAAGCACCAAGTATGAGTGAAATTTTTCAAAAGCGAAGACCACGGCTAGCATTTCTTTCTCCGTGGTGGTGTAGTTTGCTTGCGCGCTGTTGAGAGTTCGACTGGCATACGCAATGGTGTGAAAAGTCTTATCTTTCTTTTGACCGAGTACAGCACCTACGACCACATCACTTGCGTCACACATGATAATAAAGGGTAAATTCCAGTCGGGTGCCACCAAAATTGGAGCCGCGATGAGTTGTCCCCGTAAAGTTTCAAAGGCCTGCATGCATGCATCGTCGAAGTGGAAGGGGACATCCTTAACGAGTAAGCGAGTTAAAGGCTTCAAAATGGATGAAAAGTCCTTAATAAACCTTCGATAAAATCCCACATGACCAAGAAAACTTCGGATACCTTTCACTGACGTAGGCGGAGGGAGGTTTCTAATAACACTTACCTTCGCTTGATCCACCTTGAGCCCTTGGCAGGAAACCTTATGCCCCAACACAATTCCTTCGCGCACCATAAAATGGAATTTCTCCCAGTTCAAGACAAGATTGGTGTCCTCACACCGCTTCAAAGTCTTGGCCAAATTCGCGAGGCAAGAATCGAAGCTGCTACCAAAGAGAGTAAAGTCATCCATGAAAACTTCGAGAAAGTCTCCCACCATGTCAGCAAAAATAGAGAGCATACAGCGTTGGAAGGTTGCGGTGGCATTACACAGTCCGAATGGCATTCTTTTAAATGCAAAGGTACCTGAGGGACATGTAAATGTTGTTTTGTCTTGATCAGACGGGTCTATTAAGATTTGATTGTAACCTGAGTACCCATCCAAGAAACAGTAGTAGTCCTGCCCCGCTAACTTTTCTAACATCTGATCAATGAAGGGGAGTGGGAAATGGTCCTTACATGTAGCATCATTTAGCTTGCGGTAATCGATGCAGACTCTCCACCCGGTGATCATTCGGGCAGGTAGCAACTCATTCTTTTCATTGGCAACAACGGTGATCCCTCCCTTTTTCGGTACCACCTGAACTGGGCTGACCCATTTGCTGTCGCTGATTGGGTAAATGATGCCAGCGTCTAAGAGCTTTATCACTTCTGCCTTCACTACCTCTTGCATTTTTGGGTTCAAACGCCTTTGGGGCTGTGCTGAGGGTTTGTACTGATCTTCAAGAAGGATCTTATGCATGCAGACCGTAGGGCTGATTCCCTTAATGTCTGCAAGAGAGCGTCCGAAGACTTTAAGGTACTTTCTCAGCACACCCACTAATGCGGTTTCGTTGGCGGCGGAAAGAGCTGCGGAAATAATCACTGGATGCGTGGCATTTTCTCCAAGAAAAACGTACTTTAGAGAATCCGGTAGTTGTTTGAGAGCTGGATAAATGTTTGGATCAGCAGAATCACTGGATGGCCCTCCGATTGAATGTGGACTATCGGGCTGATTCGAATGAGCACCGTCATTGCCCAAGTCCTCGCGCCGCCAACACATCTCGCAGTCATCCAAATCCACATCGATCTGGTCATCGAATTCTTCAAGCAGCTCAGTCGGTTCGCATTCCGTGATTTGGAAGAGTTGCGACGGGTTGTGGACATTAAAGGATATAGCGTCCTCCCCCAATCTGAGCGTGAGCTCCCCCTGCTCCACATTAATGATAGCACGAGATGTAGCAAGAAAAGGCTGCCCCAATATAATGCGCACCATAGTATCAACCTTCATGTCGAGGATGACAAAATCGGCTGGAAATGCGAGGCCGTTTACTATTATTGTGAGGTCCTCGACAATTCCAGACAGTTTTTTGATCGACCGATCAGCTAGCTGTAGCATTACCCGTGTCGGCTTCAAGGTCCCTGCACCTAGTTCACGAAAGATAGAGAGTGACATCAAGTTGATTGATGCTCCCAAATCACAGAGCGCCTGGCTGAAACGGTGATGACCGATCCTGCACGGAATAGTGAAGCTGCCCGGATCCTTGCACATTGTGGGCATATTGGAGATGATGGCGGAGCACTCCTCAGTGAGGTCGATAGTCTTGAGATCCTCCAACAGTCTCCGCTTCGAAATCAAGTCTTTCAAGAACTTGGAGTAGCCCGGCATTTGAGAAATGGCTTCAATCAGAGGGATGCTCACTTGCACTCCTTTCATTATTTCCAGGAATTTGCGGAACTGCTTCTCGGATTTCTCGTTTCGCAACCTGTGGGGGAATGGGGGGTGAACAACACTTCCCGAGGGTTGTGCCTCGCTCACGAGGTCTGGCTCAACATGAATCTGAGTCTGCTTCTCGGCTACGTCTGCATTACACTTGTCAGTGGGCCTCACAAGTGGTTCCTGTCGAGGAGGATTGTCAACACCTCTACCGCTTCTCAATCGCATGGTATTCACAGACTCCGGATGCTGACTTGCAAGCCCAGAAACAACATTGGTAAGAATCCCTATAGTGGAGTGGAGCTGTTGAATTGCGGAAGATTGGTCATTCATTTTATCCAGCATCCCGACCACCAAAGCTGCTAACGACTCCGTTTGCCCTGACGGCACGTGACCCGCTGCTCTGTGGAATGTTACTGCATTCACTTCAGCAGTACTGGGGGATAGAATGACATGACTCCAGTGCTGGCTGGTGTGAACAATATTCACGACCACTTCCCATGCGTCCTTCCCTGATTTATTAAACAGGGCCCCTCCGGCTGCCACATCGAATAACAGACGGAATTTGTCCAACACGCCGAAATAGAAAATCAGAATTAGAAAGACTTCTGATAGATCTTCACGGTAGCACCCCCGATGCAGGGATTGAAAACGCTCCCAAGCATCAACCAGCGTCTCCTCCTTTCCCTGACCGAAGGTTATGAGTTCCCTGTACTTGTCCAACACTCGGGTACGGTGTTGAAACTCATGCAAAAATCTCCCGTCGAGCTGCTTCCATGAGGCCGCCTCTCTCTTCCGAAAATCCCAGTACCAGCTTTTGGCTTTATTATGTAGGGAAAATGAAAATGCTAGGATCTTTTGCGGGTCATTTTCAACTCCACTGAATATACATGTATAGTAAATTTCTAAGAAGTCCCGCACGTGTTGTACCGCATCTTCATGTTTATCCCCACTGAACTTGCAGTTCCCAGTCATATACTCAATGATGTCGGAGGAAATCCCGAAGTCATGATCATTCCTTTGTGCTTGAACCTTTAGATCATTTAAACTTCCTTGATAGATGCATTCCTGAATGGAGGTCATGCTAGGAATACTTGAAACCCAAAAGATTAGCGCACAATGGAAAGAACGAAGGTAAAGAAATGTGCGTATCAAAAATAAGCAAAGACAACAGAGGTAAACAAAGAGAAATAATAAAAGAGAAAAGTTCCTCGTGCAACGATTGTTGGTGCCAAAAATGGTACCTCCAAAATTCACACTAGAGGGGATGGGAGAAAACTGCGAAGTGCAGGTTACTAAGACAGAAGATGCTGGAACAAAAGGAAAAACGATCACGAAATGGCGATCACGAAGAAAGATTACGTTCCAATGAGAAGAGGATTCGTGAAGAATGCGATCTGAGGGTTGCCGAGATCGCGCGAGCTCTTAAGAAGGCTGAAAAAGAGGCTGAATACTATAGGGGGAAGGCTACGGCGCTGTCTGCGGAAAATGAGAGGCTGAGGAGCGGTCACGGAAAGATGCTGATGCGACCGGGTACCTCCAGCGATCATCCAGCGGAGAGACCGCAACCTGAAATTGTACTGATCCCCATGGAGCAGGTGGACAAGGAAATGTCGAAAATCCACCGGTCTGCAATGCTGGCTAATCACAGCCTGGTGTCGGTTATGGCCGCAGTGAACGACATGCAAGATGTCGCAGCTCATGTAGGGAGAAATAGGCCTCCTAGGAGATGAACATTTAACCTGAGACCGAGCGGTCTCTAGATTTAAACTATGTTTTGTAAAATTTTATTGTTATTTTTCCATATATTTGTGGCTGTTTTGATTTTAATGTTTTGTGCGGTCTTGATTTGTTAAGTTTTGATCTCTTTATGCCTTGGTTGCTTGTATTGCAGCTATTTTTTATTGATTGAGATCGCCAACCATAGTATGCTTTCATATAACTTTGCATAGGTCGAGCGGTCTGAACATGTTTTGGCTGGGCGGTCTTCAAGATGTAATGATTACGAAATGACCCTTCATCTTCTATAAATAGCCGTCTTCATGACCTTTCTTTTACGCTTTCTTGAATGCGCTCTAAACACCGATCTCATCGATCGCTAAAAATGGTGTCCGCTCGTGCTTCTTCTGCCACCATCTTCCTGAATGCCGATCACAAACAAGGTCGTCTATCAAAGGATGAATATATTGAGTTTATAAAGAAATATATGATCCAAACTCAGGTAGTTGTGAGACCGCCAACTGAACAAGAAAGGTTGAACTTTGCGGAGGAGAAAAAGTTTATTATTCCCATCGATCACTTTGATAATGGGTTGAGGATTCCCCTCCCATGGGAATGGCTAGAGATCCTGGAATATTACGGCTTCGTGCTCGCCCAGTTGGCCCCGAACTCCATCGGTCTAGTTAATGTCTTCATCAATTACTTGAGATCGGAAAGAGTGAAGTTTACAATGAATCTGTTCCGCGCAACCTTTACCGCGAAGATCTTGAAGGAAGGCAGAAAGAAGGAAGAGTTCAAAGGGTTGATGTACTTTTCAGCAGACGGAATAAAAATCCTGAATCTTCCAAATAAAATCTCCTTCTGGACAGAGAGGTTTCTTGTCTTTGAAGGTGACCTTGGCGGTCTCAAAAACTCGCCTTCTCCGCGACCTGACAGTATCTTTAAGAAGATAAAAGCGGTCTCAGAAGAGGAGCTGAAAATCTTGGCTTTCTTGGCGGGCAAGAGGATCGATCTTGTTCATTATCTAGCGATCTGGCCCGAGATTGCCGAGATTATTCCGGCTGAAAGTAAGCTTTTCTTGCGGTCTCGAATAATTTCCTTTCATACCTTTTGTACGCTTTCCTAACTTTTTCGCGCTTTTTAGCGACCTTTGCGGTCCCTGTTCAAGATCCTATCTCCCCAGCTGCAGAGGTTCTTACTCAGAGGGAGAGGAGGCTGAAGCGTGAGGCCGACGTGTTCGGCACTACCTCTGAGACCGTCGAGCGAGATTTCCCTTTGATCGGTTTCAAAAGAAGAATGAAGGATATCAAAGGAAAACCCCTCCTCAAATGGGCGGCCAAAGGAAAGTCTGTGAAGGTGTCCACTGATCTGCCCCTGTGGAGCGGAAAGGTGACCCGTCACGCATATGCGGTCACTTCGGCTCTGTATGGGAGAAAGAATACAAATGAAATACTGAATATAGAGACCGATGCGCTCCCCGACCTTTGTGCCCAAGTGACCGCTAGAAGTACAATCTTAAATCACCATATGGGGCGGTCTCTTCGCAGTGCTCTGGATGAAATAACTGCCTTGCAAGAAGAAAGAAAAGTGAGAATTTTTATTTATATCTTACGAACGCGTTACCTATGATCGCGCGGTCTAACATATATCTCTTTTTGTAGCAATCTGAAAAAGCAGCTTATGACCCTGAAAATCCAGCTTTTCAGAGGGCTATGATGCATCACATTAAAGAGACCGCCGACCAGGTACTGAACGAGGTTCGAGGCCGCGGTGGATTCACCGAAGAATATAAGGATGTTACGTTTGCCGATCTCTTCCCTGACGCGGCACAGAGGATTGAAGAGCAATCTGCAACTGCTGAAGAGACCGCGGATGTTGCTGATGAGGCCGCTGGTCAAGACGAAGATGTTGTGATCGAAGACGAAGAAAGCGGAAGCCGCTATACCCTGGGTCTGGATTCCAGTTCGAGCTCAAGCTCTGGATCTAGAATTCCAGGGAAAAGCTTAGAAGAATCTTCCGCAGAAACTGATTCTTCTTCTTCAAGCGAGCGGTCTTCTAAGAGATCAAAGAGAGAGTGAATTGTAAAAACTTTCCTTTTTCCCTTTTGGAGACCGAGCGGTCTCGTTGTAATTGAAAATTCAGAATATATATAAAAATTAGATTCTGTTATGTTGTCTGTGGATGAGTTTATTTTTGATGCACATATTTGTTCTTCTGAGTTTAAACTCGGCATTCGATCTCAATGCCTTAGGCTTGTTGCAATTTTATATCACCATTAAAGGATTTCAGGTGGCGATCTCTTGGAAAAAATAAAAAAGACCTTGAAGGAAAGACTAATACTGTATAAATAAAATCACTCTGCGATCTCGAGATAATCAGATCATTGAAAGACATTCAGCAACTTAACTGTGATCAGAAAACCAACTTATTTGCAATAGTCATGCGGTCTCACATTATACAAATCGCAACATAAGGAAACTACAATTTGAAGATGATTTGAACTCATTAAACTTTTGGGTGTTCGGTGCCCAAATGACTGGAAATCCGTCTGCCGACCCCTCTGATAACCAAAACTATTACTTGAAAAGAAAAACAATAACTCTTCATGAATCTCCAGTTTAGCGATCACATTATATTCATACCGCCCTTTTTGAAGAAAAAAACCCAACTCACTTGATGGGAAACAGAGCATCATGATTATTCCATGTAACTTTGAATAACGGGGAATACCAGAATCTCGATCTCACTGAGACCGGGTCGAGCTCTGTCAAGTCGGCATAAGAGCTTTCTGAATAGCGACCTCAATTATCCTGAAAAAGTCATGTCCGGCGACCTTAAATGACTCAAATCACTCTTTGGAGAAAGTTGGAAAGAAAAACATGCGGTCTCACAAATTGCTGACCGCCCGATCCCAGTACAAAGGGATGAATAAGATTTTTCTTTTTGAAGTAAGAAGATATGAAAATGGGATCTCTAAGAATGATCCAAAAGGAATGTGTGGTCATGTCGCGGAGGCTATACCGACATTGCCTCTCTTTTTAAACAAAGGATTACCGAGTTTACTATAAACATGTCAATCTAAGGTTCAGGCGACGGTCACTGATGTTTCTGACCGCCCCTTACTTAACCACGCTTCAACGAGTATTCGAGAGTTACAGATCAAAATGATCGGTAGGGCAGGTGTGGTCATGCCGCGGAGGCTATACCGACATTGCTTTCCCTGAAAGATCATTAAGATCGTAACAATGTCCTTCTTAATGCATGACAGAGCTGAGCCAGCCACCTAGAGCCCCTTGAAATGCTGAGGTGTGCCAGATGTCAGCAAGGACCCGGTATCCTAAACTTCCACCGCTCAAGCTTGGCGAGCTACTGCTACACAGATTCGAAATCTCCCCGACATCTGTGGTCCTGGCAGAATTACACGTCGAGCTAACAAGTCGAGGGGGAAGATAGTAGGATCCGTCGATGTCTCACTTGACAGGCTTTTGGCTTTTCAAAAAATAACATTCTTAAAACTTGTCACCCATCACTCATATTGCGAATGCTTTGATAATACCTGCATGACATTTGAGAGGGAAAAAGTGAGAAAAAGAATGAGTGAATCGGATACGAACATTTAAGAAAAGAAGAGTTTGAGATCATCTCCGCTCCATGAATGAGACAATTCTTTCCCTTCATAAGTTTGGAGATGGTAAGCGCCATTTTTAAGCACGCTCTTCACCACAAACGGCCCCGCCCAATTTGGGTTAAGCTTTCCAACTGAACCAGCTCTTTCTGCTGAATCTACTTTCTTCAGGACTAGATCCCCAACAGCGAACTCTTTGGTTCTTACATTTTTGTTGAATAGCCTCGCCATTCTTCTCTTCACCTCTTCTTGCCTGATGATTGCCGTATCTCTCAACTCCTCAATTAGATCAAGGCTGCATTTTAACTCCTCATCGTTTCCTTCCATCCAGTCAATTTGACTCTGTTGCGCCAATAATACTCTTGGGCTTTTTACTTCAAATTCCACCGGAATAAGAGCTTCGGAACCGTGTGATAATTTGAATGGAGTTTCTCCAGTAGCAGAACTTGGAGTTGTCCTCAAGGCCCACAAGACGGAAGGTAGTTGTTCTACCCAGTTGCCCCTGACATTTTCTACCTTCTTTTTCAAGAGATTTATGATGAGTTTGTTGGCGGCCTCTACCTGCCCATTGCTTCTTGGATGATGCACGGAAGCGAAATGTATCTCAACGCCAATTTGCTTACAGAAATTAATAAGAATTGAATTGTTGAACTGGGAACCGTTATCCGTGATGATTGCCATCAGGATTCCGTGCCGACATACTATCTCTCCCCAAATAAAATTTTTCACGGCTTGAGTCGTAATTTTGGCCAATGCCTTTGCTTCTATCCATTTGCTGAAGTAGTCAATCATAACTATAATATATCGACGTTGCCCACTTGCCATAGGGAAAGGCCCAATCAAATACATTCCCCAAATTGCAAACGGCCATGGAGTTGCTATTGACTTGAGTTGTTGAGCCGGCTGATTTTGGAGAGGAGCAAACTTCTGGCACTTTACACATTTCTTAGCAAATTTTTCCGCATCTTTCCTCATTTGAGGCCAAAAATAGCCTTGCCTTAGAATTCTTTTTTCCAACGTTCTGGCTCCAGAGTGACTTCCACATTCTCCAGAATGGACCTCCTGAAGGACCGCTGGAATCTCCTCCTCCGAAACACACCGTGCTAATGGTGAAAGGAAAGTTCTTCTATAAAGCACTCCTGCAACAAGATAATAGTTAGCCGCTTTCCGTTTAAACCTTTTCCTATCCTTTATTGATGAATGGAGCTCTCCAGTTGAAAGATAAAGAACAAACGGATCCATCCAAGACGGATGTTGATCGATCTCCATGACCTCTTCTTCTTCAATCGCCGGACGAAATAACTCCGAAGTTGTTCCTCCTGAGAGAAGCCCAAATTTTGCCAACTCGTCTGCTTCCACGTTCTCACCTCTTGGAATATGATTGATAGTAAAGCTTTTGAACTTCCCAACCTCAATTTTTACCAGAGTTAAATACTGCTTTAAAATACTATCTCTAGTCTCGAAAGTCCCATTTACTTGAGAAGCCATCACCAAAGAATCTGTGAAAACTTCGACATCATCAATCCCCAGCTCCCTAACAAACTTGAGACCGGCTAGCAAAGCCTCATATTCCGCCTGATTGTTTGTTACTTGGAAATAGAACTTCAGCGCTTGATCCAGTCTTACTCCATTTGGGTTGATTAAGATAACTCCTGCTCCGGAAGAATTTTTCCCTGAGGCTCCATCTACGAAGATTTTCCAGGCAAGGGGCACTCCAACCCCCTTCTGCGACTCAACTTCTTTGGTATCCACCATGAAGTCTGCTAAGACTTGAGCTTTGATTGCCATCCTTGGAACATAGGATATGTCAAACTCACTGAGTTCTATTGCCAACTTTGCCAACCTACCTGAATGCTCTGGCTTCTCCAAGACACTCTTTAATGGAAGATCAGTAACGACTAAAATCGAGTGAGCTTGAAAATATGGCCTTAATCTTCTTGCTGAAGTTATAAGCATTAAAGCCAACTTTTCGAGAATAGGATAACGAGTCTCTGCATTCTTCAGGATTCGACTCACGTAATAGACTGGAAATTGCTTCTTTTTCTCCTCTCGAACCAGAACAGAGCTTATGGCATCGGCTCCGACTCCCATATACAGAAATAGATTTTCTCCCTCTCGCGGGCTTTGAAGCAAAGGAGTTGATGTCAATTGCTTCTTCAGCTGAGTGAAAGCATCATCACATTCCTTTGTCCACTCAAATCTACTCCCTCCCCGGAGGGTTTTAAAGAAAGATGCACTCTTATCTCCTGAACGGGAGATAAAGCGACTTAAGCCTGCCATTCTCCCTCCCAGCTGCTGAATTTCTTTTAGGGACTTGGGAGGTGGCATTTCCAGAATAGCTTTCACTTTGTCAGGATTGGGTTCCAACCCTTCTGGAGTAAGGAGGTGACCCAGGAATTTTCCTTTACTTGCCCCGAAAACACACTTTAGCGGATTCAACCTCATATTGAAAGTTCGAAGGGTTGCAAAAGTTTCCGAGAGGTCTCTAAGATGAGAAGAGAACAGTTTGCTTTTTACCAAGAGGTCATCAACATATACCTCGAGGTTTCTTCCTTTTTGACTTCTGAACACTGTGTCCATCATTTTCTGATAGGTTGCTCCAGCATTCTTTAGCCCGAAAGGAATTACGAGATAACAGAAGCAACCATCATTTGTGATAAATGAAGTATGGGGGATATCTGGTTTATGCATTCTGATTTGATGATAACCTGAAAAAGCATCTAAAAAACTCATAAAAGAATAACCTACCGCAGAATCTACTAAAGAATCTATCCGAGGCAAGGGGTAGCAATCCTTGGGGCAAGCTTTATTGAGTTTGGTAAAGTCGACACACATCCTCCACTTTCCACCCGACTTCTTTACCATTACAACGTTTGACACCCATTCCGGGTATTGAATTGGTTGGATGAACTTTGCCTTCAGGAGCTTCTCTACCTCTTCACGGATAGGCTGTGCTAGAGTAGTTGCAACAGACCTCTTCTTCTGCTGGATCGGGATGAAGTTTGGGTCAAGATTGAGATGATGGCAAGCAACATCTAGGTCCACTCCGGGCATGTCATCTGCCGACCAAGCGAAGATGTCTAGATTTTGCAGAAGACAAGAGATGAGCTGACCCTTGTCAGCTTCGGATAACTCAGCGTTGATGGAGAGGCTCTTGCTCTCATCTTCCTCGCTGATCCGGACCTCTTGAGTTGCTTGGGTAGGTTCCAAGCGAACTCCATCTCTTGCATCCTCCTCAATTTCTTCTGCAACTGGAACTTGTTCAGGAGCTTCGATTGATTCAGCCATCATGATTTCTTGAGGAGAGGATACGATCATGTTAACCGTCTTTACATAGCATTCCCTGGCTTTCCTTGGGTCGCTCCTGATTCGGTGTTGTTTGCCGTTCAAGGCGAACTTCACCGCTTGATGGTAGGTGGAGACGATGGCTTGATAGGCATTTTAGAAGGGTCTTCCAAAGATGGCGTTGTAGCTACTGGGAGCATCAACGACTATAAATTTGACCAACTTCACTATCCCTCCCAGAATCACAGAAAGAGTAATGAGCCCTTCTACTTCTTTCTTCTATCCTGAAAAAACATAGAGGGGGCCTTCAATTGAAAGGAGGGTTTTACCTGTCTTCAATGCCTCAAAGGCGGGTTTGAAGAGCACATTGACTGAACTTCCCGTGTCAATCAGAATCTTCTCTACTGTATAATTTTCAATTACAGCTTTGATGACGACCGCGTCATCAAAAGGATTCGCGGTCCGAGGAAGGTCTTCGTCACCGAAAGTGACCGTTCCCCGGACCGGTGCTGAAGAGGTGGCAGCAACCTCTGATTGATAAACCCTTTTCAGACTTGCCTTTCTCGAGGACTCCGGGCCTGCACCCCCATGAATGCAGAAAAGGTTGCCCAAGGCACCCTCATCATTAGCGTCCACGCATTCGCTGGGAAAACCGATTTTGCCCAGATGGCCAACATCATCTACTTCCTCGCACTCCCAGTGAACTTCTGTGGCCTTGGAGGTTGAAGCTTTGGCAGAATCATTCTTTTGAATGAGATCGCGGAGCTTTCCCTCCTTTAATAGTTTCTCTAAAAATAGGCGAAGAGCTCTACAATCCTCTGTCAAATGACCCCTATCTCTGTGATACTCACAGTAGAGAGTTGGGTTTCTGGTTTTCGGGTCAGAATTCAGCGGAGCTGGCCTCTTGAAAAAGGGCTGCTTCTGAAGGACTTGAAGCACTTCACACATAGGAACGCCAAAGTCTGTGAAGGACTCTTGGGATTCATTGTAAAGTGAAGGAATGGGTAGAAGAGGAGGTTGAGCATACTGGATCTGGTGGATGGGGGTGACTTGCGGAGCAGGAGTAACAGGAGTTGGAAGAAATGAATTTTGAAGTGGGAAGGATTGATTACCTCGGTTGAAGCGGTTGTTACGGTAACTCTTACCTCTCGGAGCCGGAGGTGGGAGCTCTTGTCGGGGCTTAGAGGACGGAGCCGGATAAAATCCTGTAGAGCCTTTCTGAGTGGCCCTGTTTGTCAAATTGCTCACATAGGTGGGGTTGTTGATCTCCCCTTCTATGTAGCGATTGGCAATGCTGATCAGCTCCTGATAGGAGCTAGGCTCTTTGGTTGTGACTTTGAACTTCAGAGGACCCTCCTGCAGGCCACTGATCAAAGCCACCATATAGAGCTCGGGATCCATGTCTCTGACCCCTAAGATCTCTTTCTGAAAACGGTCAACGAAATGCGCTGCAGTTTCGTTGTCGCCTTGCTTGATCTTGAAGAGGGTCGCAGGACCACTCTTCCTCTTCTTTGCGGTGGCGAACCTCAGGAGGAGCTCTTGCCTCAGGGCAGCAAAGCTTGGGATAGATTGACAAGGCAGCTTATAGAACCATTCCATGGCCGACCCATCGAAGGAGGTGACCATCAGCTTGCACCTCACTCCATCTGAAATGTTCCTGAGAGCCACAGCAGACTCGAAGGCTTGAAGGTGGCACATTGGGTCGGTTTCTCCTGTATACACCGGAAGGTGAGGTTCTCTGAATCCATGAGGAATTGGATCCCGACGAATCTCATCGGTAAAGGGGGAAGGCTCCCCAAAAACAGAAGGTCCAGGAGGAGGAAGAAAAGGGGCAGGAGGATCTTGAGGGTAAGCAAACCCTTCTTCAAAATTCAGGGTTTGGGCCGGAGGCCCCTGGGCTGCAGCTCGGAAAGAATTACGACGGGTGGTGAACTCCTCATGCTGAGATCGCTGAGCAGCTGCGGGCTGGAAAACGGGGTGATCGCTCGGGTGACCGCCTGCCATGCGGTCTGGAGTGGCGACCTGAGAGGATTGGGGAAGGATCTTCTGGGAGATCGCGGCTAGAACCTGGTTCATAGCCTCAATCTGCTTGTTCAACACGAAGCTCGAAGCGGCCTCTTGCTGAGACCGCGCGATCTCCTGCTGAACAGAGGTGGCATCCTGCCTGGCTCGGGCGGCCTCACAGAGAGCTTGTTCAACACGAAGCTCGAAGCGGCGTTCAAGCGCTTCTAACGGATTGTGATCGGAAGGGGGAACGCTGGGAGATCGCAAGGGACGACCTCTACGGCGATCAGCCATCTTGAAAGTCTATGGATTTCACCTGACACTTCGAAATCTGAAGATCGCGTGTTCGTTCTGTTGGTACCAAAAATGGTACCTCCAAAATTCACACTAGAGGGGATGGGAGAAAACTGCGAAGTGCAGGTTACTAAGACAGAAGATGCTGGAACAAAAGGAAAAACGATCACGAAATGGCGATCACGAAGAAATGAGACCGCTTACACAGGTTGTAAGCTGGAGCCTCGGGGCCAAAAGTGCTTTTCTGGTACCCCTACCCCTCTATTTATAGACGAGGGGGCTGCCCAAACAGGCAGAGCTGAAAAACTACGGGCTGCCCGGGGTACAGGAGAGCCGGGGCAGGGAAATGGGGTACAAATAACAAAAATAAGAAAAACGGCCAGACCGCTCGAGCCGGCGATCTCGCACTATCTTGACCGCTGGGAACTTAGAAAATCTTGGTTGAGGAGGCATCTGACGATCTGGGCGATCACCTAATTTGAGACCGCTGAGACCGGGAAAAATGTACAATGAGAGGAGGTCGCGGGCTTTCTGGGAAAACAATGATATTTCACGCAGACGAATTCATCACGTCTGCATTCCCCGGCAACGGCGCCAAAAACTTGATGCGATATTTCGGCAAGTGCACCGGTCGCGCAAGTAATAAAGTTTGGGAATAGGATCCCCGAGTGTCGGTCTCTTGAGGAATGCAGGTTGGGTAAACGAATCGTGTTGTGTGACTATTGTTACACAAGCGTAAACAAACACACAAAAAAAAGGGGGGGTTTTGGTTGGGTTTTCCTACTCTTAACAACAATGAAGGAAATGCGGGTCGAAAGCACCGCTTCACAAGGCGAGATGGATGCAACGGACGCGATGCCGTGCTTCGTGAGGCGGATGGAGCGTGCTCTAGTGCGGGAAGGCGAGGGTTGCAAACACCTCTTCACAAACGCCGTTAGCTCTTGCTAACGCGGATCGAACACCTTGAGTGCGTGAGTGGATGAGTGGAGGCGAAGCGATTCACAAGCAAGTAATGATGAAAAGAGAAGAAACATTCATTTCATTTAAACCAAACATCATGATATTCAAGTTTAAAAGATTCAAAGATTACAACGAAGGAGAGAGGAAAGAGATAACCAATGGATGAAGACTAGCGGCCGTTCACGGTCGGAATGGTAGTTTGTCAAGCTACCTCCGGGCTCGGGCGGAATGTGCTTCCGGTGTGGAGAAACTGTCACGATCTCTCCACGTGGTTCCGTCGTCTTCTACCTCAGGATTCCTCTTCTTCTTACCGGACTGGAGTGGAAAAACAGCTGCTTGAGGGCTTGCGGATGGTGGAGAATGCTCCCGGACAATGGAGAAATGCTTGGAATGGTTGGAGAGGACTTCCCCTTGCGTAGGAGATGAAGTGGAGGTGCCCAGGGATGGAAATCGCCCGCATACGGACTGCCAATCGCGCTCCCGGTGGCTCGATCCCGCCCTAAAATCGGAATAAGCATATATATAGGCGCTGGACTGAATACTGCGCAGGGTCATTGGTGCACGACCAGTGGTCGTGCGTACTAGAATTCTGCGATCGTGCGCGCTGCCTGGGCGGAGCCTGAAATGAAAGAAATTTATAAAATACAAGTTCGCACGACTAGTGGCGCACGACCAGTGGTCGTGCGCACTATCGTAAATGGTCGTGCGATAAGCCAAACAGAACTCATAAAATGGGCGTTAAGTGCGCACGATCAGTGGCGCACGACCAGTGGTCGTGCGCGATAGAGCCAGTGATCGTGCGCAGTGTTCCTGTACAGAATTGTACCGGGAACACCTGCACGACTCCTGTTCCAGCATACAACACCAGTCTAGCCACTGGAGGTGGCACTTAACACTGCATGAAAACTAGTAACAAAGATGAACAAGAAATAACACCAAAACGGGCCTAGAAGTGCACTTAGCATGGAGTATTAAATAGGAATGAAAACATGTCTAAAGTGAAGTGAAAAGACTAGAAAATCGGCCCAGATGAGTCCATAAATGTGTATATAGTTGGGACTCATCACACCCCCAGACTTACCTGTTTGCGCGTCCCGAGCAAACGAATTCGGCGGAGTGTGAAAATGGTAGTTAACAAAGAAAATTACACAAAAGAGTACAATGCGAAGTAACAAAAGCAGGCAAATAAAAATTTAGTAAAAAGAGATTCTAACTATGCCAACTAATTTACGAAAGTATTAGAGCGTAAGTAGAGATTCAGTTATACTCAGTTGGTGAATTATGATGAATTCGAACGATCATGCCCGGTGTGAAAGTAACAAGACACTAAGGCGGGTGTTGCACAAGGTCGGGGTTTAGGAATAACTCCGCTGAAATCCATCAACGTCGTGAACCATACGCTCGCCCGGTCACACTCTCTCCACGGCGTTAGCAAACTCACAAGTCAAATCAATTGGGCTTTTAGGATTATATTGAGGCTTAGGTTGCGGTATGATATTCAAATTTAAACACGATGGCTACGCAACCCAAGTGAGCTAACAGAACGCTGCACCACACAAAACCAAAAACAATGCTCGTGTGACACACCCCCAGACTTATCATGAAAACCAGGTGTGCACGCGGCCTACTTCACAATTACCAACAAATTTTCTATTTAGCTCGGAAGGATTTCTTTACGACATATTTATTTTTCAGTTTTTTTTTCTTTTTACAACATACTTTTCTTCTTTTACTTATCCTCCGGTTGGTTCAAATTCAGCAAAATAAAACGTGTTTTTCTTCATCACATCACAAAGATTCCAAAAATCACACCAAATCAAGAACATGAGTGCAGATAAACATCAATTTGGTTGCGAAAGTGGGCAAAGCTTCAGGCCTTGGTGAATGGAGGAGGAGCTGTAACAAGGAAGTGGTAGGCACAAATGTTGGCTTGCAAAGGTGAGCGAATAGGACACGGAAAGCTGAGGCTCAAACTAGCCAAAAGGTGGCCTATATCATATTTAACTCAAAGAGTCGCTCTCGCCCATGCTTCGAGAGTCGCTTGGGGCAAGTTCTTAGCCCACGAGAAAGGTAAACCTTCCTCCCGACTCGAGCAACATACGACTAGTGCTCGTACACACACAACACCGGGTTATCGTCAATTTCGTTCACATTCACCATTTAAGTATAACAAATCTAAATTTACGCAAAAATACTAAACATAAATTAGATGCATAGAGACAATCTAGTTCTACTCAAATTCTACTGCAGCATGCGGGTGCGACTAGAACACTGCTCGAGTCAACATCGCACTCCAAATAGTAATTCCTAAGCTAACGTCCTATTTCACATTCCTAACCAAAATAGTTTATTTGGAAACAACACAAATAGGAAAGCGCGCACTCATGTGGGTGAAGTGGTGCAAGAAGCATGAAAACAATGATGATGACAAAGATAAATAATAAACAAACTTCTAGTATGCGGTGCAACTCGTACGCATAGTGGATAACACATGCTCTCCCCCAGACATAATCTACACAATACCGGAAGATTGGCGTTGATTTCATGCACGATCCGCAGCATCCGCCAACACGAAGTACAAAGCACACCTGCAAACAGTACAACTAAAAACAGCAAAAATAGATACAAACTGAATTGAAACAGGTTAGAAAAACAAAAAACAGCAAATCTGGGTTGTCTCCCAGCATCGCTTTTGTTTTATGTCCTTAAGCTGGACCAAATACCTGTATTATAAATGTTTAAAGAGTGCAAAAATTAAATAAGAGAGCATAAGAGAAGGTTTCACAAAATAAGAGAAATACAGAACATCAGCTGTTATCACTTTTATGGTGCTCGTCTCCCAATGTCACCAACTGACACTCCTTATTTATAATTGTGCCATCGTATAACTTTAGTCGATGCACATTGACCTTAAATTTGTCTCCCTTATCCCATGATATTTCGATGGCACCAAAGGGAGTGACGTCGGTCACTGAGAAAGGACCGCTCCACCTCGATTTTAACTTCCCTGGAAAGAGGCAGAGACGGGAGTTGTAAAGCAGCACTTGGTCCCCAATTTTGAACTCCTTAGGGATGATGTGTCGATCATGCCATTTTTTTGTTTTCTCTTTGTAGATGCAAGCGTTTTCATAAGCGAAATGCCGGAGCTCTTCCAATTCGTTGAGTTGTGAACGACGCACCTTGGCTGCGGCTCCAATGTCCATGTTCAACAGTTTGGTTGCCCATAATGATTTATGCTCTAGCTCCACAGGAAGGTGGCATGCCTTGCCATAGACTAATTGAAACGGAGTCATGCCGATAGGTGTTTTGAAAGCGGTCCGGTAAGCCCATAATGCGTCGTCGACCTTTTTAGACCACTCCTTCCTATTTGAATGTATTGATTTCTCGATTATTCGCTTGAGCTCGCGGTTGGATACTTCTACTTGTCCACATGTTTGGGGGTGGTATGCTAAGGAAATTTTATGATGGACCCCAAACTTTTTCATGAGCTGCACAAACTGCTTATTACAAAAATGACTACCGCCGTCGCTGATAATAGTTCTCGGCGTCCCAAACCTGGAGAAGATATTCTTGTGGATAAAATGTAGCACCGTGCTGGCATCATTCGTGGCAACCACCTCGGCCTCCACCCATTTTGAGACATAATCAACTGCCACAATGATATAATGCTTACCATGAGACATTGGGAAAGGACCCATAAAGTCTATCCCCCAGACATCAAATGGTTCGCAGACCAGCATGTTATTGAGGGGCATCTCGTTACACCGGGAGATATTTCCGGTCCTTTGGCATTCGTCACACCTGGTGACATAAGCATGGGCGTCCCTGAAGAGGGTTGGCCAAAATAATCCGCATTGCAAGATTTTTCGCGCTGTTCGAACGGCCCCGAAGTGCCCGCCAGCTTCTCTGTCATGGCAGTGCTGCAGTATAGACTGAAACTCGGCTTCAGGAACGCAGCGTCTGATAATTCCATCACTGCACGTATGGAATAAGAGCGGGTCTTCCCAAAAATAGTATTTTGAATCAGAGGCAAGCTTCCGTCTTTGCTGAGGGGACAGATTTGGAGAAAGGGTTTTACAAGCCAAGTAGTTAGCAATATCAGCGTACCATGGGGCTGTTGGATGAGGCGTAGTGATTGTGAATAACTTTTCATCCGGGAAATAATCGTTCGTTTCCTCCACAAAGCTGTTGGGGATGTCGGCCGTCATGTCGTACTCCAACCACGAAAGATGATCAGCTATCACGTTCTCCACCCCTTTCTTGTCTTTGATTTCAAAATTGTATTCCTGCAGAAGTAAAATCCAACGAATCAGACGCGATTTGAATTCTTTTTTGCTGAAAAGATACCTGAGTGCGTGGTCCGTGTACACGATTACTTCGGAAAGCACCAAGTATGAGTGAAATTTTTCAAAAGCGAAGACCACGGCTAGCATTTCTTTCTCTGTGGTGGTGTAGTTTGCTTGTGCGCTGTTGAGAGTTCGACTGGCATACACAATGGTGTAAAAAGTCTTATCTTTCTTTTGATCGAGTACAGCACCTACGACCACATCACTTGCGTCACACATGATAATAAAGGGTAAATTCCAGTCGGGTGCCACCAAAATTGGAGCCGCGATGAGTTGTCCCCGTAAAGTTTCAAAGGCCTGCATGCATGCATCGTCTAAGTGGAAGGGGACATCCTTAACGAGTAAGCGAGATAAAGGCTTCAAAATGGATGAAAAGTCCTTAATAAACCTTCGATAAAATCCCACATGACCAAGAAAACTTCGGATACCTTTCACTGACGTAGGCGGAGGGAGGTTTCTAATAACACTTACCTTCACTTGATCCACCTTGAGCCCTTGGCAGGAAACCTTATGCCCCAACACAATTCCTTCGCGCACCATAAAATGGCATTTCTCCCAGTTCAAGACAAGATTGGTGTCCTCACACCGCTTCAAAGTCTTGGCCAAATTCGCGAGGCAAGAATCGAAGCTGCTGCCAAAGAGAGTAAAGTCATCCATGAAAACTTTGAGAAAGTCTCCCACCATGTCAGCGAAAATAGAGAGCATACATCGTTGGAAGGTTGTGGGGGTATTACACAGTCCGAATGGCATTCTTTTAAATGCAAAGGTACCTGAGGGACATGTAAATGTTGTTTTGTCTTGATCAGACGGGTCTATTAAGATTTGATTGTAACCTGAGTACCCATCCAAGAAACAGTAGTAGTCCTGCCCCGCTAACTTTTCTAACATCTGATCAATGAAGGGGAGTGGGAAATGGTCCTTACGTGTAGCATCATTTAGCTTGCGGTAATCGATGCAGACTCTCCACCCGGTGATCATTCGGGCAGGTAGCAACTCATTCTTTTCATTGGCAACAACGGTGATCCCTCCCTTTTTCGGTACCACCTGAACTGGGCTGACCCATTTGCTGTCGCTGATTGGGTAAATGATGCCAGTGTCTAAGAGCTTTATCACTTCTGCCTTCACTACCTCTTGCATTTTTGGGTTCAAACGCCTTTGGGGCTGTGCTGAGGGTTTGTACCGATCTTCAAGAAGGATCTTATGCATGCAGACCGTGGGGCTGATTCCCTTAATGTCTGCAAGAGAGCGTCCGAAGACTTTATGGTACTTTCTCAGCACACCCACTAATGCGGTTTCGTTGGCGGCGGAAAGAGCTGCGGAAATAATCACTGGATGTGAAATTTTTCTAAGGACCTTGTGAGAGCAAGCAGGAATCGATTATGCAACTTAGAGATACAAGCCAAACAACCAGAAACAAACTTTAGGCAAGCAATTTATCTTTATTGATAGCATAAACTTCATTACAGAGCAAGGCATGCTTGGCGAGACATGATTTCGCCAGCACAGATACCAAACAGAAATACAAGTAGATGAGGATAACTTGAGATCGCTCCAGAACGCGCGACCTCCCTGCGACTTCAACACACTGCCACACCGCAGCGCCTTGCCGATCACAGCACACCACCAATTCGCTGATCAGACCGCACCCTTCTTCCGACCTGTTGATTCTCCCGAACTCCAGCACCACAATTCCAAGCCGCAGACCGCCCGAACACTTTCAGAGGAAGAGGTGATCGCTGCTGCCCACACTATCCGCAGAAGCTGCACAAGAGGAATTCAATCAGCAGACCGCACGGTCAGGATAAAACAGACCGCAGGAAACAAGCGAACTCAGCTTACACTTGGTGTGTCTTTTTTGCTGCTACAGTGGCCTCCTATTTATAGGCACGGGACCTGATCCAGTCACCACCCTATGAGATAGGATCACCACCCTCCAGATCGCGCGACCTGATCGGTCAACCCGCGCGATCAGCAACATAACTCCTGCTTCATTTTGGTGAACCCGCCAGCTTCAATGTAGCCATGAGAGACCGCCACTCTCACAGCAGACCGCGACTCCACAAAGAGCTCGCCAGACCGCCCGAAGATATTCACCACCTGTGTTCGCACGAGACCGCGAACACAGTCAATTCGCCATCAGATCGCGAGCTCCTGTCCGCATGCCGATCTCCTTCTGAGACCGCGAACAGCAACCAGCTCGCATACCAGTCTCCTCCTGAGACCGCGAACTGAGACCGCGCGACTAAGACCCTTAGTCCGCTGATGGCGCAAATCTCACACACCGCTATAGGCGGTAGCTCGACTGCGGCACGAAACGGCAGTGTACCGATCGTTCAAGTAATATAAAACGAGGAGTAATCTCCGAGTATCGAATCTCTCAAGGAACACAGTAAGGTGGAGTTTATTATCGAGGAAAGACTTGAGATTGAAGTCCTGCGAAAGGCGGAATGCGAATGAAAGGGCTTTGGGGGTTTGTGAATACTTAAAATAAATATTACCACTACTCCTATGCAATGGGCTATGCAAAGCTTCGCTTGGCGGGATGGAGACTAGGCAGGCCTTGAGCGCGCTGCGTCGAAAGGGCGGCTGGACGAGTAGGCAAACGGATCGAACTATGCAGGCCTTGAGCGCGCTGCTTCGTTAGGCGGGATGGAATACGGGCCGCGATGCCACGCTTCGGTAGGCGGATGGGCGAGTGGGCTAGCGGAAAGAGGGTCGCAAGCACCTCTTCGATAAGCACGCCACTAGCAATTGCTAGTGCGGCACCGGACACGGTGGTGGGATGGAAAATGGAATGGAGCGCGCCTCAATGACACAAATGAACAAAATAATTTCATAAACATGAAATTAGCAACATTAGGCATGATTCATAGTGTTCATCATCAAGATAAAGAGAATACATCACACATAACCACAAAAATAGAGGAAAAAGGCAAGAGATACGACCGAATCTGGAGTCTCGTAGTAGATTTACGGTAGGAAGCACCGGGTTGTCAATCCGGGTCCTAACTCGGTCCCAACTGCGTCCGGGGTAGAAGAGGGCTGTCACACCTCCCAATGGACCCGTCTTCTCCAGCGATTTACAATCCAGCCACGTCTATTGCGGAGAACCTCTTCCTTAGCGGTCAAAATGAGTGTAGGACCCCTTCCTTTAAGCCTTTGGATGATGGAGGAGGCCTAGGGGGCGGAAATCCCCTGAAAACGGCGAAAACGGCGGACTGAACGGAGCAGAGTTCCCTCCTCCCGACCTAATTCGCGAACAGGTCAATAAATAGGCGCTGGATTAAACACTGCGCACGATCATTGGCGCACGACCAGTGGTCGTGCGCACTGGAATCCTGCGATCGTGCGCACTGCCTGGACAGAACCTGCACGAGATGAAATCATGAAATACAATGTTCGCACGACCAGTGGCGCACGACCGGTGGTCGTGCGCACTGGAGTTGATGGTCGTGCGCACTACAGCAAACAGAACTCAGAAATTTAATGGTCAATGCGCACGAGCAGTGGCACACGACCGATGGTCGTGCGCACTGGAGTCGATGGTCGTGCGCACTACACCAGACAGAACTCGTGAAAAAGGGTTAAGTGCGCACGATTAGTGGCGCACGACCGGTGGTCGTGCGCACTAGAACAAGTGATCGTGCGCAGTGTTCCTGTGCAGAATTGCACCGGAAACACTTGCACGCCTCCTATTCCAGCACAAACACAGATCTAGCCACCAAAAGTGGCACTTAACAACATATGAGTACTATGAAAGGAAATAAACACGAAAACACACCCAAGTGGGCCAAAATGTGCACCTAGCATGGGTTATCAATTATAAACTATAATAAGGCTAAAGTGCGTGATATTGACTAAATAATGGCCCGGATGAGTCCATGAAGGTGTATATAATCAGGACTCATCACACCCCCAGACTTAACTGTTTGCGCGTCCCGAGCAAACTAATCCAGCGGAAGTTGAAAAAGATAATTAAAATAGCGAATTACGCAGGGGAGTACAGTGCGAAGTAACATATGCATGCGAGTAGGAATTCTAGTAGAAGAAGATTCTAGCTATGCTAACTAATTTACGTAAGTACTAAAGCGTAATCAAAGATTTAATTGTACTCAGTGGGTGAATTATGAAGAATTTAACGATCATGCCCGGTATGAAAGTGACGAGACGCTGAGGCGGGTGTTGCAAAAGATCGGGACTTAGGAATAACTCCGCTGAAATCCATCAACGTCGTGAACCATACGCTTGCCCGGTCACACTCTCTCCACGGCGCTAGCAAACTCGCAAGTCAAATCAGTAGGACTTATAGGATTAAAACGGGGCTTAGGTTACGGAATGATATGCAAAGATAAACATGACGGCTACGCAACCCAATTGAGCCAACGGCACACTGCACCTTACAAAACCAAACAACTATGCTCGTGTGACACACCCCCAGACTTATCATGAAAACCAGGTGTGCACACAGCCTACTTTACAAATACCAACTGATTTTTCTCTTTAGCTTGGGAAGATTATTTTCAGGATACTCTTCTTTTTTTTTCTTTTATATATTTTTCTTCTTTCAAGCAACCTCCAGTTGGTTCAAAATCAGCGGATAGACAATATTTTCTCTTCAAAACACAATGATACCACACACCACACAAGTTGGAAATTATGAGCACAGTTAAAACATTTTTTTTTTTTTGGTTGCGGGCGTAGGATAGGCTTCAGGCTTTGGTGGATGAGGAGGAGCTGAACATAAAAAATGGTAGGCACAAATTTGGCTTGCAAAGGTGAATGAAGGGGGCATGGAATAGCAAAGCTCAAACTAGCCAAATGGTGGCCTACATCATGCTTGACTCAACAAGTAGCTCTCACCCATGCTTCAAGAGTCGCTTGGGGCAAGTTCTTAGCCCACAAGAAAGATAAACCTTCCTCCCGACTCGAGCAACACACGTTTAGCGACCGCACACACACAACACCGGGTTATCATCAATTTCATTCGAATTCACCACTTGAGTACATTAAATCTAAATTTACGCAGAGATACTACACATAAATTAAATGCATAAAGGAAAATCTAATTCTACTCAGGTCCTACTATAGCATGCGAAGCGACTAGAACACTACATGAGTCGACACCGCGCTCCAAATAATAATTCCTGTGTTAATAGCCTATTTCACATTCAAACCAAACTAGCTTAAACGGAACACACAAAAGAAAGCACGCACTCAAGTGGGTGAAGTGGTGTGTGAAGATGAACGAAACTAAATAACTGAAATTAAAATACTTCTAGTATGCAAATGAGATGAGCATGTGCAGTGGGTGACAAAGAAACGGCTCTCCCCCAGACCTAATCAAAACCATACAACATAATGATATGACAGTGAAAATCAAAATTGAAAGCTAGGGAAGAAGTTACCCAATGCTCAGCACGTGAGCATACCCGAAGAATGGCGTTTAAAAATCAAGACAATCCGCAGCATCCACCATCTCAAGGAACCAAGGCCACCTGAAAATTAGATACTAGAACAACAAAAATAGTAAAAACTGGATTAAAACAAGTGAGAGCACAACAAATCAAGAAATCTGGGTTATCACCCATGGGGTAAACCTATTCCTGCAATTAATATTGACCACTCGCACACAAAATAAGGGAACAGAAAAAGCTGAATAAATAAAACTATGCCCAGAGGAGCATTCCATAAACAAAGTGTTATTATTACAAACATAACAAGAGCAAGAGTTCAAATGTCTTGACAAAAGTCCTAAAAAAAAAAACAACAAGGGAAAAACAGAAAACACAGCCAAGAATAGCTCGCATGCGGGGGAAAAGATCACTCGTCGCCGCTATCGCTGTCAATAACCACAACAGGCGGCGACCGGCGGGAAGATGAAGCGGCACGACCCGGAGGTGGAGGAATATTTAGTCCGCCCCGCAGCGCTTGCTGATAGACGAAGTCCGTGAGCCAGTACTGGTTTGCCTCCAGATCGGAGAGGCGTCGATCAAAACTGGGCACTTCCGGTGCTCTTGAAGAACTGCCTTCCTCCTTGGCTCTCCGCCCATGCTGAGATGAATGACTCCGCGGCTGCGGAAGAACTACCTCTCGGTGAGTATTCGGCGGCTCAGCCGGCTCTCCCTGCTCCTCGTCACCCTGCCTCTCCCTAGGCGTATCTCCAGGCATCACAACCACAAAACGTTTGCTATTCTTCTTCCCCACGACCCGCAACAAGTGGAAACTCACCATGGTGGCCCGCGTGATAGAGGAGGGTGCAGTCACCTGCACCATCGGAGGCAGATGACTCCAAACCCCCAAGCTTTTGGCAATGCGGGTGATGTAGTAAGCACCGCCAATGGCACCAGTGAGACCGTAGGTGGCCTCGTGGTGGAAGAAGAAAGCCAACATGTAGCCGAGATGCAAAGGTTGCCGAAATTCCATACTATAGAGGGCGATAAGATCTTGCCACCCCACTACATTCTGACTAAGCGCACGGGCAACAAGAGAATGGCTGAGGACGTGCTGCAGGTAACGGAGAGCAGGTGCGACGATCCATGTGGATTTGCTTTTTCTGGCCACATATTCCTCATCACGACCCGTGAGGGCACACCACGCGGCACGCGGAGTAACCCCATCAGGGAAGGAGACGTCCAAGTCCAGAAATGGGATCGTCGCGGCTTCGGCTTCGGTGTAGAATCCAGCGCACACCGCCAACTCGGATAAAGAGAGAGTGAAAACCTTGCCCAAAATCCGAAAAGAACACTTTCCCGGACGTTGACCGGAGGGCAAAACTTCCCACTCAAATGTAGAAAGAAATTCCAAGGTGAGCTCCCGGTAGCCGAGATCATCGCACCCGAGCACCCCACTCCAATGATCGAAAGAATAACGTTGGAGGACGGCCGCCCCCAACTCCCCATTGTCGCCGATAGAGTTCAATTCGTTCCAATCCACTAGACGTTGCGATAGGAACGGCTTCTCCCTGAGAGAATTGAATCGCCTTGTGTGCGAATCTTTGGAAAAGGTAGCCATCCTAGCAAGGATCTGAGCGGGAGAGGCGGAAGTGCGGCCGGAGCGTTGGTAGACATTTTGGCGATCCCTAGAGCTCATGGCGGAAGGATGGCAAAGGAGAGCAAAGAAAGGAAGAGGAAGGAAATGGTCTCACCGGAAGGAAGGGAAGGAGGCGCACGATCAGCGGCGAAGGGGAAGAACGGCGCACGGGCGATCGCAAAGAAGAACCCTAGGTCGTGCGTGAAAGGCTCGTGCGGACGGGTTTTTTATAAAAAATCTGGGCCGATCGCACGACCAATGATCGTGCGCGATAAGTAGTGCGCACGACCAGTGATCGTGCGCAATAGGAATTTTTTTCAGCGGCCAAAATTTTTTTGTGAAAACGCCAATCACCGCGCAGTTTACGCACAAACAAGAGTCAGCACACGCAGCGAGACATTCATAGCCTTAACAAAAATTCAACTAAATCAAACAAAATAAAGTTTCAGGAAAAATAAGGATAACTACTGGGGTTTATGTCATCCCAGCACGACTTATTCGAAAATATAAAAGTTCTAGCTAATGGGTTTATGGAAAGAAAAGTGCACAGGTAACTGTTCTAATATGCGCATCGGTAGCGGGTACCGATACGGAGACAGAACAGTCACCCCTCTACCTAAATAACAATACCTGCTAAACACAAGTAGAGGGAAAAGAAAGTAAGAAGAGGAGGAGGCCTGGTCCTCGCTCATCTCACCAACACTATCCTTGCACAGCAAGGTATCGTCTACAGCAGGTCCGCAGGAGGAGAAGGCAATGAGTGAGGCTTCCTCTATGGAGGAAGGATCAACCTCCTCACATGAAAGGATACACTCATCATTGACTTGAGCACAAAGCTCCAAGTCCTCCTGAAGTACCTGTGAAGATTCAACCTGCACAGACTCAGATGAAGGAAGGGGATCAAGAAATAAAGAAGACGGAGAACATAAATAAACATCAATCGGGGGAGTGATCCCGGACTCACTCCCATCAGGTGGGGGAAGTAAAATAATGTTTGCATTGTCATCAATGCTACGAGATTCGGCGGGATCAACAGTGGCCAAGCTAAAGATTTGGACTTCCTCCACCGGTGCTGAGGAAAACTCCTCTTCACCTAGAAGGTTGTCCTCCTCCATAGGAATAGGCACAATACTAAGATCAACCGCCTCCTCCTGCGACACATCATCAACAATGTCGTCAGAGACGAGTGTAGTATGCACAACAGGGAGAGGAATAGTGCTCGGATAAAAGTCGAGCACCGATTCCTCACAAAGAATCAAATCCACTAGAGGTGGTGGATGCACTGGGAGAATGGGCTCAGCAATATCGGTGCCCAGATCAGCCACACATCTGGTGACTGTGTCAACGCCATACCCTTCAAGATGTGAAGGTGGCAAAGACACAAAACCGGATGTTGAAGGTGTGCCGCCAGAGTTAGGATTCGGGACGATCCGGATATCCAGCTCGTCATCCTCATCCAATTGGCGACGAAAAGCAGCACAATCCTTCAGGGCGTGATCTGTGCTCCGACAAAACTGGCACTGCCTAGCGGGCTTCTTTGGCACAGCGGGGGCTGGAGCCGAAAAGAAGTATGATGGTAAAGGCTCAGCAGAGTAGCCATAAGACTTACGCGCACCATATGGAGTACTAGACGAAGTCGGTGCTCCATATGCTGGGCTATAAGAATTATGCCTACTATTCTCCGTAGGGCATTCATCACTACAGTGGGAGGTAGCTCCACACCAACGGCAACGGAAATTTAGATGTGCCCACATAGTGTGAAGATAATATGATTCAGGCAAAATGTGCACAATACTACACCTAACAAAAATTTACTAAAGCAACCTAATAAAAACAAGAAAATGGAATAAAAAGAACAGAAATAAAATAACAGAAAATGCAATTTACAAATGGAAGGGCTTTTCTCTCAGGTTCTCCCTCTCCAGAAAACTCACACGTCTGTGCTCCCCGGCAATGGCGCCAAAAACTTGATGGCGCAAATCTCACACACCGCTATAGGCGGTAGCTCGACTGCGGCACGAAACGGCAGTGTACCGATCGTTCAAGTAATATAAAACGAGGAGTAATCCCCGAGTATCGAATCTCTCAAGGAACACAGTAAGGTGGAGTTTATTATCGAGGAAAGACTTGAGATTGAAGTCCTGCGAAAGGCGGAATGCGAATGAAAGGGCTTTGGGGGTTTGTGAATACTTAAAATAAATATTACCACTACTCCTATGCAATGCCGCTATGCAAAGCTTCGCTTGGCGGGATGGAGACTAGGCAGGCCTTGAGCGCGCTGCGTCGAAAGGGCGGCTGGACGAGTAGGCAAACGGATCGAACTATGCAGGCCTTGAGCGCGCTGCTTCGTTAGGCGGGATGGAATACGGGCCGCGATGCCACGCTTCGGTAGGCGGATGGGCGAGTGGGCTAGCGGAAAGAGGGTCGCAAGCACCTCTTCGATAAGCACGCCACTAGCAATTGCTAGTGCGGCACCGGACACGGTGGTGGGATGGAAAATGGAATGGAGCGCGCCTCAATGACACAAATGAACAAAATAATTTCATAAACATGAAATTAGCAACATTAGGCATGATTCATAGTGTTCATCATCAAGATAAAGAGAATACATCACACATAACCACAAAAATAGAGGAAAAAGGCAAGAGATACGACCGAATCTGGAGTCTCGTAGTAGATTTACGGTAGGAAGCACCGGGTTGTCAATCCGGGTCCTAACTCGGTCCCAACTGCGTCCGGGGTAGAAGAGGGCTGTCACACCTCCCAATGGACCCGTCTTCTCCAGCGATTTACAATCCAGCCACGTCTATTGCGGAGAACCTCTTCCTTAGCGGTCAAAATGAGTGTAGGACCCCTTCCTTTAAGCCTTTGGATGATGGAGGAGGCCTAGGGGGCGGAAATCCCCTGAAAACGGCGAAAACGGCGGACTGAACGGAGCAGAGTTCCCTCCTCCCGACCTAATTCGCGAACAGGTCAATAAATAGGCGCTGGATTAAACACTGCTTACGATCATTGGCGCACGACCAGTGGTCGTGCGCACTGGAATCCTGCGATCGTGCGCACTGCCTGGACAGAACCTGCACGAGATGAAATCATGAAATACAATGTTCGCACGACCAGTGGCGCACGACCGGTGGTCGTGCGCACTGGAGTTGATGGTCGTGCGCACTACAGCAAACAGAACTCAGAAATTTAATGGTCAATGCGCACGAGCAGTGGCACACGACCGATGGTCGTGCGCACTGGAGTCGATGGTCGTGCGCACTACACCAGACAGAACTCGTGAAAAAGGGTTAAGTGCGCACGATTAGTGGCGCACGACCGGTGGTCGTGCGCACTAGAACAAGTGATCGTGCGCAGTGTTCCTGTGCAGAATTGCACCGGAAACACTTGCACGCCTCCTATTCCAGCACAAACACAGATCTAGCCACCAAAAGTGGCACTTAACAACATATGAGTACTATGAAAGGAAATAAACACGAAAACACACCCAAGTGGGCCAAAATGTGCACCTAGCATGGGTTATCAATTATAAACTATAATAAGGCTAAAGTGCGTGATATTGACTAAATAATGGCCCGGATGAGTCCATGAAGGTGTATATAATCAGGACTCATCATCCGCGAATACCCCCAGAAAGCCCGGTCAGCTACCAGACCTCATTTCGGAGAGAACCTGGATCAAACTGTGCGGTCGGACCAGACCGCCACAGCCTTGAAGGGGACAGCACGCCACGCGGTCACGCACAGACCGCGCAGCTCCTTCGGCAGACTTTGGACAAGACCAGCGGTCAACTCGGGAGATTGCAGCTAGGCTAAGATCAGCCAGACCGCGGATGCAGACCGCCAGGTCGTGCGGTCACGTCAGACCGCCCGACCTCCTCCCAGACCGCCCAGGTCCAAAAGCCTCCTTCACTTCCACTTCAACAATTTCAACACTCCCCCTTGAAGTGGGAAGTGGAAACCAGCCCAAGTAGCTCCCTTAGCCGTGTGAACGGTCCCTTTGCCAGTGCCTTTGTGAAGATGTTCGCGACATTGTCCGCACTCCACACATGCCCGACGGAAAGAGATCCCTCCAGCACCTTCTCCCGTATGAAGTGATGCTCGATCTCGATATGCTTGGTCCTCGCGTGACAAACTGGATTGGTTACCAGTTTGAGAGCACTCTCGTTGTCACCGCGTAGCAGAGTCGGCTCCCGAACCTCCTTGTGGACGTCTCCCACCAACCTCCTAAGCCAGATGGCTTCCTGAGCTGCCAAGGCCGAAGCCTTGTATTCCGCTTCTGTGGTGGAGACTGATACAGAATCCTGCTTCTTGCTACACCATGATATAGCCGTGTGGCCCGCCATGAAGACGAATCCAGATGTCGACTTCCGATCAACTGAATCTCCCCCGTAATCAGCATCCATGTATCCATGCACTTCGAAGCCCGCATCCCTCCTGTATAGGAGATCCATGTCCGAGGTCGCCTTGACATACTTCAGAATGTTCTTGGCCGCTAGCAGATGAGGTGTTCGAGGCTCCGCCATATACCGACTCACTCTGCCTACTGCATATGCAATATCTGGCCTCGTAATCGTCAGATAGATCAGGCTCCCAACCAGAGCTCGGAATACCAATGGATCTTGCATAATCCTCCCCTCATCCTTCCGAAGCTTCATAGCCTTCTCCAGAGGTGTAGAGATGCACTTCCCTTCCTTCATGCCGAATCGTTCCACGATTCGCTCCGCATATCCAGCCTGGGAAACCAGCACTCCACTTTCCTTCCTCTGCACCTCAAGTCCAAGGAAATGGTGAAGCTCACCTAAGTCCTTCATCTCGAACCTGATGGCCAGCTCGGCCCGAAGCTGAGCTACTTCCTCCTTTGAGTTCCCCGTCACGATCATATCGTCGACATAAAGCAGCACGATGACCTGAAGCTCCCCGCTCTTCTTGACGAACAAGCTTGAGTCTGAGTCTGAAGCACAAAATCCACAGAATAAGAGATATTCTGCGATCTTTCCATACCACGCCCTTGGCGCTTGCTTCAACCCATACAGGGCCTTCTTCAGCTTGCAGACATGCTCCGGAAAATCTTCAGACACAAAGCCTGGTGGCTAGACCATGAAGATGTCCTTGTCAATCTCGCCGTACAAGAAGGCGTTCTTGACGTTGAGCTGCCAAATCTCCCATCCACTAAACGCCGCCAAGGCAATGATGAACCGAACTGAAGTCATTTTTGCCACCGGACTGAAAGTCTCTTCATAGTCTTCACCGTATTGCTGCGAGAACCCCTGAGCTACAAGACGAGCTTTGTAACGCTCGATACTGCCGTCAGCTTTCTTCTTCAATTTGTAGACCCATTTGCATGTTACAGGAGTAGTGCCCTTGGGCTTGGGCACAAGAGACCAGGTCTCATTCTTCTCAAGAGCTGCCATCTCTTCTTGCATTGCAACGTCCCACTCCTTTACGCCTTGGGCCTTCTCAAAGCTTGACGGCTCCCTCTCATCCAAGGGACCAGCGAAGAAACATGAGACAAAGCTCACTGCGTTTCCTCCTATATAGCGATCAGGGGCAACGATTGCTCGCTTCGACCTCCTCAGCTCCTTCCCCTGAACCGCATTATCTCCAGCTGCTTCTTCCCTAGCTCCTCTTCCAGACGTGCTAGGAGCATTGCTCCCCTTGCTCCCTGAACCAGAAGCCCCCGTCTCGGAACTAGAAGGAGATGGACCACCTAGTGACACAGGTAGCTCCACCTGAAGATCTTCCACTGCTTTCTCTGGCACCTCCACCCTGCTCTCTGGTAGTTCAACTCCAGAAGACCCCTTATAAGATGTCACCTCATCAAATACAGCGTCGCGAGATACAACAAATCTCCGCGTCTCTGGGTCCATGCACTTCCATCCTTTCTTCCGCTCGTCGTATCCCACGAAGACTAGCTTCCTTGCTTTCGCATCTAGCTTCGTCCGAAGAGCATCTGGAACATGCACATAGCAGGTGGAACCAAACACCCTAAGGTGTGCCACGCTTGGCTTCTCCTTGAACATCATTTCATGCAGAGTTAACATGTTGATGGGACTAAGAGGCATCCGGTTGATGACGTAAGCAGCACAAGACATTCCCTCCGCCCAGAAGGACTTTGGAATACTCTTGGCATGCAGCCAACACTTGCAGGTCTCTGTCAGATGACGGATCTTCCGTTCTGCAACTCCGTTCTGTTGTGGAGTATGTGCACAAGTAAGCTCCCTCCGGATGCCTGCCTTCCTGCAAAAAGTAGAGAACTCACTGGAGGTGAACTCCCCTCCGTTGTCAGTCCTCAGCTTCTTCACCCGCAGTCTTAGCCGACCTTCCACGAGCTCCTTGAACTCCACAAACTTGGCAAACGCCTCCGCCTTCTCCTTCAGGAAATATACCCAGACATATCTGGTGTAATCATCGATCAACACCAACATATACCTGCTGCCTCCGAGGCTTGGGGTAGCAGTTGGTCCCATCAAGTCACCGTGGATGCACTCCAATGACACACTACTCCTTGTCTGCGACTTGTCAAACGGTAGTCGATGAGACTTGCCGAACTGACATCCTGCGCAAACATGACCTTCTCCGTAGGAAGATAGACTTGGCAGGCCCTTGACCAGGCCTCTCACCGCCATAGCTTTCAGCTTATCCATTCCTACATGCCCCAACCTCTCATGCCATATAACGGCACCATCATTCGTCTTCATCTTGTCGACGTAGGAACTTGTCGATAAAACGAACAAGTCCTTTGCCCGTCTCCCAACATGAACGACCTCGGCCTTCACGGCCTCAACATTGCGTAGAAATTTCACTTCTGTTGGGCCGAACAGAACGTGATACCCAGCGTCAACAGCGTTGGTCACGGAGAAGAGGTTTTTCTTCATTCCGGGCACATGATAGACACTCTTCAAAGTAAGTGGCCCTCTATCACTGCCCAAAGAAACAACCCCCACCTTCTCTACTGGATGCACGGTATTATCAGCAGTAATGATTGCATTGTTACCTGTGTAGGGCTGTGCAGAAGAAAGCTTGGTCCCGTCTCCGGTGAGGTGATGACCACACCCCGAGTCCACGATCCAGTCCTCCAAATAGTTGATGGGAGCCGAAGCTCCAATAGAAGCCGAGAAGGCTCCTCCCCATCCTCCATCTATATGTCTGGCCTCAGCTTCTTCCTTCTCCGCAGCATGCCCTGCTTGAGTGACCACTCTGCAATCCTTCTTGAAGTGCCCAACCTTCCCGCATTTGTAGCATTTGAGACCTTCCTTCTTCTTCTTCTCCTCAGCCTTAGGAGGATAGCCCCTCTCCTGCTGTCCAGAAGTTGAAGGCCCATAGCCTCCAGTGGTCTTCTTCTTCTTATCCCACTTCTTCTTCTTCCCCGAGAAAAGAACTTCGCCATCTCCCCCAGTCACTGACAACCCCGCCATCTGTCTTGCCAAGCTTTCTTGCGAAGACAGCAAGTTCTCCAGCTCCAATAGAGACGGCTGATTTGCCCATCCCTGCACCGACGTCACAAAGGCCACATATTCCTTCCGCAAGCCGCGGATGATGTGCCTCTTCAGCTTCGCCTCAGAAATTGGCTCATCAGGATCCAGTGCTGATATCTCAGCGCAGAGGTTCTTCATCTTCAGAAAGAAAGTGGAGATAGAAAGATCGCCCTGAGCCGACCTTGCCAGCTCATTCTCCAAGAACTGCAGCCTCGCTACATTCTTCTTATTAAACAGCCCATCCAGGGCTCTCCAGATTTCTGCAGCCGATCCACATCCCAAAATATGATCAAAGAGATTAGGTGAAATGGCACGCTTCAAAGTGAACTCGGCCTTGGCATTGGTCTTTCTCCACGCCCTTACGGCCGGACCATTGTCACCAGCTTCCGTTGCCTTCACCTCTCCTGTCTCATTTCCTCCAACAACTTCCCATAGATCCTCACCCAGAAGATAGCTCTGCATACATGACTTCCACTTCTTGAAGTTAGTCGATGTAAGCATCTCAATACCAAGACCTCTTGCAAATCCACCTTCCATTGTTTTTCCTCTGGTTCCTTCTTCACAAAGGCGATGGCTACTCTAAGTTGCAACCTGCTCTTTCCACTCCAACCTGGCTCTGATACCATGTGAAATTTTTCTAAGAACCTTGTGAGAGCAAGCAGGAATCGATTATGCAACTTAGAGATACAAGCCAAACAACCAGAAACAAACTTTAGGCAAGCAATTTATCTTTATTGATAGCATAAACTTCATTACAGAGCAAGGCATGCTTGGCGAGACATGATTTCGCCAGCACAGATACCAAACAGAAATACAAGTAGATGAGGATAACTTGAGATCGCTCCAGACCGCGTGACCTCCCTGCGACTTCAACACACTGCCACACCGCAGCGCCTTGCCGATCACAGCACACCACCAATTCGCTGATCAGACCGCACCCTTCTTCCGACCTGTTGATTCTCCCGAACTCCAGCACCACAATTCCAAGCCGCAGACCGCCCGAACACTTTCAGAGGAAGAGGTGATCGCTGCTGCCCACACTATCCGCAGAAGCTGCACAAGAGGAATTCAATCAGCAGACCGCACGGTCAGGATAAAACAGACCGCAGGAAACAAGCGAACTCAGCTTACACTTGGTGTGTCTTTTTTGCTGCTACAGTGGCCTCCTATTTATAGGCACGGGACCTGATCCAGTCACCACCCTATGAGATAGGATCACCACCCTCCAGATCGCGCGACCTGATCGGTCAACCCGCGCGATCAGCAACATAACTCCTGCTTCATTTTGGTGAACCCGCCAGCTTCAATGTAGCCATGAGAGACCGCCACTCTCACAGCAGACCGCGACTCCACAAAGAGCTCGCCAGACTGCCCGAAGCTATTCACCACCTGTGTTCGCACGAGACCGCGAACACAGTCAATTCGCCATCAGATCGCGAGCTCCTGTCCGCATGCCGATCTCCTTCCGAGACCGCGAACAGCAACCAGCTCGCATACCAGTCTCCTCCTGAGACCGCGAACTGAGACCGCGCGACTAAGACCCTTAGTCCGCGAATACCCCCAGAAAGCCCGGTCAGCTACCAGACCTCATTTCGGAGAGAACCTGGATCAAACTGTGCGGTCGCACCAGACCGCCACAGCCTTGAAGGGGACAGCACGCCACGCGGTCACGCACAGACCGCGCAGCTCCTTCGGCAGACTTTGGACAAGACCAGCGGTCAACTCGGGAGATTGCAGCTAGGCTAAGATCAGCCAGACCGCGGATGCAGACCGCCAGGTCGTGCGGTCACGTCAGACCGCCCGACCTCCTCCCAGACCGCCCAGGTCCAAAAGCCTCCTTCACTTCCACTTCAACAATTTCAACACTGGATGCGTGGCATTTTCTCCAAGAAAAATGTACTTTAGAGAATCCGGTAGTTGTTTGAGAGCTGGATAAATGTTTGGATCAGCAGAATCACTGGATGGCCCTCCGATTGAATGTGGACTATCAGGCTGATTCGAATGAGCACCGTCATTGCCCAAGTCCTCGTGCCACCAACACATCTCGCAGTCATCCAAATCCACATCGATCTGGTCATCGAATTCTTCAAGCAGCTCATTCGGTTCGCATTCCGTGATTTGGAAGACTTGCGACGGGTTGTGGACGTTAAAGGATATAACGTCCTCCCCCAATCTGAGCGTGAGCTCCCCCTGCTCCACATTAATGATAGCACGAGCTGTAGCGAGAAAGGGCCGCCCCAAGATAATGGGCACCATAATATCAACCTTCATGTCGAGGATGACAAAATCAGCTGGAAATGCGAGGCCGTTTACTACTATTGTGAGGTCCTCGACAATTCCAGACGGTTTTTTGATCGACCGATCAGCTAGCTATAGCATTACCCATGTCGGCTTCAAGGTCCCTGCACCTAGTTCACGAAAGATAGAGAGCGGCATCAAGTTGATTGATGCTCCCAAATCACAGAGCGCCTGGCTGAAACGGTGATGACCGATCCTGCACGGAATAGTGAAGCTGCCCGGATCCTTGCACTTTGTGGGCATATTGGAGATGATGGCGGAGCACTCCTCAGTGAGGTCGATAGTCTTGAGATCCTTCAACAGTCTCCGCTTCGAAATCAAGTCTTTCAAGAACTTGGAGTAGCCCGACATTTGAGAAATGGCTTCAATCAGAGGGATGCTCACTTGCACTCCTTTCATTATTTCCAGGAATTTGCGGAACTGCTTCTCAGATTTCTCGTTTCGCAACCTGTGGGGGAATGGGGGGTGAACAACACTTCCCGAGGGTTGTGCCTCGCTCACGAGGTCTGGCTCAACATGAATCTGAGTCTGCTTCTCGGCTACGTCTGCATTACACTTGTCAGTGGGCCTCACAAGTGGTTCCTGTCGAGGAGGATTGTCAACACCTCTACCGCTTCTCAATCGCATGGTATTCACAGACTCCGGATGCTGACTTGCAAGCCCAGAAACAACATTGGTAAGAATCTCTATAGTGGAGTGGAGCTGTTGAATTGCGGAAGATTGGTCATTCATTTTATCCAGCATCCCGACCACCAAAGCTGCTAACGGCTCCGTTTGCCCTGACGGCACGTGACCCGCTGCTCCGTGGAATGTTACTGCATTCACTTTATCAGTACTGGGGGAAAGAATGACATGACTCCAGTGCTGGCTGGTGTGAACAATATTCACGACCACTTCCCATGCGTCCTTCCCCGATTTATTAAACAGGGCCCCTCCGGCTGCCACATCGAATAACAGACGGAATTTGTCCAACACGCCGAAATAGAAAATCAGAATTAGAAAGACTTCTGATAGATCTTCACGGTAGCACCCCCGATGCAGGGATTGAAAACGCTCCCAAGCATCAACCAACGTCTCCTCCTTTCCCTGACCGAAGGTTATGAGTTCCCTGTACTTGTCCAACACTCGGGTACGGTGTTGAAACTCATGCAAAAATCTCCCCTCGAGCTGCTTCCATGAGGTCGCCTCTCTCTTCCGGAAATCCCAGTACCAGCTTTTGGCTTTATTATGTAGGGAAAATGAAAATGCTAGGATCTTTTGCGGGTCGTTTTCAACTCCACTGAATATACATGTATAGTAAATTTCTAAGAAGTCCCGCACGTGTTGTACCGCATCTTCATGTTTATCCCCACTGAACTTGCAGTTCCCAGTCATATACTCAATGATGTCGGAGGAAATCCCGAAGTCATGATCGTTCCTTTGTGCTTGAACCTTTAGATCATTTAAACTTCCATGATAGATGCATTCCTGAATGGAGGTCATGCTAGGAATACTTGAAACCCAAAAGATTAGCGCACGATGGAAAGAACGAAGGTAAAGAAATGTGCGTATCAAAAATAAGCAAAGACAACAGAGGTAAACAAAGAGAAATAATAAAAGAGAAAAGTTCCTCGTGCAACGATATTTCACGCAGACGAATTCATCACGTCTGCATTCCCCGGCAACGGCGCCAAAAACTTGATGCGATATTTCGGCAAGTGCACCGGTCGCGCAAGTAATAAAGTTTGGGAATAGGATCCCCGAGTGTCGGTCTCTTGAGGAATGCAGGTTGGGTAAACGAATCGTGTTGTGTGACTATTGTTACACAAGCGTAAACAAATACACAAAAAAAGGGGGGTTTTGGTTGGGTTTTCCTACTCTTAACAACAATGAAGGAAATGCGGGTCGAAAGCACCGCTTCACAAGGCGAGATGGATGCAACGGCCGCGATGCCGTGCTTCGTGAGGCGGATGGAGCGCGCTCTAGTGCGGGAAGGCGAGGGTTGCAAACACCTCTTCACAAACGCCGTTAGCTCTTGCTAACGCGGATCGAACACCTTGAGTGTGTGAGTGAGTGAGTGGATGAGTGGAGGCGAAGCGATTCACAAGCAAGTAATGATGAAAAAGAAGAAACATTCATTTCATTTAAACCAAACATCATGATATTCAAGTTTAAAAGATTCAAAGATTACAACGAAGGAGAGAGGAAAGAGATAACCAATGGATGAAGACTAGCGGATGTTCACGGCCGGAATGGTAGTTTGTCAAGCTACCTCCGGGCTCGGGCGGACTGTGCTTCCGGTGTGGAGAAACTGTCACGATCTCTCCATGTGGTTTCGTCGTCTTCTACCTCAGGATTCCTCTTCTTCTTACCGGACTGGAGTGGAAAAATAGCTGTTTGAGGGCTTGCGGATGGTGGAGAATGCTCCCGGACAATGGAGAAATGCTTGGAATGGTTGGAGAGGACTTCCCCTTGCGTAGGAGATGAAGTGGAGGTACCCAGGGATGGAAATCGCCCGCATACGGACTGCCAATCGCGCTCCCGTTGGCTCGATCCCGCCCTAAAATCGGAATAAGCATATATATATAGGCGCTGGACTGAATACTGCGCACGACCAGTGGTTGTGCGTACTGGAATTCTGCGATCGTGCGCGCTGCCTGGGCGGAGCCTGAAATGAAAGAAATTTATAAAATACAAGTTCGCACGACCAGTGGCGCACGACCAGTGGTCGTGCGCACTATCGTAAACGGTCGTGCGATAAGCCAAACAGAACTCATAAAATGGGCGTTAAGTGCGCACGATCAGTGGCGCACGACCAGTGGTCGTGCGCGATAGAGCCAGTGATCGTGCGCAGTGTTCCTGTACAGAATTGTACCGGGAACACCTGCACGACTCCTGTTCCAGCATACAACACCAGTCTAGCAACTGGAGGTGGCACTTAACACTGCATGAAAACTAGTAACGAAGATGAACAAGAAATAACACCAAAACGGGCCTAGAAGTGCACTTAGCATGGAGTATTAAATAGGAATGAAAACATGTCTAATGTGAAGTGCAAAGACTAGAAAATCAGCCCAGATGAGTCCATAAATGTGTATATAATTGGGACTCATCACATACATACTGTCATGGTCATACCTGTTAGAGGGAAACAATACCTTTTGAAAGGTGGTATGAGGCTTAGCCTTATTCTTGCTCTTTTCTCCACTCCCTTCTCCTACTTTTATTTTATTGAACCCTAATCATCTTTTATTGGTTTGAGAGGAAAAGATGTCAATAATGGGAAGCACAGATTTGGGCTTGGAGAATTAAGCCACTAGGCTCTTTTCTTTGAGAAGCTTCTCCTCAAGGTCCTTGATGACCTTGTTCTTTTGGAATATGGTGCTCAAATGAATAATTGTTATCCCCTTTAAATGGATTATCTCTCTACACATCTGAGCCACCAGGGAAGGTGACTCAGTGCATTTTTTGTCAGCCAACTTAAGGGAGGCAATTTCTTGGGCTTGCCTCTTCGCCAGCTTCTTGCTCCTTTCCAGAGCTATTAAATAATTACAAAAAATTCGATTAAAAAGTTATATAGATACTGTTGGAGCATGCGTTTCGCACTCCTCCGGTTTGATAATAACAAAGTCCCGTTTGTATTTGATTCTATTTTTATTAATGGTGTGCAGGTAATAGGTACGAGATGTTCACATTTCTGCTGGAGCTCAATTTGAGTGTAGGAAAATTTCACTGTCGGAAAATTTCGACAGCTGATGTCGCCCAGGCGACAGCAGAGAAGTTATAACTACTTCCCCCCACGACAACACGACGAAAGGCAGTTTTAAGCTGTCGGAAATCTGACAGCGATGTCGCCCAGGCGACAGCTCGGAGGTTACAACAACTGCCCACGATAGCACCACAACCGGCAGTTTTGCGTTGTCGGAAAATCCGACATCGATGTCGCCCAGGCGACAGCTCGGAGGTTACAGCAACTGCACGCACGACAACACTATGGCAACAGTTTAGCGCTGTCAGAAATTCCGACAGTCGATGTCGCCCAGGCGACAGCGAATTTCTATAAATTGACTCCTTGTGTTCGTGCATTCCAAGATTTGAGAATTCAAAGTTCCTTCCTGAGTGCATACGAACCAGAGAGCTCCAGAACCTCTTCAACTCCCATTTGTGCAAAGAAGGATTGAAGATTGAGGACGAGATCGGGCGCGCTTCTACATCAACGATCATCTCGAGGCTTCAACCATCCTTTCAGAGATCTGAAATTCTAGGGAGTTGTTCTTTTCATATTGTATTTTCATTTACACACATTTCATTTTGGATTGGTAGAGAAATCGTCGTCTTGTGTGCGGCGTCTAAGTCCTTGTGTGGCTTAGGGGAAAATCGCTTCCTTGTGTGGAGCGTCCAAGTCCTTGCGTGGCTTGGTGGGAAATCGTGGCCTTGTGTGCTACGTCTAGATCTTGGGAAGATCTAGAGGATAGGCTTGGGCTTGGTCTTGGGAGAGACAAGTGATAGCCTTCCGATCCTTGGGAGAAGGATTGGTAAACCAAAATTGTTGAATTTTTTATTAACATAATTGTGCCTTGATCTTAAGCATTGTTAAGATCATTTTTATTATATGCAAATTTCATGATTAATATAATTATGTCTTTTTCTTTAATTACATATTTGGTGGCATAATCCTTATCTTAGAAATTTGTGTTTGGTTTAATACAAAAATTGCATTGGTTTGAAAGTGTTTATAAGTAATTTTTTTAAAGTAAAATCTGTTTAAAAAAATAATTATTATTAAGTAAAACTTATATTTTAAACACACCCTTATTCACCCCCCCTCTAAGGGCGTCATACGATCCAACAAGTGGTATCAGAGCGAGGTTACTCCAAAACGGTTTTACCACTGGGAGTAATGGCGCACAATGATCATGCGTTCGTTGAGGGGCAAGGCATAAGTAGACCACCTTTATTCACGGGCACAAACTATAATTATTGGAAAACACGTATGCGTTGTTTTCTAATTGCGCTAGATATAGAAGTCTGGAATATGGTAGAATCTAGCTACACTTCTCCAACATTTGTTGTAGGAGATGTAACTATGGATAAGCCCAAAGACAAATGGGATGACAATGATAAATTAAAATGTAAGAACAATGCAAAAGCCATGAATGCTTTATTTTGCGCACTAGATCGCACTGAGTTTAATAGAGTTTGTGCTTGTAATACTGCATTTGAAATTTGGAATCTGTTAGAAATCACTCATGAAGGTACTTCGCAGGTAAAGGACTCAAAGCTATTTCAACTGGAATCTGAATTTGAAAGGTTCAAAATGGAGGTAGATGAAGAGATTGATACGATGTACACACGATTCACAAAAATCGTGAACGACTCAAAGGTGCTAGGAAAGGTGTTCTCAAATGGAGACTTAGTAAGGAAAATCTTAAGATCACTTCCCCCGAAGTTCAATCCTAAAGTGACTGCAATTTCCGAGTCACATGATCTTAAGACCTTACAATTGGAGAGCCTCATTGGGAACTTGAAAACTCATGAAGTTGAATTGAAAATTCAACAACAAGAGTATATGGAGCCAAGGAAGAAGGGATTGACTCTAAGATCTAAGAAGGAAGAAACTAGTGATTCTGAGGAGGAAGAAGAAGATGAGGAAAGTTTATTTGTTAGAAAATTTAGAAAATTTATGAAAAATCCAGAGAGGAGGAATTCGTTTAAGAAGTATTTTAAGAAGGAGACGTTTAGGAAGAAAAAAGGAAAGGAAGGCGATGAGGAGGAAGAGAGACCGCCACTGGAGTGCTATCACTGCAAGAAGATAGGACACATCCGAAGCAAGTGTCCAAAGTACTTGAAAGAACTTAAAGAAAAGAAGCACAAAGGGTCAAAGAAGGTGTTGAAGGCGGAAACATGGGATGATACTACTTCTGAGGATGCAAGCAGTTCAGACTCAAGTAAAAAAGAGGAGGCCAACATGTGCTTAATGGGAAAGAGCGTCATATCTAATGACGAATGCAGTGTCCAAAGCGATACTGAGGTAACTCCTCCAACCTATGATGAATTATTTTTTGAATTTTTAAAGACTTGCAAATTTTTTGAAAAAAGTTTAAAAGATAATGATCTTCTTAAATATGAAAATGAAATTTTACTTAAAGAAAACAAAAAGTTGTTAAAGGAAATTAAGACTATTGGAAAAAGAGATATTTCTTGCCAAGAGTGTGATCACTTTTTGGGAAGAATTAAAGAACTTGAAGAATCTCTTTCTAAATCTCATTCTACAATAAAAATTCTTACTAAAAAGAATGAGATTTTAGAGAGAGATCTGAAATCTTCAATTTCCAAAATCCATGAGGGAAATAAATCTTTTGAACGTAGATGTGTAAATCTGGTATCCGAAAATACAAAAATGAGAAACCAGATTCATGACTTAACACTAGCCATGAAAAAATTTGGAATGGGCCGAAGATCACTGGATATGATCTTAGGATACAAATGCCATGGATCTGGAAGGTTTGGACTCGGATACACGTCAGGAAGCTGTCGCCCGACGACAACCACTGTCGCAGGCGACAGTGAAAAGTCCAGAAAATCTACTTTAAAAAATTCTAAAGTTAATGAATTGTCAAATACTGCATCCTCATCCAGTAAAAGTCCAGAAAAGTTATACTCTTCTAAATACATTACATGTGCCAAATGCAATAGATTTGGCCACACTACGGACTCTTGCTGGAAGGAAGGAAAAAGTAAAATTAAACAAATCTGGGTGCCTAAGGCTTCTACCTATACTATGGGTGGAACCACTTGGGTAACCAGATCTTTACTCACCTCTTCTTTCTAGGTGTGTTGGCAGGCTAAGGACAAAGAAGACGTGTGGTACTTGGACTCGGGTTGTTCAAAACACATGATGGGCAATAAAGAGAAGTTCCTTAGCCTGGAGATGAAGAAAGGAGGAGTTGTTACATTCGGAGACAATGGAAAAGGAAAAATCATCGGCATCGGAGTTGTGGGTAACGAAAATTTTTCAATTTCAAATGTTCTATTTGTAGAAGGATTAAAGCATAATTTGATTTCTATTAGTCAATTATGTGATAAGGGTTTAAATGTTTTATTTAAATCTTCCACAAATTTGTGCAAAATTATTAATTCCAAAACAAATGAAATTGTTTTTACCCCACCTAGATGTCATAATGTATATACGATTAAATTTCTTGATTTTTCAAATTCTACTTTAAAATGTTTTTTATCAAAAAATGATGAATTAGATTTATGGCATAGGCGACTTGGACATACTAGTGCCAAGTTAATTACAAAACTTTCAAAAGATAAATTAATTAAAGGTTTACCATTGTTAAATGGAAATTTATCTTCTTCACTATGTGTGCCTTGCCAAAAAGGAAAATTTTCAAAATCATCTTTCAAAAGTAAAAACATTATTTCTACCACTAGGCCACTTCAATTAATACATATGGATTTATTTGGGCAAATTGGAATTTCTAGCTTAGGAGGTAGAAAATACACATTTGTATTGATTGATGATTATTCTCATTTTTGTTGGACTTTATTTCTAACCTCCAAATCCGATGCATTTTCAGAATTCTCAAAATTATGTTTGCGTAGTCAAAATGAATTTGAGTTAAAAATTAAACGCATACGATCGGATCATGGAGGAGAATTTGAAAATGAAAAGTCTATTTCTTTTTGTACGGAGTTAGGAATTAAACATGAATTTTCCGCCCCACGCACATCACAGCAAAATGGTGTAGTGGAGAAGAAAAATAGAACTCTTCAAGAGTTAGCCCGTACGATGCTATCTGAATTTAAATTACCAAAATCTTTTTGGGCTGAAGCAGTTAGTACGGCATGTTATGTAATTAATAGAGTAATGCTTCGCCCTATTTTAAAATTAACTCCTTATGAATTAATTTTTAATAAACAACCAAATGTTTCTTATTTCAAAGTTTTTGGTTGTAAATGTTTTATTTTGAATTCTAAAGATTCCTTAGGAAAATTTGATGAAAAATGTGATGAAGGTATTTTATTGGCTATTCTTCAACTAGTAAAGCTTATAGGATTTTTAATAAAAGAACAAAAATAGTTGAAGAATCTATTCATGTTAGGTTTGATGAGTTTGCTTCATGTGTAGAAAAGAAAATTACAGGAAAAGAAGATGAACCCCTTCCTTCGGTGGAGAATGGTGATGAAGAACTTGGAGAAAATGAAGAAGAAAAAGAAGAAGAAAGAGAAGGAGAAAGAGAAGAAGAAGATAGAGAAGAAGAAGAAAGAGAAGAATATGTGCCTCCAAGTGAATTGAAATTTTCAATGGATCATCCAAAGGAGCTTATCATTAGAGATCCGCAAAAAGGGGTTAGTACTCGTTCATCGTTACATGTTTTATTATCAAACCTTTGTTTTGTCTCTGAAATAGAACCAAAAGATGTTTCCATCGCTTTAAATGATGAATTTTGGTTTTTAGCTATGAATGAAGAACTTAATCAATTTGAACGTAATAAGGTTTGGAATCTTGTAGAACGACCCAAAAAGCATCCTGCCGTTGGAGTTAAGTGGATTTTCAAAAATAAATTGGATAGTGAATCTAGAATTATTAGAAATAAAGCCAGATTAGTTGCAAAAGGTTATGCACAAATTGAAGGGGTAGATTTTGATTAAACTTTTGCACCCGTAGCAAGATTAGAAGCGGTTTGGATATTTCTTGCATTTGCTTGTTTTAAAAGATTTAAATTATATCAAATGGATGTCAAAACCGCATTTTTTAACGGGTATATAAAAGAAGAGGTTTATGTAGAACAACCCCCTGGCTTTGTAAATGAGAAATATCCAAATTATGTTTATAAATTAGATAAAGCGCTTTATGGATTAAAACAAGCGCCTCGTGCTTGGTATGATCGATTAACTCAATATTTATTAAAGCACGATTATAAAATAGGAAGTGCGGATTCTACACTCTTCATTAAGCAATTTGATCATGATTTAGTTATTTTGCAAATTTATGTTGATGATATTATTTTTGGAGCCACTAATGAAGAGTTGTGTAATGAAATAGTTCAAATTATGAAAAATGAATTTGAAATGAGCATGGTTGGAGAACTTTCATATTTTCTAGGTTTTCAAATTACACAAAAACATGATGGTATTTTTATATGTCAAACCAAATATATTCATGATATGTTAAAAAGATTTGGATTTGAAAATCTAAAACATGCAAACACTCCTATGAGTACTTCCCTAAAATTAGGAAAAGATGAAAGTGGTGTTTCAATTGAACAAACCCTTTATAGAAGTATGATAGGATCTTTATTGTATTTAACCGCATCTAGACCTGACATTATGTTTGCCGTTTGTTTATGTGCTAGATTTCAAGCTAATCATAAAGAGTCACATTTAAAAGAGGTGAAATGCATCTTTAGATATCTTATAGGAACATCTAAATTAGGATTATGGTATCCTCATAATGATTCCTTTATTTTTCATGGTTTTTCGGATTCAGATTATGCGGGATGTTCTTTAGATAGGAAAAGCACAAGTGGCACTTATCATTTTATCGACCCTTCACTTATTTCATGGTCGAGTAGGAAACAGAATTCTGTTTCCCTCTCTACTACCGAGGCCAAATATATTGCACTAGGTAGTTGTTGTGCCCAAGCTCTTTAGTTGTCACAAACGTTAGAAGATTTTGGCATACATCAAAGTAGTGTAGAATTAAAGTGTGATTATAAAAGTGCTATAGACTTAACTAACAATCCCGTATTACATTCTAGATCTAAGCATATAGATGTCCGACATCATTTTATAAGGGATCATATTAAGAAGGGAAACATAAAAATCAATTTCATAGGAACGGATTCACAACTAGCGGATATATTCACTAAATCGTTACCGGATTCCCGTTTTTCTATGCTTAGGCTAGAATTGGGAATCCTAGACATTTCACAATGAATATATCACTACTTCAAAACATATAAATTTTAAAAAAAAATCATCACAAAACTTATACATTTTAAAAAGAAAAACTAAAATATTAAATCAAACCATAGAATTTGAAATGACTTAACAAAGATTCACACATCATTAATATTACATAAAATTTGTTCCATAAAACAGTAGAATTCAACAAAAGTTTAAGTTCATTAACAGAATACGAAATCTGAAGAAGTTCACTGTCGCCCAGGCGGCAGTGGATGTCGGAAAATTCCAACATCAATCAGAAGCAGCACCCTGATAAAAACTACTCAGAATCCTCATAACCAGCCCCGCTGCTCTCTGGACAGTCTTCTAGAGGTCCTCGTCTTACGGCCTTACCACGTCGAGTCCGCCTCACCGATTGGCGTGGCGGTTCTTCATCTGGAATTTGCCATTCGGCCGCTTCCTCCGGTGTAGGCTTTAACTTCAAACCTTTGACCAAAAATTTCATAAACTTTTGCATTCTACTACGATCCTTCTTCACTTCCTTCTTGTGATCCTCTAGTGAATCACGAAGATCATATATAGACTCTCGTAGTGATCCTGCCCTAGGCATTGGAGGCTCTCTAATCTCAATTCCAGGATGGGCCTTTTTATGCATCTTCTTCACTTTCATGGTACCCGTATAATATATCTCAGGAAAACAATCATCAAAATACGAATCTTGAACTATCCATCCATACTTCTTATATAGTATACGCTGAATTATAACCCCCATTGGGAGAGTATGAACCTTCACCCATTTTGGATGCTTTAATCTAAAAGCATACCGAATCTGGGAAAGTATGAAGTCCGCTACATCAAAAGGTTCCTCCTCCATAATAAAGTAAGTAATGAGGGTCAACTGTGCCGTGATACTCCTTGTATCTCCACTCTTTAACATAACTGAGTTCCTTAATATATCTTGAACTAAATATGCATCCGGAGTGAGTGACGTAACTTCAGTGGTTAGAGTCTTCTTTTGACTCCCATGTAAACTCATGTTTACAAGGGTCCAATCTCTATCCTTTCTATAACTCTCCACTATATCCGACATATTTTCACTCATAAGAAGACCAAATTCCTCTCTTAGATCAACATGTGTTATTTCCACATGTTGACCCTGGATTCTAGATCTCACCCCCCATCCAATTCAGTATAACTCGGGTCTTCCAAATGATTATAAAATTCTCGAATCAAAAAGGATGAGAACGAATCTGCTGTGATTACTGAAATTATACCTGCATTCGCAAGACGATCATAGATATGATCGTGCTTCGGTGAATCAAATTCAACATATTTCGCCACTCCAACTATGGCTTTCTCCACCCCAGGGTAAACTTGATACGAACTATGCACATCTTCAGACGTACTCCTTCGCGCTTTAGAACTGGAAGCCATTCTGCAAACAAAACATAACAAAAATAAATTAAACAAGTCCTGTGCTCTGGAACACTATCGCCCAGGCGACAGTGACTGTCGGAAAATTCCGACAGTACTCCAGTGAAATTTTCTTGAATTTTTTTTTTACACTTCCAGATCTACTCAAAATCAAGTTTTATTACAACATCAAGTTAAAAAAAAAACAATATTTAAAAAAAAAACTACATCTTCTAACATCTCCTTTACTATTCATCTTCTTCACAATCTTCAAAAGGAATGCTTCAGTTTTTCCAATTCCACCATGTCAAAAATACAAAACTTCAACCACAAGAATCACAAAATCAAAACATTTTTCCCCAAGATCCAACAAGATCCACTTGCTTTACACTAGATCTACACTTTTAAAACACAAAACTTCAAAGATCTAAACCATTCATCAATAGTAAAATGAAAACCACATTTTCCTTCTTCTCTACTTTCAAAAATCACAAATCCATAAAAAATTTTTGAATCAAAAACTTAAAAATCCAAAAACCATACCTTAGATCTAGGTTGTCGCCGAACTCCGACAGCTTTCTCTCGCCCTTCAGACTAGAAAAATGATGCACAATAGGGTTTGACTCGGTCTAAAGCCGTATTTATATTTTTAGCTGTAGCCCAGGCGACAGTGACTGTCGGAAATTTCCGACAGCTCCCGATTTGCTTAATCTTCAATTTTTGGTCCCTTTGATGTTTTCAAATAGTTATATGTCATTATTAATGCTTCAACTCATGACTTGATGACAAACCATGTGCTTTTTATTTTAAAAAAAAAGGCTCTTACATGATTATATGATTTCATTTCCAAGCTATCATCGTGTTGACACTCCTACTTAGTTAATTAGACCATTGGAAATTGTTTTCGCATGCCTCTAAGTATGAGAAATTGTTTATATATCATAATGAACTTTCACGTTCACTTCTTTTGATCAATACGTATGTCTTTCTATTTAATATATACATGAATCATATTTGCTTTAACATAATACTAAAGCACTTAATAAATACTACTTTCAACCTTGATTTGTTAGCACATCAAAATATACACCATCTTTTGCGATTCAAGTGAATTCGGAGATCCTTGGTCAATTCAAAAAATTAAAAATATCTCGAATTAAAGATATCACAACATATGTGATAAAAAAAAGGTTAAATTAAAGACAAGGATACTCCACCAAGCACTACTTACCCTCCTGATAAGTCTTAATGAGCATTGTGAGGTTAAGCACCTTGGAAAGAATTGTAAAGTGTCTTGTGCAAAAGCAAATGGTATTCTATCCTTATTATGCTATATCTTCAAGGTCAAAGTTGTCTTTATATGCTTATATTATGTTCTCCATTTCAATGATCATGTGTATTAAATAACTTCATATGTTTGATCTAAGTATCACATGTACACATCATTATGTTATATAAACATTCATCTCATGAGAATTGGACCAAAACTATTCCAAATTTCTATACACTATTGTGTCTTTCTATGATACTTTCAAATGACCTTCATCATGTTTAAGTTATTTTATTTTCTTACTTCATCTGGCTATACCATCTCTTCATGAGTTTATTCATACTATGACATATTACTATTATTTAATGAACTTCAATCATTTCCAACAAGTGCTTCCGCTTACTCTTCATTTCTACATCATCTATTTTCCCTTAAGAACTACTCCTTTATCTCTCTATTATCTTTTGCTAATACCAAAAGGGGGAGAATTATAGGTATATTCAAGAAATCACAAATATATTACACCTAAATATTCCACCTAAACAATACATCATTTCAACTTACTTTAACATTAAGGGGGAGCATACATTTAGGGGGAGCATTCATTTAGGGGGAGCTTTCATCTAAGGGGAGATTATTTATTTTAAGAGAAATATATCATGTTATTTTTGTGCACACACCAAATGTTAAAATCAACAATCTAAATAGACATGATTTCTTTGTATACGGATTTGTTATTATCAAAAGGGGGAGATTGTTGGAGCATGCGTTTCGCACTCCTCCAGTTTGATAATAACAAAGTCCCGTTTATATTTGATTCTATTTTTATTAATGGTGTGCAGGTAACAGGTACGAGATGTTCACATTTCTGCTGGAGCTCAATTTGAGTGTAGGAAAATTTCACTGTCGGAAAATTCCGACAGCTGATATCGCCCAGGCGACAATAGAGAAGTTACAACTACTTCCCCCCACTGCAGCACGACGAAAGACAGTTTTGAGCTGTCAGAAATCCGACAGCGATGTCGCCCAGGCGACAGCTCGGAGGTTACAACAACTGCCCACGACAGCACCACGACTGGCAGTTTTGCGCTGTCGGAAAATCCGACATCGATGTCGCCCAGGCGAAAGCTCCGAGGTTACAACAACTGCACGCACGACAGCACTACGGCGGCAGTTTAGCGCTGTCGGAAATTCTGACAGTCGATGTCGCCCAGGCGACAACGAATTTCTATAAATTGACTCCTTGTGTTCGTGCATTCCAAGATTTGAGAATTCAAAGTTCCTTCCTGAGTGCATACGAACCAGAGAGCTCCAGAACCTCTTCAACTCCCATTTGTGCAAAGAAGGATTGAAGATTGAAGACGAGATCGGGCGCGCTTCTACATCAACGATCATCTCGAGGCTTCAACCATCCTTTCAGAGATCTGAAATTCTAGGGAGTTGTTCTTTTCATATTGTATTTTCATTTACACACATTTCATTTTGGATTGGTAGAGAAATCGTCGTCTTGCGTGCGGCGTCTAAGTCCTTGCGTGGCTTAAGGGAAAATCGCTTCCTTATGTGGAGCGTCCAAGTCCTTGCGTGGCTTGGTGGGAAATCATGGCCTTGTGTGCTACGTCTAGATCTTGGGAAGATCTAGAGGATAGGATTGGGCTTGGTCTTGGGAGAGACAAGTGATAGCCTTCCGATCCTTGAGAGAAGGATTGGTAAACCAAAATTGTTGAATTTTGTATTTACATAATTGTGCCTTGATCTTAAGCATTGTTAAGATCATTTTTATTGTATGCAAATTTCATGATTAATATAATTATGTCTTTTTCTTTAATTACATATTTGGTGGCATAATCCTTATCTCAGAAATTTGTGTTTGGTTTAATACAAAAATTGCATTGGTTTGAAAGTGTTTATAAGTAATTTTTTTAAAGTAAAATCTGTTTAAAAAAATAATTATTATTAAGTAAAACTTATATTTTAAACACACCCTTATTCACCCCCCCTCTAAGGGCGTCATACGATCCAACAGATACTACTTATCAATCACACATACTCTTCAATATGGTTTGAGGCCTTCTCTATTACATCATCAGTTTTGCTAAGAAAATTCTTAACATAGCTCATGCCTTGCTCTAAGAGTTGGAGACTTTTATCCATGGATCATAAAATAGTGTATTGAGCTACCACAGATTTTTCTGCTAGATCAAACCATTTGTTCATTTGGCTATTTAGGTAGGATATTTCTTCCTTTATGACTTGGATTTCAGACATCACCTCAGTCTTCACTGTTGAAACTGACTTATCTATATATTCCTTAATATAGGCCATATGACCTTCAATTAGTGTCTTGATAGAACTTAGGATAAGTTCATTGGAATTTGTGGAGGTGGAGGGTTGCACTTCAACAATTGTGGCTTGTTTGAGCTTTTCTTGTAGACTTGGTGGGTGTTTAGTTACCACAGGCGGTACATTGCTCTCTTGTAAATCTTGATTGTCACACTCAACCATAGTGGATGGCTCCTCTGCATGGGTGGATGAAACTGTATTATCCTGAGCAGGGATATGCTCCCCTTCAGCCTTATCACTGGTCTTGTTAGCAAACTCTACAAAATGATCAGTGTGATCAACATGAACCCCATCATCCTCCTCATCATCCTCCTCCTCATCATCATTATCATCATTATCATCATCTTCATCATCAGATAAGTTCTTCTGTTTCTCCCCCTCAGATAGGGAATCCATCCATTCTTGATCAGTGGAATCCTAGAAATCTGGGGAGTTATCAGGAATTAGAATTATCCTTCTTTCAAGATTAAAGATAATTTGACCAATCTTACATTATAAATCACCAGGAGAATCAAATTGCTCCTCATCATTCCTGAGTGAATTAGCAGGCACAATGTGTACATTACTATCAACTCCTACTTCCAGAGGATTAGGAGCATCAGTTTGATTTTCAGTATGGTCTCCTTCATTTCCATCAGGATTCTCCTTTGCAGCAACAATATCCTCATTCTTCTCATTCGCATGATCTTCATGAACCTCTTTATCTTTACTGCTTTCAGATCCTTGATTATCAACAGCTAGAATATTCGCAGTAGGGCCTGAGACTGAATCAGAACATTCCATTCTAACCTTCTTATGTCCTTTTGTTAACTTTCTTTTCTTATCATTTAATTCAGAGGGCTGACTCATGGGGAGCACCCTTGAGAACCTATCCATAGTTCTTATATCCATTCTCTTAAGATAATGATGACTTGATCCTTTTGAGCTATCAAATTGTTCAGGGTATGAATTCAAAAGGTAGAGAGATAGAATTCATCCCAAGTTAGGAGCCTGCAGACATTCTTTATCCACAACAACCCATGTGGTCTTTTTCTTCATGACCATCCGTGTCATCAGCTCAAACATGTACTTTGATATGGTGTCATGAGGCCCAAGTTTGCACAGAATTGCTTTGCCTACTATGTCAGATAGAAGCTTCCCTCTTTGGTTGAAATGCTTCCTCTTTAGTGATCTTGTCTTGGCATAACTGTAATCATAACATTTGAGAGTTTTCTCTTTGTCCTTTTTTAAAACATTGTCTTCCTCATTATCACTACATGAGGGCAATTGAAGGCCTTTCTCCAACTTCCTTGGAGAAATCTTAATCTTTATATGTTGAAATCGTCAACTGGTCTCTAGAGTTTGGACCCAAAGTTGGTGTAGCATACACCTACTTCTCCCTCACCGGTACTCTTGACTGTGGATGAAGAAAAACGAATAGACCCAAATCTGTAGCGAGGAGGTCCCGCCACACACCCAGAAGATCTTATAGTGCTTCCCCTCCTAAACGAATGCTCAACTGGGCACCTTAGAGGGAAGTACGAGCCAACCAAAAATAGCCTGAAGGAGAGAGCCCAAGATATTGGATCCCCTCCAAGGTCCCCATAAGGGTCTATTTATAGTTTTTCTAGTCTGGTCAGCAAAAAGCGTAAAGTTGCCTTTTAGTTTTACTAATTACACCCCAAATTGGTCTGGTAACAGCCTAACTCTGATTTTCTGAAGGGCTATTGGTAGCCCACAAAGGGTATCTAGGTAATTTCCTCACTAAAGCCTTCTAGGCGAGTAGTCCGTGAAGGCACCACTCGTCAGACTTCTCGCGCACTTAACTCTCTAGGTTCCACAGGGCAAATGATCTGTAGGTGCACCACTCACCAGATTCTTGGCTCGCAGGGCGAGTGGGGTTTCACCCTCACTCGCCTGACCTCCCGCGCATTCGCACTCCTAAGTGAGTGAGTGCTTTGCGGATGAGGCTTGCACTCTCCCTGAGGCTTCCATGCCTCCCATGACCTTGGCAAGGGATCCTACAACACTCTTGGCGAAGGCTCTTCTTGACCTACCTTGCATGCCCCTTTACCCCTTGGGACCTGGGGACCCACTCAACGAATACGGGGTTGTACACAATCCCAGCTCTTTGAGAGTGAGTTCTACGCTCAGAAAGAAAAGTCCAACCCCTAGTATTCAGTGAGTGCTTACTGACCCTGAGGGAATCTTTTTGGTGGGCCCCTCCCCTCCGATATATATATATTTATATCAGGCCGCTGCATTGAAAGTGTCAGTCTTCCACTTACTATTTCTCTTTTTCCATCTAAACTCTTGCCATCCCAATGAAGTTCATGAGGCCATCACCGAGACCGCTTTTGCAAGGACTATTGGAGAGTCTCGCCACCGCGCACCGCGCAGGAGAAGAATATTTCCAAGTGATGGAATAAATTCACGCTGCCTAAAATTAGAATATTATCCACGTATAATTCGATAAGGCAAGTGTACCTATCACTTTATAGTATAGGATTTAGAAAATCAAGTGTCGTATTTTTCCGGGCTTGTTGAGTACTTCTACTCATAAAGAAGAGCTATTATTTTACCGATCGAAGGTTGGGTTTGTTTTGGAAAAACAATTTGGAGAAAGTTAACTACGAAGAAAAATTATGATTTAAAGGATTAGCACTTGGTCTTGAATCCCTTTGAAATAAAATATAATTTTATAAAAGATGAAACCGCAAACTCTTATTGAAATAACGTCGACCGTGGAGGTTCCCAAAATATGGTAGAGCCTCTCTCGAGAGAACTACCACCTAACCTTAGGTTGATCGATTAAGATCCCTCGGCCAGTCGAAACCCCTAAACTTGCTTTAAGCGGTGAACCCCACTATTGGATTTGACTCCAATCTGGGAGATTTGTGTCACCCTCTCTCGAGGAATGCAAACAACTCTATTTATCTTTGAGTGATCTCCTCGTTCTCATGGATCTCTCGATCACTAGCAAACGAATCTTAGATTGAAAGTCATATTCCGGACATATGAAATCAAAATGAAGTAATTCAAAGATAAATCGAAGATAAACAATACGAGAGCTTGCCAATTAGAAAAATTCAAAACATATTTTATTTCATTCCAAAGTTCATCATGACCAAGTGCTAAAGGAAATTTAGCTACTCATCATAGTGATGGGAATATAAGTAGAAGAGGGAAAATACATGATTAAAAACAACAATATTTGAATTAAAATTGCAATAATATGAAAACTTACAACTTGAAGAAAAACTAGCTAGAACGTCAAAAACAGTAAACTAAAGCTGAAATTAATCTCCAAAATCGAACTCCTTGACTTCTGGAGATTGCTGCGTTTTATAGTTGAAAAATCGGGGAGTCACGCCCTTGGTCACACCCGTGACCAAGGGCGTGTAAGCTGCGTAATTGCTGTCTTGAAAGCCCGGGAGCGTCGGGGAAGAAAAACTGCCAGAAATCATTTGCATGGCGGGTCACGGCCTCGGTCACGCCTGTGACCGATGGCGTGTCTTGACCGGGTCTAGAAACGGCGGGAAACATCGCGATCTGGAGTTAATCTGGCGGTTGCAAAAGAGTCACGACCTCGGTCATGCCCGTGACCGAGGGCATGTAAGCTGGAAACGGCGGGAATTGATTGCTGGCTGCATTGAACATCTTCCAGGCAAGTCACGCCCGTAACCTTGAGGTCACGCCCTCTGTCACGCCCGTGACGGAGGGCGTGTAATTTTAATCTGACGTGGCGGCTGACTTCTTCAACTGGAATACGACGGGGCTGGTTCACGGCTGTGACATGGTGTCACGCCCTTGGTCACGCCCGTGACCTAGGGCGTGTACTTTGCGATTTCGGCAGAAGTACTCCAAATATTCTTCTGATTATTCTTATGAGCTTAAAATTGTCATTGGCAGCCCAAATTACCTAAAAATACAAAAAGAAGGTAAATTAGTGATAAATTAACTAAAACTAAATTAAATTAAATTAAATTTTAATAAAATATTACATAAAAATAACTATAAATAATGCATTATCAAATACCCCCAATACTTACCCGTTTTCAGGTCACGCAAAAACTTGATGAGTAAAATTTGTATTCTCCAATCTATACTCGATTAAGGCAAGTGTACCTATCGAAATATAGCATAGGATATTAAAAATATCAAGGTCGTATTAAAACTCAGGGTTGTCGAGTACTTCAACTCATGAGGCGTTGGGGCAGCGCGGTCCCTATCCGCACCCCCAGCCCTCGGAAAGTTCTTGCTTTCTTTATTTTTCCATAATTAGCCAGGCCCACCCACCGCATTTATCACTTTCACTCCAACTTCTTTCTCTTCCTTGCTTTCGCACTTGCACTCGCGCATCTCTCCAAATTTCTTTCACAGCCTTTCTTCTGCGCAATGGTGGTCGAATCCGATGGCAGGGGAAGGTGCGCTCAAGCATTCACCAACCATGATTTTGCCACCTACGACCTGTCCGAAGAGAATTTTCCATGGCGATTGCTGAATACGTCTCGTCGAGGTTCGTTTCACGCCGCCCTAGGGACCTTAACCGCATCAACCAATTATCTCCCGATACACTCGCCATCCCCTTGAAGCACTTTGAGGTTGGACTCCACCTCCCCCTCTGGCCCGAGCTGCGTCATACCTTCCGCTACTTCGTGTTGGAGCATGCGTTTCGCACTCTTCCAGTTTGATAATAACAAAGTCCCGTTTGTATTTGATTCTATTTTTATTAATGGTGTGCAGGTAACAGGTATGAGATGTTCACAATTCTGTTGGAGCTCAATTTGAGAGTATGAAATTTTCACTATCGGATTTTTCCGACATCCTATGTCGCCCAGGCGACAATAGAGAAGTTACAACCACTTCCCCCACATCAACACGACGAGCGGCAGTTTTGCACTGTCAGAAACCCGACATCGATGTCGCCCAGGCGACAGCTTGGAGGTTAGAGCAACTGTCCGCACGACAGCACTACGAGCGACAGTTTTGCGCTGTCGGAAATCCGACATCGATGTCGCCCAGGCGACAGCTCAGAGGTTACAGCAACTGCACGCACGACAACACTACGATGGCAGTTTAGCGCTGTCGGAAATTCCGACAGTCGATGTCGCCCAGGCGACAGCGAATTTCTATATATTGGCTCCTTTTGTTTGTGCATTCCAAGCATTGATAATTTCAAGTCCCTTCCTGAGTGCATACGAACCAGAGAGCTCCAGAACCTCATCAACTCCCATTTGTGCTTAGAAGGTTTGAGATTGAAGATGAGATCGGGCGCGCTTCTTCATCAACGATCATCTCGAGGCTTCAACCTTCCTTTTAGAGATATGAATTTCTAGGGAGTTGTTCTTGTCATATTGTATTTTCATTTATATACTTTTCATTTTGTATTGGTAGGGAAATCGTCTCCTTGTGCGTGACGTCTAAGTCCTTGCGTGGCTTAGGGGAAAATCGCTTCCTTGTGTGGAGCGTCCAAGTCCTTGCGTGGCTTGGTGGGAAATCGTGGCCTTGTGTGCTACGTCTAGATCTTGGGAAGATCTAGAGGATAGGCTTGGGCTTGATCTAGAGAGAGACAAGTGATAGCCTTCCGATCCTTGGGAGAAGGATTGGTAAACACAAATTGTAAAAGGGTTATTATCATATTTGTGCCTTGATCTTAAGCATTGTTAAGATCATATTATTTGTATGCAATTTTCATAATTATAAAGTTATGAATTTTTCTTTAATTGCAAATATGATTGTTTAATCTTTAACTTAGAAATTTGTGTTTGAATTTATTCTAAAAATTACATTAGTTTGAAATTTTTATAAGTAACTTTTAGAAAAGTAAAAGTTGTTTTAAAATTCGTAAGTAAAAATCATATTTTCTAAAAGGCCCTTATTCACCCCCCCCTCTAAGGGCGCCTCAAGATCCAACACGTGGTATCAGAGCCAGGTTACTCCAAAACGGTTTTACCACCGGGAGTAATGGCGCACAACGATCACGCGTTCGTTGAGGGGCAAGGAATTAGTAGGCCACCACTTTTTTACGGGCACGGACTATAACTATTGGAAAACCCGAATGCGGTGTTTTCTAATAGCTCTCGACATGGAAGTTTGGAATATGGTCGAGATGAGTTATTCTTCCCCAACAATTGTTGTAGGAGATGTAACTATGGTCAAACCCAAAGACAAGTGGGACGACAATGATAAATTAAGATGTAAAAACAATGCAAAAGCCATGAATGCTTTATTTTGCGCACTAGATCACACTGAATTTAATAGAGTTTGTGCTTGTGATACTGCATATGAAATTTGGAATCTTTTAGAAATCACTCATGAAGGTACTTCGCAGGTAAAGGATTCAAAGCTATTTCAACTGGAGTCAGAATTCGAAAGATTCAAAATGGAGGTGGATGAAGAAATTGATACAATGTACACACGATTTACTAAAATCGTGAACGATTCAAAGGTGTTGGGTAAGGTTTTCTCCAATGGAGATTTAGTGAGGAAAATCTTAAGATCACTTCCCCCGAAGTTCAATCCTAAAGTGACTGCAATTTTTGAGTCACATGATCTTAAGACCTTACAATTGGAGAGTATCATTGGGAATCTAAAAACCCATGAAGTGGAGTTGAAGATTCAAAGCCAAGAGTACAATTTGGAGCCCAAAAAGAAAAGCTCGGCGTTGAAATCTAAAAAGAAAGTTGAAACTGAATCTGAAGAAAGTGAGGAAGATGAGGAAGGACTGTTTGTAAGAAACTTTAAGAAGTTTATGAGAAATCCGGAAAGGAGAAATTCATTTAAATTTTTTTTCAAAAAGAATGATTTTGCTTACCAAAAAGGCAAAGGAAAAATGGAGAATGAAGAGGAGCGTCCGCTACCAGAGTGCTACCATTGCAAGAAGATTGGTCATATCAGAAGCAAGTGCCCAAAGTACCTGAAAGAGCAAAAAGCAAAGAGGCACGATAAAAGCTACAAGAAAAAAATGTTAAAGGCAGAGACTTGGGATGATTCTTCGTCTGGTGAAGAAAGTGATTCCTCAACACAGGAGGAAGAGGAGGCAAATGTCTGCTTGATGGGGAAAGAAAATGCGTCATCTGACGACGATTGCAGTGTCCAAAGCGACACTGAGGTAACTCCTTCATCTTATGATGATTTATATTCTGAATTTATGAAAACTTGCAAATTTTTGGATAAAAGTCTAAAGGAAATCGATTTCTTAAAATGTGAAAACAAAGTTCTTTTGAAAGCAAATAAAAAGTTATCAAATGATTTGAAATCTATTGGGAACGAGAAGGAATTTTGTCAAGATTGTGATCACTCTTCGACAAGGATAAAAGAACTTGAAAACACTATTTCTAAGTCCGATCAAAAAATTGATCAACTTCTAAAAGAGAAAAAGGACTTAGAAAAAGTTGTTAAAACCACTCATTCTCAATTAGAGAATTATAAGAAAAGTGTTGCAAATAGATGTGGCATGATAGTAAAAGAAAATTCAATATTAAAGTCCAAAGTAAATGAGTTGAACATGGCAATTGGAAAATTTGGTGTTGGAAAAAAAAAAATCTCTGGATATGCTTTTAGCCAACCAATGCCATGGGACAACAAAATTTGGGCTAGGATACGTTTCTGGAAGCTCTGGAAGCTGTCGGAAATTTCCGACAGCTGCTGTCGGAAATTTCCGACAGCTGCTGTCGGAACCAGCGACAGCTCCAGGTTTAGAAAACCTATTTCTCAAAATGATTTTTTTTTAAGTCCACACATAAAGATGCTTCCACCAGCAAGAGTCCAGAGAAACCATTGAAAAATGGTTCCTCACCATTTATTGTATGTGCCAAATGTCATCGATTTGGTCACATCTCGGGCTCATGTTGGAAGAAGGGAAAAGTTAATGTTAAACAAATCTGGGTACCTAAGGCGTCCACCTATACCATGGGATCGACCACTTGGGTAACCAGATCTTTACTCTCATCATCTTTTTAGGTGTGCGTGCAGGCTAGGAACAAGGAAGACGTGTGGTATTTGGACTCTGGATGTTCAAAACACATGACGGGCGATAAATCAAAGTTCCTTAGCCTGGAGATGAAGAAAGGTGGAACAGTGACATTTGGAGATAATGACAAGGGTAAAGTCAAAGGCATTGGAGTAGTAGGTAACGAAGAGTTTAAAATTTCAAATGTTTTATATGTTAAAGGTTTGAAACATAATTTAGTCAACTATGTGATAAAAATCTAAATGTTCTATTTGACTCTAGCTCAAACCTTTGCAAAATTATTGATTCTAAAACAAACAAAATCGTACTTACTGCACCAAGAATAAACAATGTCGATACAATCACTTTTCATGATTTATCTCATTCTACACTTAAATGTTTTATTTCAAAGAATGATGAACTTGAATTATGGCATAGGAGACTAGGACATTCTAGTGCCAAACGCATAGTAAATCTTTCTAAAAATAAAATTATAAAAGGTTTTCCAAATTTGAATGGAAAGCTTTCTTCATTATGTTCACCATGCCAAAAAGGAAAGTTTACAAAATCATCTTTTAAAAGCAAAAATATTATTTCTACTACTAGACCTTTACATTTATTGCATATGGACTTGTTTGGTCCAATTTCTACACAAAGTCTAGGGGGTAGAAAATATACGTTTGTTATTATTGATGATTATTCTAGATTTTGTTGGACATTTTTTTTAAATTCAAAATCTGATGCTTTTGATGCATTTTTAAAACTAATTTCACGTATTCAAAATGAACTTGATTTAAAAGTAAAATGCATTAGATCCGATCATGGAGGAGAATTTGATAATGAAAAATTTATTTCATATTGTAATGAATTTGGGATAAAACATGAATTTTCCGCTCCATGCACACCACAGCAAAATGGTGTAGTGGAGAGGAAAAATAGAACACTTCAAGAATTAGGACGTACTATGCTTTGTGAATTTAAATTGCCAAAATATTTTTGGGCCGAAGTCGTTAGTACTGCATGCTATATTATTAATCGTGTCATGATTCGTCCCACATTACAATTAACTCCTTATGAAATTTATTTTCAAAGAAAACCAAATGTATCTTACTTTAAAGTTTTTGGTTGTAAATGCTTTATTTTGAATACAAAAGATAACTTAGGCAAATTTGATGAAAAATGTGATGAAGGAATTTTCATTGGTTATTCTTCCACTAGCAAGGCCTATAGAGTTTATAATAAACGTACTAAAGTGGTTGAAGAATCTATTCATGTAAAATTTGATGAAAACATTTCTTGTGTAGAAAATACTAAAGTTGCAGGTAATGAGAAAAATGAAGAAGATGTGGAACAAAATCTGAAGAAAAAAAAATGATGATAATGATGAAGAAAAAGTAGAGAAAGAAGACGAAAAAGATGGTGAATAAGAAGAAGAACAAGGATATGTACCTCCAACCGAGCTAAGGTTCTCAAAAGATCTTCCGCAAGAACTTGTTATTGGAGAACCATTAAGTGGGGTACGTACACGTTCTAGTTTACATGAAAGTTTTTCAAATTTATGTTTTGTCTCAAATATAGAACCAAAAGATGTTGCCACCGCTTTAAATGATGAATCTTGGTTTCTAGCTATGAATGAAGAACTTAACCAATTTGAAAGAAATAAAGTTTGGATTCTTGTAGATAGACCTAGTGATCATCCTGTGGTAGGAGTCAAATGGATTTTCAAAAACAAATTAGATAGTGACTCTAGGGTCACTAGAAACAACTCTCGAGGGGGGGGGGGGGGGGGGGGGGGGGGGGGGTGAATAGAGTTTAAAACTTTTCCCTTAGTCTTATATCAGTATTTTCAATTCCGCTATAAAACTAAGGGAAAAGTTTTAAACTCTATTCACCCCCTCTAGAGTTAATTTAAGATCTAACCTCCACTTTCAATTGGTATCAGAGATAGGTTGATTACTTCAATTTCTTGCAACTGATACTCAATTGAACACTTTCAATTGGTATCAGAGATGGTTGATTTGATTACTTCAATTTATTGCAACTGATACTCAATTGAACACTTTCAATTGGTATCAGAGGAAGTTGATTTTTCACACAGGCTAACACCTGAAATCACAAAGATCACTTAGTTTTAATGTTTTAAAAAAAGGGTTTTTCTAAATGGCACAAGCAGATTTTTCATTTTCAGATCCACCTATATGTAATTTGGATAGATTTGATTTATGGCAAGTTAGAATCAGATTATATATGAATGGCATAGATGAAGATATTTACAATTCCATGTTGACAGGACTTCCATCTTCAATCCCTTCATCTGATGATCAAGAAAAGCTGAAAAGTGCTGATGCCATGGCCATGAACATATTGGTTTAATCAATATCCAAAGACATTCTTCTCAAAGTGGCTGACAACACTTCAGCAAGGGGCATTTGGAACTCCCTCAAGGATGGTAAATGAATCCACCTTTAATTCTTCCACTAACTGTTTGTTTGATGCAGAACCATCATTCAGTCTAACTGAAGAAGAAGAAGAAGAGCAAAAAGCAAGAACTTTCTGCATGATGGCTGTATATGGCTCAAGCTCATATCATAAATCAGATGCAGATGCTGAATCTAAAGCAGAAATGGAAACTAATGTAGTAGAGGTAACTTCAAACTTTATTTCTACCTCTCATCCTTTTAAATCTGTTTTCACATCTTCAGGTATAGATTTAATAAAATCTAAAAATTACCAATTAGATTTTAAGTTAATACATACAAACTTAATAAAATCTGACAAAGAAATAAAAGAGTTAAAAATAACTTCTGAACACACTAAACTTAAAATAGATTTAAAAATATCAAAAAAGAAAACTATTTCTTTGAAAAATAATTTTGAACAACCTTTTAAGAAGAAAATTACTTATGTTCAGCAAAATCAAAGAAAATTTTCAAATTTATATTTCAATGAAATAAAGAGGCCAATATATCTAATTATAAGGCATTTATTTTTACCCATTTTAAACTTCTATAATTAAACAACAATTATAATATTCTTTAGAATTTTTCTATTTTAAAGCAATATCAGATAACTTCACATTCTTACAGATTTTCTCCAAAGTCATGTTGAGCATTCTACTCAAATTGCATAGATCAGAAATGATCAAAGCACTAAGTGTGAGTCTCTTCGGATTAAGGGGATTCTATAGAAAGAAGGTATCAGGCATTGTCTTTTTTATTTAAAATTCATAGAATCCAATAACAACTAGCAATTCATTTCATTAAAATTCCTATTTAAATCAAAATCTAGGAAATCAGAATTGCTTAAATGTTTTTCAAAAGAAGAAAATAATCTCCAACCCTTAAGCTTTAAAGACTTTTTATGCTTAGGAATCCTAAACCAAATAGGGGGAGATTGTTAGAACCTAGTCTTAATTTGGATTAGGATCCCAACTCAAATAGGGGGAGATTGTTGGAACCTTAGTTTTGATTTGAGTTAGGATCCACCTTTAATGTCTAAGTTTTTGTCATAACACATTGTATAACTTAGATTAACTATCATTAAGAAAGAAGGCTGAAAAGAGATATATTTAATTGGCTGAAAAATAAAAGAAAGAATAAAAATACATATGTTCTCTGCGTTCGACAAACGCCCATCTGCGTTCGACGAATGACGTCTTGCGCTCGACGAATGGTATTCATTCTGCGCTCGACGAAATCCAGCGGTTCAGCGTTCGACGATCCCATCTCAGCGATTCAGCGCTCGACGATCCCGTCTCAGCGGTTCAGCGGTCGACGAACAGATTATCTCAGCGGTCGACGAACAGACCCCAGCTCAGCAGTCGATGAAATCTTGCGTTCGACGAACTCAAGTCTGCGTTTGACGAACAGCTCAATATTCAGTGGTCGACGATCCAGCTCGTCTCTGCGTTCGATGAACAGTTCCGTTCGACGAACTCAAGTCTGCGTTCGACGAATATTCAACAGATGTTCAGAACAGTGAATTAAATGTTCAGGTCGATGAATCAAATGATGAGGTCGACGAACTTGAACCTCAGCTCGACGAAATATCTTCAGTATTATTTTATATCATTTAGCTTGACTAAAATATTATATATATATGCTGTCAGTTTTATTAAAGCAATATTTATTATTTCTATATATATATTGCTGATCTGACATTATAGCCGTGCAAGCATTAAATGTTCTAGCCGTTGGCAGAAGCAATAAATGTTGAAGCCGTTGCAGCAAGCTAAAGAAGGAAATTGTTCTGCTCGAGGATCTGGGAAATAAAAGAAATATTATTTCTTTCCTCTTCTGTCGGCAAGGATTCAAATCTGCCGAACGGCTCTCCAGATTAAATATACAGAGGAAGATCAAAGAACAACTAGTGGCATATATGATAGAATAGCTAGCGGTAGAAACAGATATAGACAGAATATATTACAATTGCTATACAGGAAAATGAGAAGAAGAAGAAGAGAAAAAGAAGAACAGAGAAAAAAGAAGAAGCAGATTCAAATTATATTATTTCTTCTTTTTGCTAACTCTTCTCTTGCAGATCATCTACAACCTGAGACACCAAATCTATATCATTTGCTCAGGAATCAAAACTGCAAGAAGAAGAAGAATAGAGTAATTGAATCAAGAGAAGAAGCTCCATCCACATGTTGTCATCAAACTAAATCAAACAGGGGAGCTCTCTTCAACAACATCATCATCAAGATCCAACTCAACTACCCATCAGGATCTTCAAGTGTCTTCTCAGCAAAAGAGAAGAACAACATAACATTTTCTGTTTTCTTTATTTCTCCCATCTTGTAAAGGGTTATAATTCCCTTCAAAAGTTAACTCCCGGTGACAGGCCACCTTAGCAAAAACCTGCATCTTGGTTTATAAGCACCTTATCAAAAGCTTATAGGTGATTTGGGCACCTGATCAAACCTCCATTGGTGTGTGACACCTTATTAAAAACCCCTTAGTGTGAGGGCACCTTATCAACAACCTCCTAGTGGATTCCAACCAAGTGTGGTAGAAGAGTAGATGTACCCAGTTGAGGGGAACTACTATATATTCTTGTGTCATCTGGATGTGCTTTGTTTTTGTTTTATTTCTTATTTGTGTGCTGTGATTTTTATGCACTCTTACTCTTTGATTTTATTACTCAGCAAACACTTATATATTTTTATATCACTTACTTTGAAGTAAAACTTAATCAAGACCTTTAATATATTAAGAACTAAACTCCTTTCAGTCCTGACCCATCTCTTGAATCCTTTAGCCAAGAGATTGAACATCTCTTCTTCAGAGGTGGAGGGCTCTGCTTCAATAGTCTTTAGTGCAAGTGTCATTTCTTTAGGAGTTGAGATTCTCTCCTGGGCCTCAGACACAACCCTGCTTTTTAGTAGGAGCTCATAAGACTTGAGCTTCCCTAACAGATCTTCTGTTGATATTTCTCCGAGGCATCTAGAATCTCTGATATCCCAGATTCTTGAGTCCTATATTCTTGGGAAGTACATGAGAAGCTTGTCATTAATTTCTGTCAGAGAAATTTCTTTATCAAGCCCTCTCAGCTCATTTATGATAAGGATGAACGTGTCATACATTTCAGCTATGCTTTCTTCAGCCTTCTTCTTAAAGTTCTCATATTTAGATATAAGAAGGGACTTCTTGTCCTTTCTTTCATCAGAACTTCCCTCGACTAATTTGGAAAGAGATTCTCAGATTTCCTTGGCAGAGTTGCAATCAGCAACTTTTTGGAATATGTCATCATACATGGTTGACACCAGAATATTCATGGCTTTGGCACTCCTTTCCTTCACATTTTCTCAGCATCAGTCCACTCTGCTCGGGGGACTACAGTTTGTGTTATAGTCCTACTAGCATCTTTCCTCACTGGGACTGCGGGACCTATAATAATGACATTAAAAATGTCCTCATCAATAGAGTTCATATAACGCTTTATTCTGGCCGACTAGAGTGTAAACTTATTTTGGTTACACACTTGTGGTCTTGTTTATGCATAATCCTTAGAACTCATTTTCCTTTTAAAAAATAGTTTTGTTTAATTTAAAATAATGAAATGAGAGTGAGGAGATCTTTTGATCAAGGTGTTAGCCTTTTAATGATCAACCTCCCTCTGATAACAATTGAAAGTGCGCAGTGCGGCTCTGAGTATTCTCTAGAGGGGGTGAATAGAGTTTTAAAATAGTTTCTATTATATTTATGCACACACAATACAAACACTAGGTATTATGCAATCAGCAATCCAAAGACAGAATAAAGTAAATGCAGATTGCTGGAAATATAAACACAGAAAATAGAAATATGGACAGCATAGAAAAGCACACACAGAAGACATAGGAATTTTTATAGAGGTGCCCCAAAATATGGGTAGTCCTCTCTTCTATCTCCCTAGTAGGATTGCACAACCTGTGCCTGAGTCTTTTGACAAGGAGACTCTAAGAACCACTGAATCTTTTGATAAGGAGACTCTCAGAACTACCGAGTCTTTTGATAAGGAGACTCTTAGAACAACTGAATACTTTGGAAGATGGATTAATAAAATTCTTTTACAGTTGAAGGAAAAGTGAGAAGAAAGGAAGAAGAAGAAGAATAGAATTTTGTTTTTTAGAATCCTTTAGAAGCAATTCTCCAGCTTCTGATTTTCACTGTATCTGTTTATGATGAAACCTTGCTTATGATTGTGATGGTTGCAAGGGTTATTTGACTGGATCCTTTTTCTATAAGCACTTCCTGAAAACTTACTGTTGTAAGGTGAAGAAGAAGAAGAAGCTATTTCCTTTTCTGTTCAGAGCACTTGTTTTCTATCTTAGGGTTTTGGAAGTAAGAAGAAGAGCCTATTCGACAGGTGAGAATAATGTAATGAATGCCTTGCTTTTCTTCTCCCCTTCAGCATACTTATTCTGTATGATTGGAATTTGAAATACTTTCTTATTTTAGGCTGTCCTAAAATGGAATTCATTTTGGACACATAATTTTCCTTTCTTCTTTTGATCCCGACCCATCCATCAGATTTGAATACATTCCAAGAGTGTTTTTGATGTGTCCTGGAATGCTCCATTCCATTCTTTGCAATAAACAAGTCGTTGGAGAACTGCCATTAGTCATGTGGTTCTTCAAAAAAGCCCTTAATTGAACACCAGAAAAAGCTTCCTTTTCTGACTGTATTCTGTTGGATCTGTAGGCGCCCTTAGAGGGGGGCGGGGGTGAATTAGAGTAATAAAACTTTTATTATATTTTGAAATACTTGAAAAGCAAAGCGATCAAAATAGAGAGAAATCAAACAAATTAAGTGAAATAAAATAGAGACATGATTTTACTAATATGAAATGCAGGATTACAAAATTTGATTCCTTATGACGCTAGAAATCGAAGACGAATAGTTAAAAGTCTTTTTCGTTTTCTATCTCGACTCGTATCCCCACGAACCGGTGTCTTTAGCCTATCCTCCCTGGATACGGCCTTAAGCCGCGCTAGCCAATCCTTCCCCGGATATGGCCTCGAGCACCCCCGAGATCTACACCCTAGACCTAGTTGCCAACACAAGGTGAATTTCTGCCCTAAGTCCTACCCAGACCTAGTCACCAACACGAGACGAATTTACTACGTGAGTGCGAAAGAGTAAAGAAATTAAACAAAAATAATAAAAAAGCTCCCTATGAGGATCTCTTAAAGAAGTAGATGAAGACCCGCAGAGTATGATCGTAGTCGATGCGGTCTTTCGTCGTGATGATGTGGCATGTTGAAATCTTCTCCACGGATCTCCTTAAGCCTTCATGGATTTGTGGGTGTATCTCTCTAAACCTTCCTCTATATGATGTGGTACGAAGCTCTGGAATTTTGGGGTGTGAGAGCATGAAAAATACAGAGCCAAGAGGTCCTTTTTATTGCCTTAGAGCTAGCGCATGCGCTAGCGCTACCATCGGCGTTATCCCGGATTAGGAAACCTTCTCCACGTGTGTAACTTCATTCCAAGGAAACCTTTCCAAACATCCTCTTGTGCTCCATGCTATCGCTTGCGCAATCTGCTACCGTCTGACACTATCGCCTTCTATACTTGCTGCCTGAACTTGCCTAGTCAGAGCTAGCGCACGCGCTAGGTGATACCATCAGCGCTAGTGGACATGTTGAAATTCTGGCTTCAAACTTGGGGGCTACCTTCTTTTGTTATCCTTGAGTCATATGGATTTGTTTCCTGCACACTTAAACAAACAAGATCAAATACACATAGGATTTGTTATTCTCAAACCTAGGAGATGCGGAAGACCATGTTCCAATAAATTTCCCCGTTTGATAATAACAAATCCATTAATGATAAATTAGAGCATTAATATATAAGCATGACGAAACCTACTTGTTTGTGTGTGAGAGTGACGACTTAGCATAATTGTTGTTGTAGTATTTAGAATTACCCCCCCTAAATACATGCTCCCCCTATCTGAATGCTCCACTTATATGTAAGCTATCTACTTAAGACTTAATAATGTTAATTTTTTCCCATTTGATAGGGGTTTTTATTTATCATGTTAGTTCTCCCCCTTTTGTTATTAGTAAAGGTGGGCTAAGGAAGCAATAAACATAAAAGAGGATTTTTTGAGTAAATGATAAAGCATGATCGAGCTTTTAGAGGAAATGAAATAAGGAGTTTTTAGCATAATTTTTTTCATAAATCAGAGTTTTTAGCATAAAATGATATGCGCGTTAGAACAACCAATATAGATTTTACCAAGCAAGTCTACCACTTGTTGAAGGAAAGGAATTTTAAGATTCAAGTGATTATACACACAGAAGAAAAGACTTTAAATAAGCATGAAAGCGCAAGGTAAAACTTTATATGGTAATGATGCAGAAGACTTATAGAAATACAAGAAACATCTTTTTGTAATCATGACTATTCATAAGAAGAAATATAAGTTAAATTCCATAGAGGAAAGATGCTTTTGTAAATCATTTTTCTTGTAAAATATTTAAATATTACCATAAAGTAACAAAGAATGAAAAAAAGATATCAAAAAGAGACTAATACAATGTTATTTGAATTCACAAATTCAAGACATACTAAACATTGTAGGGCGCATGCTAGGTTATCTAGTGCATTTTATATATAAAGAGAGTATAGAATTAGCATTAAGATCCAACACTCATGAGAAGAAGTGTTATGGAAGATAATGATGTGCACATAAGTGTATTTTGAATAGAGTAAACAAATGATTTAATCAAAAAATACAAGACATATATTGAGTGAAGTGCACAATAAAACACAAACAATTTGACTTCCACACACCTCAATGCACATAGAAAAAACTGTACAACTACCAAGGTGCTTTGCACACACAATGCACATTAAGACTTATCAAGGTGCAAAGTAGTGCTTGGGGGATCACACACTTTATTTTTCAATATTGATTTTTCTTTTGATCCGGTGTAGTTAAGAATTAGTGGTGTAAAGAAACAACTTATGGTTTGCACAAGACACTTTACTATTCTTTGCAAGGTGCTCAACCTCACAATGCTCATTAAGACTTATCAGGAGGTTCAAGTAGTGCTTGGTGGAGTTATCTTTGTTAATTTATTTCATGATTTTTTGTTTTGTACAAACTTCTATGAATACACTTATTTTGCAAACCAATGAAATTTTGAAAGCACAACCGCTTTTCTTAATTTTTAATAGTGCAAATAAATGTAGTGTAGGTAAGATACTTGAGCAAATTTAATTCATTGTACGATTACAAAACACAAGCACGTATTCTTAGATTATAAGCACATGTAGACTTTGCCAAAATAAGTGAGTGAATAAATATCATTATCAACCATAAACATTTACTTATACTTAGAGGCATGCTAAGAATGGTTCAACACAACCTTTTCATTACAATTGATGCACATGTGAGTAGACATATCAAAGCATGATAAAAATAATGTTCAAAGTAGTTTGAAAAGATGAATTGCAACATTGTAGAAGGTCTAAATGATAGAATATTAAACCATGCTTGATAATAACAATAAAGTCCCAACAATTTTTTGTTTTAAAATTTTGTATTTGATTTTTGCATATAAAAATAGAAATCAAACAAATAAACAAGGAAAGAAGTGAAAACATATATTTTTGAAATTTTGGCTTTTGCAATTTTGTATTTTAATTTTTCAAAAATCAATTAAAGGCAGAGATGCAAAATAAGTAGTACATATAAAAGAATAGATTTTTAGTGATTTTTCAAAATTTTAAAAACAAAAAAATTGGACACTCGAGCTAACATCGGCGCTAGTGCTAGTGCGGGCTCCAGTGAGCAAAATATTAAGATTTTAAAAATTTTGTTTTTGGATTTTGATGAAGTGTACAAAGATTAGTTTCATGCAAAAATTTCAGAATTTTTGAAGATGTCTAGATAGTACAAATTGCATGAGACGTTAGCGTTTTCTTTTATGACTAAACATTGCATGAGATAAATTTTCTTAAATCTTCATTTTGATTTTTCTAAAGCTTGTGTTTATCAAAATAATGTAACCTGAAAAAGATAAACACTGTAAACACAAGATATCATGTTTGAATAAGCTAAATAGGCATGAATTAAATGATTATAGTATGAAATAATTTTCATACAAAGAATAAAAATAAGTATGCTCTAGATAAAAATACCAAGACTATATGTCTACACTCTAGTCCCATACTAAGTGACGCCTGGGCATGAGGAGCTGCACACATGCCGTAGGTTGGGGTGTTACTCCCATATGCATACACTAGAGAACTCTCAACCTAACACTCTTTCCCCCGAGTCCCTCGCAAGGCCCCACTACAACCCTCCCCGGTTAAGGACAAGACATGACTTAGAGGTTAAATCTCTAATGCATCCAATCCTATGCCCCTGCTATTGTGAGACATACAATATTGGTATATGATCATGGACATACAAATAGTTCTAAGTTTAAGAATGATTAATAAACAATGAGTTTGTTTGAATTTTAAAATGATAATATAAAACCTTATAGATATCATCAATTCTATTTTCCAAACTTTCTATTTTTATATTAAACATATGATAACGAACATTGCATGAGATTAGCACGACAACTAATAATATTCATTAAGATACAATGTTAGTATGATAATACATTCATTCTTTTATGATTTTTTTAATCACGAATTATGAATATATATATATATTTCTACAAAATAATGATAGTTTTCTTTTTCGATTATTGCATGAGTCTATAATTAATTTGATCTTTGCTATACTTTAGTTGGACTTAGCCATTTAGAGTGGATCTTAGACTTCCCGAGGTCTACCCTATGCATGGTTCACACCGGTACTAGGAGATCTGAATGTGTGACATCCTAAATATCACTTTCTCAATATATTTAAGTCATACTAAATATTTAAAATTTATAGACTCAATTTTTTGAAAGAGAAAAAGTGAAATTCCTGATTTTATTAATTTAGATAAATATCTCATAAGAAATTTAGAATTTGATTTATATGGATAATATAAGATATTTATAGGCAATGAATATAAGAAAGATAGATAGGTCAAAATAAAATATGACTTTGAATTTAGATCCATTTGATTTATAGACTTATTAAGATTTAAGAGATAAAATCATATATGCAATAATATATAAGATGACCATTACTTGATAGATTAAAAAAATACAAAAAGAAAAACAAAAATACATTAAAGCATATCATGAAGTAGAAATTTGTATATTTCATTTTGAAAAGATTCTACTTCATGCATTTGTTGATACCTAATGAATAATAGATTTAGGTATCCAAAGGGGACCAAGTGTGGAGGTTCCTTTGGGTACCCACATATAACGAAATGACTTTGGGGAGATGAGTATGAATGAACCCTTTCAAGTGGAGTTAATGTTTCATCTTTAATTTTGGGTCTCCACTCACACTTAGGTTTAGTGTTATAATTATGCATCAAAGTTCCATATTTAATAAATTTAGGCTTAAAATAATGACTTTTGAAAAAAAAATCATAGGAATGTTTTTGCATATTTGAAGTTAATTTGGGTGATACATAATGAGGGTTAGAATTCATTATGTTTATATGATTAAACATTCTACTAGGTGCATGTTTAATATATTTTAAAGTACTAGTAGAATTTTTACACATGTTTGATGATAAACTAGAAATAAAAGATTTTTTATTACTTGCAAGTTTTTGCACTAATAGTTTTAATGATTCTAGTTTATTAGATAAAATATTATTTTCATTTACCAATTTTTCATTATACTCTTTTGAAAGTAAAAGTTCTTTTTCAAAATCCTTGAATTTCTTTAATATTATTACAATCAAAACAAGGCTTTGAAATTTCAATTAGAGAGCAAGATGGAGAAGCCACATTACAACTAGGTTTTACATTAACATTAGCTTTTAACCTTTTATTTTGTAAATGTAATTTCTCATTAGCAATTTTCAATTTCTTAATTTTACATTTAGTAATTTGTAGCAATTGTAAAGTGGAAATAAAATTACAAACAATAAGGGAATTTGATTTCCTTATAGTGCTTTTGGATGCGGTGAGATTTGAGCATAGAGTTTCATTGTTATCTTCATCTTTTTGGCACTCCTCTTCCAAAGATAAAATTTCTTCTTCTCTTCCACTTGATGTGCACTCTATTGATCCATCATGAGAGGATCTTTCTTGAACATCTGTGTAAGCTTGTATGTTCTCCAATTCTTGCATTTGTTCCATACCTGTAGATGGAGAAACATAAGTTATTTCAAGAAAATTCCACATCTCATATGCAGTAGGAAAAGTATTAATGAGTTTGGAAATATTGTGATTAAGTGCACAAAATAGGCAATTCATTGATTTAGCATTTAAGACACACTCTTCCCTACACAACTTATTTGGTGGCTTCCTAATTGTAATATTCCATATTTTAATATATAATGGCTAAAGGAATTTTTCCATTAATATTTTCCACCTTTTAAATATTTTCCTTCAATTAAAGGTGGTGCCCAAGACTTTCCCTCTATATAAGTATTTCTCTCACTAGTAGACGCGAGATCATGACTACAAAGCGCCATTATTTCCGGTTATTAGACCGTTTTGGAATAACCTCGCTCTGATACCAATTGTTGGATCTGTAGGCGCCCTTAGCGGGGGGGGGGGGGGGGGGGGGGGAGGGGTGAATAAGGGTTTTAAAACTTTTATTATATTTTGAAATACTTGAAAAGCAAAGCGATCAAAATAAAGAGAAATCAAACAAATTAAGTGAAATAAAATAAAGTCATGATTTTATGAATATGAAAGGTAGGATTACAAAATTTGATTTCTTATGATGCTAGAAATCAAAGGTGAATAGTAAAAAGACTTTTTCATTTTTTATCCCGACTCGTATCCCCACGAATCGGTGTCTTTAGCCTATCCTCCCCTGTTGGAACCTTAGTTTTTGATTTGAGTCGTGATCCAGGTAACGCCCCGGGTTTTTCTTATAATTATTTTAATAAAACATATGGAATTAATAATAATTATTTGAAAATGAGATATTAATTCAGGGCGTCGATGCGAAAGGGCGTTACCGTTTTTGGAAACGTCGTCGTTCGTCGAGTCGTTTATGCAATACACGTTAAGAAAATATCTATTTAGAAATATATATACGTATATATTTAGATTTCTTTTTTGAATGTAAATGCGTATATAAATACGTACGGATGTATACATATGCAATTAAAAGCATGAATGAAAATCCTTATATATAAACATGTCACTATAAATGTATACAAAAACATATATTCCTTTGTTTGTGCATGCTTGAAGTTTTTATAGGTGTTTTATTTGTGTAGGGTGCTACATTTATACAATTATATATAGGTATACTTGTGTATAAGGGCTTGTATATACATACATAAATACATATGTGCATTTGTTATATAGATATATATATAATAAAGTTTTTCTTTTTTTATATATTATTTACTTATATTATTATCTCGTATAAAGTTTCCTGATGGGGAAGCAAGTGGAGATTGGCATTTTTCTGTTCCTTCCCTTCCCGATGCCGCTGGTTCCGCCGTGGGGGTGTTGAGGTGAGCTAGGGTTTGCGCCGGGGGTCACCGGGGGTCGCCGGGCGTAGGTGGCGTATGCCGTCGGAGAAGTTCTGGAGGCGGCCGGGGCTCACCTCCGTCATCGGGGCTAGGGTTCCTGCGGGTTTGTCGCGATCCGGAGGTTCCCCGGTTGATTTCGAGGCAAGAAACCTTTTTCCTCCTCCTTCCCTTCACCTCTTTTCTTTTGCTTAACCGAATTTGACCCTGATGTTGGATTATGCAAGAACTACCTATTACTCAGTCTTTACCTAGCTTATATTCTTAAATGTCCCTGATTCTCATGCTAGAGATTACTGGATTTTGTGCTGAAATTTCCCCTGGTTTATATGGTAGGAGTTCTTGAGTTCTATGCTAAAATGTCCCTAGTTTTTGTGCTAGAAATTCCTGGACTCTATGCCGAAATATCCTGGTTTCTATGCACAGAAATTTCTTGAATGTATATGCTTGGTTCATTGGGGTAGTTCCTAATCATATTCAGTTGGCTAATCTTGCATATTTTATGAGTAGAGGTTTGGATGGATAATATATATATATATATGTATGCTTATTTGGTGCATTCCATTAAAGATCTGGATGGATAAAATGTATACATCCATGCTTAATCTGTGCATTCATGGGAGATCAGGGTGGAAAGAAAAAATGTATATTTATGCTAGTTCTGCACATTTCATTGCTAGAATTCATATTGTTAGCAAATTCTGATTTTTCCTTTATTAGGGGATGCTATCCTCTTAATCTATTACTGGATTTGTTGATGGGGCTGCCATAATATATAATCTGGTTGGGTTAATGTTGGCATACTATGGGGGCTGCCTTACCAAATTATTTGTGGGCTACGCTTGGGTCCCAATCTGCTTCATTTAGTTCTATCAAATTCTTTTGTTCTCCTCCTCTATTGCTATTATAATAATTCCCAAATATTGAGTAATGGTAACAATATGCTATATTATTGGTAGAAGTTAGCAAGGGAAAATTTGTTTGAACATCTCTTACCATGTCTTGGGTGTTTAATACAGAAACAGGAAGAGGGGCAGTGAATGCTGGTTCTACGTATGAGGGGATTATATAGGACTCATGATTAGAATTTTTTTGGTAAAATTTCTAATATATTCCTATAAGGGTTTTTACCATCAGCAAAATTATCGCTATGTGCCTCTGAATTAATTAACTCTCTAACCGTGTAACCTTCATGATTTGGTATATCTGGTTTTGCTTTATTAGCTATGAGAAAATTAATTATTTCCGTATAATTTTCTATATTTTCTAATAAACGTACTGTTGCAATATGTAATGGAGTTTGGCCATTCCTATCTTGTGCATCTATGTTAGCTCCCATACCTAAGAGCAATTTAATTAACTTAATATCTCATTTTTCAACAGCAAGGTGTAACCTGTCATCGGGGAGACTATTATTTAATATATAAGCCTTTTCTATCAATAGCTGAGCTAACTTTTCATCTTGTCCGATAATTGCCCAATGAACCACAGTACAGCTGATAGCATCTATGGTATTTAAATTCTCTTTATACTTTAAAAGTATTTCCACCATTGTAAGGTCACCTATTATAACTGCCTTATGGGTTGGTGTTTGACCAGTTACATCTTGTACATCTACCTCAGCCCCAATAGATCCAAGAGTTTCGGCAACTTCAGTTTGGTGTAAGTTTGTTGGCTGCTTCCTATTTATATTTCTTCTTGTTGGGGGATGCTATTCATATAATTCCAGTTGGATTCGTTAGGGGCTGCTTTGCATCATTCCTGTTTGGTTTATTCGGTTTGGGGCTGCCTTGTAGAATCCAGTTTGGGGGTTGCTATTGGCTTTATACTTAAAGTGCAAATGCTAAAGTTTATTTCTCTGTGTCAAATATAAGATTTATTATGTTGGGGGCTGCCTTATAGAATCCTGTTTGGGGGTTGCTTTATTAAAATTTATTATTCAGTGGGGGTATTAATTTTGGGACTGCTATGCTTAATCAGATGGGAGTTTTAAACCTTTATATGGGAATTTCCTTTGTTAGTTCTCGATGATTCAACGAAGCCTTTAATCGATAAACTTGAAAGAGATGTAGAGATATTCCGACTTCGAACTTTTTATGCGTACCAATTATCGGCAGCCTTATACTTATAGTAAGATTTTCAATACCTTTTAAGCAGCCCTCGTATATACCGATGTTTTCAAGCTTTTTAGTCCTTCTATTGAGACGTTGGTTTGAAGCTACGCTTTGTTTGCTGAGTTGTCCTCTATTTGGTTAGTTATCATTTATGGTGTCTTTTCGTGCCCTTCATCGTATCCTTGCGAGAAGTTTGTTGGGGGTATCTAGATTGGATTCACCATGTGTTTTCTTCTGAACCGTTGAGTCTTGTTCAGGTGCCTGTCCTTCGTGTTATGATTTTCTTCGTCTTGTTCCGACACCAGACCTGGCATGGTGTCGACTTTCTGAAGTCTTCGACCTTGTTGCAAGTTGAATGTCGTTGTATTGATTAATTGCTGAACCTGGTGCTGGCTAATCCTCTCATCTTGAGTTATGGTTACAACTATCTGAAATCTCGTTCCCCCGCCTGGCACTCCTCTGTTTGCTATGTGGGATTTATGAGCTAAGTATGCTATGTTGTTTAATCCTCCGGGATAGTTTTGGTGAGTGGTTCCCGATCTCTATAATCTTCGTTGTTTAAATGTCCTGAGTGTTCTCAGGTGAACTGCACCGTGGTATAGTTATATACTTATATATATACATATACTTATGTATGTGATTCTGCACCCTGCTTCTAGTGCTATGTGTGAGTCTGTTGAGCGTGTGAGCTAAAGGTCACCACCACAGTGCCTCTGTTGGGCTGTTGGTTTGGGTGGATTGGAGTCACCGCCGTAGTACTCCTGTGTTGCTTTTGGGCTACGAGCGTTAGTGGAGATACCACCGTCGCAGTGCCTTCTTTTGGGGGACGCTTTTCCCTCGAGCTGATCAGTCTCAAGTTCTTATAAACATATATGCTTATATATGTGTATTATGATATTATATATATGACCATCACCTCTTAGCCGCAATGGCGGACACGTGGTGGGCTTTGATTGTTTTGGCTAATACCGTCTGATGCAGGCTTTTCCTCTTACCGAGTGCACTCGTTTGAGATGGCTCGGGTTGTTGTAAGATTATTGATGTTTATCTGCTTAGTTCTCCTTTCTACAATCTTTTATTTCTGATTGCTGCTAATCTTGGTTTTCTTGCACCCTTTGGGCTGAGGCATTCTTTTCTTATGAATGTCTCAGGTTCAGGTCTTTAGCTGGCGCAGGAGTTAGAGGAGTGTCATTCAGTTTTCCTGTCGAGGCCCTTCCTCTCTTCTAGGTAAGGGGCAGTTCTTTAGTTGTTGCCTTCTTTTGGAGGTTTCCCTTCTTTCCCGCAGGTTCGTGTCAGTTGTTGGCGCCCGTTTGGCTTTTATGCTTAGTTTACTTGCTAGTAGTTTTGCTGTTACCTTCGGGTTGTTTATCTACTTGCTCTCTTGGAAGCTTTATGGTAGGATGCATTAGTTACTTTATTAGTATAAAAATGTCATTTTGCATATCATGACTTTTAAATAAATGCCACATACTTTGAAGATCGTAGAAAATCTTTTCTTACTATACTAAACATAGATATATGCATATCATTTCTGGGATGTTGACCTTTATGCTCATGTAGGCTAAAAATGAACCTATTTTCCGCTGCGTATGTATAGTTTTCTACTTGTGGACTAGATGATCCTTATAAATTTATCGTAAGGAGTGTTTGCCTGAGCATCTGTAGTCGTCTCCTGCAGGACGTGGCATCACGATGCACATTTTCCCCTTGCTCTGATAATATGTATTAAATTCGTGGGAAAAATGCGGGTTGTGACAGTTGGTATCATAGGGAGGTTAGACGGGTTGCCGGGATAGTCTGGTTGGCCCGGTTAACCGCATGGTGAGAATCGTTATTCATTGCATACACACACCAAAGAGTCATCCGTATGTCTTGGCTGAAGCATGAACACTACACTCATAGCATGATAAGAAGTATACGGGGCATATTATGTAGTATGAGATGCATAATATGTGTTTGTATATGGATCCTCATAGGTGACAACATACGACTGTTATGTAGTATGGGATGCATAACGTAGGTCGCATGCGTGTCCATTAGCTCATTTTTCTTTTTCGTTACATGCGATAATATATAGTATGGGATGCATAAGATCGCATGTGTACGCCGCTCATAGCATGCATTAAGGCCTTTTTAGATTGTATAGCACTGCATATACATCATAACATAGCATTAACACACGTGTCAAGCTAAAGACATACATGATGACGCTCGTACACACATGATTTGAAATGATTTTTTAGCATTTATGCATTCATATGATTTGCACAAGAGTTAATAGGATGATGATATATCATCCGAGGTTAAGCATAACATCATTTCATGAATTCCCAGAGCAAGGTAACAGCAAGGGCAAGTATCTACACTTTTCTGATCTGTATCGAGTTAGGAAATTCTAGTTCCTAGCTGTTGTGACTTAAGCTTGGTGTATTGAGGTGTTTGTTCATAATTGCAGTCGATGACTCTAGAGCGTAGTGCGTAGGAGTCGGGTCCCCAGTTAGAGGGCGAGTCTTCGGGTGCGCGCAAGGTAAAGTGTTTGGTCCTTTAGTTGGACATCGGTCTTTCCTTGAGTGCGTTGGCTTTTCGCGCTAGGTTTTTCCTCCGTTTCTTTCCGCGGCGTGTGCTCGTAACCTTTTAGTTCCCGGTGGGTTTGCTTACCTTGATTCTATGCTAGAAACTGCTATCAGTTTGCGGTGTATCAAGGTTTTTCCTATGGCGCGGGAGTTCCCCGATGTCTTCCCAGTTAATCCCCCTGGTTTTTCTGCCTGCGAGAGTTGAGGAGTTTATTACTGACCTTGAGCCGGGTACCCGTCCTATTGCTAAGACACCGTACCATTTGGCCCGCGCGTGTTGCGAGAGTTGCGCACTCAGTTAGATGAGTTGTTGCAACGTGGCTTTTTCCTGGCCTAGTTCCTTGCCCTGGAGTGCTCTCGCCTTGTTCTAGTTTTTGTGCCAGTGTTGCAACCAAATCTGTCCTATGTAGACCAGCCTGTTCTTATCTTGGAGAAGCAAGTGCGGGAGTTGCGAAGAAAGTCTATCCCTATGGTGAAGGAGTCATATCCTCATCTTTTCGGCTAGTATCCATGGTAAGTCTTCGTCTCTGGTGTTCTTCCTTGTTTGGTATTGTTGTTGCAAAGTTTCGGGGCGAAACTTTTTGTTAGGAGGGGTGACTGTAATGCCCCGGGTTTTTCTTATAATTATTTTAATAAAACATATGGAATTAATAATAATTATTTGAAAACGAGATATTAATTCAGGGCGTCGATGCGAAAGGGCGTTACCGTTTTCGGAAACGTCGTCGTTCGTCGAGTCGTTTATGCAATACACGTTAAGAAAATATCTATTTAGAAATATATATACGTATATATTTAGATTTCTTTTTTGAATGTAAATGCGTATATAAATACGTACGGATGTATACATATGCAATTAAAAGCATGAATGAAAATCCTTATATATAAACATGTCACTATAAACATATACAAATACATATATTCCTTTGTTTGTGCATGCTTGAAGTTTTTATAGGGTTTTTTTTTGTGTAGGGAGCTACATTTATACAATTATATATAGGTATACTTGTGTATAAGGGCTTGTATATACATACATAATACATATGTGCATTTGTTATATATATATATATATAAAATAAAGTGTTTCTTTTTTTATATATTATTTACTTGTATTATTATCTCGTATAAAGTTTCCTGATGGGGAAGCAAGTGGAGATCGGCATTTTTCTGTTCCTTCCCTTCCCGATGCCGCTGGTTCCGTCGAGGGGGTGTTGAGGTGAGCTAGGGTTTACGCCGGGGGTCGCCGGGCGTAGGTGGCGTATGCCGTCGGAGAAGTTCTGGAGGCGGCCGGGGCTCACCTCCGTCGTCGGGTCTAGGGTTCCTGCGGGTTTGTCACGATCCGGAGGTTCCCCGGTTGATTTCAAGGCAAGAAACCTTTTTCCTCCTCCTTCCCTTCACCTCTTTTCTTTTGCTTAACCGAATTTGACCTTGATGTTGGATTACGCAAGACCTACCTGTTACTCAGTCTTTACCTAGCTTATACGCTAAAATGTCCTTGATTCTCATGCTAGAGATTACTGGATTTTGTGCTGAAATTTCCCCTGGTTTATATGCTAGGAGTTCTTGAGTTATATGCTAAAATGTCCCTAGTTTTTGTGCTAGAAATTCCTGAACTCTATGCCGAAATATCCTGGTTTCTATGCACAGAAATTTCTTGAATGTATATGCTTGGTTCATTGGGGTAGTTCCTAGTCATATTCAGTTGGCTAATCTTGCATATTTTATGAGTAGAGGTTTGGATGGATAATTGATGCGCAGTTTCAGCAATGCTAGGTAGCGAGCATGAAATGCGATATTATGGCAGTGCACCGATTGCTCAAGTAATAAAATAGGGAGGAAATCCCCGAATATCGTCTCTCAAGGAATGCAGGTTCTGGTGAACGAAACGCGTGTTGAATCGATCATTACACGAGCAAATAAAGTAAAAACAAGGGCATTGTGATTTGGTTCCTAAGCTAATGCGGAAAAGAGAGATGCGGGTCAAAACTCCGCTTCGCAAGGCAGGATGGATGTAACGGCCGCGATGTCGTGCTTCGGGAGGCGCATGGACGGAATGTAACTGTGACGGTTGAGGGTCGCACACACCTCTTCTCCAAGCATCACCACTAGTAATTGCTAGGGTTTCACACACAACGAACTCAGAAAATCACAACAAGGAAAAGGCTACTCTCACACCACCGCATCATTGCACGTGAACATCATAAAAGATTTATGACCTTAAGCTAATCAATAGTTCATTACAAAAACACAAAGAAAGTACAAGCATCAAGTTTAGAGAGGACCAATAGGAAGATGTCACCGTATCTTGGGTTCTTGGCCGGAATGAGAGGTTGCCGGTCTCTCTCCGGGCTCGACCATCAGATGGTGTGCGGACTCGATGGAGGCTATCACCGCTCCAACGACCTACAACACTTCTATGGCTTCCCACGGCGAGGAATGCTTGAACACTTGATGGAGAATGCTTGCTAACGCTCCCGAATGGAAAATGGTGGTGGAAATCGCCGGAATATGGTCTCCTTGGTGGTGGACGTGAAGGAGAAGCCTTCAGACCTCAGAAACAGCGGGGATGATCTGATTTCCTGCTCCCCTTACGAGCCCTCTTGTTGTTTGCGACGTATCCTACATTTTGTACTAAACAGGCAGAAAAATGGTCACGCACGGTCGAACGCACGACCGTGCGTGAACCGTGCGTTATTAAATGATAAAATCTGACTTGAGGGAGACGCTGCGCCGCCCGTGCGTTTTACTCACGCATGAGCAAATCCGCCCGTGCATACAAACGCACGGGTAAATTCAGAATGACCAAAAACAAGAGGAAACAGGTCGATCGTGCGTGTTACTCACGCATGGGCAAATCCGCCTGTGCGTAAAATGCACGACTAAACTCAGATTGTCCGTTTTCTGCCCAGATACAGACGCACGATCGCTACCGTCTGTGCGTCAAGGAAACTCACGACCGTGCAATATGCACAGACTAGATTTTGGGGGAAAACGGGACGATCCGGCCACCTGCACATAAGACATACCAGCTGAGAATACACCTCCAACACCAAATAAACACAGAAAAAGGATTGGGGAGCACCATGTGCTTACCCCAATAACAAGGAGCGCAAATGCACACCGAAATGGGCCTAAGAGTGCACCTAGCAGGGAATAACAAATATGATCGTAAACATGCCTAAAGTGTGGTGCATTGACTAGAAATACGGCCCAGATGAGTCCATAAATGTGTATATAAATGGGACTCATCACACCCCCAGACTTACTCATTTGCACGTCTCGGGCAAACACTCAATCCCATTAAAGAAAAATTGATGTTAAAGAAGCAACTGTGCAGGCAAAACATGATGGGAAGTAAAGAACTAACGAGCATAAAAATAAAGTAGAAAAGATTTTAAAACAAAGACTATATTTTAAGAACTTCAACTAGTGTAAGATACAAAATACTACTACTCTGAGGTGAATCACTGGTGAATCGAACAGTCGCGACCTAGGGAAAATAGCGTGAACTGCTGAGGTGAGCGTTGCTCAAATTGGATCTCAAGGAAGAGCTCTCCAAGAAATCCATCAAGGTCGGTGGTCATACGTTTTCCCTTTTGCACCTTCTCCACTGCATGAGACGATCTTATCAAGAATCAGTAGGGCTTTTAGGCTAGACATAAGGCTTGGGTTGAGGTACGGTAATGAAGTAGAAGAACGTAGGTTAAACGCACTCATCCTCTGGTAAATAACAAATTTCAACCTTAACATCTTCACCTTGAAGCATACTCCCCCAGACTTCCTTTAAGCACGATGGTGTGCGCGAGACTACCACACTTATGGTTAGATTCTTTTTAGAGTTCTTTTACTCTTTTTTTTCTTTTTCTAGATCCATAGAAACATAAGTTAGGATCAATCAAAATTTTAACTCATTCTAATTTTTTTTTCTCCGCACCGCACAATCATCATAAATATGTAAATATTTCAAAGCTTGACTCAAGTGCGCTTTAGCTTAGGATATGTGGCCTTGGTGAAAGTTTAGTGGAGTTTAGAGAATAGGAGAGGTAAGGCTCAACGAGGCTAGCAAAGGAAGACGTTAGGTTGGGAAATCAAAGCTCAACCGGACCAAATGATGGCCTACGTCATGCTCCCAACAAGATCATTCAACGCACTTGTTTTGAAAATAGCTTGGGGAAAGTTCTTAACCACCGAGCGAGGTCTCATCTCCTTCCAACTCAAACAACATGAGGCTAACAGCTCTTCTACACTCGACCTAGGGCTACCACTAGATTCACCAAATTCAACGTTCAAGTAGAGTATTAAGTAATTACACAAATGAAGTAAATAAAACTATAACTTTGTAATTAAATCTATTCTATGTGAATTTTTATGCTGTGTGAGCGCTCTACTAGTAGCACCGCACGGGTTACATCCTGTTCTGCCACACAATCCTAAACTAACAATCAAACTTCTAAACATATACATCAAGCACTTACACGATAATTGCGCACGAGTGAAAAATAAAACACGTGTGGTGTGTGTTATGCAATGAGACAATCAATATAAGTTTCCTAACACAGACTTGATTTGAAAAACTTAAGAGCTCCCCCAGACTTGATTTGAAAAACAAATCAAAAATAATCTTTCGAAGCAACTTAAGAGCTGGGTTAAGAGTACCTATGCTCCTAAGAGCATGCCAGAAGAGCGGTATAATCCTTCTTTACAGATCTCCTCCTCTTCATCCAATCGAGTTCACACCAGCATTGTTAGCACAAAAGAAAAAACAAACAAAACATAATAGAAATTAAATCAAGCAAACGTAACCGGGTGGTTCCCATGGGTTGTCTCCCAAGAAGCCCTTTTGTTTACCGTCCTAAAGGTGGACTAAATACCTGTATTAAGTAGTTTATAAAGTCTAGGAATAAGCAAAAGTCAATAAATCCTAATTATTATTACAAGCTCAAAACAAATCAGCTATAAGCTGATTTGAAGTAGTAACAACTGATGAAAGAAAAAGGTTCGGGGACCTGGTAGTAGGGGTGGAAATTAAGTAGGATGCTCAGCCTCCAACCCCAAATCTCCTCCTTTTTCGCTCTCTTCGTCTCCTCCAGTATTATATCTTCAAAGAAAAATTGCTTGCCCCCTTGTAACCAATCCTCAAGGGGAAGCACCAATGATGATGAGGAAACACGATGTTCCTCCACTGTACCTTCCTCATCCCGCCAGGCTTTCGGCTCTACCATGCATAAGGTCTGATCAACCGGTGGAGGGGCATCCTGCATCCTTGTACATAAAGAAAGGGGGTCAGGAAATAAATTGGAATAAAAACTAAAAGAAATCTCATATGAGGGGATAATCCCGGCTTCATCCCCCATAGGGTGCGGTAATGACAAACTGACGATATCATCGAAGATTTCACTAGACTCGACAGCGCATACAATGGCCTCCTCAATAACTTGGACTTCCTCGCACTAGACCGAAATGGTTGCTTCAGCACAATCGAGACTGTCCTCCTCCATGAGAGTGGGCACGACACTGCGCTGGTCTGCAACATCCTGCAAATTGACCTCAATGATAACATCAGAAATAGATGTAATTTCGTGTGTAGTGGGAGAAGACGTGCTTCTTAAGAGTTCGGGCTCACTCTCCACACAAGGGCACAAATGCACGTAAAGTGGTACATGAACCGAAGAGGTATGGGGGGTCGCATCAGAAACAGAGTCATGAGGGACACTGATGCACGTGTCGATTCCAGAGCCTTCAAAAAGTGATGGTGGAAGGGACACATAACTAGAGGAAAGAGATGTGTTCGCAGAATTCGAGGATGGGACGATCCGGATATCCGGCACATCGTCATCCGCCAATTGGCGAAGATAATCCGCACAGTCCTTCAAGGCATTCTCTCTACTTTCGCAAAATAAACACTGCTTTACCGGCTTTGCCGGCACCCAAGGTGCGGTAACCGCGTAAAAGTGCGACAACAGAGGCGCAGTAGAGTTGCCAAAAGATTTATGGGCTCCATACAGTTTATGAACGACACCATACTCTTTGGGACACCTATCACTAGCGTGGGATGTGTCCCCACACCAACGACATCGGATATTCAAATGTGCCCACATGATACAGAAGAAGAAAATAGCATAAAAATGAGTAAATTAAAAAGGAATAAAAGACTCAATCGCCAACAATCGATTCACAACCAAAATCTCATCACGCCTGCATTCCCCGGCAACGGCGCCAAAAACTTGATGCGCAGTTTCAGCAATGCTAGGTAGCGAGCATGAAATGTGATACGCCGATAGTGCACCGGTCGCTCAAGTAATAAAATAGGGAGGAAATCCCCGAATATCGTCTCTCAAGGAATGTAGGTTCTGGTGAACGAAATGCGTGGTGAATCGATCGTTATACGAGCAAATAAAGTAAAAACAAGGGCATTGTGATTTGGTTCCTAAGCTAATGCGAAAAAGAGAGATGCGGGTCAAAACTCCGCTTCGCAAGGCGGGATGGATGCAACTGCCGCGATGTTGTGCTTCGGGAGGCGCGTGGACGGAAAGTAACTGTGACGGTTGAGGGTTGCACACACCTCTTCTCCAAGCATCACCACTAGCAATTGCTAGGGCTTCACACACAACGAACTCAGAAAATCAAAACAAGGAAAATGCTACTCTCACACCACCGCATCATTGCACATGAACATCATAAAAGATTTATGACCTTAAGCTAAGCAATAGTTCATTACAACAACACAAAGAAAGTACAAGCATCAAGTTTAGAGAGGACCAATAGGAAGATGTCACCGCATCTTGGGTTCTCGGCCAAAATGAGAGGTTGTCGGGCTCTCTCCGGGCTCGGCCCTCAGATGTTGTGCGGACTCGATGGAGGCTGTCACCGCTCCAATGACCTACAACACTTCTATGGCTTCCCACGACGAGGAATGCTTGAACACTTGATGGAAAATGCTTGCTAACGCTCCCGAATGGAAGAATGGTGGTGGAAATCGCCGGAATATGGTCTCCTTGGTGGTGGAGGTGAAGGAGAAGCCTTCAGATCTCAGAAACGGCGGGGAGGATCTGATTTCCCACTCCCCTTACAAGCCCTATAGTTGACTGTGGCGTATCCTGCATTTTATACTAAACAGGCAGAAAATGGTCACGCACGGTCGAACGCACGACCATGCGTGAACCGTGCGTTATTAAATGATAAAATCTGACTTGAGGGAGACGCTGTGCCACCCGTGCATTTTACTCACGCACGGGCAAATCCGCCCGTGCGTACAAACGCACGGCTAAATTCAGAATGACCAAAAACAAGAGGAAACAGGTCGATCGTGCGTGTTACTCACGCACGGGCAAATCTGCCCGTGCGTAAAACGCACGGCTATACTCAGATTGTCCGTTTTCTGCCCAGATATAGACGCACGATCGCTACCGTCCGTGCGTCAAGGAAATGCATGACCGTGCGATATGCACAGACTAGATTTTGGGGGAAAACGGGACGATCCGACCACCTGCACATAAGACATACCAGCTGGGAATACACCTCCAACACCAAATAAACACAGAAAAAGGATTGGGGAGCACCATGTGCTTACCCCCAATAACAAGGAGCGCTAATGCACACCGAAATGGGCCTAAGAGTGCACCTAGCAGGGAATAACAAATATGATCGTAAACATGCCTAAATTGTGGTGCATTGACTAGAAATACGGCCCAGATGAGTCCATAAATGTGTATATAAATGTGACTCATCAATAATATATATATATATGTATGCTTATTCGGTGCATTCCATTAAAGATCTGGATGGATAAAATGTATACATCCATGCTTAATCTGTGCATTCATGGGAGATCAGGGTGGAAAGAAAAAATGCATATTTATGCTAGTTCTGCATGTTTCATTGCTAGAATTCATATAGTTAGCAAATTCTGATTTTTCCTTTGTTAAGGGCTGCTATCCTCTTAATCTATTACTGGATTTGTTGATGGGGCTGCCATAATATATAATCTGGTTGGGTTAATGTTGGTATACTATGGGGGCTGCATTACCAAATTATTTGTGGGCTATGCTTGGGTCCCAATCTGCTTCATTTAGTTCTATCAGATTCTTTTGTTCTCCTCCGCTATTGTTATTATAATAATTCCCAAATATTGAGTAATGGTTACAATATGCTATATTATTGGAAGAAGTTAGCAAGGGAAAATTTGTTTGAACATCTCTTACCATGTCTTGGGTGTTTAATACAGAAACAGGAAGAGGGGCAGTGAATGCTGGTTCTACGTATGAGGGGATTATATAGGACTCATGATTAGAATTTTTTTTGGTAAAATTTCTAATATATTCCTATAAGGGTTTTTACCATCAGCAAAATTATCGCTATGTGCCTCTGAATTAATTATCCCTCTAACCGTGTAACCTTCATGATTTGGTATATCTGGTTTTGCTTTATTAGCTATGAGAAAATTAATTATTTCCGTATAATTTTCTATATTTTCTAATAAACATACTGTTGCAATATGTAATGGAGTTTGGCCATTCCTATCTTGTGTATCTATGTTAGCTCCCATACCTAAGAGCAATTTAATTAACTTAATATCTCGTTTTTCAACGGCAAGGTGTAACCTGTCATCGGGGAGACTATTATTTAATTTATTAGCCTTTTCTATCAATAGCTGAGCTAACTTTTCATCTTTTCCGATAATTGCCCAATGAACCGCAGTACAGCTGGTAGCATCTATGGTATTTAAATTCTCTTTATACTTTAAAAGTATTTTCACCATTTTAAGGTCACCTATTATAACTGCCTTATGGGTTGGTGTTTGACCAGTTACATCTTGTACATCTACCTAAGCCCCAATAGATCCAAGAGTTTCGGCTACTTCAGTTTGGTGTAAGTTTGTTGGCTGCTTCCGATTTATATTTCTTCTTGTTGGGGGGCTGCTATTCATATAATTCCAGTTAGATTCGTTAGGGGCTGCTTTGCATCATTCCTGTTATGTTTATTCTGTTTGGGGCTGCCTTGTAGAATCCAGTTCGGGGGTTGCTATTGGCTTTATACTTAAAGTGCAAATGCTAAAGTTTATTTCTCTGTGTCAAATATAAGATTTATTATGTTGGGGGCTGCCTAATAGAATCCTGTTTGGGGGTTGCTTTATAAAAATTTATTATTCAGTGGGGGTATTAATTTTGGGGCTGCTATGCTTAATCAGATGGGAGTTTTAAACCTTTATATGGGAATTTACTTTGTTAGTTCTCGATGATTCAATGAAGCCTTTAATCGATAAACTTGAAAGAGATGTAGAGATATTCCGGCTTCAAACTTTTTATGCGTACCAATTATCGGCAGCCTTATAGTTATAGTAAGATTTTAAATACCTTTTAAGCAGCCCTCGTATATAGCGATGTTTTCAAGCTTTTTAGTCCTTCTATTGAGACGTTGGTTTGAAGCTACACTTTGTTTGCTGAGTTGTCCTATATTTGGTTAGTTATCATTTATGGTGTCTTTTCGTGCCCTTCGTCGTATCCTTGCGAGAAGTTTGTTGGGGGTGTCTAGATTGGATTCACCATGTGTTTTCTTATGAACCATTGAGTCTTGTTTAGGTGTCTGTCCTTCGTGTTATGATTCTCTTCGTCTTGTTCCGACACCAGACCTGGCATGGTGTCGGCTTTCTGAAGTCTTCGACCTTGTCGTAAGTTGAATGTCGTTGTATTGATTAATTGCTGAACCTAATGCTGGCTAATCCTCCCATCTTGAGTTGTGGTTACTACTATCTGAAATTCCGTTCCCCCGCCTGGTACTCCTCTGTTTGCTATGTGGGATTTATGAGCTAAGTATGCTATGTTGTTTAATCCTCCGAGATAGTTTTGGTGAGTGGTTCCCGATCTCTATGATCTTCGTTGTTTAAATGTCCTGAGTGTTCTCAAGTGAACTGCACTGTGGTATAGTTATATACTTATGTATGTGATTATGCACCCTGCTTCTGGTGCTATGTGTGAGTCTGTTGAGTGTGTGAGCTAAAGGTCACCGCCACAGTGCCTCTGTTGGGCTGTTGGTTTAGGTGGATTGGAGTCACCGCCGCAGAACTCCTGTGTTGTTTTTGGGCTGCGAGCGTTTGTGGAGATACCACCGTCGCAGTGCCTTCTTTTGGGGGACGCTTTTCCCTTGAGCTGATCAGTCTCAAGTTCTTATAAACATATATGCTTATATATGTGTATTATGATATTATATATATGACCATCACCTCTGAGCCGCAATGGCGGACACGTGGTGGGCTTTGATTGTTTTGGCTAATACCGTCTGGTGCAGGCTTTTCCTCTTACCGAGTGCACTCATTTGAGCTGGCTCAGGTTGTTGTATAACTATTGATGTTTATCTGCTTAGTTCTCCTTTCTGCAATCTTTTATTTCTGATTGTTGTTAATCTTGGTTTTCTTGCACCCTTTGGGCTGAGGCATTCTTTTCTTATGAATGTCTCAGGTTCAGGTCTTTAGCTGGCGCAGGAGTTAGAGTGGTGTCGTTCAGATTTCCTGTCGAGGCCCTTCCTCTCTTCTAGGTAAGGGGTAGTTCTTTAGTTGTTGCCTTCTTTTGGAGGTTTCCCTTCTTTCCTGTGGGTTCATGTCAGTTGTTGGCGCCAGTTTGGCTTTTATGCTTAGTTTACTTGCTAGTAGTTTTGCTGTTACTTTCGGGTTGTTTACCTACTTGCTCTCTGGGAAGCTTTATGCTAGGATGCATTTGTTACTTTATTAGTATAAAAATGTCATTTTGCATATCATGACTTCTAAATAAATGCCACATACTTTGAAGATCGTAGAAAATCTTTTCTTACTATACTAAACATAGATATATGCATATCATTTCTGGGATGTTGACCTTCATGCTCATGTAGGATAAAAATGAACCTATTTTCCGCTGCGTATGTATAGTTTTCTACTTGTGGACTAGATGATCCACCGGACCGAGGGACACGGTCTTAAGCAAAAATGTAAAATTCTCTTTTTAATCCAAGCACATTTATGTCTCTTATAAATTTATCGTAAGGAGTGTTTGCCTGAGCGTCTGTAGTCATCTTCTGCAGGACGTGGCATCACGATGCGCATTTTCCCCTTGCTCTGATAATATGTATTAAATTCATGGGAAAAATGCGGGTTGTGACAATCCATCTTTTTATTTATTCTGTGATCAATGAAATCCCATTAAGATAGGAGACAGGAGAAAACTCTACAAGTTCTCTGGGTTCGAAGAACGTTTTCCTGGGTTCGACGAACGTTTTCCTGGGTTCGTCGAACACATATTGAATATATTTCGTCGATCACAGGAAGGCGTTCGTCGAACCCAGGAAGACGTTCGTCGAACCCAAAGAACTTGTATAGTTTTCTCCTGTCTCCTATTTTAATGGGATTTCGTCGATCACAGAATAAATATAAAGATGGATCACGACTCAAATAAAAAACTAAGGTTTCAACAATCTCCCCCTATTTGAGTTGGGATCCTATTCCAAATCAAGACTAGGTTCTAACAATCTTCCCCTATTTGGTTTTGGATACTAAGCATAAAAAAATAGAATAACTGCAAGCATAATAGTTAGAAATATAAAGCTTAGGGGAGATGTGCAGAATAAAAATAGATAAAAAATTTATTGTTCTTTTGAAAATGTTTAATCATAAATTATATTATTTCTTCTTCTTTAAAATTCTAAATTTCTTCTTCTTTTAAAAACATTTAAGCAATTTCTGATTCCTAGATTTTGTTTTAATAGGATTTTAATAATAACATGATAAATTGCTACAACTGTTAATGGATTCTAAGGAATTTTAAGATCAGAAAAACATTGTCTGATACCTTCCTTCTATAGAATCCCCTTAATCAGAAGAGACTCACACTCAGTGCCCTGATCATTTCTGATCTATGCAATCTGAGTAGAATTCTCAACATAATTTTGGAGAAAGTCTGTAAGAACATTGAAGTTATCTGACTTTGTTTTTAAGATAGGAAATTCCAATGAATCATATAACTGCTTATTTAATTATAAAAGTTTAAAATAGATTAAAAAATGCCTTATAATTAGATATATTGGCCTTTTTATCTCATTAAAATATAAATTTGAAAAACTAAACTGATTTCTAGATTTTGTTTTAACATAATGAAATTCAGTAATTTCTACAGAGTCTTTTACTTCTTTTTCCTTAAAAGTTTGTTCAAATTTATTTTTCAAGGAAATATTTTGTTCTTCTGATATTTTTAAATCTTCTTTAAGTTTGTTATATTCAGAAGTCAAATTATTTATTTTTGTTAACCCTGTTTTGAGAGATTTTATTTCTTTCTCAGGTTCTATTAAATCTGTATATGGTAATTTGAAAACAGATTTGAATTGATCAGAGGTAAAATTAAAATTTGAAGTTACCTCAGTTACCTTATTTTCATTAGATTCAAATTCTGCATCTGAGTTGTGGTGTGAGCCACATATGGCCAACATGCAGAATTTTCTGGCCTTTTGTTCTTCTTCTTCTTCTTCTTCTTCACTTAGACAAGATGATGGTTCTGCATCATAAATACAGTTAGTGAAAGAAGGTTCAGTTACCATCCTTGTGAGGGAGTTCCTGATTGCTCTTGCTGAAGTGTAGTCAACAACTTTTTGATGAATGTCATTTGACATTGATTGAGCTAATATGTCCATAGCCTTTGCATCAACACTTTTCAGCTTCTCTTGAGCATCTGTTGATGTTTGTGAAGATGGAGGTCCTATCAAAATAAAGTTATAATTTTCTTCATCTATGGCATTCATGAATAATCTAATTCTAGCTTGCCATAAAGAGAATCTATTTAGATTACAGATTGATAGATTTGTGATGAGTCCTGATCATATACACTTTTATGGACTCATCTGGGCCGTTATTTAGTCATTTCACCGCACTTTAGCCCTGTTATAGTTCATATTGATCAGTCTATGCTAGGTGCACCTCTAGGCCCATTCTGGTGTAATTTCGCATCTATCTTTGTTAATAGTTTTCTTGCGATGTTAAGTCCCACTTTCAGTGGCTAGATTCGTGGTTGTGCTGGATTAGGAGTCGTGCAGGTGTTCCCGGTGCAATTCTCCATAGGAACACTGCGCACGATCACCGGTTCTATTGCGCACGACCACTGGTCGTGCGCCACTGATCGTGTGCACTTAACCCTTTTTCATGAGTTCTGTTTGGTGCAGTGCGCACGACCATCTACGATAGTGCGCACGACCACCGGTCGTGCGCCACTGTTCGTGCGCACTTATCATCAATTTTATGAGTTCTGTTTCGGCTAGTGCGCACGACCACCTACGATAGTGCGGACGACCACTGGTCGTGCGCCACTGGTCGTGCGAACATGTTATTTTATAATTTCTATCTTTGCAGGCTCCGTCCAGGCAGAGCGCACGATCACAGGATTCTAGTGCGCACGACCACTGGTCGTGCGCCAATGACCGTGCGCACTGTTTAATTCCAGCGCCTATAAATTCCGCTGCTCGCGATTTAGGTCGGATCGACCGCCGTTTTCACGCCCAGCTCCGCCGTTCCGTGCCAGTTTCGCCCCTCCATCGTCGCCCACCATCTAGAGGTGCTCCGGGCTTGTTCTTCACGCCAATCTTGAGCCGGAGTTTCCTCTCGGCCTCCTCCTTCATCCAAGAGCTCCAAAGGAAGACCTAGCCGCCATTGCCATCAAGCAAGAGGAAGTTTGCAACCTCTACCGGATCGTGACACGAAGAAGACGAGTTCATTGGAGAGTCGTGACAGCTCTCTCTACCCCGGACGTAGTTGCGGACCGAGCTTGGACGCGGATTGACAACCCGGCGATTCCAACCGTGAATCTCCAACGAGCCTTCGGATTCGGTCGATTTCTTGCCTTGTTCTCCTCTTATTGATTGTTTTAATAGTTAGATCTTTTGTATTTTGATGAAGAACACTTTAGACCTTGCTATTTAAAGTTATTTCATGTCTATGTGAAATACCCTTTTTGTTTAGTTGTGTGCTTGAGGTGCGCCCCATTCCATCCTCCATCCCGCCGTCACGTCCGGTGCCGCACTAGCAATTGCTAGTGGCGTGCTTGTCGAAGAGGTGCTTGCGACCCTCATTCCGTTAGCCTACTCGTCCATCCGCCTACCGAAGCGTGGCATCGCGGCCCGTATTCCATCCCGCCTAACGAAGCAGTGCGCTCAAGGCCTGCACTATTCGATTCCGCTTGCCTACTCGTCCATCCGCCCTTTCGACGCAGCGCGCTCAAGGCCTGCCTAGTCTCCATCCCGCCAAGCGAAGCATTGCATAGCGACATTGCATAGGAGTAGTTGATAGCTTTTATTTTATTTTCCAAAAGCCAACCCAACTCCCCCGCATTCCATCCGATTTAAGGACTTCAATCTCAAGTCCTTCCTCGAAACCTAACTCCACCTTACTGTGTTCCTCAAGAGACCGACACTCGGGGATTTTCCCCATTATTATTACTTGCGCGACCGGTGCACTTGTCGAATCATCGCATCAAGTTTTTGGCGCCGTTGCCGGGGAACACAGTCGTGTGAGTTTTCTTGAGAGGGAGAGCCGAGAGATGTTAGTTCTTCTAGTGTGTATAGTCGCTTTATTATTTTTGTTTTCCTTTTAATTATCTTTTGTTTGTTTTTATTTCTTCATCCCTTTTTTTTAAAGTTTTAGGCAAGTCTTATTCAAGGAGTTTTTCTAGTTGTGTAGATTTCCTTGCAAAGAATTTAAGTTTCTTTTTATCTGCTTTGAATTTTGAAAATGTCGTCATGGGATATTTCACCTGGCTTTAATGATAAGATGGTTTATTATATAGACCAAATGAATGAGTTGAATGCTAGGCAGTGTAGGAACATTGTTTGCTTGTTGTGTCGAGGAGAGGGTCATGAATTGAAGGACTGTCCTAATCTTTTCAAGCCTGACCGCCACTCCTCCACTCAGGACAACATTGCCCCTATCGCTCATTCTTTACCCATGGAGGCAATTGTGCCCTCTACCCCTGAGCCTGTCTTGTGCACGGACTCCTCACTCCCTGTTTATGGCTTCACTCCCAGTGATGATGATCACTCATCTGTTAGCCAACAAGGAGAGGAATGGGAGCTCCTAGATGCACCTGAGTATGATGAGGAAAGCATTCTTTCCATCGGGGAGGCTTTAGCAGATCTTTTTGCGGAGGAACCGAATGTTTTTGTCCCTCCAGTTTCTTTGCAAGATTTTTCTACACATATTCTTTATGATCCTGTCGAAGTAAAGGAGCTGGGTGATGCTTCTGACTCGGAGGGTGCTCCAAAGTGGGATGAGGATGTCATTCTCCCTGAGGGGGAGAATGAATACTTTGAACACGATGATGCACCTCGGTGGGATGAGGAGGATACTCTCTCTGATGAGGAGGTTTGCACTTCTTCATGGGACGAGGAGGTCCAAATCACCACTGAGACTCCTGAGTTCTCAAGTTCCCCTTGCTATGATATTTACGATGATGATAGTGATCTATCCTTGGATCCTGCTGGGAGTGAGACCGGGATCACTCCCCCGATTTTTGATTATTTATGTTCTTCATCTTGTTTATTTCTCGATCCCCCCTCTTCACCCGAGCCTGTGCAGGTTGAATCTTCACAGGTACTTCAGGAGGACTCGGAGCTTTGTGCTCAAGTCAATGATGAGTGTGTCCTTTTATGCGAGGAGGTTGATCCCTCCTCCATTAAGGAAGCCTCATTCATTGCCTTCTCCTCCTGCGGACCTGCTGTGGACGATACCTTGCTGGGCAAGGATAGTTTTGGTGAGATGAGTGAGGACCATGCCTCCTCCTCTTCTTACTTTCTGTTCCCTCTACCTGTGAGGAGCAGGTATTTATATTTAGGTAGAGGGGTGACTGCTCTGTCTCCGTATCGGTACCCGCTACCGATGCGCATATTAGAACAGTTACCTGTGCATCTTCTTTTTCATAGGCCTATAAGCTAAAACTGTATAAAATCTGAATAAGTCGTGCTGGGATGACAATAACCCCAGTAGTTATCTTACTTTTCATGCATTTTATTTTATTCAATCCTGTTTAATTAGCTGTAGTATTGTAGTTTATCTTTTTCTGTTTCTTTTGTTTTGCGGAGCTGACCCCTGCAGGTACTTCTTCTGGATGGCGGATGCTGCAGCTTCATTTTAGCTCACACGCCAATCTTCTGGTGTGCTCATTTCTGAGCATTGGGTACTCTCTTCCCCTAGCCTTTGCTGATTTTCATGTCTTATATTTTGTGGATTGTTTAGTTTAAGTCTGGGGGAGAGTAGTTTTGTTTACCCGCTCACGTGCACTATTGCACTGCATGCTAGAAGATTTCATTTAAAATGTTTTGTTTATTTTCATTGCACACCACATCACCCACTTGAGCGCGTACTCATCTATTTGCCTGCTCTGTTGTGAATTTAATTCTTCTGCTTATTTGGGAAAGTCTAGGTGATGGCTTAGGACTATGTAGCAGAGTAAAATGTTGACTCTAGTAGTGCTCCTAGTCGAGTGCTCGGTTGCATAGAAATTCGTGTAGATTAGATTTCTTTTTATACTATGGTTTTATATTTTTCTCTATTAGTGTAAATGTTGTTTACTCTACTCAAATGGTGAATTCGGTGGAATCAAACGGTAGCATAGGGATGTGTGTAAACGATCGCTAGATTCGTATTGCTTGAGTCAGGAGAAAGGAGAATCTTTCTCGGTGGCTAGAACTTGCCCCAAGCGATTCTTGAAGCATGGGTATACGGTTAGTCAATTGTGTGAATGTGATATAGGCCATCATTTTGGCCCGGTTGAGCCTTTGTGCCTATCCCTACCGCTATATCCTCGCTAGCCCAGTTGTGCCTACCCGTTCTTTGATTCAGCCCCACTTTTATTTCACCAAAGCCCAAAAGCCAATCCTAGTCGCACACCCAAATCTGAGCTTTAGCTGTTTATTATTTTCATGAGTTGGGTTGTTGATGTGGTAATATGTTTGTGAAGATGTGGTTGTGTCCTTTTGTTTATTTGCTGAAAATGATAAGAAAAGAAAAAAAAATGAGAAAAAGAAAAGAAGTTAAAAAGAAAGGAAAGAGAAGGAGTGTTTAATTGAAAATCTTTATGTATAGATTTATGTTTGGGAGTAGGCGGTGCACGCACCCATGCTGTTAAGTCCAAGTCCGGGGGTGTTGTGTACCCGCGTGTTTGTGTGGTGAATGAGGATAGTTTCCCGCATTAGCTCATTTGGGTTTAGTATTTGAACCATCGTCTTTATCATTGTATACCTCACCTAAACCCAAACCCCATTTAAAACCTAAAGTCCTATTGATTCACGCATTTGAGTCAAACCAGTGTCGTGGAGAGAATGTGACCGGGCAAGCTTATGGTCACCGACACTGATGGATTTCAGTGGAGTTTTTCCCGCATCCCGATCTTGAGCAATGCTCGTCTCAGCGCTTAGTTTACTTTCTCCGTATGCATGACCGAATGATTCACCGTAGTTCACCATTTTGAGTGGTTGTAATATGCTTTTACTCTTTTAGAAATATATAAACTGTTTTTATAATCAGAAATCTTTTCTACTATTTTTCTTATGCACGTGAGCATGCGACTTCGCATGGTACTCTGTAGTGTAATCATTAAGCCATCTACTGTTCTTTCCTAGTTCGCTTAGAATTTGTTTGCTCGGGACGCGCAAACAGTTAAGTCTGGGGGTGTGATGAGTCCTGATCATATACACTTTTATGGACTCATCTGGGCCGTTATTTAGTCATTTCACCGCACTTTAGCCCTGTTATAGTTCATATTGATCAGTCTATGCTAGGTGCACCTCTAGGCCCATTCTGGTGTAATTTCGCATCTATCTTTGTTAATAGTTTTCTTGCGATGTTAAGTGCCACTTTCAGTGGCTAGATTCGTGGTTGTGCTGGATTAGGAGTCGTGCAGGTGTTCCCGGTGCAATTCTGCACAGGAACACTGCGCACGACCACCGGTTCTATTGCGCACGACCACTGGTCGTGCGCCACTGATCGTGTGCACTTAACCCTTTTTCATGAGTTCTGTTTGGTGCAGTGCGCACGACCATCTACGATAGTGCGCACGACCACCGGTCGTGCGCCAATGTTCGTGCGCACTTATCATCAATTTTATGAGTTCTGTTTCGGCTAGTGCGCACGACCACCTACGATAGTGCGCACGACCACTGGTCGTGCGCCACTGGTCGTGCGAACATGTTATTTTATAATTTCTGTCTTTGCAGGCTCCGTCCAGGCAGAGCGCACGATCACAAGATTCTAGTGCGCACGACCACTGGTCGTGCACCAATGACCGTGCGCACTGTTTAATTCCAGCGCCCATAAATTCCGCTGCTCGCGATTTAGGTCGGATCGACCGCCGTTTTCACGCCCAGCTCCGCCGTTCCGCGCCAGTTTCGCCCCTCCATCGTCGCCCACCATCTAGAGGAGCTCCGGGCTTGTTCTTCACGCCAATCTTGAGCCGGAGTTTCCTCTCGGCCTCCTCCTTCATCCAAGAGCTCCAAAGGAAGACCTAGCCGCCATTGCCATCAAGCAAGAGGAAGTTTGCAACCTCTACCGGATCGTGACACGAAGAAGACGGGTTCATTGGAGAGTCGTGACAGCTCTCTCTACCCCGGACGTAGTTGCGGACCGAGCTTGGACGCGGATTGACAACCCGGCGATTCCAACCGTGAATCTCCAACGAGCCTTCGGATTCGGTCGATTTCTTGCCTTGTTCTCCTCTTATTGATTGTTGTAATAGTTAGATCTTTTGTATTTTGATGAAGAACACTATAGACCTTGCTATTTAAAGTTATTTCATGTCTATGTGAAATACCCTTTTTGTTTAGTTGTGTGCTTGAGGTGCGCCCCATTCCATCCTCCATCCCGCCGTCACGTCCGGTGCCGCACTAGCAATTGCTAGTGGCGTGCTTGTCGAAGAGGTGCTTGCGACCCTCATTCCGTTAGCCTACTCGTCCACCCGCCTACCGAAGCGTGGCATCGCGGCCCGTATTCCATCCCGCCTAACGAAGCAGTGCGCTCAAGGCCTGCACTGTTCGATTCCGCTTGCCTACTCGTCCATCCGCCCTTTCGACGCAGCGCGCTCAAGGCCTGCCTAGTCTCCATCCCGCCAAGCGAAGCATTGCATAGCGGCATTGCATAGGAGTAGTTGATAGCTTTTATTTTATTTTCCAAAAGCCAACCCAACTCCCCCGCATTCCATCCGATTTAAGGACTTCAATCTCAAGTCCTTCCTCGAAACCTAACTCCACCTTACTGTGTTCCTCAAGAGACCGACACTCGGGGATTTTCCCCATTATTATTACTTGCGCGACCGGTGCACTTGCCGAATCATCACATCAATTTGTGATTAAAAATTCTACTTGTGCCATTAGATTTTAGAAAAACCTTTTTAAAATAAACTTAAGAACTAATTGATCTTTATGATTCAGGTGTTAGCCTGTATAAATAATCAACCTATCTCTGATACTAATTGAAATTCAATTGATATGCTTTGATACCAATTGAAAGTGGAGGTTAGATATTAAAGTAAAACTTTTTGGGTTATTTTAAAATAGTGATATATAAATATGTGTAGTTAGGTGAGTTATAGAACTAAAATACTATTCACAGATATCACAGCACAGCAGCAAGAAATAAAATATAAGCCAAGCAATCAGAAGACACAAAGAAATATAGTAGTTCCCCAATCAACCTAGGTACATCTACACTTCTACCACACTTGGTAGGAATCCACTACAGGTTGTTGATCAGGTGCCCTGACACCAAGGGAGTTTTGATCAGGTGTCCACACACCAAGTGAGATTTTGATCAGGTGCTTTAACCCAACTACAAGTTTTTGATCAGGTGACCTGCCACCAATGGCTGTAACTTTTGAAGGGAGTTATAACCCTATATAAGATGGATAGGGAAAAGAATATGTTGTTCTTATCTTTGCTTGAGAAGACTCTAGAGATCCAGATGGTGTTGTTGAGAGTGGATCTTGATGATGTTGAAGAAGAGCTCCCCCTGACTTGATTAGTGTTGAGGAAGCTTCTTCACTTGATTGTACTAACTCTTTTTCTTCTTCTGTAGTTTTGATCCTGAGCAAGTGATCTTCATTGGTGTCTCAGGATGAAGATGTTCTGCAGAGAAGAGTTAGCAAAAAGAAGATAAAAAATATATGTTGTTCTTATTAAGAACTCTGTAGATCTGCTTCTTCTTTTTGCTTCTCTGTTATTTCTGTTTCTCTCTTCCTGTATCTGTATAATCCTTCTCTTATTTTCTTCTCTGCTCTTCTCTCTGTATATATAATCTGGAGAAGGCTTTCAGGCTATTTTGAATTCTTGCCAGACAAAGGAAAGAGATAATGTCTCTTTAATTTCCTCGAGAAGATAAATTGCCGACTTTTACTATTCTGCAACGGCTATAATATTTAATGATACAGAAGGGCATCAATATATAATTTAATCAAAATATTGCTTAATCAGATATAATAATATTAGCCGAGCTAAGAAATGAGATATTATAATAGCAGATAATAATTCGTTGATCTGAGCTTGAAGTTCGTCGTTTTGAGCATTAAATTCGTCGACCTGAGCTTCTGTTGAAGATTCGTCGAACTCAGCTTTTCGTCGACCACTGAGACGGGCTGGATTGTCGACCCATGAGACATTGAGCTGTAAAAAGACATTGAATAGTAAAAAGACTTTCGTCGACTGCTGAGACATTGAATAGTAAAAAGACTTTTTCATTTTTTATCCCGACTCGTATCCCCATTTATCAGTGGCTTTAGCCTATCCTCCCCCTATACGGCCTCAAGTCACTCTAGCCAATCCTTCCCTGGATATGGCCTCGAGCACCCCCTAGATCTACACCCTAGACCTAGTCGCTAACCTGAGGCAAATTTCTGCCCTAAGTCCCAGCCACACCTAGTCGCGAAGACGAGGAGAATTTACTACGCGAGTGCGAAAGAGTAATGAAATTAAACAACAACAATATAAAAACTCCCTATGTGGATCTCTTGAAGAAGTAGATGAAGACCCGCAAAGTATGATCATAGTTGATGCAGTCTATCATCGGATGATGAAGCGTGTTGAAATCTTCTCCACGGATCTCCTTAAGCCTTCATGGATTTATGGGAGTATCTCTCTAAACCTTCTTCAATATGATGTGGCACGAAGCTCTGGAATTTAGGGGTGTGAGAGCATGAAATAGACGGAGACAACATGTCCTTTTTATAACCTTGGAGCTAGCGTCTGTGCTAGTTCTATTGTCGGCGCTATCCCGGATTAGGAAACATTCTCTGCGTATCTTCATTCCAAGGAAACCTATCCAAAAATCCTCTTGTGCTTCGCGCTACCGCCTGCACAATCTGCTACCGCCTGGCACTATCGCCTTCTATACTTGCCGCCTGAACTTGCCTAATCAAAGTTAGAGCCCGCGCTAGGTGCTACCATCGGCGCTAGTGGCCATGTTGGAATTCTGGCTTCAAACATGGGGGCAACCTTCTTATGTTATCCTTGAGTCATATGGCTTTGTTTCCTGCACACTTAAACACACAAGATCAAATACACATAGAATTTGTTATTCTTAAACCTAGGAGATGCGGAAGACCATGTTCCAACATATTTGATGCTTCGTCGACTTCATCATTCTTCATATCGACACACCTCTGAGTTCTTATAGGAGTAGCTTCGAATCCCATCTTAGCTGTGACTGAACTCAGATGTTGACGTTACGTCGATTACTTATCGACATATCCGTCAAGTTGAAGACTTGGATATGAGCTTTAACTTCAGTGTCGAATTGAATTCGAAGTAGTGTTGACTCCTTAGATGGCTTCGACAGGCTCTTTCTTCTGCGTCGAGTCCCTTTCGACGTTGCGTCGACTTGACTTATACTTCGACAGGCTGGTTAAGTTGCTTGGACTTCTAGTCAAAGTTGCGTCGACATCAAGTCGAAGTTGCGCCAACTTTCATTCGATGCAAGTCTTAACTTAATTGATTTTGTGATTGTCTTGACTTGGCTTTAACACTCTAATGTGAGTGAGACATCCTAAGACATTTAATGACCAATTTACCCTTATTATACAATTAGGGTAATATAACCTAACTGATGAAATCACTTTAAATAATATGTTATATAAATCACAAGAGTTTTTATCCCAACACACTCTGATCCCCCCTCGAGCTACTATGTCAGCTCGGTCCTCGCACATATCATCCTCCTCTCTGAGGAGCACCTCCTCGATCCTCATAAGCGGTTGTTGCTGATGTGTCGGTCCTCTCATCCTCCTCATCTCCAGAAACTCTGGGAAGGTGGCCGTCGCGTGGCCTTCCTACTAATGGAAGTCACAATAGGGCAACGCCACCCTGCCTCCTCTTCTTCATACACTTCCATTTCCTCTTTCTCTACTTCTTCCTCGGCCTACTACCATTGTTTGATGTTGAGGGGGGGGGGGGGGGAGGTGTCCTCGGGCCCTTTCTCCACCCTGGGTGTTGAACTAACCTTTCCCCCCATGGAAATTGCCCCCTCCTTGATGTCCTCTTCCCTGACCCTGTCTTGGTCCTTCATGGGGTCTCTAGGCCAGCCGATTAAAAGGCTCTTGGTACCCCCTGCCTTACTGCTGACCCTGGAACCCCTGGAATCCGGGTTCCTCTCTTCTCTGCACCTCATGCTGCCTTCCTCCTCATTTTTCCCTTGCTTCTTTGATGCGAGGATTCGGCAAGTGCACCGGTCGCGCAAGTAATAAATTTTGGGAATAGAATTCCCGAGTGTCGGTCTCTTGAGGAACACAGTAAGGTGGAGTTTATTATCGAGGAAGGACTTGAGATCGAAGTCCTGCGGTAGATGGAATGCGAACGAAAGGGGCTTTGAGGTTTGCAAACAAAAGTAAATACTACGCCTACTCCTATGCAATGCCGATATGCAATGCTTCGATCGGCGGGAAGGAAACTAGGCAGGCCTTGAGCGCGCTGCGTCGAAAGGGCGGATGGACGAGAAGGCTAACGGGAACGAGCTATGCAGGCCTTGAGCGCGCTGCTTCGTTAGGCGAGTGGAATACGGGCCGCGATGCCACGCTTCGGTGGCCGAATGGGCGAGTAGGCTTACGGATTGAGGGTCGCAAGCACCTAATCGACAAGCACGCCACTAGCAATTGCTAGTGCGGCACCGGACATGGTGGTGGAACGGAAAATCGATGGGGGCGCACCTCATTAACACAAATGAACAAATTGATTTCATAAACATGAAATAAACAATACTAAACATGATTCATAGTGTTCATCATCAAGATAAAGAGAATACAACAAATATAACCACACAAGTAGAAGAAAAAGGCAAGAAATACGACCGAATCCGGAGTCTCGTTGTAAATTCACGGTAGGAAGCACCGGGTTGTCAATCCGCGTCCTAGCTCGGTCCCAACTGCGTCCGGGGTAGAGGAGGGCTGTCACACCTCCCAATGGACCCGTCTTCTCCAGCGATTTACCATCCGGTCACGTCTAGTGCGAAGAAATTCTTCCTTAGCGATGAAGATGAGTGTAGGATCCCTTCCTTTAAGTCCTTGGATGATGGAGGAGGCCTAGGGGGTGAAAACCCTCTGAAAATGGCGAAAACGGCGGACTGAACGGAGCCAAAAGACGTAATTCCCGACCTAATTCGCGAACAGGTCATTATATAGGCGCTGAATTAAACAGTGCGCACGGTCATTGGCGCACGACCAGTGGTCGTGCGCACTAGAATCCTGTGATCGTGCGCCTGTCTGGGTGGAACCTGCAAGATACGAAATTATAAAATAAAATGTCCGCACGACCAGTGGCGCACGACCGGTGGTCGTGCGCACTGGAGTTGATGGTCGTGCGCACTACATCAAACAGAACTCGGAAATTAAATGGTAAATGCGCACGAGCAGTGGCGCACGACCGGTGGTCGTGCGCACTGGCATTGATGGTCGTGCGCACTGCACCAAACAGAACTCAAGAAAAAGGCATTAAGTGCACACGATCAGTGGCGCACGACCAGTGGTCGTGCGCAATAGAACCGGCGATCGTGCGCAGTGTTCCTATGCAGAATTGCACCGGGAACACTTGCACGACTCCTATTCCAGCACAACCACAGATCTAGCCACTGAAAGTGGCACTTGACAGCACATGAATACTACTAATGACAATAAGCACGAAAATCACACCAAAGTGGGCCTAGATGTGCACCTAGCATGGATTATCAAATATAAGCTATAACAAGGCTAAAGTGCGGAGAATGACTAAATAACGGCCCGAATGAGTCCATAAATGTGTATATGATCAGGACTCATCACACCCCCAGACTTAACTGTTTGCGCGTCCTGAGCAAACGAATCCGGTGGAGTGTGAAAACGATAGTTAACATAGAGAATTACACAAGGGAGTACGGTGCGAAGTAACATACGCATGCGAGTAGAGATTCTAGCAGAAGGAGATTCTAACTGTGCTAACTAATTTACATGAGTATTAAAGTGTAAGTGAAGATTTAGTTATACTCAGTTGGAGAATTATGAAGAATTTGACGATCATGCCCGGTATGAAAGTGACGAGACACTGAGGCGGGTGTTGCAAAAGATCGGGGCTTAAGAGTAACTCCGCTGAAATCCATCAACGTCGTGAACCATACGCTTGCCCGGTCACACTCTTTCCACGGCGCTAGCACTCTCGCAAGTCAAATCAGTAGGGCTTTTAGGATTAAAACGGGGCTTAGGTTACGGTATGATATTTCAAAGTTAAACACGGCGGCTACGCAACCCAAGTGAGCTAACGGAACGCAGCACCACTCAAGACCAACAAACAATACTTGTGTGACACACCCCCAGACTTATCATGAAAACCAGGTGTGCACACGGCCTACTTCACAAATACCAACAGATTTTCTATTAAGCTCGGAAGGATTTTTTTCAAAATACTCTTTTTTTTCTTTTAACATCTTTTACTTCTTTTATATATCCTCCGGTTGGTTCAAAATCAGCAGATAGACTTTATTTTCCTTTCATGACACAATGATTCCACACACCACACAAGTTGAGACTTATAAGCGCAGTCAAAAACAATTTGGTTGCGGGTGTAGGATAGGCTTCAGGCTTTGGTTGATGAAGAGGAGCTGAACAAAGGATTGGTAGGCACAAATTTGGCTTGCAACGGTGAACGAAATGGACATGGAATAACAAAGCTCAGACTAGCCAAAGGGTGGCCTACATCATGTTTAACTCGACGAGTCGCTCTCACCCATGCTTCGAGAGTCGCTTGGGGCAAGTTCTTAGCCCACGAGAAAGGTAAACCTTCCTCCCGACTCGAGCAACACACGACTAGTAATCGCACACACACAACACTGGGTTATCGTCAATTCCATACAAATTCACCACTTGAGTATATTAAATCTAAATTTACGCAGAAATACTAAACATAAATTAGATGCATAAAGAAAATCTAGTTCTACTCAAATTCTACCATAGCATGCGAAGTGACTAGAACACTACATGAGTCAACATCACACTCCAAATAATAATTCCTACGTTAACAATCTATTTCACATTCCGACCAAAATAGTTTAAACGGAACAACGACAAAAAGATAAGCACGCACTCAAGTGGGTGAAGTGGTGTGTGAAGCATGAAAACAATGATAATGACTGGAATAAATAAGAAACAACCTTCTAGTATGCAGGGCAACTCGTGCACAGTGTGTGACAACATACGCTCCCCCAGACTTAAGCTAAACAATATATCTAGAAATTTGAAGCTAAAAGAGGGGAGGAAGTGTTACCCAATGCTCAGAATTGAGCATACCAGATGATCGGCGTTTATGATCAAGACTAGTCCGCAGCATCCGCCATCACAAGGAACAAAGGCCACCTGAAAGGGACATACTAGAACAACAAAAATAGTAAAAACTGAACTAAACATGTGAGAGCACTAAAAATCAAGAAATCTGGGTTATCACCCATGGGAGGGAACCTGTTCCTGCAATTAATATTAAGCACTCGCACACAAAATAAGGGAACAGAATAAGCTGGATACATAAAACTATGCCCAGAAGAGCATCCAAAAGCAAAATGTTATTATTACAATTAACAAAAGAGAAGGAGTTCAAGCGACTCAACAAAAGACCGAAAAACAGCAAGACAAAAGAAGATAACAAGGCTTCGAACAGCTCGCACACAGGGAGAAAGATCACTCGTCGTCGCTGTCGCTATCTATCACCACAACGGACGGCGACCGTCTAGAAGATGATGCGGCCCGACCAGGAGGTGGGGGAATATTTAGTCCTCCCCGCAATGCTTGCTGATAGACAAAATCCGTTAGCCAGTACTGGTTTTCTTCCAGATCGGAGAGGCGCTGATTGAAACTTGGCACCTCCGGCGCTCTAGAAGAACTGCCCTCCTCCTTGGCTCTCCGCTCCTGCTGAAATGAATGCCTTCGCGGCTGCAGAAGGGCTACCTCGCGGTGAGTATTTGGCGGCTCAGCCGGCTCTCCGTGCTCCTCGTCGCCTTGCCTCTCCCTAGGCGCATCTCCCGGCATCACGACCACAAAGCGTCTACTACTCTTCTTCCCCACGACCCGTAATAGATGGAAACTCACCATGGTGGCCCGAGTGATGAAGGAGGGCGCAGTCACCTGCACCATCGGAGGCAGATGACTCCAAACCCCCAGGCTTTTGGCAATGCGGGTAATATAGTAGGCACCACCAATGGCACCTGTGAGACCGTAAGTGGCCTCGTGGTGGAAGAGGAAAGCTAGCATGTAGCCAAGATGCAAAGGCTGCCGAAATTCCATACTATAAAGGGAGATCAGATCTTGCCACCCCACCACGTTCTGACTAAGGGCACGGGCGACAAGAGAGTGGCTAAGGACGTGCTGCAGGAAACGGAGAGAAGGCGCGACGATCCAGGTAGATTTGCTTTTCCTAGCAACATATTCTTCATCACGACCCGTGAGAGCACACCACGCAGCCCGCGGGGTGACACCATCAGGGAAGGAGACATTCAAATCCAGAAAAGGAATCGCCGCAGCCTCGGCTTCGGTGTAAAAGCCCGTGTGCACCGCTAACTCGGATAAGGACAGAGTGAAGACCTTGCCCAACATTCGGAAAGAGAACTTCCCTGGACGTTGACCGGAGGGAAACACATCCCACTCAAACGTAGCAAGGAACTCCAAGGTAAGCTCCCGGTAGCCGAGGTCATTGCACTCGAACACCCCACTCCAATGATCGAAATAATAGCATTGGCGGACGGCCTCCCCCAACTCCCCATTGTCGCCGATAGTGTTCAACTCGTTCCAATCCACGAGACGCTGTGATAGGAATGGCTTATCCTTAAGAGAATTGAATCGCCGCGTGTGCGAATCCTTGGAAAAAGTAGCCATCCTAGCGAGGATCTGAGCAGGAGAGGCGGAAGAGCGGCCGGAGCGTTGGTAGACCTTTTGGCGATCTCTGGAGCTCATGGTGGTAGGAGGGCAAGGGGAAAGAGGAGAATAGGAAATGGGCTCACCGGAAGGAAGGCGGGCGCACGATCGGCGGCAACCCAGCGGAGACGGCGCACGGACGACGAAAAACGAAAGCCCTAGATCGTGCGTGAAAGGCTCGGGCGGACGGGCATTTTATAAAAATCTAGGCCGATCGCACGACCAGTGGTCGTGGGCGATAAGTAGTGCGCACGACCAGTGATCGTGCGCCTTAGGAATTTTCCAGCGGCCAAAATTTTAGTAGAATGTCCATCCACCATGCAGTTTACGCAAAAACAGGAATCAGCACCAGCAGCGAGGTATTCACAGCCGTAACAAAACTTAACTAAACTAGACAAAATAAAATTTCAGGAAAAAGAAAGATAACTACTGGGGTTACTGTCATCCCAGCACGACTTATTTGAAAACATAAAGGTCCTAGCTAATGGGCCTATGGAAGAGAAAATGCACAGGTAACTGTTCCAATATCCGTTTCGGTTGCGGGTACCGATACGGTGGTAGAACAGTCACCCCGCTACCTAAATAAAGATACCTACTCCCCACAGGTAGAGGGTAGAGAATGTAAGAAAAGGAGGAGGCCTGGTCCTTACTCATCTCACGAAACACATCCTTGCCTAGCAAGGTATCGTCAACAGCAAGGTGGCAGGGGGAAAAGGCAATGAGTGGAGCTAACTCAAAGGAGGGGGAATAAACCTCCTCACATGAGAGGATACTCTCATCATTGACTTGAGCAAAAAGCTCCAAGTCCTCCTGATGTACCCGTGAAGACTCAACCTGCACAGGCTCAGATGAAGAAAGGGGGTCAGGAAATAAAACAGAAGAATGACATAAATAATCAATCATCAGGGGAGTGATCCCGGTCTCACTCCCAGCAGGATCCAAGGATAGATCACTATCATCATCGTAAGTATCATGGCGAGGGGAACCCAAGAACTCAAGGGCCTCGGTGGTGAGTTGGACCTCCTCGTCCCATGAGGAAGTGCAAACCTCCTCATCAGAAGGAGTATCCTCCTCAACCCACCTCGGAGCATCCTCCGAGTCCGAAGCATCACCCCGCTCCTTTACTTTGATAGGATCATAAAGAATGTGTGTAGAAAAATCGTGCAAAGAAACTGGAAAAACACAAAGATTTGGTTCCTCCGTAAAAAGATCTGCTAAAGCCTCCCCGATGGACAGAATACTTTCCTCATCATGCTCAGGTGCATCTAGGAGCTCCCATTCCTCTCCTTGTTGGCTAATAGATGAGTGATCATCATCACTAGGAGTGAAGCCATACACAGGGAGTGAGGAATCCATGCACAAAACAGGCTCAGGGATAGAGGGCACAATTGCCTCCATGGGTAAAGAAGGAGTGATAGGGACAATGTCGCCCTGAGTGGAGGAGCGGCGGTCAGGCTTGAAAAGACTAGGATAGTCCTTCAATTCATGACCCTCTCCTCGACACAATAAGCAAACAATGTTCCTACACTGCCCAGCGTTCAACTCATTCATTTGGTATAAATAATAAACCATCTTATCATTAAAGCTAGGCGAAATACCCCATGACGACATTTTCAATAATTAAAGCAGACAAAATGAAGCAGGAATTCTTTGCAAAGAAAAATCCACATAACTAATAAAGCTCCTTAGATTTAAACTTGCCTAAAACTTTAAAATAGGGAAAGACGAAATAAAGGCAAACAACAGACGATTAAAGGCCAAACAAAAAAATAGAAATGCTGCTAAACACAAAGAAAGAACAACTATCTCTCGTCTCCCTCTCAAGAAAACTCACACGACTGTGTTCCCCGGCAACGGCGCCAAAAACTTGATGCGAGGATTCGGCAAGTGCACCGGTCGCGCAAGTAATAAATTTTGGGAATAGAATTCCCGAGTGTCGGTCTCTTGAGGAACAAAGTAAGGTGGAGTTTATTATCGAGGAAGGACTTGAGATCGAAGTCCTGCGGTAGATGGAATGCGAACGAAAGGGGCTTTGAGGTTTGCAAACAAAAGTAAATACTACGCCTACTCCTATGCAATGCCGCTATGCAATGCTTCGATCGGCGGGAAGGAAACTAGGCAGGCCTTGAGCGCGCTGCGTCGAAAGGGCGGATGGACGAGAAGGCTAACGGGAACGAGCTATGCAGGCCTTGAGTGCGCTGCTTCGTTAGGCGAGTGGAATACGGGCCGCGATGCCACGCTTCGGTGTCCGAATGGGCGAGTAGGCTTACGGATTGAGGGTCGCAAGCACCTCATCGACAAGCACGCCACTAGCAATTGCTAGTGCGGCACCAGACATGGTGGTGGAACGGAAAATCGATGGGGGCGCACCTCATTAACACAAATGAACAAATTGACTTCATAAACATGAAATAAACAATACTAAACATGATTCATAGTGTTCATCATCAAGATAAAGAGAATACAACAAATATAACCACACAAGTAGAAGAAAAAGGCAAGAAATACGACCGAATCCGGAGTCTCGTTGTAGATTCACGGTAGGAAGCACCGGGTTGTCAATCCGCGTCCTAGCTCGGTCCCAACTGCGTCCGGGGTAGAGGAGGGCTGTCACACCTCCCAATGGACCCGTCTTCTCCAGCGATTTACCATCCGGTCACGTCTAGTGCGAAGAACTTCTTCCTTAGCGATGAAGATGAGTGTAGGATCCCTTCCTTTAAGTCCTTGGATGATGGAGGAGGCCTAGGGGGTGAAAACCCTCTGAAAATGGAGAAAACGGCGGACTGAACGGAGCCAAAAGACGTAATTCCCAACCTAATTCGCGAACAGGTCATTATATAGGCGCTGAATTAAACAGTGCGCACGGTCATTGGCGCACGACCAGTGGTCGTGCGCACTAGAATCCTGTGATCGTGCGCCTGTCTGGGTGGAACCTGCAAGATACGAAATTATAAAATAAAATGTTCGCATGACCAGTGGCACACGACCGGTGGTCGTGCGCACTGGAGTTGATGGTCGTGCACACCACAACAAACAAAACTCAGAAATTAAATGGTAAATGCGCATGAGCAGTGGCGCACGACCGGTGGTCGTGCGCACTGGCATTGATGGTCGTGCGCACTGCACCAAACAGAACTCAAGAAAAAGGCGTTAAGTGCACACGATCAGTGGCGCACGACCAGTGGTCGTGCGCAATAGAACCGGCGATCGTGCGCACTGTTCCTATGCAGAATTGCACCGGGAACACTTGCACGACTCCTCTTCCAGCACAACCACAGATCTAGCCACTGAAAGTGGCACTTGACAGCACATGAATACTACTAATGACAATAAGCACGAAAATCACACCAAAGTGGGCCTAGATGTGCACCTAGCATGGATTATCAAATATAAGCTATAACAAGGCTAAAGTGCGGAGAAATGACTAAATAACGGCCCGGATGAGTCCATAAATGTGTATATGATCAGGACTCATCATTCTTCGCCGCCCAACTTGGCCATCTATTTGGCAAACGTCAGGTTTGCCGCCTCCACTTCAATCTCCTTCTCCTCCCTCTCCATGAGCTCTTCAAAGGAAAGTGGGGGCACTCTCTTCAGCTCTACTCTGAAGAACCCTTCGCGGAGCCACAAGATAAAGGCTAGCATCAGGGTGTGCCCCTGCACTTCATCGATCTAGAGAATTTCCTCATGGAACATATCCCCGTAACTCCCCATCGTCTCTTCCTCTCTCTGCTTGACTGCAAACAAGAACTCTGATCCCTTCTTTCTCTTCATGGACATCGAGAAGCTCAGGAGGAAGCATCGTCGCATATCCTCGAAGTAGTAGATCGAGCTTGAGGGTAGTTGGTGAAACCAGTCTCAAACTTTCTCCTTCAGGGTGATGGCGAAGAATCGACACTTGAAAGCGTCTGACACTTTCCTAATGAAGACGAAGTCCTCAAACCACTGAATGTGCTGTACTGGGTCATCCCTGCCCATATAGTAAGACATAACTAGTTCTCTGAACGCTTCCGGAATTGGGTTGTGAGGATCAGCTCACAAAAGGGACTCCCCTCCCCCATTCGGCTAGTGGCATGGTCTCGCAGAGTGAGTTCACACACTTCAGCACTCTCCGGGCTGGGGAAGAGGTGCCACCTGTGGAGATATCGCCCACTCCCTTCCGCTGCCGCCTCCTTCCCGGGTCGCTGACCAGGAGCATTCTCGCCTATCAGCTAGGGTGCGACCACCGAGACTGCGGGTGTCTCAAACTTGCTCCTGGCAGCGAATGCGAGATGCAAGGTCTGCAGAACCTCCTGCTTGAAGTCTTCAAACATTCCCATCATTACCCCACTCGCAATTGGTTGTGAGTGGCTTGGGTCAGATCTTTCTTCCTCATTACCAGCCATGGAGCTCAACTAGAGATTTTCCTGTATAGGCTACGGTCCATGCTCACAGCACCAAAAATGTTGAAACCATCAATCGATCTCTTGAGTTTGGACCCAAAGGGGGTGTATCCTACACCGACTTCTCCCTCACCGACACTCTTGACTGTGGATGAAGAAAAATGAATAGAACCAAAGCTGTAGCGAGGAGGTCCCGCCACACACCCAGAAGATCTTAGAGAGCTTCCCCTCTGAAACCAATGCTCAACTGGGCACCTTGGAGGGCAACACGAGCCAACCAAAACTAGCCAGTAGGAGAGAGCCCAGAAGATCGGATCCCCTCCAAGGTGCACTTAAGGGTCTAGTTATAGTTTTTCTAGTCTCGTCTGCAAATAGTGTAAATCTGCCATTTAGTTTAATTAATTGCACCCCAAATTAGTCTACTAACAACCTAACTCCACTGCTCTAATGGGCTATTGGTAGCACACAAAGGGTATCTAGGTAATTTCCTCCCTAAACCCTTCTGGGCAAGTGGTCCGTGAAGGCACCACTCTCCAGATTTTTGCGCACATGACTCTCTAGGTTCCACTGGGCGAGTGATCCGTAGGGGCACCACTCGCCAGATGCTTGGCTCGCTGGGAGAGTGGGGTTCCGCCCTCACTCGCCTGACCTCTCGTGCATTCGCACTCCTAAGTGCGTGAGTGCTTTGTGGATGAGGCTTGTACTGGCCCTGAAGCTTCCATGCCTCCCCTGACCTGTGCGAGTGATCCTCCAGCACTCTTGGCGAATTCTCTACTTGACCTACCTTGCATTCCCCTTGACCCTTTGGGACATGGGGACCCACTCGACGAATACGAGATTGTATATTATACTTCAAGTCTTGGACTTCAAAGAAGACTTGGAAGAGGATAGCCTAGCATTGCTGTATATTTCCAGAACTTCAGTTCTGAGAATCACAGTCGGTTCTGACAGAAGATATTCCAATCCATGTTCTTCCAGAAGTTGAATCACTTGTTTTATCTCAGGTTGAGCATGTTGAAAACCATTCTTGATTATCTCATAGCCTTCCAGGGGATCCTTTGAAATCTTTGGCGCCATTCTTGAATTAAAACGAGTCACTGAGACGGGGGGAAAGGAAGGGTTGTCTCGACGGCTGAGTAGGGTTTTTGGTGTGTAAGTTATTTAATCAGCATTGCGCTATTTATAGGTGTATTATTTAAATTTTCCTTAAAGAGAGATGTTGATTTGACTTAATGATTAGTTGATTTAATTAACTTATCCCTTCTCAGACGATCTGCTGAGACCGAGATCAAGCTAGACCGCTGGGACAAGGTAAGGTTAACCGCTGAGATGACTTAGCTGTCTCAGCAGTTCAGATGAGACTTTGTCAGCTGAACTCATTGCTAAGCAGTGAACCCTTTTAAATAGGATTGTTTGTCTACCTAATCATGTCACTAAGTGTTTTGAAGTGTTACCATCTTCTAACAAAGCTTAAGATATAAAATAACATGCATAATAGACAATATGAAATGTTGATGCCTATTCAATATTCAACATTCCTAGCTCAATCTTGAATAAATTACACTTAGCCTCATCCAATGGCTTTGCAAATATATCAGCAACTTGATTGTCAGTGGATACATGTTCAAGGTAGATATCTTTACATTATACATGTTCTCTAATAAAATGATACCTGATTTCTATATGCTTAGTCCTGCTATGAGAGACAAGATTCTTAGCAATAGAAATTGCACTGTATGAGTTATAGGATATTGGAGAGTGACTTACCTTGAGGTTGTAGTCCTTTAGCTGGTGTTGTATCCACAAAATTTGTGCACAATAATGTACCTAGACTCAGCCGTGGATATTTCCACACTACTATATTTCTTGCTGCTCCAAGAGATCAACATCCTGCCTAGGAATTGACAAGTTCCACTAGTACTTTTCTTATCTTCTTTGCATCCTTCAAAATCAGCATCTGAAAAGCCAATTTGTTCAAAATCATTATTCTTAAGGTACCAAAGGCCAAGATGTTGACTGCCATTAAGGTATCTCAAAATCCTATTTGCAGTTGAGTAGTGAGATTCCTTAGGGCATGCTTGATACCTAGCACAAACACATGTTCCATACATAATATCTAGTCTACTAGCACTCAGATACAACAGGGATCCAATTATACACTTGTATATGGATTCATCAAAGGTTTTACCCTTCTCATCCTTGCCCAGGGAAATATTGGACCCCATGGGAGTTTTCATGGTGGAAGCAGATTCCATCCCAAACATGTTGATAAGCTCCCTAGTGTACTTGGTCTGAGAGATAAATATCCCTTCATCAGAATATTTCACTTGGAGGACTAAAATGTACTTGAGCTCTCCCACACTGCTCATCTCAAACTCCCTCTACATAAGGCTGGTAAACCTTTTGCAAAGTTTGTCATCAGTAGACCCAAAAATTATGTCATTAACATAAATTTGGACTAGGAGACACTTGCCCTTTGTTTCCCCAAGAAATAATATACTATATATCTTTCCCCTCAATAACCTATTCTAGATGAGAAAGCTAGACATGGTCTCATACCAATCCCTAGGAGCTTGCTTTAGAACATATAAAGTTTTCCTAAGTAAATAAACATGGAAGGTAAGAGTTTGATGAACAAAACCTGATGTATATTTCACCTATACTTCTTCTTTCAAATCTCCATTTAGAAAAGCTAACTTGACATCCATCTGGTATACCTTCAACCCCTTGTGGGCAGCATAGGCAAGGAATAATCTAATTGCATCTAACCTTGCAACTAGGGCAAAGGTTTGGTCAAAGTTTATACCTTCTTCTTACCTATATCCCTTGGATACCAGTCTAACTTTATTCTTGATGATGATACTATTCTCATCTAGTTTGTTTATGTAGATCAATTTGGTGCCAATTATGTTACGCCCTTATGGTTTTGGCACCAACTTCCATACTTTGCACCTCTTGAATTGTTGAAGCTCCTCTTGCATAGCTTGAATCGAGAAGGTATCTTGATTAGCTTCCTAAAACTTCTTGGGCTCAATCTGAGATAGGAAACTCAAGAATATAGCTTCATTGTGAGCCCTTATTTTGGTGATCACCCCTTGGTTATCATCTCCAATAATCAGGTTCCTTGGATGATCCCTCGGATGCCTGGTTGATGCAGGCAATTCGTCATCATTCTGCTACACTTCCTCTGGAGCATCAGGTTCTTCAGCAGCCTGCTGATCTTCATCTTGAAGTGCTTCAACCTCTGAATTGATTCTACTGGTGCTGGATATGTATTGTATAGATAGCTCCTGCATCTTCTAATCATTTTCTGTCAAAATAGGAGAACTGGACCAGCCCTTTTAAAGTAGGCTAGTCTCATCAAAGACAACATGCATAGATTCCTCAACAACATAAGTCTTCTTGTTGAATACTCTATAGGCTCTACTATATGAGCTATATCCAACAAGAACACCAACATTGCATTTTTCAGCAAACTTTGTTATTTGGAATTTTCCATTATTTAAAATGTAACATTTGCAACCAAAGATTCTAAAATATGAAATTATTGGTTGTTTTCCTTTAAGAATCTCCTAGGGGTTTTTTCTTAGGGCCTTATTGATGGAAGCTCTATTCAGAACATAACAAGTAGTATTGACTACCTCAGCCCAAAAATATTCTAGTAGTGAGGAGTCACTAAGCAATGTTATGCCAGCTTCTATCAAGGTCCTATTCCTCCTCTCAGCCACACCATTTTGTTGTGGAGTCCTTGGGGAGGAAAACTCTTGGGTGATACCAAATTCTTGACAAAACTTTGTCGTGGCCCCAGATTAAAATTCTGTACTATGGTCAATTCTAGTTTTGACCACAATACATTGTAGTTCATTCTGAATTGCCTTGACATAGTTTATAAATATATCAAAGTATCAAATTTCTTCTTAATGAAGAATAACCATGTAAATTTTGAGTGATCATCAACAATCACTAAAGTATACAACTTCTCACCTAAGCTATGAATGGGCAAAGGACCAAACAAGTCCATATGCAACAGATATAGACATCTTTCAGTGTCTTGGGAGCTAATGCTTGTAAAGGTGGACCTAGTTTGCTTACCCATTTGGCATGAATGACAAGGATCACTTTTAACACATTTCAAATTTGGACTATTCCTAACAAGGTTTTTAGAAAATATTCTATACATTGTCTTGTAGTTGATGTTGTCAAGTCTCTTGTGACATTTAGCACAAAGAGACTCACTGTCATTAGCTATAAGACATACATGAGATAAATAACTATTGCAAATAAAGTCTAAGCAATAAACATTCCAACTCCTAGTGCCTGAGGGAATGACCTCTAAGTCAATTAACTTTTTGATCAAGCACCTGTCATTGTGGAATTCAATGGCATAGCCCAAGTCACATAGTTGACTTATGCCTACAAGGTTGTGATGCAACCCTTCAACATAAGCTACCCTTGTTATTAAAATTATGCCATTGGTAGTCATACCATATACTTTTGTGACTCCTCTATCAGAACCTCCAAAGATTACTTTAAGTCGATTCTTCACAGGAGTGTAATCTGTTGGATCGGTAGGCGCCCATAGAGGGGGTGAATAAGGGTTTTATAACTTTTTCTTATATTTTGGAATACTTGAAATAATAAGAGATCAAAATAGTGATTTTAAATAAAGATCTAAATTGTTTTATAATGAAAGAGAGGATAATAAACAATTTAGAGAAATGAAGATCAAATAAATTTTATTACACAAAAAGAGACATGATTATTATTAATAAAATTGATTACAAAATTCGATTTCAATGACTCTAGAAATCAAGGCGAAATATGAAAGACTCTTTTGTTTTCTATGCCGACTCGTATCCCTATGAATCGGTTGGCTTTAGCCGATCCTTCCCCGGATACGTCCCCAAGCTGCTCTAGCCAATCCTTCTGTGGATATGGCGTCGAGCACCCCTAGATCTACACCCTAGACCTAGTCACCAACACAAGGCGAATTTCTGCCCTAAGTCCTACCCAAACCTAGTCGCCAACACGAGGCGAATTTACTAAGCGATTACAAGAATGAAAAGAACAATAATATTAAAAACTCACTCTATGTGGATCTCTTGGAGAAGTAGATGAAGACACACACAGTATGATCATAGTTGATGCAGTCTTTCATCACGATGATGACGCGTGTAGAAATCTTCTCCACGGATCTCCTTAAGCCTTCATGGATTTTTGGGAATATCTCTCTAAACCTTCCTCTATATGAAGTGGCACGAAGCTCTAGAATTTGGGAGTGGGAGAGGATGAAGAAGACGGATCCAAGGGGTCCTTTTAATAGCAATGGATCTAGCACCAGCGCTATCGCTACCACCGGCGCTATCCCAGATTAGGCAATATTCTCCGCGTGAGAATCCTTCATTTTAAGCAAGCCGTCCGCCTTCCTCTTGTGCTTTGTGCTACCACCTGCACTAGCCGATACCGCCCGCGCTAGTTGCTATCGCCTACGCTAGCTGCTACCGCCTACGTTAGGTGCTATCGCCTGGCGCTAGCACCTTCTATATCTGCTTCTGAGATTTTCTCTAATCAGAGCTAGCGCTAGCGCCGGCTCTAGCGGGCATGTTGGAATTTTGGCTTCAAATTTGGGCACAACCTTCTTATGTTATCCTTGAGTCATGTGGACTTATTTTCCAGCACACTTAAACACACAAGATCAAATACACATAAGATTTGTTATTCTCAAACCTAGGAGATGCGAAAGACCATGTTCCAACAAACTCCCCCTTTTGATAATAACAAATCCATTAATAATAAATCAGAGCATTAATATATAAGCTTGATGAAACTTGTGTGTGTGTGAGAGTGATGACTTAGGATAATTATTGATTTTAGTATTTAGAATTGCTCGCCCTAAATACATGCTCCCCCTAAGTGAATGCTGCCCTAATATGTAAGCTATCATCTTAATTAATCATGTTAGTTTTCCATTTTGATAGCGGATTATATTTATCATGTTAGTTCTCCCCTTTTTGTTATTAGCAAAAGTGGGTAAGGAAGAAAAACACAAAAATTTTTGATAATAAGAAAATGGCATGATCGAGCTTTTAGAAAGAAGGAAATGATAAGGAGTTTTAGAATAATTTTAATAGAAATAGATCAGAGTTTTTAGCTTAAAGATGAACAATATAACATTTGCCAAGTAATCAATATTATCATGTTTGTTTTCCCCTCTATATAAGAGTTTTAAGCATAAAAAGATAATGATTTCCAAGTGACCAATCTACCCAGACAATATGTCTACACCCTAGCCCCTTACTAAGTGACGGATGGTCATGAGGAGTTGCATACATGTCGTAGGTTGGGGTGTTAGTCCCATATGCAAACACTAGAAAATACTCAACCTAGCACTCTTTCCCCCCAGTGCCTTGCAAGGCCCCACTAGAAACCTCCACGGTTAAGGACAAGACATGACTTAGAGGTTAGGTTATCTAATGTCTACAATCCTATGCCCCCGCTATGGTGAGATATGTAATCATGGATAATAATTATTGGAAACATATAAGCATTTTAAATCTAATTATAATTTCATAGCCAATGTGTTTTTATATTTTTGTTTGAATTTTTTGAAAAACTCACATAGCTATTTTGAAATCCATTATTAAATCAGAGTTTTTAGCATAAAAATGATATACGTGTTTAGAATAACCAATATAAATTCTACCAAGCAAGTCTACTACTTGTTGAAAAAAAGGAATTTTAAGAATTAAGACTTTGATATAAGCATGAAAGCGCAAGGTAAAAAATATATGTTGATGATGCGGAAGACTTATAGAAATACAAGAAACATCTTTTTGTAATCATGATGATTCATAAGAAGAAAATAGGAGTTAAATTCAAAAAGAGAAGATGTTTTTGTAAATCATTTTTCTTTTAACAACTTTAAGGTTTATAGCATAATTTTTGAGTGATTTGAAGCGAGAAGGCTATAAAATTGTTTATCCAAAGACAACATCGATTTGGAAGTTCAAATATCATAGTAATAAGAGATGTTATGCAATAAAAAATGATGTTATTTGGATAAAACTAATCTTATATAAATATCCAAGTTAAAGATAATATTTTGAAGGAATATTTTTGTAAGCAAGTAAGATTTTCAATAAGATTTTCATGACAATAGTCAAGGAGTTCTATTTCAAAAAAAAAACTACTAAGGTACACATGATTGCACATATTCCAGAAGATAGTGACTACAATGTTATTAATTTGCATTTCAAGTTAGGAAAAACATTGTAGAGATCGTGCATTGCAATCTAGTGCTTTTATTAAAGCTTTCTAGAGAATTTATGTAAGGAAGCATTAGAATCCAATTCTCATGAGTAGAAGCTTTATGAGAGATAATGATGTGTATAAAAAGTGTTTTGATAAAAGTATACAAGTGATATAATCCAAAAAACATGACTTATATAGTGAAGCAGAAACATTATTAAGCATGTAATCTTTTTAACTACTTCTACACATCAATTTTAGATTTGATACAAAGCACAAAAAGTACAACTACCAAGGTGCTTCACCCACACAATGCCCATTAAGACTTATCAGGGAGCGAAGTAGTGCTTGGGGATCACATATTTTATTTTTAGTAAGAGTTCTTTTTTTGTGATCCGTTGTACATAATAGAAGTGTATTAAAGTAGTTTGCACAAGACACTTTACAATTCTTTCCAAGGTGCTCAACGTCACAATGCTAATGAAGACTTATTAGGAGATTCAAGTAGTGCTTAATGGAGTTATCTTTATCATTTTATTATTGAATTTTTTGAGCAAGACAAAGTTCTCCGAATTCTCTTATTTTTTGCAAACACTTATAATTTTGTAATTTCACTTCTATATGTGCAACACAGTTTTGAATAATGAGTATGTAATAGAGATAGACATCTTAATATTGTAAGCTATTAGACTACACAATCATGTCAGATTAAGAATTATGGGCACATGTAGTCTACCAAAAAGTGTGAGTGCACTACACCATATCATGCATATGGTAGCGCTCAAAAACCACCACTATATATTAAAAAACTGCTACTGTAGGGATACGGTAGCGGTTGCGCGTGTGTTGTATCTGCCACCTTGGTCGTAGGGTATGGTAGAGGTTTCACAATGTATTGTGGCATCCTGAAACTGCTTGTATAACCCCGATATTCGCCTAGAGGTGAACAAAGATGGAGGAATAACCAACAAGCAAAAGTAATGCGGGAGGAATATATATTAATAGGCATAAAACAAGAGAAAGAATAAAATTTAAATATGTTCTCTGCGTTCGACGAACGGCTATCAACATTCGATGAACGACGCTCTACGTTCGACAAAAAGGTTCAGAGCTGCGTTCGACGAAATCCGAGCAGCGCTCGACGATCCCGCCTCAGCTCAGCGTTCAACGAATAGATTGTTACATCGGTCGATGCTTTTTACGAAAGCTCAGTGGTCGATGCTTTGACTCCAGCTCAGCGGTCGACGCTTTCCTGAGTTCAACGAACTCCATTGTCCGTTCGACGAATTTGCTTCACAGTCCGACGGCCGTCTCAGCGGCTACCTCTATCCTGTCTCAGCGGAAGAATTCGCAGGAGGAAGATCAAGGCCCGACATCGATGGGCGTCGCCGGTAAGAATGCGAGCGAGGTCTTCACAGGATGCTCGCCCGACGGGGTTTGTAAATCCAACAGATGGAAGAGGTAACAAAGAAGGCGAGCCAGAGCTTCAAGGGTCACTCGCAGGAAAGCGCGCGAGTCATATCCCTGTGAGCCCAAGTGTCAAGGTCAACTCGCAAGAAGGCGAGCGAGCCGGAAACTCGCAGTCTGCTCACAAGAAGGCGAGCGAGCCGGGTACTTGCAGGATGCTCACAAGAAGGCGAGCGAGTCGGGTACTCGCCGACTGCTCGCAAGAAGGCTGGTGAACCGGGTACATGCCGGTTGTTCGCAAGAAGGCAAGCGAGTCTTTTCCCTTCCAAGTCTTAGGGTTTGACGAGATCCGTCCTGCGTCCGACGAACGCCGAGCATTTGTTGAGATCGTCGAACTAAGTTCAGCGTTCGACGAATTCCATTCCCCATTCGACGAAACCCGTTCGACGTTCTGGAGCTAGCAGAATCTCCAACTTCTATGTCATAGACCTCTGATGCAGTGCTTTCAGAAGGTTTTGCTTGCTCAAAAACTGAAGGAGGTTTTTGTAAGGCTTGCTTGACCTGATTGACTGTCCACATAGCTTGATTGGAGCCAGCATTTATCAATGCTCTCTCCCCCTTTAGGACTTCTTCAGCTATATGGTCATCAAGAGTAACTTGTACAAGATCCATTCTTTCATGTATATGTTGTTCAGCCTCATCCAGATTATTTCTCACTTCTAACAGATGTTCATCTAAGCTCTCTGTATTTTCATTCAATCTCTGTAGAATTTGACATCTATCTTCATTCATAAATCCTGCTCACCTTTCCATTCGACGAAACCCATTCGACGAAACCCATTCGACGAATTCACCTCTCTCGCGAGTGATGCTCTCATAAACCACTCGTCCATAGACAAAAGAGGTTAAGTTACTCCTCTACCCCCGACGGTCTACCGTTAGCTCATCCGAATAGCGTAGTCTGGCTGTTAGCAGACCATATTGAGGTGCGTTTAGTAAAACCAAAAGGCGGAATTCCGCTATTGATAGACCAGGAGCAAGAAAACTATAAATGACCTCAGAGGGCACCTTGGGAGAGGATTCAAATCTCAGATCTCTGAGATTCTTCTTCTTCCTTGGTTACTTTGGTTCGGCTCTATAGCTCTCCAAGGTGCCCAAGTCGCAGCTTTGGCTTGGGAGGGGAAGCGCTCAATGATCTTCCGGGTTTGTGGTGGGAGCTCCTCACTGTGACTAAGGTCTTAATCCATTTCCAAGTCTCCGGCCTGCTCCTTTCAAGGGACTAGTAAGGGCTAGCTGCCCCTCTATTTGTTGAGGGACCGAGAAATCGGTTTCAACATTTTGGTGCGGTGAGCGTGGAGCGCGGCTGGTCCAGGAAGATTCCGAGAGAGGAACATGGCAGGAGATGAAGATCATGGTGAGGAGCTCTACGGGTCGCCTCTGGCGGCAGTGCAGAAGATGTTCTCAGACTTCAGGCGAGAAGTCTTCGACACCCTCGGGTTCGCGGTCGCAGCACTACGTAGCGAGCTCGCGAACCCAGTGGCTCAAGCGTCCCAACCTCCGGAAGCAGTTGGTGAGGGAGCCCTGAGAGGAAGGGTTGGAAAAGAGGTAGCAGGCGGGTCAGCGCAAGATCTGGAAGGGCGAGTTCTATTCGCCACTCCCTCGAGCTCGGTTCTAGCGAGCTCTGTCCCGGCGAGTACGGGACATGAGAGCGCAAGACAGGTAGGCACGTGGGAGACGAGCAAGGCACTGACAAATGCGATCCCGGTGGACGTGGCACCCACAGGGGCCAGCCTGACAGTAGTTGCTCTTGCGAGCTTGGCCCCAATGAGCTCCAATTGGGCGAGAGAGTTCGGGGGGGGGGGGGGAGCTAAACAGGAAAGGGCAACACGGGGGGGGGGGGGGGAGCCCCTTTTGCGAATCTGCACCCGTCCCGGAAGGGTTCAGGGAGTGGGACAGGGTCTACTACCATGGTCGGGATGACCCAGCCCTGCACCTGCAGTTGTTCGAGGACTCGGTCTCTCTCAGGCCGATGTCGGACGCCTTCAAGTGTCGGCTCTTCGCCGTCACCCTGAAGGAGAAAGCTCGGGAGTGGTTCCACCAACTTCCCATCGGATCGATCTATGCTTTCGAGGATCCGCGTAGAAGTTTCTTGCTATGGTTTTCAACTTTGAAAAAGAGGAAGAAGGATGCCGAGTCCCTCTTCAAAGTTAAGCAGGAGCTTAAGGAGTCATTGGCTCATTATACAGATCGGTTTCAGGAGGAAGTTCTGCTCACCCAGGAGATGCCCGGGTTTGCTCTTCAGCTCGCCTTCACGTTGGGGCTGAAGGAGAGTGAAAGTGGAGGTCAGATCTTAAATTACTCTAGAGGGGGGGGGGGGGGGTGAATAGAGTATTAAAAAAAAAATTAATATGTTTTATAGCGGAAATTAAACTACTGTTTAAGTATATGTGTATTTATTGTGAGTTATAGAAAACTACAGAAATAATAAAGGACACACAACACAAGCACACAGAGATAATCAAGCACAAAAGACACAAGGAGCTATAGTAGTTCCCCAATAAATCTGGGTACGTCTACTCTTCTACCACCTTTGGTAGGAATCAACTAGGAGGGTTGATAAGGTGCCCAGGTACCAAGGGATTTTTGATAAGGTGTCCACACACCAATAAGCTTTTGATAAGGTGCTTAAAAACCACACTAGGATTTTTTGATAAGGTGTCTTGCCACCACTGGGTAAACTTTTGAAGGGACTATTAACCCTGTACAGGATGAGATAAAAAGGTATAGAGTGTTCTTCTCTGTCAATGATCTGAGAGAAGACAAAAGGTGTTGAAGCAGAAAGCTCCCCCTGTCTAATGAGAGTTGATGACAGCTTTGTGGACAGAGCTTTCTCAAATAGAAGTCTTTGTAGCTGATGATCTGGAAGAAATTAATCTTCAGATTGTTGTTGCTCCTGAAAGACTTTATCTTGCAGCAGATCTAAGAGATTAAATCTGGTTCTCAGAAGGATGAAGATGCTGCCTTGATGAAGAAAAATGCTGAAAAAAGAATAGTGTATTTTCTTCTTCTTCTTCTTCTTCTGAAAAACTTCTTCTATCCTCCTTGTTCTGTGATCACAGAAGAGAGAAAGTGATGGTGAAGTTTTTCTTTATTTTTTTTCTCCAAAGACGACTATCTCAGTTCTTGCTATTCTGTATTTGTCTTCTGATAACTGTTTGTATACATATTTTCAAATTCAAATCTTCTGTCTCTTTAAGGAATGTCTTCTTCTGACTTAAATCCTTCTTGGAACCAGGTAGCCACCCAAAACGATTTTGGCAGGTCCTTTTAATTCCTTTTGTCGAGAAAGATGCCTTTGGCATTAATTGTCAACGACTATTCTTCTTCTTGGAATAGAAGGAATATAAGGATATAATAAATGAGAAAGATATCCTTACTTGGCTGCCTGAATACGTCCAAGGAGAAATAAATATATCCGTTATTTTGCTGATTTGAGTTCAGAGAACTGACATCCACTGAGAATATAAGTCTGAACGTCAGAAAGCAAATTGTCGAGCGTTGGCTAGAATTTGTCGACCGCCGCTAGTCATTTGTCGAGCGCTGGCTTAGAATTTGTCGACCGCCGCTAGTCATTTGTCGAGCGCTGGCTTAGAATTCATCGACCACTGGAGCTGTGAATTTCTTCAGTCTGCTGGAAGCAATTTGTCGAACGAATCTGGTCATTCGTCGAACACCACTTGCCATGTGTTGAGCTTCAATTTTCCTAAGTTCTGCTAATCTAATCAGCCTAAAACTTGACCCTAAGGCTATACATTAGGGTCAATACAGATCCTAATCAACATATAGTGATCCTAGCCCAAATTAGTAATAGGGTTGTTCCAACAATCTCCCCCTATTTGGGTTAGGATACTATTTGACAAATAATTAAATAGATACAGCAGAAAGTATAAACAACAGAGCAACAATGAAATGAAATATATCTGATAGATTAAAATAGATCATCAGATAAGATAACTAATAAATGCTCTGAGTTTAGAAACTTTACATTCATAACCAAGCAATTTATTTAAGACTTTTTGTCCTGAGAAGGTGACTTGAATATGATTTTCCTGTTGGGGTCTTCTGATTTCTTTTTGATGATAAACAAGTCTTGATCTCCAATGATTTTCTGTTCTTTGACATGAGGAATAAATGCTTCTGGGTGTATATCAATATATTCCTCAGCATTGAATGCTTTAACTGTTTTGTATTTTTCAAGTTCTTTTCTTCTGTATTCTGACATGGTTGAGAAACCTGAGAAGTCTTTGCCTTCTGCTTTAGCCTTTTTAATCTGTGCATATGCAATTGTTTCTCTCAGTCTTGCCATCTGACAGATTTTCTCTTCTTCTGGATCTGGAAAGTAATAAATATCTTCTGAATCATTTATGCCTTGAGTGACCTTTTGAGGTACTCTATCTCTGTGAAGAGATCCATCAGATATGTGAAGTTTGTATTCTGAAGATATTTGAGAAGAGGAAAAGGTTTGGCTTTCTTGAAGGATAGGTGCTGATCTCTTAGAGAAAGGAGCACTGGCTGATCCAGAGGCTTGAGGACCACTAGAACTACCAGGTCTCCCTGAGTGTTGAGAGTTTGGCTTCTGAGAGGAAGATGAAATACCTGATAATCCTGTTACACCAGCTGCTGGAGGAGGAGGAGGATGATTGTGCTTGACTGGTTTGTCAGGAATGTAGCCAGTCTTCTTGAATTTCTTCCTCATGTTGTTCTCATTTCTGGAGAGCTTCATCCAATGAGGAGTTTTCTCATCAAGAGGAACATTATACAAAATGTACAGAGGAATGTCATTATTTGGATTTGGGGGCTTGGGAGCAGCCTTTGACTTGGCTGTTCTTTTCTTTCTTTTCTTTGAATGTGTATCATCAGAATCACTATTGTCATCATCATCATCAGAGTCAGAAGATGAGATTGGCTTATTGTATAAATCATCAATTCTCTTGATTGCTTCACGAGCCTTTAATCTTTCTTCTTCAGCTTTATCAAACTCTGCATCTGCTTCTTTCTAGAAATCATCAAAGCTTGGCATTGGATCTTCATTCCATATAGGATTTGGAGGTGAAAAGGTAATTTGTGAGGCTGTTGTATCATCAAGAAATTCTGCAAGATCATCTTCATATTCTGCAGAGTGATCCTTTATTTGAAAGTCTTGAACAGTGAATGAAGGAATAGAGGATATGTAATTTTGTATGATATCAGAATGAGTCTTCTGAGGAAGGCAAATCAGAGCCTTTGATAGATCCTCTATATATACCTTTGGTGATACCCTTGAAGTATATATGACATCAAATTTTGATAATAAGCTATATAGATCACAGGAAGGATGAAAGCATATATTATATATTTCTTCTATAACTTGTGTAGCTGAAACAATTATATCTGTATCAAAAATTGTAACTTCTGTATCTTCTTCTGGAGTTTCTTCTATTTCTGGAGCTTCTTCATAGGACATCTCCCCCTGCCTAGCTTCAGGGCAGCCTAAATCTAGGTCCCTAGAAGAAGGGACAGTAGTGGAGGAGGGAAGAGAAGCTATTTTAGCAGATAAAGTAGAAAGTGCCTGAAGAACTGGAGCAAGTTTTGCATCCAGGAGCTGGCTTATTTTAGGAAGGATAAGATCAAAAACTTGATCAGCAATAGAGGAGAGGTTGAAGGATGGATAATCTGGTGGATGACTAGAGGATGGTTGTAAAGTGGATGGAGATGATATTTAAGGAATGATATTGCTGATGATAGTGGTATGTGTGGGAATGTCTAGATGGATTGGACTAGGAGAATGAATAGGTGAATGATATTCATTGTGCATTGAAGAGGGAGGTGTGGTAGGTAGTGGTTCTGAAGATGGAGGAGGAGGTGTAGCATCACTGATATGGGCAGTTGAGAGTGGAATATCATTGATGGGTGATATTGCAGTTGAAGGAGGGGATGAAGAGTGAGAATGTGCAGGAGAAAGTTGAGTATATGGAGAGAGAATATGAGAGGAAGGAGGAACTGAGGAAGGATCTTCTAGAAGGGTAGAGGGAGTGACTTGATCAGTCCTTGTGTCCTCAGAAGCTTTCCTTTTTCTGGAGGCCTCAGCTCCTGTATTCTTCTTGGGAATTACTCTATCCCATTTAGCAAAGAGTGCTGAGGTCAGCCTCTTGCTGGCATTTATTGTTACTTTTGGTGACACCAGAAGCTCTGGATGCCTTTCCTGCAGAAAAATCCCTAAAACTCTTCCAAAGCATACATTGTCTTTAGAGTTTTTCTTTTTAATGAGGTCAAAAAGAATTGATCCCCAGTTGACTTTCTTCTTCTCCATTAAGGCCACCATTAACAGAAATTGGTGCCTACTGATATAGTCATGCCCAGAGGTCTTGCTCATCAAGACTTTTCCAACAATATCTGCTAAGAACTTGTAGTCCTGAGACATGTTCTTTTTCAGAAGGTGGCTAGGGTTTCCAGTCAAATGCCCCATTTTGACCAAAGCTTCATCAAATTCATTTGAGCTTATATCTAATTCATCTTCACCATTTTCAAATCCAAAGATTTCAGAAAGGATGGTGGGAGAGAGAGAGACATGATGACCTGAGATTGTTCCCGACAAGCTTTCATCGACTGGTTTTGCAGTGTAAACCCATTCTTTTATCTCTGCAACAACTATTTTCTGCCTAGTGCTTAGAAGCTTCCTTAGATGTTGTTCATCCAGCGCTTGAATAATATCCTTGAAGATTTGGTCTGACTGTGCAAACGAGTCCATGTCAATGTCGAAGCCTGCGTCAAACTTCATTAGGTGCAGAGAGGCCTGAGGAATCACCATTGTTCCTGCAAAGAAAGTTGAAGATCAAGTGCAGAGGGGAACTGGAGGGAAAGACAATTTCTGTAGGCGCAAAGCTTAGAATAAGATAAAATAAGGCTTATATAGAAAGGTCGAAGAACGAGGGCGCATTCGTAAACCACTGTTCGACAAAACCTAATAAAATTAGAAGTCGAAAAGGCTTTATTTCTTTGTCTGAAAGCGTTCGACGAGAGCATCTTTTTCGTCGACCGTCGTTTGACAAAAGAAATTGCCTTAACTGACTCTGCATTTAACTGGTTTCAGAGACCACCGTTCGACAAATGATTCAAATTTGTCGTTCTTCGTTCGACAAATTTGTGAGAAAAATAGAATTACTTAATTTTTAGCAGATTGAATCTCCATCTATCATTCCTAGTTGATTTATAAAGAAGATGTGCTTCTTTTCATCCAAGGGCTTGGTGAAAATGTCAGCTCTTTGCAAATCAGTAGAAATGAATTGTAGGCAAATGTTGTTTTTATCCACATTGTCCCTGAGGAAGTGGTGCCTAATTTCTATGTGTTTAGTCCTACTATGGAGAACTGGATTTTTTGCTATAGATATTGCACTAGTGTTGTCACAAAATATAACTGAATTATTTAAGTTGACACCATAGTCTAGGAGCTGATTTTGTATCCACAATATCTGTGAGCAGCAGCTGCCAGCAGCTAAGTATTCAACTTCAGTTGTTGATGTAGACACATATGTTTGTTTCTTACAAAACTAAGATACAAGCCTATCACCAAGAAACTGACAAGTTCCTGATGTGCTTTTCCTATCTACCCTGCATCCAGCATAACCTGAGTCTTAGAATCCAGTTAATTCAAATTCAGATGTTGTTGGATACCAAAGTCCCAGATTAGGGCAACCCTTTATATATCTTAAAATTCTTTTTACAAAAGTAAGAAGAGATTCTTTAGGATCAACTTGAAACCAAGCACAAATGCATGTAGCAAACATTATATCTGGCCTACTGGCTGTTAAATAGAGTAGAGAGCCAATAATTGCCCTGTATAGTTTCTGATCAACAGGTTTCCCTGATTCATCAGTATTAATAACAGCATTAGAGGCCATGGGTGTTTTCATTGTAGAAGAATCAGACATTCCAAATCTTTTCACTAATTCCTTAGCATACTTAGATTGAGAGATGAAGATTCCAGATGGGGTTTGCTTCACTTGAAGACCAAGGAAGTAGGATAGTTCACCCATACTACTCATTTCAAATCTTGATTGCATTAGATTGGAAAATCTTTTGCACAAATTTGAATCAGTAGATCCAAAGATAATGTCATCCACATATATTTGAACTAGTAGAGTTTGATTTTTATGTACTTTGTAAAATAATGTTTTGTCTACCATGCCTCTACAGAAATTGTTTTCCAAGAGAAAGTTAGCTAAAGTCTCATACCATGCTCTGGGAGCTTGTTTGAGACCATAGAGAGCTTTATTAAGTCTAAATACATAGGAGGAATGAGTTGGAGAGATGAAACCTGGTGGTTGTTCCACATAGACTTCTTCTTTGATGTCTCCATTGAGAAAAACACTTTTCACATCCATTTGATATACCTTAAACTTCTTGAATGCAGCAAAGGCCAAGAAAATCCTTATAGATTCAAGCCTTGCAATAGGGGCAAATGTCTGATCATAATCTATGCCTTCTTCCTGTGAATATCCTTGAACTACCAATCTTGCTTTATTTCTCACAATATTTCCTTGATCATCAAGCTTGTTCCTGAAGACCCACTTGGTGCCAATAACTGGATGGCCTCTTGGTATTGGAACCAAATCCCAAACCTTGTTTCTTTCAAACTGGTTGAGTTCCTCTTGCATTGCAAGAATCCAATTTGGATCTTGTTCTGCATCTTTTATGGTTTGAGGTTCAACTTGTGATAGAAAGCAGGTATGCATCTGATTTTGGTGTAGTTGATGCCTTGTTTGAACACCTGCTGTGATATCACCAATCACTTGTGAAATTGGATGATCTCTAACTGTGATGTGGTCAGCAGTTGGAGTTGGTTCAGCAGTAGTATCTTCATTGGGAATTTGTTCAGCTATTACATCCTGTGGAAGATGTTCTGTTGTAGCTTGATTCAAGCAATCAACAAGATCTGGATGATCCTCTTCTTCACTATCTTCAAGAGTTTGAGGTAATGGATGTAGTGAATCTCCTGTCTGTAGATTTAGCTCTTTAAGCTCTTCACATAGAGCTGGTACCTGCAAAGTGTTCTTGGTAGAAGAGTTCTTCTCCTTGTAAAACATGTTAGTTTCATCAAAGGAAACATGCATAAACTCTTCTATTTTAAGAGAGGATTTGTTAAATACCCTATATGCTTTACTAACTATTGAATATCCTAAGAAGATTCCTTCTTCAGATTTTGGTTCAAATTTCCTAAGATATTTCTTATCATTGTTATGAACAAAACATCTACATCCAAAAGTTCTAAAATAATAAACTTTGGGTTTCTTCCCTTTAAGCAATTCATAGGGACTTTTACCCTTAAGTTTGTGTATCAAACTTCTATTCAGAACATAATTTGCTATGCTGACAGCCTCAGCCCAAAAGGATAGGGGCAAGTTAGCATCTGCAAGCAATGTTCTTGCTGATTCAATTAGAGTTCTATTCTTCCTTTCAACTACCCCATTTTGTTGAGGAGTTCTAGGAGTTGAGATGCAATGCCTGATACCTTCCATCTCACAGAATTCTTGCATGAGAAGAGACTCAAACTCAGTGCCATGATCACTTATGATCAATGCAACTAGAGTAGAGTACTCGATCTATATGCTCTTAAGAAAGTCTGTAAGAACTTTAAAGTTATCTGACTTTTCTCTCAAAAAGAACACCCAAGTGAATCTAGAGAAGTCATCCACAATAACTAGAGTGTAAGACTTCCCCCCTAGGCTCTTTATTGCAATAGGTCCAAAAAGGTCCATATGTAGCAAGTATAAGATTCTAGGTGAATCACTTTTAGATAATGATTTAAAGCTGTTTTTGGTTTGCTTGCCTAATTGACATGCCCTACAAAGACCTTCTTTCTTATATGATCCTGATGGTAAGCCTCTAACAAGATTATCCTTAGCTAATTTAGCAATGGTCCTAAGGTTTACATGTCCTAATCTTTTATGCCATAATTCACTAGATTTGCTTAACTCATTAAATAAACAAATTTCTGATTTAGATGAATTGAAGTTTACTAAATATATATTTCTTTGTCTAATTCCTGATAGAACAATAACATTATCAGATGATTTAATGATGCATTCTGATTTATTAAATGTTACCTGATAACCTTCATCACATAACTGACTTATGCTGATGAGGTTGTGCTTTATACCCTTGACATAGGTTACTTCCATGAATGTCACTGTTCCAACTTTGATTTGACCATAGCCTTTGGTTTTTCCACAGTTGGAGTCTCCAAAGATCACCTTGGGTCCAAGTTTTGCCTTGTAGTTGTTCAGGTTGGCCTTGTTCCCCGTCATATGCTTTGAGCATCCATTGTCCAAGTACAATTTTTGATTTAATCTTGGATGGCTGTGTACCTGCAAAGACAAAAACATAAACTAGTTGTTTTTGACCCAGACTACCTTGGGTCCTTTTATGTTACCATAAAATTCAGAGATAAATGTCATTTCAGGCTGATCCTTGTAGCCTTGTGGATGATATCTCCTTGGAGGTATAGTCCACTCAGTAAAAGGATTTTTTTAGTATATTTAGGATTAGAATTCTTAGAGTTTTCTGTATAGTGCTTGTTCGAGGAATTTGAATAAATTCGTCGATTATTATTCATTTTATAACTATACTGAAAATCTGTTCTCAGTTTTCGTCGAGCCTCGTTCGACAAATTTGAATCCTTTTGTCGAGTGTCGTTCGACGAATTCTTCTGAATTCTTCTATCCTTAACAGCCTTGCTTGAAATGTCTTTATTTCTTTCTGCAGCTTCTTTGCTTTTAGCAGAAATGAATTTTATGGGTGTGGAGAGGATGTTTCTCTTAATCAGAGATGGCTCTCTTGATGAGGCACCCAAGCCCAGTTTGCTATTATTAAATCTAGCATTGACAGTGCTTGTGATGTCCATCAGCTTGATACTTCTCCCATTGAGGGATTCTTCAAACTTTTTGGCTTCAGATAACTTACTATCAAGAGTAGTAATGTGTTCTCTAGAGGCAGCCAACTCTTTCTTAAGATTTCCATTCTCTTCACTTATATTGTTCATTTCAACTAACTTAGTTCTGAGAGATATTATTTCTTTCTCAGATTTTATTAAGTCTTGGCAAAGAGTTTTGAAATCATCTTTGAATTCAATAGAAGTGAAATCAAAGTCAGATAATACCTGATCAATATCATCTTCTGTTTTTGATTCTGATTTCTCTTCATCAGAATTGTTAGTTGATGCATTGATTGCCATCATGCAAAAACTTTTTTCTTCTTCATCATCACTGGAGCTGGATGATGATGCAGACTGTGACTCATTGTCTGAGTCATAAATAGCCATTAAGCATTGTCTGTCTTCTTTTGTTTCTTCTTCATCAGAGGAGCAAGATGAAGATTCTGATTCAGATTCTGTTTCACTCCAGGATGTTGTTACAAATCCTCTTCCCTTCTTCTTGTGAGAGTGGGAGGAAGATTTGCTGGAGCCCTTCTTTTCTTCCTTTTCTTTTCTTCTTTCCTTCTTGTGTTGAATCTCTGGACATTCAGGAGCAATGTGTCCTGGTTTCCTGCAGCCAAAACATATGATTTCATTAGAATGATTTTTGTCATACCTTGGCTTGTCATGACTTCTGGATAGCTGTTTTCTGAAGTCTTTCTTAGCCATCTTATAGAATCTTTTGGCTAACAGACTCATAAACTCCTCTTTGTCAGGAGCTTTTCCTTTATCTTCTGCAGCCTTGAAAGCTATGCTTCTTTCCTTCTTGGGTGCTGGGGATGAAGTGGATTCTTCAGTTTCCCTAGTTTTGATGAGCTGCTCATAAGATTTGAGCTTGCCCAACAGAGCTTCAGTGGTGATCTCATTGAGGCTTCTGGCTTCTTTGATTGGCCAGATTCTGGAGTCCCATGTGCTGGGAAAGCATATAAGAATTTTGTCATTGATCTCTGTGAGTGAGATCACTTTGTCCAGAGACTTCAGCTCATTTATTATGAGGCTGAGCCTATTGTACATATCAGCTACATTTTCTGATTCTCCCTTCTTGAAGTTCTCATATTGAGAGATCAGGTGAGATCTTCTATCTTTTCTTTCATCTGCTGACCCTGCCACCATGTTGTTGAGAGATTCCCAGATTTCTTTTGCTGAGTTGCACTCACCTACTTTCTGGAATATATCATCTGACATAGTTAGGGCCAGAATGTTCATGGCCTTTGCATCTGCATTTCTCTGCTTCTTCTGAGCCTCAGTCCACTCAGGAGGTGGAACAACATTGTTGTCTGTTGTTGCAGCAGTACTAGCTGATGCTGTAGGTGCTGGAGGTCCTGTAAGAATAACATTAAAAATTTCCTCATCAATGGAGTTCATATAAAGCCTAATCCTTGCTTTCCATAGTGCAAACTTATTGAGATTGCACATAGGAGGTCTTGTGCTGGAATACTCCTTGTTTTGTTCCATGAGTTTTAAATAAGATAAAATTCTAGAGAAGGAAACTCTTAGAAAAATTAAGATCTGGTTGATCTTTGTGATTCAGGTGTTAGCCTGTAAAGAATCAACCTTCCTCTGATACCAATTGAAAGTGGAGGTCAGATCTTAAATTACTCTAGAGGGGGGGGGGGGGTGAATAGAGTATTAAAAAAAATTTTAATACGTTTTATAGCGGAAATTAAACAACTGTTTAAGTATATGTGTATTTATTGTGAGTTATAGAAAACTACAGAAATAATAAAGGACACACAGCACAAGCACACAGAGATAATCAAGCACAAAAGACACAAGGAGCTATAGTAGTTCCCCAATAAATCTGGGTATGTCTACTCTTCTACCACCTTTGGTAGGAATCAACTAGGAGGGTTGATAAGGTGCCCATGCACCAAGGGATTTTTGATAAGGTGTCCACACACCAATAAGCTTTTGATAAGGTGCTTAAAAACCACACTAGGATTTTTTTGATAAGGTGTCTTGCCACCACTGGGTAAACTTTTGAAGGGAGTATTAACCCTATACAGGATGAGATAAAAAGGTATAGAGTGTTCTTCTCTGTCAATGATCTGAGAGAAGACAAAAGGTGTTGAAGCAGAAAGCTCCCCCTGTCTGATGAGAGTTGATGACAGCTTTATGGACAGAGCTTTCTCAAATAGAAGTCTTTGTAGCTGATGATCTGCAAGAAATTAATCTTCAGATTGTTGTTGCTCTTGAAAGACTTTATCTTGCAGCAGATCTAAGAGATTAAATCTGGTTCTCAGAAGGATGAAGATGCTGCCTTGATGAAGAAAAATGCTGAAAAAAGAATAGTTTATTTTCTTCTTCTTCTTCTTCTTCTTATTCTTCTGAAAAACTTCTTCTATCCTCCTTGTTCTGTGATCACAGAAGAGAGAAAGTGATGGTGAAGTTTTTCTTTAATTTTTTTTTCTCCAAAGACGACTATCTCAGTCCTTGCTATTCTGTATTTGTCTTCTGATAACTGTTTGTAAATATATTTTCAAATTCAAATCTCCTGTCTCTTTAAGGAATGTCTTCTTCTGACTTAAATCCTTTTTGGAACCAGGTAGCCACCCAAAATGGCAGGTCCTTTTAATTCCTTTTGTCGAGAAAGATGCCTTTGGCATTAAATGTCAACGGCTATTCTTCTTCTTGGAATAGAAGGAATATAAGGATATAATAAATGAGAAAGATATCCTTACTTCGCTGCCTGAATACGTCCAAGGAGAAATAAATATATCCGTTATTTTGCTGATTTGAGTTCAGAGAACTGACATCCACTGAGAATATAAGTCTGAACGTCAGAAAGCAATTTGTCGAGCGCTGGCTAGAATTTGTCGACCGCCACTAGTCATTTGTCGAGCATTGGCTTAGAATTTGTCGAGCGCCGCTAGTCATTTGTCGAGCGTTGGCTTAGAATTCGTCGACCGCTGGAGCTGTGAATTTCTTCAGTCTGCTGGAAGCAATTTGTCGAACGAATCTGGTCATTCGTCGAACACCACTTGCCATGTGTTGAGCTTGAATTTTCCTAAGTTCTGCTAATCTAATTAGCCTAAAACTTGACCCTAAGGCTATACATTGGGGTAAATACAGATCCTAATCAACATATAGTGATCCTAGCCCAAATTAGTAATAGGGTTGTTCCAACAGAGAGCTTCTTTAAGATGGATCTTAAGAGGAAAGCCCCCGTCTCCTACGAGGAGTTGATGGAGAGGGTGGAAGAGGAGGTCAAGAGTGAGGAGGCCAATCCGGAGCTCACCAGGAGGCTAGCAAAGCTCACTGAGCCGGAGGTCAGGCAACAAGAAGTAAGAAGAAGGGAAGAGCCCCGGGCCCCGGAAGGGGGATGGAGGCAGCATGGTGGGGGGATGCAAGGACAGGGAAGAGGCTACGCCCCAAGAGGGGGTAATTTCTATGGAGGACAAGGAAGACCCCACCAGTTAGGATGGAGGCAGGGTCCGAGGCAGATGGCTCCCCCGCCTCAGCAGGCTATGGCGATCAGACGAGGAAGAGGAGGAGTAAGAGGAAGGAGAGAGGTAGTGGAAGCAGGAGCCGGAAGGAGAAGAGGAAACAGGGCGGCAGAGGCCGAGAGGGGGGAGGCGGCGTTGCCGTACTGCGACTTCCATGATGAGGAAGGTCACGCAACGACCACTTGCCCCGAGTTCTTGGAGACAAAAAGAGCTAGGGTTCCGGTGCCGCGGGTAGCAGCAATAAGTGAGGATCGAGGAAGTCCTGCGTCAGGAGGACGAGGAGGAGAGGTGTGAAGACAGGGTCGATTTGGGGACCCGAGGAGGGATCAGAGTGATCCACGGGGGAGTGGGGGTAGAGGCAACCCGCAAGGCAAGCCTTCATACCATCTACCGTCGGAGCGTGGCTTCAACATCCACGGCTCGACCCCCCGCCAAAAAAATCACTTTCTCCCAAAGGGATATGTCGGGCCATGAGGACCCTTTTTGCGACGCATTGGTTATCCAAACGGCCATCGAGAACTTCACGGAATCCCAAATTCTTGTGGACAACGGGAGTTCGGTCAACGTCATCTTCAAGAAGGCGTTCGGCGAAATGAAGGTGGAGGCCAGAAGGGCTTTGGCCTCGGACGGTCCGTTGTTCGAATTCTCCGGGGAGAGGAAGGAGGTAAAAGGGGGAGTGGTACTTCATGTGACCTTGGGGGGGGGGGGGGGGGCAGTCCCAGAACTACCGCTTCGTGATAGTGGATGCCCTGAGCAGCGATAGTGCCATCTTCAGATAGCCTCTCATCAGCGCATTCCGATGCGTCACATACACCTTCCACCAATGCCTCAAGTTTAGCACCGGAGGAATCTAGGTCCGGGTCCGGGGAGACCCCAAGGTGGAGAGGCAGTGCTATGTGACTGTCGTCAACACCATCTCTTGGATGGGAGAAGCGGAGGAGTGGGACAAGGTGATGGAAGAGGCGTCCGAGGCCGAAGAAGGGGAGAGGATGGGGGGAAGAGCGGATGGAGGAATAGTTCATGCCCAGGAAGGGGTCATTGAGGGGCCCAGGGCGGAGGAGGGGAAAGAGGGAGAGAAAGAAGAAGAGGCCTTGGGAGAAGGGGCGGAAGAGTTTATGGTGGTGGAAGAGGAAGAGATGGAGGAAGGAACCAGGGGGCTCACTGGTGGCGGAGGGGAGGACGGTGCCTGGGGGGACCGATCCAGGTTGGAAGCAGTGGAGGAAGTGGGGGAGGTGGAGGTGATCACCAAGGCCAGAACAATTAAGAAAATCAGGATCAACGGGGAGCTCAGCCCAGAGGACCAGAGAAAGGTCTCGGCTTGCATCCAAAACAACGTGGACGTCTTTGCATGGAGTGCCGCGGAGATGCCGGGGATTGACGCAGATGTGGCGTGCCATCGCCTCAACCTCGATCCCGACACTCACCCCATCCGCCAGAAGAAGAGGTCCACTACTGACAAGTTAGAGGCACCTATCCGGGAGGAGGTGAACAAGCTCATCAAGGTTGGTATTGTATCGAAGATCCAGTACCCAGGCTGAGTCTCCAACGTAGTAATGGTGAAAAAAGGGGATGGTAAGTGGAGGATGTGCATTGATTTTTCATTGCTAAATAAATCATGCCCTAAGGATTGTTACCCCTTGCCTAGAATCGACACGCTAATCGACTCAGCCATCAGTTTCTCTGTAATGTCTTTTCTAGATGCTTTTTTAGGTTAACACCAAATTCGCATGCACCCTCCCGACATCAAGGATGTCTCCTTCATTACGGGGGATGGATGTTATTGTTATAAGATGATGCCTTTTGGGCTCAAGAATGCAGGGGCTACATACCAGCGAATGATGGACAGGGTCTTCCGAAAGCAAAGGGGAAGGAACCTAGATGTCTATGTCGATGACCTCATGGTAAAAAGCCGGGACCTCCATTCTCACCTCCAAGACCTTGAAGAGACTTTTGGGACTTTGCGGAAGTACAAGATGAAGCTCAACCCCCTGAAGTGTGTCTTCGGGGCCAGCAAGGGAAAATTCCTAAGCCACTTGCTCACCCCGGCAGGGGTGGAGCCTAACCCCGACAAGTCTAAAGCCATCAAGGAGTTGGGGTCACCAAGAAATGTGAAGGAAGTTCAACGCCTCACGGGAAAATTGGTCGGGCTCAGCAGGTTCCTCTCCAAGGCAGGTGAGAAGTGTGCCCCCTTTTTCAAAGTGCTACGGGGAAACAAGAAATCGAATGAACCTCAGAATGTGTGGAAGCTTTCCAAGCTTTGAAAGGACAACTCACACAGACCCCACTACTCCAGGGACCAAGGCAAGGGGAGGACCTATCCCTATATTTAGGGGTAGGATCGGAGGCGAAAAGTTCGGTGCTGGTTCAGGAAGAAGGGAGAAGGAAATTCCCCATCTACTACGTCAGCCGAGTGCTAAGGAAGGCGGAGCTTCGATACCCAATTTTGGAGAAGTTGTCGTTCGCCTTGGAGGTATCAGCCCGGAAGCTTAGGACATACTTCCAAGCACACTCGATCAAAGTGGTGACCGACCACCCACTTCGAAAAGTCATGGAGGGGGTGGAGCATTCGGGAAGGTTAGCCAAATGGTCCATGGAGCTAAGTGAGTTCGACATCGCGTTCGTACCTAGGACGTCAATCAAGGCACAAGCGGTGGCAGACTTCATGGCGGACTACGCAACTGAAATAGGGGAGCATGAGTCACCCACCCCGATCGCCTGGAAGATGCTAGTGGATGGTGCGTCAGGGAAGAATTCCTATGATGGAGGGATTATCCTGATAAGCCCCAAGTAACAAAGATCTAGCAGGCCCTGAGAATCAATTTCCCTATTACCAACAACCAAGCCGAGTACGAGGCGGTGATAGCGGGCCTGCGGCTGGCTAGGGAGCTAGGGGTGCAGGATGTGGAGGTCTCAACGGACCCCATGGTGGTGGCATGCCAAATCAAGGGAGAATTTCTTGCAAGGGAACCGACCCTCCAACGCTACCTGGAGAAGGTCAAGGGGGTCATCGACCAATTTGACACTTTTTCCATTACACATGTGCCAAGGGAGGAGAGCACCCCGGCAGAACTAATAGCCATGTTCGGTCCTCGGGCAGGGGGAACTGTGTCGTAACTCTTTCGACCTTCCATTGAAGAAGGGGAGCTGATGGAGGTGGATCAACGAGCATCATGGATGGATCCCCTCATCACCATCCTAACATCGGGAAACTTCCCCGAGGGAGATGTTGACAAGCGGCGATTCAGGTACAAATCTGCATACTACTCCTTACATGCAGTATTGCTATACCGAAAAACACTCTCGGGGCTCCTGGCTCGTTGCGTGTCTGAGGAGGAGGTCCCGAGGGTCCTTGAAGAAATCCACTCTGGGGAGTGTGGCAGTTACTCAAGTGGTTTGGTACTGTAATGCCCTAGATCAATTCCACTGCCAGGCTCTCATAGAAGGTGGGTCAGGTTAATCTCTGGAGAGGCTGGCAATGTTTCAAGTGGTTTGGTGCTGTAATGCCCCAGATCGATTCTGTTGCCGAGCTCTCATAGACGGTGGGTCAGGTTGATCTCTAGAGAGGCTGGCAATGTTTTAAGCAGTTTGGTGCTGTATGTCCCCAGATCGATTCCGCTGCCGGGATCTCATAGACGGTGAGTCAGGTTAATCTCTGGAGAAGCAGACAATGTTTCAAGTGGTTTGATGCTGGAATGCCCCAGATCGATTCCACTGCCGGGCTCTTATAGACGGTGGTCCAGGTTGATCTCTGGAGAGGCTGGCAATGTTTCAAGTCGTTTGTGATGTAATGCCCCAGAACGATTCCTCTACCGGGCTCTCATAGACGGTGGGTCAGGTTGATCTCTGGAGAGGCTGGCAATGTTTCAAGTGGTTTGGTGTTGGAATGCCCCAGATCGATTCCGCTGCTGGGCTCTCATAGACGGTGGGTCAGGTTGATCTCTGGAGAGGTTGGCAATGCTTAAAGTGGTTTGGTGCTGGAATGCCCCAGATCGATTCTGCTGCCGGGCTCTCATAGACGGTGGGTCAGGTTGATCTCTGGAGAGGCTGACAATGTTTCAAGTGGTTTGGTGCTGTAATGCCCCAGATCGATTCCGCTGCAGGGCTCTCATACACGGTGGGTCAGGTTGATCTCTGGAGAGGCTGGAAATGTTTCAAGTGGTTTGGTGATGTAATTCCCCTGATTGATTCCGCTGCCGGACTCTCATAGACGGTGGGTCAGGTTGATCTATGGAGAGGCTGGCAATGTTTCAAGTGGTTTGGTGCTGTAATGCCCCAGATCGATTCCACTGCCGGGCTCTCATAGATGGTGGGTCAGGTTGATCTCTGGAGAAGCTAGCAATGTTTTAAGTTGTTTGATGCTGGAATGCCCCAGATCGATTCCGCTGCCGGGCTCTCATAGACGGTGGGCCAGGTTGATCTCTGGAGAGGCTGGCAATGTTACAAGTGGTTTGGGCAGGCAAATAGGTTACTCATAGCGAGAGATTTGGCTCGCAAATGACCTCAAAACCCGGGCGAGGCGAGACCAGGTGTCCACTCGCATAAGGGAATAGATCGCGGCAGAGCGGCTGAGTCCGCTGATTGCAAATTTACTTATGAGTTTCAGTGGCACGAGTAAAGATGGAGAGCCAGAGAGGGCCCATTTTCGCGGTGGTCGATGGATAACGATAAGAGCTCGCAAAAGGCGAGTGCGAGCGAGGCAGGCTAATACCGGCCCCTATCGCAAGGTTCACCAACATGGTACATCCCAGCCATGGATAAGGGTCTACATCCTGAGTCTTACCATCGCCGCAGAAGAGAAGGGGGCGATTGCGACCTAGGTATAATACGGCGAAGGGAGAATTGTCAATTAAAGAGACGCGGGCGCGAGCATCAAAACGAAAGTTTTAAAGGCACAAGCATAAGAAAATCAAGATCGCACGAGCACGAATGAAAGAGCGCATGCGAGCAAGAAGTAAGGAAATAACATTAGAAAGATAGACAAAATGTTTCTTTTCATTCCTCACAAAAGATTACAGTCCAACGGCGGGCTCGCCGACAAAAAAGAAAAGTTTTTACATTATAAACAACAAAAAATTAAGGCGGCTCGCTAGGTAGCATTTTAGTCACTCTCGCGGTCCTCCACCTCGGAGATGGGCGCGAACAAGTCAGGGACGACTTCTTCCGCAGTGAACTCCATGGCGTATGGAACGATCATGTCCGCCCCTTTGAGAGTGTCGAGGACGAGCTCCGCGATCTCCATCGACCTTTTGCGATCGGCTTCTTTATCCTCTCGCGACTGACCGCGAGTCCCACCTCGCGGAGGAGGGGGAGGAAGCACCGTCAAGGTCAGGTCGCGGACCTGGGCCTTGAGGAAAGAGTTCTCCGTCTCCAGATCAGTGATCCTCGTATGAAGCTGGCTGACGGACTCAGCATCCTGCGAGAAGCGGGTTAGCAAAGGAAATGCGAAGCGAGACAAAAAAAGATTTTTTCAAAGCATTGCTTACCAGTCCGCCTTGAAGACTGGCGAGGAGGCCCTCAGACAAGGCCTCCTTCCCTTTGAGTTCCGCGACCTCATCCGCAGACTTCTGGAGCTCAACGTTGAGCACCCTGATCTCCCTGTCCGCGGTGAAGTATCGGCAGCCCACCATGTGGGTAAGCTCCTTCGCCCGAAACTGGGCTCGCATGGCTTCGTATACCAGCCCCTTCTGCGTAAAGGACCGAAAAAGGGAGGCGTCCTCGCGACCATAGATACCAAAGGCGAGGGCGAATGCCTCACCTCCAGCCTTATCGTCCTCCACCCAGGAAGCCGAATCCAGGTGTGATGATGGTCTAGTTTGGCGGGGTAGGCGAGTCCGCCGGAGGAGGAACTTGTTCCTCTAGGTCCGCGAGAGGGGACACTGCACAAGGAGTAGGCATAATTTGGCAATTCAAGAGATACGAAGGAAGGTAAAGTAAGTCGCTCACCTCGTTGCGAAGGCGAGCCCCGCGGGTCGAGGGTCCTCGCCTCCGCGATTGGGGTATCGGCACTGCCGGTGGAAGGGATGCAGGTCTCTGCGATTGGCCCCCCCAAGACATCCACACCCGGGGGAGCGTTCTGCGAGTAGGACAAGTTAGGTTGAAAGAGTAAGGCATTAAAACCTGTGAGTTTGACGGTAGTACCTGCGAGATGAGCCCGTCATGGGGGGAGTACGTCGAAGGAGAGGACCCACCCTCGCCGGCCTGGCGCCGAACGACCTTTGCCATTCTGATGATGGGTAGAGGCAGAGAACGCCGCGGAGAAGTCCAGGAGGCGATGACGGCAGCTTTTCCCTTCTGGGCCGCTTGCGAGGCCTTCAGGCGAGCCAACATTTTGTCTTTTTTCGACATCACGATAGGGCTCGCGGCGAGTAAGAAAAAGGAGAGAGGAATAAAAAGTTCGAATGATGGCCGTGGAGAGTGGTATTTATAGTGGTGGTCATGGGGCCCACAGAAAGATTCTCGCCACGTCACCAGGGGATCGGCGAATACCAGGGGTTGGATGGTCCTTCACGAGCCTAAAAAGCCTTGCGAAGAGCGGGGATTGTGTACAACCCCGATATTCGCCTAGAGGTGAACAAATACGGAGGAATAACCAAAAAGCAAAAGTAATGCGGGAGGAATATATATTAATAGGCAGAAAATAAGAGAAAGAATAAAATTTACATATGTTCTCTGCGTTCGACGAAAGGCTACCTGCGTTCGACGAACGGCGCTCTGCATTCTACGAAAAGGTTCAAAGCTGTGTTCGACGAAATTCGAGCAGCGTTCGACGATCCCGCCTCAGCTCAACTGTCGACGAATAGATTGTTACAGCGGTCGACGCTTTTTACGTAAGCTCAGTGGTCGACGCTTTGACTCCAGCTCAACAGTCGACGCTTTCCTGAGTTCGACGAACTCCGTTGTTCGTTTGACGAATTTGCTTCTCAGTCCGACAACCGTCTCGACGGCTACCTCTATCCTGTCTCAGCGGAAGAATTCGTAGGAGGAAGCGCGAGGACCGACATCGATGGGCGTCGCCGATAAGAATACGAGCGAGGTCTTCACAGGCCGCTCGCCCGACGGGGGTTGTAAATCCAACAGATGTAAGAGGTAACAAAGAAGGCGAGCCAGAGCTTCAAGGGTCACTCACAGGAAAGCGCGCTAGTCATATCCCTGCGAGCCCAAGTTTCAAGGTCAACTCGCAAGAAGGCGAGCGAGCCGGGTACTCGCAGGCTGCTCTCAAGAAGGCGAGCGAGCCGGGTACTCGCATGCTGCTCGCAAGAAGGCGAGCGAGCTGGGTACTCGTCGGTTGCTCGCAAGAAGGCTGATGAACCGGGTACATGCCGGCTGTTCGTAAGAAGGCAAGCGAGTCGGATCCCTTCCAAGTCTTAGGGTTCGACGAGATCCGTCCTGCGTCCTACGAACGCCGAGCATTTGTTGAGATCGTCGAACTCAGTTCAGCGTTCGATGAATTCCATTCCCCGTTCGACGAAACCCGTTCGACGAACTCACCTTTCCGTTCGACGAAACCTGTTCGACGAATTCACCTCTCTCGCGAGTGATGCTCTCATAAACCACTCGTCCATAGACAAAAGAGGTGGAGTTACTCCTCTACCCCCGATAGTCTACCGTTAGCTCATCCGAATGGCGGAGTCTGGCTGTTAGCAGACCAAATTGAGGTGCGTTTAGTAAAACCAAAAGGCGGAATTCCGCTATTGACAGACCAGGAGCAAGAAAACTATAAATAGACCTCAGAGGGCACCTTGGGAGAGTATTCCAGTCTCAGATCTCTGAGCTTCTTCTTCTTCCTCGGTTACTTTGGTTCGGCTCTATAGCTCTCCAAGGTGCCCAAGTCTCAGCTTTGGCTTGGGAGGGGAAGCGCTCAACGATCTTCCGGGTTTGTGGTGGGACCTCCTTGCTGCGACTAAGGTCTTAATCCATTTCCAATTCTCCGGCCTGCTCCTTTCAAGGGACTAGTAAGGCCTAGCTGCCCCTCAATTCGTTGAGGGCCCGAGCTTCACAAGGGACCAAGAAATCGGTTTTAACACCGCTACCATAGTTACATCTATTATAGCATTTATGGTTTTCAATGGTAGCGGTTAATGAGCGCTACCATTCTACAACAATGACTGCGATTCTTTATCGCCATGCGTTTATTCTTGTATTGGGCAACATTTATTCTTCATCGCCAGATGTTTAAAAAATTCAATTATTTTCTATTAAATTGAATAAAAATAAACATATTAAATTGAATAATATAATAATGGAGATAGTATAGCTTTTTGTAAAAGAATTCAAATAAATTTTTTTTATTAATAATAAAAAGAAGGTGGGAGATAGCCCAAACCCTTCTTGAATACAATCAATATATCTATTCCTCCCCCATCACAACATACAAGCATCAACCATTTCTCTCTCTCTCTCTCCACCTTAGTGATGATGTCGCCGTAGATAGATACATTTATCCGCACATCAAGTCGATATCCATGTGAGCATTGCGGGCGCTCTCCCATTCCACCATCATCGATGAAGTGTGGCCTTGGCTCAGGATACTGATCGACGGCGCGAGCTGCTGCTCGTCACCCTCGGCTTGCTCGGCCTCCACCCCTTGTTGATTCATCTTGGCCTTGCTCTTTGATTTGCTTATGCCATATATAAAGCTGCACACAATCACCTGCACATGCAGTTCGCACAAGCCAAAAACATTATAGAAGAGAGTGGTAACAGAAACTTTGGGAACATCCTCCTCCTCCTGAGATTCAGGCCAATGCACACGTTTAGACTCATACAATTTCAAGTACAAGTGTGAAGAAGTTTAGAGTCATACAATTTCAAATACATTCATGTCAATGCACATGTTTAGACTCATACAATTTTATTAAGAAAATCTAGGTTACTCTAGTAATAACAATTGTCAATGCACATGTATTAATAGCAATAACAATCCCACAGGGAGAGAAACTTATAAAAACATACGAATTGTATTAATAAAATCTATTCCTAAACTACTCAAGGATAATCACCCAAATAGAAATCAACTTCCACTATCTAGGTTACTCTAATCAATAAACTTCCGTGCCTACAAGCAGAAAATCGATGAGATGAATTTTCGTACAAACATGACTACAAAACCCATGCCTTTAATGAATTTTGCAAGCAAATGAATTTTTCAAGCTGAGACCTGTCTACAAACAGAAATGAATTTTGCAAGCTAATTAGTCCATACATTTCACATGACTACAATGCTCTACACATGGACAAAAAAGATTGCTGAATTGTATTTACATAGAAAGCAATATTCAACATTTGCCTGAATTGTATTTACCTGGGTATTTACCTCATCATCAGAATCACTCTCAGAAGTTTCACTAGAAGAGTCTTGAGGAACTCCTTTTTTTGTGCTGGAGTAGGTTTCTTGCCAACTACTTTTTGAACATTCGCCTGCATCAATCAATTGCCGTTTGAGAGGAAGTGACAATAGAGGATCAGCATTACTTGAATACATGGAGACAATTTTTAAACAAAATACTCGTCAAGACATTAATAGATTGACCTTTTCTTCATCAGAACTGCTATCCGACTCTTCATCACTAGAGTCATCTTTCTTTTTCAAAGCTACATAGCCATTCTTAACTATAGCAGCCGACAGCTTTTTAGCAGAAACTGCAGGTTTTATTTCCTGAAAGTAGCATCAACATTTAAATCAAATAATGTTCATATATAACTCAAAACACAAAAAAAAAATTAACTTCCTACTGATTTGCTAATTCAAGTATCACTAAATAGAAATGGAATCAAGGGGAAAAATCAGTTAATATAATAATACAACAATTTTTAAAAATATGACAACCATGGCATAGGATTTATATCCAAACTAGATTCATGTTGAATAATTGTGGAGATGTATGTTAGATATTCAATACATCCCTCTATTGTTGCTATAACTTTTCATGTGAGTTGATATTGAATGAATTAAATGTCAACATTCAAAATGGTTTCTGACATGTTTTTACTCGATTTCAGATTTTATTTTGCATGATATTTATCCAAAGAAAGTTAATCAAAGAACTAAAATCTCAAAGCAAAGAAATTTACTTTGAGGAAGTAAAACTCTCATTGATACTAGATAAACACTTGACTATTGTTCTAAGAAAATTGCAAATCAACTAATAATAGCAGTGAAATCTTAGGATATCTTTGACAACAACCACGACATGCTTTGCAAAATGAAGAATTATGAAATTTTAACAGAGAAAGTCTATACTTACAGCACAAAGGTACTGTCCAACTTAGTACCTGGGGCTGAATCCACATCAAGAACATGCAGGAAATGTAAATGAAGGCCAGCTTTTGAGGCAGAGTTCTTCTAATGAGCTGCTGCTGTCCCCTGTCATCCAGTCCTTCAGCGGGTTCTGCTGCTGTTGTCCCCTGTCATCCAGTCCTGTAGTGGGCCAGTTTTAGAAAACTGAGTCTTGCATCCACCCAGCTATTCCCCCTGTAATCCAGTCCTGCAGGGGTCCTAAACCCATCTATTTGATTCCAAAAGATACTTCAAACTAGAACTTTAGGTCAGTAGCATAAATGCCATGTGGATATATATATTTAGTAGTATTTACACAAATTTCACACTCCAATCTTCTTTCATTCAAAGTTACCATAATATCCATAGACAAAAAATAGCGATGGATTGACTAACATATACTGATGTTTTCTGAAAGTAAAAGCTATTAAAACATCTTAATTATGCATCCTGCAAACAAGACATTACTCAAAATGAACATAAGATGAGCTGCTTGCATTCCTTGTCGTCCCATTTCCACTAACAGCATCTCCTGGAGATTGGACCCCTGCAACCAATCCAGCAAGAATCGAATCCGAATCAAGATTAGGAATGACAAGTTGGAGGTTTATTAAGACTGTTGAAAGAACCTCCTACGTCAATTCATCCATAACCCTTGCTGTGATAGACTTCACAAGCTCTACCGGAACTTTTACACTGATGCCATCAACCAATGTACTACTATTACTTGATGATGATGCCTTAAGATCAGATTTTAGTGACACCCTTTCCTACTAGCCTAACACGACCCGTATGTTCCTTCGGCATCGCAACAGTGAATGGATCACTTGTTCCCTGTTGCGCTTGCAATTGCTCCATTTCTGCCTGTATTACAACTTATACATTTTAGTAATTACTAAAACAAAAACCAAAGACTTAAGCAAGATAGCTTGCATAGTTACAATTTTTTTTTGGTATCTTCGAAGGATTTCTTGTACTCTCGGGTAACAACTCTTTTGCGGGTCTCGGTAAACATCTGCACTGCAGTGGGAGGTTCTTTTTTTGGATCAGCCTTTTGCTGTAAATGGCAACAGAACCAAACATAAGAATGAGATTGGAGAAGTTCAGATTAGGAACAATCACTAACATAAGAATGGGGTTGCTATATTCTTCAGTAGACACAAATTAATTAATCACAAAATTAAATCACATACCAGCTCATTTCTTACGCATGCAAAACTTGTTCGGCTAGTTGTGTGAATATTTTTTTTGCTTTTTACGGCATCGCTTATTTCTTCAAGCCAATTTCTGCACAATAATTATCAAAATGTATAAACTTAGCAAATTAAAAAAGGAAAGGTAAAACATCTAATTTGAATTACTTTTAATTACTTTGGAATTATATAAAGTCAAAATAGCATACCTTATATTGCTTGGATCCTACCATCTCCAGAAATCCCTTGAATTGTTCTTCAGGAATGCCTTTTGGTCGATTGGAGAGTCTCTCCTTGTCATTGTCATATGGTTTATAAAACTTTTGTTTGATTATCGTCTTATATCTTCGCCAACTATAGTTAATTGTTGCAAGAATCCACTTCTTTCCTTCATCCGGTATTATCCAATTTTTCTACAAAAAAAAGTAATTTACTTGTGCAACTTATATATAAATCCAAATGAACAGAACAAAATAGAAGTAGCAGCAATTTACTCTTGCATAACTCCACATCTTTTCTTTAGTCTTCATCAACCTCCAATCTGTATAATCTATACGACAAAGACTTGGAATTCGAGCTAATGTACCCAAGAAGCTTGAAAATTGGTTCACTATTGCTTTATCAGGGCCTATTTGCTGGTTGTACTCATTTAACATAATGGCAACACGATGCTCAAACTTTCTACCGTGTATCTCTTTCATCATGGTTCGCCCCTACACATTTTTGCTTCAACTGCAGCAAAAATCAAAGAATATCAAAAAATATGTTAAAATACATGTTGATTACAAAGGACAACACCAAAAGAGTAAGAAAACACTCCACACACACATACGTACCTTTCTCTGACTATGGATTTGTCTCTTTCCCTATCTCTATAGCAGGCACAACAACATGCAGATCCTCCTCATAATTATTAAGTTCTGTCTCCCCTGGAACTGTATCTTCCTAATTATCCGGAAGTAAATTTACATCATCATCCACAACAACATGAAGATCTTGTTCACCATCAGCAATTTCACCATCAAGATGAGGTTCATGTAATTCTAACAAATCACCATTCACCTTTTTTCTCTTTCTCATTCATAAATAATGGACCATGGAGCCCAGTTTATAATATTTCACCGGTTATTTGGTCTGATTTTTTCATTGCATTGTGCCTTAGAAGCTTAAAAATTAAAACACAATCAACATAAACCAATAGTGCATATATAATATAACATTATCATTGTAATAAGCTAATAACACAACACATTAACTAATTAGTAATAAAATCTACAAAAGAGGTTAATTTAATTAAGGCACTAAAAGCATACATGGAAGTTATGATGTGAAAGTACAAGAAGAAAAAGCTAGCATTTAAGTTATAATCTAAATACACATCCAAAATCATTCAGAATCATCTTGAATTTCCTGTCTATCAAGATCACCGGCACTAAAAGGCATTTCAAGAGCCACATCACATCTACACCAAGTATCATCATCATCCGCAATAGCTGGACTAACATCAACCCCAACTTTACGCGCATCTGCCCAATATGATTCTTCACTAGCTACTAGAGATTGGTCAAGATCTAACAAATCTCTATGAATGTTTTGTAGGACATAGTGACGTTCTTCTTCTAAAGGATCTTGTACCTAAAAAAACTTGATGGACTTGAGAAGCCAACACAAAAGGATCATCCATGTAGCAGAGCTTCATGAAGTTAACACATGTAAGCCTGAATTCATCTTTCAGAACATCAAACCAGACACATCTAAATAGCACAACACTAGATGTTCACCAATAATCTATCTTAATTATGTCATATATTCCCCATAATATTCTACATTACCGACAATAGGGTTTTGGTCCCTTGAGCTAGCAAAACTTGGAGTTGTTGCTGTAAGAGTAACTCCACTATTTTGAGTCTTGCATTTCCCATCTCGTTCCCTGATATAAAATTTATAACCAGAGATACAATTGCCATTGTATCTCCTTGCCACTAGATTAGGAAATTTGGAAAGCCAGCTTATGTAATCAGGAACTTGTTCATTAGTTACTCTAGCCTCAAACCAATGCACAAATTCTTGACTATGCATCTTTTCTTTAGCCCATTTACTCGATCCACATCTACTATCAATCAAATTTTTATGCTCTCTGCATTTACATGAAATAAAGTTAGGATGAATAATCTGATGATATTGAATCAAAGTAAAACATGTGTATTAATTGGAAAAAGAGTCAAAGTAATTATTATCTTACGTTATGTATTTCTCAACTGTTTTGTCTCCACAATTAAAGATAGCATATCGATGGGCAAGTGTTAAAGTATGATTATCTAGCATAATAGCCACACCATTCAGCTTTTTCTTCCCTTTTCCTCTTTTCTTCTTTCCCCCTAATGGATAACCCTTTTGTACAAAGGGAAGAATGGAATGTGTTTCACCTGAGTTTTGACCCCCAGAATACCTATTCAATCTTGTTTTCACCCCATCATTCATATACCTTGAACAAAATGTTAAACATTCATCAGCCAAGTATGCTTATGCAATAGATCCTTCTGGACGACTCCAATTATGAACATATGATTTCAATCTACAAAGATATTTTTCCATCCAATACATCCATTGGAAATGAATTGGTCCACCCAGTCTAATTTGATGAATGAGATGAATAGGCAAGTGTACCATTATGTCAAAAAAACTTGGAGGAAATTTTTTTTCAAGTTGACAGAGTATTTCAACAATTTCTCTCTACAATTGATCAAGGTCGTGAACTTTGATAACTTTACTGCATATGGACTTGAAAAAAGCTCTTAGTCTCATTAAAGTAAGTGCAACCTATTTTGGTAATGCCTTACTAACAGCAACTTGAAGCAAGTACTGCATTAAAATATGTGCATCATGACCTTATATCCTCCAGAAAGCTTTTTGTCTTGCACAAAGCGGGATATATTGGATGAGCAAGCATATGGCAACTTAGCATCCTTTAAGACATTACAAAAGGTTCTTTTTCAGCATCTGTCATAGAGAAAATTGCTGCCCTGAAGATGGTTTTTTTTACGTTTCTTACAAAAAAAGGTTGAAGTTCCTTTCTGATACTAATCTTTTTAAGGTCATAGCGAGCCTTTGCATGATCTTTTGTCTTTCCTGGAATGTCTAGGAAAGTTCCAAGCACATTCTCATATATATTCTTTTCAATGTGCATAACGTCAAGGTAATGACGACAAGGATTATGCTCCCAATAGGGCAACTGGAAAAATATTGATCTTTTCTTCCATGGGGTGTCGCTGACTGATTTCCTCTTCTATTTTTTCCAAACACTATTTTAAAATTCGTCAACTCCATCACTTCTTGTCCTGATATGGGGGTAGGAGTGATCCTTACTTCCACTTTCCCATTGAATGATCTTGTATCGAATCTCCAAGGGTGGTCTTCCTCTAAGAACAACCTAGAGGACAGATAACAAAACTTCCTACTATGCTTTAGGTATTGAGAAGATGTTTCATAATTGCAGGAAGGGCATGCAAATTTTCCTTAAGTGCTCCACCCTGATAACATGGCATATGCTGAGAAGTCGCTGATTGTCCACAATAAAGCTGCACACATTTGAAATGTTTGATTCTTTGAAGCATCATAAACTTCCAAACCGAACTCCCAAAACTCATTTAATTCCTGAACCAATGGTTGCAGATAAACATCAATATTATTTCCAGGAGATTGGGGTCCTTGAATTAGAAGAGAAAATATCAGAAACTCTGGCTTTATGCTTAGCCATGGTGGTAAATTATAATTGATCAACACCACAGGCCATGTGCTGTAGACACTACTCATTGTTCGAAATGGATTGAATCCGTCACTAGAAAGGCTGAACCTTACATTCCTTGGGTCCATAGCAAAATCAAGATCTAAGGCATCAAGAGTCTTCCAAGCTTCACCATCAGCTAGATGCCTTAAATTTCCATCCTTTGGCAATTTATTAGCATGCCAAGTCATCAAATCAGCTGTTTTTGAGCACATGAACAACCATTGAAGCCTGGGCTTCAATGGGAAATGCCACAGAACTTTTGTTGTAATTTGACGAGCCTTCTTAGCTAATGAATCAGCTTCTTTTTCTTTATTATCTCCTTCAGATTTCCACCTAGAAGATCCACAAATATGACAAGATGAAGCATCACTGTGCTCCTTCCAGTACAACATACAATCATTTTGGCATGCATGTATTTTTTGATAATGACGACCTAACTCCTTCACCGTCTTTTTTGCACATTGAAAGAATCAGGAAGTTTTGCATTTGGGAATGCTTCTCTTAGCAGACTTAAAAGATCGTCAAAAGCATCATTGCTCATTCCATGGACACACTTGCTGATATACAAACAAATAGTAAAGGATAGCTTAGAAAAGCTAGTACACCCAAGATACAGCTGTTCTTGGCCTTCCTCCACCAACTTATGGAATTTTTTGGCGTCTTCATTTAACCCTGCCCTTGCTTCTCCCCTATCTTCGTGAGGCGTAGGAGAATCTTGTTCAATATTTCTATACATGTCATGCAACATTCCATCAATGTCATCATGGATGAACCCACCATCATCAATTCAATTGTCAATATTAATCTCATCACTTCCCCATGGAAAATCCAGTCATCGTAACCATCGATAAAGCCATCAACAATCAAGTGATCTCTCACGATATCCTTGGTATGATAATAACGAAAAACACACTTGAGGCATGGACAACAAATTTCTTCCCCTTGAGTTTTTTGGACAAATGTTGTTGGAAGGAAATGATCAACCCCTTCAACGTAATCATGATGCCATCTAGGAAGGGTCATCCAACTCTTATCTCTATCCATTAGCAAGATCACAAATCTATTCTAAAGAAGAAGAAAATGCATAGTGATAGTGATTAGAGAATAAAGATGGGCATAAAAAAATCAGTAAAAATTATAGAGGGGAGGAAACTATATTGATTAAAAAAGTTTCACACACAACCTCACCAACTCGCGATATGTCAAAAAATTTCACACGTCAATACCGAAGGTTCGCAAAGCCTCTTGAGATCTTACAAAGGCTATTTGCCAGTGTTCGATCAAGCGAAAAGGACCCACACGAACTGATCGATCTTACGTCCATGAGTTATACACGAGAGTTAGCCACCGTAATAAACTTTAGTTCAATCACAAAGAAGAAAACAAATTAAAATAATTCATAAAAGAATTATACAAGATCATTCAACCTGAATCTCTAGTATTTCCGACATATGAAATCAGACATTAGTTGGACATTCTTTGGAACTCAGCAGACGTTAACAAGTTGATATTATGACCATTTGTAGAATGTGAGTATCTATCTATAGACACCATACTTCCCGATATAATCAAAGAAGCTAATGCATTTTCTAGGTTTTCTACAGCTGAAACAAGAAGAAAATGCATTTTCTAGGTTTTCTACAACTGAAAAAATAAGTACAAATGAAAAAAAACACAAAAGACACAAAAATAAGAGAAAATGCACAATACATTTTCTAGGTTCAATCACAATTGGGGAGATCAATTTGATGATGGATCCAGAACATGCATGCATTCACAACCAAAAAAAAAATTCAGTTGGTCAATCATAATTTGAAATGGCAGATCAACATTCCAGATACAAAAAAAATTCTACAATTAACAAGAAAGCATTCACACCCAAAATTTCAGAAGTTGAAATAAAAATAAAATGGTGGACCTGTAAAATGAACCGCCGACAATGGAGGCTTCGGGAAGAAAGGAACAAAATACCTGCAAACATGAAACTACACTCAAAACTTAGCCGTCGGAGATGGGTATGGAAGCAGGAAGAAGGAAGACCTACCTTTACGAGCTTCTTCTTCTTCGTCGCCGGAAATAGGGGCGCTGGAATGGGTACTCATCGTTGTGAAGAGCGCTGCCGGGACTGGGAAATGTCGTGAGGAGGAAGAGCGCCGTTGGGTCGGCCGCTGGAAGAAGAGAGCCGTCTCGGACCTGGGAAATGTCGTGAGGAGGAAGAGATTCGCGGCTAGGGCAGAAGAGAGAAGAATAGCGGCTGAGCGATCAGGAGTCGTGAAAATAAAATTGATAGCCTTAAAAAAATGTGGTCAAAAGCCAAATATATATGTTGTAGTGTTAATGCATGAAATGGGTAGCGTTTATTTATCTATAGTTGCGCTTATAAATGCTACCATAAATAACTTTTGGTAGCGTTTACATAACCGCTACAAATTAAGCGTTACCATAAGCATGATATGGTGTAGTGGTGTAAAGAGATTATTATCAAACATAACACATTACTCATACTTAGAGGCATACAAACACAATCCTACATAATTCACTATAGAATTTTTCATTGCTCATAACAAGATTAAATTCTAAGCATGACAAGCCAAAACAATGTTTAGAAAACTTGAGATTTTAAATTAAACATTTTTAGCCAACTCTAAAAGAACATGCTTTTCATTTTTGCCAAAGGAATGAAACATAGAAATCTTTATTATTTTAATAAAACCTTAAAGAAATAAGCAAAGACATATTTTTTGTATTTTTGTATTTTGGAATTTTGTATTTGATTTTTCAAAAATCACACAATGGCATAAAGATAAAAATAGGAAGTACATATAAAATAACATATTTTTAATAATTTTTCAAAATTTAAAAAACACCAAAAATTTGATACTCGAGCTAGCGCTAGCGCGGCAAACAGTACGCTGATTTTCAAGTTTGGAAATTCTGATTATGGATCTTGATTAAGTGTCCCAAGAGTAGTTTCATGCAGAAATTTCAGAATTTTTGGAGATGTCTAGATAGTGCAAATTGCATGAAAACATTAGCGATTTTGTATATAACTTTACCAAATAAACATTGCATGAGATATATTTTATTATATCTTCATTTTAATTTTTCTATGGCTTATATTTGTCAATTATGGTGTAAGTTGAAAATGATAAGAGATGTAAGCACAAGATATCATGTTCGAATAGGCGAAATAAACATAACTTAAATGATTAGTATGATGGTTATGCAAAGAATATCATGGATAAGCCCTAGATAAAAGTACCCAGCGTGTATATTGTACAACCCCGATATTCACCAGGAGATGGGCATAGATTGAGGAGTCAACAAGCAAAATAAGTAACAAGGAAGACGAGCCAGAGTCTCAAAGGTCGCTCACAGGAAGGCGGGCGAGCTGGGTTCTCGGGGGCCGCTCGTAGGAAGGCGGGCGAGCCTGGTTCTACAAATTTTGTCTTCAGTTCGACGAACTCCAGTTTGAGATCAATGAACTCAACTCTGTTTTCGACGTATAAGTAACAAGATGTTCAGTTCGGCAAAATGGCTTCTCAGCTCGATGAACTCAATCTTCTAGCCAGTTCAACAGATTTTCACAGAGCCGAGGGGAGCTTGCAGGAAGGCATGCGAGACCCGACCTCTGTGGATATCGCCAGAAGGGGTGCGAGTGAGGCCTTCGCAGAGCGCTTGCCTAAGAGGGGTTTCACGAGCCATACTCGCGAGGAGACTCGCGGGAGCTCTCGCGAGTAGCCTTCTCGCAGGCCACTTGCCCATAGGCTAGGGAGGCGAAATTTCCCCTCTGCCCCTGGTGGTCTGCCATTAGCCCCTCCAAATAGCGGAGTTTGGCTATTAGCAGGCCAAATTAGGGTGCATTTTGTAACGACCCAGAAGCCGGCGTACGGGCTTAGCCCTAGCCTTAACTGGCCTCGCTACCGGGCTGCAGCCCAAGCACCCCAAAGCCTCTCCGCGCAACTATTTCTCAGCAACGACGCCAGGCGAGGCAGTCGGTAGACGTTGTCCCGATTGTAAGGCCAGGGCCTTGGGACGTTACACATTTAGTAAAACCAAAAGGAGGAATTCCGCTATTAATAGACCACAAACAAAAAACTATAAATAGACCTTAAAGGGCATCTTGGGAGAGGATTCCAATCTCAGTTCTCTGAGCTTTTTCCTCCCTTGGTTACTTTGGTTTAGCTCTCTAGCTCTCCAAGGTGCCCAAGTCTCACCTTTGGCTTGGAAGGGGAAGCGCTCAACGATCTTCTGGGTTTGTGGTGGGACCTCCTCGCTGTGACTAAGGTATAGTCTAATTCTGAGTCTCCAGTCTGCTCCTTCCAAGGGACCAGTAAGGGCTAACTTCCCCTCAACTTGTTGATGGCCCGAGCTTCACAAGAGACTGAGAAATCAGTTTCAACATTTTGGGGCGGTGATCGTGGAGTAAGGCTGGTCCAAGAAAGTTCCTAGGAAGGGATATGGCAGGAGATGAAGAGCAGGGCGAGGAGTTTTGCGGGTCACCCCCGGAGGTGACGCCAAGGATGTTCTCAGACTTCAGGAAGGAAGTCCTCGACACCCTCGGGTTCGCAGTCGTAGCGTTGCGAAGCGAGTTCGCAACCCCTGCGGTTCAGGCATTCCTTCCTCTAGCAGTGGTTGACGAGAATGCCCCGGGAGGAAGGGTGGGAAAGGAAGTGGCCGGGGTGTCAGCGCAAGATCTGGAGGGGTGAGTGATATTTTCCAGTCCGTCGAGCTCAGTTCCAGTGAGCTCGGTTCCGGCGAGCGTGGTGCAGGCGAGTGTGGCACTGGCGAGCGCGGGTCAGATGGGCGCGACGTTCATAGGAGCGGCTCCGGTGAGTGTGGCTCTCACGAGCATGGCCCTGACGAGCTCAAGCCTGGCGAGAGAGCTCGGGGGGCGAGTGGGGCAGGAAAGGATGGCAGGTGGAGGGAGCTCATTTTGCGAGCTGGTGCTTTCCGTACCCATTCCAGAAGGGTTCAGGGAATGGGACAGGGTCTACTATCACGGTTGGGACGACCCTGTCCAACACCTGTAGTCTTTCGAGGACTCTATTTCTATCAGGCCGATGTCAGATGCCTTCAAGTGTCGGCTCTTTGCCGTCACCCTGAAAGAGAAGGCCAGGGACTGGTTCCATCAACTCCCTGCTAGGTCAATCTACGCATTCGAAGATTTGTGTAGAAGCTTCTTGTTGCAGTTTTCAACTTCGAAGAGAGGAAGAAGGACGCCGAGTCCCTCTTCAAGGTGAAATAGGAGCCCAAGGAGTCGCTGGTTCACTATGCGAATCGATTTCAGGAGGAGGTATTGCTCACCCAGGAGGTGCCCGGGTTTTCCCTCTAGCTCACCTTCACGGTTGGGCTTAAGGAGAGTTTCTACAAGATGGGATTGAAGAGGAAGGCCCCCATCTCCTACGAGGAGCTGGTGGAGAGGGTGGCAGAGGAAATTGAAAGTGAGGTGTCCAATCCGGAGCTCACCAGGAGGCTAGTAAAGCTCAGTGAGCTGGAGGTCAGGCAGCAGGAGGTGCGAAGAAGAGAAGAGCCCCGAGCCATCTTAATTAAGTGAATGCTCCCCTAATATGTAAGCTATCGTCTTAATTAATCATGCTAGTTTTCCATTTTGATAGCGGATTATATTTATCATGTTAGTTCTCCCCCTTTTGTTATTAGCAAAAGTGGGTAAGGAAGCAAAACACTAAAATTTTTGATAATAAAAAAATGGCATGATAGAGATTTTAGAGAGAAGGAAATGATAAGGAGTTTTAGAATAATTTTAATAGAAATAGATCAGAGTTTATAGCTTAAAGATGAACAATATAACATTTGCCATGTTGAAACTGATTTCTCAGTCTCCCGTAGAGCTCGGGGCCCTCACCGAAATGAGGGGCGGCTAGCCCTTACTGATCCCTCGAGGAAGGTAGACTGAAGATTAGGAAATTGACTAAGACCTTAGTCACAGCGAGGAGGTCCCTCCACTAACCCGGAAGATCGTTGAGCGCTTCCCCTCCCAAGCCAAAGCTGAGGCTCGGGCACCTTGGAGAGCTCTGGAAATGCTAACCAAAGAAAGCCTAAGGAGAGGGAAGCTGAAGTGAGATCCTCTCCAAAGGTGCCCTTGAGGTCCTATTTATAGATTTTCTGATCTGGCCTGCAACTAACCGGATTCCGTCTTTTAGTTTTACTATCCGCACCCCAAATGGGTCTGCTAACAGCCAAACTCCGCTGTTTGGAGAAGCTAAGGGTAGACCACCAAGGGTGACAGGGTAATTTGACCCTATCGGCTTATGGGCAAGAAACTGCGAGAACCATCCTGTGGGGTGCCCTCGCGGTCCTTCTTGCGAGTCCTGCTCGCGGTGCCTCTTCAAGGCGATCGCCATGCGAGGACCTCGCCGACCCCCTCCTAGCGGTATCTGCCGAGGTCTGGTCTCGCGAGGCCTGGATCTCGGCAACCAACCCTTCTTGCTCGCCCTTCAGCGAGCTCCGTTCCATTGCCTTCTTTAGACCATCTCTTTGCCTGGTGAATATCGGGGTTGTACACAATCCCCGCTCTTCGCGAGGACATTTGTGCTCGCGAAGAATCATCCAACCCCTAGTATTCGCCCACGACTTGATGATCTGTCGGGAATCTTTGGTGGGACCCAGCCTGGGTTATAAATATCATCCCGAGTCCCCAGCGGCGTGTGCAGCCACTTCTTTTCTTTTCCCTTTGCCTGATACTGTAGCTGTCTGTAGATGCCTCTTACTGAAGAAATCAAGGCTCGCATGAGGGAGGTGAGAGCCGGCGGGCTCCCTTCCACGGCCAAGGTCCCCGCCTGGATGAGCCGGCCCCCTCCCGCCAAGTCGCCGAAAGTTAAGAAGGCGAAGGCGGCTCGCCGAACCGGGGATGACTCCGCGATGTTGGATTCCTCCCCCGACGATCGCCATAACGAGAAGGTACGAGCCACCCCTCCAGTTCGCGTTAATAAACTTGCTTGTCATTCATTTCTACTCGCAGGATGCTTTGCCGAGCGAGAACGCTGGAGAACCCGCGGAGGGGTCTCGCAAAAGCCTGCAGGCGGATATGAACCTCGCTGGGAAGAACGTTACCGGTATGATCATAATCTCGCGCGCCGGAATGTTTCTTGTCAACTATCTGACCACCGTTCCTTACCTCTTACAGTCCCGCCCCTGAAGTCCCCGGCCCGCCAGACATCGCGGCCTCTGTCTCCGCTTACGCCTCCTGACAAAATCATAGACAAGCCCGGATTCCAGCTCTTGACGAGCGAGGAGACCGGGGGTTCTGCACCACCGAAGATCCCTCCTACCAACAGTGCAGCCTACCCCGCTGGCTTGGGCAAATCTCTCTATCCTCACTACAACAACGCGTTCCAGGGTCGTCCCTCGACCTCTCGCCCCCCGCTTGGTAAGTATTCTGACCTCGCCAGAACCCTGCGTGAACTCACGCGCGCCATCTGACCTCTTCGTAATATCTTGCAGACAATACCGAAAATCCGCCTACCGATTCCGAGCTGGGTGACGACGAGATGTCCACCCTTCCGGACCAGGTGGAGGACTTCTTAGGGGATCCGCGAGACCCCGAGATGTTGAAGCAGCGAGCCGCGGAGTTACTGAGGAAACACGGGAGGATGCTGATGGATCTCAACATGCAGGCGAGGCGGGACTGAGAAGCCGCCGAGGACTAGCATGCGGTTTTAATGGAAGAATGTGCGAGGCTCCGGCAAGCGAGACATCGTGACTAGGATGAGAGCGCCACGACGCCGGAGGTTCATATAGCTAGTATGAGAGACTACTCTTACCTCACGGACAGGGAGGGCCGATTGGCCGAGGAGTATTACAACTCCAGGGTACCGCCGAGATCCGGGTCGCGGGGTGGGTGCAGGTGGAAATGGCTACCCCATGATTCTCGCTAACTGCTATGTCGTGGACTTATTTGTAATGGGTTTCGTTGTTTTTAGACAATCTCGCTGCGACTCGTGACTCGCGTATCGGCCACTCGGCTTTTATTTCTTTTGATCATAAATATCACTAGCTTTTGTTATTTCTCGCTTGCTTCTAGTTCATCTGTTTTATTTTTGTTACGTTGTGTTCTTGGGGACCTTCTGTTCTCGCCAAATACATCTCGCGAGGTGTTGTTTGTGCTAACTCCGCAGGATTTTCTCGCCTGCGGACATGATGTGATGTTTTTTTCCTGCTGCCCGTGCCCACCGGCATTTGGACTTCTTCCCGCCCTTTTGTTTTGGCTATAAATAGGTGGTCATAACTGAGTCAACCACCACATTTACTGTCAAACTTCTTCCGCCCCCGCTTCAGATCTCTCGCTCCTTCCCGTTCTCGCCCTACTTTCTTTCTCGCAGGTTATCAGGATGGGCGGCGATGCTCATGAATCGGAGGGTCGGCGTAAGATTACGAAGGCTTTCGCCGAGCACACCTTCAACCATTGCAACTTGACCGACGAGGAGTATCTCAGCTCGGTCGCCGACTTCATCACCCCCCCGTTCGAGGCATATCATCCCAGTGAGGATGACGTGATCAACGCCCCGCGTGCCGGTGAGTTGGCCATCCCTACCGCCCACTTCGCGGTCGGCCTGCATCTTCCACTATGGACGGAAGTTCGCCCGGTATGATCGTTCTCGCTCGTTTCTTATTTTGTGTCGGTCTAGTCTCGCTTATCATGTGAACTAATCCTGATCTTCTCGCTGCTCGTCAGGTGTTCAAGCACTATGGCGTTGTTCCGGGCCAGCTCACCCCTAACGCCATGGCGGTGATCATAGCTTTCGCCTGCTTCCTTCGCAAGGAGCGCATCGAGTTCAGCCTCCCGGTCTTCCGGAAGTTGTTCTCGTTCTGTGCCTTCAAGGAGGGGACTGCCTACTTCGTGGGCTCAGGTCCTAAGGTGGACGAGACCGTCAACAAAGCCCACTTCTGGGCGCAGAAGTTCCTTCTCGTCAAGGGGAACTTCGGAAATATCCCGTTTTCGCCAGTCCAGCACGGCGAGACCACCTACCGACCCGCCGCTCTCGGAGGCCACGACTCCCTTCTCTACCAGTTCTTCTGCAAGAAGAACTTCGAGGTCGTCCATCTCCTCCGCAACGTCGACAAGCTTCTTCCCGTACTCGCCGGGGAAGGTAAAAGATCTCGCTCCATCACCGAACTCCCTTTCACTTTTCCGGTACTCGTTCTTATTGAAGCTTCCACTATTTTCTAGGCGAGCGGGATCTTCCTCTCCATCCACCCTACGCGAGCAATCGTAAAACCGACGCTACCCTGTCTCTCGCGACCATGGGGGCGGAGGCTTGCCGAGACACCTCCTCTCCGGGTGAGCCCTCTTCTCGCAAGAGATCGGGAGCCCCTAGGGGTCATGCCATTCCCCCGAAATCTCCGCAAAAGAAGAAGAGCAAGACGAGCGGGATCTCGCTCGCCTCCTCGAAAGGAAAGGATCCCCGTGGGCGGCTTTTGACGAGTTTGACCTCACTGCCCTCTCCGCAGAGGGTGAGGACGACGAGCCCTACCAGGAGGTTTCCAGAACTTCCGTCCTACCCATCCCCGTCAACCACTACAACTTCGGGCTCGGCCAGAGTCGTCGCGATGAGACCGGCGAGCTCCTGGTCAACTGGAAGCCGGATACCAACCGGGTGGACATCTCCACCATCCTTCCCTCCTGGGTGGAGTAGGAGACCGTTAGCGTTCACGCCTTCGACCTCTCGTTTGCTCTCTATGGGCGCCAGGATGCGGGGTCTTATAAGGATGAGACCGCGAGAACCCTCGCTTTCAAAAGCGCGAGGTCGCAGTTGCGTTCTGCCAAGCTCTCCCATATGACGGGGAGGCATTGCTTATAGCTGGAGCTTCAGAACGTGGAGCTCGCGAGGGCCTATCAGGGGCTCCTTGCCAAGAACACGCAGTTGAAGGAGAAGCTGCTCGCCGCAGAGGGCAGTGTGGTGAGTTAGACTTCCTCATCCTTCTTTCCTTTGGTTGTTTCGGCTTTTTTAATTGAACTTAATTGCAGGATGCCGATTCTGCCTGGAGAGCCGACGCTCGCATCAAGGATTTAGAGGGCGAGGTGGCCGTGCTGAAGGCCCTAAACTGCGACCTCACCCGTGCTTTCGTTCCCCCCTCACCCCGCCGTCTGAAGGAAGAGCGGCGAGCGCGAAATGAAGAAGTTCGCTTGGAGTCTACGGATTCGGCTCGTTACATCTTCCAGATGATGAAGGCGACTGGCCTCTTAACCGCCGACGCCGCCGATCTGGACCTGGAAGATGTCGTCCCTGAGCTCTTCCACCCGCTTTCGCCAGTGAAGAGAAGCGACGATGGGCAGGTGTCCGCGAGCGACTAGTGAGGCTTACAGCTTTGTTTTGTTCGATTTTGTTTTTTGGCTGGCGAGATCGCCGCTTTATGTAAATCATACTTTTAAAGGGAATGAATACATATTTTTTGCTGTGTTGCGCTCGCTCCTTTCTTGGTATTGTTTTCTGTGTTGGTATCTCGCTCTTGCTTATCTCAATGTTTACCTATATGTAGGCCACTCCCGCGATGACCGTTCTCGTGTTTTATGTTGTCGAGCTCCCGCGATGATCGTTCTCGCGTTTTACGTTGTTGAACTCCCGCGATGACCGTTCTCGCGTTTTACGTTGTCGAATAGACGAGTGAGGGACCTTTTCGGCTGCCCTGGCCTTTCGCCATTCGCCTTAGTTACTATCCTTTTAGTTGCGCGTATTTTCTATAGGTTTCGCAAGGCATTTATTCTCTTGGCGAGAGCTCGCTTCTTGCCCGGAACAGGCACCCTTTCTGCCGAGGACTGGATGTTCTGAATCGCATAAGATTGATTCTCGCCACTCGCATAGTATCGTGCGAAATCTCTCTTTACCGAGCAGGCTGGACCGCCGAGCGAGACGGAACCTTCAAGTATAAAGACCTGTCATCCTTGCCAGCCTCTCCAGAGATCAACCAGAACCCCCCGTCTAGGTAAGAGCCCGGGAGCGGAATCGATCTGGGGCATTCCAGCACCAACATTTCCAACCTTGCCAGCCTCTCCAGAGATCAACCTGAACCCCCCGTCTAGGTGAGAGCCCGGGAGCGGAATCGATCTGGGGCATTCCAGCACCAACATATCCAACCTTGCCAGCCTCTCCAGAGATCAACCTGAACCCCCCGTCTGGGTGAGAGCCCGAGAGCGGAATCGATCTGGGGCATTCCAGCACCAACATATCCAACCTTGCCAGCCTCTCCAGATATCAACCTGAACTCCCCGTCTGGGTGAGAGCCCGGGAGCGGAATCTATATTGGGCATTCCAGCACCAACATATCCAACCTTGTCAGCCTCTCCATAGATCAAACTGAACCCCCCGTCTAGGTGAGAGCCCGGGATCAGAATCGATCTGGGGCATTCCAGCACCAACATATCCAACCTTGCCAGCCTCTCCAGAGATCAACCTGAACCCCCCGTCTAGGTGAGAGCCCGGGAGCGGAATCGATTTGGGGCATTCCAGCACCAACATATCCAACTTTGCCAGCCTCTCCAGAGATCAACCTGAACCCCCCGTCTAGGTGAGAGCCCAGGAGCAGAATCGATCTGGGGCATTCCAGCACCAACATATCCAACCTTGCCAGCCTCTCTAGAGATCAACCTGAACCCCCCGTCTAGGTGAGAGCCCGGGAGCGGAATCAATCTGGGGCATTCCAGCACCAACATATCCAACCTTGCCAGCCTCTCCATAGATCAACCTGAACCCCCCGTCTGGGTGAGAGCACTGGAGCGGAATCAATCTGGGGCCTTCCAGCACCAACATATCCAACCTTTGTCATCCCGGCATGGCAATAGTTATAAGCATCACAAAAGGGAGTACGACATTTATTGAACATACTAGAGCTTTCAAGGGTAAAATTGTTTCAAATCATCCCCACTCCTGGCTCGGTCGAGGGGCACCCCTTCCACATCCTGGAGGTTGTACCCCCCCTACTTGAGCACCTCGCTTATAATATGGACCCTCCTAGTTGTGGTTAAGCTTACCCACCGCGGCTCCTCGGCCGGCCGCATCGACCTTCTTCAAGACTAGGTATCCTTTCTGAAAGTGTTTTATCCGGATATGTTTGTCAAAGTATCGAGCCATCCGCCGCTTGACCTCCTCCTGCCTGATGGTGGCCAAGTCCCAGAGTTCTTCCACCAGGTCCAAAGACAGCCTCTGCTCTGCATTGTTGTCTTCTAGCCACTCTTCATCCCCCTCGCTCGCAGCGATCACCCGGGGGGTCTTTACCTCATACTCTATGGGGAGAACGGCCTCGGACCCGTGAAAGAGCTTGAACGGAGTCTCTCCGGTGGCGGTATTCGGAGTAGTCCTCATGGCCCAGAGGATGGAGGGTAGCTGTTCCACCCAATTCCCCCGAAGGTTTTCCACTTTTTTTTAATAGGTTAAAGATTATTTTGTTTGCCGCCTCCACCTGCCCATTGCTCCTCGGGTGGTGGACCGATGCGAACCTGAGGTCAATGCCGAGCTGAGTGCAGAAGCCAACAAACTCTTCACTAGCAAACTGCGGCCCATTGTCTGTCACTATAGCTTGAGGGAGCCCGTGCCTGCAAATTATCTCCCCCCACACAAAATTCCTTACAACCTGAGAGGTTACCTTAGCGAGTGCTTTCACTTCTACCCACTTGGAGAAGTAGTCGATCATGACCAGCAAGAACTTCCTATGGCCGCTGGCTTGGGGGAAGGGACTGACCAGGTCCAACCCCCATATGGCGAAGGGCCAGGGAGCCGTGATGGTCCGGAGCATTTGAGCTGGGAGGAGTTGGAGTGGAGCATAGAGCTGACACTTAGTACACTTCCTCGCGAACTCTGCCGCATCCTTGCTGAGAGTGGGCCAGAAGTAGCCTTGCCTCAACACCCTCCCTTCCAGGGTCCGGCTCCCGGAATGATTGCCACACTCCCCGGAGTGGATTTCTTCCAGGACTCTCGGAACCTCCTCCTCAGAAACACAACGGGCCAGGAGTCCCGAGAGAGTCTTCCTATATAGCCCTCCTGCATGCAAGGAATAATAAGCGGACTTATACCTGAAGCGCCTCTTGTCTGTGCCCTCTTCAGGGAACTTCCCGGAGGATAGGAAGGTGATGAATGGATCTATCCATGAGGCTCGTTGATCCACCTCCATCAACTCTCCTTCCTCGATGGAGGGCCGGAAGAGTTCCGAAGTCGTCCCTCACGCTCGGGGACCGAACTTGGCTAAGAGGTCCGCCTGGGTGCTCTCCTCCCTCGGCACGTGCTTGATGGAAAAGGTGTGGAACTGCCCGATGATCCCCTTGACCTTCTCCAGGTATAGCAGGAGGGTCGGGTCCTTCGCTTCAAACTCTCCCTTGATTTGGCATGCTACCACTATGGAGTCCGTTGAGACCTCCACGTCCTGCACCCCTAGTTCCCGGGCCAGCCGAAGGCCTGCTATCACTGCCTCATACTCAGCCTGGTTGTTGGTAATTGGGAAACTGCTGTTTAAGGCTTGCTCAATCTGGGTCCTCTAGGGACTCACCAAGACTACCCCCCCTCCATAAGAGTACTTTCCAGATGCTCCGTCCACCAACATTTTCCATGCCTCTGGGGGAGGTGGCTCGTGCTCCCCCACCTCGGTCGCATAGTCGGCCATGAAGTCCGCCACCGCCTGAGCCCTGATGGACGTTCTGGGAACGAACGTGACGTTGAACTCACTTAACTCCATATACCATTTTATCAATCTCCCTGAGTGCTCCACCCTTTCCATGATTTTTTGGAGCGGGTGGTCCATCACTACCTTGACTGAATGGGCTTGGAAATAAGGACGGAGCCTCCAGGCCAACACCACCAATGCGAAGGCTAATTTTTCCAGAATCGGGTATCGGAGCTCTGCCTTCCTCAGCACTCGGCTGACGTAGTAGATAGGGAACTGCTTCTTCCCCTCCTCCTGGATCAACACAGAGCTTACTGCTTCGGACCCTACCCCTAGGTACAAGGATAGGTCTTCTGCTGGCCTCGGCCCCTGGAGCAGAGGGGTCTGGGTGAGTTTTTCTTTCATATCCTGGAAGGCCTCTTCGCACTCCGGGGTCCATTCGAACTTCTTGTTGCCCCGCAGCACCTTGAAGAAAGGCGCGCACTTTTCTCCCGCCTTGGAGAGGAACCTGCTGAGCCCAGCCAACTTCCCTGTGAGGCTCTGAACCTCTCTCGGGTTCCTTGGCGACCCTAACTCCATTATTGCCTTGACTTTGTCCGGGTTGGGCTCCACTCCTGCCGGGGTTAGTAAGTGGCCTAGGAACTTCCCCCGGCTAGCCCCGAAGACACACTTCAAGGGGTTGAGTTTCATCTCGTACTTTCGCAAAGTCCCGAACGTCTCCTCAAGGTCTCGAAGGTGAGACCCAAGGTCCCGGCTCTTTACCATGAGGTCATCAACATAAACTTCCAAGTTGTTTCCCTTCTGTTCGCGGAAGACTCTATCCATCATCCTCTGGTACGTGGTACCTGCATTCTTGAGCCCGAACGGCATCATCTTGTAACAGTAGCAGCCATCCCCCATGATGAAGGAGACATCTTTGATGTCCGGGGTGTTGAAACCGATTTCTCGGTCTCTCGTAGAGCTCGGGGCCCTCACCGAGATGAGGGGTGGCTAGTCCTTACTAATCCCTCGAGGAGGGAAGGCGGAAGATTAGGAAACCGACTAAGACCTTAGTCACAGCGAGGAGGTCCCTCCACTAACCCGGAAGATCGTTGAGCGCTTCCCCTCCCAAGCCAAAGCTGAGACTCGGGCACCTTAGAGAGCTCTGGAAATGCTAACCAAAGGAAGCCTAAGGAGAGGGAAGCTGAAGTGAGATCCTCTCCAAAGGTGCCCTTAAGGTCCTATTTATAGATTTTCTGGTCTGGTCTGCAAATAACAGGATTCTGCCTTTAGATTTTACTATCTGCACCCCAAATGGGTCTGCTAACAGCCAAGCTCCGCTGTTTGGAGAGGCTAAGGGCAGACCACCAAGGGTAAAATGGTAAGTTTCCCCTAATGATTTATGGGTAAGGGGTTGCGATGACCTTGCTGAAGGAGCTCTCGCAGGCCTTCTCGCGGGTCAATCCGGGGGATCACCTCACGAGAGCCTTGCTGAAGGAGTTCTCGCGGGTCCTCTTGCGAATAAGACCCGCGGCATCTCTTTTAGAAGGTCATCTCGCGAGGACCTCGCCGCTCCCGTCTCGCTTGATTTCCTTACTTGGCGAATATCGGGGTTGTACACAATCCCCGCTCTTCGCGAGGACTGATGTCCTCGCGAACAATCGTCCAACCCCTGATATTCGACCGCTCCCGGATGACCTGTCAGGAATCTTTGGTGGGACCCACCGCGTAGGCTATAAATATCGTCCCGAACACCTATTGGCGCGCGCCGTTCCTTTTCTTCCCTTTCTTATTTTAGCTGCCTGGAGATGCCGATCTCCGAAGAAGCAGAGGCTCGCCTGAGGGAGATGAGAGCTGGTTGGCTACCTTCCTCGACCAAGGTCCCCGCTTGGATGAACCGGCCGCCCCCCGCCCAATCGCCGAAAGTCAAGAAGGCGAAGGCGGCTCGTCGCTCCGGCGACGACTCTGTGATGTTGGACTCCTCCCCGGACGATCGCCGCCCCGAAGAGGTATGCGCTACTCGAATTTACGTCGATAAATCGTTCCTCACTAATTTCCACTCGCAGGATGTTTTGCCAAACGAGAACATTGGAGAACCCGCTGAGGTGTCTCGCAAGAGTCCGCAGGCGGACCTGAACCTTGCGGGGAAAGATGTCACCGGTAAGATCATCTTGCGTGCCGTAATACTTCTCGAACCCGTATATGACCTCCGCTACTCTTTTCTTACAGTCTCGCCCCTGAAGTCCCCAGCCCGCCCGTCGTCGCGGCCTCCGTCTCCGCCCCCTCCAGGTAGAACCATAGATAAGCCCGGGTTCCAGCTCTTGACAAGCGAGGAGACCGGTGGCTCCGTACCGCCAAAGATTCCTCCGACCAACAGCACAGCTTATCCCGCCGGCCTGGGCAAATCCCTCTACCCCCACTATGGCGATGTGTTCCAGGGCCGCCCTTCAGCTTCTCGCCGCCCTCTCGGTAAGCGTTATGGCCTCGCCGAAACCCCGCGTGATCTCGCGCTCGTCATCTAACCTTTTTTAAATCTTGCAGACAATGCCGAGAATCCTCATACCGATTCCGAGCTGGGCGATGACGAGGTATCTCCCCTTCCTGACCAGGTGGAGGAATTCTTAGGGGATCCGCGAGATCCGGAGATGATGAAGCAGCGAGCCGCGGAACTCTTGAGGAAGCATGGGCGAATGCTGATGGATCTCAATATGCAGGCGAGTCGGGATAGGGAAGCCGCGGAGGATAGGCACGCTGTCCTGATGGAGGAGTGCGCGAGGCTCCGGCAAGCGAGACAGCGCGATCCGGATGAGATCGCCACGATGCCGGAGGTGCGCATAGCGAGAATGAGAGACTATGCTTACCTCATGGACCGGGAGGGTCGTTTGGCAGAGGACTATTATAATTCTAGGGCACCGCCGAGGTCAGGATCGCGGGGTGGCGGCCGGTGGAAGTGGCTCCCCCACGATTCTCGCTAGACGTTGTATTGTGATTAATAATCGTCGTCGTCTTTGAATGGTCTCGCCACGTTTTGCGACTTGCATATTCGCCACTCCTGCTGGCTGTTATTTCTTTCGGCAACTAGTATCATCCTTCATGGTTTCTCGCTTGTTATCAATGAATTTATTTATTTCTTTACATCGTGCTCGCAAGGACCCTCTGTCCTTGCTAAATGTATTCTGCAGGGGTATCGTTTGTGATAACCCCGCGGGTTTCCCTCGCCAGCATACGTGATGTGATGTTTTTGTTGATACTCGTGTTCGCCGACGTTTGGACTTCCTCCCGCCCTTTTGCTTTGGCTATAAATAGGTGGTCTTGACTGGGCCAACCACCGCATTTATTCTTGATCTTCTTCTTCTTTTGCTGCAGAGCTCTCGCTCTTTCTCGTTCTCGCGTTCCCTTTTTTCGCAGGTTTTCTAGATGGGCGGCGACGCGGAGTCGGAGGGTCGGCGAAGGGTCGCGAAGGCCTTTGCCGAGCATAGCTTTTTTTTCTGCAACTTGACTGATGAGGAGTACTTCAGCGCGGTCGCTGATTACGTCACTCCCCCCCCCCCCCCCCGTTCGAGGCACGCTGCCCTAGCGAGGACGACGTGATCAACGACCCGTTGGTCGACGAGTTGGCCATTCCTACCGCCCATTTCGCGGTCGGTTTGCGCCTTCCCTTATGGCCAGAAGTTCGCCAGGTAATAGTCGTTCTCACTTACTTCCTATTTTTTGCCACTCTAGTCTCGCTCGCAATGCGGATTAATCCTGTTCTCGCCGTCTGTTAGGTGCTCAAGAATTATGGCGTGGTTCCCGGCCAGCTCACACCCAATGCCATGGCGGTGGTCACCGCTTTCGCCTCCTACCTCCGCGAGGAGCGAATTGAGTTCAGCCTCCCGGTCTTCCGGAAGCTGTTCTCCTTCCGAGACTACAAAGATGGGACAGCCTACTTCGTGGGCACGGGCCCGAAGGTGGTTGAGACCGTCAACAAGGCCCACTTCTGGGCTCAGAAGTTCGTCGTCGTCAAGGGGAACTTCGGCAACATTCCCCTCTCGCTGGTTCAACACAGCGAAACAACCTACCGGCCCACCGCCCTCGGCGGTCATGACGCCCTCCTCCATCAGTTCTTCTGCAAGAAGAACTTCGAAGTCGTCCACCTCCACCGCAACCTAGACTCGCTGCCTCCGGTTCTCGCCGTAGAAGGTAAAAATCTCGCCTAACATCTTTGTCTCAATCCGCTAGCATGTCATAGTTATCCATATTATTGTTCGTTTTTAGGCGAGCGAGATCTTCCCCTTCACCCCCCTTACGCGAGCAATCGGAAAACCGACGCCACTATGGCTCTCGCTACCATGGGGGCGGAAGCTTGCCGAGGCGTCGTCGCTTCGGCCGAGCCCTCTTCTCGCAAGAGATCGGGGGCTTCCGGTAGCCATGCTGCCCCTTCGAAATCTCCGCCCAAGAAGAAAAGCAAGAAAAGCGCGGCCTCGCTCGCTTCGTCGAAACGTAAGGAACCTCGCGAGGACGCCTTCGACGAGTTTGACCTCACCGGCCTCTCGGTGGGCGAGGACGAAGAGCCCTGCCAGGAGGCGGTCAGGACCTCCACCCTCCCCATCCCGGTGAACCACTACAACTTCGGGCTCGGCCAGAGGCGTCGGGATGAGACTGGTGAGCCCCTCGTCACCTGGAAGCCGGAGACCAACAGGGTGGACATTTCTTCCATCCTCCCCTCCTGGGTGGAGAAGGAGACGGTCAGTGGTCATGCTTTTGACCTCGCGTTCGCCTTGTATGGTCGCGAGGATGCGGGATCTTATAAGGATGAGACCGCGAGGACCCTTGCTTACGAGAGCGCGAGGTCCCAACTGCGTTCTGCCGAGCTCGCCCATATGACGGGAAGGCGTTGCCTACAGTTGGAGCTTCAGAACGTGGAGCTTGCGAGGGCCTACCAGGGGGTTCTTGCTGAGAACACGCAGCTGAAGGAGAAGCTGCTCGCCGCGGAGGGCCGTGTGGTGAGTCATCTAGACCTCCCTCATCCTCCTTTACCCTGGCCGTTTCACCTCTAACTGAACTTATTTGCAGGATGTCGAGGTCGCCGAGAGAGCCAATGCTCGCATCGAGACTTTGGAGGGCGAGGTGGCCGGGCTGAAGGCCCTAAACGGTGACCTTACCCGCGCCGTGGTTCCCCCCTCGCCTCGCCGTTTAAAAGAAGACCGGAGAACGCGAGATGAAGAGATCCGCGTGGGATCTATAGAGTCAGCTCGCTACATCTTTTCGGTGGCGAAGGCGATCGGCCTCTTGGCCGATAATGCGGCCGACATGACTCTGGATGACATCGTCCCGGAGCTCTTCCTCCCTCTTCCGCCCGTGAAGGATAGTGATGACGAAGAAGGCTCGGCGGATGATTCTTGAAGCTCGCCGCTATTTTTTCTTTTGCGCTGTAATTACGATCGGCGAGGTCGCCGAAGATTGTAACCAAACTATGGACTGGAATGCAAATTCTGTTTTTCTCAGTCTTCTCTTTCCTGTCTTGTTACTTTTATGCATTGAATGTCTCGCCCTCGCTTACCTCGATATCCGCCTTCGCTAAGGCTATTCTCGCATTGGTCGTTCTCGCGTCGCGTGTTGTTGAACGGATAGGCATAGGATACCTTGGTTGCTCGGCCCTTTCGTCGTTTCTTAGGATTACTAACCCTTCGGGTTATGCGTATTTCTTCCTAGGTTTCGCAAGGCGCTTGTCTTCTTGGCGAGGGCTCGCCTCTTACCCGGTGTCGACAACCTTTCTGCCGAGGACCAGTTGTCCGGGATCGTGTGCGATTGATTCTCGCCACTCGCCTGTTGTCATGCGAAATTTCTCTTTGCCGAATGGACAGGTCCGCCGAGCGAGACGGAGTATCCCAGCAAAAAGACCTTATCCTTACCAGCCTCTCCAGAGATCAACCTGAACCCCCCGTCTAGTGAGAGCCCGGGAGCGGAATCGACCTGGGGCATTCCAGCACCAATACTTGTCACCTTGCCAGCCTCTCCAGAGATCAACCTGAACCCCCCGTCTAGTGAGAGCCCGGGAGCGGAATCGATCTGGGACATTCCAGCACCATCACTTGTTACCTTGCCAGCCTCTCCAGAGATCAACCTGAACCCCCCGTCTAGTGAGAGCCCGGGAGCGGAATCGATCTGGGGCATTCCAGCACCATCACTTGTTACTTTGCCAGCCTTTCCAGAGATCAACCTGAACCCCCCGTCTAGTGAGAGCCCAGGAGCGGAATCGATCTGGGGCATTCCAGCACCATCACTTGTTACCTTGCCAGCCTCTCCAGAGATCAACCTGAACCCCCCGTCTAGTGAGAGCCCGGGAGCGGAATCGATCTGGGGCATTCCAGCACCATCACTTGTTACTTTGCCAGCCTCTCTAGAGATCAACCTGAACCCCCCGTCTAGTGAGAGCCCGGGAGCAGAATCGATCTGGGGCATTCCGGCACCATCACTTGTTACCTTGCCAGCCTCTCCAGAGATCAACCTGAACCCCCCGTCCAGTGAGAGCCCGGGTGCGGAATTGATCTGGGGCATTCCGGCACCATCACTTGTTACCTTGCCAGCCTTTCCAGAGATCAACCTGAACCCCCCGTCTAGTGAGAGCCCGGGAGCGGAATCGATCTGGGGCATTCCGGCACCATCACATATCCAACCTTTGTCACGCCGGCACGGCAGTAGTTATAAGCATCATAGGAAAGGAGTAAGACGTTAATTAAACAACATAATAAAGCACTCAAGGGTAAAACCTTTTCAAATCATCCCCACTCTGGGCTCGGTCGAGGGGTACCCCTTCCACATCCTGGAGGTGATACCCTCCCGACTTGAGCACCCCGCTTACAATATATGGACCCTCCCTGTTGGGGTTAAGCTTACCCACCGTGGCCCCTCTGCCGGCCGCGTCGACCTTCTTCAGGACTAGATCTCCTTTCTGAAAGTGTTTTATCTGGATATGTTTGTCAAAATATCGAGCCATCCGCCACTTGACCTCTTCCTGCCTGATGGTGGCCAAGTCCCGGAGTTCTTCCACCAGGTCCAAGGATAGCCTCTGCTCTGTATTGTTGCCTTCTAACCACTCTTCATCCCCCTCGCTCGCAGCGATCACCCGGGGGGTCTTTACCTCAAACTCTATGGGGAGAACGACCTCGGACCCGTGAGAGAGCTTGAATGGAGTTTCCCCAGTGGCGGTATTCAGAGTAGTCCTCATGGCCCAGAGGACGGAGGGTAGCTGTTCCGCCTAACTTCCTCGAAGGTTCTCCACTTTCTTTTTTAGTAGGTTAACGATTATCTTGTTCGCCGCCTCCACCTGCCCATTGCTCCTCGGGTGGTGGACCGAAACGAACCTGAGGTCAATGCCGAGCTGAGCGCAGAAGCTGACAAACTCTTCACTCGCAAACTGCGGCCCATTGTCTGTCACTATAGCCAGGGGGAGTCCATGCCTGCAAATTATTTCTCCCCACACAAAATTCCTTACAACCTGAGAGGTTACCTTAGCAAGTGCTTTCACCTCCACCCACTTGGAGAAGTAGTCGATCATGACCAGCAGGAACTTCCTCTGGCCGCTGGCTTGGGGAAAGGGACCGACCAGGTCCAGTCCCCATATGGCGAAGGGCCAAGGAGCCGTGATGGTCCGGAGTCTTTGAGCAGGGAGGAGCTGGAGCGGAGCATAGAGCTGGCATTTTGGACACTTTCTTGCGAACTCTGCCGCATCCTTGCTGAGAGTGGGCCAGAAGTAGCCTTGCCTCAACACCCTCCCTTCCAGGGTTCGACTCCCGGAGTGACTGCCGCACTCCCCGGAGTGGATTTCTTCCAACACTCTCGGGACCTCCTCCTCAGAGACACAACGGGCCAGGAGTCCCGAGAGGGTCTTTCTATACAGCCCCCCTGCATGCAAGGAGTAATAGGCGGACTTATACCTGAAGCGCCTCTTGTCCATGTCTTCTCCAGGGAACTGCCCGGAGGATAGGAAAGTGATGAACGGATCCATCCACGAGGCTCGTCGATCCACCTCCATCAATTCTCCTTCCTCGATGGAGGGCCGAAAGAGTTCCGAAGTCGTCCCTCCCGCTTGTGGACCAAACTTGGCTAACAGGTCCGCCTGGGTGCTCTCCCCCCTCGGCACGTGCTTGATGGAGAAGGTGCGGAACTGCCCGATGACCCCCTTAACCTTCTCCAGGTATAGCAGGAGGGTCGGGTCCTTTGCTTCAAACTCTCCCTTGATTTGGCATGCTACCACCATGGAGTCCGTGGAGACCTCCACGTCCTGCACTCCCAGTTCTCGGGCCAGCCGAAGGCCCGCTATCACCGCTTCGTACTCGGCCTGGTTGTTGGTAATTGGGAAATGGATGTTCAAGGCTTGCTCAATCCGAGTCCCCTGAGGACTTACCAGGGCCATTCCCCATCCATAGGAGTGTTTTCCCGACGCTCCATCCACCAACATCTTCCATGCCTCTGGGGGAGGTGGATCGTGCTCCCCCACTTTGGCTGTATAGTCGGCCATGAAGTCTGCTACCGCTTGAGCCCTGATGGACGTCCTGGGCACGAACGTGATATTGAATTCGCTTAACTCCACGGACCACTTTGCCAACCTTCCTGAGTGCTCCACCCCTTCCATGATTTTGCGGAGCGGGTGGTCCGTCACTACTTTAATTGAATGGGCTTGAAAGTAAGGCCGGAGCCTCCGGGCTGACACCACCAATACGAAGGCCAACTTTTCCAAAATCGAGTACCGGAGCTCTGCATTCTTCAGCACTCGGCTGACGTAGTAGATAGGGAACTGTTTCTTCCCTTCCTCCCGGATTAACACGGATCTTACTGCTTCGGACCCTACCCCCAGGTACAGGGATAGGTCTTCTCCTGGCCTCGGTCCCTGGAGCAGAGGGGTTTGGGTGAGCTGTTCTTTCAGAGCCTGGAAGGCCTTCTCGCACTCTGGGGTCCATTCAAACTTTTTGTTTCCCCGCAGTACTTTGAAAAAAGGTGCACACTTTTCTCCCGCCTTGGAGAGGAACCTGCTGAGCCTAGCCAATTTCCCTGTAAGGCTCTGAACCTCCTTCGGATTTCTTGGCGACCCCAACTCCATCACCGCTTTAACTTTGTCTGGGTTGGGTTCCACTCCTGCGGGGGTGAGCAAGTGGCCCAGGAACTTCCCTTGGCTCGCCCCGAAGACACACTTCAAGGGATTGAGTTTCATCTTGTACCGCCTGATAATGCTAAATCTAGTTAGTTTAATTAGGTTATTTTTTAGGTTATTTACTCTTACTTTTTGCTTATTGTTGTTTACCTAAATGCAATTTTGGTTCATTTTCCTATTTTTAGTGCTAACTTAAGTTTTCTGAATTTTCAGGTCAAAAATGCAAAATTTCCTAAGTCACGCCCTAGGTCACGCCCGTGACCTAGGGCGTGTAAGTTGCTGTTTCCAGTTAAGCTGCTGCCAACATAATTCAGAAGATCTGGTCAGACACGCCCAAAGTACACGGTCGTGACACACAAGTCACGCCCGTGACACGCAAGCCACGCCCGTGACCAGCCCATGAACAGCTCAGATTCGACCAGCTGACCACCGAATTGGTCACGCCACTGTTACACGGGCGTGCTTCCAGTCACGCCCGTGACTGCCACGTCAGCCAGCCGCCAGCGCCCATGATCGCCGCCAGCGCCCATGACCCGAGCTAACCACCGAAATGGTCACGCCCTCAGTCACGGGCGTGACCTAGGGCGTGACCCATCAAATCGCGTCAGAATCGTGCGCCGAACCTGATCCAGCCACAGAATTGATTAAACAATGTCACGCCCTAGTCACGGGCGTGACTGAGGGCGTGACCGAGGCAGAAAAATTTCTATAAATTGAAATGACCTCCAAGCTTTCCCCATTCAGTTTTTGGAGAGAGAACTAGTGCTACTACTCTATTTTCAGTGATTTTCATGTCATTTTATTCTCTTTCTCTCTCTCTCTCTCTCTCTCTCTCTTATTTCAATGCATTTCCTTTTCTAGTTTTCATATGAATGTTGCAAGGCCTTTGTAATTTCCTTTTATAGTGTATTACTAATGCTTAGTAGGCTTTCCATGCAATTGTAATCTCAGTTGAACTTTTGTTTAATAAGAATGATATGTTTTTGTTCTCTTTAAATCTTCATCATTTCTCTCTCCTACCCCTCCACCTGAGTAACTAAATCCTCATAGTACTCGATCTTGATGATCTGAGGATGAGTTGATCAAGTTATGATCCTTTAGTCTTCTTTCACTTTCTAAAGTGTTGGGCCTTAGATTTACTCTTAATTAAAATTTAGTGGAGCTATATTATCGATATATAATCCCCACCTTTGCTTTCATTCTTGGCTAGTCGAGAGGCCGATAGTCTGAAGTGAGCACTTAAGAGTAAAGAGAGTTACACACATTTTCTCGAGAGAGAATGACGTAAATCTCCTGGATTGGAGTCAAACCCAATAGCGGGGTTCACCACTTAAAGCGAGTTTTACGTTATCGAATACGGGACGAGAGTTTGGTCGGATTTTCCTAAACTCAGTTGGGCATATCTTCGAGAGAAGCATGTTCAAACTATAGGAACCCCCACGGTCAAGCTACCCTTACTTTATTAAGTTTTAAGTTTGCTTTTGAATTTTGATCAACTTAAGCCGAAGTAAGTCATGATCGAGTGCTATTTCTTAATCATCGTTTAGCCATACTTTTATCCAGCTTTTATTTCAACTTAGCAGACAAAACCTTCAAAAAAAATCATTAAGATAAAATAATAGTAATTCGTTTGAGTATAAGTAATCAACGGTTCTCGAATTTTAATACGACACTTGTGTTCCTATACTACAGTTCGATAGGTATACTTGCCTTCTCGGATTGCTAGTTCGGATTTCATTTCGTGCAAGCGGAATTTTAATCAACAAGTTTTTGGCGCCGTTGCCGGGGACTCGCATTTTGTTGATATTTTGAAAGAACGAATCTATTACTTTTATCACCTCTTTTTTTTTCTCTCCTCTTTCTTGAAAAAACAAAATTAATTCAAAAAAAAAAGAGAGACCTTTTTCGAATTTCTCAATCTTATTTTCCCTTCTCTCTTTCTAGTTTATGACCCGAGCGAATCCGTCAGAACTTGTAGACTTGGACCAAGAACTTGGGCGTACTCTTCGGAGAAAATCGCAAGTTCAAGATCCTACATTCCAAGAACTGGCTGAGGATTCAGAGTCGGTTGTTAATATGGGCGAACCTAACCAAAATGAAGTCCCCAACATGGTTGCTGCCCCTGAATGGACTATGTCCCATTATGCAAGGCCTAACCTGGAAGGGACGGAAACTAGTATAGTCCGCCCTACCATAAATAATAATAATTTCGAACTAAAGCCAAGCATAATTCACATGGTGCAACAATACGTGCAGTTCGACGGATTACAAGATGAAGATCCGAATGCACATATTGCTAGCTTCCTTGAAATCTGTGACACCTTCAAAATAAATGGTGTTACGGATGATGCAATTAGGCTAAGACTCTTCCCATTTTATTTAAGAACAAAGGCTAAGCAGTGGTTGTCAACTCTACCTAGAGGTTCTATCACCACTTGGGCCCAGTTAACTGAAAAATTTCTAACTAAGTATTTTCCACCTGCGAAAACTGCTAAGCTTAGAAATGATATTTCTTCTTTTTACCAAATAGATTCTGAAACGCTATATGATACCTGGGAAAGGTATAAAGAATTCTTAAGACGGTGCCCTCATCACGCTCTGCCTGTATGGTTACAAGTGCAGACGTTTTATAACGGGCTAAATCAACATACTAAGCAAATGATAGACGCCGCTTCCGGTGGTACCTTAAATAACAAAACCCCGGAAGCCGCTCTTGAACTATTTGAGGATATGGCCATGAACACCTATCAGAGGAATGTGCCAAGATCCCGCCCAAACAAACCTGCAGGTATGTACGAAGTGGATAACGTCTCCCAGCTGGCACTACAAGTGGAAAAGCTTAGCAAAAAGATATCTGAAATGAATGCTCCTTCCACACCTCAGGTTTGGGAATTCGCAAAAGCCACCTCCGAACAAGCTGATTACGTAGGCAATAGAAATGCTTATAATAATTATTCTGCTTCTAATTTTCATGCACCTGGTTTTCAATTACCGAATAATTATAATCCTGCGCTGCGTAATCACCCGAACTTTTCTTGGAGTAATCCTGCAAACACAACTCACCCGCCTCTACAAAATGAATTTACACCACCTCCACCCCCTGTTAACTTCAAAAACCTCCATCTTTGGAGGAGATGTTTTCAAAATATATAAGTATGAACGAAGCAACCGTCCGGAACTTAGCCGGATCCGTTAAAAATCTAGAAAACCAAATCGGGCAGCTCGCCAAAATAATATTCGAGCGACCGCTCGGGACTCTTCCCGCTAACACCGAGCCCAACCCGAAAGAGCAAGCGAAAGCTGTAACTCTTCGGAGTGGAAAGCAAGTATCCGGTCCGGTTAGCGAAGAGCCCGAGGCAAGATCCGACCCTATTTTAAAAACACCACTCACTCAAACAGATTTTATCACTCCACCTCATATTTTCAAAAACAACCCCGCCCCGCCTTATCCATCTCAACTCAACAAGGAAAAATTAGATGATCAATATCATCGCTTCCTGGAAATGTTTAAGCAAATACACATCAATTTGCCCTTCCATGAAGCGATATCACAAATGCCCAAGTACGCTAAGTACCTGAAGGATCTTCTAACTAATAAGAAAAAGCTAGAAACCTATCGCACGTAACTTTAAATGCTGAGTGTTCCGCTGTCCTAACAAATAAATTACCGAAAAAGGCTAACGATCCGGGTAGTTTTTCTATCCCGTGCCTCTTTGGTGATCTATTTGTAAAGAACGCGTTGGCCGACTTGGGAGCAAGCATCAACTTAATGCCATTCTCCTTGTTTAAGAAGTTAGGAGTGGGCACCCTTAGCCCTACACGTATGAGTATACAACTAGCAGATAGGACGATAAAATATCCGCTGGGAATTGTGGAGGACGTGCTCGTAAAAGTAGACAAATTCATCTTCCCGGTGGATTTTGTCATTTTGGACATTGAAGAGGATGTCGAGGTTCCCCTAATCCTTGGCCGCCCCTTCCTTGCCACCTCCCGAGCTATCATTGATGTGAGTAATGGTAAGCTATTCCTCCGAGTTGGAGATGATGAAGTAACCTTCTCCATAACACCCTCTATGAAAAATACCCTAGAAAATGACGATTCGTGTTTTTTCTTAGATGTGTTAAGTGAAGACCCTTCTTTTTGTATTTCTGAAAATGGTTCTTCTTCTTTTTGTTCATCTTCAAACACCTCCACTGAAATATTACAAGAAATGAAAATGGCCATTGCTCCCGCCCCCTCAAATTTTCAAATTAAATCAAAATTTTTTGAAGAAATTACTTTTGAAAAAGAAAAATCTTTCAAATCTTCATATGAGGAACCTCCCACTTTAGAACTTAAAGAACTACCCAATCATTTAAAATATGAATTTTTAGAAAAAGACTCTAAGTTACCAGTAATAGTGTCGGCCCATTTAAGTGGATCTGAAAATGCCAAATTGCTAAAAGTTTTACAAAAACACCGCCAAGCAATTGCTTGGCAGATTTCTGATATTAAGGGCATAAGTCCATCTTTCTGCATGCACAAAATTGTAATGGAAGATAATTCACAAAATTCTATTCAACCTCAACGCCGATTAAACCCAAACATGAAAGAAGTAGTAAAGGGTGAGGTCGTGAAATTATTAGACGCAGGAATTATCTATCCAATTTCAGATAGCAAATGGGTAAGCCCCGTTCAAGTAGTTCCTAAAAAGGGAGGTATCACGGTAGTGTTAAATGATAATAATGACTTAATCCCAACACGGACGGTGACTGGGTGGCGTATGTGTATTGATTATCGCAAATTGAATGACGCCACCCGCAAGGACCATTTCCCCTTGCCATTCATCGATCAAATCTTAGAACGATTATCCGGCCATAGCTTTTATTGTTTTCTCGATGGTCTCTCGGGCTACTTCCAAATTCCCATCTCGCCCGAGGACCAGGAGAAAACGACGTTTACTTGTCCTTTCGGCACCTTCACCTATCGAAGAATGCCGTTTGGCTTATGTAATGCGCCGACAACATTTCAACAGTGTATGTTGGCCATTTTCGACAAGTACGTAGAAAGTATTATGGAGGTATTTATGGACGACTTTTCCGTGTTTGGTGATTCCTTCGATTTTTGTTTAGAAAATTTAGAAAAAGTGTTAGAACGGTGTGAGGAGACCAATCTCGCCCTGAACTGGGAAAAATGTCATTTCATGGTACGGGAGGGATTGGTTTTAGGTCATAAGATATCAGCAAGAGGAATTGAGGTCGATGAAGCAAAAATAGAAGTGATCGAAAAACTGCCACCGCCAACCAACGTTAAGGCCATAAGAAGCTTTCTAAGACATGCCGGTTTTTACCGGCGGTTTATAAAAGATTTTTCGAAAATTACCAAACCACTCACTCATCTTTTAGAAAAAGACACTCCATTTATTTTTGATGATACATGCTTATCTGCTTTTCAATTAATCAAAAATAAGCTAATAAATGCGCCAATTATGATAGCTCCAATCTGGGACCTTCCATTCGAAATCATGTGCGATGCAAGTAGCTTTGCGGTGGGAGCCGTTTTAGGACCACGTATATCTAAAAACTTCCACCCTATTTTCTACGCAAGTAAAACACTTACATTCGCGCAAGCGAACTATACCACAACGGAGAAAGAATTATTAGCAGTTATTTTTGCATTCGACAAATTTCGACCTTATATTACGCTTTCAAAAATTATTGTTTTTACGGACCACTCGGCCCTCAAATATTTACTTTCTAAACCGGATGCCAAACCACGCTTACTTCGCTGGGTCTTACTCCTCCAGGAGTTCGACTTGGAAATCCGAGATAAAAAGGGGGCTGAGAATTTGGCCGCGGACCATCTTTCACGATTAGATAACCCATTTATTGAAGATTTAAATGAACAAACTTTTAATGATTATTTTCCCGACGAGAAGTTATTATCAATCAACACTACTCCTTCTCCTTGGTTTGCAAACTTCGCCAACTACTTAGTAGCTCGAGTCCTCCCAAAAGAATTTTCCTATCAGCAAAAGAAGAAATTCTTCTCTGACCTGAAGAATTATTTTTGGGAGGACCCGTATCTGTTTCGAGTTTGTGCAGACCAAGTAGTAAGGAGATGTGTTTCTTTCGAAGAAGGACAAAATATTTTCAAACACTTACACGAAGGACCGACTGGTGGGCACTATCAAGCCAATCGGACCGCTCACAAAGTACTTAGTGCAGGCTTTTATTGGCCTAGCCTTTTTAAAGATGCCCAATCTTTTGTGAGACGGTGCGATAGCTGCCAACGGACCGGAAATATCTCAAATAAAAATGAAATGTTGCAAAATTATTTCCTCGAGTGCGAAGTTTTCGACCTTTGGGGAATTGATTTTGTAGGTCCTCTTCCTTCTGGCCATGGTAATAAATACATTTTAGTTGCGGTAGACTACGTGTCTCGATGGGCAGAGGCCCAAGCTCTTCCTACCAATGACTCCCGAGTCGTTATTATTTTCTTAAAAAAATTATTTTCTCGATTCGGTACTCCTAGGGCCATCGTTAGCGATAGGGGTTCGCACTTTTGTAACGCACAATTTGCAAAAACACTTTTAAAATATGGCGTTACACATAAGCTTTCAACTGCTTACCACCCCCAAACTAACGGCCTGGTCGAGGTAGTGAATAGAGAAATCAAACGTATTTTAGAAAAAACTATTTCCACCTCACGTAAGGACTGGTCACATAAATTAGACGATGCTCTATGGGCTTACCGAACAGCGTACAAGACCGCCATCGGTTGTACACCGTATCGGTTAGTATATGGGAAATCGTGCCATTTACCAGTCGAATTAGAACATCGTGCTTTCTGAGCCCTTAAATTTTTAAATTTTGATCCCCACTCCACCGCCGATCTTCGAAAATTCCAACTCAACGAACTCGATGAGTGGCGCTCCAATGCGTATGAAAATAATAAATTATATAAGGAACGAACGAAATGCTTTCACGATAAAAATTTAAGGCACCCGAAAACATTTAAACCAGGCGACCAAGTATTACTTTATAATTCTCGTCTACGTTTATTTCCTGGAAAATTAAAATCTAGATGGTCAGGTCCTTTTAATGTAAAGGAAGCTTATCCGTATGGAACTGTTTTAATATCACACCCCAATAAGGGTGATTTCAAGGTTAATGGGCATCGTCTAAAACTTTATTTTTCTGGTGACAATGTTGACATGGACAGTGAAAAACTTCTTTTGTCTGGACTGTAATAATTTGGATTAACTTTTGAACTATATTCTTTTAGTCGAGCTCAAACGACATTAAATAGAGGGCGCTCTTGGGAGGCAACCCAAGGTTTTTAAAATTTGTTGTTTTAATTTTTCTTTGGCCCTGGATGGCTCCGATACTCTCAACTTCGGCGATCGCCTGCTTCAACATTGCTGGTTTCAAGAAAAATTCAAGATGATATTTCATGAAGATTCAAAGCGCCAACAAGGGGGAGCGGCATCACACATCCTTTCAAGCCCATAAATCCAGGGAAGTGTCTGTTTCAGTTTTTCAGTTTTAATTTCTTTTCTTAGTTACCCCTTCCTTCACTCTCCTTTTCCATTGAGGATAATGTCTATCGTAAGCTTGGGGGAGAATGTCTTCTTTTCTTTTGTTTTAGTAGTCTAAATTAGATTTTGGTAAAATCAATAGTACCCCTTGCTTTATGTTTTGTTTTTCCCAAAATATTTTATATAGCCTTAGTTAATTTCAAAATTTCTAATCCTACTTTTAATTATGTTTCACAAGTAAATTGTTGACTCATGTAGTGTTCTAATTTTAGGTAGCATGTTAATCTGAAAAGTTTTTTCTAAAATCTTGTACTTTCCTTATCGTTTTCTCTTTTATCTTCTTTACTTTCGTAAAAATTCTTCATCCACTATTTTTCTCTTCATTTTTAGATATATTTTGCAAGGTTAACTTTTGATTTGTGTAGTAAATGTGAATAATCCTAGACGCTTATTATTCTTATTTTCAGGATAAGTTCATTAGTCTTTATTTAATATCTAAGGCTTACTTTTTGAAATCCTTCAAAACTCATGCTTTAAATAAATTTAGAGAGCAATGAAAATGATTTAGGCCATTTTTGTTTTAAGTTTGAGCCTTCATGCCAACCCTTAAAAAGAAACCCGTTGTTAGCCTCTTTTGAGCCTTTTCCCATGTTTTATTGTCACCTCCACTTATCAAATTTTTCACCAAAGCCAAAATTTCCAAACCTATTTGAATCACACTAACACTTTGAGTTTTATTTAAATTTCTAAAAGAGTGTGATTGGTTTATTGCATGGAGAGCTTCAAAGAAAAGAATTTGCTCAAAAAGGAGATATTTTAAGCATATTTGTATTAGTTATCTTTGCCAAAATTTCAAAATTAAAAAAAAAATGGCTATGAAAGAGAAAGAAAGAAAATATGATATATGCTTATAATGAAGGATCGCCTCTTATCATTCATATCGAAAATTTTATAAAACTCATGTTTATGGTTTAGTGTGATTATAGCAATCACTTTTATCTTCGATTTCCATTCCAAATCATATGCCTAAACCAAACATTTCGGTCCTAATAAAGTCCTCTTGATTCATGCTCCTAAATTTGCTTTAGCTAAGTAAAGAAGAAAAGTAGAATAGTTAAGTCTTGGGTATGAATTTAGATCCTTGTTCTTAGAATGATATAATTATAATTTGTCTCTTAGGGTTAAGTAACAATTCAATGCACTATCTCACTTGTTACTTTGCTCAATTTTATTTTAAAACTTTTTAGTTAAAATTTTGGATGATTTATTTTTGTTAGTAAAGGGTATAAAAATTAAGCTTAAATAAAGTACTTATTTTAGGTTTCCTTTTCACTATTCTCCCTACTTGGAATTTCGCAAGGTACTCGTGTTTAGCATAATTACATCTTTTTAATTAGTCATTTTGTTTTATTAGCTAAAGCATATTTCTTTGCTTGGGGACAAGCAAAGTGTAAGCTTGGGGGAATTTGATAATGCTAAATCTAGTTAGTTTAATTAGGTTATTTTTTAGGTTATTTACTCTTACTTTTTGCTTATTGTTGTTTACCTAAATGCAATTTTGGTTCATTTTCCTATTTTTAGTGCTAACTTAAGTTTTCTGAATTTTCAGGTCAAAAATGCAAAATTTCCTAAGTCACGCCCTAGGTCACGCCCGTGACCTAGGGCGTGTAAGTTGCTGTTTCCAGTTAAGCTGCTGCCAACATAATTCAGAAGATCTGGTCAGACACGCCCAAAGTACACGGCCGTGACACACAAGTCACGCCCGTGACAGGCAAGCCACGCCCGTGACCAGCCCGTGAACAGCTCAGATTCGACCAGCTGACCACCGAATTGGTCACGCCACTGTTACACGGGCGTGCTTCCAGTCACGCCCGTGACTGCCACGTCAGCCAGCCGCCAGCGCCCATGATCGCCGCCAGCGCCCATGACCCGAGCAAACCACCGAAATGGTCACGCCCTCAGTCACGGGCGTGACCTAGGGCGTGACCCATCAAATCGCGTCAGAATCGTGCGCCGAACCTGATCCAGCCGCAGAATTGATTAAACAATGTCACATCCCTAGTCACGGGCGTGACTGAGGCGTGACCGAGGCAGAAAAATTTCTATAAATTGAAATGACCTCCAAGCTTTCCCCATTCAGTTTTTGGAGAGAGAACTAGTGCTACTACTCTATTTTCAGTGATTTTCATGTCATTTTATTCTCTTTCTCTCTCTCTCTCTCTCTCTCTCTCTCTCTCTTATTTCAATGCATTTCCTTTTCTAGTTTTCATATGAATGTTGTAATGCCTTTGTAATTTCCTTTTATAGTGTATTACTAATGCTTAGTAGGCTTTCCATGCAATTGTAATCTCAGTTGAACTTTTGTTTAATAAGAATGATATGTTTTTGTTCTCTTAAAATCTTCATCATTTCTCTCTCCTACCCCTCCAACATGAGTAACTAAATCCTCATAGTACTCGATCTTGATGATCTGAGGATGAGTTGATCAAGTTATGATCCTTTAGTCTTCTTTCACTTTCTAAAGTGTTGGGCCTTAGATTTACTCTTAATTAAAATTTAGTGGAGCTATATTATCGATATATAATCCCCACCTTTGCTTTCATTCTTGGATAGCCGAGAGGCCGATAGTCTGAAGTGAGCACTTAAGAGTAAAGAGAGTTACACACATTTTCTCGAGAGAGAATGACGTAAATCTCCTGGATTGGAGTCAAACCCAATAGCGGGGTTCACCACTTAAAGCGAGTTTTAGGTATTCAAATACGGGACGAGAGTTCGGTCGGATTTTCCTAAACTCAGTTGGGCATATCTTCGAGAGAAGCATGTTCAAACTATAGGAACCCCCACGGTCAAGCTACCCTTACTTTATTAAGTTTTAAGTTTGCTTTTGAATTTTGATCAACTTAAGCCGAAGTAAGTCAAGATCGAGTGCTATTTTTTAATCATCGTTTAGCCATACTTTTATCCAGCTTTTATTTCAACTTAGCAGACAAAACCTTCAAAAAAAATCATTAAGATAAAATAATAGTAATTCGTTTGAGTATAAGTAATCAACGGTTCTCGGATTTTAATACGACACTTGTGTTCCTATACTACAGTTCGATAGGTATACTTGCCTTCTCGGATTGCTAGTTCGGATTTCATTTCGTGCAAGCGGAATTTTAATCAACACCGCCGCAGGGTCCCGAATGTCTCTTCGAGGTCTCGGAGGTGAGACCCAAGGTCTCGGCTCTTCACCATGAGGTCGTCAACATAGACTTCTAAATTTCTTCCTTTCTGCTCGCGGAAGACCCTATCCATCATCCTTTGCTACGTAGCCCCTGCGTTCTTGAGCCCGAAGGGCATCATCTTATAGCAATACCATCCATCCCCCGTGATGAAGGAAACATCCTTGATGTCTGGGGGATGCATGCGGATTTGATGGTAACCTGAAAAAGCATCTAAGAAAGACATTACAGAAAAACCAATGGCTGAGTCAACCAGCGCGTCGATTCTGGGCAGGGGGTAGCAATCTTTCGGGCATGATTTATTAAGAAGCGAAAAGTCGATACACATACGCCACTTACCTCCTCCCTTTTTTACCATAACGACGTTGGAGACCCAGCCTGGATACTGGATCTCCGATACAAATCCGGCTTGCAGGAGTTTGCCCACCTCCTCGCAGATGGGCCCTTCTAGCTTGTCTGCGACGGCCCTCCTCTTCTGGCGGATGGGGCGGGCGCCGGGGTCGAGGTTGAGGCGATGGCAAGCCACATCCGCGTCGATCCCGGGCATTTCCGCGGCGCTCCAAGCGAAGACGTCCACATTCTTCTGTACGCAAGCCAGAATCTCTGCTTGATTTTCTGGGCTGAGTTCTCCGCTGACCCAGACTTTTTCCACTACCCCCAGCCGGGTGGTGACCTTGAGCTCTACGACCTCGTCCACAGCCTCCAACCGGGACTGCTCTCCCCAAGCCTTCTCCTCTTCGGCACACGTGGGAGCCTGGGATTCCTCCTCGACTTCCTTTTCTACCACCATCAGCTCTTCTGCCCTTCCCTCCTGGGCCTTCTCTTCTTCTTCCTCTCTTTCCGCCCGGGGTTCCTCAGCTACCCCTTCCTGGGCATGGACTTCATATCCTTCCAACTTCCCCTCAGCTACCTCCTTACCTCCGTCTTCGGCCGCCTCCTCCATCATCCTATCCCACTTCTCAGCTTCTCCCATCCAGGAGATGGTGTTGACAGCCGTTACGTAGCACTGTCTTGCCACCTTGGGATCCCCCCTGATCCGCACCTGAACCCCTCCGTCGTTGAACTTGAGGCATTGATGAAAGGTGGAAGGGACACAGCGGAACGCGCTGATGAGTGGCCATCCGAAGATAGCGCTGTAACTACTTAGGGCGTCCACAATGACAAAAGGACAGTTTCGGGACTGCCCACCCAGGGTCACATGAAGCCCTACTCCCCCTTCTACTTCTTTCCTCTCCCCCGAGAATCCAAACAAAGGGCCATCTGAGGCCAACACCCTCCGGGGCTCCACCCCCATCTTGTCAAACGCCTTCTTGAAGATGACGTTGACCGAACTTCCGTTGTCCACTAGGATCCGGGAGACTGTGAAGTTCTCAATCGCCGTCTGGATGACCAGTGCGTCACAGAACGGGTCCTCGTAGCCCGGCATGTCTTTCTGAGTGAACACGATTTTTTCGGCAGGGGGTGGAGCGGTGGATGTCGAAGCTACGCTTCGGCGGTAGATGGTATGGAGGCTAGCCTTGCGGGTCGCCTCCACCCCTACCCCCACCCCCCCCCCCCATGGATCACCCCGATCCCTCCTCTACTTCCCAAATCGGTTCTATCCTCACACCTTTCCTCCTCCTCCTCTCGAGGTTCAACCTCCACGATCCTTATTGGCTGCTGCGGTGGTGGTGCGGGCACTCTGCCCCTCTTCACTTCTAGGAACTCCAGACAGGTGTCCGTTGAGTGGCCTTCCACATCATGGAAGATACAAAATGGCACCGCCACTTCCCTTGCCTCGGCCTCTGCCACCCTATTCCTTCTCCTCCTAGCGGCTGCCGTTTCCGCCTCTCCTCCCCTTCCCCTTCCTCTTCCTCGTCCAATCGCCATGGCCTGTTGGGGAGGGGGAGGCATTTGCATCGGACCTTGCCTCCACCTTAACTGGGGGGGCCTCCATTGACCTCCGACATGGTTACCCCTTCCTGGGCCGTAACCCCTTCCCTGCCCTTGCAATCCTCCCCCTTGCGGCCTCCATTCTCCCTCCGGGGCCCGGGGCTCTTCCCTTCTCCTGACCTCCTGCTGCCTCACCTCTGGCTCACTGAGCTTTGCTAGCCTCCTGGTGAGCTCCGGATTGGCTTCCTCACTTGCGACTTCCTCCGACACCCTCTCCATCAGCTCTTCAAAGGAGACGGGGGCTTTTCTCTTCAACGCCATCTTGAAGAAACTCTCTTTCAACCTGACCGTGAAGGCGAGTTGGAGTGCAAACCCAGGCATCTCCTGAGTGAGCTGTACTTCCTCCTGGAACCGATCGGCATACTGAGCTAGCGACTCCCTGGGTCCCTGTTTTACTGTGAAGAGGGAATCAGCGTCCTTCTTCCTCTTTTTTGAGGTCGAGAACCTCAGCAAAAAGCTCCGGCGCAAATCTTCGAACGAGTAGATTGACCCTGCAGGGAGATGATGGAACCAGTCCCTGGCCTCCTCCTTGAGGGTGATGGCAAAGAGCCGACACTTGAAGGCATCTGACATCGGCCTGATGGAGACCGAGTCTTCGAAACTCTGCAGGTGTTGGACAGGGTCGTCTCTACCGTTGTAGTACACCCGGTCCCATTCTCCAAATCCTCCCGGGACGGGTGCGGAAAGCACCAACTCGCAAAAGGGGCTTCCCCCTCCTGTCACTCTTCCCGGCTCCACTCGTCCCCCAAGCTCGCTCGCCAAACTTGAGCTCGCCGGGACTGTGCTCGCGAGGGCGGTGCTCGCTTGAACCACTCGGACAGTCGCCGCTTCCTCTTGGCGTGCACTCTCCAGTGACGCGCTCACTGGGATGGAGCTCGCCAGCGCTGAGCTCGCCAGCACGGAGCTCGCCGGACTGGCGAACAACACCCGCCCTTCCTGGCTCTGACCTAAGCCGACGACAACTTCTTTTCCAGCCCTTCCTCCTGGTGCCCTCTCGCCGACTGCTGTTGGGGGAGTGGTCGCCTGAGGTGCCGGGGTCGCAAACTCACTTCGCAGAGCTGTGACCGTGAACCCCAAGGTGTCGAGCACCTCCTTTCTGAAATCCGCGAGCATCCTAGCCATCGCCTCCTGAGGAGTCTCGCCGAACTCCTCGCCCTGCTCCTCATCTCCTGCCATAACCCTTCTCTGGAACTTTCTTGAACCAGCCACGCTCCACGCTCACCGCACCAAAATGTTGAAACCGATTTCTCGGTCTCTCGTAGAGCTCGGGGCCCTCACCGATATGAGGGGTGGCTAGTCCTTACTAATCCCTCGAGGAGGGAAGGCGGAAGATTAGGAAACCGACTAAGACCTTAGTCACAGCGAGGAGGTCCCTCCACTAACCCGGAAGATCGTTGAGCGCTTCCCCTCCCAAGCCAAAGCTGAGACTCGGGCACCTTGGAGAGCTCTGGAAATGCTAACCAAAGGAAGCCTAAGGAGAGGGAAGCTGAAGTGAGATCCTCTCCAAAGGTGCCCTTAAGGTCCTATTTATAGATTTTCTGGTCTGGTCTGCAAATAACAGGATTCTGCCTTTAGATTTTACTATCTGCACCCCAAATGGGTCTGTTAACAGCCAAGCTCCGCTGTTTGGAGAGGCTAAGGGCAGACCACCAAGGGTAAAATGGTATGTTGCCCCTAATGATTTATGGGTAAGGGGTTGCGATGACCTTGCTGAAGGAGCTCTCGCAGGCCTTCTCACGGGTCAATCCGGGGGATCACCTCGCGAGAGCCTTGCTGAAGGAGTTCTCGCGGGTCCTCTCGTGAATACGACCTGCGGCATCTCTTTTAGAAGGTCGTCTCGCGAGGACCTCGCCGCTCCCGTCTCGCTTGATTTCCACGCTCACCGCACCAAAATGTTGAAACCGATTTCTCGGTCTCTCGTAGAGCTCGGGGCCCTCACCGAGATGAGGGGTGGCTAGTCCTTACTAATCCCTCGAGGAGGGAAGGCGGAAGATTAGGAAACCGACTAAGACCTTAGTCACAGCGAGGAGGTCCCTCCACTAACCCGGAAGATCGTTGAGCGCTTCCCCTCCCAAGCCAAAGCTGAGACTCGGGCACCATGGAGAGCTCTGGAAATGCTAACCAAAGGAAGCCTAAGGAGAGGGAAGCTGAAGTGAGATCCTCTCCAAAGGTGCCCTTAAGGTCCTATTTATAGATTTTCTGGTCTGGTCTGCAAATAACAGGATTCTGCCTTTAGATTTTACTATCTGCACCCCAAATGGGTCTGCTAACAGCCAAGCTCCGCTGTTTGGAGAGGCTAAGGGCAGACCACCAAGGGTAAAATGGTAAGATGCCCCTAATGATTTATGGGTAAGGGGTTGCGATGACCTTGCTGAAGGAGCTCTCGCAGGCCTTCTCGCGGGTCAATCCAGGGGATCACCTCGCGAGAGCCTTGCTGAAGGAGTTCTCGCGGGTCCTCTCGCGAATACGACCCGCGGCATCTCTTTTAGAAGGTCATCTCGCGAGGACCTCGCCGCTCCCGTCTCGCTTGATTTCCTTACTTGGCGAATATCGGGGTTGTACACGGAAGATTAGGAAACCGACTAAGACCTTAGTCACAGCGAGAAGCTCCCTCCACTAACCCGGAAGATCGTTGAGCGCTTCCCCTCCCAAGCCAAAGCTAAGACTCGGGCACCTTGGAGAGCTCTGGAAATGCTAACCAAAGGAAGCCTAAGGAGAGGGAAGCTGAAGTGAGATCCTCTCCAAAGGTGCCCTTAAGGTCCTATTTATAGATTTTCTGGTCTGGTCTGCAAATAACAGGATTCTGCCTTTAGATTTTACTATCTGCACCCCAAATGGGCCTGCTAACAGCCAAGCTCCGCTGTTTGGAGAGGCTAAGGGCAGACGACCAAGGGTAAAATGGTAAGTTGCCCCTAATGATTTATGGGTAAGGGGTTGCGATGACCTTGCTGAAGGAACTCTCGCAGGCCTTCTCGCGGGTCAATCCGGGGGATCACCTCGCGAGAGCCTTGCTGAAGGAGTTCTCGCGGGTCCTCTCGCGAATACGACCCACGGCATCTCTTTTAGAAGGTCGTCTCGCGAGGACCTCGCCGCTCCCGTCTCGCTTGATTTCCTTACTTGGCAAATATCGGGGTTGTACACGGGGGGTGCATGCGGATTTGATGGTAACCTGAAAAAGCATCTAAGAAAGACATCACTGGAAAACTGATGGCTGAGTCAACCAGCGCGTCGATTCTAGGCAGGGGGTAACAATCCTTAGGGCATGATTTATTAAGCACAGAAAAGTCGATACACATCCTCCATTTACCTCCTCCCTTCTTCACCATAACGACGTTGGAGACCCAGCCTGGATACTGGATCTCTAATACAAAGCCTGCCTGTAGGAGCTTGCCAACCTCCTCACGGATGGGCCCTTCCAGATTGTCGGCGATGGCCCTCCTCTTCTGGTGGATAGGGCGGGTGCCGGGGTCGAGGTTGAGGCGATGGCAAGCCACATCCGCGTCGATCCCGGGAATTTCCGCGGCGCTCCAAGCGAAGACGTCTACGTTCTTCTGCACGCAAGCCAGAATCTCTGCTTGATCTTCCGGGCTGAGTCCTCCGCTGACCTGGACCTTCTCCACCACCCCTAGCCAGGTGGTGACCTCTAGCTCCACGATCTCGCCCATGGCCTCCAGCCGGGATTGCTCTCCCCCAATCCTCTCCTCCTCAGCACAAGCGAGAGCCTGGGTTCCTTCCTTTACCTCCTCCTCTACCACCATCAGCTCCTCTGCCCCTCCTACCGGGGTCTTCTCTCCTTTTTCCTCTTCCTCTCCTCCCTCCGCCCGGGGTTCCTCAACAACCCCCTCCTGGGCATGGACTTCTTCTCCCTCCATCTTCTCCTCAGCTCCTTTCTCTCCTCCAGCTTCTGCCGCCTCCTCCATCATCTTATCGAATTCTTCCGCCTCTCCCATCCAGGCGATGGTGTTGACAACCATCACATAGCACGGTCTCGCCATCTTGGGGTATCCTCGGATCCGGACCTGGACTCCACCTGCGTTGAATTTTAGACACTGGTGGAAGGTGGAAGGGACGCATCTAAATGCGCTGACGAGAGGACGCCCAAAAATAGCGTTGTAGCTGCTTGGGGCATCCACTATCACGAAGCGGCAGTTTCGGGACTGCCCTCCAAGGGTCACATGGAGCCCCACTCCACCTTCTACTTCCATCCTTTCTCCTGAGAAGCCGAACAGGGGGCCATCCGAGGCTAACACCCTCTTGGATTCCACCTTCATCTCGTCAAACGCCTTCTTGAAGACGACGATGACTGAGCTACCATTGTCGACTAGAATCCTTAAGACGGTGAAGTTCTTGATGGCGGTCTGGATGACCAACGCATCGCAGAAAGGGTCCTCGTAGCACGGCATGTCCTTCTAGGAGAAAGCGATTCTCACCGCTGGGGGTGGAGCCGTAGATGTTGAGGCCACGCTCCGCCGATAGATGGTATGAAGGCTGGCCTTGCGTGTTGCCTCCACCCCTACCCCCCCCCCCCCCCCCCCATGGATCACCCCGATCCCTCCTCTACTTCCCACATTGTAACACCCTGCCAGTACGAATAGTATAACAGTAGGTCCGGCCGGGACCCCACGCCATACAAACCACACTAGCTAGGAGTTAAAAGGTGATAAACAGAAAGAACTACAATAGAGTATACTAAACACTAGAGGAAGCATAATGATTTAACATTTCCATTAGAATTGTCCACTATCATAGGAATGAAACCATGAAATAGAGTTATGGCCTTAAGGCCTTACATTTAACAAATGTACTAAAACTCCAAAACATACATCGGCACGCAGGCCGGCAATACATGAGAAAGCTAAAAAAAGGAGGTTGGCCTTCAAGGGCCAACTCAGCAAAGGGGCCACCGCCCGCTATTTCCCACTAGGCTCACCTGCACCTGCATAAGAACATTTCACCAAGTGGTGGCAAACAAAGTAACGGTCAGCACAGCTGACCAAATTATAACGACCCCACCCCTTTACCGGGGTGGCGGAGCTTCTACCCTGCAAGCAAGCCATACTAGCACAAGTACTAATATAAAGAAGGTGCAACTACACAAGGTGAGGTTTCAAGCACATTCAATCTTCTAGGTTGAGCATAAAAAAGGAGGGAACCTAGGTATGCACATGATGTTGGTTGGGTTCACCCGAAGGTTCCCCACAACCGCCTAAACAACCGCATGAGGCTAACAACATCAATTCCACAAAACACTCCACCGTAAGGGCCATCGCCTTAGGTGGGAAAAAGAGCTTTTGGTCGGTCTAGGTAAATCACCTTCCACGACCTCTCCCATGATCACTGGTCGTGCGCGAAGAGGAGAATGGTCGTGCGATAAGCCGAGACAGAACTCTGATTCCTTGCGAATGAACGCACGATCACTGGTCGTGCGCGAAGAGGACAATGGTCGTGCGCAGAGAACTGTTGTGGAATTTTTAGCCTATCCCGAGCGCAACACTACCACTCCGCCTACTTCGCTGAACTAAGAATTTTGGGGTGTTACAACTCCACCTCCCTTAAAAGAATTTCGTCTCGAAATTTCGAAAACAGTAATAGCAGGAATTACAGTTATAAATTACCTGAGAGGAATAGCTCGGGGTACTCCGCAAGCATCGCTTGCTCTCTCTCCCAAGATAGCTCCTCTCGGCCGCAATTATGCCACCGGACTTTCACCATCCGAATGGACTTATTCCGCAACTGCTTTACTTCGGTATCTTCGATGCGTAAGGGCTTGACTTTCGTCGACAACCCACTATCAACCGGCACTTTGCCAACTGCAACGATGTGAGTAGGCTCTTGCACCGCCTTTCTCAAAACTGAAATGTGAAACACGTCGTGTAGACCGCTCAGCTCTGCAGATAGTGCAAGCCGATAAGCCGCATCACCAACACGCTCCACGATCTCAAACGGTCCTAAGTACCTTGGGCTGAGCTTTTTCAAGCGTCGGATCCTTGATACCCCTTTGAACGGTTTGATCTTCAAGTAAACCCGGTCACCGACGGCGAACTCTAGGTTCCTATGCTTGGCGTTGAAATATTTTGCTTGCCTATCCTGGGCAATCAATAGCCTTTCACGTATAGTTCGGATCGTCGAAGTTGCTTCCTCAACATCCTTTCACTTTAATAGCTTAGTATCGCCCGTTTCTGCCCAAGACAACGGCGTGCGACACTTCTTACCATAGAGGGCCTCGAAAGGAGCCATCTTTATACTGGCTTGGTAGCTATTATTGTAGGCGAACTCAATCATATAGAGATGATCTTCCCACTTCTTTCCAAAATCTAGAGCGCACATTCGGAGCATATCCTCCATAGCCCTGTTGGTCCTCTCGGTCTGTCCATCCGTTTGCGGGTGGAAGGCCGTGCTGAACATCAATTTAGTGCCCAACAGTTCATGGATAAGCCTCCAATCTTTCGATGTGAAACGCCCGTCACGATCGCTGACGATGCTACGAGGGACACCGTGCAGCCTCACAACACTATCGACATAGAGCTTCGCTAGCTTTTCTACAGAATCATCCTTCCGGTTCAGAATAAAATGCGATACCTTCGTCAATCGGTCCACGATCACCCAGATGGCATCGTTTCCCTGTTGCGATCTCGGTAATCCGTGCACGAAATCCATCGAAATATCGTCAAACTTCCATTCCGGAATCGGCAAGGACTTCAAAAATCCACCGGGACGTTGACATTCCACCTTCACCAACGCGCAAGTGTTACACTTGGCCACGTAGAGGGCAATGTCTTTCTTCATATCCGGCCACCAGAAAAGTTTCTTCATGTCCATGTACATTTTCGTGCTCCCAGGGTGGATCGAGTACTTGGTATGATGAGCCTCGTACATCAACTCCGCCCATAGAGTACCAACGTTTGGGACGCACAATCTACCATTCTTCCACATAAGGCCATCTTCGAAAGAGAAATCTGCGTTTAACCCGTCAACGGTTTCCGCTTTATAGCGTTTCATGCTCTCGTCCATCTCCAATGCCTGTCGAACTCGGTCGGCAAGGTGGTATTGAACCTCCATCCAGTTCAAGCATGCTGAAGTAGACGCTCTTCGATCAACGCAAATGATCTCCATTTCTTCCAGCTCGCGGATTAGACGCTCATCGTGCATCAAAATCCAATTTGCCTGAGCGGGAGCCCGACGACTCAACGCGTCCGCAACTACATTCCCCTTTCCAGGAGTATACTTGATGTCGAAGGTGTAGTCCCCAAGGAACTCCATCCACCTCCTTTGACGCATATTCAACTCCCTTTGATCCAGCAGGTACTTGAGGCTCTTGTGGTCGGTAAAGATGTCGATCTTCACGCCATACAAATAATGCCTCCACAGCTTAAGAGCAAATACCACGGCCGCTAGCTCCAAATCATGGACCGGGTAATTCCTCTCATGAACCTTTAGTTGCCTGGAGCCGTAGGCAATTACCTTTCCGAACTGCACTAGGACACAACCCAAACCACTCCCTGAGGCGTCGCTATAAATTTCGTAGCCTTTCGCACCACATGGCGAGCATAGAATGGGCGCCGTGGTCAGACGGCTCTTCAGCTCTTCAAAAGCTCGTGCGCACTCGGGCGACCAAACGAACTTATGATCTTTCCTAGTCAGTTTAGTGAGAGGGAGTGCAATCCTCGAGAAGTTTTCCACAAAGTGCTTATAATAGCCGGCAAGTCCTAAGAAACTTCGGACTTCCGCTACGTTTTTCAACAAAGGCCACGCTCGGACCGCTTCTATCTTCGACGGATCAACTGCAATTCCTTCTCCACTAACAACATGACCAAGGAATGCTACTGACGATAGCCAAAACTCGCACTTGGAGAACTTGGCATATAGCTGACTCCTCCTCAAGGTGCTCAGAACTGCGTGCAGATGCCCTACATGCTCCTCTTTCGACTGAGAGTATACCAAAATGTCGTCGATGAAGACGATCACAAATTGATCCAAATACTCTCGAAACGTCCTGTTCATTAAGTCCATGAATACGGACGGTGCATTAGACAGACCGAACGGCATCACCGTGAACTCATAGTGCCCAAAACGGGTACTGAATGCTGTTTTTGGAATGTCACATTCCCTTATTCGCAGTTGATAATAGCCGGACCTTAGGTCCAGCTTGGAGTAAACTGTCGACCCAACCAGTTAGTCGAATAAATCATCGATTCTTGGAATCGGATATCGGTTCTTCTCGGTCAACTTGTTTAGCTCTCGATAATCAATACATAGACGCAAGCTCCCGTCCTTCTTTTTCACAAAGAGGACCGGTGCACTCCAAGGCGATGAACTTGGACGTACGTAGCCTTGCTCTAGCAGCTCTTGCAATTGGACCTTCAGCTCTGCCAGTTCCTTTGGCGCTATCTGGTACGGTGAGCGGGCCACAGGTTTGGCACCTGGCACCAACTCGATACAGAAATCAATCTCCCGATGAGGCGGAGCCCCAGGGAGTTCGTTAGGAAACACGTCGGCGTACTCCGCTACAACTGGGACATCACATAACCTGGGCTTTGGCTCCGAAGCCTCCAACAAAGTGAAGAACAACTCGGCGCCTTTTCTCACCGCTTTAACCACTTGGAGAGCAGACATCAGCGTCTTGCTCGCTCCTCGCATACCAGCGAATGTGGTTTCTCCTTCGGTGTTCTTTCCCAGAGTGATCTCCTTTGAATTGCAATCTATGCATGCTCGCTGCTCCGAGAGCCAGTCCATGCCGAAGATCACATCAAATTCAGCTAACGGTAATAACGATGCTTCCAAATCGAAATCCTGATTTCCGATCCGCACCTTCACACGGCTCTTCCTATCCGCACTCATTCGAGATCCATTGGGTAGCACTACTTCCAATCTATCCTCTACAAAGGTAGACGGCACTCCGATTCGCACCACGAAGTCCTCAGACAGAAAAGAGTGCGATGCACCCGTATCAAATAGAGCTCTCGCCGGATAGTTGAAAATTAGGACGAAACCTAATTGTACACAAATAAAGCATATAGTCATACAATAGTATGAATTATATATATATATAGCTGTAAAAGCTAACTTCAAATTCGTCCCTGTGACGACATCAGTTTGTCGTATAGCTTCTTGCTGGCCAAGCGAATAGACTCTTGGCTGAGTCAGAATAATGTGTTAGGAAGCCGAAGATTCCGCAGCTTTACCCTTTTCCGCAGCACGAGCATGGTCCAACGCTCGGTTCTCTGCCTTCGGGGGACCACTTCGACACACTGCGGCCTTGTGTCCTACCTTCCCGTAGGTGAAACACGTGATAGGACCCCGCACAGTCGTTGCTCCCGAAACATTTGAGCGGGTTTGCTCCGCCGGTTTGAACTTCCTTTTGTTCTTTCTGAACTCTGACTTGGACTGAGAGGCCGGCGCATGAAACTCAGGTTTCTTTGCCATGGTTTTTGCTTGTACCCTCTTCACGTCCAACTCTAGGGATCTGGTAGTTTGGACCATCACCTGGAAGCCAAACGTCATGGGGCCTGCGAGGAGCAGCCTCAACTCGTCCCGAAGCCCTTCATAGAACTTATTTGTCTTTGTCTCCTCATCCTCCACCAAGGACCCCGCATAGCGACTTAGTCTAGTAAACTCATGCAAGTAATCGTCAACGGAGCGATCACCTTGTGTCAACCTCAAGAACTGGTTTTGTAACGCAATGCGCTAGGCAGAGGGGATAAACCTCTGGAGGAACGACTTTGAAAACTCAGCCATTGTGATTTCAGTAATATCTCTACCGCAGAACTTATGCAGCTCCTGCTCTTCCCACCACAGCACAGCCTCTCCATCAAGAAGGAAAGTGGCTAAGGTGACCATCATGGCTTCGTCCGTCGCTGTCGCCCTCAGAGTTCTTCTAACTCTTGACAACCAGTCTTCTGCCTCCATTGGGGACTCAGATCCCGAGAAGGTAGGAGGATTAAAGCTCAAGAAGTGCTTTAATTGCTGGTCACGCGCTCGCCCCACAGCTACTTGCGCAACTTGACGTTCCACCCTTGGCGCTACCACAGGTTCCACTGCAGCTACTGGCACAGGGGCCTCAACCCTCGGTTCCACCGCAGGTTCCACTGCAGGTTCGATCACCAGGGCCGCAGCTGTAGTAGGCGTAGCAAGCTGCGCAAGCCTTTGCGGTTGAGCATTGATCATCGCGAAGACCGCTTCTGCGACCATTCTGATCATCTCAGCCGAAGGAGTGGTCGCTGGCACTTCAGCCGACCCACTACTTTCAGCGGTGTTACGGGGTCGAGACTGCCCCGCAGCACTTCTAGTCACCTATAATCATGCAAGGCACAATTTAGTGACCCACAACATATCAAACATCAATCATGGAACGCTCAGGTTCCGCAAATAAGTATGTTTTTTTTCATTCCTAAGTGGACATTCTTATTAGTTTTTATCGTTTTAGGTGAATGCACAACCCGTGCGCACCACCCCTTAAAAGGAATTCGTCCCGAATTCGCTAAACTATGGATCAACGCCTTAAGTCTGATACCAAATTGTAACACCCTGCCAGTACGAATAGTATAACAGTAGGTCTGGCCGGGACCCCACGCCATACAAACCACACTAGCTAGGAGTTAAAAGGTGATAAACAGAAAGAACTACAACAGAGTATACTAAACACTAGCGGAAGCATAATGATTTAACATTTCCATTAGAATTGTCCACTATCATAGGAATGAAACCATGAAATAGAGTTATGGCCTTAAGGCCTTACATTTAACAAATGTACTAAAACTCCAAAACATACATCGGCACGCAGGCCGGCAATACATGAGAAAGCTAAAAAAAGGAGGTTGGCCTTCAAGGGCCAACTCAGCAAAGGGGCCACCGCCCGCTATTTCCTAGGCTCACCTGCACCTGCATAAGAACATTTCACCAAGTGGTGGCAAACAAAGTAACGGTCAGCACAGCTGACCAAATTATAATGACCCCACCCCTTTACCGGGGTGGCGGAGCTTCTACCCTGCAAGCAAGCCATACTAGCACAAGTACTAATATAAAGAAGGTGCAACTACACAAGGTGAGGTTTCAAGCACATTCAATCTTCTAGGTTGAGCATCAAAAAGGAGGGAACCTAGGTATGCACATGATGTTGGTTGGGTTCACCCGAAGGTTGCCCACAACCGCCTAAACAATCGCATGAGGCTAACAACATCAATTCCACAAAACACTCCACCGGAAGGGCCATCGCCTTAGGTGGGAAAAAGAGCTTTTGGTCGGTCTAGGTAAATCACCTTCCACGACCTCTCCCATGATCACACGGCTTACATGAGGTAGGGACCTCTTACCGATCTGCATGGAAACGGGTTCGGTTTAGCTTTGCTCGTGCTCTAATCGTCGCGATCTATCGCACGACGCGGGTACGGCTTCACCTCGGCCCGTAAGAGTTTAGCACTTTCACGTGCTACACAAAATATAAGCTACGCACCTAACCCCTTCGCAGGGATCTAGGCTTCACAAATATTCAACAAAGGAGGTACAATACACTCCGCATCAATTTCGTGGTGAAGGTTTTCCTTCATCCAATCTCAAAGCATGGGGCTTTCGTTAGGATCTTCACAAGACGCCTACAATTTAAATCCCGCAATACTAAAGATGATTTCACGGAGTCAGTCTCCGGCACGCATTCTAGGCTTAACCTAAATGCAACGTCGCAAACCAATCATCACCGATTCGGGCTCACGACCACGAATATGCTTCACACAAAATGCCTAAATCCGCACGACTACCGGATTTTCTACATGCAATATGCCGGGGACGGACACAATCGACCCGGAGTTCCGAAGAACTTGAGGAAAATCCTACACTTCACCCGTTTGGTGAAAGGGATTCCTCATGCAAGCATAGAGAAATGAAGGAGAGGACAAATGACAAGTCCAAAGAATCAAGAGGAAGAATCGTTACCCTAGGAGCGTTCTTATTCGCCATGGATCCGAGATTTTAGACGGAGGGAAACTACCGCACTGGGCTGCACTCTCCAGATCTGGAAATGGCTCGCGAAACAGAGCTCCGGAGCTCCGTCAATGGCGGGATCTCTCCTTCTTCTTCCTTACCTCCTTCTTCTTCCTCTAGCCTAGGAGAGAGAAACACCTCAAAAGAATGAGGATTAATCTCCTCTCACAAGCCCTAAGACCCTCCAGCATTTAATCCTAGCCATTGGATCGGATTCCAAAAGATTTGGACGGCCGGATCGTCTTCTCCGCTCAAAATCGCGGAGCAGAATAAATAGGGCGCACGATCACAGGCGCACGATCACTGGTCGTGCGCGAAGAGGAGAATGGTCGTGCGATAAGCCGAGACAGAACTCCGATTCCTTGCGAATGAACGCACGATCATTGGCGCATGATCACTGGTCGTGCGTGAAGAGGACAATGGTCGTGCGCATAGAACTGTTGTGGAATTTTTAGCCTATCCCGAGCGCAATACTACCACTCCGCCTACTTCGCTGAACTAAAAATTTTGGGGTGTTACACAAATCCACTCTATCTTCGCACCTTTCTTCTTCCTCCCCTCGAGGCTCGGCCTCCTCAATTCTCACTTGTTGCCTTGGCGCGGGGGCTCGACCCCTTTTCACCTCCAGGAATTCCGGGTAGGTGTCTGTTGAGTGACCTTCCTCATCATGGAAGATACAATACGACAAAGTCACCTCCCCCGCCTTAGTTTCCGCCATCCTGTTCCTTCTCCTCCTAGCGGCTGCTGTTTCCCCCTTGCTTCTCCTTCCTCTTCCTCTTCCTCGGCCTATTGCCATGGCCTGTTGAGGTGGGGGAGGCATCTGCATCGGGCCCTGCCTCCACCCCAACTGGTGGGGTCTCCCTTGACCTCTGAAATGGTTACCCCTTCCTGGGCCGTAACCCCTTCCCTGCCCTTGCATTCCTCCGCCATGCGGCCTCCATCCCCCCTCCGGGGCCCGGGGCTCTTCCCTTCTCCTGACCTCCTGCTGCCTCACCTCCGGCTCACTAAGCTTTGCTAGCCTCTTGGTGAGCTCTGGGTTGGCTTCTTCACTCGCGACTTCCTCCGCCCCCCTCTCCATCAGCTCTTCATAGGAGATGGGGGCCTTCCTCTTCAACGCCATCTTGAAAAAACTCTCTTTCAACCCGACCGTGAAGGCGAGTTGGAGCGCAAACCCTGACATCTCCTGAGTAAGCTGCACTTCCTCCTGGAACCGATCCGCATACTGAGCCAACGATTCCCTGGGCTCCTGCTTCACTTTGAAGAGGGAATCAACGTCCTTCTTCCTCCTTTTGGAGGTCGAGAACCTCAGCAAAAAACTTCGGCACAAGTCCTCGAACGCGTAGATTGATCCTGCAGGGAGCTGATGAAACCAGTCCCTGGCCTTCTCCTTAAGGGTGATGGCAAAGAGCCGACACTTGAAGGCATCTGACATCGGCCTGGTGGAGACCGAGTCTTCGAAACTCTGCAGGTGCTGGACAGGGTCATCCCTACCATTGTAGTATACCCAGTCCCACTCCCCGACCCCCCCCCCCCCCCCCCCCCCCCCACCCCCCCCGGGACGGGTGCGGAAAGCACCAGCTAGCAAAAGGGGCTTCCCCCTCCTGCCACCCTTTCTGGCTCCGCTCGCCCCCCAAGCTCCCTCGCCAAACTTGAGCTCGCCGAGACTGTACTCGCGAGGGCGGTGCTCTCCTGGACCACCACGACCGTCGCCGCATCCTCCTGGCGTGCTCTCGCCTGCGCCGCGCTCGCTGGGACAGAGCTTGCGGCACTGAGCTCGCCGGCCCGGAGCTCGCCGGCACGGGGCTCACCAGCAATAACACTCGCCCCTCCCTGTCCTGCCCTGACCCAACGACAACTTCCTTTCCAGCCCTTCCACCCGGGGCATTCTCGCCGACCGCCGCTGGGGGAGGGGTCACCTGAGGTGTTGGGGTCACAAACTCTCTTCGTAGAGCTGTGACCGTAAACCCCAAGGTGTCGAGCACCTCCTTTCTGAAATCTGTGAGCATCCTGGCCATCGCCACCTGGGGTGTCTCGCCGAATTCCTCGCCTTGCTCTTCATCTCCCGCCATAACCCTTCTCTGGAACTTTCTTGAACCAGCCACGCTCCACGCTCACCGCACCAAAATGTTGAAACTGATTTCTCGGTCACCGGTAGAGCTCGGGGCCCTCACCGAAATGAGGGGAGGCTAGCCCTTACTGATCCCTCGAGGAAGGTAGACTGAAGATTAGGAAATTGACTAAGACCTTAGTCACAGTGAGGAGGTCCCTCCACTAACCCGGAAGATCGTTGAGCGCTTCCCCTCCCAAGCCAAAGCTGAGGCTCGGGCACCTTGGAGAGCTCTGGAAATGCTAACCAAAGAAAGCCTAAGGAGAGGGAAGCTGAAGTGAGATCCTCTCCAAAGGTGACCTTGAGGTCCTATTTATAGATTTTCTGACCTGGCCTGCAACTAACCGGATTCCGTCTCTTAGTTTTACTATCCGCACCCCAAATGGGTCTGCTAACAGCCAAACTCTGCTATTTGGAGAGGCTAAGGGCAGACCACCAAGGGTGACAGGGTAATTTGACCCTATTCGCTTATGGGCAAGAAACTGCGAGAACCATCCTGTGGGGTGCTCTCGCGGTCCTTCTCGCGAGTCCTGCTCGTGGTGCCTCTTCAAGGCGATCGCCCTGCGAGGACCTCGCTGGCCCCCTCCTAGCGGTATCTGCCGAGGTCTGGTCTGGCGAGGCCTGGATCTCGGCAACCAACCCTTCTCGCTCGCCCTTCAGCGAGCTCCGTTCTATTGCCTTCTTTAGACCGTCTCTTTGCCTAGCGAATATCAGGGTTGTACATGCCTAGTAATCAATATTATCATGTTAGTTTTCCCCTTTATATTAGAGTTTTAAGCATAAAAAGGTAATGATTTCCAAGTAACCAATCTACCCAGACAATATTTCTACACCCTAGCCCCGCACTAAGTGACGGATGGTCATGAGGAGCTGCATACATGTCGTAGGTTGGGGTGTTAGTCTCATATGCAAACACTAGAAAATACTCAACATAACACTCTTTCCCCCTAGTGCCTCGCAAGGCCCCACTGGAACCCTCCATGGTTAAGGACAAGACATGACTTAGAGGTTAGGTTATCTAACATCTACAAACCTATGCCCCCGCTATGGTGAGATATTTTATCATGGATAATAATTATTGGAAACATATAAGCATTTTAAATCTAATTATAATTTCATAGCCAATGTGTTTTTATATTTTTGTTTGAATTTTTTGAAAAACTCACATAGCTATTTTGAAATCCATTATTAAATCAGAGTTTTTAGCATAAAAATGATATGCGTGTTTAAAATAACCAATATAAATTTTACCGCGCAAGTCTACTACTTGTTGAAAAAAAGGAATTTTAAGATTTAAGACTTTGATATAAGCATGAAAGCGCAAGGTAAAAAATATATGTTGATGATGCGGAAGACTTATAGAAATACAAGAAACATCTTTTTGTAATCATGATGATTCATAAGAAGAAAATATGAGTTAAATTCAAAAAGAGAAGATGTTTTTGTAAATCATTTTTCTCTTAAAAACTTTAAGGTTTATAGCATAATTTTTGAGAGATTTGAAGCGAGAAGGCAATAAAATTGTTTATCCAAAGACAACATTAATTTGGAAGTTCAAATATCATAGTAATAAGAGATGTTATGCCATAAAAATGATGTTATTTGGATAAAACTAATCTTATAAAAATATCCAAGTTAAAAATAATATTTTGAAGGAATGTTTTTGTAAGCAAGTAAGATTTTTATGACAATAGTCAAGGAGTTCTGTTTAAAAAAACTACTATGGTAGACATGATTGCACATATTCCAGAAGATAGTGACTATAATGTTATTAATTTGCATTTCAAGTTAGGAAAAAAATTGTAGAGATCGTGCATTGCAATCTAGTGCTTTTATTAAAGCTTTCTAGAGAATTTATGTAAAGAAGCATTAGAGTCCAATTCTCATGAGTAGAAGCTTTATGAGAGATAATGATGTGTATAAAAAGTGTTTTGATAAAAGTATACAAGTGATATAATCCAAAACACAAGACTTATATAGTGAAGCAGAAACATTATTAAGCATGTAATCTTTTTAACTACTTCTACACATCAATTTTAGATTTGATACAAAGCATAAAAAGTACAACTACCAAGGTACTTCGCCCACACAATGCCCATTAAAACTTATCAGGAAGCAAAGTAGTGCTTGGGGGATCATATATTTTATTTTCAATAAGAGTTCTTTTTTTGTGATCCGTTGTACATAATAGAAGTGTATTAATGTAGTTTGCACAAGACACTTTACAAATCTTCCCAAGGTTCTCAACCTCACAATGCTTATGAAGACTTATCGGGAGATTCAAGTAGTGTTTGGTGGAGTTATCTTTTCCATTTTATTATTGAATTTTTTGAGCAAGACAAAGTTCTCCGAATTCACTTGTTTTTTGCAAACACTTATAATTTTGTAATTTCACTTCTATATGTGCAACAAAGTTTTGAATAATGTGTATGTAATAGAGATAGAAATCTTAATATTGTAAGCTATTACACTGCACAGTCATGTCAAATTAAGAATTATGGGCACATGTAGTCTACCAAAAAGTGTGAGTGTAAAGAGATCATTATCAAACATAACACATTACTCATACTTAGAGGCATACAAACGCAATCCTACATAATTCACTATAGACTTTTCATTGCTCATAACAAGATTAAATTCTAAGCTTGACAAGCCAAAACAATGTTTAGAAAACTTGAGATTTTAAATTAAACATTTTTAGCCAACTCTAAAAGAACATGCTTGTCATTTTTGCCAAAGGAATGAAACATAGAAATCTTTATTATTTTAATAAAACCTTAAAGAAATAAGCAAAGACATATTTTTTGTATTTTTGTATTTTGGAATTTTGTATTTGATTTTTCAAAAATCACACAATGGCATAAAGATAAAAATAGGAAGTACATATAAAATAACATATTTTTAGTAATTTTTCAAAATTTAAAAAACACCAAAAATTTGATACTCGAGCTAGCACTAGCGCGGCAAACAGTACACTAATTTTCAAGTTTGGAAATTCTGATTGTGGGTCTTGATTAAGTGTCCCAAGAGTAGTTTCATGCAGAAATTTCAGAATTTTTGGAGATGTCTAGATAGTGCAAATTGCATGAAAACATTAGCGATTTTGTATATAACTTTACCAAATAAACATTGCATGAGATATATTTTATTATATCTTCATTTTAATTTTTCTAAGGCTTATATTTGTCAATTATGGTGTAAGTTGAAAATGATAGGAGATGTAAGCACAAGATATCATGTTCGAATAAGCCAAATAAGCATAACTTAAATGATTAGTATGATGTTTATGCAAAGAATGTCATGGATAAGCCCTAGATAAAAGTACCCAGCGTGTATATTGTACAACCCCGATATTCGCCAGGAGATGGGCATAGATTGAGGAGTCAACAAGCGAATGAAGTAACAAGGAAGACGAGCCAGAGTCTCAAAGGTCGCTCGCAGGAAGGCAGGCAAGCTGGGTTCTCGCGGGCCGCTCATAGGAAGGTGGGCGAGTCAGATCCTCGCGATCCGCTTATAGTGGTCTTCTAGGCGAGCCAGATTCTTTCCGAGTTTTTGTGTTCGACGAACTTCTATCTGCGTTCGAAGAGATGCATTCTACATTCAACGAGCGTCACGCTTCAGTTCGATGAACTAGCTTCTCAGCTCGATGAACTCAATCTTCCAGCCAGCTCTACAGATTTTGTCTTCAGTTCGATGAACTCCAGTTTGAGATCGATGAACTCAACTCTATGTTTGACGTATAAGTAACAAGATGTTCAGTTCGATGAAATGGCTTCTCAGCTCGATGAACTCAATCTTCCAGCCAGCTCTACAAATTTTGTCTTATGTTCGACGAACTCCAGTTTGAGATCGACGAACTCAGCTCTGTGTTCGACGTATAAGTAACAAGATGTTCAGTTCGATGAAATGGCTTCTCAATTCGACGAACTCAATCTTCTAGCCAGCTCTATAGATTTTGTCTTCAGTTTGACAAACTCCAGTTTGAGATCGACGAACTCAGCTCTGTGTTCGACGTATAAGTAACAAGATGTTCAGTTCGGCAAAATGGCTTCTCAGCTCGACGAACTCAATCTTCCAGCCAGTTCGGCAGATTTTCATAGGGTCGGAGGGGAGCTTGCAAGAAGGCATGCGAGACCCGACCTTGGTGGATGTCTCCAGGAGGGGTGCGGGCGATACTCGTGAGGAGACTCGCGGGAGCTCTCGCAAGTAGCCTTCTTGCAGGCCAGTTGCCCATAGCCTAGGGAGGCGAAATTACCCCTCTGCCCCTGGTGTTCTGCCGTTAGCCCCTCCAAACAGCGAAGTTTGGTTGTTAGCAGGCCAAATTGGGGTGTGTTTAGTAAAACCAAAAGGCGGAATTCCGCTATTAACAGACCACGAACAAAAAACTATAAATAGGCCTTAAAGAGCACCTTGGGAGAGGATTCCAATCTCAGTTCTCTGAGCTTCTTCCTCCGTTGGTTACTTTGGTTTAGCTCTCTAGCTCTCCAAGGTGCCCAAGTCTCAGCTTTGGCTTGGGAGGGGAAGCGCTCAACGATCTTCCGGGTTTGTGGTGGAACCTCCTTGCTGTGACTAAGGTTTAGTCTAATTCTGAGTCTCTAGTCTGCTCCTTCCTAGGGACCAGTAAGGGCTAGCTGCCCCTCAACTTGTTGAGGGCCCAAGCTTCACAAGAGATGGAGAAATCAGTTTCAACATTTTGGTGCGGTGAGCGTGGAGTGTGGCTGGTCCAAGAATGTTCCTAGGAAGGGACATGGCAGGAGACGAAGAGTAGGGCGAGGAGTTTTGCGGGTCACCCCTGGCGGTGACGCCAAGGTTGTTCTCGGACTTTAGTAAGGAAGTCCTCGACACCCTTGGGTTCGCAGTCGCAGCATTGCGAAGCGAGTTCGCGACCCCGGCTGGAAGTGGATGCACCCAGCAGCTATAGTGCCATCTACGCCATAGTGGTTGCACCCAGCAGCTATAGTGCCATCTTCGGACGACCGCTAATTAGTGATTTCCATTGTGTCCCCTCCACCTTCCACCAATGTCTCAAGTTCAACTCAAGAGGAGTTTAGATTCAAGTAAGGGGGGACCCAAAGGTAGCAAGGCAGTGCTACATCACGGCAGTAAACACCATCTCCTGGACAGCCGAAGCAGAGAAATGGGATCAGGAGGTGGGGGAGCCGTCGGGCCTCGGAGAGGCGGAGGAGTAGATGGGGGAAGGAGAGGGTGAGAAGGAAGAGATAGAGGGTCAGGCCCAGGGGGATGGGGAGGAAGAGGTGATGAAGGTTCAGGGAGGAGAAGGTTGAAGTGCCGACTTGCGATGAGGAGAAGGTAAAAGCTTGGGGAGAGCAGTCCCAGCTGGAAGCCATGGAAGAGGTCATGGAGCTCGAGGTCACCACTCAGGCTAGGGTGGTGGAGAAGGTCTGCATCAGCGGGGAGCTCGGCCTGGAGGAGCAGATGCAAATCCTGGCCTGCGTCCAAGAGAATGTGGAAGTCTTCGCTTGGAGTGCCGCGGAGATGCCCGAGATTGATGCAGATGTGGCTTGCCATCACCTCAATCTCGACCCAGGCACCCGCCCCATCCGTCAAAAGGAGAGGGCCATAACAGACAAGCTGGATGGGTCCATCTGAGAGGAGGTGGGTAAGCTCCTACAGGCGGGTTTTGTATCGGAGATCCAGTATCCAGGCTGGGTCTCCAACGTGGTGATGGTAAAAAAAGGGAGGAGGTAAGTGGAGGATGTGTATCAATTTTTCCTTGCTTAATAAATCATTCCCCAAGGATTGCTACCCCTTGGATAGAATCGACGCGCTGGTTGATTCAACCGTCGGTTTCCCTGTAATGTCTTTTTTAGATGCTTTGTCAGGTTATCATCAGATCCGCATGCACCACCCCTCTGCCCCCCCCCCCCCCCCCCGACATCAAGGATATCTCCTTCATCACAGGGGATGGGTACTATTGTTATAAGATGACGCCCTTTGGGCTCAAGAATGTAGGGTCCATGTACCAACGAATGATGGACAGGGTCTTCCGAGAGCAGAAGGGAAGAAACCTGGAAGTCTATGTTGATGACCTCATGATAAAGAGCCGGGACCTCAAGTCTCACCTCCAAGACCTTGAGGAGACCTTTGGGACCTTGCGGAAGTATAAGACGAAGCTCAACCCCCTGAAGTGTGTCTTCGGGGCGAGCGGAGGAAAGTTCCTGTGACACTTGCTCACCCCAGCGGGGGTGGAGCCCAACCCCGACAAAGTTAAAGCAATCATGGAGTTGGGGTCGCCAAGAAACTCGAAGGAGGTTCAGCGCCTCATGGAAAAATTGGCCGGACTCAGTAGGTTCCTCTCCATGGCAGATGAGAAGTGTACATCTGTCTTCAAGGTGCTACGGGGAAATAAGAAATTTGAATGGACCTTGGAATGTGAGGAAGCGTTTCAAGCATTGAAAGGGCAACTCACCTAGACTCCTCTACTCCAGGGACTAAGGCAAGGGGAGGATCTATACCTATACTTGGGGGTAGGATCTGAGGCAGTAAGTTCGGTGTTTGTCCGGGAAGAAGGGAGGAGGCAGTTCCCCATCTACTATGTCAGCCGAGTGCTGAGGAAGGCGGAGCTCTGATACCCAATTTTGGAAAAGTTAGCTTTCGCTTTGGTGGTATCGGCTCATAAGCTCAGGCCATACTTCCAAGCACACTCAATCAAAGTGGTCACTGACCACCCGCTTTGGAAAGTCATGGAAGGGGTGGAGCAATCGGGGAGGCTAGCAAAATGGTCCATGGAGCTGAGTGAGTTCGACATCGCATTTGTGCCTAGGATGTCAATCAAGGCACAAGCGGTGGCGGACTTCATGGCGGACTATGCAACCAAAGTAGAGGAGCATGAATCACCTTCCTCGGTGGCATGGAAGATGCTAGTGGATGGTGCGTCAGGGAAGCACTCTTATGGAGGGGGAATCATCCTAATAATCCCTCAGGGGACGAAGAATGAGCAAGCCTTGAACATCCATTTTCTAATTAACAACAACCAGGCCGAGTACGAGGCCGTGATAGCAAGCCTACGGCTGGCCAGAGAGTTGGGAGTGCAAGACGTGGAGGTCTCAACGGACTCCATGGTTGTGGCATGCCAAATCATGGGAGGAAGCAAAGGAGCCGACCCTACAACGCTACCTGGAGAAGGCCAAGGGGGTCATCGGGCAATTTCACACTTTCTCCATCAAACTTGTGTCAAGGGAGGAGAGCACCCCGACGGACCTTCTAGCCAAGTTTGGCCCTCGAGCTGGGGGGATAGTATTGGAACTCTTCCGACCTTCCATCAAGGATGGGGAGCTGATGGATGTGGATCAGCGAGCATCATGGATGGATCCCTTCGTCACCTTCCTGGCATCAGGAAAGTTCCCTGAAGGGGACGTGGATAAATGACGCTTCAGGTACAAGTCCCACTCACTCAGGGGAAAGTTCCACTCAAACTCCTCCCAGCTCAGAGGCTCCAGACTATCATAGCTCCGTGGCCCTTTGCTATATGGGGCTTGGACCTGATAGGTCCTTTTCGGCAAGCTAGTGGCCAAAGAAAGTTCCTATTGGTAATGATTGATTATTTCTCCAAGTGGGTAGAAGTGAAAGCGCTGGCCAAGGTAACGTCCCAAGTGGTAAAGAATTTTGTGTGGGGTGAGATAATTTGCGGACACGTGCTCCCATTAGCCATAGTGACGGACAATGGACCACAATTTGCCAGCGAAGTGTTTGTTAATTTCTGCACCCAACTCGGCATCGACCTCAGGTTCGCATCGGTCCACCACCTGAGGAGTAATGGTCAGGTGGAGGCAGCGAACAAGATAATTGTCAACCTGCTCAAGAAGAAAGTGGAGAACCTCAGGGGAAACTGGGTAGAGCAGGTGCCCTCGGTCCTGTGGGCCTTGAGGACGACTCCAAACATGGCCACAGGGGAGTCCCCCTATAAACTGTCTCATGGATCCGAGGCCGTCCTCCCAATTGAATTCGAAGTAAAAACCTCCAGGGTGATTGATGAGTGTCATTTATATACACATTTATGGGTTCATCTGGGACGATTATCGAGTCTATGCACTACACTTTAGGCATGTTTCCATTCATATTCGTTATTCTATGCTAAGTGCACTCTTAGGCCCATTTTGTTGTGCATTTGCGCTCCTTGTCATTGGGGGTAAGCACATGGCGCTCCCCAATCCTTTTTCTGTGTTTGATTGGTGCTGGAGGTGTATTCCCAGCTCGTTTGCTTTGCTTGCAGGTGGTTGAATCACCCCGTTCTCCAGAAATCATGACTGTGTACAACGCATGGTCGTGCGTTTTATTGACGCACGTTTGGATGCGATCGTGCACTCTCATCTGGGAAGGAGTCCGGTGATCTGACTTTGGTCGTGCGTTTTAACGCATGGGCAGTTTGCCCGTGCGTGAGTAAAACGCACGATCGCCAATTTCTTCTTGATTTTAGCTATTCTGAGTTTGTCCGTGCGTTCTTACGCACGAGCGTATTTGCCCGTGCATGAGTAAGATGCACGGGCACTTCTGCTTCTTCCTCAAGTCAAGTTTAATCGTTTAATAATGCACGGGCAACGCACGACCGTGCGTTCGCCCGTGCATGACTAAAATTCCGCCTGTTTAGTATTTAAAGCAGGAAATCTGCAGCATTTAGGACGTATTCCAGGGAGGACGATCCCTCTCGCGGGAAAAGCCAGAGAAGCCCGCCATTTTCACCTTTTGCACCCGAGGAGACCACCTCCGGTGATCTCTTCCACCATATTTCCATCCGGGATCGTTTGCAAGCTTTCTCCACCATGAGTTCAAGCATTCTTCGTCTTGGAGGCCATAGAAGCGCTGAAGATCGCTGGAGAAGTGACAACCTCCTTCGAGTCCGCACACCATCTGAGGGCCGAGCCCGGAGAGAGACTGACAACCTCTTATTCTAGCCGAGAACCCAGGATACAGTGACATCTTCTGTTGGGTCCATTCTAAGCCTTGAGCTTGTGCTTATTTTAGTGTTGATTCTAATGAACTCTTGCTAGTCTATTGTTATAGATCCTTTGTGTGATGTTCATGTGCAATGATTCTATGGTTGTGAGATGCGTTTTTCTTTTTGTTGTGATATTCTAAGTTGTTTGCGTGTGAAGCCATCTAGCAATAGCTAGTGGTGATGTTGGTGAAGAGGTGAATACGACCCTCGCAAAACCCCGCTCTGTGGCCATTTCACCCGCTTACCGAAGCGCGGCATCGCGGCCGCTGCACTCACCCCCACTTTGCGAAGCGGTGCTTTTGACCCGCATACCTCTTATTTCTGCAATAGCTTAGGACACCAATCACAACACCCCTTTGTTCTTACTTTTTTCGGTCGTGTAACAATTAGCTCACAATGTAATTCATTCACCACATCCTGCATTCCTCAAGAGATCGACATTCGGGGAAGCAATTCCCATAATTATTCCTTGACAGCGACCGGTGCACTTGCCGAACGCGCATCAAGTTTTTGGCGCCGTTGCCGAGGAATACAGGCGTGATGAGATTTTGGTTGTGAATCGATTATTTGCGATTGATTCTTTTATTCCTTTTTAATTTATTCTTTATCATGCTATTTTCTTCTTCTGTATCATATGGGCACAGTTGAATATCCAATGTCGTTGGTGTGGGGACACATCCCACGCTAGTGATAGGTGTCCCAAAGAGTATGGTGTTGTTCAGAAACCGTACGGAGCCCATAAATCTTTTGGCTCCTCTACTGCGCCTCTGTTGTCGCCCTATTACGCGGCTACCGCACCTTGGGTGCCGGCAAAGAAGGTAAAGCAGTGTTTATTTTTCAAAAGTAGAGAGCATGCCTTGAAGGACTATGCGGATTATCTTCGCCAATTGGCGGATGACGAAGAGCCGGATATCCGGATCATCCCATCCTCGAATTCGGCGAACACAACTCCTTCCTCTGGTTACGTGTCCCTTCCACCTTCACTGCTTGATGTCTCTGGAATCGACACGTGCATCAGTGGCCCTCATGACTCTGTTTCTGATGCGACCCCCCATACCTCTTCGGTTCATGTACCACTTTGCGTGGATTTGTGCCCTTGTGTGGAGAGTGAGCCTGAACTCTTAAGAAGCACGTCTGCTCTCATTTTCTCCCCAATCCTGTTTCTGTGTTTGATTGGTGCTGGAGGTGTATTCCCAGCTGGTTTGATTTGCTTACAGGTGGTTGAATCGCCCCGTTCTCTAGAAATCATGACTGTGTACAACGCACGGTCGTGCATTTTATTGACGCACGGTCGGATGCGATCGTGCGCTCTCATCTGGGAAGGAATCCAGTGATCTGACTTTGGTCGTTCATTTTAACGCACGGGCGGTTTGCCCATGCGTGAGTAAAACACACGATCGTCTGTTTCTTCTTGATTTTAGCTATTCTGAGTTTGTCCGTGCGTTCTTACGCACGAGCGGGTTTGCCCGTGCATGAGTAAGACGCACGGGCACTTCTGCTTCTTCCTCAAGTCAAGTTTAATCATTTAATAACGCACGGGCAATGCACGACCGTGCGTTCGCCCGTGCGTGACTAAAATTCCGCCTGTTTATTATTTAAAGCAGGAAATCTGCAGCATTTAGGACGAATTTCGGGGAGGATGATCCCTCTCATGGGAAAAGCCAGAGAAGCCTGCCATTTTCACCTTTTCCACCCTAGGAGACCACCTCCGGTGATCTCTTCCACCATTCTTCCATCCGGGATCGTTTGCAAGCTTTCTCCACCACGAGTTCAAGCATTCTTCGTCTTGGAGGTCATAGAAGCGCTGAAGATCGCTGGAGAAGTGACAGCCTCCCTCGCGTCCGCACACCATCTGAGGGACGAGCCCGGAGAGAGACCAACAACCTCTCATTCCGGCCGAGAACCCTGGATGTCACAACCCGCATTTTCCCTGAATTTAAGAATATCAGAGTAAGAGAAAATGCACGTCGTGATGCCACGTCATGCAGGAGACAACTGCAGACGCTCAGGCGGGAACCTATTACTTATTAAAATAAACCATGTTTTCATGATAATTCGTCATTTGAAATCATTTATAGGATTTGAGGTAAGAACTGTGTCTCTCAGTTCGTGGATCAACTAGTCCACCGAGAAAGTATATTTAATTGCAGCGGAAAGTACTTGATTTAGTTTACTTAAAATCCTTAAATGTATGCAATGTCAGGATATAAGTAAATGATATGCACATGACTAGGCGTATTATAAGTATAGAAAATACTTTTAGGCGACTTTAAAGATAAGATTTTCATTTCAAAAGAATGCAATGAGGATGAAGGAAAAGCCATTTATAACTATAGTGCACCTAACATAAATTCTTCCCAGAGAGTAGGATAACACAGGATCTAAAAGTAGTGGCATAATCTGGCAAATAAACTATAAAGTATAAAAGAGGGGCACAATGGGCGTCAACAACATGACACTAACCCATTGGCACCAACTAGTATGTCTGAGCACAAGAAGTAACTAAAAACAACTACCTCGCAACAGCGGGGTGAACAGCTACAGAGACTCTGAACTTCAGGCTACACCACTAGCCGCTACGGCTCTGAACCTGAGGCATTCAATAAAACAAAGAACGCCTCAGCAAGGGATTACAAGTGGCAGAAAACTAGCAGAAAAACAAGCAAGGCATAAGGGGTACCAACCCAAGCCAAATTTACCAAAAGAGAGCTCTGAACAAAGAACCAACAAGCATCAAGTGCACTAAATATCAAAAGAGAAACAACACGTTCATTTATTTAGTTTTATCAATTATAGAGACTGATCAGCTCAAATTATACGGGAGCGGTTAACTACCTCCGCTACCCAAAGCCCAAAACCAGGTGGGGGTACCACTAGACCCAACCACCCAGACACGACTACCGTGCAAGGCTGTAACATTTTGCCCCCCCCACTGTCCCCCAGACACAACTACTGTGTAAGGCTAAAGACAGTAGTTCTTATTACTTAAATTTTAATTAAACACGGGATGCTGCCCGAAAGGATAATCACTGGAAGGCCCTAAGAAATAGGGTCAAGGAAAAGTACACATCGATCAATATAAATCATAAGGGTGACTCAAATGTCAACAGACCACAACGAGTAAAAAGAGGGCCAAACGAGAGGGATTCGAGGTCAGGAGCACCGAAGGGTTACTGGCAATCATCCAAGTATACCCGAGGGGACACGAGATTCAAACACAGAAACTCAACGAAATCACATGCGTTTCGGGCGGGGTTCCAAGGGGCCGCGCCCCTGGCGGGGTCTTAGGGGCAGAGCCCCTAACGGGGTCCAAGGGGCAGCGCCCCTGGCGGTGGTCTCGAGAGAAGGGCAATTTTTTTGAAATCCCACCACCAGAAACCACACAAAAACACAGCAGAATTTAGGACGTCTTGAAAACTACAAGGAACTTCTCGAGAGATAAAAGGGTTTCTCGAGAGAAGGGCAATTTCTCGAGAGAAGTGTAATTTCTCGAGAGAAGTGCAATTTCGCGAGGGAAGGGCAATTTCTCGAGAGAAGTGAAATTTCTCGAGAGAAGGGCAATTTCTCGAGAGAAGTGAAATTTCTCGAGAGAAGGGCAATTTCTCGAGAGAAGAGCAATTTTGCGAGGGAAGGGCAATTTCTCGAGAGAAGAGTAGGATTTTTCCTTTTCGAAAACTACAGGGAACTTCTCGAGAGATAAGAGGATTTCTCGAGAGAAGGATTTTTGGGTTCTCGAGAGGAAGGCAGGGATTTCTCGAGAGAAGACAAGGGATTTCTCGAGAGGGATCAGGGGATTTCTCGAGAAATCAAGCATTTCTCGAGAGGGATCAGGGGATTTCTCGAGAAATCAAGCATTTCTCGAGAGGTAGAGGGGTCTTCTCGAAAACTTGGCTAAAACAACTGCTCGAGACTCTCAAAGACTTCTCGAGAGGGACCAAACAGCGGCTAAAATTCAGGGAACGACGGTGTCTTCCGGGAGAAAATGCCCGGACTCTACGCGGGGAAGAAAAATTTAGGGTTTCTAACTATCACACAAGACGCTCGAAACACGAGCCCACAGTTTATCAAGCGTCTATCAGGAGAAAGACAAACCACGACTTAACCAAACAAAGAGGAGGAGGAAGCCACTTGCCTTAAACCTCGCAAACTCGAAGACCTCCTCTCCGAAAGCTATGGATCGGCTAGGGAAACACACGAGCACAGATTCCTGAAACTTTTTGGATCAAAAGGAGGGGTTAGGTCACCACCAAAGCTCCCAAAACTCCACGAAACGAGAAAGGCTTACCGCTAGAACGAAGATCTCGCCGAGAGCTTTCCAAATCTTCAAACCAAACTCGATTCCGACCACTACAGCCCTAGGAATCGCCGGTTGAAGGCTCCACGAAGTTCCGCTCTTGCCCTAACCCTCGGCGGCTGCTTTTGATCGAGGAAGAGGAAGAATAGGGAAAGGGGAAGGCTTTAGGCTTATATATAAACCTAAATTTGTTATTTAAATAATTAATTAATTCCCCAATTTACTTAAACTGCGAGGGCGACCAAAACACCTCGGATTTCTATGAAATTCGCACCCTAGCTGAAAAACGGCGCTACGAATCCAACGGCGAAGTCAGAATTCCATTCCGACGAGCCAAACCCCAGATAAAGCCTTCCAAAGCTAAAATCTTGATATCCACTCAAAATCTTCACTTTAACTCGAAACGACGCGAAATCTCGCACGCTTGACCTAAATCACAAGCTTTAACTAAGCTAAAACTCGAAACACTACCAGACGAGCTGACATAACGCCCTTACGCCAAAATTATGACATAGAGGGTACGTAAAATAATTAACGAAAATCAGGGGCGTTACACTGGATACGGTGACATCTTCTGTTGGGTCCTTTCTAAACCTTGAGCTTGTGCTTATTTTAGTGTTGATTATAATGAACTCTTGCTAGTCTATTGTTATAGATCCTTTGTTTCATGTTCATGTGCAATGATGCTACGGTTATGAGAAGCGTTTTGCTTTTCATTGTGATATTCTGAGTTGTTTGCGGGTGAAGACATCTAGCAATTGCTAGTGGTGATGTTGGCGAAGGGGTGAATACGACCCTCGCAAAACCCCACTCTGTGGCCATTTCACCCGCTTACCGAAGCGCGGCATCGCGGCCACTGTACTCACCCCCACTTTGCGAAGCGGTGCTTTCGACCCACATTTCGCTTATTTCTGCAATAGCTTAGGACACAAATCATAACACCCCTTTGTTACTTTTTTCGCTCGTGTAACAATTGGCTCACAACGCAATTCATTCACCACATCCTGCATTCCTCAAGAGATCAACATTCGGGGAAACTATTCCAATAATTATTACCTGACAGCGACCAGTGCACTTGCCGAACGCGCATCAAGTTTTTGGCGACTTTGCCTGGGAATGCAGGCGTGATGAGATTTTGGTTGTGAATCGATTATTTGCGATTGAGTCTTTTATTCCTTTTTAATTTATTCTTTATCTTGCTATTTTCTTCTTCTGTATCATGTGGGCACAGTTGAATATCCGATGTCGTTGGTGTGGGGACACATCCCACGCTAGTGATAGGTGTCCCAAAGAGTATGGTGTTGTTCTGAAACCGTACGTAGCCCATAAATCTTTTGGCTCCTCTACTGCGCCTCCGTTGTCGCACTATTTCGTGGCTACCGCACCTTGGGTGCCGAGAAAGCAGGTAAAGCAGTGTTCATTTTGCAAAGTAGAGAGCTTGCCTTGAAGGACTGTGCGAATTATCTTCGCCAATTGGCGGATGACGATGAGACGGATATCCGGATCGTCCCATCCTCGAATTCGTCGAACACAGCTCCTTCCTCTGGTTACGTGTCCCCTCCACCTTCACTGCTTGAAGTCTCTAGAATAGACACGTGCATCAGTGGCCCTCATGACTCTGTTTCTGATGCGACCCCCCATACCTCTTCGGTTCATGTACCACTTTTCGTGGATTTGTGCCCTTGTGTGGAGAGTGAGCCTGAACTCTTAAGAAGCACGTCTTCTCCCACTGCACACGAAACTACATCTATTTCTGATGTTATCATTGAGGTCAATTTGCAGGATATTACAGACCTGCGTAATGTCGTGCCCACTCTCATGGAGGAGGATAGTCTCGATTGTGCTGAAGTAACCATTTCGGTCCAGTGCGAGGAAGTCCAAGTTATAGAGGAGGCCATTGCGTGCGCTGTTGAGTCTAGTGAAATCTTCGATGATATCATCAGTTTGTCATTGCCGCGCCCTATGGGGGATGATGTCGGGATTTTCCCCTCAGATGAGATTTCTTTTAGTTTTTCTTCCAATTTATTTCCTGACCCCCTTTCTTTGTGTACAAGGATGCAGGATGCCCCTCCTCCAGTTGATCAGACCTTATGCATGGAGGAGCCAAAAGCCTGGCGGGATGATGAAGGTACAGTGAAGGAACATCTTGTTTCCTCATCATCATTGGTGCTTCCCTTTGAGGATTGGTTACAAGAGGGCAAGCGGTTTTTCTTTGAAGACATAATACTGGAGGAGAAGAAGAGAGCAAAAAAGGAGGAGATTTGGGGTTGGAGGCTGAGCATCCTACTTAATTTCCACCCCTACTACCAGGTCCCCGGACCTTTTTCTTTCATCAGTTGTTACTACTTCAAATCAGCTTATAGCTGATTTGTTTTGATCTTGTAATAATAATTAGGATTTATTGAGTTTTGCTTATTCCTAGACTTTATACACTGCTTAAAACGGGTATTTGGTCCACCTTAAGGACGTTAAACAAAAGGGCTTCTTGGGAGACAACCCATGGGAACCACCCGGTTCTGTGTGCTTATTTAATCTCTAGTATGTTTTGTTTGTTTGTTTTTATGCTAACAATGCAAGTGTGAACTCGCTTGGAGGATGAGGAAGGAGAAATTTAAAGAAGGATTTGCCGCACTTCTGGCATGCTCATTCGTGAGCATAGGTCCACTCTACCCTTGTATCCTTTTTCTTGAATTCTCTATTTTATATGGTTTTGATTAAGTCTGGGGCGAGATCGGTTATGCACGTGCACACACTTTGCATAGCATGCTAGAATGTGCTGAGTTAGGATTTTTAATTTTGTTGCACACATTTGCACCTGGTTCATGCGTACTTGATGACACGTGTTTATTGGGTATTGCTGCGAGGTTCCCCGCTCATAAGAATTGGATTGTTACTGTAGGAGTGAGCAATGGAGAAAAATGTCGACTCGAGTAGTGCTCTAGTCGAGTGCTCCCGTCACGCCTAGAAATTCAATTAGAGTAGAATAAAATTTAATGTTATAATTTAATTATTTCTATTATTTTACTCTAGTGGTGAATCCAGTGAATCCAATGGTAGCATAGGGTCGAGTGTAGCAAGATTAGTAGTAGCTTATTACTAGGGTCGGAAGGAAGGATAACCTTTCTCGGTGGCTAGAACTTGCACTAGGAGACTCTTGAAACGTTTGCGTTGAATAGCTCGTTATAATGCGTGATATAGGCCGTCTCTTGATCCATTTGTGCTTTTGAAATCCTAACCAATGTAATCACCTTTGCAAGCCCACTTGAGCCGACCTTTCCTCCTTGTTTAGCTCCACTTAAATTTCACCAAAGCCATACGGCCAGCCCTAATTTCGCACCAATAAATGAGTTGAAAGAAATATATATATCTTTCATATGTTGTTATCTCTGAGTGTATGGTAGCTTTGTAATAGCTAAAGGAGAAGTTTATTGTGCCTACAAAAGATATACTGTCGAGAAGAGAAAAGAAAAAAAATTTGCGAAAAGAACGTTCAAATGCAATCTCTCGATAAAACATTGTGTGATCGGCTTAGCACACACCTAGTGTCCAGTTGAAGTCTAGGGGTATTGTGTGGTTCTTAATTTTCTTGTATTGGTGATTTTATGCTCTCGTGTGCTCAGGTTATGTTGAGTGCGATGCCCATCGTTCTTCTACTTATCTAACTTATGCTCATCCTAAGCCAAATCTTAACCTATAAGTCCTATTGATTTTAGATATGAGTCATCTCATGCAGTGGAGAGAGTGCGAACGTGCAAGCCTATGGACACCGACTTTGATGGATTTCTTAGGAGATTGTCCCGAGCTTTGATTCGTGTAATCCTCTACTCGTTAGTCATGCTATTTTCCCTTGTGCGCGACTGAAAGATTCACCGGGATTCACCATCCGAGTAAACTAGATTTCAAATTACTATTCTGGAAATAGTTAAATAAAATCTTGAGTTAAATTCTATTCTAACGTACTTCTATGCACGTGAGCATGCGACTTCGCATGGGTCTCTACCGCTCAAACTCACTCTAACACCCAATTGTTCCGACTTGAGAGCTGAGTAGTTTTCCCGAGACGTGCAAATGGTTAAGTATGGGGGTGTGATGAGTCCCATTTATATACACATTTATGGGTTCATCTGGGTCGATTATCGAGTCTATGCACTACAATTTAGGCATGTTTCCATTCATATTCGTTATTCCATGCTAAGTGCACTCTTAGGCATGTTTTGGTGTTCATTTGCGCTCTTTGTCATTGGGGGTAAGCACATGGTGCTCCCCAATCCTTTTTCTGTGTTTGATTGGTGTTGGAGGTGTATTCCCAGCTGGTTTGCTTTGCTTGCAGGTGGTTGAATCACCCCGTTCTCCAGAAATCATGTATGTGTACAACGCACGGTCGTGCATTTTATTGACGCACGGTCGGATGCGATCGTGTGCTCTCATCTGGGAAGGAATCCGGTGATCTGACTTTGGTCGTGCGTTTTAACGCACGAGCGGTTTGCTCGTGCGTGAGTAAAACGCACGATCGCCTGTTTCTTCTTGATTTTAGCTATTCTGAGTTTGTCCGTGCGTTCTTACGCACGGACGGATTTGCTCGTGCATAAGACGCACGGGCACTTCTGCTTCTTCCTCAAGTCAAGTTTAATCATTTAATAACGCACGGGCAATGTACGACCGTGCGTTCGCCCGTGCGTGACTAAAATTCCACCTGTTTAGTATTAAAAGCAGGAAATCTGCAGCATTTAGGACGGATTCCGGGGAGGACGATCCCTCTCACGGGAAAGGCCAGAGAAGCCTGCCATTTTCACCTTTTCCACCCTAGGAGACCACCTCCGGTGATCTCTTCCACCATACTTCCATCCGGGATCGTTTGCAAGCTTTCTCCACCACGAGTTCAAGCATTCTTCGTCTTAGAGGCCATAGAAGCGCTGAAGATCGCTGGAGAAGTGACAGCCTCCTTCGAGTCCGCACACCATCTGAGGGATGAGCCCGGAGAGAGACCGACAACCTCTCATTCCTGCCAAGAACCCAGGATACGGTGACATCTTCTGTTGGGTCCTTTCTAAACCTTGAGCTTGTGCTTATTTTAGTGTTGATTGTAATGAACTCTTGCTAGTCTATTGTTATAGATCCTTTGTGTGATGTTCATGTGCAATGATGCCATGGTTATGAGAAGCGTTTTGCTTTTCGTTGTGATATTCTGAGTTGTTTGCGGGTGAAGCCATCTAGCAATTGCTAGTGGTGATGTTGGCGAAGAGGTGAATACGACCCTCGCAAAACCCCGCTCTGTGGCCATTTCACCCGCTTACCGAAGCGCGGCATCGCGGCCACTGCACTCACCCCCACTTTGCGAAGCGGTGCTTTCGACCCGCATTTCTCTTATTTCTGCAATAGCTTAGGACACCAATCACAACACCCCTTTGTTCTTACTTTTTTTGCTCGTGTAACAATTGGCTCACAACGCAATTCATTCACCACATCCTGCATTCCTCAAGAGATCAACATTCGGGGAAACTATTCCCATAATTATTACTTGACAGCGACCGGTGCACTTGCCGAACGCGCATCAGTGATCACCGCAGGCGAAGGGGATGAAGAATGGCTAGTGGAAAATGATGCAGAGCAAAGGTTGTCTCTGGACCTAGTGGAAGAGCTCTGAGGCCTCACTACCGTTCGGTAGGAGGAAGTCAAGAGGCGAATGACCAGGTACTTTGATCAACATATCAGAATAAAATAGTTCGAGAAAGGGGACTTGGTCTGCAAGAAGGTAGATGCGGCAGGGAGAGGAGCCGCTGTAGGTAAGCTAGAGCCCAACTGGGAGGGGCCTTACATTGTAAGCGAAGTGCTCAAGTCAGGAGGGTACCACCTCCAGAATATGGAAGGGATACCCGTTGGACGAGCCAGGGGTGGGGACGATTTGAAAAGATTCTATCCTTAAAACTTTTGTAACTAACTTATTGTGTGTTTCATTATCCATACATAGATTCTAAGGTCGTTTTTGAGCAGGTAACAAGCATTGGTGTTGGAATGCCCAGATCGATTCCGATGTCGGGATCTCATAGACGGTGGGTCAGGTTGATCTCTGGAGAGGCTGGCAAGTGGCAAGTTCTTTGGTGCTGGAATGCCCCAGATCGATTCCGCTGTCGAGCTCTCATAGACGGTGGCTCAGGTTGATCTCTGGAGAGGCTGGCAAGTGGCAAGTTCTTTGGTGCCGGAGTGCCCCAGATCAATTCCGCTGTCGGGCTCTCATAGACAGTGGGTTAGGTTGATCTCTAGAGAGGCTGGCAAGGTAGCGAGTATTAGTGTCGTAGTGCCCCGGATGATTCCGCTGCCGGGCTCTCACTAGCCGGTGGAGTAAATTGGTCCCAAGGACCAGCTAGCAAGTTATTCATACTAAGGGACTCGGATCGCAAAAATCTCTCAAGGCCTAGGTGAGGCAAGCCCTGGGGCTCGCTTGCGTGAAAACAAAAACCCGCGATGGATGAAAAACACTTAAGTCCGAGGGTAAAAGCGAGGTTGTGGTGTATGGTGGTTGCAAAGCTCGCCGAGTCAGGCCCTAGCTCACGAAAATACTTAGTGAATTTTGGTGCCATGCATAAAATCATCAAGCCAGAGGGGTCCGTCGACAGGGCAGTCCACATGCATCGCTGGAAACTCGCAGGGGTCGAGCAAGCGAAGCAGGGTAATGTCGACCCCGCTCGCAAGGGCATCAATGTGGAAAACTAGAGGAGCGAAGTGGACCAGACTTCTCCCAGGTGCAGAGGTAGAATGGGTTTACCGAACGAGGCTTCTAATCTAAAGAAGCTAAGTGAACGTTGTATTGACAATGTGCGAGCGCTAGCCTGACTAAATGCAAAAATGCGGCAACAAAGGCATGGAGATGCGAGCTAGCGGAAGACGGTAGGTGGCCTCGTCCCGCTGAAGGGGAGAGTAGGAGATGTTGCCGAAGGGGCCCTTCACTAGGACATATTTCTACGTCCAATAGTGGGCCTTAATCACCGTTTCGCAGATTGTGACGTGCTGACTCGCGAAGTGAGCCATCCCATCTTTGCATGCGCGGAAAGAAAATACCTTGCGCAAGATGAGCAAACTAAACTCGATCCTCTCTGCCCAAAGGTAGCTGGCGAACGCGGCCACCACAGCGATCACGTTCGGTGTCAGCTGGCTCGGCAGAACGCCAAAGTATTTGAGTACCTAGAATAGTCGGCAAGGGTTAGAGCACTCTTTGCGAAGCGAGCCAAGAATACTATGTCCAAAGAATAATCATACATGGCACACTTCAGGCCATAGGAGGAGTCACAGCCCATTCTCAAAGTGAGTGATGGGGATGGCGATCTCATGGGGGTGCGGGTCGCTGATGGTGTCTCGATCAGTAGGGCAGCGAGCCACAAATCCAGGAGGGATATACTGGTCGATGGTGGTGAGAAATTCCTCCGAGGTGAGGTTAGCACAGAAGAAAGGGCCCTCAAGGAAGGCTCCGACACACTTGGCCCGCCCCTCCGCCTGCACATCTGAGACCATGATGTTAGAGGGCTGAGAATCGCAAAATTAGCGTGCGCGAGCAAGGTTCTACGAGAGGGTTAGAAGAAGAGGGCAAAGAGAGAGAGAGAGAGAGGGCAGTAAATGCAGTGATTGAAAAGATAAAGGCGGAGACTATTTACAGAAATAAAAATGGAGGGAAGAATACGAAGGGCCGGGGGATGCGGATAACGGATCCGCGTTGTATTCTTCAAACCTCCCTGAGCCTTATCCGCAACTGGTGAGTTGGCGCCCTGCAAAAGAAAATCCCTCCAGCTAGCCCTGGGGGGAGCAAGACCTGTATAAAGAAGTAGAGCGAGAGCGAGCTGCTTGAGCGATTAACGAAAGTAAGGCGACCAAATATAGTGATTAAGAGAAAAGTTTGCAAAGAGCAAACGAGGCGGACATAGCGATGGATGTAACGAAAACAGAAAAGGTGGCCTCGCAAGCGAGCCAAGAAAAGTCTTAATATTACAAATCATCAAATTTTTTAATCCCCCCCATAAAGAGGAGGGGAAGAGGAAACCAACAACATATTAACAAGAGAAACTCTTCAGTAACGAAGCCACTTCCAGCGTTTGCGGCCCTGCACACCCGAGCGTGGGGGGACTCGCGGGTAGTGGTACTCGCTATCCAACTGAGCCTCGCGTGTTAGCACCCACGCGTAATCCTCAATCCAAGCGATGTGCATCCCAAGGGAGGTCACCTCACTGCGGTCGACCGGCCGCACCTCGGCAAGGAGGCGCGTGTTCGCGTCCTCCATCGCAGCAAATCTCTATTCATACGCAAGCCGATCTAGCCGATTTTGTTCGTATAGCTCCCGCAGCATGGAAGTGTGCTTCTGGAATATCTCGGTGACCCGCCTCTTCATTTTCTCTGGGTCACCGGGGTCCCCCAGAAAATCCGCGACCTGACCAGGCGAGGGAGGTGGCGACATCTCCACCTCTCCATGCTCCGACTCAGTGAGCGGGGTCGAGGGATCACCTACGAGATAGAAATCAGTGAGGAGGAGGTTGAAATGGCACTCGGCAGGGATGGTCTAACCTGGTGGCGGAACTTGGGTACTGGGCCGCTGGCGACAGGTGCCCGGCCGGCCCTAGAACATATCAACGAAGGCAGGGGTAACAACCTTCCCCAAACTAGGGAGGAACGCGGCTTCGGCAGCGAGTCTGGGCTCAGTAAGTAATGTCCCTCTAGGGCTCCTTTGTCCCAGAATGCTGAATCCTAGAGTGATGATCGTCTGATTTGGAGGGGCCGGCGGGTCCGCGGGAGGAGGAATCCGCTCCTCCAAATTTGCGAGAAGAGGCACTGCATAAGGGATCAGGGAAACTTAGCGAGTAAGGAAATATGTTTCAAAGGAAGGCGAGGGGAACTACTCACCTGACTGCGAGGGCGGGGCCCGCATATCAGAGGTCCTCACAGCCCGGGATGGGGGGTCAATCCTCCCAGGGTGGAGGTGCTGATGAGTCCCATTTATATACACATTTATGGACTCATCTGGGCCGATTATCTAGTCTATGCACTACACTTTAGGCATGTTTTCGTTCATATTTGATATTCCATGCTAAGTGCACTTCTAGGCCCGTTTTTTGTGTATTTTCATGTTTATCTTTCTTGCTGTGTTTTGTGCCACTTTCAGTGATCAGTGTTTATGCTGGAACAGGGGTCGTTCAGGTGTTCCCGGTACAAATCTGTACAGGAATACTGCGCACGATCACTGGCTATACTGCACACGACCACTGATCGTGCGCCGCCGATCGTGCGCGTTCATTTGCAGCCCAAAGTTGCATTCTGAATTTGGTCGTGCGTTTTAACGCACTGTCGTGCGTTCGATCGTGCGCTTCCTTATTTTCTATAGTTTTGTCTTGCAGGTTTTCGGCCACATTGCACACGATCACCAACTTCCAGTGCGCACGACCACTGGTCGTGCGCCACTGATCGTGCACACTATTTACTCTGCTCCGCCTATAAATAGCTGTGCGCAATTTTTGGTCAGGACGATCATTCCGAGCGCAGTCTCTCCACCATTTCCGCCATTTCCACAGGTTTTCCGCCCCTTTGGCCTCCTCCATCATCCTCGAGCTCCAAGGAGAGGGATTTAGCCCTACATCCACCAAGATACAAGGAGAAGGAAGCTAGGTCGTGTGGCCGGATCGTGACACGAAGAAGACGGGCCATTGGAAGGTAGTGACAGCCTTCTCTACCCCGGACGCAGTTGAGGACCGAGCTTGGACGCGGATTGACAACCCAGCAATTCCAACCGTGAATCCCAACGAGCCTTCGGATTGGGTCGATTCCTTGCTCTCTCTCTCTTTGTATTGGTAGTTGTATAAGCTAGATTTCTCTATACTTTGATGATGTACACTATGAACCATGTTATGTAATGCTTATTTCATTTTATTGAAATTATCTTGTTCATATGTGTGTATGAGGTGCGCCCCCATCCATTTTCCATTCCACCATCATGTTCGTGTGCCGCACTAGCAATTGCTAGTGGCGTGCTTGTCGACGAGGTGCTTGCGACCCTCACTCCGCATGCCTACTCGCCCATCCGCCTAGTGAAGCGTGGCATAGCGGCCCGTGTAATCCATTCGCCTAATGAAGCAGCACGAGCAAGGCCTACACAGTTCGATTCCGTTTGCCTACTCGTCCATCCGCCATTTCGAAACAGGGAGCTCAAGGCCTGCCTAGTCTCCATCCCGCCAAGCGAAGCTTTGCATAGCGGTATTGCATAGGAGTAGTTGTAATATTTTTCTCTTTATTTTCCACAACCAAATCAACCCCCTCCGCATTCCATCCGACCAAAGGACTTCGATCTCAAGTCCTTCCTCGAACATTAACTCCACCTTACTGTGTTCCTTGACAGATTCGATACTTGGGGATTTACTTCCTCATATTATTACTTAACAACGACCGGTTCACTGCCGTTTCGTGCCGCAGTCTTGCTACCGCCTATAGCGGTGTGCTAAGATTTGCGCATCAAGTTTTTGGCGCCGTTGCCGGGGAACACAGTCGTGTGAGTTTTCTGGAGAGGGAGAATCTGAGAAAGAAGCCCTTCCATTTGTGTATTGCATTCTTTTGCTTTATTTCTTCTTATTATGTTTTCCTGTTTTTATTAGGTTGCTTTAGTAAATATTGTTAGGTGTAGTATTGTGCACACTAGTTCTCTTTATTTTGAATCATTTTTATCTTCACACTATGTGGGCTTCGTTCAATATTCGTTGTCGTTGGCATGGAGATATTTCTCATGCTAGTGATAGATGCCCATCGGGAGATAATAGCCTTAGTACTCAAGGCCCAGCATATGGAGCACCGACTTCATCTGGTACTCCATATGGTGTGCGTAAGTCCTATGGCTATTCTGCTGAGCCTTTACCGTCACACTTCTTTTCGGCTTCAGCTCCTGCTGTGCCAAAGAAGCCCGTAAGGCAGTGCTTGTTTTGTCAGAGCACGAATCATGCCTTGAAGGATTGTGCTACATTCCATCGCCAATTGGACGAGGATGACGAGCCGGATATCCGGATCATCCCGACTCCTACTTCTGGCAGCACACCTTCAACATCTGGTTATGTGCCCATTTCACCTTCAAGCTTTGAAGGGTATGATGTGGACACAGTCACCAGATGTGTGGCTGATCTAGGTTCTGACATGACTGAGCCCATCTCCCCTGTCCATATATCACCATGCATGAATTTGATTCTTTGTGAGGAATCGGTGCTTGACATTTATCCAAGCACTATTCCTCCCCCTGTTGTGCATACTACTATACTCATCTCAGACGACATTGTTGAGGATGTGTCGCAGGATGAGGCTAGCGATCTATGTGTTGTTCTTGTTCCTATGGAGAAGGACAACCTTCTAGGTGAAGGGGAGCTTTCCTCAGCACCGGTGGAGGAAGTCTAACTCTTGGGCATGACCACTGTTGATACCACCGAACCTTGTAGCATTGATGACAATGTAAACATTATTTTACTTTCCCAACCTGATGGGAGTGAGACCGAGACCACTCCCCCGATTGATTTTTATTTATGTTCTTCTTCTTCTTTATTTCTTGATCCCCTTTCTTCATCTGAGCCTGTGCAGGTTGAGTCTTCACAGGTACTTCAGGAGGACTTGGAGCATTATGCTCAAGTCAATGATGAGAGCATCCTCTTATGTGAGGAGGTTGATCCCCCCTCCATTGAGGAAGCCTCATTCATTGCCTTCTCCTTCTGCCGCCTCCCTGAAGACAACACCTTGCTGGGAAAGGATTTATTTTGTGGTGAGACGAGTGAGGACCAGCCTTCCTCCTCTTCTTACGTCCTATTTCCTCTACCTGTGTTAAGCAGGTATTATTATTTAGGTTGGGGAGTAACTGTTCTATCGCCGTATCGGTACCCGCTACCGACACGCATATTAGAACAGTTACCTGTTCATTTCCTTTTTCATACGCCCATTAGCTAGAACTGTTTTATTTTTGAATAAGTCGTGCTGGGAAGACAATAACCCCAGTAGTTATCTTACCTTTTCCTGCATTTCTTATTTCATCTTGTTTAGTTTAGTTAGTTGTATTCATTTTAGTTTGTCTATTTCTTTTGTTTTTGCGGAGCTTACCCCTGCAGGTTCATCTTCGGGATGGCGGAAGCTGCTCTTTGTCTTGGTTTCCATGCGTCTTCTGGTATGCTCATTTCTGAGCATGGGTAACTTTTCTTCCCGTGGTCTTTTATTCAATTTTCATGATTACATCATTTGTATCTATTGCTTAGATTAAGTCTGGGGGAGAGCCGCTATATGTTACCCACTGCACGTGCACATATCATTGACATACTAGAAGTATTTTAATTTCAGTTATTTAGTATTGTTCATCTTTACCGCACACCACTACACCCACTTTAGTGCGCACTCACTTGTTTGTATGTTCCCGTATATTCAATTCTTGGTTGTGATGTAGGAAGTGCTGTATTAGCCAAAATAATTGCAAGATGAGTGGAATGTTGACTCTTGTAGTGCTCTAGTTGAATACTCGTGTCTTGCCTAGGAATTTGAGTAGAATTACTTTTTATTTATGCTTCTAATTTATAATTAGTAGATTTGCGCAGATTTTAATTTATTTTACTCAAAATGGTGAATGTGGTTGAATCTAGTGGTAGCGTGGTATTGTGTGTAGGCGAGCACGAAGTTCGTGTTGCTCGAGTCGGGAGGAAGGATTACCTTTCTCGAGGGCTAAGAACTTGCCCCAAGCGACTCTCGAAGCATGGGTGTGAATGATTTGCATGTTGAGCGTGACATAGGCCATCTATTTGGCAAGCTTGAGCTTTGTTCTACCATTCCTATATGCTAACCGTTGCTAGCCCATTTTGTGCCTACCTGACCTTTTGGTTCAGCTCCACCATACTTCACCAAGGCCTAAAAGCTAATCCTATTATTGCAACCAAAATTAAGCTAAAAGCATTTATGAATTGTAATTTTCCAATGCGGTGCGGTGATGCGAAACTTCAGTGTTGATGTGGAAGTCTTAAAATGTCTATGTGCTGAGAATTGTGCTAATAGATATGGGGATGAAAAGAAAAGAAAAAGAAAAGCAAAAAAAAACATATAGATTTATATCCCCAGCGTTGTAATTGAAACATCTATATGGTATTGATTGTTGTAGGTCGTGTGCACATCCGGTTTCAAAGTCAAGTCTGGGGGTGTGTTACACGTGCATTATTGTGGCTGCTTTGAATTAACACTTTTGTGAGCTCTGTTGGGTTGCGATTAGCCATCAAGTTTATCTTTGCATTCCAAACCGTAACCTAAGCCTCGTGTACACCTAAAGTCCTATCGATTCGTCTTGTGAGTTCACAAGCGCCGTGGAGAGAGTGTGACCAGGCGAGCTTATGGTTCTCGACGTTGATGGATTTCAACGGAGATAATTCTGAGTTCCGGTCTTGGGTAACATTCACCTTCGCGACTTGCTTACTTTCGTACTACGCGTGACCACGAGATTCACCAACATTCCATTTTTGAGTAAAAATAAATTTCTTTTTACGCATTTACACTTTTATAAATTAACTAGCATATGTAGAAACTTCTTCTAATGAATTTCTATGCACACAAGTATGCAGCTTCGCATACTACTCCATGTCGCAATTTTTTTAGCTAGCTATGGTTTTCCTACTCCGCCGGATTTGTTTGCTCGGGACGCGCAAATAGGTAAGTCTGGGGGTGTGATGAGTACCATTTATATACACATTTATGGACTCATCTGGGCCAATTATCTAGTCTATGCACTACACTTTAGGCATGTTTTCATTCATATTTGATATTCCATGCTAAGTGCACTTCTAGGCCCGTTTTTGTGTATTTTCATGTTTATCTTTCTTGCTGTGTTTTGTGCCACTTTCAGTGGTTTCGATCAGTGTTTATGCTGGAATAGGGGTCGTGCAAGTGTTCCCGGTACAAATCTGTACAGGAATACTGCGCACGATCACTAGATATACTGCGCACGACCACTGATCATGCGCCGCCGATCGTGCGCGTTCATTTGCAGACCAAAGTTGCATTCTGAATTTGTTCGTGCGTTTTAACGCACGGTCGTGCGTTCGATCGTGCGCTTCATTATTTTCTATAGTTTTGTCTTACAGGTTTTCGGCCACATCGCACACGATCACCAACTTCCAGTGTGCACGACCACTGGTCGTGCGCCACTGATCGGGCGCACTGTTTACTTTGCTCCGCCTATAAATAGTTGTGCGCGATTTTAGGTCGGGACGATCATTCCGAGCGCAGTCTCTTCGCCGTTTTCGCCATTTCCGCAGGTTTTCCGCCCCCTTTGGCCTCCTCCATCATACTCGAGCTCCAAGGAGAGGGATTTAGCCCTACATCCACCAAGATCCAAGGAGAAGGATGCTAGGTTGTGCGGCTGGATCGTGACACGAAGAAGACGGGCCATTGGAAGGTAGTGACAGCCTTCTCTACCCCGGACGCAGTTGAGGACCGAGCTTGGACGCGGATTGACAACCCAGCGATTCCAACCGTGAATCCCAACGAGCCTTCGGATTGGGTCAATTCCTTGCTCTCTCTCTCTCTTTGTATTGGTAGTTGTATAAGCTAGATTTCTCTATACTTTGATGATGTACACTATGAACCATGTTATGTAATACTTATTTCATTTTATTGAAATTATCTTGTTCATATGTGTGTATGAGGTGCGCCCCCATCCATTTTCCATTCCACCGTCATGTTCGTCTGCCGCACTAGCAATTGCTAGTGGCGTGCTTGTCGATGAGGTGCTTGCAACCCTCACTCTGCATGCCTACTCGCCCATCCGCCTAGTGAAGCATGGCATAGCGGCCCGTGTAATCCATTCGCCTAACGAAGCAGCGCGATCAAGGCCTGCACAGTTCGATTCCGTTTGCCAACTCGTCCATCCGCCCTTTCGAAGCAGCACGCTCAAGGCCTGCCTAGTCTTCATCCCGCCAAGCGAAGCTTTGCATAGCGCCATTGCATAGGAGTAGTTGTAATATTTTTCTCTTTACTTTCCACAACCAAATCAACCCCGCTCCGCATTCCATCTGACTAAAGGACTGCGATCTCAAGTCCTTCCTCGAACGTTAACTCCACCTTACTGTGTTCCTTGAGAGATTCGATACTTGGGGATTTACTTCCTCATATTATTACTTGACAACGACCGATTCACTGCCGTTTCGTGCCGCAGTCTTGCTACCGCCTATAGCGGTGTGCTAAGATTTGCGCATCAGGTGCGAATCTTCGAAGTTGTTTTCTCCAGTGTATTCTCTCCCGGGGGAGTGTTCTGCGAGCAAAGAGGCAACGTCAGGTAAAAAATGATGTTAAGTTAGCGATTTTGGCATTAGTACCTGCGAGGCGAGTTCGTCATGGGAGGATGGAGATAGAGGAGAAGACCCATCTTCGTCGGGCAGTTGCCGGACGGTTTTCGCCGTTTGTGTGAGGGACTGAGGCGAAACACACTGCGACGAGGCCCAGGAAGCGAGCGCGGTTGCCTTGGCCTTCTGGGCTGCCTGCGAGGCCTTAAGGTGGGCCAACACCTCTTCCATTTTCGACATCACACTGAGTCTCACGACGAGGGGGAAAAGCTTCAGAAGAGGAAGAAAAAGTTTGAACACCAGCTGGGAGGAATGGTATTTATAGCTACACGCCTGGGCCCCACCAGAAGATACACGCCATGTCATCAAGAGGCTCGCGAATACCAGGGGTTGGATGTTTCTTCGCGAGCCGAGGCATCCCTGGGAAGAGCAGGGATTGTGTACAATCCCTATATTCTCCAGGAGATGGGCATAGATTGAGGAGTCAACAAGCGAAAGAAGTAATAAGGAAGATGAGACAGAGTCTCAAAGGTCGCTCGCAGGAAGATGGGCAAGCCGGGTTCTCGCGGGCTGCTTGTAGGAAGGTGGGCGACTCAGATCCTCGCGATCCGCTTACAGTGGTCTTCTGGGTGAGCCGGATTCTTTCCGAGTTTCTATGTTCGACGAACTTCAATTTGCATTCGACGAGATCTATTCTACGTTCGACGAGCATCACGCTTCAGTTCGATGAACTAGCTTATCAGCTCGACGAACTCAATCTTCCAGCCAGCTCTACAAATTTTGTCTTCAGTTCGACGAACTCCAGTTTGAGATCGACGAACTTAGCTCTGTGTTCGATGTATAAGTAACAAGATGTTCAGTTCGACGAAATGGCTTCTCAGCTCGACGAACGCAATCTTCCAGCCAGCTCTACAGATTTTGTCTTTAGTTCGATGAACTCCAGTTTGAGATCAATGAACTCAGCTCTGTGTTCGACATATAAGTAACAAGATGTTCAGTTCGACAAAATGGCTTCTCAGCTTCACGAACTCAATCTTCCAGCCAGCTCTACAGATTTTTTCTTCAGTTCGAGGAACTCTAGTTTGAGATCGGCGAACTCAGCTCTGTGTTAGACGTATAAGTAACAAGATGTTCAGTTCGGCAAAATGGCTTCTCAGCTCGACGAACTCAATCTTCCACCCAGTTTAACAGATTTTCACATGGCCGAGGGGAGCTTGCAGGAAGGCATGCGGGACCCAGTCTTGGTGGATGTCGCCAGAACGGGTGCGAGCGGGGCCTTCGCAGAACGCTCGCCTAAGAGGGGTTTCATGATCCATACTCGCGAGGAGACTCACGGGAGCTCTCGCGAGTAGCCTTCTAGCAGGCCACTTGCCCATCGGCTAGGGAGGCGAAATTACCCCTCTGCCCCTGGTGGTCTACCGTTAGCCCCTCCAAACAACGGAGTTTGGCTGTTAGCAGGCCAAATTGGGGTGCATTTAGTAAAACCAAAAGGCGAAATTCTGCTATTAACAGACCACGAAAAAAAATTTATAAATAGACCTTAAAGGGCACCTTGGGATAGTATTCCAATCTCAGTTCTCTGAGCTTCTGCCTCCCTTGGTTACTTTGGTTTAGCTCTCTAGCTCTCCAAGGTGCCCAAGTCTCAGCTTTGGCTTTGGAGGGTAAGCGCTCAACGATCTTCCGGGTTTGTGGTGGGACCTCCTCGCTGTGACTAAGATTTAGTCTAATTCCGAGTCTCCAGTCTGCTCCTTCCGAGGGACCAGTAAGGGCTAGCAGCCCCTTAACTTATTGAGGGCCCGAGCTTCACAAGAGACCGAGAAATCGGTTTCAACATATATCTTGGTAAACATATAAAGCCTAACATAGACACAAATATTCTTTAGGTGACAATGTTAGTATGATAAGTTTGAGATTAATGTCATGCCAAAGTTTGATAGTGTTTCAACTTATAGACCTAGAATGAAGTTAAGATTCTATTTGATTTGATCTTATTGATATCAAGATGATTCTAAGGTCTAAACTTGAAATAAATCACAATGCACACATAATACACCAACCATGGTAAACAATTATAATTCCAATTGTTATCATATAATTCATATACATGTGATAGAGATAGTTGTTTTTAAATGATTTTTGATATGAATTATGATATATGATTTTTAGAGAATTTTATCAAAGGACATCAATAGATCATGGTAGTGCGTGTGGCATCAGTATTTAAGACAATTAATCTTTCAATATGTCTTCTGTGATTTTCTTTATAATTTAAATAAATATCTCATAACAAATTTAGAGTTTGATTCATATGGAAAATATAAGATATTTATAAGCAATGAAAATAAGAATAATAGATAAGTCATCAAAATAAAATATGATTTTGAATTTTGATCAATTTGATTTATAAACTCATTAAGTTTTAAGAGATAAGATCATATTTCCTATAATATATAAGATGACCATAACATGATAGCTTAAAAAATAAGAAAACAAAAAGAAAAAAGAAAAGACATTAAAGTATATCATGAAGTAGAAAATTTGTATATTTAATTTTTGAAAATATTCAACTTCAGGCATTTGGTGATACCTAATGAATAAGTGATTTAGGTATCCAAAGGGGACCAAGTGTGGTGGTTCCTTTGGGTACCCAAATATAACGAGATGACTTTTGGGGAGATGAGAATGAAAGAACCCTTTCAAGTGGAGTTAATGTTTCATCTTTAATTTTGGGTCTCCACTCATACTTAGGTTTAATGTTATTCTTATGCTTTAAATTTCCATTGTGATTATCTATATTTTGAAAATTATAATTGAAAGTATCGTTCATATGAAATTTGTGTAGTTTTACTTTTAAGTTGGGAAAAATATGATTTTGTAAATAATGGTGATTTTGATTTTGATTTACAAATCCTTTCTGTTTCTTATTCCCATTATTAGACTTAGTTAAGATGTTCATATTCAACTTGATTTTAGATATTTCTTGGTATTGTGAATTTTTATTTATAATTTTCATAAGCAAGTTGATTTTTGATTTTAATTCACCATTCTTGATCTTTAGATTATTCCTAGCTTTATTATAAGCTATTGTGCTATTTTTAAGAGTGGAAACAATAGAGTCAATATGATTTTGATAGTCATTTCTAATTTTCTCAAATATTTCGTCCATCTCCTTGATTTCAATTTTATAATTTTGGCACGTAGCACAATCACTTTTCAAAGATGAATTTTCTAAAGATAATTTTTTATTATGTTCTTTTACAAAAATAATTTCTTTTTCAAGTTCCTTAAATTTTTCTTTAATATCATTACAATCAAAACAAGGTTTTGTATTTTCAATTGAAGTGACATGGGTAAAGCTAGATGAATTAGAAATTGATTCTACTTTAACTCTTGCTTTTAAATCTTTATTTTCTAAGCGCAATTTGCAATTCGCATTTTTTAATTTTTTAATTTTGCGCTTTGTAATCTGTAGCAATTGTAAAGTAGAAATAGAATTGCAAACAATAAGAGGATTTGATTTCCTTACAGTGCTTTTAAATGCTGTGAGATTTGAGCTTGAATTTTCTTTGTTATCTTCATCTATTTGGTATTCCTCTTCTAAAGAAAGGATTTCTTCTTTTCCACTTGATGTGCACTCTATTGATCCATCATGAGAGGAGCTTTCTTGATCATTTGTGCAATCTTGTATGTTCTCCACTTCTTGTATTTGTTCCATACCTGTAGATGGAGAATCATACATTTCTTCAAGAAAATTCCATACTTTATATGCACTAGAAAAACAATATATTAATTTGAAAACTTCATTTGATAAACCACAAAATAAATAGTGTTTGGCTGTTGCATTTAGATGACGTTCCTTTATATTTGATTCATCCGCTGGTCTAACTATTGTTAAATTCTATGCTTCGATATCTATAGTTTTAGTAAATTTTTCAATTAAAACTTTCCATCCTTTATAATTTGTACCTTTAAATAAAGGTGGTGCTAGTGAATTTTCTTCTTCATAAAAATTTACCCCACTAATAGAAGCGAGATCATGAGACGCCATTATTCTCGATTGTTAAGCCGATTGGAATAAAACCCCTCTGATACCACTTGTTGGATCGGTAGGCGCCCTTAGAGGAGGGTGAATAAGGGTTTTAAAACTTTTCCTTATATTTTGGAATACTTGAAATAATAAGAGATCAAAATAGTGATTTTCAATAAAGATCTAAATTGTTTTATAATGAAAGAGAGGATAATAAACAATTTAGAGAAATGAAGATCAAATCAATTTTATTACACAAAAAGAGACATGATTATTATTAATAAAATTGATTACAAAATTTGATTTTAATGACGCTAGAAATCAAGGCGAAATATGAAAGACCCTTTTTGTTTTCTCTACCGACTCGTATCCTCACGAACCAGTTGGCTTTAGCCAATCCTTCCCCGGATACGGCCTTAAGCCGCTCTAGCCAATCCTTCCCCGGATTTGGCCTCGAGCACCCCCTACATCTACACCCTAGACCTAGTCGCCAACACGAGGCAAATTTTCTAAGCGATTAAAAGAATGAAAAGAATAATATTATTAAAAACTCCCTCTATGTGGATCTCTTGCAGAAGTAGATGAAGACCAGCAGAGTATGATCATAGTCAATGCGGTCTTTCATCACGATGATGACGCACGTTGAAATCTTTTTCACGGATCTCCTTAAGCCTTCATGGATTTGTGGGAGTATCTCTCTAAACCTTCTTCTATATGAAGTGGCACGAAGCTCTGGAATTTGGGAGTGGGAGAGGATGAAGAAGACGGATCCAAGGGGTCCTTTTTATAGCCTTAGAGCTAGTGCTTGCGCTATCGTTACCGCCGGCGCTATCCCAGATTAGGCAATATTCTCCGTGTGAGAATCCTTCATTTTAAGCAAGCCGCCCGCCTTCCTCTTGTGCTTTGCGCTATTGCCTGTGCTAGCTGATACCGCCTGCGTTAGCTGCTATCGCCAGTCGCTAGCACGTTCTATATCTGCTTCCGAGATTTTCTCTAATCAGAGCTAGCGCTAGCGCCGGCTCTAGCGGGCATGTTGGAATTTTGGCTTCAAATTTGGGCGCAACCTTCTTATGTTAACCTTGAGCCATGTGGACTTGTTTTCCTGCACACTTAAACACACAAGATCAAATACACATAAGATTTGTTATTCTCAAACCTAGGAGATGCGGAAGACCATGTGCCAACATAATCCTGCAGAAGACTCCTAGTTCCTGTCATCTGCTTTGAGCAACCACTGTCCATGTACCATATTTCCCTTAGACTGGTACTTGAACTATCCTTCAAAATGTAATTCATTTTCCCTTAGGAGCCGAATGGATTTTAGGTCCTAGGTTCTTGTTAGCATAAAAACACACTTCCACCCACTGCAGCTTTTGCAGGAAAGATCCTTTTTGCAATTGGCACATTAGTGTTGTGCCAACAATCAATGGCAAAGTGTCTCGCTTTACCATAACACCAACATTCCTTGATTTTGTACCTTCTTTTTAGAACACTTTTTGAGGTGGAAGGAGCATGATGATGCTTATGTTCAGTGAAGAAGGTAGCATCATTCTTCCTATTCCTATTAGCAATCACTTGGCTTATTGACTATCTATAACTTGTCTTAGAAGATTTTATCTGAATGACATCAGCTGGTCTTAGTTTGGCAGCTAAGAATGAGTTGATGGCATCAGATACTGTACTGCTAGACTTGATTATAGGCCTGACAGCAGCCATGAGTTTTGTTGAATGGGATTTAGAAGAGGTAGCTTCCTTACCCTTGAATGTGGGGGCTGAAGTACCAAATACAAAAGGTCCATGATTGGCCATTTGAATTTCTTCATGGGGAGATTTCAAGCACTCATCCCCATACCCTTTCTCCTACTATAGTTAGGAGTATTCCCCTTACTATAGGAGCTTCCATTCTTCAAGTGACCATATATGTTATCCTGGTCATACCTGTTAGAGGGAAGCACCACCTTTTGATAGGTGGTATGTGGCTTAGCATTAGCCTAGTCCTTTCCTCCATTCCCAGCACTTACTGCCACATTATTAAAACCCAGTCCTCTCCTATTTGTTTGGTAGGAGAAGGTGTCAATGATGGGAAGTATTGATTTGGGTTTGGAGAATTGAGCCACTAAGCTTTTCTCCTTGAGAAGCTTCTCTTCAAGGTCCTTAATGACCTTGTTCTTTTGGCTTATAATGCTTAGATGGTATATTTTTATTCCCTTTAGCTGACTAATTTCTCTACTCATCTGAGCCATTTGGGTAGCTGACTCAGTGCATTCAGGCTTTGCCTACTCAAGGGAAGAAATTTCTAGAGCTTGCATCTTTGCTAGCTTCTTGCTCTTTTTCAGAGCTTCCAAGAGGGCACCATACTTTTCAATCACTTGATTGACATCCACCTCAGATTCTGAACCACTTTCCTTATTAGATAAGACTGTTTAAGATTCTGGAAGTGATTGATAATCAGAAGAAAGAATGAAAAGAGTTGATACCTGATCAGGATGATCCTGATTGTCTTCATCATCTGATATGGCCATTAAGCCATAACATTCTTTGACATCTTCATCCACCTCAATGTCACTGTCCGAATATGATAGAGGGGCCCTTATGCCTATCTTAGCAGCTCGATAATCTTCATCCTCAGCAGCTGCAAATTGCCCTATATAGGCTTCCTCTTCGTCATCAGAATCTGAAGATGAAGATTCAGATTCACTCCAGCTCATTTCCTTCTTGGACAGGAAGGATTTTTCACCTTTCCTTTGTTGAATTTTTGAAGTGAAGTGAAGGTGTCTGGGCTGTCTGATTTTAGGTGACCGCCGAGACCGCGCGGTCTATGTTTGTATTCTGCCGGTCTGGCTCTGCCGGTCTGTTCTGGCGGACTGCTGGTTCTGCGGGTCTGTTCTTGATTGTTGCGGTCTGTTCCTGAGTTGGTCTGCTGGTTGGCCTGTCTTCTTTGTTGGAAGACCGAGCACTTTGTTCATATATGACCGTGTAACACCCCGATTCGTACTAGGCCCATATGATGAGATTTAAAACAGTGAAATGAATGGGTGTGCTGATAGCACTTATGGACAAGGGGTGCTGTTATCTAATTCCTTTTTATTAAGCTTGGTGTGTTGTTAGCACAATTCTCAGATTTCGTCTATCTCAGGAATTGAAGCCGTTCGACGAATTCCCTGAATTCGTCGATCTCAGGATTGAGCATTCTGTTCGACGAATTTCCTGGATTCGTCGATCTCAGGGGGCAGTGTTCGACTAATTTGTCGAACGGGAACCGTTCGACTATGTTATAATAGGAGTGCTCGACTAAGATATAGCGTTCGACGAAAGTCGAAGGGCTTCGTTCGACGAACGTCGAAGGGGGCAGTAGCGCTCGACGAATTCTTGTTTTTTCTTCCCGTCGCCCGACAAAGCTTGGGTGCTTATTTCTTTATGATTAATTGGAGTTCCAATGCAAGGCATAGGAGAGGGTGGAGAGCATTAATTGCCAAACCCTCTTTTTCCACTACTCTCTCTCTCTCTCTTTCTCTCCCCTCTTAACCCGTATAGCTGAGGGCTTGCCATTTCATCTCATCTCCCACTATTCATCTTCTTCCCCCTCCATCGTCTTCCTCTTCTTCACTTTTTCTCTCTCCATTTTTCCCCCACCTTGAAGGAGTTTGGCCAAGGATCCGTGAAGGGTTTTCTCTTCGTGGAGCTTGAAGGAGTGGAGCTCGGAGAAAAGATGGAGCTCAACCGAATGTCGTCGTGCCGCCGCAACGACGAGCTCGAACCGCGACCGGAAAATGAGGTGACTTCCGACCCCTCTCCCTTGGTGCTAGTTTTCTTAGATCCATTAGGCGAGGCATCGACTCAATTGAGTCGATTTGGGAGTGAAATGAAGTTCCGTAGGTTGAGGCCGCGTTAGGGTTTTTCGCCGTAGGGCGTCGATCGCCGCGAAAATACCCTAATTCAACTCCCCGCTTCAATACGAACGTGGGACGTTGGTTTCGTGAGACGTGGTGGCCTCGTGAGCGTGCATGGGAGGAGAGAAAGGTGGCTGCCTAAATTCCTTATGGGATTTCAATCTTAGTTCTCTGTCAGGGGGAAATTCAATATATATACACATATACATATGATCCCTGTTATGGATTAGGGGAATTCAACATTAGTTCCCCTGTTATGGAATAATATATATATATCATATATATATATGATGCTTGAGAATGGAGAAGAGAAGGTGTCTGCCTAAATTAATGCTTGATCAATTAATTCAATTAATGCTTGATTATTAGGATTGATAATTATATGTGATAAATGTATTCATAACTTGCACTTGGTTATTAAGGAAATAGTGCGCAGCTGGGTTCGAGCCAGTTTTTAGGCTTGACACCGCTGGAATTAGACTTCGGGCTCAACAAGGAAGTTGTAGCCCTCGGAAAGAGCTTTCCAACGATAGGTTATCCGTTTCCTGAAGTAACCTGTAGCTCCCTAAAGGTCCAGTCGAGTGGACGGTCCAGAAAGCGGGAAATTGTTTAAGTGCGTGCTATTTTTGCTGTCCAGGTTTCTGCAGATGACTTTGGAGCAGATTTTAGGTAGGATCCACTTGGATCTGGGTTTAGGACTCAACATGAATGTTGTAGCCCTTAGAGAGAGCTTCCCAAAATGGGGTGGCACATAATTTGGGGTGGAGTAGAACTCCCAGAATCTCAGTTTTGTTAATCAGCGTCGTTGTAGTTTGAATTGCGATAATCTTTGGGGATATCTTTTATAATACTTGTCCGACGCTCTTAATAGTGGTAGAAATCGAATTGATGATATTGTGCTGACCCTTGTTGAATTTCATGAGTTGTGGGAGGGTACTTGTTGTGATTTCGCCAACCGTAGTTCGTTCTCGCTTCGCTCTGGGAATAATAATTAGGAATGCCGACGTGGCTATTGTTTGGAGAGAAATCTATATTCTCCAATTTAATGAGGAAATGAGTGCCCAGGTTTACGTGTCAATTGGGCGGAGCATGGGCGAATGGCATGATGTATGGAATGAGGCATTCTGATGAATAATCGAATAAAGACTTTGACGACATGTTTATAATAATGCGCACATCGATCGATCACCCAGCGAAGAGTGTGGTTTGGTGACAACCCCTCAAATGCGATAAAGATCTCATCATATTAGAGTGAGCTGTAAATTGAGTACGAGAAGTGAATGTCGATGACATGTGAGATGTGCTTGGAAATCACGAACGTTATATTGGGGACTCTTGGCGCATGTTTGGAAGACGTGCTTCTATGAATGATCGCCTCGCTAGATAAATAACGGGATGGTATATATTAGGAGTAAACCCTCATAAATGTGAATAGTTCCAACTAGGTTGAAACATGTGAAGAATGGGCCTACGGGCAGAACGTGACAATATGAATGTGCTGGTTTTCACACATGGTTTTGTAGTGATCCTCGGTAGAGGATAGTCGGTGGCGGGTCTACGGGCTCGCCGGTCGGCACACCGACGGGAGCTGGTAGTTAGACTCAGACCGGTCGGGCAGGGCTACTTGGTGCTCACCTACCCAAAGACCTCCTTCCGTGTCTTGAAAGACTTGCGAGGCAAGCAGTACGCAGGGACTCCGCTATGAACAAAGAGCGTTGAGGCTTACCGAGGCCTAGGACTGGTAGTGTGCATACCTTCCTAGTAGTGGCGAGGCCCGTGCCACTGCCACCGTCTGGCCATGACGGGGGGCGCCTGAGTGGTTAGCTACCCTCGAAAAGTGGGAACTAAAGGTCTATGCAGCATAGCAAATCATATCATAATCATTGCACCGCATTCATATCATAATCATTGCACCACATTCATATCATAATCATTGCATTGCACCGCATTGGATCCTCATCATATAAACTTGTATGGGCACCTTTATATGATGAGTTACTTTATATGCAGACCCTTAACTTATAAGCTTGTATGGGCATCCTTATAAGTTAAGTTCAATTCAGCTCTTTAATACTCAGCTTATGTTTGTTGTGCTTACACTTGCTTGGATAGTTATCGCTACTATATATATAACTATGAACATACTAGTTAGGAATATTGCAAGTACTTGGGTACTTATACAACCGACACATATGAACAACTCTTCCTGTCACCTGTTTTGTATACTATTGCTAATATTGCAGCTTTCTTTCAATTCAACCGCCCGGTGCCTTGGAGTCGCCGGGGGAGCGGATGTGAAGCCACTTAGTCTTTATGACTAACGGTTGCTACGTCCCTCTTTTTACTAGTGCACCCTGGAGCCGCAGCGCACGGCGCAGGAGGAGGACAGTCAGGTCAGGGCGACAGGGCCGGAGACAGCGATACCTACAGTACCGGCAGTGACAGACGTGAGTAGTAGTTTTGAGTTGTAGCCCTTTGGGCATCTTTTGTGATACTCTGATGTACTTTTGCAGGAGCTACCTTTTTGTATAATTATGGACTCTTACTTATGCGAATTATATATATCTATATGTGGCTTCTTGTTTTAGTTTATTGATGGGTTGGCGCTGTTGAGTTGGTTTAGCCGGCGGGATAGGCGTCTTGTGGAGGTGGCTAGCCCGTGAGCTGGCGCTTCCGCAAGGCGGCTGTCCAGGGCATAAGACTCCCCTCGGCCGTGTTTTGTGTTCCGGGAGGGGGGGGGGTCTTACAAATGGTATCAGCTTGCAACGATCCTGCGATAAAGAAGTCCATAGCCTTATGGGGCCACCCCACTCAACTCTTCAGTTTGAGGACAAACTGAATCAGCGGAAGCGGTGGTGTGCCCATAGGGGATTCGCATTAAGTATGTCCGTTATTCACCCTTTAAGTAGCCAACCTAACCCAAAAATCTACCTCATATGTAGATTTCGGTGCGTTCGGAGCCAGCAGATGGCACCCCAGTACCTCCAGGACTAACCTTGTTCCAGCAGTCGGAGCTGGGTCAGACTTTAGCGGCAATTCTGGATGCCTCCAGGTCTCTTCTTGTCTTTGCTGGTACGAGCTTAGCGGAAGCAGGGCCCAGTTTCAGGAGGAGACAGAAGGCAAGGGGCAGAGTAGACCGGAGAAGAGGTAGTGGGCATTTTCGCCCTAACTTTAGGGTGGAGCAACCAGCACGACCATTACCGTTGCCCCCACCGCGCCAGGATCAAGCGCCTCTGCCGCAAAGAGGTGTCAGACTTTGCTATTATTGCCAGCAGCCGGACCACATTCGGAGCCATTGCCAGCAGCGTCAAAGGGATGCTCAGGTTATCCCCATGGCTCAGGAGCAGGTATATGCGTTGGATCTAACTCAGGAGCGGGATCCGCAAGAGGTCATTGCAGGTACCCATGCGTTTTAGTTCCGTCTTTCATGACTATTATGCCTCAGTATGTTTAACTAGTCATCTGCTTGGTCTAGCTTCAACACGTATAATTTAAATCCGCGGTACCATGCTAGGATGTTTTAGTTCCAACCTTCACTTGTGAGTGCCACTTACGCATTTGTGTCGGAGGAGTTGTAGATGATCGGGGCGGCGTGTAGCATTTCACAGGGGCCAACGAGAGAGTGTGCCTTCTGGATGGCTTAGAATTTAGCGTAAGTGCAAATACTAGAAGCTTACGCACTGAGGTCTCTGCCTCGGATAATGGAGTAATGATATCACCCCTACCCAGGTATTAGGGCAATCACGATGGGATGGGTGTCGATCGCCAGTTATCAGCTTAGTAAAAGACCACTAAGCATGTGCGGTGCCAATAAGTCTTAAGAGATGGCCATACATGTGCATGAAGGCGGGTATTGGTAGTGGAATGCCAATCCATAGATGTGTGCCTTGAGGTTGTGTGCACACGGGGGACGAATGTATCGTATTGGCAATGGAAGAAACTCAGCCCGGGAGGTATGGGGGCTGATCTTGTTTCTTCGTTTATTGGGGCTAGTAGATGTCGTCGTGGGGTGTTGTCGCTTATTGAGTCGTCACAATTCTATGACGCTTAGATTCGGTGATCCTTGAGGATTTACTTCATCTTGAGCGCTACGGCTTGTATCGTCAGATCTTGAGCGATGGGCAATTTCATTAGTAAAACGGGAGAAAAGAATATCTTGGAAATGATAACCTTATGGCAGGGAGTAGAAGAGATCTTGTATGTGCACGACTATAATGACGACGAACCGTTCCCATGAAGTTTGAAAGACTCGGGTGAGTATTTTCCATATAGGCTTGGAGGATTGCTCTTCCCTAAAGTTTGGTGAATATATGCCCGATGATATTGAGATCACCCCAAATGAGATTTATGAATTGGGTTGTATATTTATGGTAATAATGGGTGAGACTTAAATTTGGTGGAAATGTTTAGAGGGGGATTATTTGTTGTGATAAAAATTTAGGAGGTTTTGGCTCGAAATAATCCCCTGATTCTATAATTCCTTATAAATGGTTAGGCGAATACGGTTACTTGGGGAAGGAGCCTATGATAATGATAGTTGATGTAAGCCTGCCGTTGAAGTCGCCCCTGCCGTGTAGAACTGTTAGATGCGCATTTCAGTTGAAAGAGATGTAGGCGATTATGATGATGAATGAAAATTAGGATGAGTATTCGAACATGGATTGAAGAAGACATGAGCGTAGAATTTACGGGAAAAAGAAATCCAGCCGAAGAGATTTGGGGGCTTATCTCTTAGTTTATTGGGCTAGTGATGTACCGTCTTGGAATTCTTTGAGGAATTTAAATCCTTGTAATCTTAACCTCGGGAGTCTGTGATTTTTGAATAATTAAATCGCCGTGAGCAAGATGGGCTGCTAATGCCATGGGTTGGATGATAGAAATTGAATTAGCGGAATAAGAGAAGAGAGCAAGTTGAAGATAATAATTCTCCACATACATCTATGTCGCGATATGATTATAGCTTGGGAGATCAATACGCGTTGGGTGGCGGAGTCAACAAGACTAATACGACTCGGTTGATGATCTGAAACTCTTGAAAGATTCTCATGAAAGGGGCATGCCATAAATGATCGTTGGCAGAGATTGTAGGGCGCATGGAATTGATGTGAATTAGTCTGTTATGTTGGGAAGAATGTTGGCATGAATATGAGTATGCGTGCTCGTGTTACCCCGTTAGGGCAGTTCTGTAGAGACTTGTAGCATAACCCAACGGCTGAATAAGGCCTATGTTTATGATTAAAGAGCCATTCAATGACTGGTCGGGCTCATGCGAGAAATTTCGCCACCAATTTTGAATCTTGTGTAAGCCTAAGCAAGACCTAGGTGAGACAAAAAGACACTAGACTCGGGTCTCGTGTTTTTAGAAGGGAAGTAAGGTGTAGAGTCATAGAATCGCCTTGCCTTGAGCCTACGATATTGATCCTCAACATCACCAGGACCAGTTGATAAGCCTCATCGGATGATTATGTGCTATGTGGGAAGACGGGTACTGTATGTATGATCCGTGGTGAGAGCGTTAGAGAAGTCGGTTCTAAGAGGTTGTTTGATTAAGGGATTGAGGTAATTTATTATGCTGCAAGTGTTTGGATGGCATATAGACTTGGTGGTAGTCCTTAGGTTCCGATAGCCTGAGTGTCATCATTAGAACCTCATGGGTGTTGTTAAGCGAAAGCTTGGGTCCTCTTGTTAGTGTGGTAGTGCTTCTCAATGATCAATAGTTGGTCAGACGACTGCATAACAAATTTTGGGGGACGCCTTGAAATTTGTTAAGTAGGAGTTGTATTGATTGTTGATCATGGAAGAATCCCTTAGTTTTGCAAATCTGGATTTGGTGTGGCGCACGAGTGGTAACATCGTGCGTGTTAGGTTCTCTCCGACCTTGATAGATTTTAGACCAAGGTATAACGAAGCTAACTTATTAAGGCTGATAGAACTTGGGGTTCCAGGTGTCATAGAGTATAACGAGTCTACACCTGGGGGAATTTGAGGTGAGGTAGGAAGGACGAGTTGTGGCCCTCACCTGAGACGAGTAAGATTCAGTGTGTGCTCGGAAGAACAATTTTCGTAATCCGATCTTCGGTCCCCATAAGCCCAACTTAAATTTTGGGGACGAAATTGTTTCTTCGGTTATTGGATTTGTAACATCCCGATTCGTACTTGGCCCCTATGATGAGAATTAAAACAGTGAAATGAATGGGTGTGCTGATAACACTTATGGACAAGGGGTGTTGTTATCTAATTCCTTTTTATTATGCTTGGTGTGTTGTTAGCACAATTCTCAAATTTCGTCTATCTCGGGAATTGAAGTCGTTCGACGAATTCCCTAAATTCGTCGATCTCAGGATTGAGCATTCTGTTCGACGAATTTCCTGGATTCGTCGATCTCAGGGGGCAGTGTTCGACTAATTTGTCGAACGGGAACCGTTCGACTATGTTATAATAGGAGCGCTCGACTAAGATATAGCGTTCGATGAAAGTCGAAGGGCTTCATTCGACGAACGTCGAAGGGGGCAGTAGCGCTCGACGAATTCTTGTTTTTTCTTCCCGTCGCCCGACAAAGCTTGGGTGCTTATTTCTTTATGAATAATTGGAGTTCCAATGCAAGGCATAGGAGAGGATGGAGGGCATTAATTGCCAAACCCTCTTTTTCCACTACTCTCTCTCTCTTTCTCTCCCCTCTTAACCCGTATAGCTGAGGGCTTGCCATTTCATCTCATCTCCCACTATTCATCTTCTTCCCCCTCCATCTTCTTCCTCTTCTTCACTTTTTTCTCTCTCCATTTTTCCCCCACCTTGAAGGAGTTTGGCCAAGGATCCGTGAAGGGTTTTCTCTTCGTGGAGCTTGAAGGAGTGGAGCTCGGAGAAAAGATAGAGCTCGACCGAATGTCGCCGTGCCGCCGCAACGACGAGCTCGAACCGCGACCGGAAAATGTGGTGACTTCTGACCCCTCTCCCTTGGTGCTAGTTTTCTTAGATCCATTAGGCGAGGCATCGACTCAATTGAGTCGATTTGGGAGCGAAATGAAGTTCCGTAGGTTGAGACCGCGTTAGGGTTTTTCGCCGTAGGGCGTTGATCGCCGCGAAAATACCCTCATTCAACTCCCCGCTTCAATACGAACGTGGGACGTTGGTTTCGTGAGACGTGGTGGCCTCGTGAGGGTGCATGGGAGGAGAGAAAGGTGGCTGCCTAAATTCCTTATGGGATTTCAATCTTAGTTCTCTGTCAGGGGGAAATTCAATATATATACACATATACATATGATCCCTGTTATGGATTAGGGGAATTCAACATTAGTTCCCCTGTTATGGAATAATATATATATATCATATATATATATGATGCTTGAGAATGGAGAAGAGAAGGTGGCTGCCTAAATTAATGCTTGATCAATTAATTCAATTAATGCTTGATTATTAGGATTGATAATTATATGTGATAAATGTATTCATAACTTGCACTTGGTTATTAAGGAAATAGTGCGCAGCTGGGTTCGAGCCAGTTTTTAGGCTTGACACCGCTGGAATTAGACTTCGGGCTCAACAAGGAAGTTGTAGCCCTCGGAAAGAGCTTTCCAACGACAGGTTACCCGTTTCCTGAAGTAAACTGTAGATCCCTAAAGGTCCAGTCGAGTGGACTGTCCAGAAAGCGGGAAATTGTTTAAGTGCGTGTTGTTTTTGCTGTCCAGGTTTCTGCAGATGACTTTGGAGCAGATTTTAGGTAGGATCCACTTGGATCTGGGTTTAGTACTCAGCATGAATGTTGTAGCCCTTGGAGAGAGCTTTCCAAAATGGGGTTGCACATAATTTGGGGTGGAGTAGAACTCCCACAATCTCAGTTTTATTATTCAGCGTCGTTGTAGTTTGAATTGCGATAATCTTTGGGGATATCTTTTATAATACTTGTCCGGCGCTCTTAATAGTGGTAGAAATCGAATTGATGATATTGTTCTGACCCTTGTTGAATTTCATGAGTTGTGGGAGGGTACTTGTTGTGATTTCACCAACCGTAGTTCGTTCTCGCTTCGCTCTGGGAATAATAATTAGGAATGCCGACGTGGCTATTGTTTGGTGAGAAATCTATATTCTCCAATTTAATGAGGAAATGAGTGCCCAGGTTTACGTGTCAATTGGGCGGAGCATGGGCGAATGGCATGATGTATGGAATGAGGCATTGCGATGAATAATCGAATAAAGACTTTGACGACATGTTTATAATAATGCGCACATCGATCGATCACCCAGCGAAGAGTGTGGTTTGGTGACAACCCCTCAAATGCGATAAAGATCTCATCGTAATAGAGTGAGCTGTAAATTGAGTACGAGAAGTGAATGTCGATGACATGTGAGATGTGCTTGGAAATCACGAACGTTATATTGGGGACTCTTGGCGCATGTTTGGAAGACGTGCTTCTATGAATGATCGCCTCGCTAGATAAATAACGGGATGGTATATATTGGGAGTAAACCCTCATAAATGTGAATAGTTCCAACTAGGTTGAAACATGTGAAGAATGGGCCTACGGGCAGAACGTGACAATATGAATGTGCTGGTTTTAACACATGGTTTTGTAGTGATCCTCGGTAGAGGATAGTCGGTGGCGGGTCTACGGGCTCGCCGGTCGGCACACCGATGGGAGCTGGCAGTTAGACTCAGACCGGTCGGGCAGGGCTACTTGGTGATCACCTACCCAAAGACCTCCTTCCGTGTCTTGAAAGACTTGCGAGGCAAGCAGTACGCAGGGACTCTGCTATGAACAAAGAGCGTTGAGGCGTACCGAGGCCTAGGACTGGTAGTGTGCATACCTTCCTAGTAGTGGCGAGGCCCGTGCCACTGCCACCGTCTGGCCACGACGGGGGGCGCCTGAGTGGTTAGCTACCCTCGAAAAGTGGGAACTAAAGGTCTATGCAGCATAGCAAATCATATCATAATCATTGCACCACATTCATATCATAATCATTGCACCACATTCATATCATAATCATTGCACCACATTCATATCATAATCATTGCATTGCACCGCATTCCTCATCATATAAACTTGTATGGGCACCTTTATATGATGAGTTACTTTATATGCAGACCCTTAACTTATAGGCTTGTATGGGCATCCTTATAAGTTAAGTTCAATTCAGCTCTTTAATACTCAGCTTATGTTTGTTGTGCTTACACTTGCTTGGTGATGCGCAAAACTATGCTTGCAAACGATAACGACAAGTGTACCGTATCGAATGTAGTATAGGCTATAGAAACCAAGGTCGTATTAGACTCGGGGCGGTTGAGTACTCTTACTTCAAGAAAATCTCTATTATCTTATCAATTAAAACTTGAGGTTGGTTTGCAAAAAAGAAAATTAAAATAAGAATTAAAAAAAGCGATTAGCACTCGATCTTGAATCACCTTGGGGATAAAAATAAGAATAAAAAAAACGCATTCTCTTAATAAAATAGCTTGACCGTGGAGATTCCCGAATTATGAACGCACCTCTCTCGAGGATGCGCTCGCCTGAGTTTAGGTTGATCAATCGAACTCTCGTTCTAGAATCGAAACCCCTGAAACTCGCCTTATCGAAGTGAATCCCTCTATTGGCTTTTACTCCAATCCGGAAGGGTAGCATCGTCCTCTCTCGAGGATTGCATTCTACTCTTTTTATCCTTGAATGATCGATTCGCCTTCCGAGCTTGTTCGGCTAACTACAGAACGAAAACAAGAACGAGAATTATAATTCGAAAGTATAATCTCATTTCATTAAAATCAAGGATAAATCGAAAGTATTTCCACGAAGAGAAAAAGATGTTCTAAATTACTTCATGATAATTATTTTTCCTCGGATCATCTCGATCGAGTACTAAAAGAAATCTAAGTACTCATGGAGATAGAGGAATTAAAGAAGGTAAAAGAACACATGAAGAGGGGAGGAGAAATAAGAGAATAGAACTATTTTATTAATTGCAATTGAAAAGAAATACAAGCTAGAAATTGAAAATTACAACTATTGAAATAAAAGAACAACTACAAGACTACTAAAACATTAAAATAAAACAAGAAATGGAGATTTGAACTCCCAAAATGCGTCTTTCAACATCTGCTGGAGCTGGCTTTATATAGCTGAAAAAATGAGGTTACACGCCCTTGGTCACGCCCGTGACCAAGGGCGTGTAAGGGGCGTGATCGAAGCAGCAGCGGAGAGGGCGCCTTCTGGAGTAATTGCAAGCGTTTCGGCCGTGTCACGCCCTAGGTTACGCCCGTGACCTGGGGCGTGTAATCTTGAAATAGTGCTGCTGGCGGGAAACTCTGGCGGGAAGAAGCGCGGGGCGAGTCACGCCCGTGACCTGATGTCACGCCCAAGGTCACGCCCGTGACCTGGGGCGTGTAACTTTAAATGACGTGGCAGGCATGCTCTGGATGCTGTGGCGAGTCGCGGCCGTGACACTGGGTCACGCCCTTGGTCACGCCCGTGATCTGGGGCGTGTACTTGGCGAATTCTTCACGGAACGCTCCCTGGTGGAGGAATTGGGTCTGGAACACATCTTTGACTGTCACGCCCTTGGTCACGCCCGTGACCTTGGGCGTGTACTTTGGATTTTTACTCAAAGTGCCCAGAAAACCTGCAAAACATAAAATAAGCTTAAATTAGTTGAAGAGATTTAAAAGGAACAGATTAAATAAGAAAATACATAAAAATTATATAAATTCAATTTAAAACTATATTAAAATAATACTAAAAGATGAGTGCAAAAAGTACTCATCACTTGGATAGTTATCGCTGCTATATATATAACTATGAACATGATAGTTAGGAATATTGCAAGTACTTGGGTACTTATACAACCGACACATATGAACAACCCTTCCTGTCACCTGTTTTGTATGTTATTGCTAATATTGCAGCTTTCTTTCAATTCTACCGCTCGGTGCCTTGGAGTCGCCGGGGGAGCGGATGTGAAGCCACTTAGTCTTTATGACTAACGGTTGCTACGTCCCTCTTTTTAGGAGTGCACCCTGGAGCCGCAGCGCACGACGCAGGAGGAGGACAGTCAGGTCAGGGCGACAGGGCCAGAGACAGCGATACCTACAGTACCGGTAGTGACAGACGTAAGTAGTAGTTTTGAGTTGTAGCCCTTTGGGCATCTTTTGTGATACTCTGATGTACTTTTGCAGGAGCTACCTTTTTGTATAATTATGGACTCTTACTTATGCGAATTATATATATCTATATGTGGCTTCTTGTTTTAGTTTATTGATGGGTTGGCGCTGTTGAGTTGGTTTAGCCGGCGGGATAGGCGTCTTGTGGTGGTGGCTAGCCCATGAGCTGGCGCTTCCGCAAGGCGGATGTCCTGGGCATAAGACTCCCCTCGGCCGTGTCTTGTGTTCCGGGAGGGGGGTCTTACAGACCGCCTGTCCGGGCGGCCTGTATTGGCGATCTGGCGACTTGTCTGAAGTCGCCCAGATGGTTCTGTTTTGCTCCTGGTGGTCTAAGGAAGGAGTACACTTGTGTCCACGAGGCTTGTGCGCGGTCTCGTGTTTGCGCGACCTGTGCGCGATCTGCATGCTGATTTGCGGTCTTGCTCGGATGTTTATCCAAGATGTGTGATCGCGCGGTCTGCCTTGTGAGACCGTTGGCGATCTGACGGGTGGTGACTATATCCCGGTTTGTGCGGTGACGACATCCATCTACCCGCCTATAAATAGGGGTGCATGGCCCGTCATTCATAACGAGAACTATAAGAACTAGAGCCTGGGTTAATTCGTGCGGTCTCAAATTTGAGGTCGGGCGGTCTCGGAAGCGAGTTGACTGTTTGTTGTGTTCGCAGGTTTGCGATCAGCAGGTTGCGGTCTCCTTCCTTGGTAATTTCCCAGCGGCTTGGTTATCAGGTCGGCAGCGGCTTGTCTGTGATCTGGCACTTGTGATGTTCGCAGCAAACTCGGCGATCCGGAGACTTCAGCGGTCAGGCGATCTGAGTTGCGGTCTGGCGACAGCTTCAGGTCATTGTTCAGTGCAATAAGCTTCAGTTCGTGCGGTCTGAGGTGGCAGTCTTGCAGTGCAGGCGGTCTGTCTGTTTTCTATTCGCGCGATCTCAGGTCTAGCCGGTCGATCTCTGAAGTCGAGCGGTCTGTGCGGTCTCTGCTTTGTCAAGCCGCCAGTTTTTCTTTTTGGTGTTTTGTTCTTCTCTCCTTCATGATTCTTATGAATCATGTCTCGCCATGTATTTCTCGCACTGTAAATGAAGTTTGTGATTCATTAAAGTTTCTTGTGTTGCTGTGTGGCATTGTGGTTGTTTGGCTATAACTCAGTTGATGCAACTCCTGCTTACTCCTAAACGATTCAAATCAAAATTTTTAACTTGGTATCAGAGCTAGGTTATTGGAGTGGATAAGCAGTGATCAACTTGAGTTGTCATCGTCTTTGTGAAGAAGAGACCACATAAATTGCCATGGAAGGTGGATACGCAAGAGGGTTTGGTATTGAACTCCTTACATCGACTAACTATAAGAAATGGAGGTCATGTATGGAGAGTTACATACTTGGTGAGGATCTATGGGAGATTGTTGGAGGAGAAGACACACAAGAGGTGTTTCTAGCAGGAGATAATATGGCAGAGGTGAGACTTTAGAGGAGGACTAATGCTAAGGCAGAGTTCACACTCAAGAGGGCTATCTCACCAGAGCTGTTTGATCACATCATTGGATGTAAATATGCTCCTGAGATTTGGACGTCCTTAGAGGGGTTGTTTAATAAGAAGAATGTAGCTCGGGTACAGTTTCTTGAAAATAAGTTGGCGAAAGCCTCTCAAGGTGATCTTTCTATTTCTACCTTCTTTCTCAAGATGAAGAACCTCACAACAGAGATTTCTGCATTGGACCCTGATGAGACCATCTCGGAGGCAAAACTGAAGAGGCATTTTATCCACGGGTTGCGGAAGGAGTATCTTGCCTTTGTGACGTCCGTTTAGGGTTGGGCAAATCAACCATCTCTGTTGGAGCTGGAGAACTTACTTGCTTCGCAAGAAAGTTTGGCAAGACAGATGGCGGGGACTTCTATCTCTGGGGGAGATAGTGATGTGTTGTTCTCTGGGAAAAAGAAGAAGAAGTGGGAGAAGAAGAAGCCGGATTATGATGGACCCTCTACTTCAGGTCAGCAGGATAGGGGTTATGCTCCTAAGTCTGATGGGAAGAAGAAGGGAGATGGACCAAGGTGCTTCAACTACAATAAGATCGGCCACATCAAGAAGGATTGCTGGGTTAATCTTCAACCGGGACATGTAGCGGAGAAGGAGAAGCCAAAGTATGAAGCTGGATGGGAAGGAGCCTTTGTGGCTAATATGACGGCTATGCCCGTTAAGGCCTTGGATGCCATCAACTTTGAAGAGGATTGGATTGTTGATTCAGGGTGTGGACATCATCTCACCGGAGATGAATTAAAGTTCTCTTTTTGGGCGCCTTACTCAGGTAACAATGCTATCATTATGGCTGATAATTCTGTTCATGCTATCGAACAAGAAGGAGTTGTTTCTCTGAGCAGTGATAAGGGTCCACTCACCTTGAGGAGTGTTTATCTCGTGCCTGGTATGAAGAAGAATCTCTTCTCTGTGACCAATGCGGTCGATGCCGGTTATCACATTCTGTTTGGCCCAACAGAAGTGAAGTTTCTTAAAACTCAACCGGAGATAAAGGGAGATGTTATCCATGTTGGAAAGTGGGGGAAGGACTTGTTCGTGTTATCGACAAGTACCTATGTTGATAAAATGAAGACAATTGATAGCGCAGCTATCTGGCATGAAAGGTTGGGGCATGTAGGCATGGACAAATTGAAGGCTATGGCTGTAAGGGGCCTTGTCAAGGGCTTACCTAGCTTGTCCACCTATGGAGATGGTCATGTTTGTGCGGGATGTCAGTTTGGTAAGTCTCATCGACTTCCATTTGATAAATCACAAACAAGATGCAAAGCACCGTTGGAGTACATTCACGGTGATTTGATGGGACCGACTGCCACCCCAAGTCTTGGAGGCAACAAATATATGTTGGTGTTGATTGACGATTACACCAGATATGCCTGGGTGTATTTTCTGAAAGAGAAGTCGGAAGCCTTTGCGAAGTTTGTGGAGTTCAAGGAGCTGGTGGAAGGTCGGTTAGGCCTGCGGGTGAAAAAATTGAGAACTGACAATGGTGGGGAGTTCACCTCTGGTGAGTTCTCAAGTTTTTGCAGGAAATACCGCGTTCGGAGAGAGCTCACTTATGCCCATACTCCACAGTAGAATGGCATTGCAGAACGGAAGATCCGTCATCTGACCGAAACTTGCAAATGCTGGCTTCATGCCAAGAGTATCCCAAAGTCCTTCTGGGCGGAGGGAATGTCTTGTGCAGCTTACATCATCAACAGGATGCCTCTAAGTCCTATCAACATGAAGACCCCTCACGAACTGATGTTCAAGGAGAAACCAAGTGTTGCACACCTTCGGGTGTTCGGGTCAACCTGTTATGTACATATTCCTGATGCTCTTCGAACAAAGCTAGTTTCGAAAGCAAGGAAGCTAGCCTTTGTTGGATATGATGAGCGGAAGAAGGGATGGAGATGCATGGATCCTGAGACTCGAAAATCTTTTGTATCTCGGGATGTGGTGTTCGATGAGGTGACTTCCTACAAGGGGAGTTCAGGAGTTGAACTGCCGGAGAACAGGGTTGATGAAGAAGGGAAGGCTGGGGAAAATCTTCATGTGGAGTTGCCTGTTTCACCAGGAGCTCCTGTTGTGTCGTGCTCTGAGATGGAGGCTTCAGGTTCTGGAAGCAGGGGGGCGATGATCCAAGTTCGTCTGGAAGAGGACCTTGCACAGAAGAAGCAGCTGAGGAGGTGGTTAGTCAGGAGCAACCTCTTAGGAGGTCGAAGTGGACTATCAAGCCACCGGATCGATACACAGGAGGAAACATGGTGAGCTTCGTCTCTTGTTTCTTCGCTGGTCCCTTGGATGAGAGGGAGCCGTCGAGCTTTGAGAAGGACAAAGGCGTGAAGCAGTAGGACATTGCTATGCAAGAGGAGATGGATGCTCTCAAGAAGAATGAGACTTGGTCTCTAGTGCCCAGGCCCAAGGGCATTACCCCTGTGACATGCAAGTGGGTCTATAAACTCATGAAGAAAGCTAACGGTATGATCGAGCGATACAAGGCTTTCCTTGTAGCTCGCGGGTTCTCACAGCAGTATGGTGAAGATTATGATGAGACGTTTAGTCCAGTGGCAAAGATGACTTCGGTCCGATTTGTTATTGCTTTGGCGGCATCTTGTGGATGGGAGATTTGGCAATTCGATGTGAAGAATGCTTTCTTATACGGAGAGATTGACAAGGATATCTTCATGATCCAGCCGCCGGGTTTCATCTCAGAGGATAATCCAGACTACGTCTGCAAGCTGAAGAAGGCCTTATATGGGTTGAAGCAAGCGCCTCGGGCGTGGTATGGGAAGATCGCGGAGTATCTTCTATTCTGCGGGTTCTTTGCTTCAGACTCTAATTCTAGCTTGTTCGTCAAGAAGGAGGGGGCGCTTCGGGTTATTGTGTTGCTGTATGTGGATGACATGATTGTCACCCGAAACTCAAAGGAGGCGGTAGCAAGACTGAGAGCTGAGCTTGCTATCAGGTTTGAGATGAAGGATTTGGGGGAGCTTCACCATTTCCTTGGACTCGAGGTCCAGAGGCGGGAGAGCGGAGTGCTCATTTCTCAGGCCAGATATGCGGAGCGGATCGTTCAACGATTTGGCATGGAGGAAGGGAAAAGCAGTGATGGACAAAACTATGCTTGCAAACGATAACGGCAAGTGTACCGTATCGAATGTAGTATAGGTTATTGAAACAAGGTCGTATTAGACTCGGGGCGGTTGAATACTCTTACTTCGGAAAATCTCTATTATTTTATCGAATAGAATTTGTGGTTGGTTGGTTGCGAAAAAAAGGAGAAATAGCTTATTTAAATTAATGAAAAAGTTAGTACTCAACCTTGAATCACCTTGGAAAAATAAATAAATAAAGAAATAAAACGTCTAATCCTCTTTAAAAGAAATGCTTGACCGTGGAGGTTCCTGATTTATGAACGTACCTCTCTCGAGGATACGCCTAACTGAGTTTAGGTTGAATAATCGAACTCTCGTTCTAGAATTGAAACCCCTAAAGCTCGCTTTATCGAAGTGAACCCCTCTATTGGATATAACTCCAATCCGGGAGATTTATGTCATCCTCTCTCGAGGAGTGCATTCAAATCTCTTTATCCTTAAAGTGATCGATTCGAAATCAAAACCTCTCGATTATTTGACTACGAAAACAAGAATGAGATTATATATCGATAATATAATCTCAATCAATATAAATTCAAGGATAAATCTTAAGCGATCTAAATAAGAGAAAAAGAAGTTCTAAACTGAATTATGAATTATATTTTCCTTGGATCATCTCGGCCGAGTACTAATGAAATTTAGCTACTCATGGAGATGGTGGAATTGATGAAATACAAGAAGTGCATAATGAAGATTGAGAGTAGAATAAGAGTAAAAGTGCTATTTTATTAATCGAAAGGGAAATTACAACTAGGAAACAAGAAATTACAAACCTGAAATGAAAGTGCAAGCTAAGAAAGAAGATTACAAGCTTAAGAATAACAAAAGAAGTACAAGAAAATAAACTTAGAACTCCCAAAATTCGTCCCCAAACATCTGGAAAAGCTCCCTTTAAATAGATGAATTTTTGGTGCTACACGCCCTTGGTCACGCCCGTGACCAAGGGCGTGTAAGGGGCGTGATCAAAGCGGCAGCGGAGAGGGCGCCTTCTGGAGTAATTGCGAGCGTTTCGGCCGTGTCACGCCCTAGGTCACGCCCGTGACCTGGGGCGTGTAATCTTGAAATCTGGCTGCTGGCGGGAAACTCTGGCGGGAGGAAGCGCGGGGCGAGTCACGCCCGTGACCTGATGTCACGCCCTTGGTCACGCCCGTGACCTGGGGCGTGTAATTTTAACTGACGTGGCAGCGTGCTCCTGATGCTTGTGGCAGGTCGTGGCCGTGACATTGGGTCACGCCCTTGGTCACGCCCGTGACCTGGGGCGTGTACTTGGAGAAAACTTCACGGAGCGTCCCTGGAGTGGCAGAAGCAGGTCTGGAGTATTTCGTAGGTTACACGCCCATGGTCACGCCCGTGACCTGGGGCATGTAATTTTAAATTTTTGCTCGAAACAGCCCAGAAAACCTGAAAACACAAAATAAACTTAAGTTAGCTTATGAAATAACAATGGAACGATTTATATGATAAAATTCCTAAAAATAACATAATTTTATATGAAAAACATAATAAACCTAAACTAAAAGATGAGTAAATAAATTACTCATCAAATACCCCCATACTTGCTCATTGCTCGTCCCGAGCAATCCATTTTTCACAAGGGTGAGAAAAATTAATGCAAGATAGAATGTGAAGACTAGCGAGTAAAATGCGAAGTATTATGCTGGCATGTGTGGATATTTTAGTAAAAAGATGTTCTTGGCATAAATGCTAATTTATGAAATACTTCAAAAATGCGTTATAATTATTTATCATTACTTTAAAAATGAGTCGACGGTCAATCAAAAAGTTATGTGAAGGGAGAAAATAGCATGATTGCTGAGATTTAAATTACTAGATGTAAACGTTCGGGGTGGCCTCCAAAGAAATCCATCAATGTCGACGGCCATAGGCTTGCCCGTTTGCACTTTCTCCACTACACTTTGAACTAAATCGACTCTATGGATCTTTAGGGCTTAAATAGGGTACATTTTAAGGCCTGGGTTTAAGGGTGAGGTAACAATGATAAACATGAAGGCGCATTCCACTTAAACAAAATTTCTGAGCTAAAAGAAAATGATTGCCACCACAAAGTAATGAAGCTTTACCCCCATACTCGCATTTTTTCAAAGGGGAAACACTCTCATACTCTTTTATTTAAATCATGAATCTTCATAATTGGGATCATTCCAAGTATGCATGTACATACCTAGGCCGCATATCATTATGAGATTATTGCTTTTTGAGATTTAAACATTTTTTTTTGAATTGATACCCATAATATTTTCATAGAATCGTACCCAAATATTTTTTTTTTTTTCAATTTAGCTCAAAATTTCAAAGTGTTCATTTGGGTTTTGGGCTTTTTAGCTTTGGTGCCGAAATGATGAGGGTGGATCAAATAAAGGTGTAAGGCTCAAATTTGTGTGAACAATGGTGGTAAATCTAGGCTGGGTGCAAAGGCTCAAACTATCCAAAGAAAGGCCTAAATCATTTCCGTAAAGTTAATTTGTCTAAAGCGCACATATTTCGAAAATAGCTTGGGGCAAGTTCTAGACATCGAGAAAGGATACCCTTTTGTTCAATTCGAGTAATAGCTTTCTAACAATCTTCTACACACTCACCTAAACTACTTTTGGATAAGACCAGATTTGAATTTAAAAGTAAAATAAATTATTACTACGCAAATTAATAAAACATAATTTTAGATCTATGCCAAGAATTTAATTTTACACCAAAACTACTCAAAGACAAGCATATGACTAGGAGCACTTCATGAGTCAACAATTTTACTCTAAAGTTTCAAAAACTATTCTAGCACAAAATTATTTTTAGTCCATATGAAAAACAGTCTACTTAGAATTTACAATTTAGCAAGTGGGAGTTTTGATGAATAAAAAGAACATTTTCTAATAGATTTTTTTTTTTGTTCTTGGACTTCCCAAGATCTGCCCGGTGAAGGGTTTGCAAGGTACTAGAGGCTATGATGGGAATTCAAGCCCAAAGCGTCCTTTCCAAGAAATTTAATTGCATTTTTATAATAAATTTTTTTTGGTTATATTTTTATTTTTCAAGCAAAACTATAAAGAAAGTTATGCTACACCCCCATACTTAAAATTAAACATTGTCCCCAATGTTTAAAACTAAGTATGAAAGATAAAACAAAAAAAATGTCAATAAAGAAAAATCAAGAGAAATTACTAAAGTGTAAAGAGGGCTTCCCTGAATGGTAGTCGGGGTTGCCGGTCGAACACCTGCAGAGTTAAATTAGAAAAAACAAACAAGAAAAGAAAGACAAAAATAAAGAGGTTAACATTGGGTTGCCTCCCAAGAGCGCTTTGTTTACCGTCGCGTAGCTTGACTAAGTGGTAATTTTAAAGATTTTGGAAGTGAATGGTTTCGATGTTTCCGGGCGCTGGGTCGTCGGGGTGATATAATTTTAGGCGTTGTCCGTTGACTTTGAAAGAGCCTTTTTCCGGGTGCTCTATTAGCACCGTTCCGTATGGCCAAACCTCTTTAACTATGAAGGGACCGGACCATCGTGATTTTAATTTACCCGGAAAAAGCCTAAGTCTTGAATTAAATAATAGGACTAAGTCTCCTGGTGAAAAAGTTTTTGGATATTTGATTTTTTTATCATGATAAAATTTTGTGCGCTCCTTATAAATCTTATTATTTTCATAGGTGTTTGCGCGCCACTCGTCTAATTCATTTAATTGTAGTTTTCTGTGCTCGGAGGCTAAGTTTAAATCCAAATTTAAAAATTTTAGCGCCCAAAAGGCGCGATGTTCTAATTCCATTGGTAGATGACAAGATTTTCCATAGACTAATCGGTACGATGTACATCCGATGGCGGTTTTGTACGCTGTCCGATATGCCCATAGAGCGTCGTCTAATTTTAGCGACCAATCCTTCCTATTAACGGACACAGTTTTTTCTAAAATTCTTTTAAGTTCACGGTTCACCACCTCCACTTGGCCATTTGCTTGTGGGTGGTAGGAGGTAGATAGCTTGTGGGTAACTCCATACTTTGCTAAAATTTTAGCAAGTTGGTTGTTACAAAAATGTGTGCCCCGATCACTAATTAGTGCTCGGGGTGTGCCAAATCGTGAAAATAATTTTTTTTTAAAAATTTACGACGACTCTCGCGTCGTTAGTGGGAAAATCTTGTGCTTCCGCCCACCTTGACACGTAATCGACCGCAACAAGGATATATTTATTATTAAAAGAGGAGGGTAAAGGACCTATGAAATCTATGCCCCAAAGATCAAAAATTTCGCATTCTAAAAAAAAATTTTGGGGCATTTCGTCCCGGTTAGAAATGTTACCTGACCGTTGGCACCGATCACAATTACTCACAAAATTGTGAGCATCTTTGAATAAGGTGGGCCAATAAAAGCCTGACTCTAGCACCTTTCCTGCGGTCCGGTTTGCTTGATAATGGCCACCGGTTGGCCCTTCGTGGCAGTGTCGCAGAATTTGGGCGCCTTCCTCGCCCGAAATACACCTTCTTACCACTTGGTCCGCGCAGACACGAAATAAAAAGGGATCCTCCCAAAAATAATTTTTCAGATCTGAAAAGAATTTCTTCTTTTGTTGACTTGAAAAATCTTTTGGTAGGACCCGGGCCACTAAATTGTTGGCCAAATCCGCGTACCAAGGGGTGGAAGAAGTCATTACTTTTTCGAAGGCGAGGAGGCGCTCTTCAGGGAATTTGTCGTTAATTTCGGCTTCCACTAGTGTTCCTGTAGCCGGATTCTCCAACTGTGAGAGGTGGTCGGCCGCAACATTCTCCGCTCCCCTTTTGTCTTGGATCTCCAAATCGAATTCTTGTAGTAGGAGGATCCACCTTAGCAGACGAGGCTTTGCATCTCCTTTTTGTAGTAAATACCGGAGAGCGGAGTGATCTGTAAAAACAATAGCTTTTGAAAGCGTTAAATATGATCGAAATTTATCAAACGCAAAAATTATAGCCAAAAATTCTTTCTCCGTTGTTGTATAATTTGCTTGTGCGGATGTTAGCGTTTTGCTTGCGTAATAGATTGGGTGAAAATGTTTATTCACCCGTTGGCCTAAAACTGCACCTACAGCAAAATCGCTAGCGTCGCACATGATTTCAAACGGAAGAGACCATATTGGCGCGATTAAAATCGGGGATTTGATTAGTTCATTTTTGATTTTATTAAATGCTTTTAAACATTCCTCATCAAAATTAAACCCGGATTCTTTTTCTAGGAGATGAGTTAGCGGTTTCGTAATTTTTGAGAAATCCTTTATAAACCGCCTATAAAAACCCGCATGTCCTAAAAAACTTCTAATAGATTTTATATTGGTAGGAGGGGGAAGTTTTTCTATGATCTCGATCTTGGCCCTATCGACCTCGATCCCCTGACTAGAAACTTTATGTCCGAGGACTAACCCCTCTCGGACCATAAAGTGGCACTTCTCCCAGTTGAGTGCCAAATTCGTGTCTTCACAGCGTTGAAGAACACGATCAAGATTATTTAGACAATTAGTGAAAGAATCGCCAAAAATAGAAAAATCATCCATGAATACTTCCATGATGTCTTCGATAAGTTCATTAAAAATTGCCAACATACATCTTTGGAATGTAGCCGGCGCGTTGCAAAGTCCAAACAGCATTCTTCGATATGCGAATGTGCCGAACGGACAAGTGAATGTGGTTTTATCTTGGTCTTCGGGCGCAATTGGGATTTGAAAATATCACGAAAGACCATCGAGAAAACAGTAGTGTGAGTGACCAGATAAGCGTTCTAAAATTTGGTCAATAAAGGGTAACGGAAAGTGATCTTTGCGGGTAGCATCATTTAATTTTCTATAATCGATGCATACTCGCCAACCCGTAACAGTACGGGTCGGAATCAACTCATTATTTTCGTTGGTGATTACCGTTATTCCTCCCTTTTTAGGCACGACTTGCACTGGGCTAACCCAAGTGCTATCAGAGATTGGGTAAATAATTCCCGCATCTAATAATTTTATTATTTCGGCCTTAACGACGTCCTTCATATTTGGATTAAGCCGTCGTTGAGGCTGAATAGTACTGTGAGAATTATTTTCTAAATTAATTTTGTGCGTGCAAAAAGAGGAGTTAATCCCCTTGATGTCAGAAATTTGCCATGCAATTGCATGGCGGTGATTATTTAATATTTTTATTAATTCGGAAATTTCCGAATCGTTAAGCGCGGAAGATATTATCACGGGCAGTTTTGAATTTTTTTCTAAAAATATATATTTTAAATGTTCCGGCAATTGTTTTAGTTCTAAACTCGGTGGCTCCTCGTAAGATGTTTTTATTTTAGAAATATTTAGGTTTACTTCTTCAAATTTGGTTGGCCGAGTTTTTTCTTCTAAACAAAATAAATTTGCAATTTCTGGATTTTCAAATAAAGGCGAAATTATTTCAGAAAACGACGTTATTTCCTCTTCAAAATTTGTTTCTAGGGTAAAACAAGAGTCGTCGTTTGGAAACGCATTTCTCATCGATTGATTTATATTAAAAATAACTTCTTCCTCCCCAACTCGTAGGAGAAGGTTTCCGTTACTTACGTCAATTATAGCCCAAGCGGTGGCTAGGAAGGGCCGGCCGAGTATGAGTGGTACTTCGGCGTCCTCTTCGATATCGAGGATGACAAAGTCTATCGGAAAGATAAACTTGTCAACCCTCACTAGCACATCCTCAATGATCCCGATTGGATACTTTACGGACCGATCCGCTAGTTGGATGCTTATATTGGTTGGGCTTGGGGTGCCTAAACCAAGCTTCTTAAATAAGGAGAACGGCATAAGATTTATGCTCGCCCCTAGATCGGCCAAGGCGTTTTTAATTAATAAATTTCCAAACAAACACGGGATGGAAAACCGTCCCGGATCATTTAATTTTTCTGGTAATTTATTAAGAACTATCGCCGAACATTCTGCATTAAGAGAAATACGCGAAATATCTTCAAGTTTCTTTTTATTTGATAATAAATCCTTGAGATATTTCGCGTATTTAGGCATTTGAGAGAGTGCCTCGCAAAATGGTACATTAATTTGTATTTGTTTTAAAATATTGATAAATTTTTTATACTGCTCCTCGTTGCGCTCATTTTGTAATATAGAAGGATACGGAATAGAAGGCGTTTGAATAATGCGCGGAGCTAAATCAGAAGAATTTAAATGCGGAGTTGGAGTTGAAACGTTTACCTTAGGCTCGGCCAAATTTGAACTTTTTACCTCCTTTCCGCTGCGGAGGGTTATAGCGTTGGCGCTCTCTCGTGGATTGGGCTCAGTATTGCCCGGTAGAGCTCCCTGCTGGCGTTCGGAGAACATCTTCGCGAGTTGTCCAATCTAATTTTCTAGGCTTTTAATAGATCCGGAAAGGTTCCAGATATTGGCATCAGTAGAAGCGACGTATTTGGTGAAGACCTCTTCAAGTGAAGGGGCCTTTGGTGGTTGTGGTGGAGCGAATCCAGGAGGATTCACTTGTGGGGGGCGTTGAGCATTATTGGGGTTGCTCCATGAAAAATTCGGGTGGTTCCTTAAACCCGGATTATAATTATTAGGAAGATTATTATTATTTGGGTTATAAGGAGGACGATAGGAGTTCCCCATATAATCAACTTGTTCTTGATTATAATTATTATTATTATTATTATAACTATTATTATTATGATTATTAGCCCCGTTAATGGCGGAGGAAGCAGACATCTCCGCCATTTGCTTAGTAAGCCATTCTACTTGATGTGCTAAATTTGGGGTGGCCTCGACTTCAAAGAGTCCGGTCGGTTTGTTAGGACGCGACCGTGGCGCATTCCACTGATAAGCATTCATGGTCATCTCCTCAAAAAGCTCTTGAGCAGCTTCGAGGGTTTTGTTATTAAGCGTCCCCCCGCGTCTGCATCAATCATCTGCCTTGTTTGGAGATTCAAACCATTGTAGAATGTCTGAACTTGTTGCCATACGGGCAAGGCATGGTGAGGACATCTCCGCAAAAGTTCCTTGAAGCGCTCCCATGTGTCGTAGAGAGACTCCGATTCTATTTGCATAAATGAGAGAATGTCCGTACGTAATTTAGCGGACTTTGCCGGAGGAAAATATTTCGTTAAGAATTTCTCCGTCATCTCGGCCCATGTAGTGATGGAACCTCTAGGAAGAGATCCCAACCACTGCTTGGCCTTAGTCCGCAAAGAAAATGGAAATAAACGCAAACGAATGGCGTCATCGGTGACGCCATTAATTTTAAACGTGTCGCAAATTTCCAAAAAATTCAATAAATGTAAATTTGGATCTTCATCTGGTAACCCGTCAAAGATGACGATTTGCTGTACCATTTGAATGATGCTAGTTTTGATTTCAAAATTATTATTTTCCACCGCTGGGCGAATAATACTTGATTGTGTTCCCTCCCAATTTGGCCTCGCATAATAGGACATAGTCCGTAGCGGAGCCTCATTATGGTCGGGGTCACCCATTATATCTTCGTTAGTTTCTCCGACTGACTCTTCGCGAATTACTGGTAGATTACTAAATCGGAGACGTCGCCGCAAGGTGCGCTCGATTTCCGGATCAAAACCAAATTCAAAAGCAATTGAAGAGTTTCCTCGGGTCATAAACCAAAACAAAAGAAAAGAAGCGGGAAAAGAAAAAAGGAAAATAAGATTTTAGATAAATAAATTAATTTTTATTTAATTATATTATATATATATTTTTTTAGATTTTTTTTATTATTATTATTAGGTGAATTAAAATTAGTCCTGGACTTCCCAAGATCTACCCGGTGAAGGGTTTGCAAGGTACTAGAGGCTATGATGGGAATTCAAACCCAAAGCGTCCTTTCCAGGAATTTAGTTGCACCTTAAAATTAAGAAAAAGAAAAATAAAATAAAATTAATAGATATTTCGGTTTTCGAAATATCAACCGTCTCCCCGGCAATGGCGCCAAAAACTTGATGGACAAAACTATGCTTTCAAACGATAACGGCAAGTGTACCGTATCGAATGTAGTATAGGTTATTGAAACAAGGTCGTATTAGACTCGGGGCGGTTGAATACTCTTACTTCGGAAAATCTCTATTATTTTATCGAATAGAATTTGTGGTTGGTTGGTTGCGAAAAAAAGGAGAAATAGCTTATTTAAATTAATGAAAAAGTTAGTACTCAACCTTGAATCACCTTGGAAAAATAAATAAATAAAGAAATAAAACTTCTAATCCTCTTTAAAAGAAATGCTTGACCGTGGAGGTTCCTGATTTATGAACGTACCTCTCTCGAGGATACGCCTAAGTGAGTTTAGGTTGAACAATCGAACTCTCGTTCTAGAATTGAAACCCCTAAAGCTCGCTTTATCGAAGTGAACCCCTCTATTGGATATAACTCCAATCCGGGAGATTTATGCCGTCCTCTCTCGAGGAGTGCATTCAAATCTCTTTATCCTTAAAGTGATCGATTCGAACTCAAAACCTCTCGATTATTTGACTACGAAAACAAGAATGAGATTATATATCGATAATATAATCTCAATCAATATAAATTCAAGGATAAATCTTAAGCGATCTAAATAAGAGAAAAAGAAGTTCTAAACTGAATTATGAATTATATTTTCCTTGGATCATCTCGGCCGAGTACTAATGAAATTTAGCTACTCATGGAGATGGAGGAATTGATGAAATACAAGAAGTGCATAATGAAGATTGAGAGTAGAATAAGAGTAAAAGTGCTATTTTATTAATCGAAAGGGAAATTACAACTAGGAAACAAGAAATTACAAACCTGAAATGAAAGTGCAAGCTAAGAAAGAAGATTACAAGCTTAAGAATAACAAAAGCAGTACAAGAAAATAAACTTAGAACTCCCAAAATTCGTCCCCAAACATCTGGAAAAGCTCCCTTTAAATAGCTGAATTTTTGGTGTTACACGCCCTTGGTCATGCCCGTGACCAAGGGCGTGTAAGGGGCGTGATCGAAGCGGCAGCGGAGAGGGCGCCTTCTGGAGTAATTGCGAGCGTTTCGGCCGTGTCATGCCCTAGGTCACGCCCGTGACCTGGGGCGTGTAATCTTGAAATCTGGCTGCTGGCGGGAAACTCTGGCGGGAGGAAGCGCGGGGCGAGTCACGCCCGTGACCTGATGTCACGCCCTTGGTCATGCCCGTGACCTGGGGCGTGTAATTTTAACTGACGTGGCAGCGTGCTCCTGATGCTTGTGGCGGGTCGTGGCCGTGACATTGGGTCACGCCCTTGGTCACGCCCGTGACCTGGGGCGTGTACTTGGCGAAAACTTCACGGAGCGTCCTTGGAGTGGCAGAAGCAGGTCTGGAGTATTTCGTAGGTTACACGCTCATGGTCACGCCCGTGACCTGGGGCGTGTAATTTTAACTTTTTGCTCGAAACAGCCCAGAAAACCTGAAAACACAAAATAAACTTAAGTTAGCTTATGAAATAACAATGGAATGATTTATATGATAAAATTCCTAAAAATAACATAATTTTATATGAAAAACATAATAAACCTAAACTAAAAGATGAGTAAATAAATTACTCATCAAGCAGCTCTATACCTCTGGAACAACATCATAAACTTCGGAAGGATGAGGGGAGAGTTCTATCTGATCCGTTGGTGTTCCGAGCTCTGGTTGGGAGCTTGATCTACTTGACCATCACAAGGCCTGATATTGCTTATGTAGTTGGCAAAGTGAGTCGGTACATGGCGGAGCCACGGATGCGTCATCTTCTGGCGGCAAAAGGGATTCTGAAATATGTGAAATCGACCTCTGATTTGGGTCTCCTATTTAGGAGAGGGTCAAGATTGGAGTTGCAAGGATACATGGATGCTGATTACGGGGGAGACGTGGATGATCGGAGATCAACGTCTGGTTATGTCTTTATGATGGGCCCCACAGCTATTTCTTGGTGCAGCAAAAAGCAGGACTCGGTGTCCGTATCTACCACAGAAGCGGAATACAAGGCTTCGGCCTTGGCAGCTCAGGAAGTCGTTTGGCTCAGGAGGTTGGTAGAGGACGTTCATGAGGAGGTTCTAGGTCCCACTATGCTACGCGGGGACAATGAGAGTGCTCTCAAGCTGGTTAATAATCCAGTCTGTCACGCGAGGACCAAGCATATTGAGATTGAGCACCATTTCATTCGTGAAAAGGTGTTGGGAGGATCTCTTATGGTCGAGCATGTTCGGAGTGCGGACAATGTCGTAGACATCTTCACAAAGCCGCTGGCGAAGGGACCGTTTACACGGTTGTGGAGTTTACTCGGGCAAGTCTCCACTTCCCATTTCAAGGGGGAGTGTTGAAATTTTGAAGTGAAGTGAAGGTGTCCGGGCGGTCTTATTTTGGGTGACCGCCGAGACCGCGCAGTCTGTGTTTGTATTCTGCCGGTTTGTTCTATCGGACTGCTGGTTTTGCCGGTCTGTTCTTGATTGCTGCGGTCTGTTCCTGAGTTGGTCTGCTGGTTGGCCTGTCTTCTTTGTTGGAAGACCGGGCGGTTTGTTCTTATATGACCGCCTGTCCGGGCGGCCTGTATTGGCGATCTGGCGACTTGTCTGAAGTCGGCCAGATGGTTCTGTTTTGCTCCTGGTGGTCTAAGGAAGGATTACACTTGCGTCCGCGCGGCTTGTGCGCGGTCTCGTGTTCGCGTGACCTGTGCGCGATCTGCATGCTGATCTGCGGTCTTGGTCGGATGTTTATCCAAGATGTGTGATCGCATGGTCTGCCATTTGAGACCGTTGGCGATCTGATGGGTGGTGACTGTATCCCAGTTTGTGCGGTGATGACATCCGTCTACCCGCCTAAAAATAGGGGTGCATGGCCCGTCATTCATAACGAGAACTGTAAGAACTAGAGCCTAGGTTAATTCGTGCGGTCTCAACTTTGAGGTCGGGCGGTCTCGAAAGAGAGTTGACTGTTTGTTGTGTTCGCAGGTTTGTGGTCAGCAGGTTGCGGTCTCCTTCCTTGGTAATTTCCCAGCGGCTTGGTTATCTGGTCTGCAGCGGCTTGTCTGCGATCTGGCTCTTATGCTATTCGCAGTGAACTCGGCGATCATGCGACCTTCAACGGTCAGGCGATTTGAGTTGCGGTCTGGCGACAGCATCAGTTCTTTGTTCAGTGCAATAAGCTTCAGTTCGTACGGTCTGAGGTGGCAGTCTTGCAGTGCAGGCGGTCTGTCTGTTTTCTGTTCGCGCGATCTCAGGTCTAGCCGGGCGATCTCTGAAGTCGAGCGGTCTGTACGGTCTCTGCTTTGTCAAGCTGCCAGTTTTGCTTTTTGGTGTTTTGTTCTTCTCTCCTTCGTGATTCTTATGAATCATGTCTCGCCATGTATGTCTCGCACTGTAAATGAAGTTTGTGATTCAATAAAGTTTCTTGTGTTGCTGTGTGGCATTGTGGTTGTTTGGCTATAACTCAGTTGATGCAACTCCTGCTTACTCCTAAACGATTCAAATCAAAATTTAACTCTTCCCTTATGGTGATGAGGCTTCTTATCACCTTTTTATTTTCTCTTGACTGGACCATCAGCTATGACATGTTCAGGCTTGCTGCATCAATAACAGATAACATTATTTTAAACATGTTTAACAGGTTTAGATTCATACCTATCACCCTTGGGGTGCATCCTCCCTGATTTGATGTGTTCCTTCTTGGGATGTGAGGAGGAGGAAGGTTTGTTCTACCACTGCTTCCTCCTCATCAACTTCTTGAAGTGCCTGAGAAGGCAGCAAATTCCTCATCTATTAAATTACTATTAGATGTGTTGGGCTCAGAGTATTTTGAGTCAGCAGCCCTCCTTGGTGCGGAGGGTATTCTCTTTTTGCTCGTCTTAGATCTCTCTGCTTTGAGAGCCACAGATCTCTCCTTTGCATGAGTCCTGGTAGAGGGTTCCTTCTCCTTTCTTTCAGATAGCTGCATCTCATATGATAACAGCTTTCCAACAGTGTGTGGGGAGGAGTCTCACCAAGCTTTTCCCCATCCCTGATGGAACAGATTTTTATATCCAGTCTCTAGTTAGAGATATAAAGAAATAATCATTTAGCTCATAATTGTTGAAGACCCTCCCATAGGTCCTCAACTCATTGACAACCCTGAAGAATCCTTCATAGCAATCAGCTATGCTTTCCTGGTTGTGTTGTCTGAAGGCTTCATATTCCTAGTTAAGGAGGGATTTCCTATCATCCCTCACTTCATCAGTGCCTTTCATATACACTATAAGTGTGTTGGAACAACCCTATTACTAATTTGGGCTAGGATCACTATCTGTGATTAGGACTCAAGTTGACCCAATGTATAGTCTTAGGGTCAATGTTTAAGCTTGATTGAGTTAGCTAGAACTTTGGAAAATTCTAAGTTTTTTGTGTTCGACGAACTTCTTCCAGAGTTCGACGAACATCGTTTATCAGTTCGACGTAATTGATCCCCAGCTCGACGAAATCAGTCTTTCAAGCAGTTTTGCAGATTCTATCTTTCAGTTTGTCTAACTTCTAATTGAGATCGACGAACTTAGTGTTATGTCGACAAATTAGTAACTTAATGTTCAGTTTGACGAACTCAGCTTTCTGCTCGACGAACTCAACTTTATGTTCGACGAAATTCTTGTTGAGCTTGACAATTTCTGAAGAATCAGTTATCTCTTTTCTCTGAACTCAGATCGACTTTCCAGCAATGGATATATTCATATATTTGTACTTATTCATTATCAGATAAGACAAGATTTCTGCTTCCCTTTTATATACTCATTTTATTCTCTTCTTTCGAGAATCTAGCCGTTGACATATTTTGGAAAAGGAATCTTTTCATAGAAAAGGAATAAAAGTATTTTGCAGAGTTGCCATTGCAGTCTCAAGAAAGATTTATTTCATATTATTCAATTCCTTATCAGAAGATTTGAATTTTCAAATCAGAATATATACCTAAAGAAAAAGGATGAATCAAAAAGAAAAGTAGAAGAGAGAAATACAGTAGAAATAGAGAAGATAAGATTCATTCAAGAAGATACTTGTGAAATACTCAGAGCATACATAAATCTTCATCTACAGCACCATCTTCACTCACTGAGAAAAACATCTGAAATCTTCTCTCAGTTTTCATCTGCTGATTCTTAATCTTCTACACCCAAGAGAAAGCTTCACCAACTATCAACAAATTCTATCAGACAGGGGGAGCTTTACAACAACAACAATCCACTAGTCTTCTCTCAGATCTTATTGAGAGGAGAAGAACTTCATAAACTCTTTTTGTTTATCCTTTTACCCCATCTTGTACAGGGTTCTAACTCCCTTCAAAAGTTAACCTTTGGTGGCAGGGCACCTGATCGAAAACCTGTGGTTTGGTTTGAGCACCTGATCAAAAGCTCAGTGGTGAAATGGCACCTGATCAAAAACCTAAGTGAATTCCTACCAAGGGTGGTAGAAGAGTAGATGTACCCAGGTTGATTAGGGAACTATTATAGATCTTTGTGTCTTTGCTGTGGTTGTGTTTTCTTTCTGTACTGTGCTGTGTTTATTGTTTTGCTTTTATACTCACTCAAACTACACATACATATATCATTATTTTAATTCTGCTATAAAATAAGTTAAAGCTTTTAATACTTTATTCGCCCCCCCCCCCCCCCCCTCCAGAGTAAATCTAAGATCTAATACCTCACTTTCAATTGGTATCATAGCTTGGTTGATTGATTACACAGGCTCACACCTGAATCCAAAGATCAATTAGATCTTAACTTTTTCTAGAGTTTTTTTTCTAAAAACTCATGGCACAGAACAAAGATTACTCAAGCACAAGACCTCCTATGTGCAATCTTAACAAGTTTGCATTATGGAAAGCAAGGATCAAACTGTATATGAACTCTATTGATGAAGATATTTTTAATTCTATTTTGACAGGACCTCCTACTCCATCAGCAACAACAATTACTGAAACAGCAACCAACACTAATGCTATTCCACCTCATGAGAGGACAGATGCTCCGAAGAAACAAAAGAATGCAGATGCCAAAGCTATGAACATCTTGGCACAGACCATGTCTGATGACATATTCCAGAAGGTTGTGGACTGCACCTCAGCCAGGGATATCTGGAACTCTCTCAACAACATGGTTGAAGGATCTACATATGAGATAAAGGACAAGAGATCTCATCTCATCTCCCAATATGAGAACTTCAAGAAGGGAGATACTGAAACCGTTGCAGATATGAATAACAGACTCAGTCTCATCATTAATGAGCTGAAGTCTTTGGATAACGTGATCTCAATCACAGAAGTAAATGATAAGATCCTAATGTGCTTCCCGAGCACATGAGACTCAAGGATCTGGCCAATCAAGGAAGCCAGAAGCCTAAATGAGATCTCTACTGAGACCTTATTAGGCAAACTAAAATCCTATGAGCAGCTTATCAAGTCAAGAGAAGCTGAACAGTCTACCTCCTCTTCAGCCACCAAAAAGGAAAGAAGCATTGCTTTCAGGTAACAGAAGAGGAAGACAAAGCTCTAGGATAAATGGAGTTCATGAGTCTCCTAGCAAAAAGATTCTACAAAATGGCTAGAAAGGGCCTCAGAAAGAAGAACTTCAGATCCAAGGAGAAACCATTGTATGAAAAAACACACTCTAAAGAAATTATTTGTTTTGACTGCAGGAAGCCTGGACACATCCTACCTGAGTGTCCGGAAAATCAAAAGAAGGACAGAAGAAAAGAAGCACTCCAGCAGGCCATCCTCCCACAAACATAAACATAAGGGAAAGGGCTTTGTGGCTGAGACATGGAGTGAGACTGAATCAGAGTCATCATCCAGCTCCTCTGAAGATGAAGATGATACAAATGAAAAGGATCTATGCATGATGGCTATCTATGACTCAAGCAGTGATTCAGAACATGCATCATCATCCAGCTCAAGTTATGATGAAGATGATGCAGATGAAATAAGCTTTTGCATGATGGCTATCAATGCCTCAACAAATAATTCTGATGAATCATAATCTGACACTGATAGTGATCAGGTAATCTCTACCTTTGGTTTTACATCAAGTGATTTTAAAAGTGAATTTAAGACTCTTTGTCTAGATTTGATTAAATCTGAGGAGGAGATAATTTCTCTCAAAAGTAAGTTGGTTGAAATGAACCAACTGACTGTAGATAATGCCAATCTTAAGAAAGAACTGGCTGTCTCCAAAGAACATATTGTTCTCATTGAGAACAAATTATCTGAGGCTAAAAAGTTTGGAATCCCTCAATGGGAGAAACATCAAACTGATGGACATCACAAGCACTGTAAATGCCAACTCAATGGCAAACTGGGCTTGGGTGCATCATCAAGTGAGCCATACCTTCTTAAGAAAGACACTCTATCTACTCCAGTAAAATTCATTTCTGCCAAAGGCAAAGAGGCAGTAGAAGTAGGTAAGAACATCTCAAGCAAGGATGTTAAGAACAAAGGAATTCAAAAGAATTCGTCGAATGGCGTTCGACAAAATCACATGAATTCATCGAACGGTGGTCGACGAACACCGAATACAGATTTTCAGTATAACTATCCATCGAGCGGCGCTCGAAGAAATAACTTCATTTCATCGAACGGCGAACGACGAACTCAACCAAGTTCGTCGAACGAAAAATATACTGCATTTCTAAAGAATTCTCATTCTCAACATACTAAGAATCCCTTTACTGAGAGGATTATTTCTCCAAGGAGATATCATCCACAAGGCTATAAGGATCATCCTGAGATCTCTTATATTTCTAACTTTTGTGGTATGACAAAAGGACCCAAGATAGTTTAGGTCAAGAACAACTAGTCCATTTTCTGTATTGCAGGTACAAGGCTATCCAAACATAAAGGAACATTGGTATTTGGATAATGGCTGCTCTAAGCACATGACAGGAAATAAGGCCAATCTAAGCAATTTTAAGGCAAAGCTCAGACCCAAAGTAATTTTTGGAGACTCCAACAATGGACAGCGTAAAGGATATGAAAAATCAGAGTTGGAGCACTTACCTTCAAAGAGGTAGTATATGTCAAGGGTCTCAAACACAACCTCATCAGCATAAGCCAACTATGTGATGAAGGTTATCAGGTAACTTTTGATCACTCCTTATGTCTTATTACCAATAATAAGAACATCAATGTGTTATCTGGTATCAGACAAGGAAATATATATTTAGTCAACTTTGATTCTGCCAATTCAGACATTTGTTTATTTAAATCAATAAGTAAAACAAATGAGTTATGGCATAAAACGCTAGGACATATTAACCTTAGAACTATCTCTAAGATCTCCAGGACAATCTGGTAAGAGGACTGCCTTCTGGTTCATACAAGAAGGAAGGACTCTGCAAGGCTTGTCAACTAGGAAAGCAGACCAAGAGTAGTTTCAAATCGTTATCCAAGAGTGATTCACCTAGGATTCTATACTTACTGCATTTGGATCTCTTTGGACCCACTGCAATACAGAGTCTAGGAGGGAAACATTACACTTTAGTTATTGTAGATGACTTCTCTAGATTCACTTGGGTGTTCTTTCTTAGGAACAAGTCTGACACCTTAAGTGTTCTGACAGAATTTCTCAGGTCCATCATGATTGAGTACTCTACTCTAGTTGAATTGATCAGAAGTGATCATGGCACTGAGTTTGAATTTCTTCTGATGAGAGAATTCTGTGGAAAAGAAGGGACCAGACAATGTTTCTCTTCTCCTAGAACTCCTCAACAAAATGGGGTAGCTGGAAGGAAAAATAGAACATTACTTGAATCAGCAACTACATTGCTTGCTGATGCTCACTTGCTAATCTCTTTTTGGGCAGAGGCAGTGAACACAACAAATTATATGTTAAACAGGAGTCTGATACACAAACTTAAAGGTAAAACACCCTATGAATTGCTTAAGAATAAAAAGCCTAAGGTTAACTATTTTAAGATTTTTGGTTGTAAATGCTATGTGCATAACAATGATAAGAATTATCTAAGGAAATTTGAAGCAAAGGCTGCTGAAGGTATATTCTTTGGATACTCTCTTTCTAGTAAAGCATATAGAATTTATAACAAATCAACTCTTAAGATAGAAGAGTCCATGCATGTTTCTTTTGATGAAACTAACATATTGAATGAGGAGAGGAATACCACCTCTACCAAAGATACTTTGCAGGTACCAGCTCTATGTGAAGAGCTTAATGGATTGGATCTACATATTAAAGACTCTCTACTCCCATCAACTCAAACTATTGAAGACAGTGGAGAAGAAGATAATCCAGAAGATATTGCTGATAATTATAATCAAGTGACAGCAGAACAAATCCCTCAAGAGGATACTCTTGCTGAACCCATTCCAACAGTTGTTCACATCACACGAGTTAGAGATCATCCAATATCTCAAGTTATTGGAGACATCTCAGCAGGTGTTCAAACAAGGCATCAACTCAACCAAAATCAGATGCATACTTGTTTCCTATCACAAATTGAACCTCAATCCATAAAGATTCAGAACAAGATCCAAACTGGATTCTTGCAATGCAAGAGGAACTCAATCAATTTGAAAGGAACAAAGTCTGGGATTTGGTTCCAAGACCAAAGGACCATCTAGTTATTGGCACTAAATGGGTCTCTAGGAACAAGCTAGATGATCAAGGCTTGATAATCAGAAATAAAGCCATATTGGTAGCTCAAGTATATTATCAGGAAGAAGGAATTGATTATGATCAAACCTTTGCTACTGTTGCAAGACTTGAAGATATCAGATATTTCTTGCATTTGCTTCTTTCAAGAAATTTAAAGTCTATCAGATGGATATGATGAGTGCTTTTCTAAATGGAGATATCAAAGAAGAAGTATATGTGGAACAACCACTAGGTTTTATCTCTCCAACTTACTCTTCTTATGTTTTTAAGCTTAATAAAGCTCTCTATGGTCTCAAGCAAACTCCCAGAGCATGGTATGAGACCCTAGCTAATTTTCTTTTAGAGAACAAATTCTGTAGAGGTAATGTTGATAAAACTTTATTTTCAGGATACATAAAAATCAAACTTTACTAGTTCAAATCTATGTATATGATATTATTTTTGGCTATACTGATTCAAATATATGCAAAAGGTTTTCTGACCTAATGCGATCCAAATTTGAAATGAGTAGTATGGGTGAGTTATCTTACTTCATTGGCCTTCAAGTGAAGCAAACTCCTAATGGGATATTCATATCACAATCCAAGTATGCTAAGAAATTGGTGAAAATATTTGGTATGTTTGATGCCTCTTCTATGAAAACACCCATGCCCTCCAATGCTGTTGTAGACAATGATGAATCAGGGAAACCTGTTGATGAAAAAGTGTATAGAGCAATTGTTGGCTCTTTACTTTACTTAACAGCTAGTAGACCATACATAATGTTTGCTACATGCATTTGTGTTCGGTTCCAAGTAAACCCCAAAGAATCTCACCCTATTTTATTAAAAAGAATTTTGAGATATATAAAGGGTTTTCCAAATCTAGGACTTTGGTATCCAACTACATCAGAATTTGAATTAACTGGATTTTCAGATTCTAATTATGCTGGATGCAGAGTAGACAGGAAAAGCACATCAGGAACTTGCCAGTTCCTTGGTGATAAGCTTGTGTCTTGGTTTTGTAAGAAACAGACATTTGTGTCTACATCAACAGCTAAGCAGAATATATTGCTGCGGACAGTTGCTGCTCACAGATTCTGTGGATACAAAATCAACTCTTAGATTATGGTATCAACTTAAATAAATCAATTATATTTTGTGACAATACTAGTGCAATATCTATAGCACAAAATCCAGTACTCTATAGTAGGACTAAACACATAGAAATTAGGCACCACTTTATTAGAGATAATGTGAAAAAAATAAAATTTCCTACAATTTATTCCTACTGACTTACAAAGGGCTGATATTTTCACCAAACCTTTGGATGAAAAGAAGCACATCTTCTTTATAAATCAGCTAGGAATGATAGATGGAGATTCAATAAGCTAAAAAATTATTATTATTTTTACTTATCCTATCTTTTCGTCGAACGGAGAACGACAAAAATTAATCGTTCGTCGAACGGTGATCGACGAAATCTATTAGATTCAGAGATCGACGAAGCCAGCTCTTTAGTCGAACTGAGATCGATGAAAATTTATTTTTTGTCGAACGCAGTCTGACGAAGCCCAAGGCTCTTTGACTTCTATTTTTATTAGGTTTAGCCGAACCCAGTTAAACGAAAGCTTGCGCCTTCTCTGATCTCTTTCTTTGTAATCAAATTTTGATTCCATTTCGTCTTTGCACCTACAGAACTTGCTCTTGCCTCTAGTTCCCTTGCACTTGATCTTTTTCTCTTGCAGGTACCAATGACAATCTCTCAGGCAGTGATCTCGTCAATGAAGTTTGATGCAGGTTTTGATATAGATATGAAATCGTTTGCTCATTCTGACCAAATTTTCCAAGACATTCTTCAACTCTATGAAGAACAGTAGTTAAAGAAGTTAATGACTACAAGTATAAAGCTACCAGTTGCAGAGATCAAGGAATGGGTACATACTATTTAGTCACTGAATGCAACAACCATCTCAGGAACTATTTTAGGAAACCAGGTTCCTTTTTCTCCAGAGATTTTAACAGATGTTTTTGGTTTGATAAATGGTGATGATGATTTGGATATTACCTATGATGAGTTTAATATTGAATTGGATAAAATGGGTCACTCCAGTGGAAACCCTAATCATCTTCTGAAAAAGAATTTGTCTATTGAATACAAATTCTTAGCTGATATTGTTGGCAAGGTTTTGCTAGGAAAAACCTCTGCTCATGACTATATTACAAGGCACCAATTTCTATTGATGATGGCCTTAGTAGAAAAGAAGCAGGTCAATTGGGGATTGATTCTTTTTGAATCCATAAAGAAGAAGCAAAGCAAAGTGAGTGTTTGCTCAGGGTTTTAGGCATTGTTCTTCAAGCAAAATGCCCAGAGCTGTTGGTGTCACCAATAGTCTTTATCAATGCAAGCAAGAGGCTGACTTCAGCTCTCTTTGGTAAATGGGAGAGAGTGATTCCCAAAAGAGCTTCAAGGGCAGAAACTTCCAGGCAAGCTTCTGAAAGCACAAGGACTGATACAGTCACTCCCTCAACCCTACTAGAAGTTTCTCTCTCTGAATCTTCAACTCCTCTCCTTTCTCTACCTCTTCAGAACATTACTACTGAAGAAGTTCCTCCCTCCATTTCTCCCATATACACTCCTTCCTCATTGCCTTCTTCTCCTCCTATACAGACAAATCAGTCTGCAGAGCTTCCATCATTATCTATTCCAGATGAAGATTCTCTTCCCCCTCCTTCATTTGACCTCTTGTCTTCTCAACATTCTCCACCTCAATCTCCCATTGATGCGCTTTTTCGGCACTGCTAATTAGCAGGCATGAAATGCGATACGACGGCAGTGCACAGGTCGCTCAAGTAATAAAATAGGGAGGAACTCCCCGAATATCGTTCTCAAAGGACCGCAAGTTGGGTAGTACGATTTGCTCTAAATAGGAAATCCATTAAAAGGAGTAATAAGTAACAACGGGGGGTTTGATTTGGTTTCCTACGCTATTGCAGAATGAAGAAAGATGCGGGTCAAAACTCCGCTTCGCAAGGCGAGATGGGTGCAACGGCCGCGATGCCGTGCTTCGGAAGGCGCGTGGACGAGAAGTCACTATGACGGTTGAGGGTCGCACACACCTCTTCTCAAAACATCACCACTAGCAATTGCTAGTGGCTTCACCCACAACGAATCACAGAAAATCACTAGGAACAAAGGGGCTATTCATGCCACCACACCATCAGTGCATATGAAGGAAATCAAAACTCCTTAAGATTAACTTAACACGTGTTCATACAACACAAAAATGAAGTATAAGCATTCAAGGTTAGAGAGGACCACAAAGAAGAAGTCACGGCTTGGGTTCACGGCCGGAATGAGAGGTTGTCGGGCTCTCTCCGGACTCGGCCCTCAGATGGTGAGCTTGGCTCGAAGGAGGCTGTCACCGCTCCTACGATCTTCAGCGCTTCCTTGGTCTCCTTGGTGAGGAATGCTTGAGCTAATGGTGGATGAAGCTTCCTAATGCTCCCAGATGGAAGGATGGAGGTGGAAATCACCGGAAATGGCCTTGATGGTGGAGGAGATGAAGGGGAAGCCTTCAGCCCTCAAGAGCAGCGGGAAGGAAGAGATTTCACGCTCTCTGAATCGCTCCCGGTCATTCTCTATCACTCCTCCCGTTGACTGCCTCGATTCCTGCTTTTTATAGGAAACAGGCTGAAAATTGGTCACGCACAGTCGAACGCACGCTCGTGCGCAGACCGTGCGATATTAACGGATAAAATATGGCTTGGAGAAGACGCTGCGCCGCCTGTGCGATTTGTTCACGCACGACCAACGCCGCCCGTGCGTTTAGACGCACGGGTGAAATCTGACGCTCTGAAATCACGAAGATACAGGTCGACCGTGCGTTTTACTCACGCACGAGCGAATTCGCCCGTGCATTAAAACGCACAAGTAAACTCAGACGCTCCATTTTCTTCCCAGACACAAACGCACGACCGCACAGACCGTGCGTCAAGGAAACGCACGACCGTGCGATATGCACAGAAATTACTTTTGGGGGAAAACGGGACGATCAGGTCACCTGCAAACAAGATATACCAGCTGGGAATACACATCCAGCACAGAAATACATCAAAGAAGCGAAGGGGAGCACAATGTGCTTACCCCCAACAACGAGGAATGCAATTGCACACCAAAATGGGCTTAGTGGTGCACCTAGAATGGAATAGTATATATAAATGAAAACGTGCCTAAAATGTGGTGCAAACACTAGAATATCAGCCCAAATGAGTCCAAAAATATATATATAAATGGGACTCATCACCCATCCATGTGGATAATCTTCCACCCATCTCAGATGCTACAATCATCTTCCTACCCTCCTCAGTTTGCACCAATCAGGCTCACACCTCTATTCCCTCATCTTTTATTCCAGCATCCTCATCTTCTCATCATACATCTGACTTTGTGTATGTTGATTTCTCTTCCATTGCTAATCAGATTTTCAACCATATCTCTCATAGGATGACAGTACTTCTAGATGAGAAGCTAGCTCCTGTTCTCAAAGCTATCTCAGAACTCTCTTCTATGCTTGCTTCCCTTCCTTCCTTCTCATCCATTGTTCCTTCTTCTAGGGGCCTATATTCAGGTCTCCCTGAACCTAGGCAGGGGGAGATGCTTAATGAAGAAGCTCCAATTGATGCAGATTCAGATATGGCTATTGATTCAGTTATTACAAATTCAGTTGCAGCTTCAGAGTTATTTATTCCAGTTATAGATTCAGTGAATAATATTTCTATTAATCCTTCAGTAGATATTATTTCATTATTGTTAAAATTCAGTTTTGTTTTCAATTGTTTGCCTAAGCCTCAAGTTAGTTCAAAGGCTATAGTTCCCTATTCAACTCCAATAGATTCAGTGTTGCGAAAGAAAATCATCAAAAGCATTCCAGTTCAGGTTCCAATTGAAGTTGCAGTTACAGAAGAAGTTGGCTTGGTGAATTCACCTCCAACATTTGTTTATGATGATTCCCCTCTTCCAGAAGATTTTGAGCAAGATGTTGATAATGTTCTTCAAGAACTTGATGATCTGTATAATGATCTTGCATAACCTTCTTCTTCTGATGATGATGATGATTATTCTGATGATTCATCTTCAAGGAAAAGGAAATACAGAAGCAAAGCAAAGGCTGCCCCCAAACCTCAATCTTCTACAAATGACATCCCCTATTACATTTTGAAAAACATCACCCTCACCAAAGATTCTCTAGTCTGGATGAGATTCTCAAGGAATGAGAATAACAGGAGAAAGAAAATGAAGAAAATAGGATTCTATTCTGATAAGCCAGTAAAGTTTAATCCTCCTCCTCCTCCAGCAGCTGGATCAACAGGATTGTCTTCTTCCTCTCAAAAACCTTCCCCTCAGCTATCAAGAAGATCGGGAGAAAGTCACAGAAGTTCCAGTGTCTCCTACAGTTCAAAATCAGCCAGAGCTCCTCCCTCAGGATCTGCCAGAGCTCTATCTTCAGTTTACAAATATCATGTCTCTGATGGCTCCTTGCACAGGAAAAGAAATTTTCAAGATCTTCAATCTTCATATCAGTCCCGTGATCATGATGAAAGGCATCCATCTCCTATTAATCCAGATTCAAAAAAGAATGCTTACATGACTAGATATAGAGAATCAATTGCTACTACTCAAATCAATAAAGCCAAAGCTGAATGAAAAGACTATTCTCAATTTTCAACTATGTCTGAATTCAGAAGACAGGAATTTGAAAGATACAACTCAAGGCATCTCTTCAATGCTGAAGACTACCTAAGGTTGCACCCAGTTGTAGTGGTTCCTCATGCTTCATCTCAAACCCTGCTGGGAGTTAATGACCTCTATATGAGCAAGAGAGAATCTAAAAATCCTAATAGAGACATCATTTTCAAACCTTCTTCAAAGACAAAGTAAAGCTCATGATTATTTGGTTTTGCTAAATTCTGCTTTCAGTGTAAAACTTCCTAAACTCATAGTACTATATTTTTCTATCTGCAGAAATGAAAGTTAAATTCTGTCAGATATATATGCTCTGTGTTTATTGTTGTTTATTTTATTTAATTTTGTCAAATAGTATCATAACCCAAATAGGGGGAGATTGTTGGAACAACCCTATTACTAATTTGGGCTAGGATCACTATCTGTGATTAGGACTCAAGTTGACCCAATGTATAGTCTTAGGGTCAATGTTTAAGCTTGTCTGTGTTAGCTAGAACTTAGGAAAATTCTAAGTTTTCTGTGTTCGATGAACTCCTTCCTGAGTTGGACGAATGTCGTTTATCAGTTCGACATAATTGATCCTCAGCTCGACGAAATCAGTCTTTCAAGCAGTTCTGCAGATTCTATCTTTCAGTTCAACGAACTTCTGATTGAGATCGACGAACTCAGTGTTCTGTTCAACGAATTAGTAACTTAATATTCAGTTCGATAAACTCAGCTTTCTGCTTGACGAACTTAACTTTCTGTTCGACGAAATACTTTTTGAGCTTGACAATTTCCGAAGAATCAGTTATCTCTTTTCTCTGAACTCAGATCGACTTTCCAGCAACGGGTCTATTCATATATTTGGACTTATTCATTATCAGATAAGACAAGATTTCTACTTCCCTTTTATATACTCATTCTATTCACTTCTTTCGAGAATCTTGACATTGACATATTTTGGAAAAGGAATAAAAGTATTTTGCAGAGTTGTCATTGCAGTCCCAAGAAAGATTTATTTCAGATTATTCTATTCCTTATTAGAAGATTTGAATTTTCAAATCAGAATATATACCTAAAGAAAAAATGTATGAATCAAAAAGAAAAGTACAAGAGAGATAAACAGTAGAAATAGAGAAGATAAGATTCATTCAAGAAGATACTTGTGAAATACTCAGAGCATACAGAAATCTTCATCTACAGCAGCATCTTCACTCACTAAGAAAAACATCTGAAATCTTCTCTCAGTTTTCATCTGCTGATTCTTAATCTTCTACGCCCAAGAGAAAGCTTCACCAACTATCAACAAATTCTATCAGACAGGGGGAGCTTTACAACAACAACAATCCACTAGCCTTCTCTCAGAACTTATTGAGAAGAGAAGAACTTCATAAACTCTTTTTGTTTATCCTTTTACCCCATCTTGTACAGGGTTCTAACTCCCTTCAAAAGTTAACCTTTGGTGGTTGGGCACCTGATAAAAACCTGTGGTTTGGTTTGATCACCTGATCAAAAGCTCGGTGGTGATAGGGCACCTGATCAAAAACCTAAGTGAATTCCTTCTAAGGATGGTAGAAGAGTAGATGTACCCAGGTTGATTTTGGGAACTACTATAGATCTTTGTGTCTTTGTTGTGGTTGTGTTTTCTTTCTGTACCGTGCTATGTTTTTTGTTTTGCTTTTATACTCACTCAACTACACATACATATATCATTATTTTAATTCTGCTATAAAATAAGTTAAAACTTTTAATACTCTATGCCACGTCCAGCAGGGGACAACCACCAGCGCTTAGGCTAACACTCCTTACGAATAATTTATAAAGACATGAATATGATTGAGTTAAATAGAAAATTTACATTTTTTAGCTTAGGACCGTGACCCTCGGTCTAGTGGATCAACTAGTCCACAAATAGAACACTATACATACGCATCGGATAAATAGGTTCATAATATCCTATATGAGCATGAAGATCAAACATTTCAGCAATGATATGCACAACTCTAAATTTAGTATAAGTAAAGAAAGGATTTTCTATGATCTTCAGAATAGGTGACATTTACTTAAAATCATTCTATGCAAGAATGTCATTTTCTATACATAAAATAACTCATGCATCCTAACATTAAACCTCCTAGAGAGCAAGTATATAATTAACCAGAAAGTAACAGCAGAAAAGCTAACGAGTAATCTCACACTAAAAAAACCAAAGCTACAACTGAAGCAAAGGAATAACTACCTCACAACAGTGAGGGGAGAACGAACCACTGCAACTCACTGCAGCTCCGAAGACACCAACTCTACCACCTAAACCGCTACAGCTCCGGGCCTGAGACATTAAAAAGAAAAGAATGCCTCAGCAAGAAAGTGCAAGTGGCAGCAAGAAAAAACCAAGATTCTACACAAGGGTTAGCAACAATCAAAATAATAGATTGCAGAAAAGAGGACTAAAAAGATAAGCATTTATTAGCTTACAACAACCCGAGCCCTCTCAAACGAGTGCACTCGATAAGAGAAATGCCTGCACCAAAGAAATGGCCAAACTAATCTAGACAACCACATTTCCGACCCTACGGCTAAGAGGTGATGGTCATACATAATATAATAAATATATATAAACATATTTGTTTAAAAACTTGAGACTGATCAGCTCGAGAAAAGGGCATCATTTAACGTCGGGCAATACACAAGGCCTCGGGTTTATGATCCACAAATGGGAAATGAGGTGGTGGTCCTGTATCCACTGCCAACCTTAGCCCAAAATAAACCAAACCAGGGGCTCTGTGGCGGTGACTGATGAGTCCCATTTATATACACATTTATGGGCTCATCTGGGCCGATTTTCTAGTCTATGCACTACACTTTTGGCATGTTTTTATTCATATTTGTTATTACATGCTAAGTGCACTCTTAGGCCCATTTTGGTGTGAGTTTGCGCTCCATGTTATTGGGGGTAAGCACATGGTGCTCCCCAATCCTTTTTCTTTATTTGATTGGTGCTGGAGGTGTATTCCCAGCTGGATTGCTGTGCTTGCAGGTGGTTGGATCATCTCATTTTGCCCAGAATTCATGAATGTGTATATCGCACGGTCGTGCATTTTCTTGACGCATGGACGGCTGCGGTTGTGCGATTTCATTTGGGGAGAAAACCAGTGATCTGAATTTGATCGTGCGTTTTACGCACGGGCAGATTCGCCCGTGCGCGAAGGAATCGCACGATCACCCTGTTTAGCCTTGTTTTTGGCCAATCTGAGTTTGTCCGTGCATTTTTACATACGGCCGGATTTGACCATGCGTGTGTAAAACACACGGGCGCGGCTGCTTCTTCCTCAAGTCTCTTTTTATCGTAAATAACGCACGGGCAGTGCACGGTCGTGCATTCGCCCGTGCGTGACCAAAAATCTGACTGTTTAGTATTTATGGCAGGGAATCAGCTGCAGTCATGGAGGATGATTCCCCTCGCGGGAAAAGCCAGAAAAGCCCGCCATTTTCACCCTTTCCACCGCAGGAGACCACATCCGGTGATCTCCTCCACCATACTTCCATCCGGGATCGTTTGCAAGCTTTCTCCACCACGGGTTCAAGCATTCTTCGACTTGGAGACCATAGAAGTGATGTAGATCGCTGGAGAAGTGACATCCTCCTTCGAGTCCGCACACCATCTGAGGGCCGAGCCCGGAGAGAGACCGACAACCTCTCATTCCAACCAAGAACCTAGGATACGGTGACATCTTTTGTTGGGTCCTTTCTAAACCTTGAGCTAGTGCTTATTTTAGTGTTGTTGTAATGAACTCTTGTTAGATTAATGTTATAGATCCTTTGTTTGATGTTCATGTGCAATGATGCTATGGTTGTGAGAATCTCTTTGCTTTTCGTTGTGATATTCTGAGTTGCTTGCGTGTGAATCCATCTAGCAATTGCTAGTGGTGATGTTGGCGAGGAGGTGAATAAGACCCTCGCAAAACGCCGCTCTGTGGTCATTTCACCTGCTTACTGAAGCGCGGCATCGCGACCGTTGCACTGACCCCCATTTTGCGAAGCGGTGCATCGACCCGCATTTCTCTTATTTCTGCAATAGCTTAGGACACCAATCACAACGCCCTTAGTTCTTACTTTCTTCGCTCGTGTAACAATTGACTCACAACGCAATTCATTCACCATATCCTGCATTTCTCAAGAGATCAACATTCGGGGAAACTATTCCCATAATTATTACTTGACAGCGTCCGGTGCACTTGCCGTACACACATCAAGTTTTTGGCGCCGTTGCAGGGGAACGCAGGCGTGTAATGTTTTGTGTTGTGAACCATTGTTATAGGAGTAGTTGTTTTTTATTTTTGTTTTTCTTTTTGTCTTCTTTTTGTGCATGCAGAGACGAGCCAGAAGGGAAGTACTACCCTTCGATCCTGAAATTGAATGGACTGCTCGAGCACTAAGGCATGCTTCAGCCGTGCAAGCAGCAATGAGAGATAACCTGAACCCCGGAGGTGAATCGATAGCACCCAATGATAGAGAGGACGTGAATCATAGAGTGCCCCATGTGTGGCAGAATCATTTGGGGGATGAGCAGGAGGCGGTTAGACCGAGACCCCTAACAATGAGAGATTATACCACTCCAACAGCTGGGAGTGTGTATCCAGGGTTCGGGCCTAACATCATGAACAACCAATTTGAGATCAAACCGGCCATCCTGAACATCATCCGCAACAATACTCAAATCTCTGGGATGCCTAGTGAAGACCCACATCTTCACTTGGCGGAGTTCGCCGATATTTGTGGGACCTTCCGTTACGCAGGAATTCTTGATGTTACAGTCAAGCTGAGACTGTTCTCATTCTCGTTGCGTGACAAAGCAAAGGTCTGGCTCCACTCTATTCCCCCTGGAACTGCTGCAACATGAGATGCTCTCGCATCCAAATTTCTCACTAAATTCCACCCGGCAGACAAAATCGTGAGCCTTTGGCGGGATATCGCCACTTTTCGTCAAGCAGATCAAGAAACTCTCGCAGAGGCTTGGGATCGTCTTAGTGACCTTCTTTGCAGATGCCCGAATCACGAGCTCCAGCCATGGAATATTATGGAAACCTTCTACTTTGCCATTGAGCCAAACCACCGGGCAATGATTGATGCTGCTGTTGGAGGGACCTTGATGAACCATACGCCGGAGGAAGCTCTTAGGATTATGCAAGACACCGCCTCTCGCAGCACCTTCTGGACTGCGGGGAGAAATGCGCTAAGCGCTCGGGGACTTTTTGTGGTGGATTCATTACCTCCTGCAGCTGTTCCCGCTACTAGCATTACTTGCAAAGGATGCGGAGGTGGTAGTCACCACGCATACGAATGCCCAGGTAGCGAGCTGTCAGGTGAATTTTCACATTTTAATTTAAATGAATCTGTCAATTATGTTGGAAATCAAGCTAGGGGGCACCCTATGGCAATGTTTATAATCCTGGTGTGAGGAATCACCCAAATTTCTCATGGAACCCAAACGCGGCAAGCCAATGATGGCAACCGGGGCAGCAACAAAATGATGCTTTTGCCTCCGGAAGTCAACCGAGGCCGCCTCATCCGGGTTATAATCAAGGCGCCTCGACCCTCAAGAAAAGTAATCTAGAAGAAATGATGGAGAGATTTATGGAAGCTGCCAACTCTAATATAGCTAACCAAACTGCGTCCATGCGAAACTTGGAGACGCAATTGGGCCAATTGGCTCAAGTGCTGACCGAGCGCTCGCAAGGGACCCTTCCCAGCAACACTGAAAAGAATCCAATCAATCAAGGGAAGAGTCTCGCCGATGCGGAAGTAAGTGACCCAAGTGAGTTGGTAATCACATGCTCCATCAATAATGTTGAAACTACTGCCTTGTGTGATTCCGGTTCATCCCGCAACATCCTCGCATTGTAGGATGTTGCTAAATTGCAACTTGAAATGAATACAGATGACCAGAAGTCCCTAGTGCTTGCTAACGGGAATGTCATTTAGGCAGAGGGAGAAGTGAAAAATGTTGAAGTCATAGTCGAGGGGATGGTGGTGGTCGCTGATTTCCAAGTATTGGGACCCCATGAGAATCAATCTATTCCCATCTTGGGAGTGCCGTTCTTGAAAGAGAGCGGTGCCACTTTGGATTTCTCTGCGAGGTGTGTTATCTTACCTAATAAGGTAACACCCCCTACTTGCCCCAAGATTGCAGCTGAAACATTGTCTTGCTCACCCCAATTTATTAATGATGAATCTCTGAGCAATGCAGAAGACAGAAAAGAAAAAGTATCGTTGGAGAGAGAAAAGGAAGAGGAGCAGTCGAGCGGAAAAGAAGAAGAAGTTGACTTTCGAAAGGAATGTGACCCGGAAAGGAAGGAGAGCCTCGTTTCTGAACCCGCCAAGCAGAACTTAACTCGGGACAATGTCCCAATTTTATCTAGCAAAAAATCTTGTAATAAACTTCTTAAACAGTCTGTCTCTTGGGCTGATCAAGTTGCCACGGCGGCAACGAAAGTGATGCCACCCACCACCATGGTGGGAAATTCTGAAGTTTATCAACGTTGGCGCTCTCCAACAGTGGAGAAGCTTAAACAAGAAAGACAATTGTGCGGTGCACGCTCCGCTGCTCTCCGGCGCGAGAAGGAGGAGGTTAGGGGCAAGGGGGAGACATCCTCCTTGGGCCCTAAAGCCTTCATCTCCCTTCCATCTCGCGTGGCTGGGGAGAACCACCACAAATTAGCATATAGTTGATACGTGATGGGGTCTCCGGGTTTTGGTTGCGCTGTGTCTTCTGCTCTGATTTTTGTGCTTCGTTAATCTGCCATGCTATGTTGTGTTTTTATTTAGTTTGGAACATTTTTCATAACTGCTGCTATCAAATATTAATACAGGTACTTGGTCCATATTTAAGGACGTTAAACAAAAGGGCTTCTTGGGAGACAACCCATGGGAACCACCCGGTTCCGTTTGCTTATTTAATTTCTATATTGTTTTGTTGTTTGCTTTATGCTGACATCGCAGGGTTAAGCTCTTGCTTGGGGATTGAGGAAGGAGAAAGTCAAAGAAGGAATTACCGCACTTCTGGCATGCTCATTCGTGAGCATAAGTCCACTCTACCCCTATTTTCCTTATTCTGAATTCTTTATTTTATATGGTTTGATCAAGTCTGGTGGAGAGTTCGAGTTATGCACGTGCACGCATATTGCATAGTATGTTAGAATGTGCTGAGTTAGGATTTTCAATTTTATTGCACACATTGCATACAATTGCACCTAGTTCACGCGTACTTGATCACACGCGCTTATTGGGACTTGCTGCGAGGGTCCCCGCTCATAAGAATTGGATTGTTAGTGTAGGAGTGAAGGGTGGAGAAAATTGTCTACTCGAGTAGTGCTCTAGTCGAGTGCTCCCATCACGCCTAGAAATTCAATTAGAGTAGAATAAATTTCAATGTTATAATTTAATTATTTCTATTATAGTAGCTGCAATTTATTTTACTCTAGCGATGAATCCAACGATAGCATAGGGTCGAGTGTAGCTGGATTAGTAGTAGCTTATTACTAGGGTTAGAAGGAGGGATAACCTTTCTCGGTGGCTAGAACTTGCACTAGGCGACTCTTGAAACGATTGCGTTGAATAGCTCGTTATAAAGCGTGATATAGGCCGTCTCTTGATCCGTTTGTGCTTTTGAAATCCTAACAAATGTAATCACCTTTGCAAGCCCACTTGAGCCGACCTTTCCTCCTTGTTTAGCTCCACTTAAATTTCACCAAAGCCATACGGCCAAACCTATTTTCGCACCAACAAATGAGTTGAAGGAAATATATATATCTTTCGTTTGTTGTTATCTCTGAGTTGTATGGTAGCTTTGAAAAAGCTAAAGGAGAAGTTTATATTGTTCCTACAAAAGATATACTGTCGAGAAGAGAAAAGAAAAGAAAAAGAAAAGAAAAAGATTTGTGCAAAAAGAACTTTCAAATACATTCTCTCGACAAAAACAATGTATGTTCGGCTTAGCACACACCTAGTGTCCTGTTGTAGTCTAGGTGTGTTGTGTAGTTCTTTAATTTGTTGTTCTGGTGATTTAACGCTCTTGAGTATTCAGGCTATGTTGCGTGCATTGCCCATCGTTCTTCTACTTATCTAACCTGAGCTCAACCTAAGCCAAATCCTAACCTATAAGTCCTATTGATTTCAAATATGAGTCATCTCATGCAGTAGAGAGAGTGCGAGCGTGCAAGCCTATGTACACCGACTTTGATGGATTTCTTAGGAGATTGTCCCGAGCTTTGATTCGAGTCATACTCTACTCATTAGTCACGCTATTTTCCCTTGTGCGCGACCGAAAAATTCACCAGGATTCACCATCCGAGTAAACTAGATTTCAAATTACTATTCTAGAAATAGTTAAATATAATCTTGAGTTAAATTCTATTCTAACATATTTCTACGAACGTGAGCATGCGACTTCGCATGGGTCTCTACCGCTCAAACTCACTCTAACACCCAATTGTTCCGACGGGAGAGCTGAGTAGTTTGCCCGAGAGGTGCGAATGGTTAAGTCTGGCGGTGTGATGAGTCCCATTTATATACACATTTGTGGGCTCATCTGGGCGGACTTTCTAGTCTATGCACTACACTTTAGGCATGTATTTATTCATATTCGTTATTCCATGCTAAGTGCACTATTAGGCCCGTTTTGGTGTGAGTTTGCGCTCCATGTTAATGGGGGTAAGCACATGGCACTCCCCAGTCCTTTTTATTTGTTTGATTGGTGCTGGAGGTGTATTCCCAGCTGGATTGTTGTGCTTGCAGGTGGTTGGATCATCTCCTTTTTGCCCAAAATTCTTGAATGTGTATATCGCATGGTCATGCATTTTCTTGACGCACGGACGGCTGCGGTCGTGCGCTTTCATCTGGGGAGAAAACCGGTGATCTGAATTTGATCGTGTGTTTTACGCATGGGCGGATTTGCCCATGCGTGAAGGAATCGCACGATCACCTTGTTTAGCCTTGTTTTTGGCCAATCTGAGTTTGTCCGTGCGTTTTTACGAACGGGCGGATTTGCCCGTGCGTGAGTAAAATGCACGGGCGCGACTGCTTCTTCCTCAAGTCTCTTTTTATCATAAATAACGGACGGGCAGTGCACAGTCGTGCGTTCGCCCGTGCATGACCAAAAATCTGACTGTTTAGTATTTAAGGCAGGGAATCAGCTGTAGTCATGGAGGACGATTCCCCTCGCAGGAAAAGCCAGAAAAGCCCGCCATTTTCACCCTTTCCACCATAGGAGACCACATCCGGTGATCTCCTCCACCATATTTCCATACGGGATCGTTTGCAAGCTTTCTCCACCACGAGTTCAAGCATTCTTCGTCTTGGAGACCATAGAAGTCTTGTAGATCGCTGGGGAAGTGACAGCCTCCTTCGAGTCTGCACACCATCTGAGGGCCGAGCCCGGAGAGAGACCGACAACCTCTTATTCTAGCCGAGAACCCAGGATACGGTGACATCTTCTGTTGGGTACTTTCTAAACCTTGAGCTTGTGCTTCTTTTAGTGTTGTTGTAATGAACTCTTGTTAGATTAATGTTATAGATCCTTTGTTTGATGTTCATGTGCAATGATGCTATGGTTGTGAGAATCTCTTTGCTTTTCATTGTGATATTCTGAGTTGCTTGCGTGTGAAGCCATCTAGCAATTGCTAGTGGTGATGTTGGCGAAGAGGTGAATACAACCCTCGCAAAACCCTGCTCCATGGTCATTTCACCCGCTTACCGAAGCGCGACATTGCGGCCGCTGCACTCACCCCCATTTTGCGAAGCGGTGCTTTCGACCCGCATTTCTCTTATTTCTGCAATAGCTTAGGACACCAATCACAACTCCCTCAGTTCTTACATTCTTCGCTCGTGTAACAATTGACTCACAACGCAATTCATTCACCATATCCTGCATTCCTCAAGAGATTGACATTCAGGGAAACTATTCCCATAATTATTACTTGACAGTGACCGGTGCACTTGCCGTACACGCATCAGTGACTCCAGTCCACACAAACCAACAGCCCAACAGAGGCACTATGGCGGTGACTCTTAGCTCACACAACCAACAGACCCCAACAGAGCATACCTGGCTCCCAATATCCAATAGAGAAAATATTGCTCTTCAAATCCAACATGCCAAACAAAAGAGTGGTAGGCAGGAAAACATGATTTCAGATGGTTTTAACCACAACTCAAGATGAGAGAATCAATAAGCACATGATTCAACAATTAATCATTAGATCAACATTCAACTTATTAACAGGATGAAGATTTCAGCAAGCCAACACCATGCAAGGCTTGGTGTCGGAACATGATAAAGATAAGCGTAACACGAAGGTCAAACACAAGAATAATTCTCAACAGTTCATTAGAAAACACTCGGTGAGTCCATACTTGACTCCCAATGAACTTCTCACAACAATACGACGAATATGGCATAACTTCACCTAAAGTCCCAATGAATGGACTTAAAATGCTTGATAACATAGCTTAAGATACCTAGGAACACCCGGCAAATGAACATAAGAAAATATGATGAAACAGTTCAGAATATGCGACAAAGTCGATGGGGAAAGACTTAACAAAAGTCGACGGAAAACTTAATAAAGGAGAAATAATTACACAATATTAGAAGAGCAAACTTTTCTAATCCTAGGGAAGTCTTATCAGACTACCTGGTATCATAACTAAACAAGTAAATAGAAGCTATCCGGATTCCAAGGGGGATTAGAACAGGAATCAAGAACCCAAAAGACCATTCAAGACCCAAAAAGGGAAAAACAACAGCCACTAACCTAAAATCAATAGGATAGGCATACAAGGAAGAAGAAGAGGACTGAAATGAAGGACTTTCAATCACACAGCAAAACCAACCCAAGAGGACTACACAATTAACAAGAGAACCTATCATAACTAGATTCCAGGAAAACAAAGTCATTAAGGAGAAGGACTGTTATTTGCTGCCATAACCACAAAGAGAACCCTTACATTCAACCAGATTACTAAAGATAATGAGGAAGAAGCATTACCCCTCAATGAGAAAGTTAACACAAAATTACATCGAAGACTGAGTCTGGAAGGTTTTAAATACTCAGAAGTCAAAGGTAGACTACCCAGAAAATCTGGGAGTTCTGGACAAAAATTCTGGACAGAAAGACTAATAAATTCAGGACAGAAATTCTAATAAATTCTGGACAAACAGGCTAATAAAGTCTGGAAATTCACGGAGAGAGTTTTGGAACAAGTCTATGGCATAAACAGGAATCAGAATACACAAGAAGAAATTTAATTTCTGAGAATACACAGAAAATAACTTTTCTGAAGAGTCTATCTGGTCAACAAGAAAGACCACAGTCAAAACTACACTTACATAAAAGGGGAAGGAAACAATCATTAAAGGGGAAGAGAAACAAAACCATGAAAAAGAGTTTCAAAAAGCATAAAAGGCAGAAATCGACTGGCTGTCCCGTCGAGTGGTGGACAGTCCCGTTGATCGACGAGAAGAGCCGTCGATTCTGACTTAGAGAAATAGGCTATCCGGCTAAGGTCAAAGAACGACGGGATAGTCCCGCCGATCGACGGGAGTTCCCGTCGATCTACGGGATGTCTCGTCGGTTTTGCCTTAGGGAAAACAAACAAAAACCACAAAGCGGCTAAGACCAGGGATTGACGGGATGGTCCCGTCGATCGACATGATGACCCGTCGATTCTTACTTGGACAGAAATTTCTAAAAATATTAACTAAGCTAACCTAACCTTCCCCATTCAAAACCCAAACCTGGACTACCAGAACACCCTTAATTAATAAAAATTAAGGCAAAGCAAACATTCAACAACACTAATTACCAATATATATATATATAAAGAAGATTAAAAGAGTTCTGAAGAAATATGTAAGCCAGGGGGGGAAGAGCAAACCATCACTTGCCTTTACTCGAATCACTGAAACACGTCCTCTAGAACCCTCCACATCAAGGATCGGCTCAAACACGGCCTAAGCACGAAGGATCTACGAAGATCGGACAAAAAAAAGGGTTAGTGTCACTAACCCTAGCGCCAAAAATCTACGAAACGGACAAAATTTATCACACACACGACGAGCATGGCGAGAGCTTTCCAAATCTATGCTCCAGCGAAGATTTCGAGCTCTCGAGCTCCCTCGACGACCAACAGAAAGAAGAAAACCCTATTTCTCTCTCTTGAAAGCACTGGCTCAGTAAACCAGGGAGGAAGAAGAAGATGAAGAAGGAGAATAGTATATAATATATATATATATTTGTATATATTTATAAAGAGATGGAGGAAGATATTAATATATATATATATATATATATATATATTTATAATTAGAGAGATTGAGGAAGTGGATGACAACAAAGAATCCATAATAATAATAATAATAATAATAATAATAATAAAAATAATAAGAAAAGAATGCCCGAACCAACGGTCGCCGATTCCAACGAAAATCGAACCAAGGACAAACGTTGGCGCTACGAATCCAAAGGAGATTTCGGAATCAATATCCGACGAGCCAAACTCAAGATATAAATTTTGAAGCTTGCGGCGATGATAATTAAACAAATCTTCGGAAAATCACCGGGGCTCTAATAATGCTCGGATCGTAATGAAACTTCGACGAGCCTCTCTAAAATTAAATAATTTAATTTTCTAACATAAAATTTTCCAATTCCGGCACATTCCCAAAATTTGGTCGACTTGACCGAACGAACGCAAAAATGCGCAAATGACGGCGCACTGCTAACTTCGCACAAACATAACGCCCTTACATCAAAAATGACGTCAAAGAAGGATTAAAATAATTCCTGGAAATTCAGGGGCGTTACAGTTACCCCACCAACAAGGAAGTTTCATCCCAAAACTTTGAACACAAACGAATCAAAAGGTAAAAGGGAGAGATAAGCTAACACTCACGGGATAGAAACGCTAACCGAAGAGGGTTAGGAAAACAGATGCGAATAAGATTTCTTCTCAGCACTCAAAATAGATCACCCGGTCCATGATCAAGGTTCACGGCAAAGGATCCTAAATCCAACACCTGCCAATTAACCTAAGCGGGGGAATCACCAAAAAGGGAAAAGGACATTACCAAGAACTCGAATTGTCCAAGCCGAGAAGAGAAAGCAGAGCGCAGAACATCTGACTCGTGGAACCTCAACTAAAGGTAGCTTGGACGAAGATCAATCTTTGATAACACCAAACTACCACGCAACAAATCATCAATCTGAGGCAACGGATACCTGTTCTTAAAGGGGAAGAGAAACAAAACCATGAAAAAGAGTTTCAAAAAGCATAAAAGGCAGAAATCGACTGGCTGTCCCGTCGAGTGGTGGACAGTCCCGTTGATCGACGGGAAGAGCCGTCGATTCTGACTTAGAGAAATAGGCTATCCGGCTAAGGTCAAAGAACGACGGGATAGTCCCGCCGATCGACGGGAGTTCCCGTCGATCTACGGGATGTCCCGTCGGTTTTGCCTTAGAGAAAACAAACAAAAACCACAAAGCGGCTAAGACCAGGGATTGACGGGATGGTCCCGCCGATCGACATGATGACCCGTCGATTCTTACTTGGACAGAAATTTCTAAAAATATTAACTAAGCTAACCTAACCTTCTCCATTCAAAACCCAAACCTGGACTACCAGAACACCCTTAATTAATAAAAATTAAGGTAAAGCAAACATTCAACAACACTAATTACCAATATATATATATATATAAAGAAGATTAAAAGAGTTCTGAAGAAACATGCAAGCCAGGGGGGAAGAGCAAACCATCACTTGCCTTTACTCGAATCACTGAAACACGTCCTCTAGAACCCTCCACATCAAGGATCGGCTCAAACACGGCCTAAGCACGAAGGATCTACGAAGATCGGACAAAAAAAAGGGTTAGTGTCACTAACCCTAGCGCCAAAAATCGACGAAACGGACAAAATTTACCACACACACGACGAGCATGGCGAGAGCTTTCCAAATCTATGCTCCAGCGAAGATTTCGAGCTCTCGAGCTCCCTCGACGACCAACAGAAAGAAGAAAACCCTATTTCTCTCTCTTGAAAGCACTGGCTCAGTAAACCAGGGAGGAAGAAGAAGATGAAGAAGGAGAATAGTATATAATATATATTTGTATATATTTATAAAGAGATGGAGGAAGATATTAATATATATATATTTATAATTAGAGAGATTGAGGAAGTGGATGACAACAAAGAATCCATAATAATAATAATAATAATAATAATAATAAAAATAAAAATAATAAGAAAAGAATGCCCGAACCAACGGTCGCCGATTCCAACGAAAATCGAACCAAGGACAAACGTCGGCGCTACGAATCCAAAGGAGATGTCGGAATCAATATCCGACGAGCCAAACTCAAGATATAAATTTTGAAGCTTGCGGCGATGATAATTAAACAAATCTTCGGAAAATCACCGGGGCTCTAATAATGCTCGGATCGTAATGAAACTTCGACGAGCCTCTCTAAAATTAAATAATTTAATTTTCTAACATAAAATTTTCCAATTCCGGCACATTCCCAAAATTTGGTCGACTTGACCGAACGAACGCAAAAATGCGCAAACGACTGCGCACTGCTAACTTTGCACAAACATAACGCCCTTACATCAAAAATGACGTCAAAGAAGGATTAAAATAATTCCTGGAAATTCAGGGGCGTTACAGTTACCCCACCAACAAGGAAGTTTCATCCCAAAACTTTGAACACAAACGAATCAAAAGGTAAAAGGGAGAGATAAGCTAACACTCACGGGATAGAAATGCTAACCGAAGAGGGTTAGGAAAACAGATGCGAATAAGATTTCTTCTCAGCACTCAAAATAGATCACCCGGTCCATGATCAAGGTTCACGGCAAAGGATCCTAAATCCAACACCTGCCAATTAACCTAAGCGGGGGAATCACCAAAAAGGGAAAAGGACATTACCAAGAACTCGAATTGTCCAAGCCGAGAAGAGAAAGCAGAGCGCAGAACATCTGACTCGTGGAACCTCAACTAAAGGTAGCTTGGACGAAGATCAATCTTTGAAAACACCAAACTACCACGCAACAAATCATCAATCTGAGGCAACGGATACCTGTTCTTGATGGTCACCTTGTTCAGCTTTCGAAAATCGATACACAATCTCATCGAACCATCTTTCTTCTTCAAGAACAAGATGGGAGCACTCCAGGGCTAAGTACTAGGCAAGATCAAGCCACACTGCAACCGCTCATCTAACTGAGTGCACAACTCTACCAGCTCACGCGGGGCCAAAGAGTGTGATGCCTTACCAATAGGACGAGTACCCTACTCAAGGTTAAAAGAAAACTCCACAACTCTCATAGGCAGAAAACAAGGGAGATTAACTAGAAAAACATCAGAGAACTCTCGCGTCACTGGAAAATCCTCGATACACGGCAAACGGCTAACGGTTTCTAGCATAGAAACAAGGTAAGCAAACCAACCAAAAACTAACAGTTCTGAGCACACACCGCAGAAATAATCAGGGAAAACCTAGCGCAGAAAGCCAAACACACTGAAGGGTTGACCGATGTCCAGCTTAAAGTCCAAATGCTTTACCATGCATTGGATAACAACATCATATCTGGACAACCAGTCCATTCCCAAAATCAAATCAAAAACCTCCAGGTCTAGCACCTTTAGATTAGCAAAAGCTAAGAAATCACCTAAGAAGATCGGACAAGTCTAAACACCCTGACCCAACATCACGGAGTCACTAGAGGGGAACTTAACACTAAGGGGATCTGCTAAATGATCAGCAACCTAACGATGACCGCCTGCGAAGCTCTATAGCCCAAAACTTCGAGTAAAACTCGAATCGAAAAGAACGCACGCTCAACATCCTCTACCCTAACTCGCATATAATCGAGATAACAAAAATCTAAATCCATGACCGCAAGCCAACAAATAAACTAGGCCAAAAACTAACATGAAAATGTCTGGGAGTAAAACTGTGCTTCCTCCTTCGCTACTGCATTTAACATGGCCTCTCCTCGATCCAACTGCTGTTATTGAGGCGGTGGTGGTGCCAGAGCCGTAAGAGCAAGCTGTTGGCCGGCCAACTAGAACTGCGAAGACCGGAATTTCACATGCCCTTTCTGTACACACTGATAGCACATCCTATCCTTCAACCGGCATTGAGTGGCATCATGCCCTCTTTGCCCACAATACTTACATTTATTATCCTTCTTCCAACACTGGGTAAGATCGTGCCCCATCATTCTGGAAAAAGTGCAATAACTGATATTCTTTGGAGCACCTTGAAGATCCAACTCCTTCTTGCCCGTCTTACTTGGAGCAGGGCTGCCACTATTGACAACATTCCTCTTCCCCTTCCTCAACACTGCATCCTTACTCACAATAGGGTTCTGCACCTAGTCTGCTGCCCAAAAGTAGTCGCCATCAACATCTGAATCTGCGCTTGTATTATGACCATTTGCCTCGACAATGCCTCGATACCCTGACGCAACTCCTCAATCATCGCCTCATTACATGCACCCGAGGATTTGTCCCCTAACCGTAGAGCCGACTCTGATGCACAACTCTTTGGATTCATCGACTGCAATTACGAACAAACGCATCACTACACCTAGCTTAAACACAACAGCTGGCAAACTAGAATTTCCTAACTCGATACAAATCGAAAAAGTGTAGATACTTGCTCTTTCTGTTACCTTGCTCTGGGAGTTCATGAAATGATGTTATGCTTAACCTAATATGATATATCATCACCCTATTAACTCTTGTGCTCATAATATGAATGCATGTATGCCAACATTTTATTTCAAATCATGTGTGTACGAGCATCATCATGTATATCTTTATTCTGGCACATGTGCTAATGCTATGTTATGATGTGCATGCAGGGCTATGCAGTCTAAAACGGCCTTAATGCATGCTATGGGCGGCATACACATGCGATCTTATGCATCTCATACTACATATTACCGCATGTAACAAAATAAATCGAGCTAATGGACATCCATGGGACCGGCGTTATGCATCCCATACTACGTAACTGTCGCATGTTGTCACCTATGAGGATCCATATACAAACACATATTATGCATCTCATACTACATAATATGTCCCGTATACTTCTTATCATGCTATGAGTGTAGTGTCCATGCTTCAGCCAAGACATATGGATGACTCTTTGGTGTGTGTATGCGATGAATAATGATTCTCACCAGGTAGTTAACCGTTCCAACCAGACTATCCCAATAACCCGGCTAACCTTCCTCTGATACCAACTGTCACAACCCGCATTTTCCCCATGAATTTAATAAATAATATCAGAGCAAGGGTAAAATACGCGTTATGATGCCACGTCCAGCAGGGGATAACCACCGACGCTCGGGCTAACACTCCTTACGAATAATTTATAAAACATGAATATGATTGAGTTAAATAGAAAATTTAAATTTTTAGCTTAGGACCATGCCCCTCGGTCTAGTGGATCAACTAGTCCATGAATAGAAAACTATATGTACACAGTAGTGAAATAGGTTCATAATATCCTACATGAGCATGAAGATCAAACATTTCAGCAATGATATGCACAACTCTAAATTTAGTATAAGTAAAGAAAGGATTTTCTATGATCTTCAAAATAGGTGACATTTACTTAAAATCATGCTATGCAAGAATGCCAATTTCTATACATAAAATAACTCATGCATCCTAACATAAAACCTCCCAGAGAGCAAGTATATAATTAACTAGAAAGTAACAGCAGAAAAGCTAGCAAGTAATCTCACATTGGAAAAACCAAAACTACAATTGAAGAAAATGAACAACTACCTCACAACAGTCAGGGGAGAATGAACAACTGCAACTAACTGCAGCTCCGAAGACACCAACTCTACCACCCAAACTGCTACAGCTTCGAGCCTGAGACATTCAAAAGAAAAGGATGCCTCAGTAAGAAAGTGCAAGTGGCAGCAATAAAAACCAAGATTCTACACCAGGGTTAACAACAATCAAAATAATAGATAGCAGAAAAGAGGACTAAAAAGATAAGCATTTATTAGCTTACAACAACCCAAGCTAGCTCAAACGAATGCACCCGGTAAGAGAAATGCCTGCACTAAAGAAATGGCCAATCTAATCAAGCCAACCAAATGTCCGACCCTGCGGCTCAGAGGTGATGGTCATACATAATATAATACATATATAAGCATATATGTTTAAGCACTTGAGACTGATCAGCTTGAGAAAAGAGCATCATTTAATGTCGGGCAATACACAAGGCCTCGGGTGTTTGATCCACAAACGGGCACTGAGGTGGTGGTCCTTCATCCACTGCCAACCTTAGCCCAAAATAAACCAAACCAGTGGTGTTGTGTCGGTGACTCCGGTCCACACAAACCAGCAGCCCATCAGAGGCACTGTGGTGGGGACTCTTAGCTCACACAACCAACAGACCCCAATAGAGCATACCTGGCTCCCAATATTCAACAGAGCAAACATCGCTTTTCAAATCCAACAGGCCAAACAAAAGAGTGCTAACCAGTAAAACATGATTTCAGATGGTTTTAACCACAACTCATGACGAGAGAATCAAGAAGCACACGATTCAACAATTAATCATTAGATCAACATTCAACTTATTAACAGGATGAAGATTTTAGCAAGCCGACACAATGCAAGACTTCATGTCGGAACACGAAAAAGATAAGCTTAACACGAAGGCCAAATACCAGAGTAATTCTCAACAGTTCATTAGAAAACACTCGGTGAGTCCAAAATTGACTCCCAACAAACTTCTCGCAACAATATGACGAATAAGGCATAACTTCACCTAAAGTCCCAACGAATGGACTTAAAATGCTTGATAACATAGATTAAGATACCCGGGAACACCCTGTTAAAATTTTTGATTTGAATCGTTTAGGAGTAAGCAGGAGTTGCATCAACTGAGTTAAAGCCAAACAACCACAATGCTACACAGCAACACAAGAACCTTTATTGAAACACAAACTTCATTTACAATGCGAGGTATACATGGCGAGACATGATTCATCAGAATCACGGAGACGAGAAGAACAAAAACACCAAAACAAATCTGGCGGCTAGACAAGCTGAGACCGCACAGACTGCTCGACTCCAGAAGTCGCCCGGATTTTCCTGAGACCGCGTGAACAGAAAACAGACAAGCCGCCTGCACTGCAAGACCGCCACCTCAGACCGCACGAACTGGAGCTTTATTGGAACAAAGAACTGAAGCTGTCGCCAGACCGCAACTCAGATCGCCTAACCGCTGAAGGTCGCCTGATCAGTGAGCTCGCTGCGAACAGCACAAGAACGAACATAAACCAGTTCGCAGACTGACCGCTGCCGAACTATTTATTCAAGCCGCTGGGAATCACCAAGGAAGGAGACCGCAACCTGCTGACCGCAAACCTGCGAACACAACAAACAGTCAACTCGCTTCTTACAGTTCTCGTTAGGAATAACGGGCCCTGCACCTCTATTTATAGGCGGGTAGACGGATGTCGTCACCGCACAGGAGAGATACAATCACCACCCGTCATATCGCAAGCGGTCTCATAAGTCAGACCGCGCGACCACACTACTTGGACGATCTTCCGACCAAGACACAGATCAGCAGACAGGTCGTGCACAGGCCGCGCGAACACGAGACCGCACACAAGCCGCGCGGTCACAAAAGGTACTCCACCCTTAGACCACCAGGAGCAACCAGGAACCATATGGCCGACTTCAGACAAGTCGCCAGATCGCCAAGACAGACCGCCCAGATAGACGGTCATATAAGAACAACCCGCCCGGTCTACCAACAAGGAAGACAAACCAACCAGCAGATCAACTCGGAAACAGACCGCAGCTACAAGGAACAGAATGGCAGAACCAGCAGTCCGCCAGAGCAAATTGGCAGAGCCAGACCGACAGAATAAACACAAATCGCTCGGTCTCGGCGGTCTCCAAAAACAGACCGCATAGTCTCTACTTCACTTCAAAATTTCCACACTCCCCCTTGAAGTGGGAAGTGGAGACTAGCCCGAGCAAACTCCGCAACCGTGTAAACGGTCCCTTCGCCAGAGGCTTTGTGAAGATGTCTGCGACATTGTCTGCACTCCGAACATGCTCGACCATAAGAGATCCTCCCAACACCTTTTCACGAATGAAATGGTGCTCAATCTCTATATGCTTGGTCCTCGCATGACAGACTGGATTATTAACCAGCTTGAGAGAACTCTCATTGTCCCCGCTAGCATAGTGGGACCTCAAACCTCCTCATGAACGTCCTCCACCAACCTCCTGATCCAAACGGCTTCCTGAGCTGCCAAGGCCGAAGCTGTAACACCCCAAAAATAATAGTTCAGCGAAGTAGGCGGAGTGGTAGTGCTACGCTTGAAGCAGGCTAAATTTTCCCTGTCTGCTCTTAGCGCACGATCAGTGGCCTCTTCGCGCACGACCAGTGATCGTGCGCCAGCAATCGTGCGCATATTCGCAAGAAATCGGAGTTCTGTCTCCTCTTAGCGCACGACCATTTCTCCTCTTAGCGCACAACCAGTGATCGTGCGCCTGTGATCGTGCGCCCTGTTTATTCTGCTCCGCAATTTTGAGCGGAGAAGCCGATCCGACCGATCAAATTTCTTGGAAATTGATCCAACGGCTGGGTTTTGTTGCTGGGGGGTCTTAGGGCTTTGGAGAGGGATTAAACCCTCATAATTCCATAGCCTTTCTCTCTCCAACCCTAGAGAAAGAAGAAGGAGCCAAGGAAGAAGAAGGAAGATCCCACCATTGACGGAGCTCCGGAGCTCCGTTTCGCGAGTCATTTCCAGATTTGGAGAGTGCAGCCCGGTGCGGTCGTTTCTCTCCGTGTAGAATCTCGGATCCATGGCGAAAAAGAATGCGTCTAGGGTAACGATTCTTCCTCCCGAACTTTGGACTTGTATTTTTCCTTTCATTCCTCTTTCTATGCTTGCATGAGGTATCTCTTTCACCAAATGGGTGAAGTGTAGGATTCCCTCAAGTTCTTCGGAACTCCGGGTAGATTGTGTCCGTCCCCAGCATTATTAAATGTAGAAAATCCGGGAGTCATCCGGATTTAGGCATTTTGTGTGAAGCCTATTCGTGGCCGCGAGCCCGAATCGGTGATGCTTGATTTGCGACGTTGCATTTAGGTTAGGCCTAGAATGCGTGCCGGAGAATGACTCAGTGAAATCATCTTTAGTATTGCGGGAATTAAGTGTAGGCGTCTTGTGAAGATCCTAACGAAGCCCCATGCTTTGAGATTTGGATGAAGGCAAACCTTCACCACGAAATTGATGCGGAGCGTATGTACCTCCCTTGTTGAGTATTCGTGAAGCCTAGATCCTTGTGAAGGGGGTTAGGTGCGTAGCGTATATTTAGTGTAGCACTTGAAAGTGCTAAACCCTTACGGGCCGAGGTGAAGCCGTACCCGCGTCGTGCGATAGATTGCGACGATTAGAGCACGGGCAAAGATAAACCGAATCCGTTTCCATGCAGATCGGTATGAGGTCCCTACCTCATGAGAGCCGTGTGATCATGGGAGAGGTCATGGAAGGTGTCTTACCTAGTCCGACCAAAATCTCTATTCCCCACCTAAGGCGATGGCCCTTACGGTGGAGTGTTTTGTGCAATGGATGTTATGTTAGCCTCATGCGATTGCTTAGGCGGTTGTGGGGAACCTTCGGGTGAACCCAACCAACATCATGTGCATACCTAGGTTCCCTTCTCTTGATGCTCAACCTAGAAGATTGATTGTGCTTGAAACCTCACCTTGTGTAGTTGCACTTTCTTTATATTAGTACTTGTGCTAGTATGGCTTGCTTGCAGGGTAGAAGCTCTGCCACCCCAGGAAAGGGGTGGGGTCGTTATAATTTGGTCAGCTGTGCTGACCGTTACTTTGTTTGCCACCGCTTGGTGGAATGTTCTTATGCAGGTGCAGGTGAGCCTAGCGGGAAATAGCGGGCGATGGCCCTTTTGCTGCGTTGGCCCTCGAAGGCCAGCCTTTTTCCTATTTTTCATGTATTGCCGGCCTGCGTGCCGATGTATGCTTTATGGAGCTTTGTGCATTTGGTAAATGTAAGGCCTTAAGGCCGTAACTCTTTATTCTAGTTTCATTCCTATGATAGTGGACAGTTCTAAATGAAATGGTTTAATTAATGCTTCCGCTTACATTTTGTACTCTCGTGTAGTTGTTACTTTCTGTTTATCACCTTTTAACGCCTAGCTAGTGTGGTTTGTATGGCGTGGGGTCCCGGCCGGACCTGCTGTTATACTTTTCTTACTAGTAGGGTGTTACAATTTGGTATCGGACTTAAGGCGTCGATCCGTAGTTTAGCGAATTCGGGACGAATTCCTTTTAAGGGGTGGTGCGCACGGGTTGTGCATTCACCTAAAACGATAAAAACTAATAAGAATGTCCACTTAGGAATGAAAAAACATACTTGTTTGTTGAACCTGAGCATTCCATGATTGATGTTTGATATGTTGTAGGTCACTAAATTGTGCCTTGCATGATTATAGGTGACTAGAAGTGCTGCGGGGCAGTCTTGACCCCGTAACACCGCTGAAAGTAGTGGGTCGGCTGAAGTGTCAGCGACCACTCCTTCGGCTGAGATGATCAGAATGGTCGCAGAAGTGGTCTTCGCGATGATCAATGCTCAACCGCAAAGGCTTGCGCAGCCTGCTACGCCTACTACAGATGCGGCCCCGGTGATCGAACATGCAGTGGAACCTGCGGTAGAACCGAGGGTTGAGGCCCCTGTGCCAGTAGCTGCAGTGGAACCTGCGGTAGCGCCGAGGGTGGAACGTCAAGTTGCGCAAGTAGCTGTGGGGCGAGCGCGTGACCAACAATTAAAGCACTTCCTGAGCTTTAATCCTCCTACCTTCTCGGGATCTGAGTCCCCAACGGAGGCAGAAGACTGGTTGTCAAGAGTTAGAAGAACTCTGAGGGCGACAGCGACGGACGAAGCCATGATGATCACCTTAGCCACTTTCCTTCTTGATGGAGAGGCTGTGCTGTGGTGGGAAGAGCAAGAGCTGCATGAGTTCTGCGGTAGAGATATTACTGAAATCACAATGGCTGAGTTTTCAAAGTCGTTCCTCCAGAGGTTTATTCCCTCTGCCCAGCGCATTACGTTACAAAACCAGTTCTTGAGGTTGACACAAGGTGATCGCTCCATTGACGATTACTTGCATGAGTTTACCAGACTGAGTCGCTATGCGGGGTCCTTGGTGGAGGATGAGGAGACAAAGACAAATAAGTTCTATGAAGGGCTTCGGGACGAGTTGAGGCTGCTCCTCGCAGGCCCTATGACGTTTGGCTTCCAAGTGATGGTGCAAACTGCCAGATCTTTGGAGTTAGACATGAAGAGGGTACAAGCAAGGGGTGTTGTAAAGAAACCTGAGTTTCATGCGCCGGCCTCTCAGTCCAAGTCAGAGTTCAGAAGGAACAAAAGGAAGTTCAAACAGGCGGAACCAGCTCCATCAAATGTTTCGGGAGCCACGACCGCGCAGGGTCCTATTACGTGTTTCACCTGCGGGAAGGTGGGACACAAAGCCGCGGTGTGTCGAAGTGGTCCCCCGAAGGCTGGAAATCGAGCGGTGGATTATCCTCGTGCTGTGGAAAAGGGCAAAGCTGCGGAGTCTTCGGCTTCCCAGCACATTCCGACTCAGTCGAGAGTCTATTCGCTTGGCCAACAAGAAGCTATACGACAAACTGATGTCATCACAGGTACGAATTAGAAGTTAGCTTTTACAGCTATATATATAATTCATACTATTGTACGACTATATGCTTTATTTGTGTACAATTAGGTTTCGTCCTAATTTTCAACTATCCGGCGAGAGCTCTATTTGATACGGGTGCATCGCACTCTTTTCTGTCTGAGGACTTCGTGGTGCGAATCGGAGTGTCGTCTACCTTCGTAGAGGATAGATTGGAAGTAGTGCTACCCAATGGATCTCGAATGAGTGCGGATAGGAAGAGCCGTGTGAAGGTGCGGATCGGAAATCAGGATTTCGATTTGGAAGCATCGTTATTACCGCTAGCCGAATTCGATGTGATCTTTGGCATGGACTGGCTCTCGAAGCAGCGAGCATGCATAGATTGCAGTACAAAGGAGATCACTCTGGGAAGGAACACCGAAGGTGAAACCACGTTCGTCGGTATGCGAGGAGCGAGCAAGACGCTGATGTCTGCTCTCCAGGTGGTTAAGGCGGTGAGAAAAGGCGTCGAGTTGTTCTTCACCTTGTTGGAGGCTTCGGAGCCAAAGCCCAGGTTATGTGATGTCCCAGTTGTAGCGGAGTACGTCGACGTGTTTCGTAACAAACTCCCTGGGGCTCCGCCTCAGCGAGAGATCGATATCTGTATCGAGTTGGTGCCAGGTGCCAAACATGTGGCCCGCTCACCGTACCGAATAGCGCCAAGGGAATTGGCAGAGTTGAAGGTCCAATTGCAAGAGCTGCTAGAGCAAGGCTACGTCGTCCAAGCTCATCGCCTTGGAGTGCACCGGTCCTCTTTGTGAAAAAGAAGGACGGGAGCTTGCGTCTATGTATCGATTATCGAGAGCTAAACAAGTTGACCGAGAAGAACCGATATCCGATTCCAAGAATCGATGATTTATTCGACCAACTGGTTGGGTCGACGGTTTACTCCAAGCTGGACCTAAGGTCCGGCTATTATCAACTGCGAATAAGGGAATGTGACATTCCAAAAACAACGTTCAGTACCCGTTTTGGGCACTATGAGTTCACGGTGATGCCGTTCGGTCTGTCTAATGCACCGTCGGTATTCATGGACTTAATGAACAGGACGTTCCGAGAGTATTTGGATCAATTTGTGATCGTCTTCATCGACGACATTTTGGTATACTCTCAGTCGGAAGAGGAGCATGTAGGGCATCTGCACGCAGTTCTGAGCACCTTGAGGAGGAGTCAGCTATATGCCAAATTCTCCAAGTGCGAGTTTTGGTTACCGTCAGTAGCATTCCTTGGTCATGTCGTTAGTGGAGAAGGAATTGCTGTTGATCCGTCGAAGATAGAAGCGATCCGAGCGTGGCCTTTGTTGAAAAACGTAGCGGAAGTCCGAAGTTTCTTAGGACTTGCCGGCTATTATAGGCGCTTTGTGGAAAACTTCTCGAGGATCGCACTTCCTCTCACAAAACTGACTAGGAAGGATCATAAGTTCGTTTGGTCGCCCGAGTGCGCACGAGCTTTTGAAGAGCTGAAGAGCCGACTGACCACGGCGCCCATTCTATGCTCGCCACAAGGTACGGAAGGCTACGAAATTTATAGCGATGCCTCAGGAAGTGGTTTGGGTTGTGTCCTAGTGCAGTTCGGGAAGGTAATTGCCTATGGCTCCCGGCAACTGAAGGTTCATGAGAGGAATAACCCGGTCCATGATTTGGAGCTAGCGGCCGTGGTTTTCGCCCTCAAACTTTGGAGGCACTATCTATATGGCGTGAAGATCGATATCTTTACCGACCACAAGATCCTCAAGTACTTGCTAGATCAAATGGAGTTGAATATGCATCAAAGGAGGTGGATGGAGTTCCTTGGGGACTATACCTTCGACATCAAATATACTCCCGGTAAAGGAAATGTAGTTGCGGACGCGTTGAGTCGCCGGGCTCCCGCACAAGCAAATTGGATTTTGATGCATGATGAGCGTCTAATCCGTGAGCTGGAAGAAATGGAGATCATTTGCATTGATAGGAGAACATCTACTTCAGCATGCTTGAACTGGACGGAGGTTCGATACGACCTTGCCGACCGAGTTCGACAAACATTGGAGCTGGACGAGAGCATGAAATGCTAAAGCAGAAACCGTTGAGGGGTTAAACGCTGATTTCTCCTTCGAAGACGACCTTATGTGGAAACAGGAAAGGTTGTGCATCCCAAACGTTGGCACTCTACGGGCGGAATTGATGTATGAGGCTCATCATACCAAGTACTCGATCCACCCGGGGAGCACTAAAATGTATGTGGATATAAAGAAACTTTTCTGGTGGCCGGGTATGAAGAAAGACATTGCCCTTTACGTGGCCAAGTGTCATACTTGCGCCATGGTGAAAGCGGAATGTCAACATCCCGGTGGGTTTCTGAAGTCCTTGCCGATTCCGGAATGGAAGTTTGATGATATTTCGATGGATTTCGTGCACGGATTGCCGAGATCGCAACATGGAAACGACGCCATCTGGGTGATCGTGGACCGTTTGACAAAGGTATCACACTTCATTCCGAACCGGAAGGATGATTCTGTAGAAAAGCTAGCGAAGCTCTATGTTGATAGTATTGTGAGACTGCACGGTGTCCCTCGTAGCATCGTCAGCGATCGTGACGGGCGTTTCACATCGAAAGATTGGAGGCTTATCCATGAACTGTTGGGCACGAAATTGAAGTTCAGCACGGCCTTCCACCCGCAAACGGATGGACAGACCGAGAGAACCAACAGGACTATGGAGGATATGCTCCGAATGTGCGCTCTAGACTTTGGGAAGAAGTGGGAAGATCATCTCTATATGATCGAGTTCGCCTACAATAAATGCTACCAAGCCAGTATAAAGATGCCTCCCTTCGAGGCCCTCTATGGTAAGAAGTGTCGTACGCCGTTGTCTTGGGCGGAAACGGGCGATACTAAGCTATTGAAGCGAAAGGATGTTGAAGGAGCAACTTCGACGATCCGAACTATACGTGAAAGGCTATTGATTGCCCAGGATAGGCAAGCAAAATATTTCAACGCCAAGCATAGGAACCTAGAGTTCGCCGACGGTGACCGGGTTTACTTGAAGATCAAACCGTTCAAAGGGGTATCAAGGATCCGACGCTTGAAAAAGCTCAGTCCAAGGTACTTAGGACCGTTTGAGATCGTGGAACGTGTTGGTGATGCGGCTTATCGGCTTGCACTATCTGCAGAGCTGAGCAGTCTGCACGACGTGTTTCACATTTCAGTGTTGAGGAAGGCAGTGCAAGAGCCTACTCATATCGTTGCGGTCGGCAAAGTGCCGGTTGATAGTGGGTTGTCGACGAAAGTCAAGCCCTTACGCATCGAAGATACCGATGTAAAGCAGCTGCGGAACAAGTACATTCGGATGGTAAAAGTCCGGTGGGATAATTGCGGCCGAGAGGAGCTCTCTTGGGAGAGAGAGCAAACGATGCTTGCGGAGTACCCCGAGCTATTTCTCTCAGGTAAAATATAACTGTAATTCATGCTATTATTGTTTTCTGAATTTCGGGACGAAATTCTTTTAAGGGGGGTGGAGTTGTAACACCCCAAAAATAGTAGTTCAGCGAAGTAGGCGGAGTGGTTGTGTTGCGCTTGAAGCAAGCTAAATTTTCCCTGTTTGCTCTTAGCGCACGATCAGTGGCCTCTTCGCGCACGACTAGTGATCGTGCGCCAGCAATCATGCGCATATTCGCAAGAAATCGGAGTTCTGTCTCCTCTTAGCGCACGACCATTTCTCCTCTTAGCGCACGACCAGTGATCGTGCGCCTGTGATCGTGCGCCCTGTTTATTCTGCTCCGCGATTTTGAGCGGAGAAGCCGATCCGACCGATCAAATTTCTTAGAAATTGATCCAACGGCTGGGTTTTGTTGCTGGGGGTCTTAGGGCTTTGGAGAGGGATTAAACCCTCATAATTCCATAGCCTTTCTCTCTCCAACCCTAGAGAAAGAAGAAGGAGCCAAGGAAGAAGAAGGAAGATCCCGCCATTGACGGAGCTCCGGAGCTCCGTTTCGCGAGTCATTTCCAGATTTGGAGAGTGCAGCCCGGTGCGGTCGTTTCTCTCCGTGTAGAATCTCGGATCCATGGCGAAAAAGAATGTGTCTAGGGTAACGATTCTTCCTCCCGAACTTTGGACTTGTATTTTTCCTTTCATTCCTCTTTCTATGCTTGCATGAGGTATCTCTTTCACCAAATGGGTGAAGTGTAGGATTCCCTCAAGTTCTTCGGAACTCCGGGTAGATTGTGTCCGTCCTCGGCATTATTGCATGTAGAAAATCCGGTAGTCGTGCGGATTTAGGCATTTTGTGTGAAGTCTATTCGTGGCCGCGAGCCCGAATCGGTGATGCTTGATTTGCGACGTTGCATTTAGGTTAGGCCTAGAATGCGTGCCGGAGAATTACTCCGTGAAATCATCTTTAGTATTGCGGGAATTAAGTGTAGGCGTCTTGTGAAGATCCTAACGAAGCCCCATGCTTTGAGATTTGGATGAAGGCAAACCTTCACCACGAAATTGATGCGGAGCGTATGTACCTCCCTTGTTGAGTATTCGTGAAGCCTAGATCCTTGTGAAGGGGGTTAGGTGCATAGCGTATATTTAGTGTAGCACTTGAAAGTGCTAAACCCTTACGGGCCGAGGTGAAGCCGTACCCGCGTCGTGCGATAGATCGCGACGATTAGAGCACGGGCAAAGCTAAACCGAACTCATTTCCATGTAGATCGGTATGAGGTCCCTACCTCATGAGAGCCATGTGATCATGGGAGAGGTCGTGGAAGGTTTCTTACCTAGTCCGACCAAAAGCTCTATTCCCCACCTAAGGCGATGGCCCTTACGGTGGAGTGTTTTGTGAAATGGATGTTATGTTAGCCTCATGCGATTGCTTAGGCGGTTGTGGGGAACCTTCGGGTGAACCCAACCAACATCATGTGCATACCTAGGTTCCCTTCTCTTGATGCTCAACCTAGAAGATTGATTGTGCTTGAAACCTCACCTTGTGTAGTTGCACTTTCTTTATATTAGTACTTGTGCTAGTATGGCTTGCTTGCAGGGTAGAAGCTCCGCCACCCCGGGAAAGGGGTGGGGTCGTTATAGTTTGGTCAGCTGTGCTGACCGTTACTTTGTTTGCCACCGCTTGGTGGAATGTTCTTATGCAGGTGCAGGTGAGCCTAGCGGGAAATAGCGGGCGATGGCACTTTTGCTGCGTTGGCCCTCGAAGGCCAGCCTTTTTCCTGTTTTTCATGTATTGCCGGCCTGCGTGCCGATGTATGCTTTATGGAGCTTTGTGCATTGGGTAAATGTAAGGCCTTAAGGCCGTAACTCTTTATTCTGGTTTCATTCCTATGATAGTGGACAATTCTAAATGAAATGGTTTAATTAATGCTTCCGCTTACGTTTTGTACTCTCGTGTAGTTGTTACTTTCTGGTTATCACCTTGTAATGCCTAGCTAGTGTGGTTTGTATGGCGTGGGGTCCCGGCCGGACCTGCTGTTATACTTTTCTTACTGGCAGGGTGTTACAGAAGCCTTGTACTCCGGTTCTGTGGTAGATACAGACACCGAGTCCTGCTTTTTGCTGCACCAAGAGATAGCTGTGGGGCCCGTCATAAAGACATAACCAGATGTTGATCTCCGATCATCCCCGTCTCCCCCATAGTCAGCATCCATATACCCATGCAACTCCAAGTTTGACCCTCTCCTAAATAGGAGACCCAAATCAGAGGTCGACTTCACATATTTCAGAATAGATTTTGCCGCCAAAAGATGAGGCTTCCGTGGCTCCGCCATGTACTGACTCACTTTGCCAACTGCATAAGCAATATCGGGCCTCGTGATGGTCAAGTAAATCAAGCTCCCAACCAGAGCTCGGAACACCAACGGATCAGATTGAACTCTTCCCTCATCCTTCCGAAGTTTATGATGTTGTTCCAGAGGTATAGAGCTGCTCTTCCCTTCTTCCATGCCGAATCGTTGAACGATCCGCTCCGCATATCCTTCCTGAGAAACGAGCACTCCGCTCTCCCGCCTCTGGACCTTGATTCCAGGGAAATGGTGAAGCTCCCCCAGATCCTTCATCTCGAACCTGATAGCAAGCTCAGCTCTCAGCCTTGCTACCGCCTCCTTCGAGTTCCCGGTGACAATCATGTCATCCACATATAGCAGCACAGTAACCCGAAGCGCCCCCTCCTTCTTGACGAACAAGCTAGAATCAGAGTCTGAAGCAAAGAACCTGCAGAATAAAAGATACTCCGCGATCTTTCCATATCACGCCCGAGGCGCTTGCTTCAACCCATATAAGGCCTTCTTCAGCTTGTAGACGTAGTACGGACAATCCTCCGAGATGAAACCCGGCGGCTGGATCGTGAAGATATCCTTGTCAATCTCTCCGTATAAGAAAGCATTCTTAACATCAAGCTGCCAAATCTCCCATCCACAAGATGCCGCCAAAGCAATAACAAATCGGACTAAAGTCATCTTTGCCACTGGACTAAACGTCTCATCATAATCTTCACCATACTGCTGTGAGAACCCGCGAGCTACAAGGCGAGCCTTGTATCGCTCGATCGTGCCATCAGCTTTCTTCTTGAGTTTATAAACCCATTTGCATGTCACAGGTGTAATGCCCTTGGGCCTGGGCACTAGAGACCAAGTATCATTCTTCTTGAGAGCATCCATCTCCTCTTGCATAGCAATATCCCACTGCTTCACGCCTTTGTATTTCTCAAAGCTCGACGGTTCCCTCTCATCCAAGGGACCAGCGAAGAAACAAGAGACGAAGCTCACCATGTTTCCTCCTGTGTATCGATCTGGTGGCTTGATAGTCCTCTTCGACCTCCTAAGAGGTTGCACCTGACTAACCACCTCCTTAGCTGCTTCTTCTGTGCAAGCTCCTCTTCCATACGAACTTGGAGCATCACTCCCCCTGCTTCCAGAACCTGAAGCCTCCATCTCAGAGCTTGACAACAGGAGCTCCTGGTGAAACAGGCAACTCCACTTGAAGATCTTCCGCAGCCTTCCCTTCTTTATCAACCCTGTTCTCCGGCAGTTCAACTCCTGAACTCCCCTTGTAGGAAGTCACTTCATCGAACACCACATCCCGAGATACAAAAGATCTTCGAGTCTCAGGATCCATGCATCTCCATCCTTTCTTCCGCTCACCATACCCAACAAAGACTAGCTTCCTTGCTTTTGCATCTAGCTTTGTCCGAAGAGCATCAGGAATATGCACATAACAGGTTGACCCGAACACCCGAAGGTGTGCAACACTCGGCTTCTCCTTGAACATCAGTTCGTGAGGGGTCTTCATGTTGATAGGACTTAAAGGCATCCTGTTGATGACGAAAGTTGCACAAGACATTCCCTCCGCCCAAAAGGACTTTGGGATACTCTTGGCATGAAGCCAGCATTTGTAGGTTTCCGTCAGATAACAGATCTTCCTCTCCGCAATGTCATTCTACTGTGGAGTATGGGCACAAGTGAGCTCTCTCCGAATGCCGTCCTGCGAAAACTTGAGAACTCACCAGAGGTGGACTCCCCACCATTGTCAGTTCTCAATTTTTTCACCCGCATGCCTAACCGACCTTCCACCAGGTCCTTGAACTCCACAAACTTTGCAAAAGCTTCCGACTTCTCTTTCAGAAAATACACCCAGACATATCTGGTGTAATCGTCAATCAACACCAACATATATTTGTTGCCTCCAAGGCTTGGGGTGGCAGTCGGTCCCATCGAATCACCGTGAATGCACTCCAACGGCTCTTTGCATCTTGTTGGCGATTTATCAAATGGAAGTCGATGAGACTTACCAAACTGACATCCAGCACAAACATGACCGTCTCCATAAGAGGACAAGCTAGGCAAGCCCTTGACAAGGCCCCTTACCGCCATAGCCTTCAATTTGTCCATGCCAATGTGCCCCAACCTTTCATGCCAGATAGCCGCGCTATCGTTGGTCTTCATCTTATCAACATAGGTACTTGTCGATAACACGAACAAGTCCTTCACCTGCTTTCCAAAATGGATAACATCTCCCTTTATCTCTGGTTGAGTTTTAATAAACTTCACTTCTGTTTGGCCAAACAGAACGTGATACCGGCATCGACTGCATTGGTCACAGAGAAGAGATTCTTCTTCATACCATGCACGTGATAAACACTCCTCAAGGTGAGTGGACCCTTATCACTGCTCAGGGAGACAACACCTTCTTGTTCGACAGCATGAACAGAATTATCAGCAGTAATGATAGCATCGTTACCTGAGTAAGGCGGCAAAGAAGAGAACTTTGATTCATCCCCGGTGAGATGGTGTCCACACACTGAATCAACAATCCAATCCTCTTCGAAGTCGATGGCAGCCAAGGACTTAACGGGCATCGCCGTCATATTAGCCGCAAAGGCTCCTCCCCATCCAGCTTCATCAGACTTTGGCTTCTCCTTCTCTGCTACATGTCCCGACTGAAGATTAACCCGGCAATCCTTCTTGAAGTGGTCGGTCTTATTGCACCTGAAGCACCTTGGTCCATCTCCCTTCTTCTTCCCATCAAACTTAGGAGCATAACCCCTATCCTGCTGACTTGAAGTAGAGGGTCCATCATAACCCGGCTTCTTGTTCTCCCACTTCTTCTTCTTCTTCCCAGAAAACAACACATCACTATCTCCCCCAGATATAGAAGTCCCCGCCATCTGTCTTGCCAAACTTTCTTGCGAAGCAAGTAAGTTCTCCAGCTCCAACAGAGATGGTTGATTTGCCCAGCCCTGAACTGAAGTCACAAAGGCAAGATACTCCTTCCGCAACCCGCGGATGATATGCCTCTTCAGTTTTGCCTCCGAGATGGGCTCATCAGGGTCCAATGCAGAAATCTCTGCTGTGAGGTTCTTCATCTTGAGAAAGAAGGTAGAAATAGAAAGATCGCCTTGAGAGGCTTTCGCCAACTCATTTTCAAGAAACTGTAGCCGAGCTACATTCTTCTTATTGAACAACCCGTCCAAAGACGTCCAAATCTCAGCAGCAAATTTACATCCAATGATGTGGTCAAACAGGTCTGGTGAGATAGCCCTCTTGAGAGTGAACTCTGCCTTAGCATTCGTCCTCCTCCAAAGTCTCACCTCTGCCATATTATATCCTGCTAGAAACACCTCTTGTGTGTCTTCTCCACCAACTATCTCCCATAGATCCTCGCCAAGTAAATAGCTCTCCATACAAGACCTCCATTTCTTATAGTTAGTCGATGTAAGGAGTTCAATACCAAGCTCTCTTGCGTATCCACCTTCCATGGAAAACTATGTGGTCTCTTCTTCACAAACACGATGGCAACTCAAGTTGATCACAGCTTATCCACTCCAACAACCTCCCTCTGATACCATGTTAAAATTTTTGATTTGAATCGTTTAGGAGTAAGCAGGAGTTGCATCAACTGAGTTAAAGCCAAACAACCACAATGCCACACAGCAACACAAGAACCTTTATTGAAACTCAAACTTCATTTACAATGCGAGGTATACATGGCGAGTCATGATTCATCAGAATAACGGAGACGTGAAGAACAAAACACACCAAAACAAATCTGGCGGCTAGACAAGATGAGACCGCACAGACCGCTCGACTCCAGAAGTCGCCAGGCTTGTGCTAAGACTGCGCGAACTGAAAACAGACAAGCCGCCTGCACTGTAAGACCTCCACCTCAGACCGCATGAACTGGAGCTTTATTGGATCAAAGAACTGAAGCTGTTGCCAGACCGCAACTCAGATCGCCTAACCGCTGAAGGTCGCCTGATCACTGAGCTCGCTGCGAACAGCACAAGAATGAACATAAACCAGTTCGCAGACTGGCCGCTGCCGAACTGTTTATTCAAGCCGCTGGGAATCACCAAGGAAGGAGACCGCAACCTGTTGACCGCAAACCTGCGAACACAACAAACAGTCAACTCACTTCCGAGACCGCCCGACCTCAAAGTGAGACCGCACGAATTAACTCAGGCTCAGTTCTTACAGTTCTCGTTAGGAATGACGGGCCCTGCACCTCTATTTATAGGTGGGTAGACGGATGTCGTCACCGCACAGGAGAGATACAATCACCACCCATCAGATCGCCAACGGTCTCATAAGTCAGACAGTGCGACCACACTACTTGGACGATCATCCGACCAAGACACAGATCAGCAGATAAGTCGCGCACAGGTTGCGCGAACACGAGACCACGCACAAGCTGCGCGGTCATAAAAGATACTCCTCCCTTAGACCACCAGGAGCAACCTAGAACCATCTGGCCGACTTCAGACAAGTCGCCAGATCGCCAAGACAGACCGCCCGGATAGACGGTCATATAAGAACAACCCACCCGGTCTACCAACAAGGAAGACAGACCAACTAGTAGATCAACTCGGAAACAGACCGCAGCTACAAGGAACAGAACGGCAGAACTAGCAGTCCGCCAGAGCAAACCGGCAGAGCCAGACCGGCAGAATAAACACAAATCGCGCGGTCTCGGCGGTCTCCAAAAACAGTCCGCCCAGTCTCTACTTCACTTCAAAATTTCAACATACCCGACAAATGAACATACAAAAATATGATGAAACAGTTCAGAATATGCGACAAAGTCGACGGGGAAAGACTTAACAAAAGTCAACGGAAAGCTTAATATAGGAGAAATAATTACACAATCTTAAGAAGAGCAAACTTTTCTAAACCTAGGGAAGTCTTATCAGACTACCTGGTATTATAACTAAATAAGTAAATAGAAGCTATCTAGATTCCAAGGGGGATGACAGCAGGAATTAAGAATCCAGAAAACCAATCAAGACCCAAAAAGGGAATAACAACAGCCATTAACCTAAAATTAATAGGTTAGGCATACAAGGAAGAAGAAGATGACTAAAATGAAGGACTTTCAATCACACAACAAAACTAGCCCAAGAGGACTACACAAATAACAAGAGAACCTAGCATAACTAGATTCCAGGAAAACAAAGTCATTAAGGAGAAGGACTATTATTTGCAGCCCATAACCACTAAGAGAACCCTTACATTCTGTTGAAATTATTGAAGTGGAGTGGAAGGTGGCCGGCGGTCTGATTATTAAAGACCGCAGAGACCGCGCGGTCTCTATTCTGGTGCTCTGCCGGTCTGGCTCTGCCGGTCTATTTTTGGTGGTCTGGTGTGACCGGCCGGTCTATTCTTGTTTGCTGCGGTCTGTTCCCGAGTTGTTCTGCTTGGTTGTCCTGTCTTCTTTGTCGGAAGACCGGGAGGTCTGTTCTGTGTAACCGCTGTGACCGGGCGGCTTATGCAGGGTGGTCTGGCAACTTGTCTGAAGTCGGCCAGATGTTGTTGGCTTGCTCTTGGTGTTCTAAGGGAGGAGTGGTCTTGTGTCCGCGAGGCTTGTGCGCGGTCTTGTGTTCGCGTGGCTTGTGCGCGGTTTGCTGCTGACTTACGGTCTTGGACAGGCTGTTGTCAAGTGGTCTGATCGCGTGGTCTGCTTTGAGAGACTGCTCGCGATCTGACGGGTGGTGATTATATCTCTCATGTGCGGTGACGACATCCGTCTACCCACCTATAAATAGGGGTGCATGGCCCATCATTCATAACGAGAACTGTAAGAACTAGAGCCTGGGTTGTTTCGTGCGATCTCACTTTGAGGTCGGGCGGTCTCGGAAGCGAGTTGACTATTTGTTGTGTTCGCAGGTTTGCGGTCAGCAGGTTGCGGTCTCCTTCCTTGGTGATTTCCCAGCAGCTTGAATAAATAGTTCGGCAGCGGCTTGTCTGCGAACTAGTTTATGATTGTTCTTGTGCTGTTCGCAGCGAGCTCGGTGATCAGGCGACCTTCATCGGTTAGGCGATCTGAGTTGCGATCTGACGATAGCTTTAGTTCTTTGTTCAGTTCAATAAGCTCCAATTCGTGCGGTCTGAGGTGGCGGTCTGGCAGTACAGGTCAAGCCGGGTGTTCTGAGTTGCGGCCTTGCCTATTTTCTATTCGAACGGTCTCAGGTCAAGCCGGGCGGTTTCTGGAGTCGAGCGGTCTGTGCGGTCTCTGCTTGTCAAGCCGCCAGATTTGTTTTTGGTGTGTTTTGTTTCTCTCTCCTTCATGATTCTTATGAATCATGTCTCGTCATGTATGTCTCGCACGATAATCAAGTATTGTGATTCAATAAAGTCTATTCTGTTGCTGTGTGGTACTGTGGTTGTTTGGCTATAACTCAGTTGATGCAACTCCTGCTTACTCCTAAACGATTCAAATTTCAAAATTTTAACATGGTATCAGAGCTAGGTTCTTGGAGTGGATAAGCAATGATCAACTTGAGTTGCCATCGTCTTTGTGAAGAAGAGACCACATAGTTTGCCATGAAAGCTGGATACGCAAGAGGGCTTGGTATTGAACTCCTCATATCGACTAATTACAAGAAGTGGAGGTCGTGTATGGAGAGCTACTTGCTTGGCGAGGATCTATGGGAGATAGTTGGAGGAGAAGACACACAGGAAGTGTTTCTAGCAGGAGATAATATGGCAGAGGTGAGACTTTGGAGGAGGACTAATGCAAAGGCAGAGTTCACACTCAAGAGGGCTATCTCACCAGAGCTATTTGATCACATCATTGGATGTAAATCTGCTTCTGAGATTTGTGCATCTTTGGATGGGCTGTTTAATAAGAAGAATGTAGCTCGGCTACAGTTTCTTGAAAATGAGTTGGCGAAAGCATCTCAAGGTGATCTTTCTATTTCTACCTTCTTTCTCAAGATGAAGAACCTCACAGCAGAGATTTATGCATTGGACCCTGATGAGCCCATCTCGGAAGCAAAACTGAAGAGGCATATCATCCGCGGGTTGCAGAAGGAGTATCTTTCCTTTGTGACTTCAGTTCAGGGTTGGGCAAATCAACCATCTCTGTTGGAGCTGGAAAACTTACTTGCTTCGCAGGAAAGTTTGGCAAGACAAATGGCGGGGACTTCTATCTCTGGGGGAGATAGTGATGTGTTATTCTCTGGGAAGAAGAAGAAGAAGTGGGAGAAGAAGAAGACAGGTCAGGATGGACCCTCTACTTCAGGTCAGCAAGATAGGGGTTATGCTTCTTAGTCTGATGGGAAGAAGAAGGGAGAGGGACCAAAGTGATTCAGGTGCAATAAGACCGACCACTTCAATAATGATTGACAGGTTAATCTTCAGCCGGGACATGCAGCGGAGAAGGAGAAGCCAAAGTATGGTGAAGCTGGATGGGGAGGAGCCTTTGCGGCCAATATGACGGCGATGCCCGTTAAGGCCTTGGATGCCATCAACTTCGAAGAGGATTGGAATGTGGATTCAGGGTGTGGGCATCACCTCACCGGGGATGAATCAAAGTTATCTTCTTTGGCACCTTAATCAGGTAACGATGCTATCATTACGGCTGATAATTCTGTTCATACAGTAGAACAAGAAGGTGTTGTCTCTCTGAGCAGTGATAAGGGTCCACTCACTTTGAGGAGTGTTTATCACGTGCCTGGTATGAAGAAGAATCTCTTCTCTGTGACCAATGCTGTCGATGCCAGTTATCACGTTCTGTTTGGCCAAACAGAAGTGAAGTTTCTTAAAACTCAACCAGAGATAAAGAGAGATGTTGTTCATGTTGGAAAGAGGGTAAAGGACGTGTTTTTTTTATCGACAAGTACCTATGTTGATAAGATGAAGACCAATGATAGCGCGGCTATCTGGCATGAAAGGTTGGGGCATGTAGGCATGGACAAATTGAAGGCTATGGCGGTAAGGGGCCTTGTCAAGGGCTTGCCTAGCTTGTCCTCCTATGGAGACGGTCATGTTTATGCGGGATGTCAGTTTAATAAGTCTCATCGACTTCCATTTGATAAATCGCAAACAAGATGCAAAGCATCGTTGGAGTGCATTCACGGTGATTTGATGGGACTGACTGCCACCCCAAGCCTTGGAGGCAACAAATATATGTTGTTATTGACTGATGATTACACCAGATATGTATGGGTGTATTTTCTGAAAGAGAAGTCGGAAGCTTTTGCAAAGTTCGTGGAGTTTAAGGAGCTGGTGGAAAGTCGGTTAGGCATGCGGGTGAAAAAATTTAGAACTGACAATGGTGGGGAGTTCACCTCTGGTGTGTTCTCAAGTTTTTGCAGGAAACACGGCATCCGGAGAGAGCTCACTTGGGCCCATACTCCATAGCAAAATGGCATTGAAGAGCGGAAGATCCGTCATCTGAAGGAAACTTGCAAATGCTGGCTTCATGCCAAGAGTATCCCAAAGTCCTTTTGGGCGGAGGGAATGTCTTGTGCGGCTTACGTCATCAACATTATGCCTCTAAGTCCAATCAACATGAAGACCCCTTATGAACTGATGTTCAAGGAGAATGATGACTGGTATTTTAGTCATCATTTTATGCTAATATCTTATTAAATATTTAAATAAATTATCGCATTTGTCTGTTGCTTTTACAAATTTTCATAAAAATATTATTTTCTGTCCAAATCTTATAGATATTTTTATTTTGTAGGACTATGGCAGGCCTGGGGGGATTCATGTGCAATGTCCCGCTGTCGCATCCAAGGTTCATATGCAAGTCAAATTCGTCGACATGGTGCTCGGCCGGATCTTTTCAATATTGCTTCGGCCACCACCATGCAGCATCACCACCTTTGCATGCATGGTGTGCTCGACCACTTCCGCCTCCTCCAAAACCCCGAAAGCGCAACGCCATCGCCGCCACCTTTGAATACAACCACTCTCGTCCAAATAATTTCATGTTGTTGCCGCACCCATTCGAACCTCTCACATGAAATCTTTGCAAGGTTTTGTTTGAATATATTTATATACATATGTTTATGTATAAATATATATATATATATATATATTTATATATATATATATATATTTATATATATATATTTATATATATATATATATATATATATATATATTTATATATATATATATATATGCGAGACAGAGAACCGCCGGCTAGCATTTCCGGCCATCTCCAGTGCCGCTTCTGCTCGTCCAGGCATCCACCCCGCAGCATATACCACCTCCATGCAGCAGCTCTGCCATCACCCAGCAGTTTCCGGCCACCTTTGCATGAAGCTCCGTTCCGGCCAACCACTTCAACGGCGCCGGCCACCTTGCAGCTCAGCCAGTTACGCCGCCAACATGTATGCAGGCCACTTCCGCACCTCCATCTCCACGCGGCAGCTGCCCAAGCTCCTCCAGCAATCCACCTCTGCATGCCTCCACGTCAACGATCCATCCAATGGCTTGCAGCCCCCTCCACGTCAGCAATCCAGCCGACCTCCTCTAGCCCGAGCTCCTCCGTGTGCGTCTCCTCCGCCCAAGCCCTGCCCCTGCCGTTTCACAATGATGCCGCCTCTAATTAATGTCGTCAACCTAACTCCTCTGCCCAAGCCGTTTCAAGTCCAGATCTGTATAAAATGTTCTCCTCGAGAAGGAGGAAGTAGCATTGGCAGAAGAGAAAAATAAGAGTGATAAGTTTTTGGATAGTTTAATTATTATTATATATTTCTCGTGTTAAGGTTGTTCGTCTTTTGATTCTCTAATTTAATCGTGTACTTCCCCTATTTCAATTTAATATTTTATGTGTGTAACTCGCACTTTTATTTTGAAACACTTTTTTCGTCCGCTAGCAGTAAAATCTCAATTTTATTTCTCTTAGAAAATTATTCATATTTCAATTTGGTGTTCTTGTCGCGCTGTTCGTTTCATAATGTCTCAGTTTTATAATAAAAATTTCTCCATCTCCATGAGCGGCTAATTTCTGTGGTGCTCGATCGCGATGATCCGAGGATGAGATAATATTGTTATAATTTATGAAAATTGTTTTTCTCTTATTGTTGAACGCCTACGATTTACCTTTGATCTAAAAAATTATTATGAGGCTATATCATTAATATATAGTCTTCATATTGTTTTCGTTCTTTAGTTAGCCGAGAGGCTCGTAAGACGAATTGATCGCTCATTGGTAAAAAGAGTAGAACGCAACCCTCGAGAGAGGACCACGTAACTCTTCCGGATTGGAGTAAAATCCAATAGCGAGGTTCACACCCTAAGGCAAGACTTAGGCGATGCGATTTGAGAATGAAAGTTCGGTCGATACACCTAAGCTTAGTTGAACCTAAACCTCAAAAGAGGAGTGTTCATACTTTGGGAACCTCCACGGTCAAAGCCTCTTCAACAAGAGAATTGCATTTTATTCTCATTTCAATATTCTTTATTTCCGAGGTGATTCAAAGATCGGGTACTAGTTTTAAACCATCAATTTAATTCCGTTAGCATTTCTTCTAGTTTTTACTATTCGCAACCACAACTCAATTTGTATTTGATAAGATAATAACGATTTTCAAAGTAGAATTACTCAACCGCCCCGAGTCTAATACGACCTTGGTTTTTATAAACCTATACTACTTTCGACGCGGTACACTTGTCGTTGTCATTTGCAGTCATAGTTTTGTGCATCAAGTTTTTGGCTCCGTTGCCGGAGAATTTGGTCGATAATTTGAAAAAGAAATAGTTATTAACTTTATCGTTCTCTTCCTTCTCACCTCTTTCTTTTAATTTTTCTTTTTAAAATCTTAAAAGGTGTAATCTAAATTCCTGGAAAGGACGCTTTGGGCTTGAATTCCCATCATAGCCTCTAATACCTTGCAAACCCTTCACCGGGTAGATCTTGGGAAGTCCAGGACTAATTTTAAATCACCTATTTAAAAAAAAATCAAAAAATATATATATATAATAAATAAATTTATTTATCTAAAATCTTATTTTCCCGTTTTCTTTTTCCGCATCTTTTCTTTTCTTTTGGTTTATGACCCGAGGAAACTCTTCAATTAATCTTGAATTTGGTTTTGATCCGGAAATCGAGCGCACCTTGCGGCGACGTCTCCGATTTAGTGATCTGCCAATAATTCGCGAAGAGTCAGTCGGAGAGACTAACGAAGATATAATGGGTGACCCCGACCATAATGAGGCTCCGCTACAGACTATGTCCTATTATGCGAAGCCGAATTGGGAGGGAACACAATCAAGCATTATTCGCCCGACTGTGGCGAATAATAATTTTGAAATAAAAACGAGTATCATTCAGTATGTCCAGCAATCCGTCATTTTCGACGGCTTACCGGATGAAAATCCTAATTTGCATTTATTTAATTTCTTGGAAATCTGCGATACTTTTAAAATTAATGGCATCACTGATGACGCCATTCGTTTGCGTTTATTTCCTTTTTCTTTGCGGACTAAGGCCAAGCAGTGGTTGACCACTCTTCCTAGTGGCTCTATCACTACATGGGCCGAAATGGTGGAAAAATTTTTAACGAAATATTTTCCTCCGGCAAAGTCCGCTAAATTACGTACGGACATTCTCTCATTTACGCAAATAGACTCGGAGTCTCTCTATGACATATAGGAGCGCTTCAAGGAATTATTGCGAAGATGTCCTCACCACGCCCTTCCTTTATGGCAACAAGTTCAAACATTCTACAATGGTTTGAATCTCCAAACAAGGCAAATGATTGATGCGGCAGCTGGGGGAACCTTGAATAACAAAACCCCCGAGGCCGCTCAAGAGCTTTTTGAGGAGATGGCCATGAATGCTTATCAGTGGAATGCGCCACGGTCGCGTCCTAACAAGCCGACCGGACTCTTTGAAGTCGAGGCCACCCCGAATTTAACACATCAAGTAGAATGGCTTACTAAGCAAGTGACGGAGATGTCTGCTTCCTCCGCCACTAATGGGGCTAATAATTATAATAATAATTATTATTATAATAATAATTTTATTCAAGAGCAAGTAGATTATATGGGGAACTCCTATCGTCCTCCTTATAACCCAAATAATAATCTTCCGTTAAATAATTGTTATAATCCGGGTTTAAGGAACCCCTCAAATTTTACATGGAGCAACCCCAATAATGCTCAGCGTCCGCCGCCAGTGAATCCTCCCGGATTCGCTCCGCCACCACCACACAAGCCCTCTTCATTTGAAGAGGTCTTCACCAAATACGTTGCCTCCAATGATTCCAACATCCGGAACCTATCCGGATCCATTAAAAGCTTAGAAAATCAGATTGGACAACTCGCCAAGATGTTCTCCGAACGCCAGCAAGGAGCTCTACCGGGCAATACTGAGCCCAATCCAAGGGAGAGCGCTAATGCAATAACCCTCCGCGGCGGAAAGGAGGTAACTTCTACAAATTTGGCTGGACCCGAGGTAAACGTTTCAACTTCATCTCCGCAAGTTATTTCTTCTTCTCCTCCACCTTCATCTGTTTTAGCTCCGCGCAATTTTAATAATCCTACAGTCCCTTATCCTTCTAAGTTTATTAACGAGCGCAATGAGGAGCATTATAAAAAATTCATTGATATTTTCAAGCAAATTCAAATTAATATTCCTTTTTGCGAGGCACTTTCTCAAATGCCTAAGTACGCAAAATATTTAAAAGATTTGTTAACTAATAAAAAGAAGCTTGAAAATATTTCGTGCGTATCTCTAAACGCGGAGTGCTCGGCGATTGTTTTAAACAAACTGCCGGAAAAATTAAACGACCCGGGACGATTCTCGATCCCGTGTCTTTTCGGCAATTATCTAATTAAGCATGCTTTAGCCGATTTAGGGGCTAGTATAAATTTGATGTCATTTTCTCTATTCAAAAAGCTTGGGTTGGGCACCCCAACCTCAACTAAAATGAGCATCCAACTAGCGGATAGGTCAATAAAATACCCAATGGGGGTCGTAGAGGATGTTTTAGTTAAAGTTGACAAGTTTATCTTCTCGGTAGACTTTGTCATTCTAGACATTGAGGAAGACACCGAAGTACCCCTTATACTCGGTCGTCCCTTCCTTGCCACCTCTAGGGCAATAATTGACGTAAGTACTGGAAAGCTTCTCCTACGAGTAGGGGATGAAGAAGTTACTTTTAGTATTGACTCTTCTATGAAAAACTCTTTTTCTAACGACGACTCTTGTTTTACCTTAGAAACAAATCTTGAAGAGGAAATAACGTCGTTTTCTGAAATTATCTCTCCTTTGTTTGAAAATCCGGATATTGAAAAATTATTTTGCTTAAAAGAAATAACTCGTCCGCTTAAATTTGAAGAAATAAAACTGAATAATTTCAAAGTAAAAACATCTTACGAGGAGCCGCCGAGTTTAAAATTAAAACAATTACCGGAACATTTAAAATACATATTTTTAGAAAAAGAGTCAAAATTGCCTGTAATCATATCTTCCGCGCTTAAGGATTCGGAAATTTCCAACTTAATAAAAATTTTGAATAATCACCGCCATGCAATTGCATGGCAAATTTCAGATATCAAAGGGATTAGCCCCTCATTTTGCACGCATAAAATAAATTTAGAAAATAATTCTCGCGGCACTATTCAACCTCAACGACGCCTTAATCCTAATATAAAGGACGTCGTTAAGGCCGAAATAATAAAATTATTAGACGTGGGGATTATTTACCCAATTTCTGATAGCACTTGGGTTAGCCCGGTGCAAGTCGTGCCTAAGAAGGGTGGAATAACGGTAGTCGCAAACCAAAATAATGAGTTGATTCCTACTCGTACTGTTACGGGTTGGCAGGTATGCATCGATTATAGAAAATTAAATGATGCTACCCGTAAGGATCACTTTTCGTTACCCTTCATTGACCAAATCTTAGAACGTCTATCCGGTCACTCACACTATTATTTTCTTGATGGTCTTTTGGGATACTTTCAAATCCCAATCTCGCCCGAAGACCAAGAGAAAACCACGTTCACTTGTCCTTTCGGCACCTTCGCTTATCGGAGAATGCCGTTTGGCCTTTGCAACGCGCCGGCTACATTTCAAAGATGTATGTTGGCAATTTTTAACGAATTAGTAGAGAACGTCATGGAAGTTTTTATGGACGATTTTTCAGTCTTTGGTAATTCTTTTAAAAATTGTCTTAATAATCTTGATCGTGTTCTTCAACGCTGCGAAGACACGAATTTGGCACTCAACTGGGAGAAGTGTCACTTTATGGTCCAAGAAGGGTTAGTCCTCGGACATAAAGTTTCTAGTAAGGGGATGGAGGTCGATCGGGCCAAGATCGAAGTCATAGAGAAGCTTCCTCCACCCACCAATATTAAATCTATTAGGAGTTTTCTAGGACACGCGGGATTCTATAGGCGATTCATTCGAGATTTTTCTAAAATTACAAAACCTTTAACTCATCTCTTAGAAAAAGAATCCGCGTTTATTTTTGAAGATCAATGTTTGAAAGCTTTTGAAAAAATAAAAAAGGAACTAATAAACTCGCCGATTTTAATTGCGCCGAATTGGTCTCTACCGTTCGAAATAATGTGCGATGCGAGTGATTTTGCTGTAGGGGCTGTTTTAGGCCAACGGGTGAACAAATATTTTCACCCAATTTATTACGCAAGCAAAACACTCACATCCGCCCAAGCTAATTATACAACGACGGAGAAAGAACTTTTGGCGATTGTTTTTGCGTTTGATAAATTTCGATCATATCTAACGCTTTCAAAAGTTATTGTTTTTACAGATCATTCCGCTCTCCGGTATTTACTACAAAAAGGAAATGCAAAGCCTCGACTGCTAAGGTGGATCCTCCTACTACAAGAATTCGATTTGGAGAACCAAGAAAAAAGGGGAGCGGAGAATGTTGCGGCCGACCACCTCTCACGGTTAGAGAATCCGGCTGCAGGAGCGCTAGTGGAGGCCGAAATCGACGACAAATTCCATGAAGAGCGCCTCCTCGCCATCGAAAAGGTAATGACTTCTTCCACCCCATGGTACGCGGATTTGGCCAACTATTTAGTGGCCTGGGTCCTACCAAAAGATTTTTCAAGTCAGCAAAAGAAGAAATTCTTTTCGGACTTGAAAAATTATTTTTGGGAGGACCCCTTTTTATTTCGTGTCTGCGCGGACCAAGTGGTAAGAAGGTGTATTTCGGGCGAGGAAGGCGTCCAAATTCTGCGGCACTGCCACGAAGGGCCAACCGGTGGTCACTATCAAGCGAACCGGACCGCAAGAAAAGTACTAGAGGCAGGCTTCTATTGGCCCACCTTATTCAAAGATGCTCACAATTTTGTGAGTAATTGTGATCGGTGCCAACGGTCAGGTAATATTTCTAACCGGGATGAAATGCCCCAAAATATATTCTTAGAATGTGAAATTTTTTATTTATGGGGTTTAGATTTCGTAGGTCCACTACCATCCTCTCACAATAATAAATATATCCTTGTTGCGGTCGACTACGTGTCAAGGTGGGCGGAAGGACAAGCATTCCCCACAAACGACGCAAGAGTCGTCGTAAATTTTTTAAAAAAATTATTTTCTAGATTTGGCACACCACGTGCACTGATTAGTGATAGGGGCACTCATTTTTGTAACGACCAACTTGCTAAAATTTTAGCCAAGTATGGCGTCACGCACAAATTATCCACCGCCTATCACCCACAGGCAAATGGCCAAGTGGAGGTGGTAAACCGTGAATTAAAAAGAATTTTAGAAAAAACAGTGAATATTAATAGAAAGGATTGGTCTCTAAAATTAGATGACGCCTTATGGGATTATCGGACGGCTTACAAGACCGCCACCGGTTGCACACCGTACCGGTTAGTTTACGGAAAGGCATGTCATTTACCGGTGGAACTAGAGCATCGCGCATATTGGGCACTTAAATTTATAAATTTAAATTTAAACTTAGCTTCCGACCAACGAAAAATGCAATTAAATGAGCTTGATGAATGGCGTGCTAACGCCTATGAAAATAACAAATTCTATAAGGAGAGAACTAAGTTTTATCATGATAGAAACATTAAAAATCCAAAATCATTTTTGTCGGGAGATCTTGTCCTTCTTTTTAATTCTAGACTTAGGCTTTTTCCGGGAAAATTGAAGTCTCGATGGTCCGGCCCCTTTGTTGTAAAAGAGGTTTGGCCATATGGGACCGTACTAATTGAGCACCCGGAAAACGGCTCATTCAAGGTTAATGGACACCGTTTAAAATTATATCACTCTGGCGACCCCTCAACCGGAAAAATAGAATCACTTAACTTACCAAACTTTTAATAAAACGTCACTTAGTCAAGCTACGCGACGGTAAATAAAGCGCTTTTGGGAGGCACCAAAACATTATCCCTTTTATTTTCGTTATTTCTTTTCTTGTTTGTTGTTGATTTTAATTCTGCAGGTGTTTGTCCGGCAACCCCGTCTACCAACCAGGGAAGCCTTCTTCACCCTTTAGTCATTTATTTTTATCTTCTTTATTGTCATTTTAGTTTTTTTTATCTTCATAATTAGTTTTAAACATTGGGGACAATGTTTACTTTTAAGTATGGGGGTGCAGCATAGCATTTTGTTGGAATTTTAATTTCTGAAAAAATATATATATATATATATATATATATATATTTTTTTTTTAAAACAAATTTCTTGGAAAGGATGCTTTGGGCTTGAATTCCCATCACAGCCTCTAGTACCTTGCGAGCCCTTCACCGGGTTGACCTTGGGAAGTCCAAGAACAAAAAAAACAATATTAAGAAATGTTCTTTTTTTTTAGTTTATCAAAATGTCCTAGCTTGCTAAATTGTAAGTTCTAAAGTAGACTTATTTTTCATATGGACTAAGAAATTTTTGTGCAAGAATAGTTTTTTTTAAACTTTTGAGTAAAATTGTTGACTCATGCAGTGCTTCTAGTCAAATGCATGTGTTTGAGTAGTATTGGTGTAGAATTAAATTCTTGGCATAGATCTAAAATTATGATTTGTTAATTTGCGTAGAAATAATTTATTTTACTTCTAAATACGAATCCGGTGATTATCTAAAAGTAGTTTTGGTGAGTGTGTAGAAGATTGTTAGAAAGCTATTACTCGAATCGACCAGAAGGGTGTCCTTTCTCGATGTCTAGAACTTGCCTTTAGCTATCTTCAAAGCATTTGCACTTCAGAATAATTAACCTTATGGAAATGACTTAGGCCTTTCTTTGGACAGTTTGAGCTCTTGCATTCAATCCTAAAAATTACTACCGTTGTTAACACAAATTTGAGCCTTTTTACCCTTTTTTTTATAAACCCTCACCATTTCGCCACCAAAACCAAAAAAGCCAAACCCATGTACACTTAAATTTTGAGCTAAATTGTTGAAAAATTTTAGATGATACGGTGAAGAGACAATTTTTCAAAAAAATCATGGGTGTCAATTCAAAAGAAATATGTTTATATCAAAAAGCAAAAATCTTATAATGATATACGGCCTAGGTATGCACATGCATACTTGGAATGATCCCAATTATGAAGAATAATGGTATAAATAAAGGAGAAAGGGAGTGTTCTGATGCAATGATTCGGCAAGTGCACCGGTCGCGCAAGTAATAATAATGGGGAAAATCCCCGAGTGTCGGTCTCTTGAGGAACACAGTAAGGTGGAGTTAGGTTTCGAGGAAGGACTTGAGATTGAAGTCCTAAAATCGGATGGAATGCGGGGGAGTTGGGTTGGCTTTTGGAAAATAAAATAAAAGCTATCAACTACTCCTATGCAATGTCGCTATGCAGTGCTTCGCTTGGCGGGATGGAGACTAGGCAGGCCTTGAGCGCGCTGCGTCGAAAGGGCGGATGGACGAGTAGGCAAGCGGAATCGAACTGTGCAGGCCTTGAGCGCACTGCTTCGTTAGGCGGGATGGAATACGGGCCGCGATGCCACGCTTCGGTAAGCGGGTGGACGAGTAGGCTAGCGGAATGAGGGTCGCAAGCACCTCTTCGACAAGCACGCCACTAGCAATTGCTAGGGCGGCACCGGACACGGTGGTGGAGTGGAAAATGGAATGGGGCGCTCCTCAAGCACACAAATAAACAAAAAGGGTATTTCACATAGACATGAAATATATAGAAATAAGAGCAAGTTTAAGTGCTACTTCATCTTAATACATAGATCTAACTACATACATACATCAATAAGAAGAGAACAAGGCAAGAAATCGACCGAATCCGAAGGCTCGTTGGAGATTCACGGTTGGAATCGCCGGGTTGTCAATCGGCGTCCAAGCTCGGTCCGCAACTACGTCCGGGGTAGAGAGAGCTGTCACGACTCTCCAATGGACCCGTCTTCTTCGTGTCACGATCCGGTAGAGGTTGCAAACTTCCTCTTGCTTGATGGTAATGGCGGATAGGTCTTCCTTTGGAGCTCTTGGATGAAGGAGGAGGCTGAGAGGAAACTCCGGCTCAAGATTGGCGTGAAGAGCAAGCCCGGAGCACCTCCATATGGTGGGCGACGGTGGAGGGGCGAATCTGGACGGAACCGGGCGGAAAACGGCGGCTGAAATTCGGTATCTGACCTAAAATCGCGAGCAGGACAATTTATAGGCGCTGGGATAAACAGTGCGCACGGTCATTGGCGCACGACCGGTGGTCGTGCGCACTAAAATCCTGTGATCGTGCGCTATGCCTGGACGGAGCCTGCAAAGACAGAAATTATAAAATAACATGTTCGCACGACCAGTGGCGCACGACCGGTGGTCGTGCGCACTATCGTAGGTGGTCGTGCGCACTAGTTGAAATAGAACTCATGAAATTGATGATAAGTGCGCACGAACAGTGGCGCACGACCGGTGGTCGTGCGCACTAGCATAGATGGTCGTGCGCACTGCACCAAACAGAACTCATAAAAAAGGGTTAAGTGCACACGATCAGTGGCGCACGACCAGTGGTCGTGCGCAATAGAACCGGTGATCGTGCGCAATGTTCCTGTGCAGAATTGCACCGGAAACACCTGCACGACTCCTATTCCAGCACAACCACGAATCTAGCCACTGAAAGTGGCACCTAACGGAGCATGAAAACTACTAAAGAAGAAAAGCAATGAAATCACACCAAAATGGGCCTAGAAGTGCACCTAGCATAGACTGATCAATATGAACTATAACAGGGCTAAAGTGCGGTGAAATGACTGAATAAATGGCCCAGATGAGTCCATAAAAGTGTATATGATCAGGACTCATCATGTTCCCCTTAGCAAAAGGTTCATATGCATGTCAAATTCGTCGACATGGTGCTCGGCCGGATCTTTTCAATATTGCTTCGGCCACCACCATGCAGCATCACCACCTTTGCATGCATGGTGTGCTCGACCACTTCCGCCTCCTCCAAAACCCCGAAAGCGCAACGCCATCGCCGCCACCTTTGAATACAACCACTCTCGTCCAAATAATTTCATGTTGTTGCCGCACCCATTCGAACCTCTCACATGAAATCTTTGCAAGGTCTTTGTTTGAATATATTTATATACATATGTTTATGTATATATATATATATATTTATATATATATATATATATATTTATATATATATATATATTTATATACATATGTTTATGTATATATATATATATATGAAATCACACCATGTTTGCATGCATGGTGTGCTCTGCCGGTCTGGCTCTGCCGGTCTGTCTCTGGTGGTCTGGTGTGACTGGCCAGTCTATTCTTGTTTGCTGCAGTCTGTTCCCAAGTTGTTCTGCTTGGTTGGCCTATCTTCTTTGTTGGAAGACCGGGCGGTCTGTCTGTGTAACCACTGTGACCGGGCGGCTTATAGAGGGTGGTCTGGCGACTTGTCTGAAATCAGCTAGATGTTTTTGGCTTGCTCTTGGTGTTCTAAGGGAGGAGTTGTCTTGTGTCCGCACGGCTTGTGCACGGTCTTGTGTTCGCGCGGCTTGTGCGCGGTCTGCTGCTGACTTGCGGTCTTGGACAGGCTGTTGTCCAAGTGGTCTGATCGCGAGGTCTGCTTTGAGAGACCGCTCACGATCTGACGGGTGGTGATTGTATCTCTCCTGTGGGGTGATGACATCCAGCTACCCACCTATAAATAGGGGTGCATGGTCCGTCATTCATAATGAGAACTGTAAGAACTAGAGCCTGGGTTGTTTCATGCGGTCTCACTTTGAGGACGGGCGGTCTCGGAAGCGAGTTGACTGTTTGTTGTGTTCGCAGGTTTGCGGTCAGCAGGTTGCGGTTTCTTTCCTTGGTGATTTCCCAGCGTCTTGAATAAACAGTTCAGCAGCGGCTTATCTGCGAACTGGTTTATGATTGTTCTTGTGCTGTTCGCAGTGAGCTCGGTGATCAGGCGACCTTCAGCGGTTAGGCGATCTGAGTTGCGGTCTGGCGATAGCTTCAGTTCTTTGTTCAGTTCAATAAGCTCCAGTTCGTGCGATATGAGGTGGCAGTCTGGCAGTACAGGTCAAGTCGGGTGTTCTGAGTTGCGGTCTTGCCTGTTTTCTGTTCGAACGGTCTCAGGTCAAGCCGGGCGGTTTCTGGAGTCGAGCGGTCTGTGCGGTCTCTACTTGTCAAGCCGCCAGATTTGTTTTTGGTGTGTTTTGTTTCTCTCTCCTTCGTGATTCTTATGAATCATGTCTCGCCATGTATGTCTCGCACTGTAATCAAGTATTGTGATTCAATAAAGGCTGTTGTGTTGCTGTGTGGTATTGTGGTTGTTTGGCTATAACTCAGTTGATGCAACTAGTGCTTACTCCTAAACGATTCAAATTTCAAAATTTTAACACATTCAACCAGATTATTAAAGATAGTGAGGAAGAAGCATTATCCCTCACTGAGAAAGTTAACACAAAATTACATAGAAGACTGAGTCTGGAAGGTTTAAATACTCAAAAGTCAAAGGCAGACTACCCAGAAAATCAGGGAGTTCTAGACAAAATTCTGGACATAAAGACTAATAAATTCAGGACAGAAGTTCTAATAAATTTTGGACTAACAGTCTAATAAATTATGGAAATTCATGGAGAGTTTTTTGGAACAAGTCTATGGTATAAACAGGAATCAGAATACACAAGAAGAAACATGATTTCTGATAATACACAGAAAATGACTTTTCTGAAAGAGTCTATTAGGTCAACAAGAAAGACCACAGTCAAAACTACACTTGCATAAAAGGGGAAGGAAACAAGCATTAAAGGGGAAGAGAAACAAAACTAGGAAAAAGAGGGTGGAGTTCGCTGCTCGATAGGAGTTCTACCAGGCCACTGCCCAGGGAAGTCTTGTCGGAGCCCTGATTTTTCAGGAGGGTGTAACTCCTCAACCTGACGACTTGTGGGAGGAGCCTTCTCCGTTCGTGGGAGCCTGTTCCCACAGGCTTTCGAGAGCCCCGGCTTCCAGTTTATTCTGGGAGGGATGATCCGATCACTCACCTACAGGCTTTCGAAGCTGCAGTATCGATGAGGACCTTGTCTGAAGCTCTCCATTGTAAGTTGTTTGTAACCTCCCTTGGAGGTGAGGCCCGGGAGTGGTTCTTTAGCCTCCTGCATCTCTGTCGCCAATTTTGCAGATCTTAGGAGAGAGTTTCTCTTGAGGTTCGCCACCTCAAGAAAGCGGAAGAGTGGCCCCGCGGCCCTTTTTAAGATCAGACAAGGAGAAAGTGAGACGATAGCTCACTTCGTCGCCCATTTTTAGGAAGAAATCATGAGTATCTGTGATGCGGACCCGTCCTCAACCAAGTTGCATTCATCAACGCTATCCGAGAAGGCCCTCTAAAGCTAAAAGTCACCACCAAACAGCCTCATTCTTATCAAGAACTAATTTCAATTTTGAATAGGTTCATTGAGGGTGAGATCTGCAACCCATAGTAGGTCTCATACCTCTCCAGCATGGCTTACCAGGGTGGTAGCAGCTCTTCTTCTTCAAACCCTCAACATCATCAGAAGTCAGCTCGCCAAGAGTACCAACCTCATGCCCCTAGAGGCAGAAATTTTCATCATCATCGTCTAGTCATCAACCGTCAACAACTCACTCAATGGCAGCAGCCTACTCAGGCTCAGCCGTTAGCTTGTCCTCTGTTGGGAAAAACCCCTTTGATTTAACTTAACAAATTCACTAAAAGTGATTTTATCTCTTCGGATTGAATTACCCATTGTATAATGAGGGTAATCTGGTCATTAGATGTCTTAGGATATCACACTCAACCTAGGGTGTCAAGACCAAATCAAGAGAAGCAATATTGGGACAAAGTTAACATTTGCGTCGAATAGAATTCGACGCAACATCGAGTCCATATCGACGCTACTCTGACTAGAAGTTCAAGTTGTTCAACCCTTTTGTCGAAGTAACTCAAGTCGACATTACGTCGAATAGATATCGACGTAGAGGTCATGGACTTGTCAAAGTAACATGAGAAGTCAACGCAGCTTCAACTTCAACTCGACACAGAAGTGAATATGTGTCGAAGCCATCTAAAGTCGACGCAATGTCGACTTCATCTCAACGCAGATAATGAAGTTCAGGGACATGCCATTCAACTCAACGGTTACATCGATAAGTCATCGATGCAACGTCGACTAGTAGAGTTCAATCAGAGCAAGGATGAAATCGAAGCTGCTCCTATAAGAACTCGAAGGTGCGTCGATAAGAGAGGAAGTGAACTCGACCCTACGTCGAATACAGTCTGAAATGAGAAACCTTTTCAGCTATCATTTTGGACCCTCTCTCAAGGGCCACCTCTCTCAAGACCGTTCCCCAACGGCTCCTTAATTGCCACAAATGGAATGAAGCATTAATAGAGGACATGAAAGCTTTCTTGGAAACTAGCTTACAGTTGAGTGATGGGTCGGGAATTAAAGAAGGAAAGAAAGATATTGTACGGGGTAGAATACCTTTTCAGATCTTACAAGAAAGAGAAACAAAATTCAAATTGAAGAGAGACAATAAAAGGGAGAAAAGAAATAGACAAACATGGGTATTCATTACAATCGGCCAACATCTTCTCTCTAGGGTTTTCTCTTCTCCTTCCTCCCTCAGGAACCTTAACCGAGAACAGAAAAGAGAAGAAACAACTGCTCTCCCCTGAAAAACAGAACAACTGAAGGCTGCTTCTCAACTCTATCATATAGCAGCCAGTGTTCTATAGGAAGAGAAGTACAAGGATCTGACAACTAGAGCTCCTGCTATTCATAACTATCATAAGCAGGAGTTACTCAAGTGCAGATCCAGTGAAACATTTAAGAGGTTGTTCTTCATAAAACCTTCATAAGAATTCTAAGAACAGAATTGCTACACCCTTCCTCTCCTACTTTCTCTTTCTAATTCCCTTCTATAACAGAGTTTTATTATCCCTCTTCCAAGCATTCAGTGGTTCAAGATCTCCTTATCAAAAGATCTGGTGGTTCAAGATTTCCTTATCAAAAGATCTGGTGGTTTATGATCTCCTAATCAAAAGATTAGTGGTTCTATGAGTCTCCTTGTCAAAAGACTCATGCAAAGTTGGTGCAATCCTACCAGGTGGTAGAAGAGAGGACTACCCACATTTTGGGGAACCTCTAAAAAATCTTTGTGTCTTCTGGATTGCTTTTGAAAGTCAATTGAATATCAGTTGAAAGTGAGTTGATATAATCAACCACGCTTTGATACCAATTGAAAGTGAGGTTAGATCTTAGATTTACTCTAGGGGGGTGAATAGAGTATCAAAATTTTTTTCACTTAATTTTATAGCGGAATTAAAATAGTGATATATATACATATATGTGTACTGAGTGAGTAATAAAAGCAAACACAAAGCGAGCACTCAGCACAACAAATTACAACACAGACGACACAAGAATTTTATAGTAGTTCCCCACTAAACCTGGGTACGTCTACTCTTCTACCACACTTGGTAGGATTCTACTACAGGTTGTTGATCAGGTGCCCTGCCACCAAGGGAGTTTTGATCAGGTGTTCACACACCAAGTGAGCTTTTGATCATGTGCTCTAACCCAACTACAGGTTTTTGATCAGGTGCCTTGCCACCAATGGCTGTAACTTTTGAAGGGAGTTATAACCCTTTATACACGTGAAAAGAAAACAAAAATATATTGTTCTTCTCTTTCTGAGAAGACTCTAGTGGATCCTTGATGATGTTGAAGAGCTCCCCCTAATTTGATTAGTGTTTGATGATCAGGTGAGGAAGCTTCTTCTCTAGAATGTAGTAACGCCTTTCTTCTTCTTCTGCAGTTGAGATCCTGAGCAAATGATCTAGATTGAGTGTCTCAGGATGAAGATGATCTGCAGAGAAGAGTTAGCAAACAAGATAAAAATATGTTGTTCTCTGTCTCTCTATATTCTTTGTGCTTTCTCTGTGTGTATGTAATCTGCAGAGCTTCACTCTTATCTTGAGTTCTTCACTCTATTCAATCTTGCCAGAAAGGGAAGAGATAAAGTCTCTTTTTATTACCTGGACTCTTCGAGAAGATAAACTGCCATCTTTAATTTAAGTTGTTCTGCAACGGCTATATCATTAATTGTTCTGCAACGGCTATATCATTAATTTTTTCTGCAACGGCTATAACATTAATTTGAGGCAGTGATAATTCAAACAAAAGAAGGGCAGCAATATGTAAGTAGAAATTATTCAAAAATATTGCTTTATCAGATCTAGAATTTTAGTCGAGCTGAGAAAAGAGATTTTATATAGCTGATAATATTTCGTCTATCTCAGCTTGGAGTTCGTCGGGCTGAGCTCGCCATTCGTCGATTTGATCATTGATTAGTTTGTCGATCTTTGCTGAATGAACTTTCGTCGAGCGCAAGATGATTTTCGTCGAACGCAGCTTTTCGTCGAACGCAGCTTTTCGTCGAACGCAGCTTTTCGTCGAACGCAGCTTTTCGTCGAACGCAGCTTCAGAACCACTTCGTTGAGCGCTGCTTGGATTTTGTCAAATGCAGCTTCAGAACCATTTCATCGAGCGCTGCTTGGATTTTGTCGAACGCAACTTCAGAAAACTTTCGTCGAACACAGTTAGCTTTTCTTCGATCGCAGCTTCCTTGATATTTTGTCATTCGCAGTTAGCTTGGATTTCGTCAAACGCAGCTTCCTTGATATTTCTTCAAGCGGTTCTTGTTGTTCGTCGAACTCAGCTTCATTGATATTTCATCGAGCGTTGCTTGCTGTTCGTCGAACGCAAAGAGGAGTTCGTCGAACGCAGAGAACTTATATTATTTTCTTATATTATTTTCTTAGTCTTCTGGCTTAATGGGATTTGATCTAGTTTATACAATATGTGTTATGATAGAAACTTTTAGACGAAAGATGGATCCTAACTCAAATCAAAACTAAGGTTCCAACAATCTCCTCCTATTTGAGTTGGGATACAGATTTAAAATATAAGACAAACAGGGATCCTAATTAAAACATACAGGGATCCTAATCCAAATCAATACTGGTGATCCAACAATCTCCCCCTATTTGGGTTAGGATACCAAGCAATAGAAAATAGAATAACTCAAAGCATAAATCATTTCAGAGGTATTATAAAGCTTTAAGGAGATATACAAAATAAATAGATATTAAAATTTATTGTTCTTTTGAAAACATAAGTTACTAAATTTCTTCTTCTTTTAATTTTCTCTTCTTCTTTTAAATTTCTCTTCTTCTTTTAAATTCTCTTCTTCTTTTAAATTCTCTTCTTCTTTTAAATTTCCTCTTCTTTTAAATTTCTCTTCTTCAAAATTTCTCTCCCCCCTGTCTTATTTCAGGAATCCTGGATCAAGACCCCTAGAAGAAGGGTATATGGGAAAATAAGCAATTCTGATTCCGAGATTTTGTTTCAATAGGATTTTATGATGAATTTCTACAGCTGTTAAAGGATTCTAAGGAATTTTTAAGATAGAAAATTTTTATAGATTTGAATTGCTACAGCTGTTAATGGATTCTAAGGAATTCTTATCTTCTCAAAAATACATTGCCTGATACCTTCCTTCTTACAGAATCCTCACATCAGAAGAGATTCAAACTCAGTTCCATGATCTTTTCTGACCAATACAACTAGAGTAGAATACTCAAATCTTGATGGACCTGAGAAAGTCTGTTAGAACATGAAGTTATCTGACTTTGTTCTTAAGATAGAAAATTCAAGAGAATCCTATAACTTTTTGTTTGATTACAATTGGAGTTAAAAAGTTTTTCAATAGATCAGGCATTGTCTTATAGTTAGTTATATTGGCCTTTGTATCTGTTAAGTGTATTATCAATTGAAAGTTTCTTTTACCAATTGAAAGTTTTCTTTTAGAATCATTAAAATATATGTTTGATAAACTATTCTGATTTCGTAGATCTCGGGTTGACAAAGTGCAGTGATTTCGTTGATCTCTGATTAAGGAATAGTTATATATATTCTCTGTGTTCAGAGTTTTTTCCTTTTGAATATGAGATAGATTAGATGAAAATACTAAGCTAAGTTTACTACAATTTATTCTGGCATTTATAGTGCTTGTGATATTCATTATTTTGATATTTTTCCTATTAAGAGATTGTTCAAACATTTCAGCCTTAATTGAATTATTTTTCAAAGAAATACTTTGCTCTTCTGATGTTTTCAAATCTTCATTAAGTTTAGTATGTTTAGAAGTTAAATTGTTTATTTCTGTTAACTCTTTTCTGAGAGATTTGATTTCTTTCTCAGATTTTATTAAATCTTTAAATAGCATTTTAAAATCTGATTTGAATTGTTTAGGAGTAAAATCAAAACATGGAATTACCTCATCTTCATCAGATTCAGATTTTGCATCTGAGTTGTGGTTTGAGCCATTTATGGTTATCATGCAAAATTCTATAGCTTTTTGTTCTTCTTCTTCTTCACTTGAACTAGATGTTGATTATGTATCTGAATTACTTGAGGTGGAAGAAGATTCAGCTACCTTTCTTGTGAGGGAGTTCCAGATGTCTCTTGCTGAAGTGCAGTCAGCAACTATTTGAAAAATGTCTTCTGACATTGCTTGAGCTAATATGTCCATAGCCTTGGCATCAGCACTTTTCAGCTTCTTTTGAGCATCTGTTGATGTTAATGAAGTTGAAGGTCCTGTCAGGACAGAATTATAAATTTCTTCATCTATTGCATTCATATATAATCTGATTCTAGCTTGCCATAAAGAAAAGTTATTCAAATTACAGATAGCTGGTCTAATACTTGAAAATTCTTCTTGTGCCATGAAAAAGAAAAACTCTAAGATAAATTTAAGATCTAATTGATCTTTATGATTCAGGTGTTAGCCTGCATAGAATCAAAAGCCCTCTAATACCAATTGAAAGTCAATTGAATATCAGTTGAAAGTGAGTTGATATAATCAACAACGCTTTAATACCAATTGAAAGTGAGGTTAGATCATAGATTTACTCTAGAGGGGGGTGAATAGAGTATTAAGAAGTTTTTCACTTAATTTTATAGCGGAATTAAAATAGTGATATATATATATATATGTGTACTGAGTGAGTAATAAAAGCAAACACAAAGAGAGCACACATCATAGCATATCACAACACAGACGACACAAGAATTTTATAGTAGTTCCCCACTAAACATGGGTACGTCTACTCTTCTACCACACTTGGTAGGATTCCACTACAGGTTTTTGATCAGGTGCCCTGCCAGCAAGGGAGTTTTGATCAGGTGTCCACACACCAAGTGAGCTTTTGATCATGTGCTCTAACCCAACTACAGGTTTTTGATCAGGTGCCCTGCCACCAATGGATGTAACTTCTGAAGGGAATTATAACCCTTTATACAGGTGAAAAGAAAACAAAAATATATTGTTATTCTCTTTCTGAGAAGACTCTAGTGGATCCTTGATGATGTTGAAGAGCTCCCCCTGATTTGATTAGTGTTTGATGATCAGGTGAGGAATCTTCTTCTCGAGAATGTAGTAACTCATTTCTTCTTCTTCTGCAGTTGAGATCCTGAGCAAATGATCTAGATTGAGTGTCTCAGGATGAAGATGATCTGCAGAGAAGAGTTAGCAAACAAGATAAAAATATGTTGTTCTCTGTCTCTCTATCTTCTTTGTGCTTTCTCTATGTGTATGTAATCTGGAGAGCTTCTCTCTTATCTTGAGTTCTTCACTCTGTTCTATCATGCCAGAAAGGGAAGAGATAAAGTCTCTTTTTATTAACTGGACTCTTCGAGAAGATAAACTGCCATCTTTAATTTAAGCTATTCTGCAACGGCTATATCATTAATTGTTCTACAATGGCTATATCATTAATTTGTTCTGCAACGGCTATATCATTAATTTGAGGCAGTGATAATTCAGATAAAAGAAGGGAAGCAATAAATAAGTAGAAATTATTCAAAAATATTGCTTTATCAGATCTAGAATTTTAGTCGAGCTGAGAAAAGAGATTTATATAGCGGATGATATTTCGTCGATCTCATCTTGGAGTTCGTCAGGCTGAGCTCGCCATTCGTCGATCTGGTCATTGATTAGTTAGCCGATCATTGCTGAATGAACTTTCGTCGAGCGCAAGATGACTTTCATCGAACGCAACTTTTCGTCGAGCGCTGCTTGGATTTCGTCGAATGCAGCTTCAAAACCATTTCGTCGAGCGCTGCTTAGATTTCGTCGAACGCAGCTTCAAAACCATTTCATTGAGCGCTGCTTGGATTTCGTCGAACGCAGCTTCAGAAAACTTTCGTCGAACGCAGTTAGCTTTTCGTCGATCGCAACTTCCTTGATATTTCGTCGATAGCAGTTAGCTTGGATTTTGTCGAACGCAGCTTCCTTGATATTTCGTCGAGCGTTGCTTGCTGTTCGTCGAACGCAGCTTCCTTGATATTTCATCGATCACTGCTTGCTATTCGTCGAACGCAGAGAGGAGTTCGTCGAATGCAGAGAACTTATATTATTTTCTTATATTGTTTTCTCAGTCTTCTGACTTAATGAGATTTGATCTAGTTTATACAATATGTGTTATGATAGAAACTTAGACCAAAGATGGATCCTAACTCAAATAAAAACTAAGTTCCAACAGCTTTTCTGTGCAGTCCCTCATAGCTTATATTTCATTTACTGCATTTTGTTTCATTACTTAACTGCAGTTATTTATTCTGGGATTAATCTTGGTGAAGCATAATACTTAGGTTTTATTGTACTTGCATAAATTGAATTGAAATAAATTTAAATCTGTATTCAACCCCCCCCCCCCCCCCCCCCCCCCTCTAGAGGATTCTCAGAGGCACACTGTGCACTTTCATCCTCCCCTCCTACCTCTTCCTACTAGCCAACATTTTAACAACTCGCAAGAATGTTTTCTAGATCTTCCCCTTCCTATTTCAGAGATTTTGGAAATTATTGAAAGATAGCCCTTCTTCAAAAAGCCAGCTCCGATGAAATCTGACTTCAAATTCAGAAATCAAAGTCTCTATTGCGAATTCCATAAAGAGAGTGGACATCAGACCGAAAATTGCAGAGAGCTCAGATTCTTAATTGAGAAGCTCCTCAAGGAAGGCAAACTCCAAGATCTAATCAATAAGAAGATTGAACATCAGTCAAAGAAGCCAAAGATCTTCGCTGAAGTTGGCTGGGAATGTGAGGAGGTGGAAGATGCCAGACAAGCTTACATCTTGTGGAGATGAGCTTATCCAGACCAGCTTCAGTGAAGAGAGCTATGATGCTCTTATAATTTTCTGCGGCGGCTTGGAAGGATTCGAGGTCAATGTCGAACCCAGAGTTTATCTTGGGAGCCATTGTAGGACAGTGAGAAAGAGGAAGAAATGGCTGGACTGAGATGTAAGAGGGATGAAAGATGCAGAGTGCGAGAAGATTTCTAACAGAAGAATCTATTTATGTCAGGTGAAATGTCGAAATGAGACACAATTCGAGGCATATTCGGTACTACAGTGGATGTGACCAAAAATATTTTAGTATTGCCGCTCTTTTTCATGAAGTCGACGTTACGTTGAGTGGAATTCGACGTAAGCGTCGATACAGTCTGAGGTAAGATGTTAGGGTTTCATATCGACGTATACATCGATTGGAGTCGACACATGCGTCGATGTAAGTTATTATTTATAGTTATCGACGGTGCGTTGATTATAATATCGACGTGACTTTCATTTTCCTGAAAATTTTTGGGTTTTCTCTTGAGAGATTATTTCTTCCTGCTCCTAATGTTTTCTAAGACAGTCTTGGACTAATTTTTATAATCAATTAGATTGATTGTACCAACATTGTTTGGCAATGTGGCCAGTTTTATTGCAGATATAACATCTGAATATCTTTAGATTATGGGATTTTGAGTTTAGAGAGGGATAGTGGTGTTGATTAGGATAAACATTTTGATTAGGATAAAAATTTTGGTTTGGATAAAAGTTTTGACTAGGATAGAAATTATGATCAGGATGAATGGGTCCTGAATGGGGGTTAAGATGGAAGGTTTTTGGAGGATGGAAGTGTTCTGTCTTTATGTTGCTCTGAGTTTGTATGCGTCGATGTTTATTCGACGCACGTTGATAGTTGCGTCGATTTATACTCGGTGCTTTCTCCAGATTGCGTTGATCTGGAATCGATGCATGGAAGAAGTTGCGTCGATTTGAAGTCGACGTACTTTTATTCAAGCGTCGAGTCGAGATTGAAGCATCTGAGAGATTGCGTCGAGTAGAATTCGACGCACTATCATTCATGCGTCAATATGAAGTCGACGCAATTGTGTTATCACAAATTTTATTTTTCCCTTTTTCTGATTTTATTTCCTTATGAGTTGTTTCTCTTGGCATAGTTACCTTCTCAGAAGAAGTTTGAGAGTCATCAACTGAATAGTATGAAGTTTCATCAAATTGGTTTATTTCCTTGAAGTCTTCTCCCTTATTTTGTGAGTCTTCTTCTTGGTTTGTTGATTTGATGGGTTTTGTAAATTTAACAGGGCTCATCCAAGCAGGCTTGTTGGATGGAATTAGACTAGCTGAGGGATCAGCTCCTAGTCCAAGATTTTTATGTCTTCTTATTTGTTTTTCTGTGATTTCTTTGAGTGTTTGACTTCTCATTTTTATTGATTCTTCAAAAGCTTTTGCTTGGGATACCTTATTTTTAAGAAGCTGGTTTTCTATTTTAGCATTCTCTATTTCTTTTTCTCTGATGTTAGCCCTTAACTCATAATTTTTAGAACAAGTATCCTCTATATTTCTCTGGTTTTTAATGACATTAATTTGTTCTTTAAGATTCTTAATTTCTTGTTTAGCTTTTAGTTGATCTAAACATAATCCTTTAAAATCATTTTTGAAATCATCACATAGAAAATCTATGTCATCAAAAATGCTTACCTCATCCTTATCCTCAGATTCCTCTATGAGAATAAGGCTATTTTCTTTATCATCTTCAGAAGAGATGCTTCCTTCTGATTCTGTCTCACTCCATGATTTAGCACCAGTTTCTTCATTTGAGCTTTCAAAAGCCATTAAGCATAGGTCTTCTTGCTTAGACTCATCATTGTCACTTTTGGATGAGGTGATGTCCTCAGAATCTGTTTCACTCCAAGCCTCTGCAATGAAGCCTCTTTCTTTCTTCTTCCCCTTTTTCTTGAGATCTTTCATTTTCAGATCTTTCTCTTTCTCAATATTTTCTGGACATTCTGCTGCAATGTGTCCAGTTTTCCTGCAGGAATAACAAATGATTTCTTTAGTAGGAGTTTTATCATACCTTGGTTTTGATTCTCTCCTTCTAGACCCATCTGCCCTGACCCATTTCTTGAATCTCCTGGCCAGGAGGCTGAATAATTCTTCTTCAGTGACAGGGGTCTCTTCTTTTGTTGCTTTCAAAGCAATGTTTCTATCTTTTGAGGAGGTTGAAGTGCTTCCTCTTCTTTCCTTCTCTTGTTTGGTTTTCAGCAGTTGCTCATAGGATTTGTGTTTTCCTAAGAGGGCATCTATTGAGATTTCCCTTTGTCCTCTTGTATCTCTTATTGCCCATATTCTTGAGTCCCATGAACTTGGGAGACTCATTAACAGTTTGTCCTTGATCTCTGTGAGAGAGATCTCTCTATCCAGGATCCTTAATTGTTTGATGATCAGACTGAATCTGTCATACATCTCAGATATGCTTTCTTCATGCTTCTTTTGAAAGTTCTAATATTGGGAGATCAATAAAGCCTTTCTATCTTTCATTTCATCAGCACTTCCTTCTACCATCTTTGTAAGAGCCTCCCTATTTCTTTGGCTGATTCACAGTCAACAACCTTTTGAAAGATTTCATCTGAGAGGGTTGAGACAAGAATGTCCACAGCTTTTGCATCATATGTTCCTGCCTTCTTCTCTTCAGCTGTCCACTCAGCCTTTGGGACAAGTGTTTGAGTCACTTGAGTCTCTTCTATAAGGCTTGGGAGGACCTGTCAAAATAACATTAAATAATTCTTCATCAATAGAATTCATATAAATTCTAATTCTTGTTTTCCAAATTGCAAACTTTTCAAGATTGCACATTGGTGGTCTGGTGGAAGCATAATCTTTGATTTGTGCCATGTGAAAAGAAATAGTTTTCAGAAATATATATATATATATATGAGGTATGATCTTTTTGATCAAGGAGTTACCCTTTTTAGATCAACCTAGCTCTGATACCAATTGAAAGTGCACAGTAAACCTCACTAGAATTCTCTAGAGGGGGGGTGGATAGAGATTTAAAAATACTTTGTGCTATTATATATATATATATATATGTGTAATAATCACAGATTTAGGCTTCTCACAAACCAACAAGAATTAAGCAAGTAAAGAAGAAAAATAGCAAAAAGAAAATCACAGCACAACACAAAGAAATATAGTGGTTCCTCAAACTTTGGGTAGTCCACTCTTCTACCCCCTTGGTAGGAATTCACTATCTTGCACTGAGTCTTTTGATAAGGAGACTCTTAGAACCAGCCAGAGTCTTTTGATAAGGAGACTCTTAGAACCAGTACAACTGAATTTTTTGAAGAGAGATTCTAAAAACTCTTTTACACAGTTTAAAAGTAAAATGAAGATAAAGAGAAGAAGAAGTGATTTAAACAAGAAGGAATCTTCTTCCTAGCAAGAAGATTAGAAGCACAAGAATAGTGAATGTAATCTCTCTTCTATAGTGAGAAGGAGATTGTAAGCTTTTCTCTCTTTTGTGAGAGCTTTCAGAATTTGCAGCAGAATGGCTTCAGGAGGAGAAGATGAAGGCTTTTTCTTTACTGCAGCACACTCTCTCTTTTCTCAGCTTTCTCACTCTTCACTCGGGAGCTCTTCCTCTTTTTCAATTGTGTATAGTGGATCACTATCATTGTTTTCTGCCGACCTACTCTTTACTTATATCTCTGTTTTAAAAGATGTTGCTAAAAGAGAATAATCAATTTCCATAGGAATTAAATTTGTAGAAGGAAAGAATACATTCTGTTTTCAAATAATATCCATAATAATGTTAATCAAATTAGCCAAGAATCAAATAGAAGGAAAGACTAATTCAGAATGGCTATAAAAGAATAATATCATTCCATAAAAATCAGATCTACAGAAAGAAGGAAAGAGATCTGGCGTGTTTTTGAATTTCTTATGAAAATCGACGTGCGTCGATTACCAATCGACGTAAACGTCGATTTCATCCTGGCTGAACGTCTAGAGGAGAATAAGGAAGGTGCGTCGACTAAGGTGCGTCGACTTTATCAAATGCGTCGACTAGAAGTCAGAGGTACGTCGACAAAGATGACGTCGAATTCTTCTTAGAGTTACTTCGACTCATTCTGAGAGAAACGTCGACTATATTTTGACGTTGCGTCGAATACTATTCGACGCATATTTACTTAGTCTAATTTTTCATTCTTAGAATTTATATTTTACTCAATTCTACGGGTTAAGATAAATCATTTCCCCAACAAAGTTAAACGTTAATGTGTGCCATAAATGTGTGGAGAGGGAATGAACATGATAAAGAGTTAAACACTTAGGAAAGATACAATATATAGGAGTGAAAAAAATGTGAAGAAATTGTCATAAAGAAACCACTTGTTGGGAAAAACATATTCATGATCGAGCGTACAAGTAGTAAAGAGGTGGAAAGCATGAAGAAATATATTTTTGAAGAGAACATCTATATAAGAATGGTGAAGCATAGTAGATGATTAATAGTTTTAGGTATAACAAAATTAGATGTTGTAGCAATTTAAGTTCACAAAGGATTTTGCTTTATAAAAGTTTTAAGCACAAAAAAGGTAATGATTTCCAAGTAACCAATCTACCCAGACAATATGTCTACACCCTATCCCCGTACTAAGTGACGGATGGACATGAGGAGCTGCAAGCATTCCATAGGTTGGGGTGTTTGTCCCATATGCAAACACTAGACAGAACTCAACCTAGCACTCTTTCCCCCCAGTGCCTCGCAAGGCCCCACTGGAACCCTCCCCGGTTAAGGACAAGACATGACAAAATGGTTGGATTATCTAATGCCTACAACCCTACTCCACCGCTATGGTGAGATAGGTAATCATGGGATAATACTTATTGGAAACATTGAGCATTTTAAATCTAATGATAGGTACATAGTCTATGGATTTATATTTTTATTTGATTTTTTTTAAACAAACAACTCACGTAGCTATTTTGAAATCCATTAATGAATCAGAGTTTTAGCATTATAATATTTTTCATGTTTAGAGGAGTGTTTTTAGCATATAAATTTTCATTGAAATAGATCATAGTTTTTAGCATAAAAGTGATATATGTGTTAGAATAACCAATATAAATTTTACCAAGTAAGCCTACCATTTTTTGAAAAAAGAAATTTTGATATTTAAGACTTGATATAAGCATGAATGCGCAAGGTAAAAATATATGGTGATGATGCGGAAGACTTATAGAAATACATGAAAACATCTTTTTGTAATCATGATTATTCATAAGAAGAAATATGAGTTAAATTCAAAAAAAAGGTTGTTTTTGTAAATCATTTTGCATTTAAAATCTTTAATTCTAACAATAAAGTAACCAAGCATGAAATAATGTTTTCAAAAAGAAATTACTACAACGTTATATTAATTCACAAATTCAAAACTTACAAAACATTGTAGATAGCATGCTAGGTTATCTAGTGCATTTCATAAATAAAGAGTAGAATAGAATTTGCATTAGGATCCAATACTCATGAGAAGAAGTGTTATGGAAGATAATGATATGCACAAAAGTGTATTTTGAGTTGAGTAAACAAATGCTTTAATAAAAAAAATACAAGAAATATGTAAAGTAAAGAGCACAATAAAACACAAATAATTTTACTTCCACATACTTCAATGCACAAAAAAATGTACAACTACCAAGGTGCTTTGCAAACACAATGCTCACTAAGAATTATCAGGGTGCAAAGTAGTGCTTGGGGGATCACATATTTTATTTTAATGTTGAGACTATTGATCAGGTGTACTTAAGAGTAAGTGGTTTTTATTTTGAAAGAAAGATATGGTTTGCACAAGATACTTTACTATTCTTTCCAAGGTGCTCAACCTCCCAACGCTTATTAAGACTTATCAGGAGGTTCAAGTAGTGCTTGGTGGAGTTATCTTTGTCACTTTATTTTATGATTTTTGTTTTGTACAAAGTTCTTCGAATACACTTGTTTTGCAAACCAATATAATTTATGAAAACATAACCACTTTTCTTTAACTTTTAAAAGTGCAAACAAAGGTAGTGTAGGTAAGATACTTGTGCAATTTTAATTCATTGTACTAATACAAAACATACACAAGCATTCTTAGATTAAACACATAAGTAGACAATGCCAAAATAAGTGAGTGAATAAATACCATTATCAAACATAAAACATTTACTCATACTTAGAGGCATGCTAAGCTTGGTTCTACACAACTTTTACAATATAATTTATGCACATGAGATTAGAAGTACCAAGGCATGATAAAGACAATGTTCAAAGTAGTTTGAAAATATGAATCACAACATTGTAGAAAGTCTTAAGTGATAGAAGAAATCATGCTTGATTTTCACAATAAAGTTCATACAGTAATTTTGATATTTTTGAGAAACAATTTTTATTTAAAGTTTGAACTCATATAATTTGATCTTGGACTTCCCGAGGTCTACCCTGTGAGGGGTTCTCCCGGTACTAGGTGATGTGATGGGATGATAGCCCAAATCACTCTTTCGCAAGATACATGTAAACAGAAAAGTTAAGTTCAAAATAATAATTTTTGATATTTTTTTTTGCTATATTTTTTTGTATTTGATTTTTACATATAGGAATAGAAATCAAACAAATAAACAAAAAAAAACTTTTTGTAATTTGGCTTATGTAATTTTGTATTTAATTATTTTTTAAAAAAAAAATTACAGGGAGAATTGCAAAAATGACTAGTACAGAGAAGATAAGATATTTTTAGTGATTTTTCAGAAATTTAAAATTTCAGAAAATCAGATACTTGAGCTTGCGCCGGCGTTATGTCCTAGCGCCTGCGTTAGCTAATAGAGAGTGCTTATTTCAATCATATAGCCTAGATTTTCTTCGATTTTGCTTCCGATTTTTCTTAATTATGTTTGTGCAGTGTAAGGCTTGTCTAATGAAGTGAAGAGACGAGAAGAAATCGCAAAAAGTTGCGGGAGTTAAAATTTTAGTACATGGGTTTCATATTCATTAAAGCTTCATACTCATTAGACCTTAATTCTTGAGTTTTGCACAGCATATGCATGAGTGAAATGATCATAAATAAGTGAAATAATATTCATGCAACTTTTTCAATTCCGGTTTAACATGATTATGATTAAACATACTTGGGGTAATCAAAAATGACGCAAATATATTACATACCTAAGCAAAACTTGCGTTTTATAAGTTTAGCCTAATACCCCTAAAACACCTTTTGAATCCATTTTGACACTTATTTCATTTAGTCTTAATAATATCATATGACAAATTTAGTTTTTCAAATTTTATACGACTTTTAGGAAATGGATTTAGAAGGATAAAAATAAAACGGAAAAGTAGATCACTTGAAAAATGATAAGACTTTTTATTCAACTTTATTCAATTTTATTTATTTATGAATTTTGGTTTAATATGTGAAAGTCATATCACAAGTTATATAAAGTGATCATATCATGATGGCTCAAAGAAATAAAGGCAAAGCAAAAAAATGAAATTAAGCATATCATGAAGTAGAGAATTGATATTTCATTTTTAAATGATTTCTACTTCATGCAAATGATTGAATACTAATGAATGTGAGATTTAGGTATCCAAAGAGGACCAAGTGGGATGGTTCCTTTGGGTACCCAAATATAGCGTGTTGACTTTTGGGGAGACAAGGATGGATGGACCCTTTCTTTTGACATTAGTGCGTCATTCTTAAGTATGGGTCTCCATTCATACCTTGGACAAACACTATTTTTATTTTTCAAAATTCCATAGTCATTTTCTTGAATATTTGGATAAAAATGACTTTTGAATTTATTATTTAAAGGAAATTTGTTTGCGTTTAATTTTAGGTTGGGAGAAGATTGATATTGTAAATGATGATGATGATAGTATTTTGGAATTTCATTTACAATTTTTTGATGTTTTTTATTTCCATTGTTAGGCTTAGACATATTATGAAATTTTACATTTAACTTGCTTTTGGAATTTGCTTGAAATTGTTGATTTATGTGTTGAGAATTTTTTTTTTATAATTTCCTTAAGCAAGTTGACTTTAGTTTTGAAATCATAATTCTTAACTTTAAGATTATGTCTAGCTTTATTATAGGCTATTGTGCTATTTTTAAGAGTGGATACAATAGACTCAATATGATTTTGATAATTATTTTTATATTCATCAAATGTTTCATCCATCTCTTTAATTTCAACTTTATAGTCATTACACTTAGCACAATCATTTTTCAGAGAAGACTTTTCTAAAAATAATTTTTCATTTTGTTCTTTTATGAAAGTAAACTCTTTTTCAAGTTCCTTGAATTTTTCTTTAATATTATTACAATCAAAACAGGATATAGAGTTTTCAAATAAGGAACCATGGATAGAACTAGATAAATTTGAATTTGATTTTTCATTAATTTTTGCCTTTAAATTTTTATTTTCTAAGCGCAAATGTTTATTATCATTTTTTAATTTCTTAATTTTGCGCTTTGTAGTTTGAAGCAATTGTAATGAAGAGATAGAAGTACAAAAAATGAAATTTGATTTTCTTACATTGCTTTCGGGAGAGGCATGATTTGAACATATTGTTTCTTTGACATCTTTTTGGCACTCCTCTTCCGAAGATAGTATTTCTTCTTCTCTTTCACTTGATGTGCACTTCATGGATCTGTCATGAGAGGAGCATTCTTGAAGACTTGTGCAAGCTTGCATATTCTCCGGTTCTTGTGATTGTTCCATACCTGTAGAAGGAGAATCAAACATTTCTTCAAGAAATTTCCATACTTTGTATGCACTAAAAAAAATATATTAATTTGAAGATATCTTGAGATAAAGCACTGAAAATATAGTTCATAGCTTTTGCATTTAGGTGACGCTCTTGTTTATTTGATTCGTCCGTTGGTCTTGTTATTACTATATCCCACGCATTGATATCTAATGTTTTAATAAACCTTTCCATTAATAATTTCCACCCTTTATAATTTCTTCCTTCGAATAAGGGTGGTGCAAGAGATTTTTCTTCTTCATAAAAATTTCCCCCACAAATAGAAGTGAGATCATGAGACGCCATTATTCCCGGTTGTTAAGCCGATTTGGAATAACCTGGCTCTGATACCACTTGTTGGAACTTTAGGCGCCCTTAGAGGGGGGTGAATAAGGGTTTTAAAAACTTTAAACTTTAATAGAAAACTTTTGATATTTTGATCGAAGTAAGTTAAATCAAAAGTAAATAGATAATAAAATTTGAAATGAAGTCAATTTTATTAAGCAAGAAAAGACATGATTATCATTTATAAAATTGATTACAAAATCTGATTTCAATGACGCTAGAAATCGAAGCGAATAATATGAAAACCCTTTTTGTTTTCTACTGACTCATATCCCCACGAACCGGTTGGCTTTAGCCGATCTCTCCCCAGATACGGCCTCAAGCCGCTTTAGCCAATCTATCACCAGAAAGGCCTCGAGCACCCCATAGATCTACTCCCTAGACCCAGTCGCCAACAAGAGGCGAATTACTCCCTAAGTCCAACCTAGACCTAGTCGCCGTGTAGCGAATTCACGAACCGATTACAATGATAAAATAAAAGTGTTACAAGATAAGATAATGGAAAAACTCCCCTCTAAGTAGAACCCTTGATGTACATGTCGTTTCGCTTGCAAAGGTTCGATCTTTGTGGCTTGAGAGTCTTCCACTTTGATGTTCTTGAGATTCTTGGATGTCTCCAATTGATTAGAGATTGTTGCAGCGAGAACACTCCATGTGTATGTTGAGAGAAAGCTTCTTGATCACCATTTTGATAGCCTTCAATCCTTGAGCATTTTTTTGTTTTGATCTCCTCTGAAGAACTCTCTCTTTTGATGAGTGGGTAACACCCCCTCACTTTTCTCTAGACGGCTAGGGCTTTCAGCCCTCAAAAATTTTGTCCAAATCCGTCAACCGAAACTCATTTTCGGGCTGTTTTAAATAGAGGTTTGCTGTCTAGGAAAGCTAGCGCTGGCGGTAGTGCTATAGCGGGGCAGTAGCAGCAGTGAGCAGTTTCCATCCTTCTATTCTCATCAATTTCGTGGGTTTGGCTTGTATCTTTGGAAATACATTATTCCCCACGAAAATATGATATATTCTTGCCTTCATAATGATATTGCATGCTCCTTTTGGTTTCTTAATTAAATCTTGATTGATTGGAGTTTCCAAATCTTGATTAATCAAATCTTGATTGATTGAAGTTTCCAAATCTTGATTTATTGGTTTCATAATGATATTGCATACTCTTGATTGATTATTCCTTCCCGCGAGATCACCTTCCTCATTTGCTCCTCAATCAGCATCATGATGGCGGGACATCCAAAAGTTACCGTCGGGCGTTAGCCTTAACACGCCGCGATAGTACTTGCCAAAATAGCGTCCCGTCGACATTCGTTTTTCTCCATTGTTTTCTTCCCGTCAGTTGTTTCCATTTATGTTAGCGCCAGCGTCAGTGCTAACGCTCCGCGATAGATCATTTCATCGGGCGCATTTACGTCGAGCTGGCCCCACATTTCGTCGAGCGCAACATTCATTTCGTCGAACAAAACTAGCGCGTCGCGGTAACGCTGACGCCCCACGGTAGAGTGTACATTTCGTCGAACGCCAGCTTGCATTTCAGCGGTTTCTTCTCAGCGCTTCGTTAAATCTAGCGCCAGCGGTAGAGTTAACGCGGCGCGGTAGTGCTTTCAGATCTTCTCAGCGGTTTCCTTCTCAGCGGTTTCGTCTCAGCGGTTCGTTAGTGCTAGCGCCAGCGGTAAAGGTAACGCGGCGTGTTAGCAACAATATACAGCACCATGGAGATTTGAAAGCACAGAATCCTACATACTATAAACACAAAACAAGTATGATCAAATACAATAGGATTTGTTATTGTCAAACCAAGAGATGCGGAAAACATGTTCCAACAGGAAAAGCTTACCACTAGAACGAAGATCTCGCCGAGAGCTTTCCAAATCTTCTCTCCAAACGCGATTCCGACTACTTCAGCCCTTGAATCGCCAGCCGGAAGAAGCTGCACGACACGCCGCTCTCGCTCTCTCGCCCGATAGAAACCTAGGTCGGCCGAAAGGGGAAGAGATGAAAAAAAGATAAAACCTAAGCTTATTATATATATAGCTTAAATTGCCCGTCGAGAACAAGGCAGCTCTTCTAATTCAAGGAAATTTGTCGAACACAGCCTCCAGTTCGTCGAACGCAGTCTCAAGTTCGTTGAATGGATCTCATCTCGAGTTCTTCGAACGCAGTCGCCTCGAGTTCGTCGAACGCAGCTCGCTTCGAGTTCGTCGAACGCAGCTCGCCTTGAGTTTGTCGAACGCAGCTCACCTGCAGTTCGTCGAATGCAGAGCTCACCTGCAGTTCGTCAAATGCAAAGCTCTTCAATTCATCGAACGCAGGCTAAGAATCTTATGCAAAGATAATAAATGCGATAATTACATAAATAACCTCCCATTCTATTTAAACTACGACGGCGACTAAATCACCTCGGACTTCTACGAAAATCGCACCTAAACTGAAATTCGGCACTACAAACCCAACGACGAAGTCAGAATTCAATTCCGACGTGCCAAACTTGGGATAAAGCCTCCCGAAGCTAAGATCTTAATAACTACACAAAATCTCCTCTCTAACTCGAAACGACGCGAAGTCTCGCACGCTCGATCTAAATTACATACTACAACAAGGCTAAGACCCAAAACTAAACCTTACGAGCCGACGTAACACCCTTACACCAAAATTACGTCACAACGGCTACATAAAATAATTACCGACAAAATCAGGGGCGTTACAACACCCCCAGACTTGGAATTCTCAACATGGCGTGTGTGATGCCTACTCCCAACATAAAAAAAATTCAGCATTTTTCAATTTAACTTTTTCAAAAAAAAAACTTCTCCTTTGATTCCTTTTTCATTCTTCTTTCTAATATATTTTCTTTCTTTTTTTCAGCAAATTTCCAAAAAACACAACCACAATCTTCACAATTTAAATTCACCACACCAACACCCCCTTAAAGACAATACAACAAGACGAAAGCTCAAATTTGGGTGTGCGACTAGGATTGGATTTTAGGCTTTGGTGAGATGAAGGTGGAGCTGAATCAATAGGAAGGGGGAGGCATAAAAAAGCTAGCGAGGGTAAGGCAATAGGCTAGGTAAAAAAGCTCAACTGGGCCAAAATGATGGCCTACATCATGTTTGAGCATTGGAATCATCCTATGACAATGCTTCAAGAGTCGCTTGGGGCAAGTTCTTAGCCACCGAGAAAGGCCATCCTTCCTCCCGACTCGAGCAATACGAATCTAGCAATCTTCTACACTAATCCATATGCTACCGTTTGATTCACAATCGGATTCACCAATTTTGAGTAGAGTAAACAACATTTACGCTAATAGAAAAATATAAAACTAAAAGTATACAGAGAAATCTACTCTACACGGATTTCTATGCAAACCATAAGTGTTCGCCCGGAAGACCGCCATATCAATTGTGCAAGGGAGGTCGCGCGGTCTCGGCTATGAGACTGATTTTTTATCTGGCTGATCGCACGACTTCACTGATAAAACTGTTCAGCGACCTCATCATCTCAGGACATCAGCCTCCTCCGAGCTTGCACGATCTGGATTTTTCTTCTATATAGATAATGGCATGACATGTAACCTTTTTTTCCTACATAACTTCTCCTGAATCCCGGGCAGCCCGTGTTTTCAGAAGCTACCCATTTGTGCAACCTCCTTGTCTATAAATAGGGGTGTACGGGTCTCCAGAAAGGGACTTCGGTGGGGGGAGGAAGCTTGGAGCTAATCGTGGAGCCAAGCGGTATTGATTTTCAGATCGCTCTTTTCTCCCTAGTCTGGTATGTTTCGAACCCCGTCTAGTTTCTAATCTTTTTCTTATAAGATCTTCTCTCAGCCCAAAATTGTAAGAACAACGATCTCTTCTAGTGGCTTACCGACACTATTTCGACACTCTCAGTAACCTAGTAACTGCAATCCAAAAATTCTTCTAATTCTCAAGTGCAAGTCATTGAGGTGCAATTTTTGCATCAACAGAACAAACAAGCGAACTTCAGATTGGATTTGCTGGTGAAGTGTGGTGGTCTGATATGTCAGATCAAGAGTTGTGGAACTAGTTCGGTGGGGGTCATCCAGATGTAGGTTGTGCGACCTCTGAAGATTTGGAAATGCACTTCGAATGAGCTCTCGAGCAAACTCGCGAAGAGTTTGCTCGAGCGCAGCATGAGACCCCCCAACAGATGGAAGCAATGGGAAAAGCTCTGGAAGTAATTTCTCAGTGGTTAGCTCCTCAAGCTATTGAGATCCCTACACCGGCAGCTTCTCAACCTGCCTGTGGAAAGATTTCTGACCGCGCCATCCTCGAGCCTGTCGCACCTTTGAGGTCACAGGTGGTCGAGTTTGTTGCTCGACAGGATTTCTACCAGGCCACTGCCCGGGGAAGTCCTGCCCGAGCCCTGAGTTTTCAGAAGGGTGTAACTCCTTACCCTGACGACTTGTGGGAGGAGCCTTCTCCATTCGTGGATCAAGTTAGGTGGGAGCCTGTTCCCATGGGCTTCCGAGAGCCTGACTTCCAATTTATACTGGGAGGGATGATCCGATCTCTCACCTACAGGCTTTGGAAGCTGCAGTATCGATGAGGACCTTGTCTGAAGCTCTCCATTATAAGCTGTTTATAACCTCCCTTGGAGGTAAGGCCCAGGATTGGTTCTTTAGCCTCCCTGCTAGATCTGTTGCCAATTTTGCAGATCTGAGGAGAGAGTTTCTGTTGAGGTTCGCCACCTCAAGGAAGCGGAAGAGTGGCCCCACGACCCTTTTTAAGATCAGACAAGGAGAAAGTGAGACGATAGCTCACTTCGTCGCCCAATTTCAGGAAAAAATCCTGAGTATCCGTGATGTCGGTCCCGTCCTCCACCATGTTGCATTCATCAACGCCCTCCGAGAAGGCCCTCTGAAGCTAAAAGTCACCACCAAAGAGCCTCAATCTTATCAAGAACTAATTTCAATTGTGAACAGGTTCATCGAGGGTGAGATCTGCAACCCAGAGTACGTCTCATACCTCTCCAGCATGGCTTACCAGGGTGGTAGCATCTCTTCTTCTTCAAACCCTCAACATCATCAGAAGCCAGCTCGCCAAGAGTACCAACCTCATGCCCCTAGAGGCAGAATTTTTTGTCATCATCACCCAGCCATCAACCATCAACAACTCACTCCATGGCAGCAGCCTACTCAGGCTCACTCATTAGCTTGTCCTCTGTTGTGAAAAACCCCTTTGATTTAACTTAACAAATTCACTAAAAGTGATTTTATCTCTTAGGATTGAATTACCCATTGTATAGTGAGGGTAATCTGGTCATTAGAGGTCTTTGGATATCGCACTCAACCTAGGGTGTCAAGACCAAATCAAGAGAAGAAAAATTGGGACAAAGTTAACATTTACTTCAACTCTGAATAGAAGTCCAAGTGGTTCAACCATTCTATCGTAGTAACTTAAGTCGACGTTACGTCGAATAGATATCGATGTATAGATCATGGACTTTTCAAAGTAATTTGAGAAGTCGACACAACTTATACTTCAACTCGATGCAGAAGTGAATATCTGTCGAAGCCATCTAAAGTCGACGCAACGTCAACTTTATCTCAATGTAGATAATGAAGTTCAGGGACATGCCTTTCAACTCGACGGTTACGTCGATAAGTTATCGACGCAACATTGACTAGCAGTGTTCAATCAGAGCAAGGATGAAATCGAAGCTGCTCCTACAAGATTTCGAAGGTGTGTCGATAAGAGAGGAAGTGAACTCGACGCAATGTCAAATACAGTCTGAAAAGGGAAACCATTTCAGCTGTCATTTTGGACCCTCTCTCATGGCCCACCTCTCTCAAGACCGCTCCCCAACTGATCCTTAATTGCCACAATTGGAATGAAGCATTAATAGAGGACAGGAAAGCTTTCTTGGAAACTAGCCAATAGTTGAGAGAGGGGTCAAGAATTAAAGAAGGAAAAAATGAGATTGTCCGGGGTAGAATACCTTTTCAGATCTTACTAGAAAGGGAAACAAAATTCAAATTGAAGAGAGACAATAAAAGGGAGAAAAGAAAGAGACAAACATGGGCATTCATTACAATCGACCATCATCTTCTATCTAGTGTTTTCTCTTCTCCTTCCTCCCTTAGGAACCCTAACAGAGAACAAAAACGAGAAGAAAGAACTGCTCTCCCTTGAGCAACAGAACAACGGAAGGCTGCTTCTCAACACTATCTTATAGCAGCCGGAGTTCTATAGGAAGAGAAGAACAAGGATCTGACAACTAGAGCTCCTGCAATTCATCACTATCATAAGCAGGAGTTAATGAAGAGCAGATCCAGTGAAACATTCAAGAGGCTGTTCTTCATACAGCCTTCATAAGAATTCTGAGAACAAAATTCCTACACCCTTTCTCTCCTACTTTCTCTTTCTAATTCCAATCTGTAACAGAGTTTTATTAATCCCTCTTCAAAGGATTCAGTGGTTCAAGATCTCCTTATCAAAAGATCTGGTGGTTCAAGATCTCCTTATCAAAAGATCTGGTGGTTCATGATCTTCTTGTCAAAAGATCAGTGGTTCTAAGAGTCTCCTTGTCAAAAGACTCAGGCACAGTTGATGCAATCCTACCATGTGGTAGAATAGAGGACTACCCAAATTTTGGGGAACCTCTATAAAAATTTTTGTGTCTTCTGGATTGCTTTTCTGTGATGTCCCTCATAGCTTAGATTTCATTTACTTCCTTTTCTTTCATTAACTAACTGCAGTTATTTATTATGGGATTTATCTTGGTAAAGTATAATACTTAGGTTTTATTATACTTGCACAAATATTATAGAAATAAATTTAAATCTCTATTAACCCCCTCTAGAGGATTCTCAGAGGCACACTGTGCACTTTTATCCTCCCCTCCTACCTCTTCCTACTAGCCAACCTAGGCAACCTTTTAACAACTCGCAAGAATGTTTTGCATGTCTGCAACTTCCTATTTCAGAGATTTTGGAAATTATCGAAAGACAGCCCTTCTTCAAAAAGCCAGCTCCGATGAAATCCGAAGTCAAATTCAGAAATCAAAGTCTCTATTGCGAATTCCATAAAGAGAGGGGACATCAGACCAAAAATTGTAGAGCACTCAAATTCTTGATGTGAATCTCCTCAAGAAAGGCAAACTCCAAGATCTAATCAATAAGAAGATTAAAGATCAGTCAAAGAAGGCAAAGATGATCGCTGAAGTTGGCTGGGAATGTGAGGAGGTGGAAGATGCCAACCTCTTTGGCAGCCTCCATATCAGTTATGAATGCGTTGAGGAGGACAATGAGCGGGAAAATGGTTTGCTCTTTTGCATCAATGAAGGTGCTGGACTCGAGTCTTCCAAGAACTCCAGCATGGCCAGAGTCTTCAGGGATGAAGTCTCTATTACCTCTGCCTCAGCCCCTACTCTGGAGGTGGTTGTATTCAACAAATAAGATCTTCCACCCCACGGGAATCCCTTTAATGATGCCCTTGTTGTTGAAACCGATTTCTTGGTCTCTTGTGGAGTTCGGGGCCCTCACCGAAATGAGAGGCAGCTAGCCCCTACCGGTCCCTCGGGAGAGGTAAGGCCGACGATTTGAGCAAAGAACAAAGACCCTAGTCTCAGCGAGGAGGTCCCTCCACTAACCCGGAAGATCGTTGAGCGCTTCCCCTCCCAAGCCAAAGCTAAGACTCGGGCACCTTGGAGAGCTAGAGAGCCCAAACCAAAGCGACCTAAGGAGAGAAGAGCTCAAAGATAATGAACCGGTCCTTCTCCAAGGTGCCCTTTGAGGTCTATTTATAGATTTTAGTTTTGTGGTCTGTCAATAACCAAATCCCGCTGTCCATTCTCACTATCCGCACACCGGATTGGTCTGCTAACAGCCAGACTCCGCTGTTCGGAGAGGCTAAACGCAGACCACCGGGGGCCTCTTGGTAAAAATCCCTTCCGGGACTCTTACGGGGCGAGCCAGCCCGCTTCGCGACCTCCCTCGCCAGTGGAGCTCGCGAGCCTCTGGGTCGACGGACCCCAGAGGTATTATCGGCACATTACATGGCTCGCTCGCCTGTACTACCTCGGCGAGTCCCAGGATGACTATCCGCTCTCCCCCTAGGCGGGCTCGCCTAGCGAACTCCTTCCTCAACTGGTTGGGCTCGCCAATTGCGACCGGGCCGAGCCCCAAAATGGCTATCCGCACCCCAAAATGGCTAACTGCACCCCAAAATGGCTAACTGTACCCCAGGTGGGTCTGCTAACAACCAAGCTCCGCTGCTTGAGAACGTTACGATCGGAGCTCTCGCCTGCCTTCTCGCGGATCCTGTCCGCGACCCCTCCTCGCGGGGGTAGCGTTGCGAGAACCCCGCTGAAGGAGCTCTCGCGAGCTCTCTCGCGAGTACCGCCAGCGGCATCCCCTTTGGAGGGTTGCCTTGCGAGGACCGCGCCAGCCCATTGTGGTGGTCTGCTGAGGTCTCGTCGGCTGGGGGTTGATCTTAGCGAGGTCTGGATCTCGCCACTCCCGTCTCGCTTGATTTCTTTATCCGGCGAATATCGGGGTTGTACACAATCCCCGCTCTTCGCGAGGACTAATGTCTTCGCGAAGAATCGTCCAACCCCTGATATTCGACCGCTGATACATGGTCTGTCAGGAATCTTTTGTGGGACCCACCATGCAGGCTATAAATATCATCCCGAACCCCCATGGGTGCGCGTCGCTTCTTTTCCTTCCTTTCTCGTTCTAGCTGCCGGGAGATGCCGATTTCCGAAGAGGCAGAGGCTCGCCTGAGGGCGATGAGAGCCGGCGGGCTTCCTCCCACGACCAGGGTACCTGCCTGGGTGAACCGGCAGCCTCCCGCCCAGTCGCCAAAAACCAAGAAGGCGAAGGCGTTTCGCCTCTCTGGAGACGACTCCGTGACGCTGGACTCCTCCCCGGATGATCGCCGCCCCGAGAAGGTATGAGTTGTTCGAATTTACGTCTATAAATTGTTCTTCATTCATTCACTCGCAGGATACTTTGCCGAGCGAGATTTGTGAGGAACGTGCTGGGGAGTCTCGGAAAAGCCCGCAGGTGGACATGATGTGATGTTTTTTGTTGATACGCGTGCTCGCTGACGCTTGGACTTCTTACCGCCTTTTTTATTTTGGCTATAAATAAGCGGTCTTTATCGAGCCAACCACCGCATTTATTCTCGATCCTCTTCTTCTTCTGTTGCAGAGCTCTCGCTGTTTCTGGTTCTCGCCTTCTTCTACATCTCGCAGGTTTACTAGATGGGTGGTGATGCGGAATCGGAGGGCCGGCGAAGGGTTGCGAAGGCCTTCGCCGAGCATGGCTTTTTTAATTGTAACTTAACCGATGAGGAGTACTTCAGCGCGGTTGCTGATTACGTCACCCCCCCATTCGAGGCACGCCGCCCTAGCGAGGACGATGTGATCAACGATCCGTTGGTGGACGAGTTGGCCATCCCCATCGCTCACTTCGCGGTTGGCTTGCGCCTTCCATTGTGGCCGGAGGTTCGCCAGGTAACCACAGTTCTCGCTTACTTCCCATTTATTTTGCCATTCGAGTCTCGCTTACCGCGTGGATTAATCCCGTTTTCGCTGCCCGTTAGGTGCTCAAGCATTACGGCGTGGTTCCCGGCCAGCTCACACCCAACGCCATGGCGGTGGTCACTGCTTTCGCTTGCTACCTCCGCGAGGAGCGAATCGAGTTCAGCCTCCCCGTCTTCAGAAAAGTATTCTCCTTCCGCGCCTACAAGGATGGGACAGCCTATTTCGTGGGTACAGGCCCGAAAGTGGTTGAGACCGTCAACAAGGCCCACTTCTGGGCCCAAAAGTTCATCATCGTCAGGGGGAACTTTGGCAACATTCCCTTCTCGCCGATCCAACATGGCGAGACCACCTATCGGCCCACCGTCCTCGGCGGCCATGAAGCCCTCCTCCATCAGTTCCTCAATAAGAAGAACTTCGAGGTCGTCTACCTCCGCCGCAACCTGGACTCGTTGCTTACGGTCCTCGCCGGAGAAGGTAAAGATCCCTGCCTAACATTTTGTCTCAATTCGCTAGCCTGTCATACTCATCCGCATCTGTTTATAGGCGAGCGAGATCTTCCCCTCCATCCCCCTTACGCGAGCAACCGTAAGTCCGATGCGACCATGTCTCTCGCTACCATGGGGGCGGAAGCCTGTCGAGGCGATGTTACCCCCGCCGAGCCCTCCTCTCGCAAGAGACAGGGAGGTTCCGGCGGTCATGGTGCCCCCGCAAAGTCTCCGCCAAAAAAGAGAAGCAAGAAAAGCGCGGCCTCGCTCGCTCCGTCAAAAAGCAAGGAGCCTCGCGAGGCTTCCTTCGACGAGTTTGACCTCACCGGTCTCTTGGCGAGCGAGGACGAAGAGCCTGGCCAGGAGGTGGTCAGGACATCGGTCCCCCCCATCCCGGTGAATCATTACAACTTCGGGCTCGGCCAGAGGCGTCGGGACGAGACTGGCGAGCCCCTCGTCACCTGGAAGCCGGAGACCAACAGGGTGGACATCTCTTCTATCCTCCCCTCCTGGGTGGAGAAGGAGACCGTCAGTGGCCACGCCTTCGACTTCTCGTTCGCACTCTATGGTCGCGAAGATGCGGGATCTTACAAGGATGAGACCGCGAGGACTCTCGCTTATGAGAGCGCGAGGTCCCAACTGCGTTCTTCTGAGCTCGCCCATATGACGGGGAGGCGTTGCTTACAACTCGAGCTTCAGAATGTGGAGCTCGCAAGGGCTTACCAGGGAATTCTTGCCGAGAATACGCAGCTGAAGGAGAAGTTGCTCGCCGCGGAGGGTAGGGTGGTGAGTCATCTACAGTCCCCACTTCCTTTTTCCCCTAGCCCTTTCATCTCTCTAACTGGACTTGCTCGCAGGATGTCGAGGTCGCCGGGAGGGCCAGCGCTCGCATCAAGGATTTGGAGAGCGAGGTGGCCGGGTTGAAGACCCTAAACAGCGACCTTACCCGCGTCGTTGTTCCCCCCTCGCCTCGCCATTTGAAAGAAGACCGGCGAGCGCGAGACGAAGAAATCCGTGTGGGATCGATAGAGTCGGCTCGCTACATTTTCTCGGTGGCGAAGGCAATCGGCATTTTGGCGGATGATGCGGCCGACATGACTCTAGAAGACATCGTCCCGGAGCTCTTCCTCCCTCTTCCGCCAGTGAAGGATAGTGACGAAGAAGAAGGATCCGCGGACGATTCCTGAATCTCGCTGCTACATCCCCTTTTGTGTTTGTAATTTTTGATTGGCGAGGTCGCCACAAATTGTAACTGAACTATAAAGTGTTGAATGCAAATTTTGCTTTGCTCATCTTGCCCGCCTTTCCTGTCTTGTTATTTTCATGCATTGAATGTCTCGCCCTTGTTTATCTCATCCTCAGTCTTCGCGGAGGTCATTCTCGCCATGATTGTTTTCGCTCCACGCGTTATTGAATAGATAGGTGTAGGGTACTTTGGCTACTCGGGCCTTTCGTTGGTTGCCTTAGGATTATTACCCGTTTAATCCCACGTATTTTCTCTAGGCTTCGCAAGGCATTTTTTCCCCTTGGCGAGGGCTCCCTCCTTACCTAGTGCCGGCGACCTTTTTGCCGAGGATCAGATGCATGATATGGATCCTCGCCAATCACATAGTATTGTACGCGACCTTTTTTAGTCGAGCGAGCCGGCCCAACGAGCGAGAAGGAGTTGGCCATTGCAAAGACCTGTCCTCCTTCCGGCCTCTCCAGAGATCAACCAGAACCCCCCGTCTAGGTGAGAGCCCGGGAGCGGAATCGATCTGGGGCAATCCAGCACCAATATTTCCAACCTTGCCAGCCTCTCCAGAGATCAACCAGAACCCCCCGTCTAGGTGAGAGCCCGGGAGCGGAATCGATCTGGGGCAATCCAGCACCAATATTTCCAACCTTGCCAGCCTCTCCAGAGATCAACCAGAACCCCCCGTCTAGGTGAGAGCCCGGGAGCGGAATCGATCTGGGGCAATCCAGCACCAATATTTCCAACCTTGCCAGCCTCTCCAGAGATCAACCAGAACCCCCCGTCTAGGTGAGAGCCCGGGAGCGGAATCGATCTGGGGCAATCCAGCACCAATATTTCCAACCTTGCCAGCCTCTCCAGAGATCAACCAGAACCCCCCGTCTAGGTGAGAGCCCGGGAGCGGAATCGATCTGGGGCAATCCAGCACCAATATTTCCAACCTTGCCAGCCTCTCCAGAGATCAACCAGAACCCCCCGTCTAGGTGAGAGCCCGGGAGCGGAATCGATCTGGGGCAATCCAGCACCAATATTTCCAACCTTGCCAGCCTCTCCAGAGATCAACCAGAACCCCCCGTCTAGGTGAGAGCCCGGGAGCGGAATCGATCTGGGGCAATCCAGCACCAATATTTCCAACCTTGCCAGCCTCTCCAGAGATCAACCAGAACCCCCCGTCTAGGTGAGAGCCCGGGAGCGGAATCGATCTGGGGCAATCCAGCACCAATATTTCCAACCTTGCTAGCCTCTCCAGAGATCAACCAGAACCCCCCGTCTAGGTGAGAGCCCGGGAGCGGAATCGATCTGGGGCAATCCAGCACCAATATTTCCAACCTTGCCAGCCTCTCCAGAGATCAACCAGAACCCCCCGTCTAGGTGAGAGCCCGGGAGCGGAATCGATCTGGGGCAATCCAGCACCAATATTTCCAACCTTGCCAGCCTCTCCAGAGATCAACCAGAACCCCCCGTCTAGGTGAGAGCCCGGGAGCGGAATCGATCTGGGGCAATCCAGCACCAATATTTCCAACCTTAGTACCGCAGCAGTTGAAAGCATAACGAATGAGAGTGAGATGTTGATTGGATAACAAAATAAAGTTTTCAAGGGTAGAATCGTTTCAAATCATCCCCACTCCGAGCCCGGTCAAGGGGTATCCCTTCCACATCCTAGAGGTGATACCCCCCCCGACTTGAGCACCTCGCTTACAATATACGGGCCTTCCCAGTTGGGGTTAAGCTTACCCACTGTGGCCCCCCTGCCGGCCGCATCGACCTTTTTCAGGACTAGGTCCCCTTTCTGGAAGTGCTTGATCCGGATATGTTTGTCAAAATATCGAGCCATCCGCCTCTTGACCTCTTCCTGCCTGATGGTGGCCAGGTCCCGTAGTTCTTCCACCAGGTCCAAGGATAGCCTCTGCTCGGCATTGTTACCTTCTAGCCACCCTTTATCCCCCTCGCATGCAGCGGTCACCCGGGGGGTCTTTACCTCGAACTCTATGGGGAGAACGGCCTCGGACCCGTGGGAGAGCTTGAATGGAGTCTCCCCGGTGGCGGTGTTCGGAGTAGTCCTCATGGCCCAGAGGACGGAGGGTAGTTGTTCCACCCAAATTCCTCGTAGGTTTTCCACTTTCTTTTTTAGCAGGTTGACGATTATCTTGTTCGCCGCCTCCACTTGCCCATTGCTCCTCGGGTGGTGGACTGAAGCAAACCTGAGGTCAATGCCGAGCTGAGTGCAAAAGCCGACAAACTCTTCACTCGCAAACTGTGGCCCATTGTCCGTTACTATAGCTAGAGGGAGTCCATGTCTGCAGATTATTTCCCCCGACACAAAATTCCTTACAACCTGAGAGGTTACCTTGGCTAGTGCCTTCACCTCTACCCACTTGGAGAAGTAGTCGATCATGACCAGCAGGAACTTCCTCTGGCCGCTGGCTTGGGGAAAGGGGCCGACCAGGTCCAACCCCCATATGGCGAAGGGCCAGGGGGCCGTGATGGTCCGGAGCCGTTGAGCGGGGAGGAGTTGGAGCGGAGCATAGAGTTGGCACTTCTGACACTTTCTTGTGAACTCTGCCGCATCCTTGCTGAGAGTGGGCCAGAAGTAGCCTTGTCTCAACACCCTCCCTTCCAGGGTCCGACTCCCAGAGTGACTGCCGCATTCCCCGGAGTGGATTTCCTCCAGCACCCTCGGGACCTCCTTCTCGGAGACACAACGAGCCAGGAGTCCCGAGAGAGTCTTTCTATATAGCCCCCCTGCATGCAAAGAGTAATATGCGGACTTATACCTGAAGCGCCTCTTGTCCACACCCTCTCCAGGGAACTGTCCGGAGGATAGGAAGGTGATGAATGGATCCATCCATGAGGCCTGCTGATCCACTTCCATCGACTCTCCCTCCTCGATGGAGGGCCGGAAGAGTTCCGAAGTCGTTCCCCCCGCTCGAGGACCGAACTTGGCTAGGAGGTCCGCCTGGGTGCTCTCCTCCCTCGGCACATGTTTGATTGAGAAGGTGTGGAACTGCCCGATGACTCCCTTAACCTTCTCCAGGTATAGTAGGAGGGTTGGATCCTTTGCTTCAAACTCTCCTTTGATCTGGCATGCCACCACCATGGAGTCTGTGGAGACCTCCACGTCCTGCACACCCAGTTCCCGGGCCAGCCGAAGGCCCACTATCACTGCTTCGTACTCCGCCTGGTTGTTGGTGATCGGGAAACGGATGTTTAAGGCTTGCTCAATCCGAGTCCCCTGAGGACTTACCAGGACTATTCCCCCCCCCCCCCCCCCCCCCGAAGGAGTGTTTTCCCGACGCTCCGTCCACCAACATCTTCCATGCTTCCGGGGGAGGTGGCTCGTGCTCCCCCACTTCGGCCGCGTAGTCGGCCATGAAGTCTGCCACTGCTTGAGCCCTGATGGATGTCCTGGGTACGAAGGTGATATTGAACTCGCTTAACTCCACGGACCACTTTGCCAACCTTCCTGAGTGTTCCACCCCTTCCATGATTTTGCGGAGCGGATGGTCGGTCACTACTTTAATTGAATGGGCCTGAAAGTAAGGCCGAAGCCTCCGGGCCGATACCACCAAGGCGAAGGCTAACTTTTCTAGGATTGGGTATCGGAGTTCCGCCTTCTTCAGCACTCGGCTAACATAGTAGATTGGGAACTGTTTCTTCCCCTCCTCCCGGATTAGCACGGAACTTACTGCCTCGGATCCTACCCCTAGGTATAGAGATAGGTCCTCTCCTGGTCTCGGTCCCTGGAGCAGAGGGGTTTGAGTGAGCTGTTCTTTCAGGGCTTGGAAGGCCCTCTCGCATTCCGGGGTCCATTCGAACTTCTTGTTTCCCCGCAGTACTTTGAAAAAAGGTGCACATTTTTCTCCCGCCTTGGAGAGGAATCTACTGAGCCCAGCCAATTTCCCTGTGAGGCTCTGGACCTCCTTCGGGTTCCTCGGCGACTCTAATTCCATCACCGCTTTAACTTTGTCCGGGTTGGGCTCCACTCCCGTGGGGGTGAGCAAATGGCCCAAGAACTTCCCTCGGCTTGCCCCGAAGACACACTTCAAGGGATTGAGTTTCATCTTGTACCGCCGCAGGGTCCCAAATGTCTCTTTGAGGTCTCGGAGGTGGGTCCCGAGGTCTCGGCTCTTAACCATGAGGTCGTCGACATAGACCTCTAAATTTCTTCCTTTCTGTTCGCGGAAGACCCTATCCATCATCCTTTGGTATGTTGCCCCTGCGTTCTTGAGCCCGAAGGGCATCATCTTATAGCAATAACATCCATCCCCCGTGATGAAGGAAACGTCCTTAATGTCCGGGGGATGCATGCGGATTTGATGGTAACCTGAAAAAGCATCTCCACCCTTCTTCACCATAACGACATTGGAGACCCAGCCTGGATACTGGATCTCCGATACAAATCCGGCCTGCAGGAGTTTGCCCACCTCCTCGCGGATGGGCCCTTCTAGCTTGTCTGCGACGGCCCTCCTCTTCTGGCGGATGGGGCGGGCACCGGGGTCGAGGTTGAGGCGATGGCACGCCACATCCGCGTCGATCCCGGGCATTTCTGCGGCGCTCCAAGCGAAGACGTCCACGTTCTGCTGCGCGCAAGCCAGAATCTCCGCTTGATCTCCTGGGCTGAGTCCTCCGCTGACCCGGACTTCTTCCACCACCCCCAGCCGGGTGATGACCTCGAGCTCCACGACCTCGTCCACGGCCTCCAACCGGGACTGCTCCTCCCAAGCCTTTTCTTCCTCGGCACAAGCGGGAGCCGGGATCTCTTCCTCGACTCCCTCTCCTAACACCATCATCTCTTCCGCCCTTTCCTCCTGGGCCTTCTCCTCTTCTTCCTCTCTCTCCGCCCGGGGTATCTCAGCCACCCCTTCCTGGGCATGAACTTCACCTCCCTTCTTCTCTTCAGCCACCCCCCGACCTCCGGCTTCGGCTACCTCCTCCATCACCTTATCCCACTCCTCGGCTTCTCCCATCCAGGAGATGGTGTTGACGGCCGTCACGTAGCACTGTCTTGCTACCTTGGGATCCCCCCTGACCCGCACCTGGACCCCTCCGTCGTTGAACTTGAGGCACTGATGAAAAGTGGAAGGGACGCAACGGAACGCGCTGATGAGTGGCCGTCCGAAGATGGCGCTGTAACTGCTCGGGGCGTCCACTATGACAAAGCGACAGTTCCGAGACTGCCCACCCAGGGTCACATGGAGCCCTACCCCTCCTTCTACTTCCTTCCTCTCTCCCGAAAATCCGAACAGAGGGCCATCCGAGGCCAACACCCTTCTGGGCTCCACCTCCATCTTGTCGAATGCCTTCTTGAAGATGACATTGACCGAACTCCCATTGTCCACTAGGATTCGGGAGACGGTGAAGTTCTCGATCGCCGTCTGGATGACCAGCGCGTCGCAGAACGGGTCTTCGTAGCTCGGCATGTCCTTCTGGGTGAAAATAATTTTTTCGGCTGGGGGCGGAGCGGTGGATGTTGACGCTACGCTCCGGCGGTAGATGGTATGGAGACTGGCCTTGCGGGTTGCCTCCACCCCTACCCCCCCATGGATCACTCCGATCCCTCCTCTATTCCCCAGATCCGCTCTATCCTCACATCTTTCCTCCTCCTCCTCCCGAGGTTCCACCTCCACGATCCTTAACGGTTGCTGCTGTGGTGGCGCGGGCGCTCTGCCCCTCTTCACCTCCAGGAACTCCGGACAGGTGTCCGTGGAGTGGCCTTCCACATCGTGGAAGATGCAATAGGGCACCGCCGCTTCCCTTGCCCCGGTCTCTGCCACCCTATTCCTTCTTCTCCTAGCGGCCGCCGTTTCCGCTTCTCCCCCCCTTCCCCTTCCTCTTCCCCGGCCAATTGCCATGGCCTGTTGAGGCGGGGGAGGTAACTGCATCGGGCCCTGCCTCCACCCCAACTGGGGGGGTCTCCATTGACCTTCGAAACGGTTACCCCTTCCTGGGCCGTAACCCCTTCCCTGCCCCTGCATTCCCCCACCTTGCGGCCTCCATCCCCCCTCCGGGGCCCGGGGCTCTTCCCTTCTTCTGACCTCTTGCTGTCTCATTTCCGGCTCACTGAGCTTTGCTAGCCTCTTGGTGAACTCTGGGTTGGCTTCTTCGCTTGCTACTTCCTCTGCCACCCTCTCCATCAGCTCCTCATAGGAGACGGGGGCCTTCCTCTTCAACGCCATCTTGAAAAAACTTTCCTTCAACCCGACCGTGAAGGCGAGTTGAAGTGCAAACCCAGGCACCTCCTGAGTGAGCTGAACTTCCTCCTGGAACCGATCCGCATACTGAGCCAACGTCTCCCTGGACTCCTGCTTCACCGCGAAGAGGGAATCAGCGTCCTTCTTCCTCCTTTTTGAAGTTGAAAATCTCAACAAAAAACTTCGGCGCAGGTCCTCGAATGCGTAGATAGTGCCTGCCGGGAGTGAATGAAACCAGTCCCTGGCCTTCTCTTTGAGAGTGACGGCGAAGAGACGACACTTGAAGGCATCGGACATCGGCCTGATGGAGACCGAGTCCTCGAAAGACTGCAGATGCTGAACTGGGTCATCTCTTCCGTTGTAGTACACTCTATCCCATTCTCCGAATCCCGCTGGAACGGGCGCAGACAACACCAACTCGCAGAAGGGACTTCCCCCTCCTGCCATCTTTTCTCGCTCGGCTCGCGGACCTAGCTCGCTCGCCAAGCTTGGGATCGCACTCGCGAGGGCGACGCTCGCCGGAACCACCCCGACTGTCGCCGCATCCCCCTGGCGCGCGCTCGCCTGCGTCGCGCTCGCTGGAGCAGAGCTTGTCGGCACCGAACTCGCCGGCACGGGGCTCGCCAACACCGGGCTCGCCGGACTGGCGAACAGCACTCGCCCTTCCCTATCACATCCTGGTTCAACGACGACTTCTTTTCCAGCCCTTCCTCCTGGTGCCCTCTCGCCGACTGCTGTTGGGGGGGTGGTCGCCTGAGGTGTCGGGGTCGCAAACTCACTTCGCAGAGCCGTGACCGTGAACCCTAAGGTGTCGAGCACCTCCTTTCGGAAATCCGCGAACATCCTAGCCATTGCTTCCTGAGGGGTCTCGCCGAACTCCTCGCCCTGCTCTTCATCCCCAGCCATAACTCTTCCTTGGGACTTTCTTGAACCAGCCGCGCTCCACGCTCACCGCACCAAAATGTTGAAACCGATTTCTTGGTCTCTTGTGGAGTTCGGGGCCCTCACCGAAATGAGAGGCAGCTAGCCCCTACCGGTCCCTCGGGAGAGGTAAGGCCGACGATTTGAGCAAAGAACAAAGACCCTAGTCTCAGCGAGGAGGTCCATCCACTAACCCGGAAGATCGTTGAGCGCTTCCCCTCCCAAGCCAAAGCTAAGACTCGGGCACCTTGGAGAGCTAGAGAGCCCAAACCAAAGCGACCTAAGGAGAGAAGAGCTCAAAGATAATGAACCGGTCCTTCTCCAAGGTGCCCATTGAGGTCTATTTATAGATTTTAGTTTTGTGGTCTGTCAATAACCAAATCCCGCTATCCATTCTCACTATCCGCACACCGGATTGGTCTGCTAACAGCCAGACTCCGCTGTTCGGAGAGGCTAAACGCAGACCACCGGGGGCCTCTTGGTAAAAATCCCTTCCGGGACTCTTACGGGGCGAGCCAGCCCGCTTCGCGACCTCCCTCGCGAGTGGAGCTCGCGAGCCTCTGGGTCGACGAACCCCAGAGGTATTATCGGCACATTACATGGCTCGCTCGCCTGTACTACCTCGGCGAGTCCCAGGATGACTATCCGCTCTCCCCCTAGGCGGGCTCGCCTAGCGAACTCCTTCCTCAACTGGTTGGGCTCGCCAATTGCGACCCGGCCAAGCCCCAAAATGGCTATCCGCACCCCAAAATGGCTAACTGCACCACAAAATGGCTAACTGTACCCCAGGTGGGTCTGCTAACAACCAAGCTCCGCTGCTTGAGAACGTTACGATCGGAGCTCTTGCCTGCCTTCTCGCGGATCCTGTCCGCGACCCCTCCTCGCGGGGGTAGCGTTGCGAGAACCCCGCTGAAGGAGCTCTCGCGAGCTCTCTCGCGAGTACCGCCAGCGGCATCCCCTTTGGAGGGTTGCCTTGCGAGGACCGCGCCAGCCCATTGTGGTGGTCTGCTGAGGTCTCGTCGGCTGGGGGTTGATCTTAGCGAGGTCTGGATCTCGCCACTCCCGTCTCGCTTGATTTCTTTATCCGGCGAATATCGGGGTTGTACACTTGTCGCTAAGGCTGTGATAGAGAATTTCACAGTCGAAAGGAATCTAGTAGATACTGGAAGCTCGGTAAACTTATTGTTCAAGCCTACCTTCGAAGTCCTGAAGACTGGGAAGCAAATGCTTTCCAAGGAAGGACCCCTTTATGGATTCTCAGGAGAAATGAAGGAGGTCGAAGGGAGAGTTTCTCTAACTGTGATGATGGGTAGGATCATTAAGCAAGCCGAATTCGTAGTAGTATATGTTCCTAGCAGCTACTTCACAATTTTTGGTAGACCCATCCTCAATCAGTACAGGGCCATAGTCTCTACTTTCCATCTTGCCCTCAAATTCTCTGCCCATGGGAAGCAATTTAGGGTTAGGAGCGACCCTAAGCTGGCCCGGGAATGCTATGTCAAGACTGTTAGCTTTGTCGACATAGGTTCTCAGTTAGAAGTAAAAGATGAAGTGTTGATACCTCTAAGTTCTAAATAAGGGGATCTCAGTACTTGATTTTGAGATCAATTTTATCTGATGATTGTCCTCTTGCTTTTTAGCTATTAAACTCCCCTGAACCTTTTCAATACTATTTTTTGTAAATGAATCTGTTTTAATAAAATGTGCCTCTTCTCCATTTGTTTTTAACAACTATTATGTCGTTTAATTTGAACTAATTTCTGGTCATTTATTTTTTTACCTTATTGACCACCTTTCTAAAAACCACTTGGCTGTTCTCTTCAGCTTATTTCTTCGACACACTCAGATACAAAATGGAAGCTTCGGAAGAATCCATTTTGGAAGAACAAGAGGTTGAGATTAAAAAGTAGAGCTGGGGGAACTCATTTTGAATCCACCCAGGGTATCCAGGTTATTCCAATTAAAGGAGATGAAGGCAAAATGCTTTCAATTAACGCAGAACATTTCGAAATTGAGAAGAAGGAGTTAATAGCTTGCTTATTTGGAAACATAGACATGTTCGCTTGGTCAGCAAATGACATGCCAGGGATGGATGTTGATATAGCTTGCCATCATTTGAACATAGATCTAGCCTTCAAACCAGTTGTTCAGAAGAAATGAGCAGTGGCAGTTACTTTAGCTGAGCCTATTAGAGAAGAAGTCCAAAAGATTCTCAAAGCTAGTTTTATTCAGGAGGTTCAATATCCTGATTGGGTCTCAAATGTGGTTATGGTAAAAAAGCCCGGTGGTAAGTGGAGAATGTGTGTAGACTTCACTAAACTCAACAAGGCTTGCCCAAAGGATTGTTATCCCTTGCCCCGGATAGATTATTTGGTTGATTCAGCAGTTGGATTTCCCTACATGAGCTTCCTAGATGCTTTTTCAAGCTATCATCAAATCAAAATGCATAAGCCAGATATTCCTCATACCTCTTTTATAACAAATGATGGGTGTTTTTGTTATAAGGTAATGCCTTTTGGTTTGAAGAATGCAGGTGCAACCTATCAAAGAATGATGGATTTCGTATTCAAGAAGCAGAAGAGTAGAAATCTTGAAGTGTATGTGGATGATCTTCTTATCCAGAGTAATCAGTTTCCAGTTCACTTAAGAGATCTTGAAGAAACTTTCTCAACGCTCTGAATGTTCAATATGAGGCTGAACCCATTAAAGTGTATATTTGGAGCTAGCAAGGGTAAATTCTTAGGTCATCTTCTAACTCCAAAAGGCCTTGAGCCTAATCCAGATAAGGTAAAGGCAATCCTTGAAATGGTACCTCCGAGGTCGCTAAAGGAAGTTCAGCAGCTTGGAGGCAGAATGGCAGGGTTGAGCCGATTTATATCTCGATCAGGAGATAAAAGTTATCCCTTCTTCAGGATTCTCAGAAAATCTTCCAAGCTCGAATGGACCAAGGAGTGTGATTTAGCATTCAATCAGCTAAAGAGACATTTAACTTCGACTCCTCTTCTCCAGATCCCTCGTGAGGGAGAAAACTTATTTTTTTATTTAGGTGTTGGAGCTGATGCGGTTAGCTCAATCTTAGTCAGAGAAGAAAAGAAGAAACAATTTCCGGTTTATTATGTCAGTAGGATTCTAAAGGATGCGGAAAGCAGATATTCAATATTAGAGAAACTTGCTTTCGCTCTTATCATTTCAGCTAGAAAGCTCAGACCTTATTTCCAAGCTCATTCTATTGATGTAGTCACGGATTTACCTCTGAAGAGTCTGCTAGAAAAACCAGAACACTCAGGCAGATTGGCTAAATGGGCTATCGAGTAAAGTGAATTTAGTATCTCCTATGTTCCTCGAGTAGCAATTAAAGTACATGTATTAGCAGACTTCTTAATTAACGCAACAAGCTACGAATTTGAGGAGGATATCAGAAAGCCTATTCCTTTGACAGTTTATGTTGATGGAGCTTCAGGAAAAGGTTCTTCAGATGTGGGAATAGTCATGATTAATCCAAATGGGATCAGATTAAATCAAGCTCTGAGGTTTCATTTTCCGGTCACCAATAACTAGGCAGAATATGAAGCTCTCTTAGCAGGACTTCGTTTTTCCAAGGAATTGGGTATTGAGGATATCGAGGTTAACAAGGATTCTTTAGTTATGGCATCTCAGGTAAATTGTACCTACGAAACTAAGGAACTAGTCTTAAAGAAATATCAGAAGATAGTGAAGCAAGTGATTGGGAAGTTGAAGAGTTTTACTATTCAACACATCCCGCGATCAAAAAATTCAGATGCTGATCACCTAGCTAAATTCGGGTTAGTATCAGGAGGAACCACTTCAGATCTATTCCATCCAGCGATTGAGGAAGAGTCAGTGATGCAGATCGATCGTAAATCTTCCTGGATGGATCCTTTTATCTTATATCTATCATCAGGGAAATTTCATGCTAGTGTCAAAGACAAGAAAAGGTTCAGATTAAAGTCAGCTTGTTATTATCTTATTTCAGGTATCTTATATCAAAAAACTTTTTTATCTCCCTTATCCAAATGTGTCTCAGAAGAAGATGTTCCGGTTGTTCTCCGATCAGGACATTCAGGTGAATGTGGCAGTCATTTAGGTGCAAGGACTCTGGAAAAAAGATTTCTGAGGCAAGGATATTTTTGGCCCAAGATAACGAAAGATGTTGATGACTACGCAAAGAAGTGTATTCAATGTCAGAAATTTACTCCGCTCCGGCATCAACCTGCCCAGCAGTTGAAATCCATTATGACTCCTTGGCCAGTCGCAGTATGGGGGATGGATCTTCTTGGGCCTTTTCCCACTGCAAGCGGGCAAAGACGTTTCAGTCTTGTTATGATAGATTACTTCAGCAAATGGATTGAGGCAAAAGCTTTAGCAAAAACAACTACTCGGATAGTAAAGAGTTCTAGGGAGATATTATCTGCAGGCATGGGATTCATATGGCCATAATAATAAACAATGGGCCTCAGTTTAATAATTCAGAAATGATCAACTTCTGTGATGGATTAGGAATTGAGCTTTGATTCGCATCAGTCCATCATCCTAGAAGTAATGGACATGTGGAAGCAGCTAATAAATGTATCCTAAATCTCCTCAAGAAGAAAGTAGAAAATATCAGGGGCAATTGGGCAGAACAGCTCCCAACAGTTCTTTGGACTCTCAGAACTACCCCAGCGGGTGCAACTGGTGAAACTCCCTTTAAATTATCTCATGGTTCAGAAGCTCTAATTCCAATTGAGTTTGAAGTAAAAAGTCCTAGGGTTTTATTAGCTCAACAAGGTAAAGACACCTGGATAGAAGACAATAATGAAGATCTCAGATATAGTCTCGATCTAATGGAAGAATTGAGAGATGAAGCCATGATAAGGCAAGAAGAGATAAAAAGAAGAATGGAAAGATACTTCGATAAAAATATAAGGGTCATATAATTCATTATTGGGGACCTGGTTTTAAAGAAGGTCGATTCAGAAGCTAGGTCCGGCTCAGTTGGCAAGTTAAACCCAAATTGGGCAGGTCCTTATATCATTCAAGAAGTGTAGAAAAATGGGGCTTATCGCCTCAACACTTATGATGGAAGTGAGATAGCCAACACCTGGAGTGGAGATGACTTGAAGCGCTTTTTCTCTTAACAAGCTTCTCATTTTTCTCTCTCCCCTTTAAAAAATAATGTATTCATCTCCACGAAACATTTATTCAATAAAAATACTGTCACTACTTTTTCCTATGTGTTTTGAAAAGACCCCCTAAGGTAGAAATAAGATACAAATTTGAGTCACACCAAGGCAGATATCGCTGGATCACACATGAACCCCCATGAATTGACGATGAGCGTAACACCTACATTGACCACGGATTGAGGGGAGATTTTGCTTCTGTGTAGCAGTAGCTCACCAATCTCATTTCAGAGGGTTCTATGTGATATCACGGATCTTGGACAATATGTGAGCACATCACTGCATCAAGGGAGGTCTTGGTGAATGCCACCTATGTCGTGCCTTCAGATAGTGGCATCAGGCCGTCATATCTTGTTAAACTCGAATATTACTTTGTTGTTCCATCTTAAGATAAGTTTTATCTCAGAAAGGGAAAGTATCCAACTACTTAAGAGTTCTAGACCATTATAGTCAACTCTCCCCTGAACCCTTACCGAAAGGGTCACTTCGTCTGTTTCTCATCTTATGATCGTGCAAAGATCATCTCATCTATTCTCCCACTTAAGACCATAAAGTCATTTCCTTCTCTCTCTCATCCAGAAGTAGCAAGGCTTTAATGATCTTTCTGGGGAAAAAAATAATATGGTCGCTTCTCAGATTATGATACTTTCCATTCTCTAAGACCGAGCGACCTCAAGAGCTTCTGCTTCGAACAAAGATAGCCTCGACATTCTTAAAATCGAACGGTCTCTGTTTTAGACTGCCACAGGAAAATCTTTTCAATGAAGCAGTCTCAGGATTCTCTGGGTCTCAATATTCTGAAGACTATCATCTAAAATCACGAAGCCGAAGTGATCGAAATGTCGAGATCGCTAGTATCAAAATTTAAGTGTTTATACATACTTAATTATGTTATGAGCAGGAGAGATTTACATATTAGAAGCCGCTATACCTTATTCAGTAATCTTCATGATGAAAAAAGCGATCAGCTAGCTCCGAGGCGTGATTCAGAATGGCCGAATACAAGAAGGATTGGGTGCATAAAGTAAAGCAAGTAGAATGACTAAATCGGTCTTAAGACCGCTCAGTATCGATTCCAGTTCGTTTAATCATTATGAAAATCATTTGTGAGGATTATTCTACCTCACATAAAATAGCAGAGGATTAAATAAATATAAAACAAGATGCTACGAACAAATAAAGGTATGCAAAAATTCCATTCCATTTCTATTTCATTTTAAATTTAATTACAGATATAACAAATAAGAACCTGACCGCTACATCAAAAGTTAAGTATATCGAGAAAATAATATATATCCATTTATTTCTTCTTCTTCTTGGAGGGAGGGTCTTCATCCTCAGATGAGCTGGAGTCAGCACTAGCTTCGCTCGAGCTGGAGGATTTCTCCTGGGAGCAAATATCTGACTTTGTCGCCGAACTCAGCTCTTCATCTGGATCAAACTGGCTACCACTCTGCTCATCTCCACCTCTATCCATCGGCAGGTCAAAATTGGCATTAAGGAAATTCTCCAGGGCATCAAAACTAAGGGCATCAAATTCGGCCTGCGTGACCGCTCGGTCTCCTCGCAGATCGCCCTGCCTCCTCTCACCTTCTCCTTCATACTCAACTCCAGGCTCACCCTTGTCTTCCTCTCTTTCCTTTCCCTCTGCCTCCTTTTCTTCTTCAAGAATTTCTTCTTCGTCCTTTTCCTCTACCACTCTTTCTTCATCAAAAAATTCTTCTTCTTCCACCCCCTCTTCCCTTTCCGCCTGAAGAGCAGCGGCCTTAGGAAATAGGGATAAGAAGCTGGCATCCTCTGAAATTTGAGCACCATTATCTCGCAATTTAGAGATGGTCATTTCAACCGCTTCACTTATTTCTGTCAGCATCACTTTTTGGTAAGCTGGATTATTTTCATCATACATCTCATTCTTTTTTTTCTGCAAGGAAAATTACATGTTAGATCGCTCGAACTGAAAAAATAATAATAAGGAAGAGATCAGACCGCGCGAGCTAAATTACCTCCAGCTCGGCCTAAATAGCCATATTCTCCTGCATATACCTACGCAGTAACCTTCCCATCTGATGGGAGAAAACCTGATGCCTGAGGCCAGTCTGCGAACACATATCTGGGATAAGGTTGTCTTCCCAGCTATAAACTTCCTTGAAGTTTTGATCGCCATACAAAGCAGCCGAGACTGCCCCGGCATGACGGGAAAGCTCGCCGCCCCAGTTTGGGAGACATGTGGAACCCCCCCCCCCCCCCCCCCCCACGATTCCCTTTAACATATCACTTCATGAGCGGTCTCCCTTGAGTGTCTGTCATGGAATTTATATATCCATATAAGTCAAAGGGTCTATCAGAATAGCCCAAAGAGTCAGCGGTCTAGGAGTGATATCGATCTTGATCTCTCTTCAGCCTCCTCTCCCTCAGGGTAAGCTCACCTTCCGGGACATAAGGTAAGGTAAGGGGTACTTGTAAGATCGCTGCAGGAAAATGTTTTTTCTTTAGTTAAAATATTTGTAAGAAGCGGTCAGGACATAGAGATCGTGGGAACTCACTGTCTTTTCGTTTGACGAAGGAAACTTGAGCCCAAAGTCCAAGGTAATGACCCAGACCGGCCTTATGATCCTTGAGCATCTCTTTTATCTACTTTTCAACTTCAGAGAGGGCTTTGGTTTTCGAAAGACCGATTCATCTCAGAGCGTGGGGTAAGTTCGATGATCCCCTAACCGCCCCTGAAAGATCAGATATCTCTCCACCCAATTTGGGACCTTGTTGGGAAGATTAAGTACCTTCAGACCGCTGCAGGTGAAATATAGCAGGCCTTTGAAGTCTTCTTTTCTCGAGCCTTCTTTCAGGATTTTTAGGGTGAAAAGAGACCTGAATAGATCCAGGGTGAACCTAACTCTGGTCGATCGCAAATAACAAATGTAAGTACGGTGCAATAGAATAAGGAGGAAGCTGTCTGGGCACGAGACCATAAAATCTAAAAATCTTCCTTATCTCCCAGGGCAAAGGGAAACAGAAGCCATGATAAAAATGAACAATAGGTATTGCGATCTCATTCTCCCCGCAGAAGTTAAGGCGTTCACCTGTGGCGGCAGGCGAATCATAATTTGCGAGCTCATGGGGTAGTCCCTCAGAAAATCAAGAAACTTAGCTTGAGAGAGTCGGCAAGGCCGCTGCTCAGACTCAAGAAAAATTTTGCAGGAACCAGCTCATGCGGACACCATCCTTCGAGAAATTCAGACCGCTTGAGTGAAGAATTCCAGAAGAGCGTATTTAATAAGGCCACCAACCGGATATTTATAGTTTCAGAGGCCATCAAGGTATAATCATTACAAAATATAGAACTAGAGATCGCTGATTAAGTTCGTGCAAGCTCGGATAAGAATTCAAAAATTTTGAACTATGACCGTAGCAGAAAAATTGCACAAATAAAAAGTCAGACCAAGCGATCTCAGAACAGACTTTCTGTAAGGTAAAAATAGATAAAAGCAGAAGATGAAAGCATGAAGTAAAATTAACTGCAACATAAATATATACCATAGTAATAGATCTCAAAACTATCAAACGAATTTCTCAGTTCATTATACAAACCACAAATAGAAAAAATTGTAAACAATTTTGGAGGATCTTTCTTCTTTCCTAAGAGTGCCACCCTGTTTTGAAGCTTGTTGACCGTCGTGAGTGTCATGCAAATGCCTGTGTTAGCATCAACAACATATCGCTGGAGATCACCAGAATCTCACTTCAGCTCATCCCAGTTAATGATTTCCTCCTGGTCCGCACGATCATCAGGAGCAGCGTTTGACGATCCCGCAAGCAAATGAGCAGAAAAGCATGTCCTCGGTTTAGAAAATGCGGTATGTAAAGCATCGGCCTTTCCCTTGAAGAAAATCATCTCCTCCTTGGATTCGTGAAGTCTTCTTCGGAGATCGACCATCTCCTCTTCCAGTTTCTTCCTGACTTCTTTTTCTCGCTGTTCGAGCGACTTCCTCTGATCGTTTAATTTTTGTTCATTTTGACCTGAGGCCGCGCTAAGTGCTTTAACAGCATCCTCCTCCATGATCTTAGAAGCTAACAACGCACCATCTTTCTCCAGCAACCTTCTCTCAAGCTCTCTCTCCCGGACCTGGAATGCATGAACCACCTGCATAAAAGGAGATGCAAGTACTGGAGGAAGAGGTAGATTGGTTTGAGGGGTGGCCAACCCAGTCTCTTCCAGCAACCTTTGTGCCTCCTCATTTCTCCTATGGTCAGGAAAGAAGTTCTATCAGCAATGGTCAAAAAGGAAGATTAGCAAACATGGCATCCATACTTGGAGAAGTAGAAATAGGGCGGACAGGAAAGTTATCCCGAGCGGCCTCAGAGACCGCAGATGCAGAGTCTAAAATCAGACCACTCGGACGCCTTCGACGCTCAAGGTCTATCTTTTCTAACTGTCTTTTTATTTTACCGATCTCCTTCTTTTCTTCGTCGTTTCAGCTCTTTAGAGCTAAGAAGAATGTCATCGGTCTCAATTAGAACGACCTCACGTCGTCGAACCGGTGATTGTGGCCTAATATATATAGGCAGAGAGATATCAAGTGGAGCGGTCAAGTAAGGCTTACCAGCCCGGATCGCAGAGATGGCAACCGCGCGGTCTGCTGCCTGCCTCGTCACATTAGTATCATCCTCAGAGGTCAGAAATTTTTTGTCAAAAAGAATCTCTTTTTCTTGGTGCAGCTGAGCTTCCAAGTCAAGATGCCCTTCTTTCTCTTCCTCATTTTTCCTCTCCTTTTTCCCCTTCTTCACGATCTTCTTCTTCTTCTCGTTCATTTTCCTCCTGGGTAGAAATGAAGATCGTCCTAGCCTCTATTGAGATCGCGCTGACCTTCTCAAGGTCGTCCTTTCTTTTCTTTCTTTTCCTTTTTTCGGATCCACCCCCCTTGGATCTCCTTTCCTCTCTTCTCCTCTTTTTACTTTTCTTTTCTTTTTTCCTCTCCTCTTTCTCCTCTTCTTCTTTCCCTTCTTCCTCTCCATCTTCGTCCTTTAGTCCCGGGACCTGACTATGAGACCGCGCGGTCTCAGCATTAGTTATCGTGATCGTACTTTTAGTTGTTGTGATATCCTCTTCAGAAGCATCGAGCTTCTTTTCAGGATCGATCTCTAAGTTCTCTTTTAAATACTTTTTTCTTCTCCTCTTCTTTCTTTTTCTTTTCCTCTTCTTCCTGTTTCTTTTTTTCCTCCTTCTTCTTTTCTTCATCCTCCTTTCTCTTCTGCTCCTTTTCTTCCTTTTGCCGATGTATCTCATCGTCTAGAGAAGCCCTAGACTGTTTATCTATCAGCTCTATCCTCTTCTTCTCCAGAGCAGCTCGATCCAGTTGGCCCTCAGTCTTGACGACGACAGGAACAGCCGGTGAATAGCTTCCCGGATCAAATAAAGATCTAGATCGCTCGTTCTCAAAGGGGTCAAGGGACTACAAAAGAGGAAAAAGAAACGTTAGCAAAGAGTGTCAAGAGGAAGCCTTGAGATCGCTGCTACCTATAGAGGAGCGATCTCAAGAGGTCCAACAGGAAATCGAACACCGGCAGGCTTTAACCCAAGGGTCTTGACAGGAAGCTTCATTTTATCCTTTTTCATCACAGCCCCCTGATCTTTGATTTGCTGTCTCATCTTTATAGCTAAAGATACATTTTTTTTGAGGCCAGCCAAGATCTCCTTAGAAGACACCCCAGTAGTCTGATTCAGAGTCTCCATTTCCTTCTGAGGAACAAGAGTCAAATCTTCAGTTTGATCGGTCTCATTTGCCTCCAAAGATGAACTCGTATGGTCCATAAAGCTTGAAGTCGATGGAGGGAAAGTTCTAGTCAACGCACTTCCAGATGCATTCTTTAAATGAGATTTAATCACTTTTCCTTTTGATGGCAGCGGTTTCCATGAAGTCATCGGAGGGATAATACCCTTTTCAGCCACCACACTCTTCAGCAAACTCATGATCAAACAAGTTGGAGCGAGCTCAGTTCTCAGACCGCTTGGCAGATTTTATATCTCAAGAACCTAATATGAAAACAAATGAAAGGGCCCCCTTGTCTATTTATAGTTTGAAAAGAAAGATTTAAATATTCAAGGCCTTCGCGATCTCCGCAGTCTGAAGCCAACATTTCCGAAGCACCTCGGAACTTGGAAATGTGCGGGGATTATGTTCGCCCGAAAGATCGCCATATCAATTGTGCAAGGGATGTCGCGCGGTCTCGGATATGAGACCGATTTTTTATCTGGCTGATCGCACAACCTCACTGATAAAACCGCCCAGTGACCTCATAGCTCAGGACATCAGCCACCTCCGAGCTCGCACGATCTGGATTTGTTCTTCTATCTAGATAAAGGCATGACAGGTAACCTTTTTTCTTACATAACTTCTCCTGAATCTCGGGCAGCCCGTGTTTTTAGAAGCTACCCATTTGGGCAGTCTCCTTGTCTATAAATAGGGGTGTAGGGGTCTCCAGAAAGGGACTTTGGTGGGGGGGGGGGAGGAATTGGAGCTAATCGTGGAGCCAAGCGGTCTTGATTTTCAGATCGCTCTTTTCTCCCTAGTCTGGTCTGTTTCGAACCCCGTCTAGTTTCTAATCTTTTTCTTGTAAGATCTTCTCGCAGCCCAGAATTGTCAGAACATCAATCTCCTCTTATGGCTTACCGACACCCTTTCGACACTCTCAGTAACCTAGTAACTGGCAATCCAAAGGTTTTTCTGATTTTCAAGTGCAAGTCGTGGAGGTGCAATTTTTGCATCAACAATAAGCACTCAACTAGGAGCACTACATGAGTCGACATTTTAATCCAACTCACAATCCTAAGCCAGCACAGAGATTTTCCCAATCACACAAAATAAATTAGTTTAACTTGCAACGCGCCTACGGCTAATTGCGCGCTCAAGTGGGTGTTGAGGAGTGCGGCAAATATGAACAATACTAAATAAAAGAACTAAATATACTTCTAACATGCATTGACATTGAGTGCATGCAGGAGTTAACAAATACAGTGGCTCTCCCCCAGACTTAATCTAAACGTTCCAATACAAGGTATATAATAAAGACTAAAATAACAGCTAGGGGAAGAGAAGTTACCCAATGCTCAGAAGTAAGCATACCAGAAGATTAGTGTGTAAACCAAAACAAGCTGCAACATCAGCCAAACAAGATAATTGACGCACACCTGTAGGAACGATAGACTCCAAGCTAAACATATATAATACTCAACTAAAAGCATAAATGCACACTAAAACAAAAAGATTTGGGTTGTCTCCCAGCAGCTCTTTTGTTTACCATCCTTAAGCTGGACTTAATACCTATATTAAGCAGTAGTAGCAAGTGTTTTTAACCAAAAAAAAAGACATCACAAAAAGAAAAACAGCACAAAGCAACAAAACTAACAGCCGAAAAATAGAACAGCGGCCAAGGGTCTGCCACACCTCAGCTATATGCTGATTTGTGATGATCCTCACCCACTACAAGTGAAAGAGAAGAGGTGAATTATTTTGGGCCCAAGGGAGAGTGGTCTCCCCTGCCCCATGCCTCTTCCTTCGCACGCTAGAGGGCGAACCTGCGAGCCCTGTGCTCCAATATTTCCTGCTATAATTTTTCCACAGAAGGCGATTGCCAACGAGCACCAGGCGCTCGCTCAGAAATAGTTTCAGTGTCATCATTCTCAAATTGGGGCTTCATTTCCTCCTCCCTAGTGGGTGAATGATCTGCCCATCGCACCTGTTTTATAGTTTTACATTTATTGTTCTCAAATAAAGAAGTTTTTGAAGATTCAACAATTGCCATATAGGCGGCGGCAGTAGCAACACCATTCATCCACCCCCGCGGAGTTCCACATCTCTTCACAGCATTATCCACTTCAGTTTCCTCCATGCTTTCTTCAACGCCTTTGCACTTCTTGACACATAATTCCCTGTTCTCAACAACACTAGAACTATCATCAACTACCAATAAGGATATATCAGGAACTAATTCAGACTCATTGTTAGCCTTAGTGGCACCGGGAGGAGGAAAATGATGTTCAACCTTAGGAGATAAAGTTGTATGCCCATCAGTAAAATGCAGGGTTGCCCCACTCTCTTTCAGGTATGAAACACCTAAAATAGGGATTGATTCATTTTCCATAGGTCCTAAAACCTGGAAATCAGTGATGTAAGACCCCAAGTTTCGAGTGCAAATAAAGTGGGAGTGCTCGGAAGTTAATGAACTAGCGCCAGGCGCTAGGGATAGCGTCGGCGGTAGTGTATTTCCCGAGAAACCCATGCATTTCTCGAGAAGCTAGTGCATTTCCCGAGAAATGTGTTCTTTCTCGACGAATGGAGCAAATGAGCTAGTGCCAGGCACTAGCGTTAGCGTCGGCGGTAGTGCATTTCCCGAGAAATGTGTCCTTTCTCGAAGAATGTGACATTTCTCGAAGAATGTGGCATTTCCCGAGAAATTCATCGAAGAAAGATAGCGCAGGCGGTAGCGCTAGCGGCTCTCTTCAGCGGAAGTGGCTAAGGTCGGTCGTACTGCTTTTGGGCTAGCAGCAGGTGCTAGCATTAGCGTCAGCGGTAGCGGGAAAACCTTATAAGACCCAAATCCGTATTTTCTTCTCATTTTTCTGAGAATCCTCTGCCTTTCTGAGAGTAGTGGGCTGAGAGCAAGGAAGGAGGTCAGTTGAAGATTGTTGTGCCAAGGGAAAATCTGCAAAGGAGATCATGCGTGCTTGTTCCATCGTCGATCATGTGAAGAGGAAGTTGTTTCAAAGGATTTCAGCTGATTCCCTCTCAGTTCTATGGCACCTAAACAAGCGCCGAGGGTAACGATTCTTCTCCCTACATCTATGTACATGTGTGTCCTTTGATTTGCATGATTTGGAAGACTTCTACAAATTAGTAGATGGGTTCTTCCAGTGGGTTGATGTTTTCCCCACAATAATTTGCATTTAGAATCCGGAATCGAAGTACGGACATAGGCATGTTGTGTGAAGCCCATCTGGACAGGTTGGTTTGGACTGGTGATGCTTGCTAATTGATTTCCGGAGAAGACTCTGTGATATATGTTGTGTTTTTTGGGTTCTGAGCACTGAGACGTGTTGTGAAGAGTTCTGGAGGGGTTTCCCAGACAATACCCAGAAAAAGGTAGCAGAACTGGGTTCTGTTACTAGCGCCGGCGGTAGCTCCAAGTGAGCTATTCGTGCGAGCCTGTGCGACCTAAGTCCTAGGGGCTGGGTGCGTAGCAGAAGAAGATGGAGGGCCTGCAGAGCCTCGCTTTGAGTAACGGGCACAGGTGAAAGCTTACCCACATCGTGCAGTGTTGATCGCGATGATTGAGCACGGGCCTAGCTGATCTGAACACGCCCATAGTGGTGGTGAAGAGGTAGTCCCTCGATGCACCGGGCTATAGAAGAGTGTCGGAACTTCTTGTGGACGGCCTAGCTTAATTTTGTTGTCTAAGTTGAAATAAGACTTAGCGTGGCGGCATAACTCAGGGAGTATGCCAAAGGGTGCCTTGAGAGTACAATACTTGCGGTTGTTAGTCAACGTATATGGTGAATGTTTCTATGCGGTGCTTAGACGCACCTGTGAAATATTTATGCTGCTATTTCTCTCATGCAGGGAAGGAGCACCGCCGCCCCGAGTAAGGTGTGGGGTCATTATATTCTGGGTCAGCAAAAGCTGACCGGTTACTTCTTTTCCCACCGTTGGGTGAATTGTGGCTTACATGTCCTGGCGAGATGAGCGGGAAATAGCGGGGTGGAATCCCAGCTGCTAAGCTTTGCTATCCCTTGAAGGCCAAGTCTTTTGTTTACTGTTTTCATGTGTGGCCGGCCTGCGTGCCGATGTTTGGAAGCCACTTTTAATGTAAACAAATTATGTAAAGACCCTTTATGTGTACCCATTCGTAGATAGTAAGTGGAGAAGTTTTTGTAAACTGGTTTGTACTTAAATATTAAATGCTTCCGTTGTTCGACTCTTTGTGCCAAAAGGGTTATCATATTAACTGTTTAAAACTAATTCAGTAATGCGCTCTTCTGTTCATTTAATACGGTGTGGGGTCCCGGCCGAACCTACTGATATATTCTATGTAATAGGGAGGGTGTTACAAATTGGTATTAGCTCTGAGTCTCGATCACTTTCCATCTGAATTCGTTGTCGAATTCTTTTAAGGGGTGGTGAGCACGTGTGTGCGTTGCCATTAAGACATGTAAATAACCAGTAACTGTCCACTTTAGGAATGAATTAAACGTATGATTGAAGCATGGTGATGGAACATGCATGTTCCTTTACTGATCCATGCTATGTCGTAACCATTAATTGTGTTTTGTACACATCTATAGGCAACTGGAAGTGGAGCGGGGCCGTCTCGACCCCCGCGTTCGACTGCGAGCAGTGCACCAGCTGAGGTGCCTACTCCATGATGCGCGAATCTAGCACACCGCTATAGGCGGTAGCAAGACTGCGGCACGAAATGGCAGTGTACCGATTGTTCAAGTAATATAAAATGGGAGTGATCCCCATGTATTGAATCTCAAAGGAACACAGTAAGGTGGAGTTGTCTATCGAGGAAGGACTTGAGATTGAAGTCCTTTCGAGCATATGGATTGCGGAAAAGGGGGATTTGGTTTATGGAAAATGAAAGAAAAACAACTAAACTATTCCTATGTAGGCCTTGAGCGCGCTGCTTCGCTAGGCGGGATGGAAACTACATAGGCCTTGAACGCACTACTTCGCAAGGGCGGATGGACGAGTAGGCAAGCAGAATGGAAGAGTAAGCACACGGGATGGAATGGCGGGTTGCAGAGTGGAATAGAGTGGGGTGGAATGGATTTGTTGGCGCACCTCAAATACATATATAAACGAAATACTTTCACAAAAAGATGAAATAAGGATTAACACAAGTTTATATTGTACATCATCACTAAAATGAGGATTACATTCATATACATCTACGCAAGTTAGAGAAAAGGCAAGAGATACGACCAAATCCGAAGGCTTGTTGTAGATTCTCGGTAGGAATCGCCAGGTTGTCAATCCGCGTCCTAGCTTGGTCCCAACTATCTTCCGGGGTAGAGGAGGGTTGTCACTTCCTCCCAATGGACCCATCTTCTCCGGTAAACTACAATCTGGCCACGTCCGATGCGAAGAACTCTTTGCTTGGCGATGATGATGAGGGTGGAATCCTCTTCTTGAAGAGCTTGGATGATGGAGGCGGCCGAGAAGATGCTCCATCTTTGGATTTGCATGGAAATGGTGGTCGGAGCGCCTCCTTAAGGTGGGCGGCGATGGAGCGGAGAAAAAGGGGCAGAACTAGAGCTCTGGGAGCGGGAAAGATGATTCACCCGGTCTAGGGCGGATTCTGCAGCTTTTATAGAAACAATCATAAATTTGGTCACGCACGGTCGAACACACGACCGTGCGTGAACCGTGCGATAATAATTAATAAGAAATGCCTTGAGGAAGAAGCAGCAGCGACCGTGCGATTTACTCACGCACGGACGAAGCTGCATGTGCGTAAAATGCACGACCAATTCCAGATGGCCTCAAAACCAGGTATAACAGGCGATCGTGCGATTTCTTCTCGCACGCGCAACTGCCTATGCGTAAAAATGCACGATCAAAGACAGAACATCATTTTCTACCCCCGATGAGGGTGCACGATCGCAACTGTCTGTGCGTCAAGGAAAATGCACGACCATACGATATACACAGACATGAAATATGGATAAAATAGGATGAACCATCCACCTGCATAAACATCAACTCAGTTGGGAATACCCCTCCAGCTCAATCCAAATACAGAAAAATGGTTGGGGAGCACATGTGCTTACCCCCAACAAACATAGTGCGCGATTGCACACCACAATGGGCCAAAAAATTGCACTAAAAGTGAAAGCGGGAACGAGTAAAATATAAACAAATAAGAACTGAAAATGAAGTGCAAAAGCAGGAAAACTAGCCCAGATGAGTCCATAAAAATGTATATAAATGGGACTCATCACACCCCCAGACTTACCTATTTGCACGTCCCGAGCAAACAAATTCTAAGCAAGCGGGGAAAGAAAAGTAGATGGCTTAGAATTACAATACAGAGTACCATACGAAGTCGCATGCTCACGTGCATAAGAAAAATAATAGAGAAGATTTCTCATTATACAAACAATTTATAGATTTCTAAAAGAGTAAAAGCATATTACAACTACTCAAAACGGTGAACTATGTGGAATCATCCGGTCATGCTTACGGAGAAAGTAAACTAAGCGCTGAGATGAGCATTGCTCAAGATTGAGGTGCAGGACAAACTCCACCGAAATCCATAGGTGTCGGTGACCATTCGCTCGCCTGGTCACATTCTCTCCACGACACTAGATTGGTTCATAGCGTGAGTCGGTAGAGCTTTAGGTTTTAACTGGGGCTTGGGTTCAGGTAGGGTATGCAACGATAAACAAGGGGGCTTTACGCACCAAACCTAAATGAGCTAATACGAAAAACTATCCTCAAGCTCCACACAAACACGCGGGTACACCACACCCCCAGACTTGAACTTAACAACATGGGTGTGTGCACCGCCTACTCCCAATCATAAATTTATACAATGATTTTTCAATTAAGCTCATCTCTTTTTTTTCACTTCTTTTTTTTTCTCATTTTTTCTTTTCAAATCATTTTCAGCAAATTGAGCAATAAAGCACAACCACATTTTCACAAAAGAATTTTACCACATCAACACCCCAATAATGAAAATACAACACGACTAAAGCTTAGATTTGGGTGTGCGACTAGGATTGGCATTTAGGATTGGGTGAGATAAAAGTGGAGCTGAATCAAGAGCAAGGGGTAGGCACAAAGGGGCTAGCGAGGGAAGATATCAGGAATTGCATAACAGCTCAACCGGGCCAAAATGATGGCCTATGTCATTCTCACGCAAAAGAACTATCTGATGCCAATGTTTCAAGAATCGCTTGGGGCAAGTTCTTAGCCACCGAGAAAGATTATCCTTCCTCCCGACTCAAGCAATACGAGTCTAGCGATTGTTTACACACATCCCTATGCTACTGTTTGATTCACACCGGATTCACCATTTGAGTAGAGTAAACAACAATTACACTAATAGAAAAAATAAAAAACTATAAGTATAAAAAGAAGTCTAATCTACACAAATTTCTATGCAACCGAGCACTTGACTAGGAGAACTACTGGAGTAAACATTTTTCTCTGCTACATAGTCCTAAGCCAGCACCTAGACTTTTCCAAATATGCAGAAGAATTAAATTCAACTCAGAGCACGCATACAGATGAGGTCGCGCTCAAGTGGGTGTTGTGATGTGTGGTGAAACTACAACAAAATAACTGAAATAAAAGTTTCTAGCATGCTATGCAATAGTGCACGTAAGTGGGCACAGAAAATGGCTTTCCCCCAGACTTAAACTAAACAATCTAACACAAGATATAATCATGAATTTCAAAATGAAGTCTAAGGAAAGAGAGTACCCAATGCTCAACAAGTGAGCTTACCAGAAGAGGCGTGTAAACCAAGACAAAGCTGCAGCATCCCCATTCAGAAAATGAACCTGCAGGGGTGAGCTACACAAAAACAAAAGAAAGTAGACAAACTAAAAAGAAATGCAACTAACTAAACTGACAACATAAAAAAATGCAGGAAAAGGTAAGATAACTACTAGGGTTATTGTCCTCCCAGCACGACTTATTAAATTTTAAACAGTTCTAGCTAATGGGTCTATGAAAAGAAAAGTGTACAGAAACTGTTCTAATATCCGTGTCGGTAATGGGTACCGATACAGAGATAAAACAGTTACCCCTCTACCTAAATTATAATACCTGCTCTTCACAGGTAGAGGAAGCAGAAAGTAAGAAGTGGAGGAGGAGTCCTCCTCACTATTCTCACCAAAATGTATGTCCGTTCCCAGCAAGGTATCGTCTTCTTCAGGACGGATGCAGGAGGAGAAGGCAATGAGTGGAGCTTCCACCATGGAGGGGGAATCAACCTCCTCACATAAGGGAATGCTCGCCTCATTGGCATGAGCAAGATGATCTGAGTCCTCCTGGAGTCCTTGTGAAGAATCAACCTGCACAGGCTCAGACACTGAAGAAGGGGGGTCAGGAAATAAATGAGAAGAATGACTTAAATAATCAATAATCGGGGGAGTGGTCCCGATCTCACTCCCAAGAGGTTGGAGAAGTAAGATATTGCTGGCATTGTCGACAATGCTGCAAGGCTCAATAGGATCATCTGTGACCTCATCCCTGATTTAGACTTCCTCCACTGGTGCTGAGGAAAAATCCTCTTCACCTGGAAAATATCCTCCTCCATAAGAATAAGCACAACACATTGATCACCTGACTTATCCTGTGAAACATCCTCAATAATGTCGTCAGAGACAAATGTAGTAGTATGCACAATAGGGGGAGGAATAGTGCTTGGATAAAAGTCAAGCACCGATTCCTCACAAAGAATCGAATTCATGCAAGGTGATGTATGCATAGGGGAGATTAGCTCAGCCATGTCAGAGCCTAGATCAGCCACAACTCTGATGAGAGTGTCTGCATCATTCCCTTCAAAACTTGAAGGTGATACGTCAACGTAATCAGAGGTGGAAGGTGTGGTGTCAGAGTTAGGAGTCGGGATGATCTGGATATTCGGCTCATCATCCTCGTCCAATTGGCAAAGATACTCGACACAGTCCATCAAGGCATGATCTGTGCTCCGACAAAACAAGCACTGCCTTGCTGGCTTCATTCGCACCACAAGTGCTGAAGCCGAAAAGAAGTATGCCGGTAAGGCCTTAGAAGAATAGTCATAGGACTTACGCGCACCATATGGAGTACCAGATGAAGTCGGTGCTCCATGTATTGGGCCTTGAGTGCTAGGGACATTATCTCCCTTTGGACATCTATCACTAGCATGAGAGATATCTCCAAACAAACGGCAACGAATATTAAATTAAGCCCACATTGTGTGAAGATAACTAGATTCAAAAGAAAAACACTATTGTGCAAAATACTACACCCAACAATAATTTACTAAGGCAACCTCATATAAAACAAGAAAAAGGAATAACAAGAATTGAAATAAAATAAAGGATGCAATTTACAAATGGAAGAACTTCTCTCGCAGGTTCTCGCTCTCTAGAAAACTCACATGATTGTGTTCCCCGGCAATGGCGCCAAGAACTTGATGATTGAATCTAGCACACCGCTATAGGCGGTAGCAAGATTGCGGCACGAAATGGCAGTGTACCGATCATTCAAGTAATATAAAATGGGAGTGATCCCGAAGTATCGAGACTCAAAGGAACACAGTAAGGTGGAGTTGTATATCGAGGAAGGACTTGAGATTGAAGTCCTTCCGAGCAGATGGATTGCGAAAAAGGGGGATTTGGTTTATGGAAAATAAAAGAAAAACAACTAAACTATTCTTATGCAGTCCTTGAGCGCGCTGCTTCGCTAGGCAGGATGGAAACTACGTAGGCCTTGAACGCACTACTTCGCAAGGGCGGATCGACGAGTAGGCAAGCGGAATGGAAGAGTAGGCACACGGGATGGAATGGCGGGTTGTAGAGTGGAATGGAGTGGGGTGGAATGGATTTCCTGGCGCACCTCAAATACACATATAAACGAAATACTTTTACAAAAAGATGAAATAAGGATTAACACAAGTTTATATTGTACATCATCACTAAAACGAGGATTACATTCATATACATCTAAACAAGTTAGAGAAAAGGCAAGAGATGTGACCAAATCTGGAGGCTTGTTGTAGATTCTCGGTAGGAATCGCCGGGTTGTCAATCCGCGTCCTAGCTCAGTCCCAACTATCTTCCGAGGTAGAGGAGGGCTGTCACTTCCTCCCAATGGACCCGTCTTCTTCGGTAAACTACAATCTGGCCACGTCCGATGTGAAGAACCCTTTGCTTGGCGATGAAGATGAGGGTGGAATCCTCTCCTTGAAGAGCTTGGAAGATGGAGGCGGCCGAGAGGATGCTCTGGCTTTGGATTTGCAAGGATATGGTGGTCGGAGCGCCTCCTTAAGGTGGGCGGTGATCGAGAGGCGAAAAAGGGGCGGAACTGGAGCTCTGGGAGCGGGAAAGATGATTCACCCGGTCTAGGGAGGATTCTGCTGCTTTTATAGAAACCGTCAGAAATTTGGTCACGCACGGTCGAACGCACGACCGTGCGTGCACTGTGCGATATTAATTAAGAAGAAATGCCTTGAGGAAGAAGCAGCAGCGATCGTGCATCTTACTCACGCACGGACAAAGTCGTCCGTGTGTAAAACGCATGACCAATTCCAGATGGCCTCAAAACCAGGTATAATAGGCGATCATGCGATTTCTTCTCGCACGGGCAACTGCCCGTGCGTAAAAATGCACGATCAAAGACAGAACATCATTTTCTACCCCCGATGAGGGCGCACGATCGCAGTCATCTATACATCAAGGAAAATGCATGACCGTGCGATATACACAGACATGAAATCTGGAAAAAATAGGATGAACCATCCACCTGCATAAACATCAACTCAGCTGGGAATACCCCTCCAGCTCAATCCAAATACAGAAAAAGGGTTGGGGAGCACATGTGCTTACCCCCAACAAACATAGCGCGCGATTTCACACCACAATGGGCCAAAATATTGCACTAAAAGTGAAAGCGCGAACGAGTAAAATATAAACAAATAAGAACTGAAAATGAAGTGCAAAAGCAGGAAAACTAGCCCAGATGAGTCCATAAAAATGTATATAAATGGGACTCACCACTCCTCCTTCTGCTGAGACAGTGAGGATGATAGCTGAAGCGGTGTTCACTATGTTCACTGCACACCCTGGAGGGCATGTCCCTAGACAGCCTCCTACCCTTGGGGTGGCTCCGGTGCCGGTTGTGGCAGCTGAACCTATGGTCGAAGGATTAGTGACGGTGAGGGAACGTAGAGCTCCGGACCAACAGCTGCAATACATTCTGAGTTTCCACCCTCTGATGTTTACGGGGGCATGGACCCTTACTCAAGCTGAGGATTGGCTATCAAGAGTGTGAAAGACCATGTTTCGGGTATCAATCATCGCCCTATAGTTTGGTTCAGCAGCAAAATAGAAAATTTCTACTACATTCCAGAGTGTGCACGATCTTTTGAAGAGTTAAATCATCGTCTGACCACGACACCAATTTTGTGTTTTCCATGTGGTACAGAAGGCTATGAAATTTACAGCTATGCATTAGGGAGCGACTAAGGCTACATACTTCTTCAGAATGGTCAAGTGATAGTATATGGCTCGCGCCAGTTGAAAGTGCATGAGTGGAATTATCCGGTCCATGATATGGAGTTGGCGGCCATAATCTTCGCTCTGAAATTGTGGTGGCACTACGTGTATGGTGTGAAGGTTGATATCTTTACAGACCATAAAAGCCTCAAGTATCTGTTAAATCAGAAAGAGCTCAATATGCGACAACGATGGTGGATGGAGTTCCTGGGGGACTACACTTTCGAGATACACTATACTCCCGGGAAGGGAAATGTCGTCACAGATGCTTTGAGCTGAAGGGCTTCTGCGTAGGCCAGCTGGATTCAGATGCATGACTCGCGTCTAATCAAGGACTTGGAAGCTTTTGGAGATCTCTTATGTGGAGAGGAGTTCTAGTGCTAGTGCGTGCTTAAACTGGACGGATGTACAATACGACCTCGCGGACAAAATACGACAGGACCTAGAACTTGATTCGAGCTCGCAGTGCTACTTTGCAGAGACTAGAGATGGGTCTGCTGTAGAGTTTGTGTTATACGATGGTCTTATGTGGAACGACGATCGGTTGGGCACCCCAAATGTGGGCAAGTTACGGGAAGAACTGATGTACGAAGCAAATTTTACAAAGCACTCAATTCCCCCGAGGAGCAAAAAAATGTATCAAGATACGAAAAGGCTGTTTTGGTGGCCAGGATTGAAGAAGGACATCTCTCTTTACGTGGAAAAGTGTGCAACTTGCGCACTTGTGAAAGCCGAATATCAGAAACCTGGAGGGTTCCTGAAGTCGTTGCCTGTACCAGAATGGAAATTTGATGACATTTCAATGGATTTCGTGCACGGTTTGCTGAGATCGCAGAGTCGGAATGACGCTGTTTGGGTGATCGTGGATCGCTTGACGAAGGTATTCCAATTTATTCCAAACCGGAAGGATGACTCAGTGGAGAAGTTAGCCAGACCATATGTTGATAACATTGTACGATTGCACGGTGTGCCCCGTATCATCGTAAGTGACTGTGACGGACGCTTTACATCGAAAGATTGGAGGCTAATCCACAAGTTGTTGGGTACAAAGTTGAAGTTTAGTACTGCCATCCACCCTCAAACGGATGGATAGACTAAACGTACTAACAGAACTTTGGAGGATATGCTCCGCATGTGCGTCCTGGATTTCGGTAAAAAGTGGGAAGATCATTTATTCATGATTGAATTCTCTTATAACAACAGCTATCAAACAAGTATAAAGATGGCGCCCTTCGAGGCCCTCTCTGGTAGAGCTTGTCGTACTCCCTTGTCTTGGGCAAATACTGGCGAGACAAAGTTGTTTAAGCAGAAGAAAGTCGAAGATGCAAATTTGACTATTCGAACAATCTGGGAGCGATTGTTGGTTGCGCAGGATAGGCAGGCAAAATATTACAACGCTAAGCACAAGAATGTTGAGTTCGCCGTGGGCAACTGGGCATATCTCAAGATCAAACTTTTTAAGGGTGTGTCCAAGATTCAACGCTTGAAAAAGCTGAGTCCTAGATACCTTGGGCCGTTTGAGATACTAGAGCGTGTTGGCGAAGCTACCTATCGGCTCGCTCTATCGATAGAGTTGAGCTGTTTGCACAATGTGTTTCACATATCAATGCTGAGTAAAGCTGTACTAGAGCATAGCCAAGTTCTTGTGGCTAGTCAGGTGTCGGTCGATGATGGGCTGAAGACGATGGTCACGCCTATTTGCATCGAAGAGACTGATGTCAAACAGCTACGGAATAAACTAATCAAGATGGTAAAAGTCCGCTGGAACAACTGCGGTCGTGATGAGCTTACATGGGAGCGCGAGCAAACCATGCGTGAGGAGTTCCCCGAGCTGTTCCATTGAGGTACAAGTCATGTTTTGTATCTTTTTGATTATTTGCACTGTTAGAAAGGGGGAAGAATTGTAAGACCCCAAGTTTCGTGTGCAAATAAAGTGGGAGTGCTCGGAAGCTAATGAGCTAGCGCCAGGCGCTAGGGATAGCGCTGGCGGTAGTGTATTTCCAGAGAAACCCATGCATTTCCCGAGAAATGTGTTTTTCTTGACGAATGGAGCAAATGAGCTAGCGCTAGGTGCTAGCGTTAGCGCCGACGGTAGTGCTTTTCCCGAGAAATGTGTCCTTTCACGAAGAATGTGACATTTCTCGAAGAATGTGGCATTTCCCGAGAAATTCATCAAAGAAAGATAGCGCAGGCGGTAGCACTAGAGGGTCTCTTCAGCAGTTGTGGCTAAGGTCGGTCGTACCCCCTTTGGGCTAGTGCCCGACGCTAGCATTAGCGTCGGCGGTAGTGGGAATACCAAATAAAACACAAATCCAACTTTCCTTCTCATTTTTCTGAGAGTCCTCTGCCTTTCTGAGAGTAGTGGGATGAGAGTAGGGAGGGAGGTCAGTTGAAGATTGTTGTGCCAAGGGCAAATCCGCGAAGGAGATCTTGCATGCTTGTGCCATTGTCGATCCTGTGAAGAGGAAGATGTTTCAAAGGATTTCAGTCGATTCCCTCTCAGTTCTATGGCACCGAAATAAACGTCGAGGGTAACGATTCTCCTCCCTACATCTATGGACATGTGCGTCCTTTGATTTGCATGATTTGGAAGACTTCTACTAATTAGTAGATGGGTTCTTCCAGTGGGTTGATGTTTTCCCCACAATAATTTGCATTTAGAATCCGGAATCGAAGTACGGACATAGGCATGTTGTGTGAAGCCCATCTGGACATGTTGGTCTGGATTGGTTATTCTTGCTTGTTGATTGACGGAAAAGACTCTGTGATATATGTTATGTTTTTCGGGTTCTGAGTACTGAGATGTGCTGTGAAGAGTTCTGGAGGGGTTTCCCAGACAATACCCAGAAAAAGGTAGCAGAACTGGGTTATGTTACTAGCGCCGGCGGTAGCTCCCAATGAGCTATTCGTGCGAGCCTGTGCGACCCAAGTCCTGAGGGATGGGTGCATAGCAGAAAAAGCTGGAGGGCCTGTAGAGCCTCGCTTTGAGTAACGAGCACAGGTGAAAGCTTACCCGCATCTTTCAAAGGTGATCACGATGATTGAGCACGGGCCTAACTGATCTGAACCTGCCTATAGTGGTGGTGGGGAGGTTGCCCCTCGGTGCACTGGGCAATGGAAGAATGCCGGAACTTCGTGTGTACGACCTAGCTCAATTTGGTTGTCTAAGTTGAAATAAGACTTAGCGTGACGACGTAACTTAGGGAGTATGACAAAGGGTTCCTTGAGAGTACAATACTTGCGGCCGTTAGTCAACGTATAAGGTGAATGTTTCTATGCGGTGCATAGACGCACCTGTGAAATATATATGCTGCAATTTCTCTCATGCAGGGAAGGAGCACTGCCGCCCCGAGTATGGGGTGGGGTCGTTATATTCTGGGTCAGCTAAAGCTGACCGGTTACTTCTTTTCCCACCATTTGGTGGATTGTGGCATACAAGTCCAGGCGACATGAGCGGGAAATAGCGGGGTTGAATCCCAGCTGCTGAGCTTTGCTGGCCCTTGAAGGATAAGTGTTTTGTTTACTGTTTTCATGTGTGGTCGACCTGCGTGCCGATGTTTGGAAGCCACTTTTAATGTAAACAAATTATGTAAAGACCCTTTATGTGTACCCATTCCTAGATAGTAAGTGGAGAAGTTTTTGTAAACTGGTTTGTACTTAAATATTAAATGCTTCCGTTGTTTGACTCTTTATGCTGAAATGGTTATCATATTAACTGTTTAAAACTAATTCAGTAGCGCGTTGTTCTATTCATCTAATATGGTGTGGGGTCCCGGCCACACCTATTGATATATTTTGTGTAACAAGGATGGTGTTACAAATTGGTATCAGCTCCGATTCTCGATCCATTTCCATCTAAATTCGTGGTCGAATTCTTTTAAGGGGGTGGTGAGCACGTGTGTGCGTTGCCATTAAGACATGTAAATAACTAGTAACTGTCCACTTTAGGAATGAATTACACGTATGATTGAAGCATGGTGGTGGAACGTGTGTGTTCCTTTACTGATCCATGCAATCTCGTAACCATTAATTGTGTTTTGTACACTTCTATAGGCAGCTGAAAGTGGAGCCGGGTCGTCTCGACCCCCGCGTTCGACTGCGAGCAGTGCACCAACTGAGGTGCCTACTCCTCCTTCCGCTGAGACAGTGAGGATGATAGCTGACGCGGTGTTCGCTATGTTCACTGCGCACCCTGGAGGGCATGTACCTAGACTGCCACCTACCCTTGGGGTGGCTCCGGTGCCAGTTGTGGCAGCTGAACCTGTTGTCGAAAGACCAGTGCCGGTGAGGGAACGTAGAGCTCCGGACCAACAGCTGCAGTACTTTCTGAGATTCCACCCTCCGATGTTTACGGGGGCAGGGACCCTGACTCAAGCTGAGGATTGGCTATCGAGAGTGTGAAAGACCATATTGCGGGCATCGATCATCTCCCTATAGTTTGGTTCAGCGGCAAAATAGAAAATTTCTACTACATTCCAGGACTCACAACCATGTTGCGGGCGTCTATGCAGCAGTTCAGCAAATCTCTCCCATTCTTCGGAGAAGGATTCCTGATCAAGCTTTCTAAATGTAGCTATTTCTCGTCGAGCATTCACTATCTTATCCACCGGGTGGAACTTTGCTAAGAGCTTTGACGAAAGAGCAACCCATATAGCAGCGGTCCCAGGAGGGATAGTGTGCAGCCATGCTTTGGCTTTATCCCAAAGAGAAAACGGGAACAGCCCGAGCTTAACCACATCGTCGTTGATCCCGGCATAGCGGAATGTGCCGCAGATTTCTGAAAACTCAGCAAGATGTAAATGGGGGTCTTCACTTGGCAGCCCTAAAAACTGGGTATTATTTCGAATCATATTCAAGATAGCCGGCTTGATCTCTAACTGGTTGTTAACAATAACCGGGCCAAACCCTGGATAGATACTTCCCACCGTAGGGGTAGTGAAGTCACGCATCGTCCACACACGAGGGTGGACCTCTTCATGTTCATCAGGAATTCGACCACCTTGACCATTAGCAATGTGGCCCATAACATCAATTCTTTCTCTTTCCCTTGCCGCCTCTTCACGTAAATGAGCTCTCCTCGCCCGTTCAGTCTCAAGATTAGCATCTTGAATTTCATCTGGATTTTGTCCTTCCATAACACAAAAAAACACAAAACAATCAAAAGAAAACATCACGCTTACAATTATACTCCTGTTAAAGAAAACACACGACAGTTGCACTCCCCGACAACTGTGCCAAAAACTTGATGCGCAGACGGCAAGTGCACCGGCTGCTCAAGTAATAAAGATGGGAGCAAGTCCCCAAGTATCGATCTCTCGAGGAGTGCAGGTGGGGAATGTGATATCACTATTCAGAAGAATAAGTGTAAGAGTGAAATGAACCAAACGGGGGGTTTTGTGATTATTTTTCTACACTACAAACAGGAAATAAAATGCAGGTCGCCTTCACCGCGTCGCTCGGGTGGATCGCCCAAATGGGTAATATGGTGGATGGAAGAGCAATGAGGGTCGCAATCACCTATTCACCAAGCACGCTCCTATCAATAGCTAGGATGACACAAACACACAACAAGCAGCATGGAGGAAATAAACTAGGCGCACCATGGAAGTAAAAGCCACAAAATCCAGCACAAGGACATGATTAATAAAACTAAGCACAATGGATCTTTACACATCATAACCGCATTCCACAAGTTCATAAACCATACTACAACAAAGGAAGGGGGAATAAATGCAATCGAGCATACGAAGGCTTGCCGGGATTCGCGGTCGGACTCAAGGGTTGTCAGTCCTTGTCTGAGCTCTGTCCGCGGTTGACGTCCGGGGTACGGAGAGGAGTTGTCAGTTCCTTCTAATGAGCCCGTCTTCTTCGCTAGTCTTTATTGGTAGTAATCTCGTCGGAGATCTTCCAAATGGCAGCAAGAAGTATTCTGAAACTGAACTTGAGAGCTAGCTATGATGGTGGTGGCCGGAGACGAAGTCCATGGCAAAGATTTGTGATGGAATGATGGATGGATCTCCACTCCCAAGATGGAGCTCACAAGGGGAGAAAAATTGGAGCTCTCCCGCACCTCCTGACGGCTTCCCAATGAAAAGGCCGAAAAAAGACCGTCTAGGTCGGGCGATCCTACGCGCTTAAATAGGGGCGTTAATTTTAAGAAACACATGATTAAAATGCATGATCGTGCGTTTTGGGACGGATAAACCGCGCCTCGTGCGTGACCAAAAATGCATGGGGTGGGACAGGCCTCAGATTTTTCCAGCTTCCAGGTAGGTCGTGCGATTTCCTTCACGCACAATTGGATTAAATCGTGCATTAAGGAAATCACACGATGAACATCATCACAAACATCTCTGAGTAAATCGCATGATCGCTTTGATCGTGCGTTAATAATAATCACACAGTCGTGCAATTTACCCAGATTGCAATGCTCAGCTCAAGGGCATAGTCCACCTATACACAATCAAAATCAAAGCACCAACCACAGAGGAAATAATAATATTGTCCACAACACAAACATGACAGGCATGGGGAGCCCCCAAAGGCATACCCCCAGCACAGAATGCACAATTGCACACCCCAATAGGCAAAAAGAGTGTACTATGTGAAAAGTGATGACTAATGCCAATATGAACATTTTAATGCTAAAAGGGCAGTGATCGAGTAAGAAAACAAGCCCAGATGAGCTTGTTTCAAGGAGAACGCAGACAATGATGATGAGGTGGAATAGGCGATTGATTTCATCATTGCCATTTGTTTTCCTTCCCAAGACTGCCACTCAAAATTACCCAAAATGGGTCCAAATATTCATGCTCCTGCAGGGGGATATACGAAATATCAAAAATTAAAGCAAGAGGGGAAGCAGGAAGGGTGAACATATCAATATCAACATTAAAAGAAGAATGATTAGGAAATAAAATAAACGATGAACTAAAAGTTTCAAATGTAGAAGGAGTTGCCCCTGTGTCACTCCCATCTGGTTCCACAAAAGGATCATCGCTGATCTCAATAAAATCACTGCAAGACAAATATAAGCAGCTAGGAACTTCAGTGATGAGTTGGACCTTCTCCTCCGGTGATGAGGTAAAAACCTCCTCACTAAGGAAAATATCCTCCTCAGTGCAACTCAGCACAACTTTGGGTTCGATAGGCTCATCCTGCACATCTAAAAACTCGACAATAAGAGCAGAAGATACATGCAAACTGATACACGAAAATATCTGAGTAGAAATAGGGCTCAAAATAGAGTCCGATAGGAGTGAAGAAATATCCTCAGATATATAATTCACAGGAAATGAAGGCACAATAGAGGAAGGAAACTCAAAAATATCGTCGTAGTGATCAACAACGATGCTAGTGGACACATCCGCCGTGCTCCCATGAGGACACGGGGGCATGGCGTATATGTCCTCAATGAATGAATAAGTGGTATGATATGAAAATGGTGGAATGGTGATGAGTGATGTCTCATCATCCTCTTCCAATTGCAATTTCCATTCCTCACAGTCCTTCAACGTATAATCAAAACTCCGACAGCACAAGCATCGCTTCCCAGTAGGTTTTGACCATGGAGAGACCAAACCACCCAGTGTAATCGATGCTCGTGAAGGGGCCACATAATTATGATACATAGGTTCATTGTATGAAGATCTAGATTCTCCATACAATGAACTATATGGATTATAATAATGGCATCCTGAATAGCACTCATCGCTAGAATGATTAAATGATTCACACCACCTACGTTGCTGATAGGCATACATAGTGGTGCAAAAAAGGATTCACAAACAATTCAGTATGCACGAAGGAAAAAATAAATCAACAAAAACCTGATTTTTAAAACCATAAAATAGATAAGGAAGAAATAAAACAAAAATATGCAATTTACAAATTGAAGAACTTCTACCTCTCGACTCTCCCTCTACAGAAACTCACACGACTGTGTTCCCCGACAACGGTGCCAAAAACTTGATGCGCGAATCTCGCACACCGCTATAGGCGGTAGCAAGACTGCGGCACGAAACGGAAGTGTGCCGATCTTTCAAGTAATATAAAATGGGAGAAACTCCTCAAGTATCGATCTCAGAGGAACACAGTAAGGCGGAGTTATCTATTGAGGAAGGACTTGAGATTGAAGTCCTTTAGGTCAGGTGAAAGTGAAGGGATTGATTTGGTTTATGGAAAATAAAATAAAACAATTACTCAACTACTCTTATGCAGGCCTCTATGCACTGCTTTGCATGGCGGGATGGAAACTATGCAGGCCACTATGCGCTGCTTCGCAAGGGTGGATGGATGAGTAGGCAAGTAGATGAGGTGGTTCTCACTGGCGGAATGAGGGTCACAAGCACCTCATCAATAAGCACGCCACTAGCAATTGCTAGTGCTGCACACAATCGTGATGGATAAATGGATGGTGGAATTGGGCGCTCCTCACTAACATAGACCACAGAGAAACTTCACATAGACATGAAATATACTAAATTACATAAAAAGGTTTAGCATACATTATCCATACACATAAATGATAAAGGAAAACAATACTACAATATGAAGGGGGTGAGATTTCAACCAAAGTGGCAGAGACTCATCAGAGGTTCACGGCCGGAATCTAGGGTTGTTAATCCTTGTCCGAGCTCAGGCTCCAACTGTCGTCTAGGGTACGGAGAGGAGTTGTCACTTCCTTCTATTTGACCCATATTCTCCGTCATTCATCTTCGATTCCAACCTCGTCAGAGAATTTCAAGTTTGCAGCAAGAGAACCATCAAAATGGAGCTTTGGAGGTGCATGAACAATGGAGGAGGCCGAGAGGATGCTCCAGCTATAGATTTGCAAGAGAAATGTGGGCCAGAGCTCCTCTCAAAGGTGGGCGGCGATGGAGCGACGAAAATGGCGGGCTTTGCGGAAGAAACTACGCTACCCTAAGAATGAAATGTTCCCCGTTGACTGATCCCGTGCACTTAAATAGAGGCATTAAATTAAGAAACGCATGATCTAAACGCACGACCGTGCATTTTGGACTGTGCGATTTATAGAGTTAAACAGTGCCTGGAGCTATAGGAAGGTCGTGCGTTTTTATTCATGCATGAGAGGAATGCTCATGCATGACCAAAAATGCACGGGGTGTGACAGGCCGTAGATTTTACCCTTATCAAGTTGGATCGTGCGATTTCCTTCACGCACGATTGGATTCAATCATGCGCCAAGGATAACGGATGTTTAATATCATCACAAGCAGCTCTGAGTAAATCATAGGATCGCCTCAATCGTGCATCAACAATAATAGCACGGTCGTGCGATTTACCCAGACTGCAAGGCACAACTCAAGGGCACAATCCACTTGCACACAACCAAAACCACAGCTTCAACCACAAAACTAACACCCATAATAATAGCAGGAAGGGCATGGGGAGCCCCCAAAGGCATACCCCCAGCATAGAATATGCAATTGCACACCTCGATAAGAGAAAAGAGTGCACTATGGGTAAAGTGACGACTAGAGCAGATATTAGCATTTTAATATTAAAAGGGCAGTGCACGAGTAAGAAAACTGGCCCAGATGAGTTCAAAAAACCCTATATAATTGGGGCTCATCAGCTCACCATCGACCGACACTTGATTAACTTCAAGCACTTGAGTAGGCTATTGCACAACCTTCCTCAATACAGAAATATGTAACACATCATGTAATCTGCTCAACTCTGTCGAAAGAGCGAGCCGATAGGAAGCTTAACCAAAATGCTCCACAATCTCAAGCAGTCCAAGGTACCTCGGTCTCAGCTTTTGCAAGCGTCGAATCCTTGATACGCCCATAAAAGGTTTGATTTTGAGATAAAACCAGTCGCTCACGGCGAACCCGATGTTTCTGTGCTTGGTGTTGTAGTATTTGCTTGTCTATCCTGCGCAATCAAACCTTTTATGGGCATATCAAGGATTCGACGCTTGAAAAAGCTGAGACCGAGGTACCTTGGACTGCTTGAGATTGTGGAGCATTTTGGTTAAGCTTCCTATCGGCTCGCTCTTTCGACAAAGTTGAGCAGATTACATGATGTGTTACATATTTCTGTATTGAGAAAGGTTGTGCAATAGCCTACTCAAGTGCTTGAAGTTAATCAAGTGTCGGTCGATGGTGAGCTGATGAGTCCCAATTATATAGGGTTTTTTGAACTCATCTGGGCCAGTTTTCTAACTCGTGCACTGCCTTTCTAGCATTAAAACGCTCATATTTGCTCTAGTCGTCACTTTACACACAGTGCACTCTTTTCTCTTATCGGGGTGTGCTATTGCGTATTCTATGCTGGGGGTTTGCCTTTGGGGGCTCCCCATGCCCTTCCTGCTATTATTATGGGTGTTAGTTCTGTGGTTGGAGCTGTGGTTTTGATTGTGTGCAAGTGGATTATTCCCTTGAGTTGTGCCTTGCAGTCTGGGTAAATCGCACAACCGTGCGATTATTGTTGATGCACGATCGAGGTGATCCTATGATTTACTCAGAGCTGCTTGTGATGATATTCATCGTCCGTTATCCTTGGCGCACGATTGAATCCAATCGTGCGTGAAGGAAATCGCACGATCCAACTTGACAAGGGTAAAATCTACGGCCTGTCACACCCCGTGCATTTTTGGTCACGCATGAGCATTCCTCTCATGCGTGAATAAAAACGCACGACTTTCCTATAGCTCCAAGCACTGTTTAACTCAATAAATCGCACAGTCCAAAATGCACGGTCGTGCGTTTCTTAAATTAATGCCTTTATTTAAGTGCACAGGATCAGTCAACGGGGAACAATTCATTCTTAGGGTAGCGTAGTTTCTTCCACAAACCCTGTCATTTTCGTCGCTCCATCGCCGCCCACCTTCGAGAGGAGCTCTGGCCCACATTATCTTGCAAATCTATAGCTGGAGCATCCTCTTGGCCTCCTCCATTGTTCATGCACCTCCAAAGCTCCATTTTGATGGTTCTCTTGCTGCAAACATGAAATTCTTCGACGAGGTTGGAATCGAAGATGATTGACGGAGAAGATGGGTCAAATAGAAGGAAGTGACAACTCCTCTCAGTACCCTGGACGGTAGTTGGAGCCTGAGCTCGGACAAGGATTGACAACCCTAGATTCCGGCCGTGAACCTCCGATGAGTCTCTGCCACTTTGGTTGTAATCTCACCCCCTTCATATTGTAGTATTGTTTTCCTTTATCATTTATGTGTATGGATAATGTATGCTAAACCTTTTTACGCAATTTAGTATATTTCATGTCTATGTGAAGTTTCTCTGTGGTCTATGTTAGTGAGGAGCGCCCCATTCCACCATCCATTTATCCATCACAATTGTGTGCAGCACTAGCAATTGCTAGTGGCATGTTTATTGACGAGGTGCTTGTGACCCTCATTCCGCCAGTGAGAACCACCTCATCTACTTGCCTACTCATCCATCTGCCCTTGCGAAGCAGTGCATAGCGGCCTGCGTAGTTTCCATCCCGCCATGCAAAGTAGTGCATAGCGGCCTGCATAGGAGTAGTTGAGTAATTATTTTATTTTATTTTCCATAAACCAAATCAATCCCTTCACTTTCACCCGACCTAAAGGACTTCAATCTCAAGTCCTTCCTCAATTGATAACTCCACCTTACTGTGTTCCTCTGAGATCGATACTTGGGGAGTTTCTCCCATTTTATATTACTTGAAAGATCGGTACACTTCCGTTTGGTGCCGCAGTCTTGCTGCCGCCTATAGCGGTGTGCGAGATTCGCGCATCAAGTTTTTGGCGTCGTTGTCGGGGAACACAGTCGTGTGAGTTTCTGTAGAGGGAGAGTCGAGAGGTAGAAGTTCTTCAATTTGTAAATTTCATCTTTTTCTTTTATTTCTTCCTAATCTATTTTATGGTTTTAAAAATCAGGTTTCTGTTGATTTAATTTTTCCTTCGTGCATACTGAATTATTTGTGAATCCTTTTTTGCACCACTATGTATGCCTATCAACAACGTAGGTGGTGTGAATCGTTTAATCATTCTAGCGATGAGTGCTATTCAGGATGCCATAATTATAATCCATATAGTTCATCGTATGGAGAATCTAGATCTTCATACAATGAACCTATGTATCATAATTATGTGGCCCCTTCACGAGCATCGATTACACTGGGTGGTTTGGTATCTCCATGGTCAAAACCTACTGGGAAGCGATGCTTGTGCTATCGGAGTTTTGATCATACGTTGAAGTACTGTGAGGAATGGAAATTGCAATTCATTGAGGACATATACGCCATGCCCCCGTGTTCTCATTGGAGCACGACGGATGTGTACACTAGCATCGTTGTTGATCACTACGATTATATTTTGGAGTTTCTTCCTCTATTGTGCCTTCATTTCCTGTGAATTCAATATCTGAGGATATTTCTTCACTCCTATCGGAATCTATTTTGAGCCCTATTTCTACTCAGATATTTTCGTGTATCAGTTTGCATGTATCTTCTGCTCTTATTGTCGAGTTTTTAGATGTGCAGGATGAGCCTATGGAACCCAAAGTTGTGCTGAGTTGCACTGAGGAGGATATTTTCCTTAGTGAGGAGGTTTTTACCTCATAACCAGAGGAGAAGGTCCAACTCATCACTGAAGTTCCTAGCTACTTATATTTGTCTTGCATTAATTTTATTGAGATCAGCGATGATCCTTTTGTGGAACCTGATGGGAGTGACACCGGGGCAACTCCTTATACATTTGAAACTTTTAGTTCATGGTTTATTTTATTTCCTAATCATTCTTCTTTTAATGTTGATATTGATATGTTCATCCTTCATGCTTCCCCTCCTTCTTTAATTTCTGATATTTCGTATATCCCCCTGCAGGAGCATGAATATTTGGACCCATTTTTGGGTAATTTTGAGTGGCAGTCTTGGGAAGGAAAACAAATGGCAATGATGAAATCAATCACCTATTCCACCTCATCATCATTGTCTGTGTTTTCCTTGAAAGACTGGGTGTAGGGCGGTAAACGCTACTTCATCCATGACCGCCGATTGGAGGAGAGGAAGAGGATGAAGAAAGATGAAATATGGAGATGGAAGGCTCCTGATCCTCTTGAGAGCTGCTTTTGGGTCTTTGGACCCATTTCTTTCATTTTCAGTTACTACTTTAAATCAACCTACAGTTGATCATTTTGGCGTGCATGTAATAATTAGGATTTATTAGTTTTATCTTTATAATTAGACAATATTATTAAAACTACATAATACAGGTAGTAAGTCCAGTTTAAGGACGGTAAACAAAAGCGCTACTGGGAGACAACCCAAATCCTTTTGTTTATTGTGTTAATATGCTAATCGTGTAGCATTTTATATTTTTTTTCTTGGAGTCTTTTTCCTGCAGGTGCACGGCGATTTTCTTGTTTGGTGGACAAGGGAGTTGATTCTTAGTACTAACGTCAATCTTCTGGTATGCTCACTTCTGAGCATTGGGCAACTTCTCTTCCCCTAGCTTTTATTTTAGTAATTATTGTATATCTTGTATTGGAATATTTAGATTAAGTCTGGGGGAGAGTTGTTGTATCTATTACCCACTACTCACACTCAATGTCATCTGCATACTAGAAGTATATTAATTTCATTTATTTAGTATTATTTATCTTCACCGCACACCACAACACCCACTTAAGCACACACTTAGTTATAGGCGCGTTATGAGTTCATCTCATTTCTTTTGTGTGATTAGAAAAGTCTCTGTGCTGGCTTAGGATTGTGAGACTGAGTAAAACGTTGATTCATGTAGAATAAATTTTTCTTTATGCTTATAGTTTTATATTTTTTTCTATTTGTGTAAATATTGTTTATTCTACTCAAAATTGTTGAATCCGGTGTGAATCCGACGGTAGCATAGGAATGTGTGTAGACGGTCGCAAGGCTCATATTGCTCAAGTCGGGAGGAAGGATTATCTTTCTCGGTGGCTAAGAACTTGCTCCAAGCGACTCTTGAAGCATTGGTACAAGTTAGTTCAGTGTGTGAGCGTGATGTAGGCCATCATTTTGGCCAGGTTGAGCTTCTGTACCGTTCCTAACATCTGATCCTCGCTAGCCCCTTTGTGCCTACCCCGTCCTTTGATACAACTCCACCGCTTTCTCACCAAAGCCAAAAAGTCGATCCTAGTCACATGCCCAAAGCTAATCTTTAGCTGTTTTCACATTTTTATTTTGTGGGTGTTGATGCGGTAATGTTAATTTGGAAATGTGGATGTGCTTCTTTTGAATATGTGTTGAAAATATTTTAAAAAAAAGAGAAAAAAAAAGTAAAAAATGAAAAGAAAAGAAAAATGAAAAAAAATGAGCCTAATTGAAAATCTTTGTGAGATATATATTGGGAGTAGGCGGTGCACACACCCATGTTTTCAAGTTCAAGTCTGGGGGTGAGGTGCACCCGCGCGTATTATGGCAGCTTGGTTGTAGGCGCGTTATGAGTTCAACTCATTTCTTTTGTGTGATTAGGAAAGTCTCTGTGCTGGCTTAGGATTGTGAGACTGAGTAAAACGTTGACTCACATAGTGCTCCTGGGCAAGTACTTGCGTATCGCATAGAAATTCATGTAGAATTAATTTTTCTTTATGCTTATAGTTTTATATTTTTTTCTATTTGCGTAAATATTGTTTATTCTACCCAAAATTGGTGAATCTGGTGTGAATCCGACGGTAGCATAGGAATGTGTGTAGATGGTCGCTAGGCTCGTATTGCTCAAGTCAGGAGGAAGGATTATCTTTCTCGGTGGCTAAGAACTTGCCCCAAGCGACTCTTGAAGCATTGGTACAAGTTAGTTCAGTGTGTGAGCGTGATGTAGGCCATCATTTCGGCCAGGTTTAGCTTCTGTATTGTTCCTAACGTCTGATCCTCGCTAGCTCCTTTGTGCCTACCCCGTCCTTTGATTCAGCTCCACTGCTTTCTCACCAAAGCTAAAAAGCCAATCCTAGTCACATGGCCAAAGCTAATCTGTAGTTGTTTTCACATTTTTATTTTGGGGGTGTTGATGTGGTAATGTTAATTTGGAAATGTGGATGTGCTTCTTTTGAATATGTGTTGAAAATATTTAAAAAAAAGAGAGAAAAAAAGTAAAAAATGCAAAGAAAAGAAAAATGAAAAAAATGAGCCTAATTGAAAATCTTTCTGAGATATATATTGGGAGTAGGCGGTGCACACACCCATGTTTTCAAGTTCAAGTCTGGGAGTGTAGTGCACCCGCGCGTATTGTGGCAGCTTGGTTAGCTTTGTTGCATTAAATCAATTGGGTTTAGTGCGTAAGCCTTCATGTTTATCATTGTATATCCTACCGAAACCCAAGACCTATCTCTAACCTAATGTCCTACTGACTCACACAATGAACCGAACTAGTGTCGTGGAGAGAGTGCGACCGGGTGAGCTTATGGTCACCGATATTGATGGATTTCAATGGAGGTTGTTCCGAGCACCGATCGTGAGCAATACTCGCCTCAGCGATTAGTCTACTTTCTTCTTACGCGTTACAGGCTGATTCACCGCGATTCAAATTTTGAGAAGTAATATTATATTGATACTCTTATAAAAAATATAAACTATTGTGCATAATTAGAAATTTCTTCTACTATATTTCTACTTTGCATGGTCTGATGAGTCCCGATTATATAGGGTTTTTCGGACTCATCTGGGCCAGTTTTCTCACACGTGCACTGCCCTTTTAGCATTAAAATGCTCATATTTGCTCTAATCGTCATTTCACACATAGTGCACTCTTTTTGCTTTTCGGGGTGTACAATTGCCCATTATGTGCTGTGGGTATGCCTTTGGGGGCTCCCCATGCCCTTCATGTTGTTATTATGGGTGTTAGTTGATGGCGGAGACATGCCCCGACATGTAGATGAAGATGGAGCCGGCACATTGGATGAAGATCTTGCGGCTTCGCCATCGAAATACTTACGGCGTCGCGGCGCAAGAACACACTACTATCATCATCATTGCCGCAAGAAAACACTGCCACCGTTGGGCATATTTGATGAAGATCTTGTGGCCTCACCATCGAAATATTTACGGCGTCGCGCCGCAAGAACGCACTACTTTCAACGTCATCGCCGCCGCAATATCACATTTCAAGATTATGATGGTCGATGCCGCAATGACAAATATAGTGCACGCCATCGCCGCCCCTTTTGAAGAACGCTATCGCCGCAAGGAATATTAAATTATAATTATTCAATTATAATTATTAAATATTATTATTATGTTTATTTTTATTTTGGTCTGTATTTAGATAAATAATAATTATAATTATTCTATTATAATAATTAATTATCATTATCATGTTTATTTATATTTTGGTCTGCATTTAGTAAGGTTTATTTTGTTTAATTAGGGATTATATATTTCCTTATTTTCATTATTTGATTTGGGCTGCATGTAGCCATAATTTATTCTGCATTCATGATGGACTATTTTTGAGCCATCTAATTTTAGAATTATATCTTGGAGAAGATTGAGTGGTGTAGCCTATAAATAGGTCATATATTGTGATGAGATGATTATTGAATGAAAAAAAAAAGAATTTTGCAAATCCTAAAAGATTCTTCTCCCTCTCACGTTACTTTCTTAGTCTCTCTCTCTCTAGCTTCCCCTCTCTCTTCTTTCTCCCTCTCACGTACAACTCTCTTCCCCCTCTCTTGGCCGCCCATCTCTATTCTCCCACTTGAAGATCTCTTGCAAGGTACTTGGAGTTTGTCGCGGTGGATTGCGGAACCGGCGTGAAACGAAGAAGGCAGACATGCTACTCATCGTTGACTCATCTCCGGTGGACTCGTGGAAAGAGCGCTCAATATTTTTGTGGATCCAAAAATAACTCAGATCTACGATTCCGAGCTGGGTAACGAAACTTCTACCTTTGTGTGATTTCATTTCTAGATAGATCTTGTGGTGGATGAATCTTGGGGTTGAAGTTGATAGCATACAAAAAACTCGTGGTTTCCTCAATTTGATTTTTTGTGACTATCTTAATAAGTTTATCTTAGTTCGCGAGGCTTGGCGAACCTCCTTTTTCTTGTTGGGGAGAGCTACCAATTTTGAGTGGTAAATTTTGGGGTGATCTTCGAATCACTTGGATAATCGTGGTTTTCTTCGATTGATTTGTGCGATCTTCTTATTTCTTTTAATTTTCGAAGAGTATTGGCGAACCTCGACTTTTTGTGGGGAGAGATCTACCCTTTTTTGAATCGTAATTTTTGGTAGATCTCTTTTGGTACAACTCAAGCTCGTTCAGACTGGGTGGGTCCTTTTAGTTGGGAAGAATATTGGCATATAGCCATCTATTCAACCTCTAACAGCGTGACTACCCATACGTTAGCATCTAATTGATAATTATTGCGTTGCATGTACGTTGCGAGTATTTTTGTGCGAACGTAAAATCTGGGAGCGTTGAGAGGGAACACGTGTTTATTCGTAGCGATCGTGTCGGAGACCGTAGCCTGCATCAATTTGGTATCAGAGCCAGGTTCGTGTCAATTTCTTAATTGAAGCATTCCTATTGTTTTCTTAGATCGTCGGCACACACAATCTTCACACGATTTCGTGATCAAAATATCAAAACTTTTTATTGGTGGTCTGCGAATAGCGGCCTACAATTTTTATTTTTCTGCGAAAATAAAAAACAAAATTTATGTAAAATCTCCATATTTTTATCAGTAAGAAAATCAAAAAAATATTTTAATTACCCTAGTTATTAAGTGGGAATAAAATTATCTTTCATAAAATTTTGACTTGTTTAAAATTTTTGGTCTGTGAATAGGAGCCTAAAATTTTTATTTTTTTCTGCGAAAATAACAAAAAAATTTTAAATTATGGAAAGTCAAATTCAAACTTTAGAAATTCAAATTCAAATTTTTGAAATTCAAAATTCAAAATTTTGAAATTCAAAATTTAAATTTTTTAAATTCAAATTTTTGATTTTGAGATTCAAAATTCAAATTTTTGAATTTCAAATTCATAATTTGAAACTTAAAATTCAAATTTTTGAAATTCAAATATTTTTGGAAATTCAAATTTTTCTGGAATTTCAAAAAAATTCTCCTTATAAAATTCTCTTTAATAAATCTGTCTAGTTCAGATTAAAAATTTTTCTATCATTGCATGTTCACTAGTTCTGGTCCCGAGTACACACCTACTCTTCGGGTATGGCTCATGACGTTTATGTTTCCCGTTTAGATTACTTGTATGCCAAAGTTATGGCTAATCTCACCCCAACTTTTCCTCGTGACGTGCGATAACCAAATCGAAACCACTCGCCGGTTGATGATTTTCGACGTGAGATGAATCAACAACTGGGGGAGATTCGGGAAATGGTGGCCAAACTTTCAGCCAACCGAACCCCTCCTCTATCTCCATACCATCGAACGCAAATGTTTGATGAGTTATCTTCCCTTAGACAAGGGAATCGATCGGTTGCGGAGTACATGGGCCTCATGAAGGACATGATGGCTAGGTGCGATGTTAGGGAGATATCTGAGGTCACCCTTTCATGATTTCGTAAGGGGCTTAACCCCGACATTCAAGGTAAACTCCTTTGTTATGAACACAGAGATTTATGCACCGCATATAATGCTGCGTTGGATATTGACAAGAATCTTGCTCACAAGTCCAAGTCTCGTTATTTTCAGAAGGGCAAGTCCACCTTAGGACCTCCCCCTCCGTTATCCCTGAAAGATAAGGGTAAATTCCGGTCCACTGACTCGAACTCGGTTGTCTTTACGGCTAGGGATTCCATGAGACCGCGCGGTGAGAGTATTTCGGTTAGTGAGGTTCCTCCCATAATTTCTACACGCAATGCGTCGAGAATGTCTCCTCCCGAACCTCCTGATATAGTTTTTGAACCTTTTGACAATACTGAGTATGTGCCCTTGACTGAGCCTACCGCTGGGGCGATGTCGTTATTAAGGAAGAACTTAACAATGATGAGGAGATTGGTTACCCTAGTGATATGAAAGAGGACCTCCCCTCTGATCTGCTTTTAGATTTGTCTGATGATTCTGATTTGGAGGACGTACCTAGTGCATTGGAAGATTTACCTTGGGAGGAAAGGTTAATTTTAGGTGACTTTGACGTTGAGAACCTGGAAGATGTTTCTTTGATGTTATCACCTTTGCCTGAAGCTCATTATGAATTAGAAATTGTGTCAGGTTTGATTTTCTCGGTCCTCCCTCCTGACCCGTGGACTCAACCTACAGAATTTTTAGGACATGAATTTATTATGTTGCGTCCTAGCCAGTTGGTTTTGCCTATATTACTAGCCCCTCTGTTGGCCATGTCCCGTCGGACATGTTTTGTTGAGTTGTTAGATTTTGTGCTCGGTCTTTTCACCACTCTTCGTAGATCTGACTACGCGTCACCTTTGATAGACAATTTTTTTGAGTGCCCGTCTACGGATTTGTTGGCGGTCGCGAGCGATTTTGATTATGTGACGAATGTTCCCATGGACTTAGTTTCTTCACGACGTACTTACTCATCCGGTCCAGTTGCGCATATTTTTCCTCCAGTTGCTTACCACATTCACCTACACGTGTCTATGATTTTAGCTGACCACATGGGTAATTGGGATTTACTTTTTCCTCATGCTCAGTTAGCGAATAATAATTCTAAAAATAGATCAACGGATTTATCGCCGAATGAAATCATGCACGGATATAAGACACCGGTACCACTTGATTTGATTCCGCCATCATTTAAGTCAAGTCAATTAGCCCAAGACTTTGCCTCTCATGTTCATATTTTACCTATGCACATTAATGAATCGTTAGCCACGCAATATTCATCTTATCAACTTAATTCTAACATACATAGAAGAGCATCTCGCTTTGAAATTGGTGATTTGGACGTGGTGCCTCTCATCCCTGAACGGTTGCCTTCGGGCTCTTTAGAGAAATTAGCGAGTCGGAGAGATGGACCTTCTCGAATTTTAAAAATATTAGGAGAAAACATTTATCATTTGAAGTTACCTACTGATGGGGGTATATCCCCTATTTTTCATGTTTCTTATTTAACACCATATGTTTCTCCACCACTGGAAATGTTTGCCACTCCGTTTATCATTTCCACTTAATATTCTAACGGTTTGGGGTGTTAGTTTATTACTGGAACGCTCTTTCCTTCGGGTTCCATTGGAGGTATGTTGTCTTTTGATGTTGTAGCATTTTCTCCTTGTTTGTCTAATGCTTCTCCAAGGGTCCCCAAGACCGGCTTTTTGCTTGACAGGAATCTACAGGTTGAGGTGATTCCACCCGCACATGGTGACATTCGTGGCTTCTGGACTCGGTGGCATGATCATCTCACCTCGGATGACTCTTGGGTACTTGAATCGGAGGTGGCACTTGTGGATAACTTTCTGCGCCCACGCATTCATGTCAACTCATCGGTGATGAGTTATTTCAAGCGGGGGAGGATTGATGGCGGCGACATCCCCCGACATGTAGATGAAGATGGAGCCGGCACATTGGATGAAGATCTTGCGGCTTCGCCATCTAAATACTTACGGCGCCGCGGCACAAGAACACACTACTATCATCATCATCGTCGGAAGAAAACGTTACCACCGTTGGGCACATTTGATGAAGATCTTGCGGCCTCGCCATCGATATACTTACGGCGTCGCGGCGCAAGAACGCACTACTTTCAACGTCATCGCCGCCGCAACATCACATTTCAAGATTATGATGGTCGATGCCGCAATGACAAATATGGTGCACGCCATCGCCACCCCTTTTGAAGAACCCCATCACCGCAAGGAATATTAAATTATAATTATTCAATTATAATTATTAAATATCATTATCATGTTTATTTTTATTTTGGTCTGTATTTAGATAAATAATAATTATAATTATTCAATTATAATTATTAATTATCATTATCATGTTTATTTATATTTTGGTCTGCATTTAGTGAGTTTATTTTGTTTAATTAGAGATTATATATTTCCTTATTTTCGTTATTTGATTTGGGTTGCATGAAGCCATAATTTATTCTGCATTCATGATGGACTATTATTTAGCCATCTAATTTTAGAATTATATCTTGGAGAAGATTGAGTGGTGCCTATAAATAGGCCATATATTGTAATGAGATGATTATTGAATGAAAAAAAAGAATTTTGCAAATCCTAAAGGATTCTTCTCCCTCTCACATTACTTTCTTAGGCTCTCTCTCTCTCTAGCTGCCCCTCTCTCTTCTTTCTCCCTCTCACGTACAACTCTCTTTCCCCTCTCTTGGCCGCCCATCTCTTTTCTCCCACTTGAAGATCTCTTGCAAGGTACTTGGAGTTTGTCGCGGTGGATTGCGGAATCGGCATGAAACAAAGAAGGCAGACGTGCTACTCATCGTTGACTCATCTCCGGTGGACTCATGGAAAGAGCGCTCAATATTTTTGTGGATCCAAAAATAACTCGGATCTACGATTCGGAGCGGGGTAACAAAACTTCTACCCATGTATGATTTCATTTCTAGATAGATCTTGTGGTGGAGGAATCTTGGGGTTGAAGTTGATAGCATAAAAAAACCTCTTGGTTTCCTCAATTTTATTTTTTGACTATCTTAATAAGTTTATCTTAGTTCGCGAGGCTTGGCGAACCTCCTTTTTCTTGTTGGGGAGAGCTACCAATTTTGAGTCGTAATTTTTGGAGTGGATCTCTTTTAGTATAACACGCGCTTAGTCGGACCCGATATCGGGCCTTTTGAGCCGGAAAGAATATTGGCTCATAGCCCTTATTTGATCCCGAATGGTGTGGCTACCCGTATGCTAGCGTTAATTTGAATAAACTGAATAATTCTTGTGGCTGCATTCGCTATTGACCGCGTAGAAATTTGGATCCAGGAAGGCGTTATAATAAAAAATAACACTATAATTTGAATAGAATTAGCCGGCCTACATCTTTAGTTCTGTGGTTGGAGTTGTGGTTTTGATTGTGTGCAGGTGGATTGTGCCCTTGAGTTGTGCATTGTAGTCTGGGTAAATAGCACGACCGTACGATTATTGTTGATGCACAATCGAGGCGATCGTGCAATTTACTCAAAGCTGCTTGTGATGATATTCATCGTGCATTTTCCTTGACGCACGATAGAGTCCAATCATGCGTGAATGAAATTGCACGACCCACCTTGATAAGTGTAAAATCTATGGCCTATCACACCCCATGTGTTTTTGGTCGCGCATGAGCATTCCGCTCGTGCGTGAATAAAAATGCACGACCTTCCTGTAGCTCCAGGAAATGGTTATCTCTATAAATCGCATGGTCCAAAATGCACATTCGGGCATTTTGATCGTGCATTTCATAATTTAACGCCTCTATTTAAGCGCACATGATCAGTCAACGGGGAACATTTCATTCTTAGGGTAGCGTTGTTTCTTCCGCAAAGCCCTCCATTTTCGTCGCTCCATCGCCACCCACCTCAAGAGGAGCTCCGGACGCCATTTCTCTTGCAAATCTATAGTCGGAGCATCCTCTTGGCCTCCTCCATTGTTCATGCACATCCAAAGCTCCATTTTGAAGGTTCTCTTGCTTCAAACATGAAGTTCTCCGGCGAGGTTGGAATCGAAGATGATTGACAGAGAAGACGGGTCAAATAGAAGGAAGTGACAACTCCTCTCCGTAACCCGGATGGCAGTTGGAGCCCGAGCTCGGACAAGGATTGACAGCCCTAGATTCCGGCCATGAACCTCCGAGGAGTCTCTGCCACTTTGGTTGTAATCTCACCCCCTTCATATTGTTGTACTGTTTTCCTTTATCATTTGTGTGTATGGATAATGTATGATAAACCTTGTTATACAATTTAGTATATTTCAAGTCTATGTGAAGTTTTTATATGGTCTATGTTAGTGAGGAGCGTCCCATTCCACCATCAATTAATCCATCATGATTGTGTGCAGCACTAGCAATTGCTAGTGGTGTGCTTATTGACGAGGTGCTTGCGACCCTCATTCCGCCATTGCGAACCACCTCATCTGCTTACCTACTCATCCAGCCGCCCTTGCAAAGTAGTGCATAGCAGTCTGCATTGTTTCCATCCCGCCAAGCGAAGCAGTGCATAGCGGCCTGCATAGGAGTAGTTGAGTTGTTGTTTTATTTTATTTTCCATAAACCAAATCACTCCCTTCACTTTCACCCGACCTAAAGGACTTCAATCTCAAGTCCTTCCTCAATAGATAATTCCACCTTACTGTGTTCCTCTGAGATCGATACTTGGGGAGTTTCTCCCATTTAATATTACTTGAACGATCGGTACACTTCCGTTTCATGTCGCAGTCATGCTACCGCCTATAGCAGTGTGCGAGATTCGCACATCATGAGCTAAAGATGAAAGTCAAGCCTATTCATATCAAGGACACTAATGTCAAGCAGTTGCGCAATAAATTTATCTGAATGGTCAAAGTCCATTGGAACAATTATTGTCATGAGGAGCTTACATGGGAACGAGAGCAAATCGTGCGTGAAGAGTTCCTCGAGTTGTTCCATTAAGGTACAAATTATGTTTTTGTATCGTCTCAACCTTTTCTTATATCTAGAATTTCAGGATGAAATTTCTTTAAGGGGACGTGGTTTGTAACACCCCAATTTCCCCATTATAGAAAGAAATATAGTCTGAGTTCAGGGCTACTGTCCGGCGGTAGGTGTTACCATTTGCGGTAGTGGTTGTCTAGTTGAACCGTCGAGATTTCTAGATGAACCGTCGAGATGACTGGACGAATCTTTGGGTCTAGCTCTTTGTCCTTGAGACACTAAAGCCACGCGTTAGAGATAACGCTGGTGGTAGGTTCACGATGCAGTGTCGACTTCCTTAATCGGTGAGCAGATAGGCTCCACCACCTAAGTCACTACCGCGGGGCAGTAGTACTACTGCGTGGCGGTAGCTTTCGGGATCAGATTTATGAAGTTAAATCATATCCATCCATTGTATTTGGATTTGATACTTCATTTATCATCTCTCATTCTCCCTCTTCAAGCTAACGAAAATCCTAAGGCTAAAAGGAAAGGAGAAAAGAAAGGGAAGGTAGAAGAAGAAGGTTGAAATCACCCTTTGTGAACTCTTGAAGGTGTGTGCCAAGGTTGTATCAATGAAGAGGAAGGTGTTGCGAATGCTTTCATCCGGCTCAACTACGATCATATGGCACCAAAGAGAACTTAAGGGGTAACAACTCTCCGTCTGAATATCAAGACATGTTAGTCCTTTGATTGGCATCGTAGTAGGAAGATTTCCACTAATTAGTGGATAGGTTCTTCTGATGGGTCGATATGGAATATACCCTATAAAAATTGCATATAGAATCCAAATCGAAGTACGGACATAAGCATGTTGTGTGAAGCCCATCCGGACAGGTTGGTTTGGATTGGTGTTGTTTATTGCAAACCAGAGAAGACTCTGAGGATATATGCTGTGTTTTTGGGTTCTGAGTACTTTGACATGTTGTAGGGAGTTCTGGAGGTGATCTCCAGAAAATACCCAAAAATGGGGGCAGATTCGTTGCTCTGTCTCCTACCGCCCAACGGTAGTGCTACCACTGGTGGTAGCTCCTTGTCAAATCCAATAAGCCGTTTGTGGTGGGTATGAAGCCTAAGTCCTGGGGACTGGGTGCGTAGTACCAGAAAGCTACATGCCTACAATTGTAGAGCGTAGCTGAGTGCATATGTGTGTTCTGCTAATAGCGTCAGGCAGTAGTGTTACTGCTAGCGGTAGCTCCCAGGGAGCAGGTTGTGAAGTAGAAGGGCCAGTGAGACTAACTTCGTTGGCCTTGCATGCCAACAATGGGAAAAAGGGGAAGCCATACCTGCGTTGGGCAGAGTTGATCCTGATGATGTGAGCACGGGCAAAGCTGAACCGAACCCATCCCTTAGCAGGTCAGTGAAGAGGTCTCCCCTCGGTGCACTGAAGGAATTTTGGGAAAGGAACCGTAAGGTATGATGACCTTGACGGTAAAGCTCATAGCCATCTAAAATAAGCGGCGCTAAAAATGGTGGTGTAACTCAGGGAGTACACCAAAAGAGTGCCATGAGTGCACGAAATGTGTGGTTGTGAGTGCCTACATTGATGTTGATTCTAGGTCTTATACACACTCTAGAGTTTTATGATGTTGATGCTTGCTTGTATGGAAGGAGCAACGCCACCCCGAGAGTGGGGTGGGGTCGTCATAAGCCTTGGTCAGTTCAATCTAACCGATTACTTGTTCGCCACCTTTTGGTGGAATGTGCTTGTATAGGTGTTGGCGAGTCGAGCGGAACATAGTGGGTTGGAAACTCAGTTGTTTTACTGGGCTAGACCTCGAAGGCCCAAGTGTTTACTAGTTATCATGTGTGGACGTCCTGCGTGCTGATGTTCGTAAACCACATATTTTGTAAACATTGTACTTAAATAACTCTTGTTGTGTATTCATTTCTAGTGGACAAGTGGACATGTCAATCTGGTTTTACTTTAAATAAATAAAATGCTTCTGTTGTCTTTTCTGATTCAGCTGAGATGGTTTGGTTATGAACCTTTTAAAAACTAATTACGTAACTTTGTTTACTGTTCTTTTAATATGGCATGGGGTCCCGGCCGGACCTTCTGCTATATTCTATGTAACAAGGACAGGTGTTACGATTGTATTCTTCCAATTCTAGTTTAAGTAGTTTATTTCCATTTTTGTTAGTATGTTTTGTTTTGTTGGCGCAAATTTCGGTGCAGGATTCCGGTGAAATCGCTGAAATCTTTTAGTCGGAGTTGGGAGAAGAATTCAATTTCAAATTCAGAATTCATAACTTCCAAAATGCCCCATTCTCAGGAATTGGGTAACACATTCCTACCCTTCTTTATTTTCCTGCATTCCTCACGATTCATTCGCATATATATTTGCATTGAGGAGAATGCATCATTTAAGTCTGGGGGGATAGATTATGTTTTTTGATTGCTCGATCACACACCATTTTGCATTCCGTTTGTGCTTTTTTTTTCAATTTTGCTCCAACGTTTAAATTTTAGAAAAAAATTGCGCTGAGTGCATTTCGTTTCCCACACCCACTACGTTGTGACACAAATTATTGATATTTCTTTATTGTCTATTTACTTTATGGTGTGTAGGTTAAATTAATTTATAATCAAAAAACTGAAATTAGGTAGTGAACCATAGACTCGTGGAGTGCTCCTAGTCGAGTGCACACGTTCTCAGATAGAAATAGATTTAGAGTTAATTTTTCTACATATATTAAATACATTGTATTTTTACTTACTATCTATCCAATCCCCGTTAGAAAGCGATCGAGTCCAATGTTATTGTAGTGATGTGTGTAGTGTCTCTAGTGTTGTATTATAGGCTCACGACAAGGGGGTGTCCTATCTCGGTGTCTAGAACTCGCCCCTAGAAATCTTCGAAGCATATGCACTAAATAGTGATTAACTCTATGAAGATTATTTAGGCCTTTCTTTAGATAGTTTGATCATATACATCCTAGCCAACATTCACTACCATTGTGAACACAATTTTGAGCCTATCACAATTTTTGTTGATTCACCTCCACCATTCTATAACCAAAGCTAAAATGCCAACTCAATTGCACAGTTAAAAATCTGAGCTTAATTTCTTATTTTTCTTTATATTTGAAAGTGGGATCCCAACTTGTGATGTGGTGGAAAGCCAAAATTATTATTATGTTTGGGTGCATATTTGGAAAGAAATATAAAAAAATGAAATGAAAAAAAAATCTGAAAAGAAAGAAGAAAAGAAAAAGAGAAGAAAAAATGTTTTGGTTTAGGCTTTGGAGAGTGACCCCAATTCAAAAAACAAGTATGGGGGTCTCATTCCCTTCTTTTTGTGGTAGTCATTTTCTATGTTAAGCTAAAAACATTTTGTTTAAGTTTGAAAAGCCATCATGCTTATCTTTGTTATATCTCACCCTTAAACCTAAGATTATAAGTCATCCTAATCTAAGTCCTAATGATTCGTAAAGTTGGTTTGTATTTATTATAGCGGAGAAGGTGTGACCGGGCGAGCCTATGGCCATCATCATTGATGGATTTCATTAGAGGACACCCTAGTAGTTCTGGGTTCGTAATATCACACTCAGCCTTACTACTCTCACATACACTATGCTTAAGGCAGATCGTTTAGTTCTTCTGATTAGGAGTGGATATAGTTGTACGATAGTTTGTATAAATGCAGTTTAATTAGATTATATGCTTAGAAATTTTCTTTAACATATTTTTATTCACCATGGACATGAGACTTCTAGGTCCACTTTCTAATTTCATTTTTTATTTCTAATTAGCCTTTCTTACTCCATGTAGGTAGATGGATTGCTCGGGATGAGCAATAATTCAAGTCTGGGGGTTTTGATGAGTGAATTTCATATAGTATTTTAGGTTCTATTCTAGTATTGTTTTCCTTTCCTTTCTGTCACCTATTTGTGGTTTTTATCATAAAATTGTTAGTAATCTAATTATATGTCATGTGAGGACATTTGAGCTAGATAAGGCATATTTTAGTTATTTCATGCATTAGGGAGACCTTTTCTCCCTCTCATTTCAATTACATACTTAGATGTTATACTATGGTTGTGCTAATGTGTTTTTCTAGGATTGTTGAATGTTTTCCTACAGGTAGAGTGGTTGTGGTATTGTCCTCGTGTGTCTTGGTCATTTTCTAAGGAGGACGCCACTGGTCATGTATTTTCCTTCACGCAAAAGCAGTGGCCCCCTTTGCGCACGACCACTGATCGTGTGCGGTCCTTTGCATGAAATCGGATTGACCCCCCTCAATCGGCTTGATATGTCCACTATACGTGCATTTTTTCTTCGCACATGAGTAGTGGCACGAGGATCGCACGAGTGTGCGCACGAGAATAATAGCATGACCACTAGTCGTGCAAGGTCAAATTTTTCCACCCAAAACCTCTAAGTTTTCCCGCAAGTCCAGGTTCCCACTCTCATGAGTAGAGGACTTTGTTTCGCACATGACCAATGGTCATGTGCCTACTCGTGCGCGTTCATTATATCAACTGCCTATAAATAGCCTATTTTGCGATTTCTCTGCCCTGGTTCATTTTAGGTCCATCTTTTCAGTGCTATTTCACAATTTTTTGCCCTTCCAATCAATGGTTTGTTGGATCTTTAGACGCCCATACGGGGTGAATAAGGGTTTTATGAAATTTAATATTAAATAGAACTATTATTGTTAATAAAAGAAGTTTCGAAATGGTTTATAGAAGAATGTATTTTAATATCTCAAAAAATATTATATTGAAGATTACTTTTAAAAGAGATAGGATATCAATCTTTCTTCACTACCACCGACAGTAGAAACTACCGCTCAACGCTAGTAATAGAGATTGAATCCAAGAGTTTCTTTCTTATGAAAACAAACCTTTCATTATATTTTGCATTAAAGTTTTAAGAGAACGCTATTCAAAACATTTTAGTGGATGGAAATAAAATCTAGATAATTAGACAAAGAGAAATATGATTTTATTTCTTTAGAGATTGAATACAAATATGTTTGATTTCAATGACGCTTGAAATCAAGGCAAATAGAAAAATACTTTTCGTTTTCTATACTGAACCTTCTCCCAAAGTTTGGTTGGTTCTAGCCTATCAATCTCCAGATAAGGCATCGAAACGCCGCCTAGATCTAACCTAGTCCTAGTCGCCATAACTCGAGGCGAATTCCACCTAAGTCTCGCAAGACCTAGTCGCCAACCCCCGGGAAAATTTCTCTACCGATAATAAAGAAGAATACAAGATTAGATAAAAGAAAAACACACCTCTAAATAGAACCCTTGATACAGATGTCGTTTTGCTTGCAAAGATTCGATCTTTGTGGCTTGAGAGTCTTACTCTTCGATGTTCTTTAGATCCTTGGATGTCTCCAATTGATTAGAATTTGTTGCAGCGAGAACACTCCATGCGTATGTTGAGAGAAAGCTTCTTAATCGCAGTTTTGATAGCTTTCAATCCATGTGCATGAATAACTTTTTGATCTCCTCTGAAGAACTCTCTCTTTAGATGAGTGGGAAACACCCCTCACTTTTCTCTAGATATCTTGGACTTTCAGCCCTAGAAAATTTTGTCAAACACCATCAAGGGAAACTTATTTTTGGGTTGTTTTAAATAGAGGTTGATGTGCAGGAAACTATAACCAGCAGTAGTTTCTATGGCGGGGTGGTAGCACAGTCTTCAATTTCCTTCCTTATATTCTCTTTAATTTTGCTGATTTGGCTTTTATCTTTGGAAATCAATTATTCCCCGCAAAAAAATGATATATTCTTGCCTTCACAATGATATTGGATGCTCATTTGGTGTTCTCAATCAAATCATGATTGATTGTGGTTTTCTAAAGTTACCACTCGATGATAGAGTTAACTTATCACGGTAAGTACTTGCTAATTATGGCCTTGCTCCCTCCATTATATGCATTCAAGTGTTTTATTCCAGCCGTCCTATTGTATTTGGGCACTACCACCAGCGGTAGATATTACCACACCGCGGTAGCCCATTGATATGAGCTACGACCTCTGGCTTGTCTCCTCATTCCATATATATTTGTACCTATTGATATGCACACTATAAACACACAAAACACTAGATCAAATACATCACGATATTTGTTATTCTCAAACCAAGAGATGTGGAATGCATGTTCTTACAAACTCCCCCTTTTGATAATAACAAATACCTGTATGAGAAATTAGTGAAATTAAGATTATATTTGTGTTTATAGATATATGCGATAAAAGATACGCATGAAAAAACATGTTTGTAGCATGATAGATTTAATGCAATAATGCATACTCTTCATATATGAGTACTCCCCCTACATAAGTGTTCCCTTATAATTTACTCCACCTTAATATCTATTCTACTAAATTTCTCAATTTATTCTATCCCTTTTGTTATTTGCAAAAGTGGGTAGGTATGAGTGTTTGGTGGTGAAACTTAAGTTGGGTCCACTCAGTGAAGGATTTTCATGATCGAGCAAAGAGTAAAATATGCACCTCCTATGAATACTCCCCCCTACATAGACGATTTCTATTAATTTATTATTGGACTCCCCATAAATTATAACATTTATGTAATTTTATTCTCCCTTTTTTATAGTGTCAAAAGAGAGTAGAGGTGAGTATATGCAATTGAAATTAAGTAGAGCTGTATAGAGAATAGGATGTAATATGCAAAGTTTGTAGATACCACTTGTAAAATATATGCATGATTGAGCATAAAACAGTAAGTAATACAACAAAAATTATAAAGTAAAAATCCTTTTTGTAAGATACCACGTGTTGAAATGAATATTTACTTAATACCACTTGTTGAGAAAGTGTATGCATGATGAAATATAATAGTATCAAAAATAGAGTAAGCAATTCAAAGAACTGCCACTTGTTAAGAATATTATACCCCTTGTTGCGAAAATAAATAGATAATCATGATTAAGTACAAGTAGTAAACAAAACAAATATAATAAGTGCTCAAAAAATAAACATCTTGTTAGAAAGTAAGAGCATATATAATGAGTTGTAAGCCTAAGATGTATTCAATTAAGGCCCAATAGATGTTATTTCATTGGAATTGTAGAAGTAGAATTGCAAGCACAATTTCAAAATATCAAGAAGAGATAAAAACTACAATGTAAGCTAATTTGCATTTCAAGTAAGACTAAGCATTGTAGAATCAAGCTTTGTCATCTAGTGCATTTACTTAAGTTTGTTGAGAATTGAGTAGATGTGCATTAGGATCCAATTCTCATGAGTAGAAGTTTTATGGAAGATAATGATGTGTACAAAATAGTGTTTTGATAAAGCATGCAATTGAATTAATCAAGGCACATGATATATATAATAAAATAACACAACATTAAAATACACAAATATTATTACTTCCAAAATATTTCAATGCACATGAATAAAGAGTACAACTACCAAGGTGCTCTACACACATAATGCCTATTAAGACTTATCAGGGTGCAAAGTAGTGCTTGTGGGATCACATTTATTCTTCTTACCTTTTAATTTCATTTTTGTGATCCGGTGTACTAAGAGAAGTGGTGTATAAATTGTTTGTTACAAGACACTTTACAATTCTTAACCAAGGTGCTCAACCTCACAATGCTCATTAAGACTTATAGGAGGGTGAGTAGTGCTTGCTGGAGTTTTCCTTGTCATTTATTATTTGATTTTTAGTTTAGTGACTAAGGACTCTGAATTCACTTGTTTTGCAAACATAACATTGTAATTTTTAAACCACATTTGTCTAAAGAATAAGTGCATGAAAGACAAAGAATTGTAATAACCAATTCAATGTTGTGTAGGTAATCTATTTATGCATTTTAATTATTTATGTTATTACTTTACACAATCAGGTAAGTATAAGATTATAAACACATATAGGTTATTTAAAATAAGTGAGTGAATGAATCATTATCAAACATAATACATTATTCATACTTAGAGGCATGCTAAGAGTTCCTACACATGTTTTCTACAATCAATTTCATTGCACATAACAAGATAATTTTCAAGGCATGACCAATACAAAATAATGTTTTTATGAAACTTGAAAATTAAATTAAAGATTGAATTTAATCTTTAATTGATATAATTAATCATCCATGACAATGGCAATTAATAACATTGTGTTTTATAATTTTTGATATTTTTATAAAAATACAAAACAATGCATACATAAAGAAACAAATAAAAAAAGCAAATTTTTGTTCTTTGAAATTGTTTTGTAATTTTGTATTTGATATTTTTTTAAATAAATGTTATTAGATTCATGTTTTCATTATATAGACCTTAGAATGAAGTGACACATCTATTTGATTTGTTCTTATTGGTACTTGATTTTATGGTCAAAGTAAAATGAGATACATACAAACAAGAGTGAAGCACATCACACACACACAAAACACCAAACAAAGTAAGAAACAATAATTCCAATAATCGTCAAATCATTCATAATTCCAAGTGTGATAGACATATGCAATTTTGGATTAATTAATGATGACTAATGATATATATTTAGAGTGAAGTTAAGCATTGGATATCAATTTAATCATAATAGATCATTGTGGTGTATGTGAAGTTCATATTTATTCTTTCTAATTTATTATAATGAAATCTTTTAATATGAATATGTTTTGGTAATTTTTTGAATTGTTTTGTACACAATTTTTTATTTTGATTTTTAGAAATTAGCCAAAAATATATATATAATATCTGAAAGTTGAAAATAATGATACATAACATAGTAAAACAATTTCCAAAAATTTCAATTTTAGAATAACTCAGAATTCTCAAGAAAATAGGTTATCATCGGTGGTAAGTCTTATCGACAGGCGTTAGCAAATAGAGATTGGTTCTCTTAGGAATTCAGCATGGTTTTTGTGATTTTTCAATTCCGATTTTTTTATTATGATTATTCATTATATGAGATATTATATGCAGCAAAAAAATTAGAGAAGTAGTCAAAAAATTGTGCATTCACTATTTTAGCATAAGTCCCCTTAATAAAACAATAAAATCCATTTTTAGTAATGAATTAAAAATTGATTTAATTAGTCATGATAATGTAAATTAAGATTTTTAGTACTCATTTTTAATAACATTATAAGCAATGGATTTATAAGTATAGAAACAAAAAAAACAAGCTAGGCCAGTTGAAAATGATATGACATTATATTCAATTTGATTCATTACAGAATTTAGGCATAATGTGTGAAAGTCATATCGCAAAAAATGACCATGATATGTGTTGGCTCAAATAAAAGAAAAACTTGTTTTCGGTTTTTATGATTTTAGCATATTATGAAGTAGAATTTTTTTTAAAATTTTCAGTTAGATTTTTTCTACTTCACATATTTGATTGGATTCTAATGAATAAGAGATTGAGGTATCCAAAGAGGACCGTATGTAACAGTTTTGTTGGGTACCCAAAAATAGCGTGTTTGCTTATAGGGAGACAAAGATGAATGGGCCCTTTCAAATGGAGTTAGTGTTTCATCTTTTACTTTGGGCCTCCATTCATAATTTTGCTTAAATTTGGTTTTCAAAATAAGTTGATCATAATGGGTTGTAGAAAAGTGATTCTTAGGAAATTTATAAGAGTGGCGATCTTTCTTAAGAATTGAATGTTCATAGAGTGAGTAGCAATATGCATTAGATGATTGATTCTTAATTATATGTTGTTGTTCAATTCCACTCTTTTTCTTAGGCATACTCTTATAATGTGAAGTCAAACTTTTGAAGTTTTGATTTTTTTAATAAACTAGAAATACGATATTCTTTATCACTTACAAATTTTTGTACAAAAAATTTTATTGATTCTAGTTTACGAGTTAAAACACTATTTATATTAATCAATTTTTCGCTACGCTCTTTTGCGGCAAAAAACTCTTTCTCAAAATCCTTGTATTTTTCTTATAATTCATTGCAATCAATACAAGGTGAGGCAATCTTAACTAAAGACCAAGAGTGAGAATCATCAAGCACATCAATTTTTATTTCTACATTAGATTTAGCTTTTAATCTTTTATTTTCTTAACGTAATTTTGAATTAACATTTTTCAAGTCCTTTATTTTACGTTTAGCAATTTCTAGCACATGTAATGTAGCAATGGAATTAGAAACAAGAAAGGAATTTGATTTACTTACAATACTTTCGGATGAGGCAAGATTTGAACAAGAAGTTCCTTTGACATCTTCATTGCAATCCTCTTCCATATATGAGTTCCCATATTCCCTTCCCATTGATGTGTTGACTTCTTCCATTCCCTTTGATGTGCACTCCATACCTAGAGAAATGAAATCATAAGTATTTTCAGGAAAATTCCAAATTTCATAAGCGGTAGGAAATAAATAAATGAGTTTAAAATATTTTGATCTAGTGCACAAAATAAACTATATATTGATTTAGCATTGAAAACCATCTCGTTTCTATTTAGAATACTTTGAGGCTTTTTGAATATATAAAAAGTTATCGCATCTAGTGGATGCGAGATCAAGAAGCGACATTATTCCGGATTGTGAAGCCATTTTGGAATAACCTGCTTTGATACCACTTGTTGGATCTTTAGACAGCCTTAGAGAGGGCGTATAAGGATTTTATGAAATGTAATATTAAATAGAACTATTGTTGTTAATAAAAGAAGTTTCAGAATATTTTATCGAAGAATATATTTTAATATCTCAGAAAAGATTACAATGGAGCTTGTGTTCCACATCTCTTAGTTTGAGAATAACAAATCACACTATGTATCTTATCTTGCTTGTATTTATAGTGTGCAGGTATTATAGGTACATATCCCTAAGAATTGGATGTTGTTTTGTGATGATTCTCTAAAAAGAGAGCTAACGCCCCGCGTTAGAAGTTAACGCCCAGCATTAACTTATTGTCGAGATGGGATGACATCGAGAAGGGAATGACATGGAGTAGAAATAGCATCGAGAAGCCAGAGATATCGCCAGCATTGGAGCTAATGCACGTGTTGAGACCACGATCTGCCACGATTTTGACGATTGTACGATCTCAGCCACGACCATACACGATCACTAACGCTGGCGTTAAAGACCTATTGCCAGGTGTTAGCTCCCATGCCTATTTAAAGAGCCAATTTTGTTGTTCAAACATGCTGATCTCAAGCCTTCATTCCAAACTTCTTAGAGAGCATTTCATCCCCAAATTTAGAGAGCACTCCTAAAACCACCGTTGAGGAACAAGAGTGAGAAGGAGATTTCCAACTTTCAAATTTGAAGAAGGAAGCTTGCTTCAACTCCGACGATGGTCATTGCATGTCTTCAACATCTCCTACAGAGCTCTTCAATATAGGGAGTCTTTATTTCTGAATTTTCTTTAAATTTTCATTATTTTCTTGTAATGATAGTGAATCCGTCGTCTTGCGTGTGCCGATTAGGCCAGATTCGGTTTAGGTGGAAATCTGCCACCTTGTGCGTGGCTACTAGGTTAAAGGTAGATCTAGGAGGAGGCTAGAGGCCTTATCTAGGAAAGATAGGCTATAGCCAACCGGTCCTTGGGAGAAGGACCGGTGAAGGAACAAAATGTTATTTTTACCATGTCGCCTTAAATTTCAAGAATTATTGAAATTCTATCTTTGAAATTGTCTCTCTGAAATATAATATTCATTTTTATTATCTCTGATTTTTTGGAAGTGTATTTCATTTATGTTTTCATAAGTAAAATCACTTTAGTATTTTTCTTTTCAATTTTATTTTCTGGAGAGCTAACGCCCAGCATTAACTCTAACTCCAACATTAGCAACAGAATCTGAAAAGTTTCATTTTCTCTATAAATCTCTCAGTTTTACTCAAAAAATCAAAAGCCCCTTATTCACACCCCCCCCCCCCTCCCTCTAAGGGCGCCATAAGATCCAACAAGTGGTATCAGAGTGAGGTTATTCCAAAATGATTTCACAACCGGGAATAATGGCGCATCATGATCATGCTTTCTTTGAGAGTCAAGGGATTTGTAGACCTCCACTATTTACTGGTAGTGATTATAATTATTGGAAAACAAGAATGCGTGGTTTTTTAACTACCTTAGATAATGACGTTTGGTCATGGTAGAAGTTTGGTACTCTCCACCAACATTTGTTGTTGGAGAAGTTATTATGGAAAAACCTAGAGATAAATGGGGTGATAATGATAAGTTGAGATGTAAGAATAACTGATGATTTTTATCTTCTGTTTTAAGAGAAGAGATGAGTTCTTTTGCAGAGAGCATGGGTGCGATTAGATTTTGGCGAGCATTTTTGAGGGTTTTGGCGAGTATTTCTACTTCGACAAACCAACCATTATCCTATCGAGAGATAGAAGTAATGGTCTTCCCCTTGTTTCAAAATATCGGGAGATACTCCTCGGCGACGGCGCCAAAATTTGTCTATTATTTATAGAAAATGGCTTTTTTGCAGAGCTTTTGGAAGTTTATCCAAACTAATCTTCGATAAAGGCAAGTATACCTTATCGAGTATAGTATAGGATATTTTTAGGATATATCAAGGTCGTATTTTTCCGGATCGTGTTGATTATTTCTACTTGTTAGGAACGCGCTAATATTTTATCAGAAAATGGGTTTTCTTAGGTTTGTAAATTCTAAAGAGCGATAATGATAGTAAATAGCGATCGATGTGCCTTCAGTGGAAACAAGGAAAAGGCGAAAAGAAAAATCACAAAAACAAAATAATTGAAAACTCACACACTCTATAATAATATAAATGACAAGTAATAAAACACACTCACAGACTCTACAGGAATTGAAAAGTAACAAAAAAGTAAAAGATATCTCATACACACACACTCTCTCTCTCTACATGTAATTAAAGACTTAATTGAAAGAAAGTAGAAAAATCTATCTCATACACACACGCACTCTACTTTGAATTGAAAGAAAGCATAAAAACTATGCTAGAAAAGAATGACATATTAAACTCATACACTAACACACTCTACAATAATTAAAAGCTAAATTAAAAGAAAACAATAATTATTCTCATACACACACACACAAACTAACATAATAAGAAAACTAAATTAAAAGAAAACAAAATGAAGCTCTCACACACACACACACCAACATAAAGAAGAGAAGAATAAGATGAGAAATTAGGTTATTTCATTTCCAAAATGGACATTACAACAACACTAGGAGAGAGAGAAAAAAACATAAAAACATAAAGAAAAAGGGGAAAATGCACAAAAAATTGCTCCCAACACTCAAGATATTTACAAAATCTATTGAAATCTGGGATCCTAAAACTTCAACCAAGACCCTCTATTTATAGGGGATTTTTTTAATTACACGCCCTCGGTCAGCCAACTTTGGGAATGATTTTGTTGGTGGGAATGTTGCACATGGGCGTGACTGGCAGTGTCAAGGCTGTGACTTTTGTGCGTGACATTGAAATCTGCACAGCTGGAGTTCTGGAAGGATTTGGGGAGCACGGGGTGACTTTACTTGACACGGGCGTGACATCAGAAATTTGCCGAGACATCAAGCCAATAGTCGAGAAGTCGCGGTCTTTTGTCTTGACAAGGAGTACACGGGCGTGACCCTTTACACAGCCTCGGTCATGGGCGTGACCGAGTGGCGTGGCTTGGTCACTTTGTTTGGTTTGCTCTAGAAAGTGGCCGGAAGCTGGAAATTAGCATTTTAAGATTACACGATCCTTGGACACGGGCGTGACAGAGGGCGTGACCTAACAAAAAATTGTCAAAATGTTGTAAAACAAAAATTAAGCTAAGTTAGTAAGGAAATAATAATAACAAGTAATTTATTCATTATATTACATAGAAAATTTACAATATTAATTAAAACTATACTAAGAACTATAAAAATGTATAATTTACTACTTATCAAATACCCCCATACTTATGTTTTTGTTATTCCAGAGCAAAAGTAGGAGAGAAATCCTTCAGAATTAAAATTAGTTTTATTTTTTTGCCATCATTCTAATCAAAAGAGGAACTGAAAAATATAAATTCGGAGTATTAGAGTTAAGTCCTAAATTATGCAAGTAATTTAAGTAGGGGAAATGTCTTAGCCATAAGACTTCTTGAGAGAATCTAATAGCTAGCAAAATTGCACCAATCATTAGTAAACAAGATTAGATCGAAATTATAAGAACCTTTGTTTAAAAGAAATGTGAAGGAAATAATACAAGTTACTAGTTATGCTCTCAAAAAGATTTTTGAATTAAGTCTAGATACAATAAATTGGCTAGGGGAAAGGACTAAAAAAGTTGGCAAAAAGAAGGTACTTGAATTAAGGGTGATGAATTTTATCCTCTCACCCCACTTTTCTTATTTTTCTTTGGCTCCCACTGTGGTTTACGAGGGAAAACTAAATTTTTTTCAATTAACCCAATGCTTATGTTTACGGAACGAAATCTTATTCTCAATGACATAAGATCGTTTAAAATTTATTGGGTGCCTATGTTTACGGACTGAAGTCTTATTCCCATTGACATAAGATCTTTTTAAAATATCTTCTTCTATTTTTCATGCCATGCTAAATTGGTGCATAAAGGGGGTTTTCTTGAAAAATTCTAGAAAAGTTTAAGAAAAATTTTGAGGGCAACCTTAGTAATTTGAATGTTCCGAAATTCTAAAATGCATAAAGTAGAGAAAATTGAGGTATAAAGTTGTTTTCTCTAACATAATACGCATGCATCTATTTTTGGATAATTCAGAAGTAGTGCTTGGAAACAAAGCCTCTATTTAAATTAGAGACACAAGATATTCCTTAAAAATTAACCCTGGACATTTAATTCTATCTACCTATGATGAACAAATGGTTGGCAAATAAAAAATTATGAAAATCCACAATTAGATACTCTTGAAACTAGGTGCTTGGAAAAGAAAAACAAATGTATTGTTTTATTAAATTTTTGGTGTTTTGTATTTTTTTCTACTACGAAATAAACATATCTTTGGGAAATTTTGGGTTTTTTATAATTTTTTAGTTTTTCACCTATGAAATAAACTATTTTTGTAAATTTTTGTGGTTTTATATTTTTTTGGGTTTTTTTGCACATAAATTTGAAAACAGGAAAACACCCTCATACTTAAAACTCAACATTGTCCCCAATGCTCTAATTTAAGTATGAAGAAAGTAGCATAGTAAAATGAAATAAAAATGGTTTGTACAAAAAAGGAAGAAGGGGCGCAAAAAGGCTTCCCTAAATTGAGGTTGGTGAGGCCGCAAGGAACCCTGGAAAAACATGTAAAAGAAAAGAAGCATAATAAAAATTTAGATAGATAAGGGGTGCCTCCCATAACGCCTTGTTTATCGTCACGTAGCTTGACTAATTTAGCTTTAGAAGATGTTTTTAGAAGTTGGGGAGGGTTATAGATTCGAGTTTGCCGTCCACTAGATCGCTCACAACATATAGTTTTAATTGTTGACCGTTGACTTTAAGCTCGCCTTTTCTAGGTGGGAGATAAGAACTATCACCTATGGAAAAACCTCTTTGTCTTCAAAGGGGCCGGACCATCGGGACTTTAGCTTATCTGGAAAAAGGCGAAGGCGAGAATTAAATAAAAGGACAAGATCGCCCGACGTAAATGATTTTGGAAATTTAATTTTTCTATCGTGCTAGAACTTAGATCGCTCCTTATAAAATTAATTACTCTCATAAGCGTTCGCACGCCATTCATCGAGTTCATTTAATTGGAATTTCTTACTCTCGTAGGCTATGTTCGAATCAAGGTTTAAAAATTTTAGGGCCCAAAAAGCGCGGTGCACTAACTCTACCGGCAGATGACACACTTTTCCACACATTAAACGATATGGCGTACCACCGATGGCGGTCTTGTACGTCATAAGATACGCCCACAATGCGTGGTCGAGTTTAGTTGACCAATCTTTACTATTCGTCGAAACGGTTTTTTCTTAGATTCGCTTGATCTCTCGATTTACTACGTCTACTTTGCCGCTTGTTTGGGGGTGATAGGCGGTGGAGAGTTTGTGGGTGATGCCATATTTAAATAATATTTTTGTGAATTTGGTGTTGCAGAAGTGCGTACTCATATCACTTACTATTGCGCGGGTCGTGCCGAAGCGAGAAAATAATTTTTTTAGAAAATGGACGACGACTCTTGCATTGTTGGCGGGGAGAGATTACGCTTGCACCCACCTAGATACATAGTCGACCGCCACTAAAATATATCGATTATTAGAAGAAGGAGGTAGAGGGCCTACGAAGTCTATGCCCCATAAATCGAAGATTTCACATTCTAAGTAAAAAATTTAGGGCATCTCGTCACGACGAATTATGTTACTCGACCGCTGGCAGCAACCGCATTTACTCACAAAAAATTGTGAGCATCTTTAAAGAGAGTGGACCAATAAAAACCCGCTTCTAATGCTTTTCGCGCGGTCTAGTTGGCTTGATAATGCCACCCGGGTCGGCCCCTCGTGGCAGCGCCATAATATTTGCGCACCCTCCTTGCTTGAAATGCATCTCCTTACTACTTGGTCCACGCATATGCGAATGAGAAAGGGGTCATTCCATTTTTTTTCAAATCAGAAAAGAATTTCTTATTTTGAATGCTGGAAAAGTCTTTTGGAAGGACCCGCGCAACTAGGTAATTAGCGTAGTCCGTGAACCAAAGAGTGAGAGAAGTTTTTAAATTAGAAAAAGTTAAGAGGCGCTCCTCGGGAAATCAATCGTCTATATCGGGCTCGACTAGCGCTTCTGCGATGGAGGTTTCTAAATGAGAGAGGTGGTCGGCTGCTAAATTTTCAGCCCCCTTCTTGTCCCGGATCTCTAAGTCAAATTCCTGTTAAATTAGGATCCATCGAAGCAAGCGGGGCTTGGCATATACTTTGGCTAATAGATATTTGAGGGCGGAGTGATCGGTAAAGACGATGACTTTAGAAAGCGTGACATAGGGCTTGAACTTATCGAAGGCAAAGACGACGGTTAGAAGTTCCTTTTCTGTCATAGTGTAATTAGCATGTGCGTTTGAGAGTGTACGAGAAGAGTAATAGATGGGATGAAAATATTTGTTAACGCATTGGCCTAGTACGACTCCTACTGCGATATCGCTTGCGTCGCATATTATTTCAAATGGAATAGACAAATCCGACGCCACCAGAATTGCAGAATTGATAAGTTTTTCTTTTATGAAATTAAATGCCTCTACGCAGACGTTATCAAAAATAAAGGGGAATCATTCTCCAAAAGGTGGGTTAACAGTTTTGTAATTTTTGAAAAGTTTTGAATAAACCGACAGTAAAAACCCACATGGCCTAGAAAAAACCTAATAGATTTTATGTTTGAAGGTGCGTGGAGTTTTTCAATAATTTTTATTTTGGCCTTATCGACCTCCATTCGCTTGGCGGAAATCTTGTCGCCGAGGACTAAACCCTCCCAGACCATAAAATTACACTTTTCCCAATTTAAAACTAGGTTCGTGTCTTCACATCTTTGGATGAGTCGACCTAAATTATGGAGGCAATTTGAAAAGGAGCTACCGAAAATGGAGAAGTCATCCATAAAAACTTCCATTATGTCTTCTACGAGCTCGTCAAAGATGGCCAGCATACATCGTTGGAATGTAGCTGGCGCATTGTAGAGGCCAAACAACATCCTTTGATACGCGAAGGTGCCGAAGGGTCACGTAAAAATTATTTTTCCTTGTCTTGGAGGGAGATAGGAATTTGGAAAAAACCCTGATAGACCATCAAGAAAACAATAGTATGGATGACCTGAAAGTCGCTCTAGAATCTGATCGATAAATGGCAACGAGAAGTGGTCTTTTCGGGTGCCATCATTTAATTTTCGATAGTCGATGCACACCCACCAACCCGTAACAGTACGGGTTGGGATTAATTTGTTGTTTAGATTTGCCACTATCGTTAAACCGCCCTTTTTTGGCACGACTTGTATGGGTCTTACCCACATACTGTCTGATCTTGGGTAGATGATCCCCGCATTCAAGTGTTTTATTATTTCAGCCTTAACGACATCCCGCATGTTCGGGTTAAGTCGTCGCTGAGGCTGGATGGTATTGCTGGAATTATCCTCTACAAAAAATTTGTGCGTGCAAAAAGAGGGGTTTATCCCCGTTATATCAGAAATCTGCCATGCAATTGCATGGTGATGCTTAGACAAAACTTCCACCAATTCAGTGGTCTCCGAACCGCTTAAAGTAGAGGAAATAATAACGAGAAGTTTTGAATTTGCGGCGGGAAAAGCATATTTTAAATGGTCGGGGAGTTGCTTAAGTTCTAAGACCGGGGGTTCTTCATAAGATGTTGTGATTGTTAATTCTTTTGAATTGAAGGGTTCAAAAGGCGAGTCTGGCGGCAATTCATCTAAATAAGGTAGATTTGCCAGATCTAAATCGTCTAGCGTTCATGGCATTAATTCAGAAAGAGAAGAACACTCATCCTCAAACGCGGATCCCAAATTGAAACAAGAATCATCATTCGATAAGGATTTCCACATGGAGGGATAAATGTGAAGGGTAACTTCATCATCTCCGACCCGAAGGAGGAGGAGACCGTTACTTAATCAATTAATTCTCGGTAGGTCGCGAGGAAAGGGAAACAGAGGATGATTGGTACCTCAACGTCCTCCTCGATGTCGAGGATGACAAAGTCCACCTGGAAGATGAACTTATCAACCTTGACCAGGACGTCCTCCACTACCCCTATGGGATACATTATCGAGCGATCCGCGAGTTGGATGCTCATTTTTTTGGGGCTAGGAATACCCAAATCAAGTTTCTTAAAGAGGGAGAAGGACATTAGATTAATACTCGCGCCTAGGTCCGCTAGGGCGTATTTTATTAACAAGTTGCCAAAAAGGCACGGGATGGAAAACCATCCCGGGTCATTCAATTTTGGCTGCAATTTGTTAAGTAAGTCCGTCGAGCGTTCCGCATTAAGGGAAACACATGAAATACCCTCGAGTTTCTTTTTATTGGAAAGCAACTCTTGTAAGTATTTCACGTATTTCAGCATCTGAGAGAGTGCCTCGCAAAAGGGGACGTTAATTTGAATTTGTTTTAAGATGTGTAAAATTTTTTGATAGTGTTCGTCCTTCTGCTCGTTATTAATTTTTGACGGGTAAGGAGTTTGCGGGCTCGAAACATTTGACGCAATAGAGATATCTAGAGTTCTTAAAATCAGAAGAGAGGGTGCATGGGTCGGAGTCGAAATATGTACCTTAGGTTCGACCCGCAATGGGCATACGAACCCTTTGCCGCTGCGAAGAGTTATAGAATAAGCATTTTCGCGGGGGTTCAGCTTTGTATTCCCTGGAAAAGCTCCAACTACTCGGAGATCATTTTCATAAGCTGTCCAACCTGCATTTATAATTTTTTGTAGTGATTCGGTAATATTTTGGATATTGGATTCATTGGATAGGACATATATAATGAAAACCTCCTCGAGCGGAGAAGGTTTTGGAGGAAGAGGTTGAAATCCCTGCTGAAATCCCTGCGGAAATCCTTGCGGAATCACATTAGGGGGCATTGTGTATTGTTTTGATTACTCCAGGAGAAGTTCGGGTGGTTCCTCCAACCCGGATTATAATTATTACTGTAAGGATTATTATTAGGGTTGACGGGGGGCCAAACTGGATTGCCGAGGTAATCCACCGTCTCCTCAATTTAGTTATTATTATAATTAGAATTATTATTATAATGATTCCACGCATGAGTGGAGGAGGAAGCAATCATCTCCAATACTTGCTTACTTAGCAGCTCTACCTGCGATTCTAAGTGAGTAGTGGCATCTACTTCATAAATTCCAGCCAGTTTAATAGGACGCAACCTGGGCACATTCCATTGATATGCGTTAATGGCCATTTCTCGAAAAGATATTGGCACATTTCCGGGGTTTTTTATTCAATGTTCCCCCGGCAGCCGCATCAATCATTTGTCATGTTTGGAAATTCAAACCATTATAGAACGTTTGGACATGTAGCCAGGATGGTAGCGTGTGATGAGGACACCTACGCAAACATTCTTTAAAACGCTCACAAGCCTCGTAAAGAGACTCAGAATCGAATTGAATAAAAGAAGCGATATCCGTGCATAATTCAGCGGTTTTTGATGAGGGAAATATTTAGTTAAGAATTTTTCCGTCAATTCGGCCCGCGTGGTGATACACCCTCTAGGAAGAGAACTCATCCACGCTTTAGCCTTTGTCCGCAAAGAAAAGGTAAATAAGCGCAAGCGAATGGCATCATCCCTGACGCCATTAATTTTGAAAGTGTCGCAAATTTCTAAAAAGTTTGAAAGGTGAAGATTTGGGTCCTCATCCGGCAAACCGTCAAATTGGACTGACTGTTGTACCATTTGAATAGTCCTAGATTTTATTTCAAAATTATTATTAGCTATTGCGGGTCGAGTGACACTTGATCTTGTATCATCCAAATTTGGCCTTACATAGTAGGACATGGTCAGTTGCTGGGCCGCATCTGGATTGGGATCTGTCATATTTTCCATTATAGTATCGTCGATGTTGAAACCGATTTCTCGGTCTCTTGTGAAGCTCGGGGCCCTCACCGAAATGAGGGGCAGCTAGCCCTTACTGATCCCTCGAAGAAGGTAGACTAAAGACTAGGAAAATGACTAAGACCTTAGTCACAGCGAGGAGGTCCCTCCACTAACCTGGAAGATCGTTGAGCGCTTCCCCTCCCAAGCCAAAGCTGAGACTCGGGCACCTTGGAGAGTTGGAGAGCTAAACCAAAGTAACCAAGGGAAGAAGAAGCTCAGAGATCTGAGATCGGAATCTTCACCCAAGGTGCCCTTTAAGGTCTATTTATAGTTTTTTACTCATGGTCTGTCAATAGCGGAATTCCGCCTTTTGGTTTTACTAAACGCACCCCAATTTGGCCTGCTAACAGCCAAACTCCGCTGTTTGGAGCGGCTACCTGCAGACCACCAGGGACAGAGGAGTAACTCCACATCTTTAGTCTATGGGCGAGCGGTTTATGAGAGCGTCACTCGCGAGAGAGGTGAATTCGTTGAACGGGGAACGGAATTCGTCGAACGCTGAACTGAGTTCGACGATTTCAACAAGTGCTCGGCGTTCGTCGAACGCTGGATGGATTTCGTCAAACTCTAAGATTTCGAAGGGATCTGAATCGCCTGTCCTCTTGCGAACAGCCGGCGAGTACCTGGCTCGCCAGCCTTCTTGCGAGCAGCTAGTGAGTACCCGGCTCGCTCTCCTTCTTGCGAGAAGCCGGCGAGTACCCGACTCGCTCGCCTTCTTGCAAGTTGACCTTGAAACTCGGGCTCGCAAGTATATGACTCGCGCGCCTTCCTGCGAGTGACACTTGAAGCTTTGACTCACCTTCTTTGTTAACTCTTCCGACTGTTGGACTTACGACCCCCGTTGGGCGAGCGACCTGTGAAGACCTCGCTCGCATTCGTACTGGCGACGTCCGTCGACACTGGGTCTCGTGCTCCCCCTGCAGATTCTTCCGCTGAGATATGTGTTCGTCCCAGCGGATCCGCTGGGATGAGATAGAGATAGCCGCTGAGACGGCCGTCGGATTGAGAGGCAAATTCGTCGAACGGTCAGCGGGGTTTGTCGAACTCAGGACTTCGTCGACCGCCGAGCTTGGATGAAAGCGTCGAGCGCTGAACCGCTCTGTTCGTCGACCGCTGATATAATATAATTCGTCGGTCGCCGTTCAACATTCGCAGAGTAGCCGTTCGTCGAACGCAGGGAGCATATGTCAATTTTGTTCTTTCTCTTATTTTCTGCCTATTAACATGTATCCCTCTCGCATTACTTTTACTTGTTGGTTATTCCTTCATCTTTGTTCACCCACTGGTGAATATCGGGGTTGTACACAATCCCCGCTCTTCGCGAGGCTCTTTAGGCTCGCGAAGAATCATCCAACCCCTGGTATTCGCCGGCCCCTTGGTGACATGGCGAGAATCTTTCGGTGGGCCCCATGCCCACCACTATAAATACCACCCTTCCCGGCCGGCATTCAAACTTGTTATTCTCCTTTCCCTTTTCTTACTCACCGCGAGCCCCAACGCGATGTTGAAAAAAGATGAAATGTTGGCTCGCCTGAAGGCCTTACAAGCGGCCCAGAAGGGGAAATCCGCCGCCATCGCCTCCTGGAATTCTCTGAGGCGTTCTCCGCCTCCACCCACCCTCAGAACGGCGAAGGTCGTTCGGCGCCTAGCCGGCGAGGGTGGGTCCTCTCCTTTGCCGTACTCCCCCCAGGACGGGATCGTCTCGCAGGTACTATAGTCAAGCTCACTGGTTTTAGTGTTTTAGTCTTTCAACCTAATTTGTCTTACTCGCAGAACACTCCTCCGGATGATAATGCCCTAGGGAGGTCAACCACATAGACCCACATCCCATCCACCGGCGGCGCTGACACCCCGCTCGTGGATGTGGGGGCCCTCGACCTGCAGGGATCGCCTTCGCAACGAGGTGAGTGGCTTACCTTGCCTTCCTTCGCACCTCTTGACTCGCCAAATCACGCTCACTCTTTATGCAGCATCCCCTACCGCGGCCTTGGAAGAACAAGTTCCTCCTCTGGCGGACTCGCCTACCCCGCTGAATCATACCATCATCACACCTGGATTCGGCACCCTGGGACAGAGGAGCCCCAGAGGGACGCTGATCTCTTAGCTCGGGCTCGATTCTAGATCCGCGCTCGCTCCCGGTCTGGGTAAGGTTCTTACCCCTGCTTTTGTTGAAGCATTCCATGGCCAGCCAGGCACCTCTCGCCAGTGGCCCAGTACTCAAATTCCTCCACTAGGTTAGATTGTCGCTACAGAGTGTCATTTTCCACCTCCTTGCTGTTTTTTCCTCCACAGGTGACCATATGACCCCGCCCCCCGAGTCGGAGTCTGGAGCGTTGGAGCTATCTCCACCCCCCTCGCCGAGTCAGGTCGCTGATTTTCTGGGGGATCCCTGTGATCCAGAGCGAATGAAGAGGCGGGTCACCGAGATATTCCAGAAACATACTGCCCTGCTGAGGGATCTGCACACACAGAATAGGCTGGATCGGCTCGCGAACGAGGAAAGGTTTGCCGAGATGGAGGACACGAACGCGCGCATCCTTGCCGAGGTGCGGCCGACCGATCATAGCGATGCGACCTCCCCTAGGGTGTACATTGCTCTAATTGACGATTACATGCGGCTGACGAGCCAGGCGAACCGGTTGCTTCGCGATTATCACTACCTGCGAGTCCCCCCTCGCTCTGGTGTCCGGGGTCGCGGTCGCTGGAAGTGGCTACGATATTAAGGATTCCTGCTTTGCATTTTATTGTTTTTCTTCCCCCTCCCCTTCGTTGGGAGGGGTCGTGAACAATTTTTATAAGCATGTAACAATGATACTTTGACTCGCTTGCTAACCCTTACTTTCCCTGTTTGTTATCTTTTCTTTCGCCTTGCCCGGCTCGCTCATTCATCGATTATGTTTGTGCTTCTATTACTCGCACTCGCGTCCTGCCCTCGCGTTTTGCTTCTTATTATTCAGCGCTCGCTCGTCGATGATTAACAGGAAAAAGTTCGATGAGGTTTCGACTCGCCGGGAGCGAATAGGACCCCAAGGGGCGGAAGAATGCCGCGCGAATCTGCTATTCGCAGACACCGACGCTTCAGCTTTTTCCCGCCTTTTTTGTTTCTATAAATAATCACCCTTTTTTCTTTTCAACCACCGCATTTACTATTCCTCCTTCGCGCTCCCTCTCTTTCTAACTTTCTCGCAAACCTAGCTCGCTCTCGCGGCTTTTGTGATTCGCGAATTCCATACATCATGGTCGGCGAGGCGGATGCTGAGGGGCGGTCCAAGTGTTCTGGGGCCTTCCTTGATGGCCTTTTCTTCTGCGCCAACCTCACGAAGGAGGAATACCAGGCTACCGTTGATCAATACATTCACTCCGGGTTTGTGGCTCACTGCCCTACCGAGAAGGACACCATTAGCGACCCGCATCCTGATGAGCTCGCTATCCCCATCGCCCATTTCGAGAATGGGTTGCGACTCCCACTGTGGCCGGAAGTGCGCCAAGTATGTTTGTTTCTTGACCCTTATATTCCTGACTCGCTTTGCATGTGACGCTATAACCCTTGTTGACTTCTCCAGGTGCTCAAGTACTTCGGCGTTCTGCCGAGCCAGCTAACGCCGAACGCGATCGCCGTGGTGGTCGCGTTTACCAGTTATCTCAGGGCGGAGAAGATCGACTTCAGCCTGCTCGTCTTCCGCAAGGTCTTCTCGTTCCGCTCGTACAAGGACTGGACGGCACACTTTGCGAGCCAGCATGTCACCGTCTGCGAGACGGTGAATAAGTCTCATTATTGGACGCAGAAGTTCGTCCTGGTGAAGGGCCCTTTCGGCAATATCTCCTACTCCCCCACCCAGCGAGATGAGGCCGCTTATCGCACTCCGGCCTCGCTAGGGGGTTGTGATGCGGGCCTGTACCAGTACCTCAAGGGAAAAAGCTTTGAGGTCGCCTTCCTCCGAGAGCAGGTGGACCTGTTGCCGACTGTCCCCCCAGGAGAAGGTTTGATTCGCACTCGCCAATCTCCTCCCTCCCTTCTCCTTCGACCGGTTAACGCTCTTAGTTATTTTTGCAGGAGAGCATGAACTTCCACTCAATCCTCCACACGCGCCTCCTTCTTCCCTTACCTCTGGCTCGCTAGCGAGCGTGGTCGCTGAAGCCTTCCGCGACATACCGAGTTCCTCATTGGGGAAGAAGCGATCCCCTCCTCCACGCCGGCCCGCCTCGCAGGGAGCGGCGAAGAAGACCAAGAAGGCCTCCTCCGCCCCCAAGGCGAAGGAGGTCGTTGACCTCTCCGAACCCGACCTCCGCCCTTCTCCAGCAGCGAATTAGGAGCCTGCCAAAGGGGGTAGCGAGCCGGAGGAGGCCGCCAAGCCCAAGCCAACTAGCCACTCGAACTTCGGGCTCGGCATGAAGCTTGCGGATGCAGTAGGCGAGCCGGTGCCCGAATGGGACCCCGAGCAGAACAAGGTCGTCTGCTCCTCTCTACTCCATTTCTGGGTGGAGGACGACATGGCTGGGGGTGAGGCGTTTGCGCTCGCCTTCGGCCTCTACGGTCGCGAGGACGCCTCCCTCTTTCGGACCTTTATGCCGAAGGGGGTCGTCTATGAAGCCATGCGAGCCCAGCTCCGGGCGACGAAGCTTACCCATATGGTGGTCCGCCGGTACTTCACCGCGTGTAACACCCTGCCAATACAAATAATATAATAGTACGTCCAGCCGGGACCCCACGCCATACTAACCACACTAGCTAGGCGTTAAAAGGAGATATACAGAAAAGAACTACACCAGAGTATTCTAAACATTAGCGGAAGCATAAAGATTTAACATTTCTATTAGAATAGTCCACTATCACAGGAATGAAACAATAAAGTGTAGAGTTACGGCCTTAAAGCCTTGCATTCCAAAACGTACAAAATTCTCTAAACATACATCAGCGCGCAGGCCGGCAAAAACATGAAAAGCAGAAAAGAGGTTGGCCTTCGAGGGCCAACTCAGCAAAAAGGGCCTCCGCCCGCTATTTCCTGCTAGGCTCACCTGCACCTGCATAAGAAGATTCCACCAAGAGGTGGCAAACAAAGCAACGGTCAGCAAAGGTGACCAAATTATAACGACCCCACCCCTTTCTCGGGGTGGCGAATCTTCTTCCCTGCAAACAAGTCGTACTAGCAGCAAGTAGTACTATAAGGAAGGTGCAAACTACACAAGGTGATGTTTCAAGGACAATTAATTTTTTAGGTGTAGCAACAAATAGAGTTGATCCAGGGAATGCACATGATGTTGGTTGGGTTCACCCGAAGCTTCCCCACAACTGCCTAAGCAACGCATGAGGCTAATCATAACATCAATCCAAAACCATGACCGTGGGTTCTCACGACCACACGTAACCAGCTAAGCTAAAGAGCTTAGTGAACGCTTGAGCATTTACCTATTGGAGGAACCCTCCCAAACAGGTCTATCCCATGATCATACGGCGTCCCGAGGTTTTCCCCTCTCGCCGACACGCATGGTGCGGGTTCGGTACAAGCTTGTGCTCGTTGCTCAAATCATCGCGTTAACAACAACGATGCGGGTGTAGCTTTACTTCGGCCCGTTCGCAAGGAAACACCGACGGGTGTTCCCAATCACAATAAGTTATGCACCTAAACCAACCAAGTGGACTTAGGATTCACTAGAACAACCAACGAAGGAGGTATACAACGACTCACTTCAATTTCGTGGTGAAGCTTTGCATTCCACCACTCTCCAAGCAAGGGGCTTTCGTTAGGATCTTCACACGACGCCTAATCTCAAGTCCCGCAATACTATAGATGATATCACTGAGTCATTCTCCGGCACGCATTCTAGGCCTAACCTAAATGCAACGTCGCAAATCAAGCTTCACCGATTCGGGCTCACGGCCACGAATAGGCTTCACACACAATGCATAAATCCGCATGACTGCCAGATTTCTAAATGTAATATCCCGGGGTCGGACACAATCGACCTGGAGTTCCGAAGAACTAGAGGAAATCCTACACTTCACCCATTTGGTGAAAGGGAGTCCTCATGCAGGCATAGAAAAAGAGAGAGAGGGCAAAGAACACGTCCTAAGACCGGGAGAAAGAATCATTACCCTTGGAGCTCTCTTCCCCGCCATAGATCTGAGATTCCAATCGGAGGGAAAGAACCGCACTGGGCTGCACTTTCCAGATCTGGAAATGTCTCGCAAATCAGAGCTCCGGAGCTCCGTCAATGGCGGAATCTCCTTCTTCTTCCTCCTTGCCCCTTCTTCTTTCTCAAGCTTAGGAGAGAGAAAGGCCTAGAAATTATGAGGGAATAACCCCTCTTCAAAGCCCTAAAACCCTCCAGCAAACGCTCTCGGCCGTTGGATTGATTTCCAATACTTTTGATCGGCCGGATCGTCTTCCCCGCCCGTCTTTACGGAGCAGAATAAACAGGGCGCACGATCACTAGCACACGACCAGTGGTCGTGCGCGAAGAGGAGAAATGGTCGTGCGCACTGCTTTGGACAGTGAGCGTTCCGACAGCTCTCTTTGCCTCGACAAGAGCGCACGATCACTGGCTCATGACCAGTGGTCGTGCACGAAGAGGAAATATGGTTGTGCGCACTGCTTTGAATGAGAAATTTCAGCCTACTCCGAGCGCAGCACTACCACTCCGCCTACCTCGCTGAACTACGATTTTTTGGGTGTTACACCGCGGATAGGGAGATCAGGGAGCTTAACGTTGAGCTCCAGAAATCCACGGATGAGGTCGCGGAGCTTAAAGGGAAGGAGGCCTTGTCTGAGGGCCTCCTCGCCAGTCTTCAAGGCGGTCTGGTAAGCAATGCCCTGCAAAAATTCTTTCCCTATCTCGCTTCGCTTTTCCTTTGCTAACCCGCTTTTTGCAGGATGCCGAGTCCGTCAGCCAGCTTCACGCGAGGATCGCGAACCTGGAGACGGAGAACACTTGCCTCAAGGCCCGGGTTCACGACCTGACCTTGGCAGTGCTTCCTCCCCCTCCTCCGCGAGCTGGGACTCGCAGTCAGTCACAAGAGGAGAAAGAAGCCGACCGCAAAAGGTCGATGGAGATCGATGAGCTCGTCCTCGACACTCTCAAAGGGGCGGATATGATTGTTCCCGACGCCATGGAGTTCACTGCGGAAGAAGTCGTCCCTGGCTTGTTCGCTCCCATCTCCGAGGCAGAGGATTGAGAGAGCGACTAAAGGGCAACCTGGCGAGCCGCCTTAATTTTTGTTGTTTATAATGTAAAACTTTTCTTTTTGCGGCGAGCCCGGCGTTGGACTGTAATTTTTGTGAAGAATGAAAAGAGTCATTTTGTCCATCTTTCCAATATTATTGCCTTACTTATTATTCGCATGTGCTCTTTCATTCGTGCTCGCGTGATCTTGATTTCCTTATGCTCATACTTTTAAAACATTCATTTGATGCTTGTGCCCGCGTCCCTTTAATTGATGATTCTCCCTTCGCCTTATTGTACATAGGTCGCTCTTGCTCCCTTCTCTCCTACGGCGATGGCAAGACTCAGGTTGTAGGATCTTATCCTTGTTTGGGATGTACCTCGTTGGGGAACCTTGCGAGAGGGGGCCAGTATTAGACCGCCTCGCTCGCACTCGTCTTCTGCGAGCTCTTATCATTATCTATGAACCACCGTGGATACGGGCCCTCTCTGGTTCGCCATCTTTACTCGCACCGCTGAAATTCGTAAGTGACTTTGCGAACAACCGACTCAGTCGCTCTGCCGCGATCTTTCCCATATGCGAACGGCCTTTGGTCTCGCCTCGCTCGGGCCTGGAAGTGGCTCGCGAGCCAAGTCACTTGTCCTGAGTAACCTATTTATTTTCTTCTCCAGAGAACAACCTGACCCACCGTCTATGAGAGCCCAGCAGCGGAATCGATCTGGGGCATTCCAGCACCAACCACTTGAAACATTGCCAGCCTCTCCAGAGATCAACCTGTACCCCCCGTCTAGTGAGAGCCCGGGAGCGGAATCGATCTGGGGCATTCCAGCACCAACCACTTGAAACATTGCCAGCCTCTCCAGAGATCAACCTGTACCCCCCCCCCCCCCCCTCGTCTAGCGAGAGCCCGGGAGCGGAATCGATCTGGGGCATTCCAACACCACTTAAAACATTGGCAGCCTCTCCAGAGATCAACTTGTACCCCCCGTCTAGTGAGAGCCCGGGAGCGGAATCGATCTGGGGCATTCCAGCACCAACCACTTGAAACATTGCCAGCCTCTCCAGAGATCAACCTGTACCCCCCGTCTAGTGAGAGCCCAGGAGCGGAATCGATCTGGGGCATTCCAGCACCAACCACTTGAAACATTGCCAGCCTCTCCTGAGATCAACCTGTACCCACTGTCTAGTGAGAGCCCGAGAGCGAAGATGATCTGGGGCATTCCAGCACCAACCACTTAAAACATTACCAGCCTCTCTAGAGATCAACCTGTACCCCCCGTCTAGTGAGAGCCCGGGAGCGGAATCGATCTGGGGCATTCCAGCACCAACCACTTGAAACATTGCCAGCCTCTCCAGAGATAAACCCGTACCCCCCGTCTAGTGAGAGCCCGGGAGCGGAATCGATCTGGGGCATTCCAGCACCAACCACTTGAAACATTGCCAGCCTCACCAGAGATAAACCCGTACCCCCCGTCTAGTGAGAGCCTGGGAGCGGAATCGATCTGGGGTATTCCAGCACCAACCACTTGAAACTTGCCAGCCTCTCCAGAGATCAACCTGTACCCCCCGTCTAGTGAGAGCCCAGGAGCAGAATCGATCTGGGGCATTCCAGCACCAACCACTTGAAACATTGCCATCCTCTCCAGAGATCAACCTGTACCCCCCGTCTAGTGAGAGCCCGGGAGCGTAATCAAATTGGGGCATTCCAGCACCAATACTTATCACTTTGCTAGCCTTCCCGAGTGCTCCACCCCTTCCATGATTTTGCGAAGTGGGTGATCAGTCACTATCTTGATAGAATGTGCCTGAACGTAAGGTCGTAGCCTCCTGGCCGCCACTACCAACGCGAAGGCCAACTTTTCCAGAATCGGGTACCGGAGCTCCGCCTTCCTCAGCACTCGGCTGACGTAGTAGATGGGGAATTGCCTTCTCCCCTCTTCCCAGACCAATACTGAACTTACTGCTTCCAATCCTACCCCCAAGTATAGGGATAGGTCCTCTCCCGGTTTCGGCCCTTGGAGTAGGGGAGTTTGGGTGAGTTGTTCTTTCAAAGCCTGAAAGGCTCCCTCACACTCCGGGGATAATTCGAATTTTTTGTTTCCCCTTAACACCTTGAAAAAGGGTGCAAACTTCTCTCCCGCCTTGGAGAGGAACCTACTGAGTCCGACCAGCTTTCCAGTGAGGCTCTGAACCTCCTCAATCCTCACCGGCTGCTGCCATCGTGGCGCGAGCGCTCAAGCCCTTTTTGTTTCCAAGAACTCCGGGAAGGTGGCCGTCGCGTGACCTTCCTTATCATGGAAGTCACAGTACGGCAGCGTCACCTCCCCCTCTTCGGCCTCCGCCATCCTGTTCCTTCTTCTCCTTCCTGCTCCTGCTTCTTCTCTCGCCTCTTCTCTCCTTTCTCTTCCTCCCCATCCCCGCCTGATTGCCATGGCCTGCTGGGGTGGGGGAGGCGTCGTCCTCGGACCCTGCCTCCATCCTAACTGATGGGGTCTCCCTTGACCCCCATGGAAGTTACCCCTACCTGGGGCGTAACCCCTTCCCTGAACATGCATTCCTCCGCCATGCTGCCTCCACTCCCCCTCCGGGGCCCTGGGCTCTTCCCTTCTCCTCACCTCTTGCTGTCTGACCTCCGGCTCACTGAACTTTGCCAGCCTCTTGGTGAGTTCCGGGTTGGCCTCCTCACTCTCGACTTCCTCCGCCACCCTCTCCATCAGCTCCTCATAGGAGATGGGAACCTTCCTCTTCAGAGCCATTTTGAAGAAACATTCCCTCAGCCCGACCGTGAAGGCGAGCTGGAGTGCAAACCCAGGCATCTCCTGAGTGAGCAGCACTTCTTCCTGGAACCGATCCGCATAGCGAGCCAATGACTCCTTGGGCTCCTGCTTCACCTTAATAAGGGACTCGACGTCCTTCTTCCTCTTCTTCGAAGTTGAAAACCGCAACAAGAAGCTCCTGCACAAATCCTCAAACACGTAGATTGACCCAACAGGGAGTTGGTGGAACCAATCCCTGTCCTTCTCTTTAAGGGTGACGGCGAAGAGCCGACACTTGAAGGCATCTGACATCGGCCTGATAGAGACCGAGTCCTCGAAAGACTGGAGGTGCTGGACAGGATCATCCCTGCCGTTGTAGTACACCCTGTCCCACCCCCCGAACCCTACCGGGACAGGTGCAGACCAACTCGCAGAAGGGAGTTCCCCCTCCTGCCATCCTTTCTCGCTCCACACGCCCCCGAGCTCTCTCGCCTGACATGGGCTCGCGGGGACCGCGCTCGCGAGAGCGGAGCTCGCCTGAACCACCCCCACAGTCCCTGAATCCTCCGGGCGTGCGCTCGCCTGCGCCGCGCTTGCCGGTACAGAGCTCCCCGACATAGAGCTCGTCGGGCTGCTGAACAGCACTCGCCCCTCTAGGTCTTGCACTGACCCTCCGGCGACTTCCATTCCGGCCCTTCCCCCCAGAGCATTCTCGCCATCCGCTGCTGGGGGAGGGGTCGCCTGAGGTGCTGGAGTCGCGAACTCACTTCGCAGCGCCGCGACCGTGAGTCCAAAAGTGTCGAGCACCTCCCTCCTGCGATGACTTGCTGTACTCCTCGCCTTGATCCTCGCCTCCTGCCATATCTGCTCCTTGGAACTTTCTTGGACCAGCCACGCTCCACGCTCACCACACCAAAATGTTGAAACCGATTTCTCGGTCTCTTGTGAAGCTCGGGGCCCTCACCGAAATGAGGGGCAGCTAGCCCTTACTGATCCCTCGGAGAAGGTATACTGAAGACTAGGAAAATGACTAAGACCTTAGTCACAGCGAGGAGGTCCCTCCACTAACCCGGAAGATCATTGAGCGCTTCCCCTCCCAAGCGAAATCTGAGACTCGGGCACCTTGGAGAGCTGGAGAGCTAAACCAAAGTAACCAAGGGGAGAAGAAGCTCAGAGATATGAGATCGGAATCTTCACCCAAGGTGCCCTTTAAGGTCTATTTATAGTTTTTTACTCATGGTCTGTCAATAGCGGAATTCCGCCTTTTGGTTTTACTAAACGCACCCCAATTTGGCCTGTTAACAGCCAAACTCCGCTGTTTGGAGCGGCAACCTGCAGACCACCAGGGGCAGAGGAGTAACTCCACCTCTTTAGTCTATAGACAAGCGGTTTATGAGAGCATCACTCACGAGAGAGGTGAATTCGTCGAACAGGGAATGGAATTCGTCGAACGCTGAACTGAGTTCGACGATTTCAACAAGTGCTCGGCGTTCGTCGAACGCTGGATGAATTTTGTCGAACTCTAAGATTTGGAAGGGATCTGATTCGCCTGTCCTCTTGCGAACAGCCGGCGAGTACCCGGCTCGCCAGCCTTCTTGCGAGCAGCCGGTGAGTACCCGGCTCGCTCGCCTTCTTGCGAGCAGCCGGCGAGTACCCGGGTCGCTCGCCTTCTTGCGAGTTGACCTTGAAACTCGGGCTCACAGGGATATGACTCGCGCGCCTTCCTGCGAGCGACCCTTGAAGCTTTGACTCGCCTTCTTTGTTACCTCTTCCGACTGTTGGACTTACGACCCCCGTTGGTCGAGCGGCCAGTGAAGACCTCGCTCGCATTCATACCGGCGACTTCCGTCGACACCGGGTCTCGTGCTCCCCCTGTAGATTCTTCCGCTGAGATAAGTGTTCGTCCCAGCGGATCCGCTGGAACGAGATAGAGATAGCCGCTGAGACGGCCGTCGGACTGAGAGGCGAATTCGTCGAACGGTCAGCGGGGTTTGTCGAACTCAGGACTTCGTCGACCGCCGAGCTTGGATGAAAGGGTCGAGCGCTGAACTGCTCTGTTCGTCGACCGCTGATATAATATAATTCGTCGATCGCCGTTTGACATTCGCAGAGTAGCCGTTCGTCGAACGCAGGGCACCGTTCGTCGAACGCAGGGAGCATATGAAAATTTTGTTATTTCTCTTATTTTCTGCCTATTAACATGTATCCCTCTCGCATTATTTTTACTTGTTGGTTATTCCTTCGTATTTGTTCACCCACTAGGCGAATATCGGGGTTGTACAGTCGATTGACTCTTCAGGAGTTTAGGCTTGATTTTGATCACGAGATCGGAGGCGCTCACGAATGGTGCACTCGATTTTGGGATCAAAACCTATATCTGGGTTATCCGGAGTGCTTCCTCAGGTCATATACTAATTAAAAATAAAATAAATTTTTTTTGTTTTTTTTTTGGCTTTTTCTATATATTATTTTTTTGTTTTTAACTTTGTTTAGAAAATATTTATAAAGAAAGAGAAAGAAAAAGCTTATATAATTTATTTATTATTTTTTTATTTTTCAGTTTTTTGGATGAAAATATATATAAGAGAGAGTGAGATAGAAAGCTTTTAAAAGAATTTTTTATTTTTTATTTTTTGGATGAAAAAATATATATAAGGAAAAAACAAAAATAAAAAGATATTCAGAAATATTAGATAAAATTAATAGCGATTCCTTTTTCAAAATAACAACACAAGTCCCAGGAAACGGCGCCAAAAACTTGATAATTTTAAAAATGTTATCTTCTATTTTAAGAGAAGAGATGAGTTCTTCTGCAGAGAGCCTGGGTGCGATTAGATTTACGCGATCATTTTTGAGGGTCTGGAGAGTACTTCTACTTCAAGAAACCAACCATTATCCTATCGAGAGATAGAAGTAATGGTCTTTCCCTTGTTTCAAAATATCGGGAGATACTCCCCAGCAGCGGTGCCGAAATTCTTTTTTTATTTATAGAAAAGGGTTTTTTGCAGAGCTTATGGAAGTTTATCCAAACTAATCATCGATAAAGGCAAGTATACTTTATCAAGTATAGTATAAGATATTTTTAGAAAATATCAAGGTCTTATTTTTCTGGATCATGTTGACTATTTCTACTTTTTAGGAACGCGCTAATATTTTATCGAAAAAAGGGTTTGCTTAGGTTTGTAAATTTTAAATAGCGATAATGATAGTAAATAGCGATCGATGTGCGTTTAGTGGAAACAAGGAAAGGCGGAACGAAAAATCACAAAAACACACTAATTGAAAACTCACATACTCTACAATAATAGAAATGACAAGTAATTAAACACAGTCACACACTCTACAGGAATTGAAAACTAAGTAAAAAAAGTAAAAGATATCTCATACACACACACACACACTCTCTCTCTCTACATGTAATTAAAGACTTAATTGAAAGAAAGCAGAAAAATCTATCTCATACACACACGCACTCTACTTTGAATTGAAAGAAAGCTTAAAAACTAAGCTAGAAAAGAAAGACATATTAAACTCACACACTCACACACTCTACAATAATTAAAAGAAAACAAAAATTATTCTCACACACACACATACTAACATAAAAAGAAAACTGAATTAAAAGAAAACAAAATGATGCTCACACACACACACACACCAAAATAAAGAAGAGAAGAACAAGATGAGAAAATAAGTTATTTCATTTCCAAAATGGACATTACAACAACACTAGGAGAGAGAGAAAAACATAAAGGAAAATAGGTGAAAATGCACAAAAAATTGCTCCCAACACTCAAGCTATTTAAAAAATCTATTGAAATCTGGCATCCTAAAACTTCAACCAAGCCCCTCTATTTATAGGGGATTTTTTTAAATTACACGCCCTCGGTCACGGGCGTGGCCTTTGCACATACAGTAGGGGTCAGCTCAGCCGACTTCGGGAAGGATTTGACGGGTGGGAATGTTGCACATGGGCGTGACCGACAGTGTTACGGCCGTGACTTTTGGGCGTGACGTGGAAATCTGCACAGCTAGACTTCTGGAAGGATTTGGGGAACACGGGCGTGACCTTACTTGACACGGGCGTACTTCAGAAATTTGTCGAGACACTAAGCTGATCGTCGAGAAGTCGCGGCCTTTTGTCCTGACCAAGAGCACAGGCGTGAACCTTTACACAGCCTCGGCCACGGGCGTTACCGAGGTGCGTGACTCGGTTACTTTATTGGGTTTCTCTGGAAAGTGGCCAGAAGATGGAAATTAGCATTTTATGATTAGACGCTCCTTGGTCACGGGCGTGACCGAGGGCGTGACCTGACAAAAAATTGTCAAAATGTTGTAAAAAAATAAAACTAAGTTAGTAAGGAATTAATAAATACAAGTAATTTATTCATTAATTTACATAGAAAATTCATAATATTAATTAAATCTATACTAAGAACTATACAAAAAAGCGTATAATTTACTACTTATCAATAACACTAAAGCTATGAATGTTTTATTTTGTGTTATGGATAGAACAAAATTTAATAGAACATGTGCTTACGAAATTGCTTATGACATATGGAATTTATTACAAATTACTCATGAAGGTACTTCGTATGTCAAGGATTCAAAGCTCTTCCAACATGAATCTGAATACAAGAAATTCCAAATGGAGGCAAATGAAGACGTAGATTCAATGTACACAAGGTTCACCAAGATTGTCAACGACACAAAATACTTGGAAAGGTGTTCTCCAACGGCGACTTTGTGAGAAAAATTCTAAGGTATCTCCCTCCAAAGTTCAAAACAAAAGTGACAGCTATCTCGGAGTCGCACGATCTGAAGAAGCACCAAATTGAGAGACTCATTGGGAACCACAAGACCCATCAGGTTGAACTCAAAATTCAACAACAATAGTACAAAATGGAGCCAAAGAAGAAGGCTTTGGCATTATAGTCAAAGAAGGAGGGTAACAGAGCTCTTGAAGAATCCAAAAAGGAGAAACACCTTCCGGAAATATTTCATCAAGAAGGGATCCACATCGAAGAAAGGAAAAGGTAGTGACAAGGACGATGATGAGCGACCACCACCGGAGTGCTACCATTGTAGAAAGATCGGACACATCTGAATCCAATGCCCAGATATTAGAAAGAGCGTACAGAAAAGCGGCACAAGGGAATCGAGAAGAAGAAGGTCCTAAAGGCGGCTACATAGGATGACTCCTCCTCCGACGAATCAAGCAGCTCATCCTCCAGCAGTGATGAAGAATCCAACGTGCGCCTCATGAAAAAAAGCAACACACTATCCAATGATGAAATCAGTGTCCAAAGCGACACTAAGGTAACTCTTCCTACTACTTATGATTGTTTATATATTGAGTATTTAAAAACATGCAAATTTTTTGATAAAAATTTAAAAAATATTGATATTCTAAATTCTGAAAATAAAGTTTTGTTAAAAGAAAACAAAAAAATATCTAAACTCTTAGGGAAAGAGAAGGTATCTGCCAAGAGTGCAATCACTCCTTGACAAGAGTGAAAGAACTTGAAGAAGGTCTTTTTAAATCCCACTCCACTATTGAATTTCTTACTAAAGAAAAGTGGGATTTAGAAAGAACTTTAAAAACCTCTCATTCTCAAATATAAGAAGGAAAGAAATCTTTTACAAATCGGAGTGTTATGTTAGTAACGGAAAACACCGCTCTTAAATCCCAAATTCATGATCTAAATATGGCTATTAAAAAATTCAGAGTTGGGCAAAGGTCTCTCGACATGATCTTGGCCAACCAATTCCATGGAAATACCAAATATGGCCCTGGGTATATTACTGGGAGCTATCGCCCAGCGGTAACTCTTACCGCTGACATTAGCAATAAATCCAAAAAATTTATTTCTGTTAATAAAAAATCATTTCATAATTCAAATGTTACCTCATCTTCCTGCAAGACTTTATCCAAAACTTCGAAAAGGGTCTCATCCTCTTTTATATCGTGTGCCAAATAACATAAATTTGGACACACCTTGAACTCATGTACGAAGAAGGGTCGTAGTGCTATAAATCAAATTTGGGTGCCTAAGGCTTCCATTTATACTATGGGAGGAACTTTTCAAATTTTAGAGGTCCGGAGTGAAGTTAAAAATGCGGAACACTTCAACAAAATCTACAAGCATGACAATCAATGACAATGGGAAGACCGAATAGTACTTTGGTATTGACTATCTCTTTGCATCTCGAGACATACATGGAGAGACATGATTCATAAGAATCACAAAGGAGAGAAGCACAAGACACAAAAAACAAGCAGCCAGCGAAATACCAAGCAGAAACCGCCAGACAGCATGAACAGCCAAGCCGCGAGGCTAACCCTGAGTTCGCGCGAACAGAACTAGGCTTGATGACCTCACACAGACAGATCGCAACCACAGACTGCTCAACCTACTGTTTTATTGAACTGCTGAGAGATAATCTGTCTGCACTTCGAGACCACCTGACCGCAAGGTTGCCTTGTCACATCAGCGAACAGAAAACAGAACAGCACAAGCTGTCGCCAAACTGCAAACTGAGATCACTTGATCGCTGAGGTCGCCTGATCGCCAAGTTCACTGCGAACAGTTCAAGAACTAAACCGCAGATCGCCCAGAGGAAGACCACTGGCGAACTATTATTCACAACTGGGAAATTACCAAGGACGGAGACTGCACCCTGCTGGCCGCGAACCTGCGAACACAACAAACGGTCAAGACACTTCCAGAGACCGCGCGACCTCAATATGAGACTGGCACAATCAACCCGAGTTGAAGTTCTTACAGTTCTAGTTGCAAATGACGGGCCATGCACCCCTATTTATAGGCAAGCTGACGGATGTCGTCACCGCTCAAAAAGAGATACATTAATCGCCCATCAGATCGCGAGCGGTAACATATATCAGACCGCCCGAGCTCAGCATGGCCAACAGTTGCCTTATTAAACCGCGCGGTTACAACCAAACCATCCGGTCTTATAACAAGAGCAAAACACTTCTTCAGTAACCATGACCGACTAGATCAAGTTATCAGACCGCCCGGTCACTATAAGAAGGCAAATCATGAACATCTGGCCAACTTAGAACAAGTCGTCAGAACAACCCACGCAAGCCGCCCAGACACCTGCGGTCACCCAGAATAGACCGACCAGAACAATAGCACAAACTACTCGGTCTCTGCGATCTCCTTTCTGCAGAACGCCCAGACCTCTTCCACTTCTACTTCAAAAAATTTAACACTCCCCCTTGAAGTGGGAAGTGGAAGTCAATCCAAGAAAACTCTGCAACCAACCAAATGGTCCCTTCGACAGTGGCTTTGTAAATATGTCAGCAATATTATCCTTGCTCTGCACATGCTCCACAATCAGAGATCCCTCCAACACCTTCTCACGAATGAAATGGTGATGAATCTCTATGTGCTTTGTACGTGCGTGACAAACTGGATTGTTCACCAGTTTGAGAGCACTCTCATTGTCACTACGTAGCAGAGTAGGACCTCGCACATCCCAATGAATGTCCTCCACAATCCTCCTAAGCCAGATGGCTTCCTGAGCTGCCAAAGCCGAAGCTTTGTATTCCGCTTCCATGGTAGAGATAGACATAGAATCCTGCTTCTTGCTGCACCATGATATAGTAGTAGAGTCTGTCATAAAGACATATCCAGAAGTCAAACTCCGATCATCTGATTCTTCTCCATAATCAGCATCCATATATCCATGCAAGCAAAAGCCCAAATCTCTCTCGTAAAAGAGACCCAAATCCGAGGTGGATTTGACGTACTTCAAGATACTCCTAGCTGTCATAAGATGAGGCTTCCGAGGCTTTGCCATAAACTGACTCACCCTACCAACTGCATAAGCAATATCTGGACTCGTGATCGTCAAGTATATTAGACTTCCGACCAAATCTCGGAACACCAAAGGATCGGAAAGAACCTTCCCTTCATCTCGTCGAAGATGAACTCCAACCTCCAGTGGAATAGTGCTGCTTTTTCCCCCCTTCCATGCTGAATCACTTCACGATCTGATCTGCATAGCCTTTTTGGGAAATAAGCATACTGCTCTCCTTCCTCTCCACATAGATTCCAAGGAAATTGTGGAGCTCACCCAAGTCCTTCATCTCAAATCTGATTGCTAGCTCAGCATGAAGCCTAGCTACCTCCATCTTAGAATTTGCCGTGATGATCATGTCGTCAACATACCATAGCACCAAGACCTGAAGCTCCCCCACCTTCTTTACAAACAAGCTTTAATCTGAATCAGAAGCAAACTATCTGCAGAACTGGAGGTATTCTGCAATCTTGTCATAACACGCCAGAGGCACCTGCTTCAAGCCGTAAAGTGCCTTTTTGAGCTTGCAAACATGTCTTGGGTGTTCTTCGGAAACATAACCAGATGGCTGATCCATGAATATATCTTTGTCAATCTCGCTATATACGAAGGCATTCTTCATGTCGAGTTGCCAAATCTTCCATTCTTGACAAACTGTCAATGTGATCACCACCCGAACCGAAGTCATCTTGGCAACAGGGCTGAATGTTTCTTCATAATCCTCCCCATACTTCTGAGAGAAACCTCGAGCTACAAGGCGAGCCTTCTACCGCTGAATACTACCATCAGCCTTCTTCTTCAGCTTGAAAACGCACTTGCAAGTCACCGGAGTAACTCCCTCAACCTTTGGCACCAAGTCCCAAGTCTCATTCTTCCTGAGGGCAGCCATCTCTTCATTCATGGCTCCCTCCCACTCCTTGACTCCAATGGCATTTTCAAAACAAGACGTCTCTCTCTCATCCAGGGTACCTGTGAATAAACATGAGACGAAGCTCACAAAGTTTCCCCTGTATACCGATCTGGTGGAATGATAGTCCTTTTGGACCTCCTCAGAGCTAGACTTTGAACCACCTCTTCAGCTACCTATTCTGAACCAGCTCTCCTTCTAGGCATACTTGGAGCATCGCTCCCCCTGCTTCCAGAACTTGAAGCACCTGAACCAGAGCTAGAAATACCTAGAGCACCTCGAGAAACAGGTAGCTCCACCAGAACCTCCTTGGTAGCTTCTTCAAGGCAACCATCTAAGCTGCTTCCCTGTAGCTCAATAGAAGAGCTACCCAGGTATGACGTTAGATCATCAAATACCACATCCCTTGAGACCACATATCTCCGTGTCTCAGGATCCATGCATCTCTGGCCTTTCTGCCTGTCATTATCTTCCTTGCTTTCACATCTAGTTTCGTTCTGAGAGCGTCAGGGACATGCACGTAGCAGGTAGATCTGAACACTCGAAAGTGTTCCATGCTTAGTTTATCCATGAACATCAACTCATGAGGAGTCTTCATGTGATATGACTGAGAGGCATTCGATTGATGACATATGCTGCACAAGACATTCCCTCTGCCCAGAAAGACTTTGGGATACTCTTGGCGTGAAGCCAACATTTGCAGGTCTCCGTCAGATGACAGATCTTCCACTCTCCAACTCCATTTTGTTGTGGAGTGTGAGCACAAGAGAGCTCTCTATGTATGACATGCTTCCTGCAGAAGTTAAAGAACACATTGGAGGTGAACTCCCCTCCGTTGTCGGTTCTGAACTTCTTTATCTGTAAGTTAAGCTGACCTTCCACGAGCTCCTTGAACTCCACAAATCTCTCGATCGCCTCTGACTTCTCCTTCAGAAAATATACCCAAGTATATCTGGTGAAGTCATCAATCAAGATCAACATATACCTGCTACCTTCAATACTAGCAGTTGAGGTAGGTCCAAACAGATCACCATGAATACATTCCAATGGTGCTTTGCATCTGCTTTGTGATTTGTCAAATGGAAGGCATTGATCCTTACCAAACTGACAACCTGCGCAAACATGACCATCACCGAAAGATGATAGACTAGGCAGGCCTTTCACAAGGCCTCTTCCCGCCATAGCCTTTAGCTTATCCATCCCAACATGCCCTAGTCTGTTATGCCAGATAGCAGCGCTGTCGTTAGCCCTCATCTTATCAACATAGGAACTTGTTGATAGAACAAACAAGTCCTTCACCTGTCTCCCTACATGAATGACCTCAGCCTTCACCGCTGAAACATTTCAGAGAAATTTCACTTATGTTGGACCAAACAGATTGTGATAACCAGCGTCAACAACATTTGTCACTCAGAAGAGGTTCTTCTTCATTCCCGACACATGATAAACACTCCTCAAAGTGAGTGGACCCCTATCACTGCCTAAAGAAACAACACATTTCTTCTCTACTGCATGAACCGTATCATCAACTGTAATGATAGCATCATTACCTGAGTATGCTTGCGATGAGGAGAACTTTGACTCATCCCCGATGAGGTGATGACCACACCCAGAGTCCACTATCTAATAATCTTAATAGTTAATGGAAGCAAATGCCCGAACACAAGTGCCGGTCATGACCGCACCTCCACCACCCCAACTACCTTCAGAACTGGAACCAGCCTCCTCCTTTCCTGCAGCATGACCTGGCTGAAGATTCACCTTGCAGTCTCTTTTGAAGTGACCAAAGCCCTTCCTTCTTCTTTCCATCAGACTTAGGAGTATAACTCTATTGGAACCTTAGTTTTGATTTGAGTTAGGATCCATCATTATGATTTAAGTTTCTATCATAAACATATCTTGTATAACTTAGATCAAACTCCCTTAAGTCGGAAAACTAAGAAAATAATATAAGAAAGTAATATAAATATAATGCGATCGAATCAGAGAAAATAATATAAGAAAATAACATAAGTTCTCTGCGTTCGACGAACGGCTATCTGCGCTCGAAGAAATCCATGCAGCGCTCGACGATCCCGTCTCAGCGGTTCAGCGGTCGACGAACAGATCCCGTCTCAGTGCTCGACAAAAAGCTGTGTTCGACAAACTCAAGTCAGCATTCGATGAATCTTCAACATAAGCTCAGATCGACGAATCAAATGATCAAATCGACGAACTTGAAGTTGAGCTCGACGAAAACATTATCAAAAATTATATTTCTCCTTTCTCAGCTCGACTAAAATTATATATATGCTGACAGATTTATTAAAGCAATATTTTCTACATATATATTGCTGCCTTAATGTTATAGCCGTTGCAGAAAAGCTTAAAGACAGCAGTTTATATTCTCGAGGAGTCAAAACAATTAAAGAGACTTTATCTCTTTCCCTTTCACAAAAAGAGGAATTCAAAATAAGAGAGAAGTGCTCCAGATTATATAAAGACAGAAAAAAGAGAAAAGAATAAGACACAGAAAAACGAGATACATCGTACAGAATAGAGAACAACATATTATCAATCTTGTTTGTTTTGCTAACTCTTCTCTACAGATCTTCTTCATCCTGAGACACCTATCAAAATCATTTGCTCAGGATCTTAATTGCAGAAGGAGAAGAAAGGAATACTATATTCAAGAGAAGAAGCTTCACCAGCTGAACATCAACTCTATACAAATCAGGGGGAGCTCTTCAACATCTTCATCAAGGATCCATACTCAACAACCTATCAGGATCATCAAGAGTCTTCTCAGAAAAGAGAAGAACACTTTAACTTTTTGTTTTCCTTATTCCTTCCTTCCTGTACAAAGGGTTATAACTCCCTTCGAAAGTTAACTCCCGGTGACAGGGCACCTTAGCAAAAACCTATGGTTTGGTTACAGTTACCTGATCAAAAGCTCACTTGGTGGCAGGGCACCTGATCAAAAACCTGTAGTGGATTCCTACCAGTGGGTAGAAGAGTAGATGTACCCAGGTTGATTGGGGAACTACTATATTTCTTTGTGTCTTCTGGTTTGTTTGTTTTTGTTCTATTTCTTTTTGCTGTGTTGTGATTGTTGTGCCTTCATAGTGTTTGATGTTATTACACGCTCAGCACTACACTTATATATATATCACTATTTTAAATAAGATTAAAAAGGCTTTAATAAAGAAAAATATATTAAGAACTAAACTCCCTTTCAATTGATATCAAAGCAAGGCTGATTATTTTAATCACCTTCAACTGATATTTATTTGCACTTTCAATTGGTTTTCTAGGGTAGTTGATTTTATATGCAGGCTAACACCTGAATCACAAAGATCACTTAGTTCTTAAAGTTTTTCTAAAATCTAATGGCACAAGAAGATTTTTTAATCACCTCTTCCACTAACTGTATTTATGATGCAGAACCATTTTCAAGTCTAAGTGAACTCCGCAACCGAGTAAACGGTCCCTTCGCCAGCAGCTTTGTGAAGATGTCGGCAATATTGTCCACACTCCGAACATACTCTACCACAATAGATCCTCCCAACACCTTCTCACGAATGAAATGATGCTCAATCTCAATGTGCTTGGTCCTCGCATGACAGACTGGATTATTAACCAGCTTGAGAGCACTCTCATTGTCCCCGCGTAGCATAGTGGGACCTCAAACCTCCTCATGAACATTCTCCACCAACCTCCTGAGCCAAAAGGCTTCCTGAGCTACCAAGGCCGATGCCTTGTATTCCGATTCTGTGGTAGATACGGACGCCGAGTCCTGCTTTTTGCTGCACCAAGAAATAGCTGTGGGGCCTGTAATAAAGACAAAATTAGATGTTGATCTCCGATCATCCACGTCTCCCCCGTAATCAGCATCCATGTATCCAAGCAACTCCAATCTTGACCCTCTCCTATATAGGAGACCCAGATCAGAGGTCGACTTCACATACTTCAAAATTCCTTTAGCCGCCAGGAAATGAGGTTTCTGTGGTTCCGCCATGTACCGACTCACCTTGCCAACTGCATAAGCAATATCAGGCCTTGTGATCGTCAAGTAGATCAAGCTCCCAACCAGAGCTCGGAACAGATAGAACTCTCCCCTCATCCTTCCGAAGTTTATGATGCTGTTCCAGAGGTATAAAGATGCTCTTCCCTTCCTCCATGCCGAATTGTTGAGCGATCCGCTCCGCATATCCAGCCTGAGAAACGAACACTCCGCTCTCCCGCCTCTGAACCTCGAGTCCAAGGAAATGGTGAAGCTCACCCAGATCCTTCATCTTAAATCTGATAGCAAGCTCGGCTCTCAGCCTAGATACTGCCTCCTTCGAGTTCCCGGTGACGATCATGTCATCCACATACAGCAGAACAATAACCCGAAGTACCCCCTCCTTCTTGACGAACAATCTAGAATCAGAGTCTGAAGCAAAGAACCCGTAGAATAGAAGATACTCCGCGATCTTCCCATACCACGCCCGAGGCACTTGCTTCAACCCATACAGGGCTTTCTTCAGTTTGCAGACGTAGTCCGGACAATCCTCTGAGATGAATCCCGGCGGTTGGATCATGAAGATATCCTTGTCAATCACTTCGTATAAGAAAGCATTCTTCACATCGAGCTGGCAAATCTCCCATCCACTGGATGCCGCCAAAGCAATAACAAATCGAATCGAAGTCATCTTTGCCACTGGACTGAACGTCTCATCATAATCTTCTCCATACTGCTGTGAGAACCCGCGAGCCACAAGACAAGCCTTGTATCGCTCGATTATGTCGTCAGCTTTCTTCTTGAGCTTATAGACCCATTTGCATGTCACAGGGGTAATGCCCTTGGGCCTGGGCACTAGAGACCAAGTTTCATTCTTCTTGAGAGCATCCATCTCCTCCTGTATAGCAATGTCCCACTGCTTCACGCCTTTGGCCTTCTCAAAGCTCGATGTCTCCCTCTCATCCAAGGGACCAGCAAAGAAACATGAGACAAAGCTCACCATGTTTCCTCCTATGTATCGATCTGGTGGCCTGATTGTTCTCTTTGACCTCCTAAGAGGTTTCTCCTGACTAGCCACCTCCTCAGCTGCTTCTTTTGTACTAGCTCCTCTTCCAGGTGAACTTGGAGCATTGCTCCCCCTTCTTCCAGAACCTGAAGTCTCCATCTCTGAGCTTTACACAGCTGGAGCTCCTAGTGAAACAGGCAACTCCACTTGAACATTTTCCGCAGCCTTCCCTTTTTCATCAACCCTGCTCTCCGGTAGTTCAACTCCTGAACTCCCCTTATAGGAAGTCACCTCATAGAACACCACATCCCGAGATACTACTGATCTCCATGTCTCAGGATCCATGCATCTCCATCCTTTCTTCCGCTCATCATACCCAACAAAGACTATCTTCCTTGCTTTCGCATCTAGCTTTGTCCGAAGAGCATCAGGGATATGAACATAACAGGTTGACCCGAACACCCGAAGGTGTGCAACACTTGGCTTCTCCTTGAACATCAGTTCGTGAGGGGTCTTCATGTTGATAGGACTTAGAGCCATCCTGTTGATGACATATGCCGCACAAGACATTCCCTTCGCCCAAAAGGACTTTGTGATACTCTTGGCATGAAGCCAGCACTTGCAGGTTTCCGTCAGATGATGGATCTTCCGCTCTACAACGCCGTTTTGCTGTAGAGTATGGGAACAAGTAAGCTCTCTCCGAACGTCGTGCTTCCTGCAAAAACTTGAGAACTCACCAGAGGTGAACTCCCCACCATTGTCAGTTCTCAATTTTTTCACCCGCAGACCTAACTGACCTTCTACCAGCTCCTTGAACTCCACGAACTTTGCAAAAGCTTCCAACTTCTCTTTCAGAAAATAAACCCAGACATATCTGGTATAATCGTCAATCAACACCGACATATATCTATTGCCTCCAAGGCTTAGGGTGGCAGTCGGTCCCATCAAATCACCGTGAATGCACTACAATGGTGCTTTGCATCTTGTTTGTGATTTATCAAATGGAAGTCGATGAGACTTACCAAACTGATGTCTCGCACACACATGGCCATCTTCATAGGAGGACAAGCTAGGCAAGCCCTTGACAAGGCCCCTTACCGCCATAGCCTTCAATTTGTCCATGCCTACATGCCCCAACCTTTCATGCCAGATAGCCGCGCTATCATTGGTCTTCATCTTGTCAACATAGGTACTTGTCGATAAAACAAACAAGTCCTTTACCCGCTTTCCAACATGAATAACATCTCCCTTTATCTCCGGTTGAGTTTTAAGAAACTTCACTTCTGTTGGGCCAAACAAAACGTGATAACCGGCATCGACCGCATTGGTCACAGAGAAGAGATTCTTCTTCATACCCGACACGTGATAAACACTCCTTAATGTGAGTGGACCCTTATCACTGCTCAGAGAAACAATACCTTCTTATTCTACTGCATGAACAGAGTTATCAGCCGTAATGATAGCATCGTTAGCTGAGTAAGGCGCCAAAGAAGAGAACTTTGATTCATACCCGGTGAGGTGATGCCCACACCCTGAATCCATGATCCAATCCTCTTCGAAGTTGATGGCAGCCAAGGCCTTAACGGGCATGGTCGTCATATTGGCCGCAAAGGCTCCTCCCCATCCAGCTTCATCAGACTTTGGCTTCTCCTTTTCCGCTGCATGTCCCGGCTGAAGATTAACCCGACAATCCTTCTTGAAGTGGCCTGTCTTATTGCACCTGAAGCACCTTGGTCCCTCTCCCTTCTTCTTTCCATCAGATTTAGAAGCATAACCCCTATCCTGCTGACCTGAAGTAGAGGGTCCATCATGAACTGGTTTCTTCTTCTCCCACTTCTTCTTATTCTTCCCAGAGAACAACACATCACTATCTCCCCCAGAGATAGAAGTCCCCGCCATCTGTCTTGCCAAACTTTCCTGCGAGGCAAGTATGTTTTCCAGCTCTAACAGAGATGGCTGATTTGCCCAACCCTGAACTAATGTCACAAAGGCAAGATACTCCTTCCGCAACCCGTGGATAATATGCCTCTTCAGTTTTGCCTCTGAGATGGGCTCATCAGGGTCCAATGCAGAAATCTCTGCTGTGAGGTTCTTCATCTTGAGAAAGAAGGTAGAGATAGAAAGATCACCTTGAGAGGCCTTCGCCAACGCATTTTCAAGAAACTGTAGCCGAGCTACATTTCTCATATTGAATAGCCCGTCCAAAGACATCCAAATCTCAGCAGCAGATTTACATCCAATGATGTGATCGAATAGCTCTGGTGAGATAGCCCTCTTGAGTGTGAACTCTGCCTTTGCATTAGTCCTCCTCCAAAGTCTCACATCTTCCATATTATCTCCTGTTAGAAAAACTTCTTGTGTGTCTTCTCCTCCAACTATCTCCCATAGATCCTCACCAAGCAAGTAACTCTCCATACACGACTTCCATTTCTTGTAATTAGTCGATGTGAGGAGTTCAATACCAAGCCCTCTTGCGTATCCAGCTTCCATGGCAAACTATGTGGTCTCTTCTTCACAAAGACGATGGAACCTCAAGTTGATCACTGCTTATCCACTCCAACAACCTCCCTCTGATACCATGTTAAAATTTCTGATTTGAATCGTTTAGGAGTAAGCAGGAGTTGCATCAACTGAGTTAAAGCCAAACAACCACAATGCCACACAGCAACACAATAGACTTTATTAAATCACAAAACTTTATTACAGTGCGAGACATACATGGCGAGACATGATTCATAAGAATCACGAAGGAGAGAAGAACAAAACACACCAAAAAATAAAACTGGCGGCTTGATAGGCAGAGACCGCACAAACCGCTGAACTCCAGAGACCGCCCGGCTTGTCCTGAGACCGTACGAACAGAAAATAGGCAAGATGACCTGTACTACAAGACCTCCACCTCAGACTGCACGAACTGGAGCTTATTGAATTGAACAGAGAACAGAAGCTGTCGCCAGACCACAACTCAGATCGCCTAACCGCTGAAGGTCGCCTGATCGTCGAGCTCGCTGCGAACAGCACAAGAACAACATAAACTAGTTCACAGACAGGCCGCTGCCGAACTGTTTATTCAAGCCACTGGAAAATCACCAAGGAAGGAGACCGCAACCTGCTGACCGCAAACCTGCGAACACAACAAACAGCCAAATCGCTTCCGAGACCGCCCGACCTCAAAGTTGAGACCGCACGAAACAACCCAGGCTCAAGTTCTTATCGTTCTCGTTATGAATGACGGGCCATACACCCCTATTTATAGGTGAGAAGATGGATGTCGTCACCGCCGCAATAGATACAGTCACCACCCATCAGATCGCCAGCGGTCTCATAGAGCAGACCGCGCGATCACACCTCTTGGACGACATCCTGTCCACGACCGCAAGTCAGCAGCAGACCGCGCATAAGTAGCGCAGACACAAACCACTCCTTTCTTAGATCGCCAAGGACAAACCAAGAACATCTGGTCGACTTCAGACAAGTCGCCAGATCACCCAGCATAAACCATTCGGTCACAGCGGTCGCTAAAGAACATACAGCTCGGTCTTCCACAAAGAAGATCGATCAACCAAGCAGAGCAAACAGAAAGAGACCGGAACATACAAGAACAAACCGGCCATCACAGCAGACCGCCAGAGACAGACCGGCAGATAACCAACACAGAGACCGCGCGGTCTCTGCGACTACAAAAAAAACAGACTGTCGGCCACCTTCCACTTCACTTCAATAATTTCAACACAACCTATCAGGATCATCAAGAGTCTTCTCAGAAAAGAGAAGACCACTTTAACTTTTTGTTTTTTTTATTCCTGCCTTCCTGTACAAAGGGTTATAACTCCCTTCAAAAGTTAACTCCCGGTGACAGGGTACCTTAGCAAAAACCTGTGGTTTGGTTAGAGTTACCTGATCAAAAGCTCACTAGATGGCAGGGCACCTGATCAAAAACCTGTTGTGGATTCCTACCAGTGTGTAGAAGAGTAGATGTACCCAGGTTGATTGGGGAACTACTATATTTCTTTGTGTCTTCTGGTTTGTTTGTTTTTGTTCTATTTCTTTTTGCTGTGCTGTGATTGTTGTGCCTTCTTTGTGTTTGATGTTATTACACACTCAGCACTACACTTATATATATATCACTATTTTAAATAAGATTAAAAAGGCTTTAATAAAGAAAAAGATATTAAGAACTAAACTCCCTTTCAATTGGTATGAAAGCAAGGCTAATTATTTTAATCACCTTCAACTGATACTTAATTACACTTTCAAACTCCTCTCTTGCTGATATGAAGTAGAAGGATCATCTCCAACCGGCGACTTCTTCTTCTTGTCCCATCTCTTCTTCTTGCCAGAAAAGAGAACCTCACCTTCTCCCCCAGAGACTAACATCCCCACCATTTGCTTAGCCAAACTCTCTACGAAGCAAGTAAGTTCTCCAGTTCCAACAACGATGGCTGAATGGCTCAGCCTTGCATAGAAGTAACAAAGGCCATATACTACCTCTGCAAGCTGCGGATTATGTGCCTCTTTAGCTTCGCTTCTGAGATAGGCTCATTCGGGTCCAATGTCGATATCTCTGCGCATAGGTTCTTCATTTTCAAGAAGAATGTTGAAATGGACAAGTCTCCCTGAGTTTCTTTCGCCAACTCATTTTCCAAGAACTGTAGCCGAGCAACATTCTTCTTATTTAACAAGTCATCCAAGGTTGTCCAAATTTCAGCAGTTGACCTACACCCGATGATGTGGTCAAACAACTCCATAATGATAGCTTGCTTGAGAGTGAACTCAGCCTTTGCATTTGTTCTCTTGCAAGCCTTCACGAGCTCAGCATTCCCCTCAGCAGGAACAACAGCTTGTCTTGCTTCTCCTCCAACTACCTCCCATAAATCCTCGCCAAGAAGATAGCTCTCCATGCACGACTTCCACTTTTTAAAGTTAGTCTGTGTAAGGAGCTCAATACCCAGATCTCTAGCATATCCTCCATCCATTGCAATCTCACTGATTGACAACCAACTTCCAGAAACCCAAGCAGAAGGCAACGCTAATTTCTGCTCAGAAACCTCGCTCTGATACCATGTTAAAATTTTAGAGGTCCGTAGTGAAGTAAAAAATGCGGAACACTTCAACATAATCTACAAGCTTGACAATCAATGACAATGGGAAGACTGAATAGTACTTTTGTATTAAATATCTCTTTACAACTCAAGACATACATGGTGAGACATGATTCATAAGAATCACAAAGGAGAGAAGCACAAGACACAAAAAACAAGCAGCCAACGAACTGCCAAGCAGAAACTGCATAACCGCACGAACAGCCAGGACGCATGGCTAACCCTGAGACCGCGCGAACTGACCCAGGCTTGATGACCTCGCACTGCTAGATCGTAACCACAGACCGCTCGACCTGCTGTTTTATTGAACTGCTGAGAGATTGATGAGTCTAATTTATATAGTGATTTTAGGACTCATCTGGGCTTGTTTTCAGGTATATGCACTTCACTTTTAGTTCATTATTGCTTAAATTTCCCTTGATCACATTTCTCCACAAAGTGCACTCTTTGGGCCTATTTTGGTGTGAAATTGTGCGCTATGTTTGTTGGGGGTAAGCACATGATGCTCCCCAACCCTTTTTCTTTATTTGTATTGAGCTAGAAGGGCATTCCCAGCTGTGTGATTGCTATTTGGTGTTGTGCAGGTGGGTCGATCATCAATTATGCCCAGATTTCATGTCTGCATGAATCGCACGGTCGCGCATTTTCTTGACGCACGATCGGCTGCGATCGTGAGCGTTCATTTGCGGCCCAAAACAGCATTTTGAATTTACCCGTGCATATTTACGCACGGTCAGCTTCGACCGTGAGTGAGTAAAATGCACGGGCGCGGCTGCTTCGTCTTCCTGGAATTTGTTTTTGATTAATATCGCACGGTTCACGTGTAACGCCCCAGGTTTTTTTTATAATTAATTTTTAATAGGGTTATGGTAATATCAATAGTTTAAATATTAAAGCTATCGTTGCGTAGCTTTAATGCTGTAGGGCATTACCGTTTCGTCGTGGTCCGGCGAGTAATTCTAGATCGAGTTATATTTGCAAAATATATACATATATAGATATAAGTGTGTATATATATATAGCTATATTCAGGTATGAAAGTTCATAGCAAAGGTTCTGTTTATGTGGGCAGCTAATATATGTCTATATAGGTGTGTGTGGGGGCCAGGGGTTTTATATATAGTCTTATATATAATACATTATATATATATGCATACAGATTTGTTTTTTTTTTGTTTTTTTCATATTAAAATTTATATATACGATAATATATATTGGGGCAAGGTTTGCTTATGAGGCCCTCCATTCCTTTTTCTGGAAGCATTCTATCATGAGCCAAATTTTGTTTTTCCTCCCTGTCCCGTGAAGCCGGCGAGTCAACGAGAGCTAGGGTTTGAGTCGGTCGGTGTCGAGCTGTGCCGGAGCTGCCGAAGGAGGGAGGATCGTGGTTGCCGGGGCTTGGTTATGTCGCTGGGGCTAAGGATCCGGGCGGCTCCTTCCATGCTCGTCACGGTCCGACGGGTCATCGTGGTTTGAGGCAAGGAAACTCTTCCCCCTCATCTCCTTCTCGTCTTCCTCTTTTTTTTCTAACTGAACTTGGCTTGGATATGGGATTGTGAGGGCATTAACCTATGTTGTGCAAGGAATCTTACTTCCAGGTCTTATGTTCTTCACCTCCCGATTTTGTTTTGGGGGTTTTAGCTTATCCATGTTAGAAATTTTCGTTCAGGTTATATGCTTTGCCTTAACCGAGGTTGTGCTAGAAACCTCTTCCAGGTTGCAGGGTTTCTTTGGTACATTTCCCTGTTAGAAATTTTGTTAGAAATTTTGTTAGAAATTTCGTTAGAAATTTCCCTGTTAGAAATTTCTAACCCCTGTTAGAAATTTGTTGGTGTATCTGATATGCTGAAATGTTAGGCTGCTTTATGTTGGATTATGCTAGTAGTTTTTCTCCAAGTTCTGTTGACATCTATTTTGGGGTGTGCTAGCAGTGGTCCTAGTTCCGGTTATCATGCTATTTTGGGTTAACTCGGTTATACGCTGGGTTTATTATTGGCTAGTTCTGGATCGTATTTACTTGTTAAACACTGCATATTTCACATAACTATTTGGTTAATTATGGATGGTCTTGCTCGCCTAATTTCCCATCCTGCACTGTTCTTTTGTTGGCTAAGTTATATTGGTTTGGCGGGTTAAACTTCCCGGAAATTTATGTTGATAACTCTAGATGGGTCGGAGAGCATTAGATCATAAATTCGCCGGAAAGTTCGTTTCCTAACTCCGGACGGGTTGGGGAATTAGGCGCTAAATTTCCTGGGAATTTTCCTTGCTAATTATCGCTGACTTAGCGAGGCTAGCAATTGTCAAGCTTAAAAGTTGTGTAGATGTATTTCGGGTTCGAGCCTTATATCCATTTCATTTAAGGGCAGTTTCATTCTTTTAGTAACACTATCAATTGCTATTAAGCGACTGCGCACTTTTAGTGTAAATGCTAAAGATTTGTACCCTATATTAAATATAAGACCCTCCTTGAGCATCAAACCACGCATGTTGCCGTTAAGTTCATGTTGAAAATTGGTTTTAGACTGGAGTGTGGGTGGACGCAGGGGCCCTAACCACAGTGGTTTTGGGTTTCTTTTTTGTTGATTAAATTTCCGTAAATCTCGCTTGCTAATCCTCGACGGTTTGGGGAATTTCCCTTGCTAGTTCTCGATGACTTTGTGAGGCTAGCAATTGTTAAACTTGAAGCACTCATAGTCTCGCACTAGTAGCCTAGCTGCTGAGATCATTTATTTGCTCTTTTCCCCTCCCTGGGCTCGTGTATTTCTTCAGAACTCTAAATCTTCTTTATATATATATATATATAATATACATATATATATGTCTTTTTGATTGTTTCTCCCCCTTTTTCAGCAAGTGAAGTTTCGTTGTGGTCTTCCTGGTTGTTCTGATAGGTTCTCTCAGAAAAGTCGCTTTCTGCGTATTCTCGGAAATCAAGTTTCTTCTTGTGCATTTTGATTCTTGTTTATACCATAGACTTGTTTAGAATTTCTCTCTGTGTAGTTCCTGAATTTTCTAGCCTTTTGTCCAGAATTTCTGTCCAGAACTCCCTGGTTTTCTGTGTAATCTGTCTTTTATTTTTGAGTATTTTAAACCTTTTCAGACTCAGTCTTCTATGTAAATTTTTGGTGTTAACTTTCTCAGTGAAGGGTAATGCTTCCTCCTCACCGTCTTAGCTATCTGATTGAATGTAAAGATTTCTTTTTAGTGATTATGGGTTGCAAATAACGGTCTTTTTCCTTAATGACTTTGTTTCCTGAAGCTTAGTTATGCTAGGCTCTCTTATTGGTCGTGTCCTTCAAGTAGTAGTAGTCCCCTTGGCTTGATTTTGCTGGATGATTGGAAGTCCTTCATTACAGTCCTTTCTTCTTCCTTGTCTGCCTAACCTGTTGATTTTAGGTTAGTGGTTGTTGTGTTTTCCCTTTTTGGGTCTTGATTGGTGTTCTGGTTCTTGATTCCTGCTGTCATCCCCTTGGAATTTGGATAGCTTCTATACCTGTTTAGTTATGCTACCAGGTAGTCTGATAATACTTCCCTAGGTTTAGAAAAGTTTGCTCGCCCTAAGATCGTGCAATTTCTTCTTCTTTTATGAAGTTTCCCGTCGACTTGATATAAGTCTTTACCGTTGACTTTGATGTAAGTCTTTCTAGTCGATTTCTTCGCTTATTCTGAATTGTTTCCTCATATATTTATATGTTCTTTTGTCGGGTGTTCCCGGGTATCTTAAGCGATGTTATCAAACCTTTTAAGTCCATTTGGCTGAGACTTTTGATAAAGTTATGCTCTATTATTTGAGTTGCCCTGTTTTTTGGTTAGTGTTCATCGTGGTGTCTTGTCGTTCCTTATTCATCGTGCTGTTGCGGGAAGTTCGTTGAGAGTCAAGTTTGGACTCACCAAGTGTTTTCAAATGAATCGTTGAGTAGTGTTTATTTCTTTGTGACCCTATTCTTAGGGTGTTATGGCGCTGATATCTCAGGTTACGTCCCATGTCTTAATGGAAACTTAATTTGATTATTTAGAACCTTTGTCTTAAGCCTTGCACGGTGGGTAGTTTTAGGTGGTAGTGGATAAAGGACCACCACCCGGTTTTGACTTTTTGGGTGGCAGTGGATAAAGGACCACCACCCGATTTTGGCTGTTTGGTTTGGCAGAGGATAAAGGACCGCCGCCTATTTTATTCGAGCTGATCAGTCTCAAGTTCTTATAAACATATATGCTCATATATGTGTATTATGATATTATATGTATGGCCATCACCTCTGAGCCGCAATGGCGGAAACGTGGTGGGCTTTGATTGTTTTGGCTAATACCGTCTGGTGCAGGCTTTTCCTCCTACCGAGTGCACTCATTTGAGCTGGCTCGAGTTGTTGTAAGATTATTGATGCTTATCTTCTTAGTTCTCCTTTCTGCAATCTTTTATTTCTGATTGCTGCTAATCTTGGTTTTCTTGCACCCTTTGGGATAAGGCATTCTTTTCTTATGAATGTCTCAGGTTCAGGTCTTTAGCAGCCGCAGGAGTTAGAGCGGTGTCGTTCAGTTTTCTTGTCGAGGCCCTTCCTCTCTTCTAGGTAAGGGGCAGTTCTTTAGTTGTTGTCTTCTTTTGGATGTTTTCCTTCTTTCCTGCGGGTTCGTGTCAGTTGTTGGCGCCCGTTTGGCTTTTATGCTTAGTTTACTTGCTAGTTGTTTTGCTGTTACTTTCAGGTTGTTTACCTACTTGCTCTCTGGGAAGCATTATGCTAGGATGCATTAGTTACTTTATTGGTATGAAAAATGTCATTTTTGCATATCATGATTTTAAATAAATGTCACATACTTTGAAGATCGTAGAAATTCCTTTCTTTCTATACTAAACATAGATTTATGCATATCATTTCTTGGATGTTGATCTTCATGCTCGTGTAGGCTAAAATGAACCTATTTTCCGCTGCGTATGTATAGTTTTCTACTTGTGGACTAGATGATCCACCGGACCGAGGGACGCGGTCTTAAGCTAAAATGAAAAAAATCTCTTTTTAATCCAAACACATATGTGTCTTTTATAAATTTATCGTAAGGAGTGTTTGCCTGAGCGTCTGTAGTCGTCTCCTGCAGGACGTGGCATCACGACGCGTATTTTCCACTTGCTCTGATAATATGTATTATATTCTTGGGAAAATGCGGGTTGTGACATCACACACGGTCGTGCGTTCTACCGTGTGTGACCAATTTCTGACTATTTTCTATAAAAGCGCAGATTTCCGCCCTAACGAGGATCGACCTTCTTTCCCGCGCCCAAGAGCTCCAGTTTCGCCCTTTTTCGCCGCTCCATCACCGCCCACCTTCGGGAGGAGCTCCGGCCACCATTTTCTTGCAAATCTCAAGACGGAGCATCCTTTAGGCCTCCTCCATTGTTTGTGCACCTCTAAAGCTCCATTTTGAGGGATTTTCTGGTGCATATATGAAGTTCTCCGGTGAGATCGTGGCCAAGGAAGATTGACGGAGAAGACGGGTACAATAGAAGAAGGTGACAGCTCTTCCGGACCCCGGACGGCAGTTGGATCCCGAACCCGGATGAGGATTGACAACCCTAGATTCCGGCCGTGAACCTCCGATGAGTCTTCGTGCTTTGGTTGTAATCTCAACTCCCTTTATATTGTAGTAATGTTTTCCATTATCATTTGGGTGTATGAATAATGCTTGCTAAACCTTGTTATGAAATATATTTAGTATTTCGTGTCTATGTGAAATTGATATGTGTGGTTTATGCAAGTGAGGAGCACCCCATTCCATCCTCCATCCCTCCGTCACGTTCGTGTGCCGCACTAGCAATTGCTAGTGGCGTGCTTATCGACGAGGTGCTTGCGACCCTCATTCTGTAAGACTACTCGTCCATCCGCCAAGCTAAGCAGTGCTAACAGCCCGTGTAATCCACCTCGACTCCGCCAGTGTGAACCATTCCATCCACTTGCCTTCTCATCCATCCGCCTAGTGAAGCATGGCATAGCGGCCCGTGTAATCCATTCACCTAACGAAGCAGCGCGCTCTAGGCCTGCACAGTTTGATTCTGCTTGCCTACTCGCCCATCCGCCCTTGCAAAGCAGCGCGCTCAAGGCCTGCCTAGTCTCCATCCCGCCAAGCAAAGCATTGCATAAGAGTACTTGTAGTTGTTTTCTTTTATTTACAAAAACCAAAATCCCTTTCGTCCGCATTCCATCCCGACTTAAGGACTTCAATCTCAAGTCCTTCCTCAATAGTAACTCCACCTTACTGTGTTCCTTCGAGATTCGATACTTGGGGATCACTCACATTTTATATTACTTGAACGATCGGTACGCTGTCGTTTCGTGCCGCAGTCTTGCTACCGCCTATAGCGGTGTGCTAAGATTTGCGCATCAAGTTTTTGGCACCGTTGCCAGGGAACACAGACGTATGAGTTTGTTGTAGAGGGAGACAAGAGATAGTAGTTCCTGCAGTGTGTATAGCTGCTTTATTATTTTTGCTTGCTTTTTAATTATATATTGTTTGTTATTATTTCTTTCTCTCCTGTTTTAAATTTTAGGCAAGCTTAATCCAAGGAGTTTTATTAGTTTGTGTAAATTTCCTTGCAAAGAATTTCAGTTTCGTTATATCTGCTTTAATTATTAAAAATGTCATCATGGGATATTTCTCCTAGCACTTACGACGAGATGGTTTATTATATAGACCAAATGAATGAGTTGAATGCTAGGCAGTGTAGGAACTTTGTTTGCTTGTTGTGTCGAGGAGAGGGTCATGAATTGAAGGACTGTCCTAGTCTCTTCAATCCTGACCGCCGCTCCTTCACTCATGACAATAGTGTCCCTATCACTCATTCTTTACCCATGGAGGCTATCGTTCCCTCTACCCCCGATCTTATTTCATACATGGACTCCTCACTCCCTGTGTATGGCTTTACTCCTAGTGATGATGATCGCTCATCTGTTAGCCAACAAGGAGAGAAATGGGAGCTCCTAGATGCACCTGAGTGGGATGAGGAAAGTATTCTCTCCATCGGGGAGGCTTTAGCAGATCTTTTTGCGGAGGAACCAAATCTTTTTGTTCCTCCAATTTCTTTGCAAGATTTTTCTACACACATTTTTATGAGCCTGTCGAAGTAATTGAGCAGGGTGATGATTCTGAGCCTGAGGCTGCTCCCCGGTGGGATGATGAGGGTACTCTTTCTGATGAGGAGGTTTGTACTTCTTCATGGGACGAGGAGGTCCAACTCACCACCGAGGCCCATGAGTTCACGGGCCCCCCTTGCTATGATACTTACGATGATGACAGTGATCTATCCTTGGATCCTGCTGGGAGTGAGACCGGGACCACTCCCACGATTGATTTTTATTTATGTTCTTCCTCTTATTTATTCCTTGACCCCTCTTCTTCATCTGAGCCTGTGGGGGTGGAGTCATCACAAGTACTCCAGGAGGACTTGGAGCATTTTGCTAAAGTCAATGATGAGTGTACCCTCTCATGTGAGGAGGTTGATCCCTCCTCCATAGAGGAAGCCTCATTCATTGCCTTCTCTTCCTGCCGCCTCCCTGAAGATGACACCTTGCTGGGCAAGGATGTATTTGGTGAGAATAGTGAGGAGGACTCCTCCTCCACTTCTTACTTTCTGCTTCCCCTACCTGTGAAGAGCACGTATTTTTATTTAGGTAGGGGAGTAATTGTTTTGTCGCCGTATCGGTACCCGCTACCGACACGCGTATTAGAACAGTTACCTGTGCATTTCCTCTTTCATACTCCCATTAGCTAGAACTGTTATGTTTTTAAATAAGTCTTGTTGGGATGACAATAACCCTAGTAGTTATCTTTCCTTTTCCTGCATTTTTATTTTCATCTAGTTTAGTTTAGTTAGTTGTATTTCATTTTGATTTGTACATTTTCTTTTGTTTTTGCGGAGCTCGCCCCTGCAGGTCCTTTTCTGGATGGCAGACGATGCAGCTTTGTCTTGATTCACACGCCAATCTTCTGGTATGCTCACTACTGAGCATTGGGTACTCTCTTTCCCTAGACTTCATTTTGAATTTCATGGTTATATCTTGTGTTGGATTGTTTAGATTAAGTCTGGGGGAGAGCCGCTATGTGTTACTCACTACACGTGCACTTATCATTTGCATACTAGAAGTATACTAATCTCATTTATTTAGTATTGTTCATCTTCACAGCACAACACAACACTCACGTGAGCACGCGCTTATTTGTCTATGCGTCTTGGGTAAATATTATTTTTCTGTGTGATTGAAAGATCATGTATCTAGCATAGGTTTGAGTGGCGGAGTAACATGTTGACTCTAGTAGTGCTCCTAGTCGAGTGCTCGCGACTCGTATTGAAAATCTTGTAGAATTAGTTTTTTCTCATGCATTTAGTTTTATAATTTTCCAATTGCGTGAATATTGTTTATTCTACTCGTATTTCGCGAATCCAGCTGAATCCAACGATAGTGTACGTGTGTGTGTAGATGATCGCTAGTGATGTATTGCTCGAGTCGGGAGGAAGGATATTCTTTCTCGGTGGCTAAGAACTTGCCCCTAGCGACTCTCGAAGCATGGGTATAGGTTATTTCATTTGTGCAAGTGTGATATAGGCCATTCTTTGGCCCGGTTGAGCCTTTGCACCATTCCTAAATACTTTATCCTTGCTTAGCCCCTTTGTGCCTAATCCCTACCATTTGATTCAGCTCCACCTTCAATTCACCAAAGCCAAAATGACTATCCTAATCGCACACCAAATTCTGAGCTCAAGCAATTTGTGCATTTAAAAGTTTGGTGTTGAGGCTGTGTATATTTGTGGTTGTGGTGGGAATGCGTTATTGAAAATATAGTTGTGTTTGTTATTATATGTGCAAAGTTATAGTTTTAAAAAAGAGAAAAGAAAAAATGTGAAAAGAAATGAAAGTAAAAAAAAAATGTGTAACTCAATGTATTTGGCAATAGGTGGTGTACACACCACATAGTTTCATGTTTAAGTCTGGGGGTGTGGTGTACACATTTTTTTTATTGTCGGGTTAGTGTTTTTATTGCGAGCTCATTTGGGTTAAGTGTGCTAAGCCCCCATGTTTATCATTTTTTACCGCACCGTAGCCTAAGCCTAAATTATAACCTAAAAGTCCTATTGATTTGCACTCTGAACGTAACTAGTGTCGTTGAGAGAGTGTGAACGAGCAAGCTTATGGCCATCGTCATTGATGGATTTCTTTGGAGTTTGTCCCGATCCTCGATCTATGGCAATATTCCACTTGGTGATCGAGCTACTTTCACCCTACGCGTGATTGAAGGATTCACCACGATTCAAATTATGAGTAGCAATAATAAGTAGAAACGCAATTTAGAAAATTCTAATCTATTTCACATGTTTAAAAGGTTTTTCTATTAAAATTTCAACGCGCGCGTGTAAGCGACTTCGCATTGTACTTTGCATATTCAATAACTTTGCCAGCTTATGATTTTTCTACTCCACATGGGAGATTGTTTGCTCGGGACGCGCAAACAGGTAAGTCTGGGGGTGTGATGAGTCCAATTTATATACTGATTTTAGGACTCACCTGGGCTTGTTTTCAGGCATATGCACTTCACTTTTAGTTCATTATTGCTTAAATTTCCCTTGATCACATTTCTCCACAAAGTGCACTCTTTGGGCCCCTTTTGGTGTGCAATTGTGCGCTATGTTTGTTGGTGCTAAGCACATGGTGCTCCCCAACCCTTTTTCTTTATTTGGATTGAGCTGGAAGGGTATTCCCAGCTGTGTGATTGCTGTTTAGTGCTGTACAGGTGGGTAGATCATCAATTATGCCCAGATTTCATGTCTGCATGAATCGCACGGTCGTGCGTTTTCTTGACGCACGGTCGGTTGCGATCGTGCGCGTTCATTTGCTGCCCAAAACAGCATTCTGAATTTACCCGTGCATTTTTAAGCACGGTCAACTTCGATTGTGCGTGAGTAAAATGCACGGGCCCGGCTGCTTCGTCTTCCTGGCATTTGTTTTCGATTAATATCACACGGTTCACGCACGGTCATGCGTTCGACCGTGCGTGACCAATTTTTGACTATTTTTCTATAAAAGCGCAAATTTCTGCCCTAATGAGGATCAACCTTCTTTCCCGCGCCCAAGAGCTCCAGTTTCGCCCTTTTTTGCCTCTCCATCACCGCCCACCTTCGGGAGGAGCTCCGGCCGCCATTCTCTTGCAAATCTCAAGCCGGAGCATCCTCTAGGCCTCCTCCATTGTTCGTGCACCTCCAAAGCTCCATTTTGAGGGATTTTCTGGTGCGTGAAGTTCTCCTGTGAGATCGTGGCCAAGGAAGATTGACGGAGAAGACGGGTACAATAGAAGAAGGTGACAGCTCTTCCGGACCCCGGACGGCAGTTGGAGCCCGAGCCCGGACGAGGATTGACAACCCTAGAATCCAGACGTGAACCTCTGATGAGTCTCCGTGCTTTGGTTGTAATCTCAACCCCTTTTATACTGTAGTATTGTTTTCCTTTATCATTTGGGTGTATGAATAATGTTTGCTAAACCTTGTTATGATATTTAGTATTTCATGTCTATGTGAAATTGATATGTGTGGTTTATGCAAGTGAGGAGCGCACCATTCCATCCTCCATCCCACCGTCACGTTCGTGTGCCGCACTAGAAATTGCTAGTGGCGTGCTTGTCAACGAGGTGCTTGCGACCCTCATTCCGTAAGACTACTCGTCCGTCCGCCAAGCTAAGCGGTGCTAACAGCCCGTGTAATCCACCTCGACTCCGTCGGTGCGAACCATTCCATTCGCTTGCCTTCTCGTCCATCCGCCTAGTGAAGCGTGGCATAGCGGCCCGTGTAATCCATTCGCCTAACAAAGCAGGGCGCTCAAGGCCTGCACAGTTCGATTCCACTTGCATACTCGTCCATCCGCCCTTGCGAAGCAGTGCGCTCAAGGACTGCCTAGTCTCCATCCCGCCAAGCGAAGCATTGCATAGCGGCATTGCATAGGAGTAGTTGTAGTTGTTTTCTTTTATTTACAAAAACCAAAATCCCTTTCGTTCGCATTCCATCCTAACTTAAGGACTTCAATCTCAAGTCCTTCCTCAATAGTAACTCCACCTTACTGTGTTCCTTCGAGATTCGATACTTGGGGATCACTCCCATTTTATATTACTTGAACGATCGGTACACTGCCGTTTCATGCCGCAGTCTTGCTACCGCCTATAGCGGTGTGCTAAGATTTGCGCATCAGAGATAACTTGTCCGCACTTCAAGACCTCGTGACCGGAAGGTCGCCTTGTCACAAAAGCTTCAGCGAACAAAGAACAGAACTGCGCAAGTTGTTGCCAAACTGCAAACTGAGATTGCCTGACTGCTGAGGTCGCCTGATCGCCAAGTTCATTATGAAGAGCTCAAGAACTAAACCACAGATCGCCCAGAGGAAGACCGTTGGCGAACTGGTTATTCACAACTTGGAAATTACCAAGGAAGGAGACCGCACCCTGCTGGCCGCGAACCTACGAACACAACAAATGGTCAAGACACTTCCATAGACAGCGCGACCTTAATATGAGACTGGCACAATCAACTCAAGGTTAAGTTCTTACAATTATAGTTACAAATGACGGGCCCTGCACCGCTATTTATAGGCAAGCTGGCGGATGTCGTCACCGCCCAAAAATAGATACACTAACGGCCCATCAGATTGCGAGCGGTCTCATATATCAGACCACCCGAGCTCAGCATGGCCAACCGCTGCCTTATTAAACCATACAATTACAACCAAACTGCCCGGTCTTATAACAAGAGCAAAACACTTCTTCAGTAACCCTTACCGACTAGATCAAGTCGTCAGACCGCCCGATCACTACAAGAAGGCAAATCTTGAACATCTGGCCAACCTAGAACAAGTCGCCAGAATAACCAGCGTAATCCGCCCAGACACCCATGGTCTCTCAGAACAGACAGACCAGAACAATAGCACAGACTATGCGGTCTCTGCGGTCTCCTTTCTTTAGACCGCCCAGACCTCTTCCACTTATACTTCAAAATATTTAACAGGAACCTCGTGGGTATCCGGATCTTTACTCTCATCTCCTTTTTAGGTATGTTGGCAGGCTAAGGACAAAAAGGACGTGTGGTATTTGGACTCAGAATGATCCAAACACATGACGGGCAACAAAGTAAAGTTCCTTAGTCTTGAGATGAAGAAATGAGGGTTGTGTTAAAATTTTGGAGTAGGATCGTAGACGATGTTGTGCATCTTTGTTGAGTTCGAGCGGTTCGTGCGGTCTCAGATCTTCTATCCACCAGAAGCTTATTCTGTTGCTTTGCCTTCTCATTTAGTTTTCTCTAATAAATCATGCCTCGCCATGTATGCAACGCATTGAAAAAAGATAGTCAATTTGTATAAAGATTTTCTTGTCCATCATTGTCACTGGTTAATTGCTTTGAGAGTGATTGAAGTCTTCCGCTGCATCATCTTTGATCCTACTCTGAAATTTTAACATGGTATCAAAGGTAGTTTTCAAGCAGTGATCAGCAGCAGAATCTTGCTTGAGTCTCTGAAAGTTGTCTTGACCAGTGTGATAGCAATGGAAGAAGGTTATACAAGAGGTCTTAGAATTGAGCTCCTTACGCAGACTAACTTCAAGAAGTGGAAGTCGTGCATGAAGAGCTATCTTCTTGGTGAAGATTTATGATAGGTAGTCGGAGGAGATGCTAGACAAGCAGTTGTAGCTGCAGAAGGGAATGCTGAGCAAGTGAAGGCTTGGAAGAGAACAAATGCTAAGGCAGAGTTCACTCAAAAGCATGCTATCATTCCGGAGTTGTTTGACCACATAATTGGATGTCGGTCAGCTGTTGAGATTTGAACAACCTTGGATGGCTTGTTCAACAAGAAGAATGTAGCTCAGCTACAGTTTCTTGAAAATGAGTTGGCGAAAGCAACTCAAGGAGATTTGTCCATTTCATCTTTCTTCTTGAAAATGAAGAACCTGTGCGCGAAGATATCAGCTTTGGACCGGATGAACCTATTTCAGAAGCAAGGTTGAAGAGGCACATAATCCACGGCTTGCGGAGGGAGTATGTGGCCTTGTCACTTCTGTGCAAGGTTGGGCCAATCAACTATCGTTGCTAGAGATGGAAAACTTGTTTGGTTCGCAAGAGTCCTTGGCGAAGCAAATGGATGGGATATCTATCTCTGGAGGAGAAAGTGAGGTTCTCTATTCTGGCAAGAAGAAGAGATGGGACAAGAATAAGAAGTCATCTGTTAGCGATGGACCTTCAACTTCATATTAGTAGGAGAGGAGCAATGCTCCTAAGCGTGATGGAAAGAAGAAAGAAGGACCAAGGTGATATAGGTGCAATCAACTTGGTCATTTCAAGAGAGATTGTATAGTCAATCTTCAGCTAGGGCATGCTGCGGGAAAAGAAGAAGTTGCTTCCAATGCAGGAGATAAATGGAGTGATTGAGTTTTTATGACGAACACTTTTGTTTGGGCTTTGGCTTCTATCAACTATCAAGATGATTAGATTGTGGACTCGGCGTGTGGTCATCACCTCACCGGAGATGAGTCAAAGTTTTCTTCTTTTTACGCATACTCAGGTAATGATGTTATCATTACTGCTGATGACAATATATACAGTTGAGAAGGAGGGCGTAGTTTCTTTAATCAGAGATAGAGGTCCTCTCACGTTGAAGAGTGTCTATCATGTTCCAGGAATGAATAAAAACCTCTTCTCGGTGACCAACATTGTTGATGCTGGCTATCACGTTCTGTTTGGTCCAACATAAGTGAAATTTCTTTGGAATATGTCATCGGTGAAGAAAGTCACTCATGTTGGATAAAGGGTGAAGGAATTGTTTGTGTTATCTACAAGTTCCTATATTGATAAGATGAGGACTAATGATAGTGATGCTATCTGGCATGAAAGACTTTGACATGTTGGGATGGATAAGTTGAAAGCTTTGGCAGGAAGAGGCCTTGTGAGAGGTCTGCCTAGCTTATCATCCTTCGATGAAGGTCACGTTTGTGCAGGTTGTCAATATGGCAAGGCTCATCGCCTTCCATTCGACAAATCACAAAGCAGATGCAAAGTGCCATTGGAGTGTATTCATGGTAATCTGTTTGGACCTACTGCAACTATCAGTCTTGGAGGTAGCAAGTATATGCTAGTCTTGATTGATGACTTCACTAGATATACTTTGGTATATTTTCTAAAGGAGAAGTCGAAAGCCTTTGAAAAGTTTATGGAGTTCAAGGAGCTAGTGGAGGGTCAGCTTAACCTGCAGATCAAGAAGTTCAGAACCGACAATGGAGGAGAGTTCACCTCAAATGCGTTCTTCAACTTCTGAAGGAAGTATGGCATTTGGAGAAAGCTCTCTTATGCTCGCACTCCACAACAGAACAGAGTTATAGAGCAGAAGATCCATCATCTGATGGAGACCTCCAAATGTTGGCTTCATGCCAAAAGTATCCCAAAGTCCTTCTAGCAGAGGGAATGTCTTGTGCAACTTATGAAATCAATCAGATGCCTCTAAGTCCAATCAATAAGAAGACCCCTCATGAGTTGATGTTCAAGATTAATCCAATGGTGGAACACCTTCGAGTGATCAGATCTACCTGCTACGTGCATGTTCCTGATGCTCTTAGAATGAAGCTAGATGTGAAAGTAAGAAAGCTAGTGTTCATTGGTTATGATGATTGGAAGAAGGGCTGGAGATGCATGGACCTAGAGACAGAGGGAGCAGTGGTCTCAAGGGATGTGATATTTGATGAATTAACATCATACTAGGGTAGCTCTTCTGTGGAGTTACAAGGAAGGAGGTTAGATAGTGGACTTGAAGAAGCTACTAAGGAGGTTCTGGTGGAGTTACCTGTTTCTCCAGTTGCTTCTAGCTCTGGGTCAGGTGCTTCAGGTTCTGGAAGCAGGGGGAGAAATGTTCCAAGTATGCCTAAAATGAGAGCTAGTGCAGAACAGGTAGCTGAAGAGGAGGATTAGAGTAAAGCTCTGAGGAGGTCCAAGAGGACTAACATTCCACCATATCGGTATACCTAGGGATATTTGGTGAGCTTCGTCTCATGTTTCTTCTCAGGTCCCCTAGATGAGAGAGAGCCATCTTTCTTTGAAAATGTCATTGGAGTCAAAGAGTGGGAAGATGCCATGGATGAAGAAATGGCTTCCCTCAGGAAGAATGAGACTTGGGACTTGGTTCCTAAGGTTAAGGGTGTTACTCCTATGACTTGCAATTGGGTTTCAAGCTAAAGAAGAAGGTTGATTATAGCATCGAGTGATACAAGGATCTCCTTGTAGCTCGAGGGTTCTCTCAGAAGTATGGGGAGGATTATGAAGAAACCTTCAGCCCAGTTGCCAAGATAACTTCAGTTTAGGTGGTGATCGCGTTGGCAGCTTGCCAAGGGTGGAAAATTTGGCAACTCGAAGTGAAGAATGCTTTCCTTTACGGGGAAATTGATAAGGACATTTTCATGGATCAGCCACCTGGTTATGTTTCTGAAGTTTATCGAAGACATGTGTGTAAGCTCAAGAAGTCACTTTACGGCTTGAAGCAGGCGCCTCGGGCGTGGTATGGCAAGATAGTAGAATACCTCCAATTCTGCGATTACTTTGCTTCTAATTCTGATTCAAGCTTGTTCATAAAGAAGATTGGGGAGCTTTAGGTGTTGGTGTTATTATATATTGACGATATGATCATCACGGAAAATTCTAAAATGGAGGTAGCTAGACCTCAAGCTGAGTTAGCCATCAGATTTGAGATGAAGGACTTGGGTGAGATCCACCATTTCCTTGGACTCAAAGTGGAGAGGAAAGATCGCGGTAGTTCTTTATCTGCTTGCAGCGAGCTCAGTTAATCAGACGACCTTCAGCGGTCAGGAGGTCTTGCAGCAGTGAGCAGTTTTTTTTCTTCTGTTCGCGGCATACTTCTGTGGTCTATAGAGACCATGCATCCTGGGCGATCAAGAAGTGCGGACAGGGCTTTGTTTCAGCAGTTCAATAAGAAGCAGGTTGTGCGGTATGTGATTGGCGGTCTGGCAGAGTTCAGGTCAGCGACTTATTCTGTTTGTGCGGTCTCAGGGATGCTGTGCAGCTTTGCTAAGTTTGAGCGGTCTGTGCGGTCTCAGATCTTCTAACCTCTAGAAGCTTGTTCTGTTGCTTTGTCTTCTCATCTAGTTTTCTCTTATAAATCATGTCTCTCCATGTATGCAATGCAGTGTAAAAAGATAGTCAATTTGAATAAATATTTTCTTGTCCTTCATTGCCACTAGTTAATTGCTTTGAGAGTACTTGAAGTCTTTCACTGCATCGTCTTCGATCTTACTCTAAAATTTTAAAAGGTTGGTGACATTTGGAGATAACGGAAAAGGAAGGATCATGGGCATCGGCACAGTGGGTAACGATTCTTTCTCAATCTCTAATGTTTTATTTGTAGATGGCTTGAAACATAATTTAATCTCAATTATTCAATTATGAGATAAATGTTTAATTGTTTTATTTCAATCATCTACAGATCTTTGAAAAATCATAAATAGTGAAACAAATGATGTCGTATTCACCGCACCTAGAATGCATAATGTTTATATGATTGTCTTTAATGATCTTTCACAATCGTCTTTAAAATGATTTATTTCTAAAATTGATGAATTAGAACTTTGTCATAGGCGTCTTGGTCACTCAAGCACCAAGCTTATTTTAAAATTATCAAAAGATAAATTAATTAGGGGTTTACCTATGTTTAATGGTAATTTATCTTCTCTTTGCCAAAAAGGAAAGTTTACAAAAAATTCTTTTAAAAGCAAAAATATAATTTCTACTGCTAGACCTCTTCAATCAATTCATATGGATTTATTTGGACCGGTTAACACTTATAGTCTAGGAGGTAGAAAATATACTTTTATAATAATTGATGATTATTCTAGATTTTGTTGGACTTTATTTCTATTTTCCAAATCCGATGCATTTCTTGAATTTACTAAACTTATGCATTCGTATTCAAAACAATCTTGATTTAAAAATTAAATGCATACGCTCATATCATGGAGGAGAATTTAAAATGATAAGTTTTCTTCTTTTTGTAATGATTTAGGAATTAAGCATGAATTTTCCGCTCCACGCACCCCATAACAAAATGGTGTAGTGGAGAGGAAAAATAGAACCCTTCAAGATCTAGCATGCACTATGCTTTGTGAATATGCGTTGCCTAAATCATTTTGGGTCAAAGCTGTTAATACTTCATGTTATATTATTAAACGTGACATCCTTCGTCCTATTTTAAAATTAACACCATATGAGCATTATTTTAAAAAGAAACCTAATGTATCATATTTTCATGTTATTGGTTGCAAATGTTTTATATTAAACACTAGAGATGCATTAGGAAAATTTAATGAAAATTTTGATAAGGGAATTTTCATTTGGTACTCTTCAACTAGTAAAGCTTATATAATTCAACACGCTTCATCATCATGATGAAAGACCGCTTCGACTACGATCATACTCTGTGGGTCTTCGTCTACTTCTTCATAGATCCACATAGAGGGAGTTTTCCATATTGTTGTTGTCTCTTTATTATTGTAATCGTGTAGAAATTTGCCTCGTGTTGAGGACTAGGTATGGGTAGGACTTAGGGTAGAAATTTGCCTCGTGTTGGCGACTAAGTCTAGGGTGTAGATCTAGGGGGTGCTCAAGGCCGTATCCGGTGGAGGATTGGCTAATGCGGCTAGAGGTCGTATCTGGGGAGGATAGGCTAAAGCCACCGCTTCGTGGGGATACGAGTCGGGATAGAAAACATAAAAAAAAAGACTTTTAACTATTCGCCTTTGATTTCTAGCATTATAAGAAATCAAGTTTTGTAATCCTTCATTTCGTATTAATAAAATCATGTCTCTACTTGATTTCAATTGTTTTACTTATTTTCTCTCTATTTTAATCTCTTATTATTTCAAGTATATCAAAATATATTAAAAGTTTTAAACCCTTATTCACCCCCCCCCCCCTTTAAGGGCGCCTACAGATCCAACAAGTGGTATCAGAGTAGATTATTCCAAATTGGATTAACAACTGGGAATAATGGTGCTTTGTAGTCATGATCTCGCTTCTACTAGTGAGAGAAATACTTATATAGAGGGAAAATCTTTGGCACCACCTTTATTTGAAGGAAAAAATTTTAAAGGGTGGAGGATATTAATGAAAAAATTTCTTAAGTCATTAGATATTAAAATATAGAATATTACCATTAGGAAGCCACCAAATAAGTTAAGTAGGGAAGAGTGTGTCTTAAATGCTAAATCAATGGCCTATTATGTGCACTTAATCAAAATGTTTCCAAACTCATTTATACTTTTCCTACTGCATATGAGATGTAGAATTTTCTTGAAATAACTTATGATTCTCCATCTACAGGTATGGAACAAATGCAAGAATTGGAGAACATACAAGCTTGCACATATGTTCAAGAAAGCTCCTCTCATGATGGATAAATGGAGTGCACATCAAGTGGAAGAGAAGAATAAATTTTATCTTTGGAAGAGAAGTGCCAAAAAGATGAAGATAACAAAGAATCTCTATGCTCAAATCGTACCGCATCCAAAAGCACTATAAGGAAATGAAATTCCCTTATTGTTTGCAATTCTATTTCTACTTTACAATTGCTACAGATTACTAAACGTAAAATTAAGAAATTGAAAATTGCTAATGAAAAATTACGTTTAGAAAATAAAAGGATAAAAGCTAATGTTAATGTAAAATCTAGTTGTGATGTGGCTTCTCCATCTTGCTCTCTAATTGAAATTTCAAAGCCTTATTTTGATTGTGATGATATTAAAGAAAAATACAAGGATTTTGAAAAAGAACTTTTAATTTCAAAAGAGCATAATGAAAAATTGGTAAATAAAAATAATATTTTATTTAATAAACTAGAATCATTAAAACTATTTGTCCAAAAACTTATAAGTAATAAAAAATCTTTTATTTCTAGTTTATCATCAAACATGTGTAAAACTTCTACTAGTATTTTAAAATATATTAAACATGCACCTAGTAGAATGTTTAATAATATAAACATAATGAATTCTATCCCTCATTATGTATCTCCCAAATTAAATTCAAATATACAAAAATTTCCAATGAAAAATAATTTCAAAATCATTACTATTTTAATCCTAAGTTTAATGAATATGGAAATTTGATGCATAATTATAACACTAAACCTAAGTATGAATGGAGACCCAAAATTAATGATGAAACATTAACTCCACTTGAAAGGGTTCACTCATATTCATCTCCCCAAAAGTCATCTCGTTATATTTGGGTACCCAAAGGAACCTCCACACTTGGTCCTCTTTGGATACCTAAATCTATTTTTCATTAGGTATCAACAAATGCCTGAAGTAGAATCTTTTTCAAAATGAAATATACAAATTTCTACTTCATGGTATGCTTTAATGTTTTTTTTAAGCTATCATGTAATGGTCATCTTATACATTATTGGAAATATAATTTTATCTCTTAAAGCTTAATAAGTCTATAAATCAAATTGATCAAAATTCAAAATCATATTTTATTTTGATGACCTATCTATCTCTCTTATATTCGTTGCCTATAAATATCTTATATTATTCATATAAATCCAATTCTAAATTTGTTATGAGATATTTATCTAAATTAAAAAATTATAAATTTCACTTTTTCACTTTCAAAAAGTTTGAGTCTATAAATTTTAAATATTTAGTATGGGTAGCAACCAATAATACTAAAATATCTTGAGAAAAGGAGATTTGGGATGTCACCTCATCACATCTCCTAGTACTGGTGCGAACCCTTCACAAGGCAGACCTCAGGAAGTCCAAGATCCACTCTAAATTACTAAGTCCAACAAAAGATTAGCAAAGATCAAATTAATTATAGACTCATGCAATAATCAAAAAAGAAAACTATCATTATTTTTTTTGAAAAATATATATATTCATAATTCATGATTAAAAAATAAAATCATAAAAGAACAAATGTATTATCATACTAACATTGTATCTTAATAAATATTATTAGTTATCAAACTAATTTCATGTAATGTTAGTTATCATATGTTTAATATAAAAATAGAAAAATTGAACATAGAATTCATGATATATATGAGTTTTTATGTTATCATTATAAAATTCAAACAAACTCATAGTCTATAAATCATTCATAAACTTAGAATGCTTTGTATGTCCATGATCATATACCATATTGTATGTCTCACAATAGCAGGGGAGTAGGATTGGATACATTAGAGACCTAACCTCTAAGTCATGTCTTGTCCTTAACCGTGGAGGGTTCTAGTGGGGCCTTGCGAAGCACTAGGGGAAAATAGTGCTAGGTTGAGAGTTCTCTAGTGTTTGTATATGGGAGTAACAACCCAACCTACGACATGTGTGCAGCTCCTCATGCCCATCTATCACTTAGTACGGGGCTAGGGTGTAGACATATAGTTTGGGTGTTTTTATCTAGGGCAGACCTATTTTATTCTTAGCATGAACATCATTTCATATTATAATCATTTAAGTCATGCTTATTTAGCTTATTCAAACATGATATTCTATATTTACAGTTCCTATCTTTTTAGGTTATATTATTTTGATAAACGCAAGTCTTAGAAAAATCAAAATGAAGATTTGAGAAAATATATCTCATCTGATGTTTAGTTATATATGAAAATTTTTAACATCTTCATACAATTTGCACTATCTAGACATCTCCGAAAATTCTGAAATTTCTACATGAAACTAATCTTTGGACACTTCATCAAAATCATAAAACAAAAATTTTAAAATCTCAATATTTTGCTCACTATCGCCTGCGCTAGCACTAGCATCGGCGCTAGCTCAAGTGTCCAATTTGCTGTGTTTTTAATATTTTGAAAAATTAATAAAAATATGTTCTTTTATATGTACTACATATTTTTTATCTTTGTGCCATTGTGTGATGATTAAGAAAATCAAATGCAAAATTTCAAAATTCAAAAATGCAAAAAATATGTCTTTGCTTATTTTTATTTGTATTTTCAAGGTTTTATTAAAATAACAAAGATTTATTTGGAAAAAATGACAAGCATGTTCTTTTAGATTTGGCTAAAAATGTTTAATTTTAAATCTTAAGTTTTCTAAACATTGTATTGGCTTGTCATGCTTAGATTTTAATCTTGTTATATGCAATGAAAAGTCTATAGTGAATTGTGTAGGATTGCATTTGTATGCCTCTAAGTATGAGTAATGTGTTATGTTTGATAATGATCTCTTTACACTCACACTTTTGGTAGACTACATGTGCCTATAATTCTTAACCATACATGAATGTGTAGTGTAGAAGCTTACAATATTAAGATGTATATCTCTATTACCTACACTTATTCAAAACTTGCTTGCACATATAGAAGTGAAATTACAAAATTATAAGTGTTTGCAAAAACAAGTGAATTCGGAGAACTTTGTCTTGCTAAAAAAATCAATAATAAAATGACAAAGATAACTCCACCAAGCACTACTTGAATCTCCTGATAAGTCTTCATAAGTATTGTGAGGTTGAGCACCTTTGAAAGAATTGTAAAGTGTCTTGTGCAAACTTCTTTAATACACTTTTATTATGTACACCGGATCACAAAAAAAGCTCTTATTGAAGAAAAAAATATGTGATCCCCCAAGCACTACTTCGCTCCCTGATAAGTCTTAATGAGCATTGTGTGGGTGAATCTTCTTGGTTGTTGTACTTTGTATGTGCTTTGTATCAAATCTAGAATTATTGTGTAGAAGTAGTTAAAAAGATTGCATTCTTAATAATGTTGCTACTTCACTATATAAGTCATGTGTTTTGGATTATATCACATGTATACTTTTTATCAAAATACTTTTTATATACATCATTATCTCTCATAAAGCTTCTACTCATGAGAATTGGACTCAAATGCTTCATTACATAAATTTTCTAGAAAGCTTTAGTAGAAGAACTAAATTGCAATGCATGATCTCTACAATGTTTTCATAACTTGAAATCCAAATTAGTAACATTATAGTTACTATCTTCTAGAATATGTGCAATCATGCTTGCCTTAGTAGTTTTTGAAAAATAGAACTCCTTGCCAATTGTCATGAAAACTTTATTAAAAATCTTACTTTCTTACAAAATATTATTTCTTAAAAATATTATCTTAAACTTAGATGCTTATATAAGTTTGGATTTATCCAAATAACATCACTTTTACTGCATAACATCTCTTATTTCAATTATGATCTTTGAACTTCCAAAAAGATGTTTTCTTTGGATAAACAACTTTATAGCCTTTCTGCTTATGCTATAACTCTTAAAATTTTGAACTTTAAAAAGATCTTCTTATGTTTGGACTTAAACTCATATTTACTCTTCTAATTTTCTTGCTTGCAAAAAGATGTTTCTTGTATTTCTATAAGTCTTTCGCATAATTACCATATAAGTTTTACCTTGCGCTTTCATGCTTATTTAAAGTCTTTTCCTTTGTGTGTATCATCACTTGAATCTCAAAATTCTTTTCCTTCAACAAGTGGTAGACTTGCTTGGTAAAATCTATATTGGTTATTCTAACACGCATATAATTTTTATGCTAAAAACTCTGACTTATTTCTATGCAAATTTTAATGCTAAAAACTCCTTGTCATTTCCTCTATAAGCTCGATCATGCCTTAACTTTTCTTATCAAATAACCTTTTTCTATGTCTCTTGCTACCTTAACCCACTTTTGCTAATAACAAAAGGGGGAGAACTAACACTAACATGATACATAATAATCGCTATCAAAAGGGAAAACTAACATGATTAAAGATTAAGAATATAGCTTACATATAAGGGGAGCATTCACATAGGGGGAGCATGCATTTACGGGGAGCAATTCTAAATGCTAAAAACAACAATTATCCTAAGTCATCACTCTCACACACACACAAGTAGGTTTCATTATGCTTATATATTATTGCTCTGATATATCATTAATAGATTTGTTATTATCAAAAGGGGGAGTTTGTTGGAACATGGTCTTCCGCATCTCATAGGTTTGAGAATAACAAATCCTATGTGTATTTGATCTTGTGTGTTTAAGTGTGCAAGAAACAATGCCACATGACGCAAGGATAACATAAGAAGGTTACCCCCAAGTTTGAAGCCAGAATTCCAACATGTCAACTAGCTTTGGCGGTAGCACCTAGCATGGGCGCTAGCTTTGATTAAGCATGTGCAGGCGGCAAGTATTGAAGGCGATATCGCCAGGCAGGATTGGATAGCACTGGCGGTAGCGCGGAGCATAAGAGGATTTTTGGAAAGGTTTCCTTGGAATGAAGATATGCACACGCAGAATATTGCCTAAACTGGGTAGCGCCGACCGTAGCGATAGCGCAGGCGCTAGCTCCAAAGCTATAAAAAGGACTCCTTGGCTCTGTCTTTATCATCCTCTCACACCCCTAAATTCTAGAGCTTCATGTCACATCATATAGATGAAGGTTCAGAGAGATACTCCCACAAATCCATGAAGGCTTAAGGAGATCTGTGGAGAAGATTTCAACACGCTTCATCATCGTGATGGAAGACCGCATCGACTATGATCGTACTCTGCGGGTCTTCGTCTACTTCTTCAGAGATCCACATGGAGGGAGTTTTTCATATTGTTGTTGTCTCTTTATTATTGTAATCGCATAGAAATTCACCTCGTGTTGGAGACTAGGTCTGCGTAGGACTTAGGGCAGAAATTTACCTCATGTTGGCGACTAGGTCTAGGTTGTAGATCTAGGGGGTACTCAAGGCCGTATCTGGGAGAGGATTGGCTAGAGCGGCTTGGGGTTGTATTCGGGGAGGATTGGCTAAAGACATCGGTTCGTTGGGATAATGTCGGGATAGAAAATGAAAAAGTCTTTTTACTATTCGCCTTCAATTTCTAGCATTATAAGAAATCAAGTTTTGTAATTCTTCATTTCATATTAATAAAATCATGTCTCTACTTGATTTCAATTGTTTTACTTGATTTCTCGCTATTTTAATCACTTATTATTTCAAGTATATCAAAATATATTAAAAGTATTAAAACCCTTATTCACCCCCCCCCCCCCTCTAAGGGCGCTTACAGATTCAACACACTTCTCTTTAAAAAAACTTTATGTGCATTGAAATTTGTGAAAGTAAAGTTGTTTATGTTTATTTCATGTTATGTTATTAAATTATATACTTTCATGTGGTTTGATTTATACACTTGTATATTTTATCAAAACACCTTTATTGAACACATCATTATCATTTATAACACTTCCACTCATGAGAATTAGACCTAAAGCTTATCTACACTATTCTCTATAATCATGAGTAAATACACTAGATATCAAAGCATGATATTTATATAACCTTTTTAGTATAAATTTTAGTAATTATTTAATATGAAAAAAAATTCATGTCAATTTTAGCTTATAACTAGTTCTTTTATGAAAATTGTTTCTAATTTAGCTTATTTACATTTTTGCAGAATTTTGGGACAAGTTTAGAAAAATTTGCATTACACTCCCTAAGTCACGCCCGTGACCAAGGACGTGTAATCATATGATCATCCAGAATTGATGCTGCACAGTTTGAGCTCATCCACAGCAAGTCACGCCCTTGGTCACGCCCGTGACCCAATGGTCACGCCCGTGACCAAGGATGTGTAAACTTAAAGAGATGCTCTCAGCGCTACCGTCGAGATGTGGAGATGCCGTCGAGAAGTCAACTCAAATCACGCCCGTGACCCATATTTCATGGCCATGACTTTGCCATGTGATCCCTTCTCATCGTCGCGCCGCAGTCAAGCCCACACAGCATTAAATGAAGTCGTCCAAGGTCACGCTCGTGACCCAAATGTCACAGCCGTGACAAGTCCTTTTTCGTCATGTCGTCACGCAAGACCCATGCCAATGTCGAAGCTGAGATGTACAGGGATTACACACCCTTTGTCATGCCCGTGACCAAGGGCGTGTAACTTGAAATTTTTTTCTATAAATTCCTGAGGTCTCCTTGGGTCCGGGGTTCAGAAATTTTGAGAGGGGGAGGTGCTGCTAGAGCTCTTAGTTATTGTTTTCATGTTTCTTTCATGTTCCTCAATTTCATGTTCTCTCTTTCTTCATGTCATTTCTTTCTTACAATAGCCTAGATTAAGCTTGTAATCTTTTCATTTCTAGTATTATAATCTTATTTAAGGCTTGTAATAGTTTTTAATTTCAATAAAATTTAGTGTTGCTCTCTTTAATTCACTCTTTCTACTTTAGTTAAATTTTCCTTTATGCAATTTTATCTTTCTCTCTTCTTCCCCTACACCATGATTAATTAATTCTCATTAGTGCTCAATCGAAATGATCCGAGGATGAGATAATCAAGTTATGATTTTCTAAAGCTCTCTTTTTCCATTTTGTAAACACTTGATTTACTCTTGATTTTTAATTGGCGAGACCATATTTTTGATATATGGTTTTCACTTAAGTTTTTTACTTAGCTAGCCGAGAGGGTCAATGTATGAATCGATCACTCAAGAGTAAAGAGAGTTGCATGCACCCCTCGAGAGAGGTCGACGTAAATCTCTCGGATTGGAGTCAAATCGAATATAGGGGTTCACAACGTAAAGTAAGTTTTATGTAATCGATTATTGAATGAGAGTTCGGTTAATTTTTCCTAAACTTAGTTGGGCATTTCCCTCGAAAGAGGCATGTTCAAGCTTCGGGAATCTCCATGGTCAATTAGTTCATTTAAATGGAATTAGATTTATTTTTCCTTCTCATGATTATTCTCACTCCAAGGTGACTTTTGATTGAGTATGCACTAATCCTTTTTACTATCCTTTAAACCTTAATTTAGTTTGCAAATTGTCTCTTTTAGTTAAGTAAAACAAACCCTAAAAATCATTAGATAAGATAATAGTGATATCCTCGAAGTTGAAGTAATCAACGAGCCCGGAGGAATATGACCTTGGTATTTTCAAAATATCCTATATTATAGACGATAATGTGCACTTGCCTTCATCGGATATAGTTTGCAAAACATCATCAATCTCTTCGCTCTTTCGCATTTCCAAATCTCTGTGTAAGAAGTAGATTTCTTCATATCAAGTTTTTGAAAAGAGGATAGCTATTAATTTTATCATGTGTCTTTTTATTTTATTTTACTTACTCTAGTTTCAAAAATCATAAAGGTGTAATCTAAATGTTGGAAAGGGATGTTTGGGTTATCATCACATCAAACCTCCTAGTATCGGTGAGAACCCTTCACAGGGTATACCTCGGGAAGTCCAAGACTAACTTAATCTGCCTAAAAGAAAAAATATATATAATAATCAAGTTTTCCTCTTTCTTTACATTTTAGTTTTATTATTCGCACTTTTTCTCTGTCTTCTTTAACTTTTTCCTTTATTGTGTATGACCTGAGGTAGCACTTCAAATATTCCTTTTGATCCAGAGATTGAGCAAACCCTTTCGTGGTGCTGCCGTTCTCGTGATCAGGAAATACACATATTATTCAAAGAGTCAATCGGGGACACTAACATAGCAAATATGGAACTTAATCTTAATCTTCCTAATCTTAACGCGCCCAATCCTAATGAGGTCACGCAACGGACCATGTCCTATTATGCGCGGCCAAATCTGGAAGGCACACAGTCAACTATTGTTCGCCCCGCGGTGGCGAAAATTAACTTTGAAATCAAGTCCATCATCATACAAATGGTGCATCAATCAGTGACCTTCGATGGTCAACCGGACGAAGAGCCAAACTGTCATATTTCTAATTTTCTTGAAATTTGCGACACTTTTAAATTCAATGGCGTCACCGATGACGCCATTCGATTGCGTCTTTTTCCTTTTTCTTTGCGGTCCAAGGACAAGCAGTGGTTGGGCTCACTTTCTAGGGAGTCCATCACTACATGGGCCGATATGGCGGAAAAATTTCTCACTAAATATTTCCCACCTGCAAAGACCGCCAAAATACGAACAGATATTGCGCCATTTATGCAAATTGACTCAGAGACTCTATATGTTACATGGGAGCGCTTCAAGGAGATTTTGTGTAGATGCTCTCACCACTCACTTGCCGCTTGGCAACAAGTGCAATTTTTTTATAATGGCTTGAATTTCCAAACTAGGCAAATGATTGATGCGGCCGTCAGGGGTACATTAAATAGGAAAACTCTGGAGGCCGCTCAAGAGCTTTTTGAGGAAATGTCCATGAATGCTTATTAATGTGCGAATCTTACACACCGTTATAGGCTGTAGCAAGACTACGACACGAAACGGCTGTGTATCGATCGTTCAAGTAATATAAAATGGGCGAGTAACTCCCATGTATTGAATCTCAAAGGAACACAGTAAGGTGGAGTTATCTATCGAGGAAGGACTTGAGATTGAAGTCCTTTAGGTCGAGTGAAACGTGAATGAGGTGATTTGTCTTATGGAAAATAAAAGAAAAGAAACTAAACTATTACTATGCAGACCGCTATGCACTGCTTCGCAAGGCGAATGGAAACTATGCATGCCACTATGCACTGCTTCGATAGGCGGATGGGTGAGAAAACAAGTGAATGAGGTGAGTGTAACTGCGAAAAGGTTTGAGGGCCGTTAGCACCTCTTAGCTAGGGGGGTGGATTACACGGGCCGTTAGCACCGCTTTGTTGCGCTGATGGACAAGAAGACTTGCGGATGTAGTGAGTCACACCGGCGGAATGAGGGTCGCAAGCACCTCGTCAATGAGCATGCCACTAGCAATTTCTAGTGCGGCAACACCGAACACTCACACCACAATCACCACGAAAGCACACCTCAAGCACTCATAAAGCATGAAAACATTTCCTAATATATAACGAGATTTCAAAAAATATAGAGTGCAACATCATCAACATAAGGAGAAACTAACTACAATCATAAGGAGGAAATGAGGAAGAGTTAGAAATACAACCAAATCTAGAGGCTTGTCAGGATTCATGGCAGGAATCGTCGGGTTGTCAATCCGCGTCCTAGCTCAGTCCACAACTACGTCCGGGGTCCAGAGGGGCTATCACCTCCCTCCAATATACCCATCTTCTCTGTCTCACGATCTAGTTTCCACAAAAGATGTATACTCCTTCCTCGATGATGAGAGTAGGGATAGTATCTCTCCCTTGATGTGCTTGGATGATACGAGGTGGCGTCGGGTGAAAGGGGGAGGAAGAAAACTTCAAAAACAGAGCTTTTCGCCTTTGACGGCGGAAGAAAATTGCAAGCAGCCGACTGGGAATGACCTAAAAATCGCAAACAACATATATATAGGCGGGAGATAAAATAGCATGCACGATCAGTGGTGCTCGACTAGTGGTCATGCGCGAAGAAATGCCACTGATCATGCGCGGACAACCTGTAGTAGAATCTGGGATGCCAAAATAGCGCATGGGTAGTGTCGCACGACTAGTGGTCGTGCGAGAAGGAATCCAGTGATCATGCGAACCGCTCTGTTAGAAAATGGGCGAATGCGCATGACCAGTGGTCGTGCGCCTAGTCGTGTGCGAACAAAAACCAACGACCAGAGGACTATTAGGCTAAAAATGGCCCAAACCACACCGACCATCCACACAACCCATGTACCTGCAGGAAATTGGCCAAGACCACTGGTAGAGACAAATTACCCAAGAATTCTCATAAATAAATAAGACTATAAAAATTGCGGAATGAAAGGGAAGGACAAACTATACTACAATGGGCCAAAAAAGTGCACTTCGTGTAATCCGGAGTATCAATGCAATATAAGCAATAATGTGCAGAAAGTGAAGTGCAAGTGAGAGAAAACTAGCCCAGATGAGTCCGAAAAAGCCTAAATAAATCAGACTCATCACACCCCCAGACTTATATGTTTGCACGTCCCGAGCAAACCAATCCTAAGTAGGCGTGAAAATGGAGTAGCTAGCTTAAAATTATAAAATGGAATACCATGCGAAGTCGCATGCTCACGTTCATAAAAATTCAGTTGAAGAAATATTTAATTATGCATAATAGTTTACATTTTTTATAAAGAATCAGTTGAAGTCGCATGCTCACCTGTAGTAGAAATATTTAATTATGCAAAATAGACTGAGCGCTGAGATTGGCATTGCCCAAGATCGAAGCTCGGGACAACCTCCAAAGAAATCCATCAATGTCGGTGACCATAAGCTCACCCGTTTGCACTCTCTCCATGGCACTAGTTTTGTTCAACGCGCGAATCAGTAGGACTTTAGGTTAGAGATGAGGCTTGGGTTAAGGTAGGGTATACAAAGATAAACAAGAGGGCTTAAAGAACCTAAACCCAAATGAGCTAGCACAAAAAACTATCCACGCATCAACAAAGAAAGTGCGGGCACACCACACCCCCAAACTTGAACATGAAAATATGGGTGTGTGCACCGCCTACTCTTAATACAAACTTTCACAGATAATTTTCAATTAAGACTCTTTCACAATTTTTTTTCATTTTTCTTGTCACAATTTTTTTTCCAACAATTATTTTTTTTAGCAAGTTTACAATGGAGCACAACCACACATCCACAGAGATGAACACCACATCAACACCCCAACATAAAAATAAGAAAACAACTAAAGCTCAGCTTTGGGTATGCGACTAGGATCGGCTTTTTGGGTTTGGTGGAGAAGCGGTGGAGCTAAACCAATAGACGGTGTAGGCACAAAGGGGCTAGCGAGGATCAGAGCGTTAGGAATGGTACAAAAGCTCAACCTGGCCAAAAAGATGGCCTACATCACACTCGCGCGCAACTGAACTATTATATGCTAATGCTTCAAGAATCGCTTGGGGCAAGTTCTTAGCTAACGAGAAAGACTATCCTTCCTCCCAACTTAAGCAATACTAATTTAGTGATTGTCTACACACATCCCTACGATACCTTTTGATTCACACCAGATTCACCATTATGAGTAGAGTAAACAACATTTACACAAATAAAAACAATATAAAACTAAAATTATAAAGAGAAATCTAACCTACATGGATTTCTATGCAAGCATGAACACTCGAGTTGGAGCACTGCATGAGTCAACATTCTACTCCATTACATAATCTTAAGCTAGCACCTAGACTTTCCTAAATCACACAAAAGAATGAGTTCAACTTAACATGCGCCAACAGCTAAGTGCACGCTCAAGTGGGTGATGTGGTGTGCAAAGAAAATGAATAAAACATCTTAAGTAAAAGCTTCTAGTATGCTATGCAATGTGTGTCTGCACAGTGGGTAACGAAAAGAAGCTTTCCCCCAGACTTAATCTAAACATTCTGATGCAAGATATACAATTCAGACTAATATAAAAGCTAGGGGAAGAGAAGTTACCCAATGCTCAAAAGTAAGAATACCAGAAGATTGGCATGTAAACCAAGAAAAAGAGCAGCATATGCCATCCAGAAGAAGGACCTGCAGGGGTGAGCTCCGCCAAAAACAAAACAAAATATACAAAATAAAATGAAATACAACTAACTAAACTAAACTAGATGAAATAAAAATGCAAGAAAAGTAAAATATACAGAAAATGGTATAAACAAAGGAAAAAGGCTTCTATCTCTCGACTCCCTCTCCAGAAACTCACACGACTGTATTCCCCGGCAACGGCACAAAAAACATGATGCGCGAATCTTACACACCGCTATAGGCGGTAGCAAGACTGCGGCATGAAATGACAGTGTACCGATCGTTCAAGTAATATAAAATGGGCATGTAATTCCCAAGTATTGAATCGTAAAGGAACACAGTAAGGTGGAGTTATCTATCGAGGAAGGACTTGAGATTGAAGTCCTTTAGGTCGAGCGAATTGTGAACGGGTTGATTTGTCTTATGGAAAATAAATGAAAAGAAACTAAACTACTACTATGCAGGCCGCTATGCAATGCTCTGCAAGGTGAATGGAAACTATGCAAACCACTATGCACTGCTTCCCTAGGCAGATGGGCGAGAAGGAAAGCGGATGAGGTGAGTGTAACTGCAGAAATGTTTGAGGTCCGTTGGCACCTCTTGGCTAGGCGTGTAGATTACACAGGCCGTTAGCACCGCTTTGCTGCGCAGATGGACATGAAGACTTGCGGATGGAGTGAGTTGCAACGGCAGAATAAGGGTCGCAAGCACCTCTTCAACGAGCATGCCACTAGAAATTGCTAGTGCGGCAACACCAAACACTCACACCACAATCACCACAAAAGCACACCTCAAGCACTCATAAAGCATGAAAACATTTCATAATATATAACAAGAAGTTCAACAAATATAGAGTGCAACATCATTAACATACAGAAAACTAACTACAATCATAAGGAGGAAAGGAGGAAGAACTAGAAATATAACCAAATCAAGTGGCTTGTCAAGATACACGGTAGGAATCATCGGGTTGTCAATTCGTGTCCTAGCTCGGTCCACAACTGCGTCCGGGGTCCAGAGGAGCTATCACCTCCCTCCAATATACCCATATTCTTTGTCTCATGATCTGGCCGCCACAAAGTTGTATACTCCTTCCTCAGTGATGAGAGTAGGGCTAGGGTCTCTTCGTTCAAGAGCTTGGATGATGCGAGGTGGCCTCGGGTGAAAGGGGGAGGAAGATACCTTCAAAAATAGAGCTTTCCGCCTCTGACGGCGGAAGAAAATCACAAGCAGTCGGCTGGGAATGACCTAAAAACTACAAACAGCTTATATGTAGGCGGGAGATAAAACAGCGTGCATGATCAGTGGCGCAAGACCAATGGTCGTGCACGAAGAAATGCCACTGATCGTGCGCGGACAACCTGTAGCAGAATCTGGGATGCCAAAATAGCGCACGGGCAGTGTCACATGACCAGTGGTCGAGCGAGAAGGAATCAAGTGATCGTGCGAACCACTCAGTTGGAAAATGTGGGAATGCGCACGACCAGTGGTCATGCGCTTGATAGTGCACGAACAAAAACGCACGATCAGAGGCCTATTTGGCTAAAACTGGCCCAAACCACACCTAGTATCCACACCACCCCTGTACTTGCAGGAAATCAGCCATGACCAGTGGTAGAGACAAACATCCCAAGCATTCTCATGAATAAATAAGACTATAAAAATAGAGGAATGAAAGGGAAGGACAAACTATACCATAATGGGCCAAAAAAGTGCACTTCGTGTAATCTGGAGTATCAATGCAATATAAGCAATAATATGCAGAAAGTAAAGTGCAAGTGAGAGAAAACTAGCCCAGATGAGTCCAAAAACCCTATATAAATCAGACTCATCACTTATCAATGGAATTTGCCCCGAGCGAGGCCTAATAAGCCAGCCGGTTTTTTTAAATAAACACTACTTCTAATTTAGCTTTACAAGTTGAGCGCTTAAAAAAGCAAGTGGCAGAGATTTCTTCTTCCTCCGCCACACCTCCTTGGGCTAATAATGTTTTAATCGAAGAGCAGGTTGACTACATGGGAAACCCGCCTCGGCCTTCCTATAACCCGAACTCCGCTCTGTACAACAACATTAATAATGCTGGTTATAGGAACCATCCGAATTTCTCGTGGAGCAACCAAGGAAATGCTCAGCGTCCTATGAATCTCAATCACCCCCCCCCCCCCCCACTCAACTTCTTAACTTAACTCCCCCTCTAAATTTTAATCCGCCCGGTTTTCCACCGCAATAGCAAAAACCCTCTCCGCTTGAAGAGGTCTTTGCAAAATATGTTGCTACAAATGAAACCAACATCCAGAACCTCACCGAATCGATCAAAAATTTAGAAAATCAAGTGGGGCAGCTGGCAAAAACGTTCACCGAGCGCAGTAAGGAACTCTACCTGGAAATACAGAGCAAAATCCATGGGAAAGCGTGAACGTGATTACTCTCCGCAATGGAAAGGAGGTGGTTTCAAAATAGGATGAACCCATGGTAACTACTTCTCCTCCTCCTCCTACTCATATTTTATCTTTGAATTTGCCCGCTACGTTAGATCTGCACGCTTCTAGTTCAAATATTATGTATCCGTCTAAGCTAATGAGCGAGTGTGCCGAGAAAAATTATAAAAAGTTTTTAGAAATTTTAAAACAAATTCATATTAATGCACCCTTCTGCGAGGCTATCTCTCAAATGCCGAAGTATGCGAAATATCTTAAGGAGATGCTCTCCAATAAGAAGATATTTCGCATATTTCCTTAAACACAGAATGCTCTACAGTTATAGTAAACAAATTGCCTCAAAAAGCAAATGACCCGGGACAGTTCTCCATCCCGTGCCTATTTGGCAATTCGTTAGTAAAACACGCTTTAGCTGATCTTGGAGCAAGCATAAATCTCATGCCTTTTTCAGTATTCAAAAAGTTAGGTCTAGGAAATCCTAGCCCCACCCAAATAAGTATTCAACTCGCAGATCATTCATTAAAATATCCAATATGGATAGTGGAGGATGTGCTCGTTAAGATTGACAAGTTCATCTTCCTGGTGGACTTTGTCATTCTTGATATTGAAGAGGATGTCGAAGTACCCCTCATACTCGGCCGCCCCTTCCTTACCATGTCCTGCGCGATTATCAATGTAAGTAATGGAAAGCTCCTCCTACTGGTTGGAGACGATGAAGTTACTTTTTGTATAAATCCCTCGATGTGAAACACTATAGAGAATGACGATTCGCATTTTTACTTAGAAGAATGTTTTGAAAATGAATTTTATCTTCTTCCCGAGTTAGTCTCCACATCGAGTAACAATTCCGAGCTCGCCGAGCACTTTTGACTAGAAGAAAACTCTCGCTCCTCACCACCCGAGCCGTTAGAAAATTAAAAATTAAAACTTCATATGAAGAGCCACCCATGTTGGAATTAAAACAACTCCCCCCTCAACTAAAATAACTATTTTTAGAAAAAGACTCTAAGCTACCCATTATTGTATCATCTGAACTAAGTGATTCAGAAATTTTTGAATTGACTCTAGTCTTAAGAAATCACCATCACGCAATTGCGTGGCAAATTTCAGATATCAAGGGTATTAACCCTTCCTTCTTCACTCACAAAATATTCCTCGAAGATAATTCCCACAACACTGTCCAGCCTCAATGCCCGCTAAATACGAATATGAAAGAAGTCGTTAAGGATGAAGTTATCAATCTTTTAGATGCGGGAATCATCTACCCGATATCAAATAGTACTTAGGTTAGCCCAGTACAAGTTGTGCCAAAGAAAGGCGGCATAATGGTAGTAGCAAATAAAAATAATGAATTGATCCCAACCCGTATTGTTACGGGTTGGCGGATGTGCATAGATTATCGTAAACTAAATGATGCCACCCATAAGGATCATTTCTCGTTGCCTTTTATTAATCAAATCTTAGAACACCTTTCAGGTCACTCCTACTATTGTTTTATCGATAGTTTGTCGGGATACATTCAAATCCCTATTTTGCCCGATGACCAAGAGAAAACAATATTCACTTATAACATTGGCACCTTCGCTTATCGAAGGATGTCATTTGGTATTTGTAACGCGCTGACTACATTTCAAAGTTGTATGCTGGAGATATTCGACGAGTTAATAGAGGAAGTGATGGAAGTTTTCATGGACGACTTCTCCGTCTTCGGAAATTCATTTAAAAATTGTTTACAAAATCTCGAGCATATGCTACAACGTTCTGAGGAAACAAATCTAGCTCTTAATTGGGACAAATGTCATTTTATGGTCAAAGAAGGATTATTCCTTGGCCATAAAATTTTAGGCAAAGGGATCGAGGTCGATATGGCCAAGATCGAAGTGATCGAAAAACTCCCCCCCCCCCCTCCAATGAATGTAAAAGCAATTGGAAGTTTCCTAGGCCACGCGGGGTTTTATCGGCAATTCATTCAAAACTTTTCAAAAATCACAAAGTCGTTAACCCATCTTCTCGAAAAAGAATCTTCTTTCCTTTTTAATGACGAAAGACATTTGGCCTTTAAACTTATAAAAGATAAGCTTATAAATTCTCTGATTCTAGTCGCACCGGATTAGTCGCTACCCTTTGAAATTATGTACGACGCGAGTGATATTGCACTAGGCGTCGTATTAGGCCAACGAGTGAGTAAATGTTTCCACCTGATTTATTATGCGAGCAAAACACTCACGTCGGCATAAGCAAATTACACCACTACCGAGAAGGAGCTTCTAGCGATCATTTTTTCCTTCGATATGCTTAGGTCGTACATCACTCTCTCCAAAGTAATCGTTATCACAGATCACTCTGATCTTACATATCTTTTAAGTAAATCGGACTCCAAGCCCCATCTTTTGCGATGGATCCTCCTCTTGCAAGAGTTTGACATAGAGATCTGGGACAAAAGGGGAGTTGAAAACTTGGCGGCTGACCATCTTTCCTGTTTAGAAAACCCCGTTACGGAAACATTAATAGAAGCTGATATTAATGATAAATTCCCGGAAGAGCGCCTCCTTGCTCTCAAAAATATAAATACATCTTCCACCCTGTGGTTCGCAGATTTGGCTAACAATTTAGTATCCCGGGTCCTGCCAAAAGAATTCTCTAGTCTGCAAAAGAAGAAATTCTTTTCTGATTAAAAGAATTATTTTTGGGAGGACCCCTTTCTATTTTGTATCTGCGTGGATCAGGTAGTGAGAAGATGCGTCTCGAGTGAGGAAGGTCTAAACATTTTACGGCATTGTCATGAAGGACCAACTGGTGGTCATTATCAAGCGAACTGAACCACGAGGAAGGCACTGGAGGCGGGCTTTTATTAGCCCACGCTCTTCAAAGTTGCTCAGACCCTTCTGAGTACTTGTGGCAGCTGCCAGCGATCGGGGAACTTCTCTCGCCGACATGAGATGCGCCAAAATATTTGCTTAGAATACGAAATTTTTTACCTTTGGGGTATCGATTTCGTTGGTCCTCTCCCTTCCTCTTTTTCAAACAAATATATTCTAGTTGCGGTCGACTACGTGCCGAGGTGGGCAGAAGCGCAAGCTCTCCCCACCCACGATGTGAGAGTCTTCGTTAACTTCTTAAAAAAATTATTCTCTCGATTTGGTACGCCACGCTCTATAGTTAGTGATCGGGTCACCCATTTTTGCAATAGCCAATTCATGAAAATTTTAGCAAAATATGGTGTCACGCACAAACTACACACTGCTAATCACCCACAAACGAGCGGCCAAGTTGAAGTCGAAAATCGAGAATTAATGAGGATTTTAGAAAAAAAATGTTTCTATTAATCGGAAGTATTGGGATCTTAAGCTCGATGATGCGTTATGGGCCTATCGAATGGCGTATAAGACTGCTATCGGTTGTACACCGTATCGATTGTTTTATGGCAAGGCTTGTCATCTTCCGCTCGAATTAGAACACGCGCATTTTGGGCGCTTAAAATTTTAAACCTCAATTCTACGTTAGCGGCCGAGAAAGGAAAGTTTCAAATGAATGAACTAGATGAGTGGAGAGTGAATGCGTACGAGAGTAACAAATTATACTAGTAGCAAACAAAGTTTTATCACGACAAACAGATAAAAATTCCGAAAACATTTTCACCGGGCGATCTCGTCATCCTTTATAATTCTCATCTTCACCTTTTTCCAGGAAAGCTAAAATCTCGATGGTCCGGACCCTTTATCGTTAAAGAGTTTTGGTCCTATGGGACAGTTTTAATTTCCCACACGTAAAAAGGTTCCTTTAAAGTAAATGGTCACCGTCTTAAGTTGTATCTTCCAGGGGATCTAGCTAATGAGAATAGTGAATCAATATTCCTTCCACCAAAAATGTGTGTGCCAATTGGGTCAAGTTAAGCAACCTTACACAAAGCGCTTTTGGGAGGCACCCCAAAGTTATCTTTTTATTATTTTCTCTTGTTTTTGTAGGTAACCACTGCTTCCCCCGCATCTTCATAGCCAGGGAAGCCCTTTTTCTGTCTTCTCCTTCCTTCTTGTTTTACCTTGTATTTCATTATCTTGTTTTCTTCTACTTTTTCTTCATACTTAGTTTTAAATATTGGGGATAATGTTTAACTTTAAGTATGGGGGTGTAAATAGTTCTTAGTTTTTAAATTAAAAATTTTTTCAAAAAAAAATTTTTCTTATGTCTTCTTTTATTCAAGTATTTTTCAAACCCAAAAATTCACAAAAATTAGAAAATCAAAAATTTAAATCTTAGAAAGGGACGTTTGGGCTATCATCCCATCACACCTCCCAGTACCATTGATAACCCTTCATGGGGTATACCTCGGGAAATCCAAGAGTTAACAAAAAAATTGTTAGGTTTAAAACTAGTTTCCTTTCTTGCATTAACAAAAATCCAAAAAAAAAGATAATATCAAAAATTCCAAAAAAATATATATGAAAAACATAGAACAAAAAACCGAAAATTTTATAAAGCCCCTACTCGTTGTTTTCGTGATTTCTTAGAAATTTAGTTCAGAATATTTATAAGCATTATTATGTTTTTAATTGGCTAAAATTTTGTTTATCATAGTTTGTTAAAACTAAATTTTAGGTAATCTTGTTTTAAGAATCATTTTATGACTTGAGCTTGATTGGAGAATTTTTTTTAGCATGACTTCTCTTTTTATTTTAAATGGCTTTGTTTTATAGTAAATTTGCTAAACCTCTTTAGATTTTTATTATATTTGCTTCTAGATTTTTAGATCTTAGGAAATTTAAATTTACTAGAATTTGCTCTCATTATAATTTAATTTATAAGCTAGAAATTTTTCCTACCCACTTCTTTTGATGCCATTAAAAAAGTGTTTTAAAAGATCATATGTCATGAGAATAGGAGAATAAAAATCATTATTTCCTAAGCACATGCACCCAAAATCATTTAAAAGAGTATATGGCATGGAGTAAGAGGATAAAATTCATTACTCCTAAACATATACATTTTGGGTTTTTATTAGAAGACAATTATAAATATTATATGGCATGGAGTAAGTGGAAAAAATTCATTACTCCTAAACATATACAATTGAAAAAAATAGTTAGGTGAGAGGATAAAATTCATCACCTCATTTCTAAGATCTCTTCTTATGCCAAAAATTTTGAAACCCCCCCAGCCAATTATCATTGATCTAGATTTAGTTTAATTTATGGAGAAAGCAATATTTAGTAGGTTATTTTTCCTTAAAGTTTCTTTTAAGATAGAGTTCTTATAATTTTAATCCAATTTTGTTTATAATTTCTACAATTTTGTTTGCTAATTAGTTATTTTGAGAAGTCCTTTCCTAAACACTTCCTCTCTTTTCAAATCATCATCATAATTTAGGACTTAATTCCTCCTAGAATTTATTCTTAACCTAACTTTTGGTTAAAATGAAATTTTAGTTTATAATTAAAAAATTATATGAATGACTTATGAATTATGTCTTATACTTTTGCTCTGGAATAGCAAAACATCAAGCATGGGGGTATTTGATAAGTAGTTTTTATATAACCTTTTTAGTATAAATTTTAGTAATTATTTAATATGAAATTTTCTTTTTCATGTCAATTTTAGCTTATAACTAGTTCTTTTATGAAAATTATTTCTATTTTAGCTTATTTGCATTTTTGTAGAATTTTTGGACAAGTATGGAAAAATTTGCATTACACGCCCTAGGTCACGCCCGTGACCAAGGGCGTGTAATCATATGATCAGACAGAATTAATGCCACATAATTTGAGCTCGTACGTAGCAAGTCACGCCCTCGGTCACGCCCGTGACCAAAGGCGTGTAAACATAAAGAGATGCTCTCAGCGCTACCGTCGAGACGTGGAGATGATGTCAAAAAGTCAACTCAAGTCATGCACGTGACCCATATGTCACGTCCGTGACTTTACCACGTGATCCCTGCTCGTTGTCGCGTTGTAGTCAAGCCCACGCTGCATAAAATGAAGTCATCCAAGGTCACGACTGTGACCCAAATGTCACGGCCATGACAAGTCAATTTTCTTCGCGACGTCACGCAAGACACACGCCAATGTCGGAGCTGAGATGAATAGGGATTACCCGCCCTTAGTCACGCTCATGATCAAGGGCGTGTAACATGAAAAATTTTTCTATAAATTCCAGAGGTCTCCTTGAGTCCATGGTTCATAAATTTGGAGAGGGGGAGGTGCTGCTAGAGCTCTTAGTTGTTGTTTTCATGTTTCTTTCATTTTTCTCAATTTCATGTTCTCTCTTTCTTCATGTCAATTAATGTTATAATTTTCTTTCTTACAATAGCCTATCTTAAGCTTGTAATCTTTTCATTTCTAGAATTGTAATTTTATTTAAGGCTTGTAATAGTTTTTAATTTCAATACAATTTAGTGTTGCTCTCTTTCATTCTCTCTTTCTACATTAGTTAAATTTTCCTTTATGCAATTTTATCTTTCTCTCTTCTTCCCCTCCACCATGATTAACTAATTCTCATTAGTGCTCGATCGAAATGATCCAAGGATGAGATAATCAAGTTATGATTTTCTAAAGCTCTCTTTTTTTGTTTTTAAACACTTGATTTACTCTTGATTTTTAATTAGCGAGACCATATTTTCGATAAATGGTTTTCATTTAAGTTTTCATACTTAGCTAGCCGAGAGGCTCAAAGTATGAATCGATCACTCAAGCGTTAAGAGAGTTGCATGCACCCCTCAAGAGAGGATGACATAAATCTCCCGGATTGGAGTCAAATCCAATAGAGCGGTTCACTGCGTAAAACAAGTTTTAGGCAATCGATTATAGGACGAGAGTTCGGTTGATTTTTCCTAAACATAGTTGGGCATTTCCCTCGAGAGAGGCATGTTCAAGCTTCGGGAACCTCCATGGTCAAGTAGTTCATTTAAACGGAATTAGATTTATTTTTCCTTGTCTTGATTATTCTCACTCTAATGTGACTTTTGATTGAGCACTAATCCTTTTTACCATCCTTTAAACCTTAATTTAGTTTGCAAATTGTCTCTTTTAGTTAAGTAAAACAAACCCTAAAAATCATTAGATAAGATAATAGTGATCTCCTCGAAGTTAAAGTAATCAACGCGCCCCAAGGAATACGACCTTGGTATTTTCAAAAGATCTTATATTATAGACGATAAGGTACACTTGCCTTCATCGGATATAGTTTGGAAAACATCATCAATCTCTGCGCTCTTTCATATTTCCAAATCTCTAAGTAAGAAGTAGATTTCTTTGTATCATTTATGCTTACTTGAAATACAAATTAATTTACATTGTAAAGCAAATCTTTTCTTGATATTTGTAATCATGATTGCTAACTTTCTATACCAATTTCAAATGTACTTGTAAGTTTTGTATCTAAATTCACACATCTACTTCTTTGAACTAACACTTAGTATCTAAATTATTATATTTTGTACTTACAAAATCTTAAAGATGTTCAAAATTACTTTCGTTGTGTTCACTATTTTTAAAAGTTGATATTATCTCTACATAGTTAATAATATTTCATATTGCTACTACTCTAACCCACCTCCTTTTGATTATAACAAAAGGGGGAGAATAAATTAAAGAAATAAATTGAATGAAATTTATTATTTAGGGAGAGTAAAATAGAAAAAGCATTCATGTAAAGAGAGTACCCATATAGGGGAGTGTGCATATTTATCACGCTTATCAAATACTATAAACACTACTCAAATTAAAGTTTATTTCTTATTAGTGGATTTATTATTATCAAATTGGGGAGATTGTTGGAGCTTGTGTTCCACATCTCTTAGTTTGAGAATAACAAATCACACTATGTATTTCATCTTGCTTGTGTTTATAGTATGCAGGTACTATAGGTACATATCCCTATGAATTGGATGTTGCTTTGTGATGATTCTCTAAAAAGAGAGCTAACGGCCGACGTTAGAAGTTAACGCCCCACGTTAACTTATCATTGAGATGGGATGACATCGACAAGGGAATGACGTTGAGAAGAAATATCATCGAGAAACTAGAGACAGCGCTAGTGTTGGAGCTAACACACGCGTTAAGTCCACGATCTGCCACGATCTCAACGGTTGCACGATCTCATCCACGACCGTACACTATCACTAACGCTGGCGTTAATGCCTAACGCTAGGTGTTATCTCCCGTGCCTATTTAAAGAGCTGATTTCGATGTTCAAATGTACTGATCTCAATCCTTCATTCCAAACTTCTGAGAGAGCATTTCATCCCCGAATTCATAGAGCACTCCTAAAACCACCATTGAGGATCAAGTGTGAGAAGGAGATTTCCAATGGTCAAATTTGAAGAAGGACGCTTGCTTCAACTCCGATGATGGTCATTGCGTGTCTTCAACATCTCCTTCAGAGCTCTTCAATATAGGGAGTCTTTATTTTTGAATTTACTTTATCTTTTTATTATTTTCTTGTGACAATAGTGAATTCGCTGTCTTGTGTGTGGCGACTACGCCAGATTCGGTTTAGGGGGAAATTAGTCGCCTTGTGCATGGCGACTAGGTCAAAGGTAGATCTAAGGGGTGGCTAGAGGCTTTATCTGGGAAAGATAGGTTATAGCCAACTGGTCCTTGGGAGAAGGACCGGTGAAGGAACAAAAAGTGATTTTTACCTTGTCGCCTTAAATTTCAAGCGTTATTGAAATTCTATCTTTGTAATTGTCTCTTTGAAATAAAATATTCATTTTTATTATCTCTGATTTTCTGGAACTGTATTTCATTTAAGTTTTCATAAGTAAAATAACTTTATTATTTTTCTGTTCAATTTTATTTTCTGGAGAGCTAACGCCCAGTGTTAACTCTAACGCCGGCGTTAGCAACAAAATCTAAAAAGTTTTGTTTTCTCTACAAATTTATCGGTTTTACTCAAAAAATCGTAAACCCCTTATTCACCCCCACCCCCACACCCCCTCCTCTAAGGGCGTCATAAGATTTAACAGATTATATTGAAGATTACCTTTAGAAAAGATAGGATATCAATCTTTCATCACTACCGCCGGCGGTAGAAACTACCGCTCGGTGCTAGCAACAGAGATTAAATCCAAGAGTTTCTTTCTGAAAATAAACCTTCCAATATATTTTGCGTTAAAGTTTTTGGAGAATGCTATTCAAAACATTTTAGTGCATGGAAATAAAATCTAGTTAATTAGACAAAGAGAAACAAAAATGTTTGATTTCAATGATGCTTGAAATCAAGGCGAATAGAAAAATACTTTTTGTTTTCTATACCCACTCTTCTCCCAAGGACCGGTTGGTTCTAGCCTATCTCTCTACAGATAAGGCCTCAAACCGCACCCTAGATCTAACCTAGACCTAGTCGCAACAACTTGAGGTGAATTTCCCCTAAGTCTCGCAAGACCTAGTCGCCAACCACCGGGAAAATTTCTCTACCGCAATAAAGAAGAATACAAGATTAGATAAATAAAAACTCTCCGCTAAATAGAACCCTTGATGCAGATTTCGTTTCGCTGGCAAAGGTTGGATCTTTGTGGCTTGAGAATCTTCCACTTCGATGTTCTTTTGGTCCTTGGATATCTCCAATTGATTAGAATTTGTTGCAGTGAGAACACTGCAAGTGTATGTTGAGAGAAAGCTTCTTAATCGCCATTTTGATTGCTTTCAATCCTTGTGCAAGAATAACTTTTTGATCTCCTCTGAAGAACTCTCTCTTTAGATGAGCGGGAAAAACCCCTCACTTTTCTCTAGACAGCTAGGGCTTTCAGCCCTCGAAAAGTTCGTCAAAAACTGTCAAGGGAAACTCATTTTTCGGGCTGTTTAAAATAGAGGTTGTGTAGGAAACTACCACCGACGGTAGTATCTATAGCAGAGCAGTAGCGCACAGTCTTCAATTTCCTTCCTTATATTCTCTTTAATTTCATGGATTTGGCTTTTATCTTTGGAAATAAATTATTTCACATGAAAATATGATATATTCTTGCCCTCACAATGATATTGAAAGCTCCTTTTGGTTTCTCAATCAAATCATGATTGATTGGGTTTTCCTAAAGCTACCGCTCGGTGATAAAGTTAACACGTCGTGGTAAGTACTTTCTAATTATGGCCTTGCTCCCGCCATTCTATGCAGTCAAGTGCTTTTAGCCAGCTATCCTACTGTATTCGGGCACTACCTCCAACGGTAGATGTATCGCGTCGTGGTTGTAAGACCCACCCCCCCTTTTTTTAAAACTCGGGTCTTATGCCCAGAACTGCCGCTTTGCGGTGACACCATCACACGGGAAGGTCGCCACTACAAAGTGCCGATCATGCCGGCCATATCGATTATAGAAGAAGAAAAGTATAAACGAACAATAGAAGTTCAAGTCCACAAATCACGTTCTATATATATATATATAAATGTCCACATGGTATAACTGAAATAACAAAGTTGCAATAATAATTGGCTCATGCCCTGTACATTATATCCTCACTACAAGGTCACTCGCGGAAGCTAACTACCAATCACTCACCGATCCTGAATCTGGTGCTCCTGTACTAGACAGGCCCGCCTCCGTCTGCACTGGCCTCTGGTGCTGCAGCATCTATTCAATCCCCTAAAATGATATGGTCCACCGACCATTAGTCAAAAAGACTAAGCCAATCCTCCACCCCTCCCCCGGTGACTCCTAGGCACCGAGCGGGAAGGATGAAGCGGAGGACAACAAGGGGTATAACAATAGCAGATGACAGGGGTACATGGAATGTCTACACTACACATGTATACATATATAATTGAAGCAGGAAAAGAGCATAGGAAGAGCAGGTAAAGAATAAGCAAAGAACAGTAAGTAAAGACAAGTATATAATATAAAATTAACCATTGATTTATAGGAATGCCCACACAAACCTATAGACCAAGGGGTCGCTTAGCAAGGCCTATCGTATAAGAAGTCCCATAACCGACTTATACGATAGGGGTAGGGGTTGAAATGCAATGTTTATGCTATGTCATGCAAGGTATGCTGATAAATGTTATGTTCACACAAGTGCAACTCACACACCTCGACTCTATGCGCACAGACCTTTAGTTCCCCCTTTTTGGAGCTAGCAAGACTCCCAGGATACTCTCATAGTGGCAAACGGAAGCGGTGGGTTAGGCCTCGCCCACCTCTAGGTTGGTATTCACACTACCTAACCTACCTATCGTACGCCTCAATGCAAAACCGCGGAGAATCTCCGTACTCTTACTGGATGGACCACCAGACTTTTATGGCTAAGTGCAAATTCCACACTTGCCGAGTCAACGTATTGACGTCGGTGTGAACGACCGTCCAATACCGAAGATCCACCACCTTCATGCACATGCAAAAATGTTCTACTATATCCCGATCCATTAACTCCCCGGGCTAACCTGCCCATCATCATAACCTTCCGGGCCAACGGCTCGCTGGGCCAACCCGTCTGTACCAACAAGCAATATTGAGTCACAAGCTCACCGGACTAACTAGTCCGCTGCTTCAACCACCGAGCCTACCGCACGTACAACCAAACCAACTAACCTCCCATAATCACGGGTTGTGGGTGTGTGTATTGTTAAGTTAATCTTGTACAACATCTTACTCCTACAGTTTATGGTTAATCTTGGACTTCCCGAGGATTACCCTGTAAGGGGCTCGCTACGGTACTAGGAACCACAATGGGATGACACCCCAAGGCTCCCTTTCTCAAGACACTTAATGTTATTGGTAGCTACCCGAAAGAATACCCTTCTTGTCATTTCTCTTAAATTACTCTACTTATTTTATGACCTTCTAAGGGGAAAGACGATCTTTCGTCAATCCCGAGTACAACTTTACCCTTAACTCACCAAGCACACCCTCATCACCTAAACTCCTTTTGGTGACCTTCAATCTCTTCAACCTGACCATGTACACCAACTACATGCCACTTCCACTTTGTAGTCCCCTAAATATCCAAAATTCACATTTTTACTATATGCAGACCAAACTAACTATATGAAGCTTATAAGTAGAGGTACTCCAAATATTCATCCAACTGACTCAAGATATTTACTGGAGGTCTATCATGATGTTTTAGATCTAAATCCAGATATTCATATTTTTCCTTAATTATTTGCATTTATTATCATTTCTCCTATATTTGCCAAGTATGAATATGAGCATGAAGTGTAAGGTATTCATATGATATGGCTCCCATAAAATTAAGATAAATCGATAATGCCAAAATATCAGTAAGTAATGAATATCACAATTTTACAGTAAGGAAATGTCCTCTGATTTTAATATTTATCATCTATCCAAACTTGAAGATTTATGAAGGAACTACCAAGAATACTTATGCTAAAATTAGGGAAAAATTACCAGACCTCTATTGTGTCCAGAAAAGCTTAATTACAGAGTTTCACAATTTATGGGAATCATTCCCTCACTGAATTAATTAATCCAAATAATTCCTAATTTGCACAAGCTGTGAAGTAGCCTTCTGATAACAATTTCCAAAAATTATGTTAATATTTACAGAACTTCCTAGTGCTCTGAAATGTCCTATCACCAAGTTGCACATTTTTCTAGAGAGTTTTGGACCCTTATTTATATTTCTTAAGATTGAGACAAAATAGGTGCCTTGAGGATGAAGTACTAGTTAAATCATAAAATAAATTATACAAAAATTACTAGGGGTCTAAAATATGATTAAAAAGGCACCACCAAGATTTCATCTTCATCCAAGATCATTTGTGCATGTAAATATCTCTTAAAAGAAGTTTACCTAAAGGGGTTATGACCTAATTTAGGGGGAATAAATTCTCCTAAAATTCTCTCAAAATTCCCTAGGGCATAAATACATCCCATGAACATATCTCCTAGGTTCCATGGCCATTCTATAGCTTTTGACCACATGTCCTTCACAAAGCTCTATCTGCACCCCAAGGGGTAAGACTAGGGTTGTAAGACCCCTTTTTTTTTCTTTGAAAAAACCCGGGTCTTATGCCCAGAACCGCCGCTTTGCGGTGACACCCTCACTCGGGAAGGTCGCCACTACAAAATGTCGATCCTGCCGGCCAGATCGATCACAAAGAAGAAAAGTATATTTGAACAAATAATGAAGTTCAAGTCCACATCACATGAAATATTAAACCATAGAGGTAAATGACCACGGATATAACTGAATAAAATATAGGTTACAAGAATAAAGGGTTCATGCCTTGTACATTCATGTCCTCACTACAAGATCACTCGCGAAAGCTAACTATTAATCACTCACTGATCCTGAATCCTGTGCTCCTATACTAGACTGGCCCGCCTCCGTCTGCACCGGCCTCTGGTGTTGCTGCGTCTCCTCGATCCCCTAAAATGATATGGTCCACCGACCGTTAGTCAAATAGACTAAGCCAATCCCCCACCCCTCCCCCGGTGACTCCTAGGCACCGAGCGGGAAGGATGAAGCAGAGGACAACAAGGGGTATATACAAAAGCAGATGACGACGGATCTAGTTTACAGGAAATGTTCTACACTACACATGTGATTATATATATTGAAGCAGTAAATAAAGCATAGTAAAGAGCAAGTAAAGAACGGTAAGTAAAGTAGGTACATAATAGAAAAGTAATCATTGATTTTTAGGAATGCACATACAAACCTATAGACCAAGGGGTTGTTTAGCAGGGCATATCTTATAAGAAGTCCCATAACCAACTTATACGATAGGGGTAGGGGTTGAAATGCAATGTTTACGCCATGACATGCAGATTTATGCAGTTTATGCTATGTTCATACAAGTGCAACTCACACACCTCGACTCTATGCGCACAGACCTATAGTTCCCCCTTTTTGGAGCTAGCAAGACTCCCAGGATACTCCCGTAGTGGCAAATGGAAGCAGTGGATTGGGCCTCGCCCACCTCTAGGTTGGTATTCACACTACCTAACCTAGACCTATCGTACGCCTCAATGCAAAACCGTGGAGCATCTACGTACTCTTACTGGCTGGACCACCAGACTTTCATGGCTAAGTGCAAATTCCACACTTGCCGAGTCAACGTATTGACGTCGGTGTGAACGATCGTCCAATACCGAAGACCCACCAACTTCATGCACATGCAAACATGTTCTGCTATATCTCGAGCCATAAACTCCCCGGGCTAACCCGCCCGTTTCCATAACCTTCCAAGCCACCGGCTCGCCGGACCAACCCGTCTGTACCAACAAGCATTACTGAGTCACAAGCTCACCGGACTAACTAGTCTGCTGCTTCAACCACCGAGCCTAATGCTCATACAACCAAACCAACTAACCTCCTGTAACTACAGGGTGGGGGTGTGTGTATTATTAAGTTAGTCATGTACAACATCTTACTCCTACAGTTTATGGTTAATCTTGGACTTCCCGAGGATTACCCTGTAAGGGGATCGCTACGGTACTAGGAACTGTAATGGGATGACACCCCAAAGTTCCCTTTCTCAAGACACTTAGTGTTGTTGATATCTACCCATAAGATTACACCTTTTACCATTTCACTTGAGTTAAACCTAAGTGCTTTATGACACTTTAGCTAGGGGAAAGACGATCTTTCGTCAATCCCCTGCACAACCTTACCCTTTACTCATCATGCACTCTTAATCACATAAACTCCTTTTGGTGACCTCAATATCTTCAACTTGACCATGTACACCAACTACATGCCACTTCCACTTGGTAGGCCACTAAATATCCATGGTTCACATTTTTACTATACGCAGACCAAACTAACTATATGAAGCTTATAAGTAGAGGTACTCCAAATACTCATCCAACTGACTCAAGATATTTACTGGAGGTCTAATATGATGTTACAATATTAAATCCAGAGTGTTTGCCCAGAAAGCCCGCGACCTCCTCTTATTGTTCAGTTTTCCCGGTCTCAGCGATCTCAATATAAGTGATCGCCCAGATCGTCAGATGCCTCCTCAACCGAGATTTTCTAAGTACCAAGCGGTCAAGGCAGTGCGAGATCGCCAGCTCAAGCGGTCTGGTCGTTTTTCTTATTTTTGTTATTTGTACCCCATTTCCCTGCCCCGGCTCTCCTGTACCCCGGGCAGCCCGTAGTTTTCAGTTCTGCCCATTTGGGCAGCCCCCTCATCTATAAATAGAGGGGTAGAGGTACCAGAAAAGCACTTTTGGCTCCGAGGCTCCAGCTTACAACCTGTGTAAGCGGTCTCATTTCTTTGTGATCGCCATTTCGTGATCGATTTCCCTTTGTCCATGCATCTTCTGTCTTAGTAACCTGCACTTCACAGTTTTCTCCCATCCTCTTTTAGTGTGAATTTTGGAGGTACCATTTTTGGCACCAACAGAACGAACACGCGACCTTCAGATTTCGAAGTGTCAGGTGAAATCCATAGACTTTCAAGATGGCTGATCGTCGTAGAGGTCGTCCCTTGCGATCTCCCAGCGTTCCCCCTTCCAATCACAATCCGTTAGAAGCGCTTGAGCGCCGCTTCGAGCTTCGTGTTGTACAAGCTCTCCGTGAGGCCGCCCGAGCTAGGCAGGACGCCACCTCTGTTCAGCAGGAGATCGCGCGGTCTCAGCAAGAGGCCGCTCGAGATCGGCAAGAAGTCGTCCGGGCTCAGCAGGAGTCTGCGAAGCAGATTGAGGCTATGAACCAGGTTCTAGCCGCGATCTCCCAGAAGATCCTTCCCCAATCCTCTCAGGTCGCCACTCCAGACCGCATGGCAGGCTGTCACCCGAGCGATCACCCCGTCTTCCAGCCCACAGCTCCTCAGCGATCTCAGCATGAGGAGTTCGCCGCCCGTCGTAATTCTTTTCGAGCCGCAGCCCAGGGGCCTCCGGCTCAAACCCTGAATTTTGAAGAAGGGTTTGCTTACCCTCAAGATCCTCCTGCCCCTTTTCTTCCTCCTACTGGACCTGTTTTTGGGGAGCCTTCCCCCTTTACCGATGAGATTAGTCGGGATCCGATTCCTCATGGATTCAGAGAACCTCGCCTTCCAGTGTATACCGGAGAAACCGACCCAATGTGCCATCTTCAAGCCTTCGAGTCTGCTGTGGCTCTCAGGAACATTTCAGATGGAGTGAGGTGCAAGCTGATGGTCACCTCCTTCGATGGGTCAGCCATGGAATGGTTCTATAAGCTGCCTTGTCAATCTATCCCAAGCTTTGCTGCCCTAAGGCAAGAGCTCCTCCTGAGGTTCGCCACCGCAAAGAAGAGGAAGAGTGGTCCTGCGACCCTCTTCAAGATCAGGCAAGGGGACAACAAAACTGCAGCGCATTTCATTGACCGTTTTCAGAAAGAGATCTTGGGGGGTCAGAGACATGGATCCCGAGCTCTATATGGTAGCTTTGATCAGTGGCCTGTAGGAGGGTCCTCTGAAGTTCAAAGTCACAACCAAGGAGCCTAGCTCCTATCAGGAGTTGATCAGCATTGCCAATCGCTACATAGAAGGGGAGATCAACAACCCCACCTATGTGAGCAATTTGACAAACAAGGCCACTCAGAAAGGCTCCGCGGGATTTTATCCGGCTCTGTATTCCTCTAAGCCCCGACAAGAGCTCCCACCTCCGGCTCCGAGAGGTAAGAATTACCGCAACAACCGCTTCAACCGAGGTAATCAATCTTTCCCACCTCAAAATTCATTTCTTCAAACTCCCGCTACTCCTGCTCTGCAAGTCACCCCCATCCACCAGATCCAGTATGCCCAACCTCCTCTTCTACCCATTCCTTCACTTTACAATGAATCCCAAGAGTCCTTCACGGACTTTGTCGTTTCTATGAGTGAAGTGCTTCAAGTCCTTCAGAAGCAGCCCTTTTTCAAGAGGCCAGCTCCGCTGAATTCTGACCCGAAAACCAGAAACCCAACTTTCTATTGTGAATATCACAGAGATAGGGATCATTTGACAGAGGATTGTAGAGCTCTCCACCTATTTTTAGAGAGACTATTAAAGGAGGGAAAGCTCCGCGATCTCATTCAAAAGAATGATTCTGCCAAAGCTTCAACCTCCAAGGCAAAGGAAGTAGCGGAAGTCCGTTGGGAATGCGAAGAAGTGGACGATATTGGCCATCTCGGCAATATCGGCTTTCCCAATGAATGCGTGGATGCTGATGACGAAGGCGCCTTGGGCAATCTCTTCTGCATCCACGGAGGTGCAGATCCGGAATCTTCAAGGAAGGCAAGTCTGAAAAGGGTTTATCAATTAGAGGTTGCTGCCACCTCTTCAACCCCAGTCCGGGGAACGGTCACTTTCGGTGATGAAGACCTTCCTCAGACCGCAAATCCCTTTGACGACGCGGTCGTCATCAAAGCTGTAATTGAAAATTATACAGTAGAGAAGATTCTGATAGACACGGGAAGCTCAGTCAACGTGCTCTTCAAACCTGCCTTCGAGGCGTTGAAGACAGGTAAAACCCTCCTTTCAACTGAAGGCCCCCTCTATGGTTTTTCAGGAGAGAAGAAAGAAGTAGAAGGGCTCGTCACTCTTTCTGTGATTCTGGGAGGGATAGTGAAGTTGGTCAAATTTATAGTCGTTGATGCTCCCAGTAGCTACAACGCCATCTTTGGAAGACCCTTCTTGAATGCCTATCAAGCCATCGTCTCCACCTACCATCAAGCGGTGAAGTTCGCCTTGAACGGCAAACAACACCGAATCAGGAGCGACCCAAGGAAAGCTAGGGAGTGTTACGTAAAGACGGTCAACATGATTGTATCCTCTCCTCCCCAAGAAATCATGATGGCTGAATCAATCGAAACTCCTGAACAAGTCCAAGCTGCAGAGGAAATTGAGGAGGATGCGAGAGATGGAGTTCGCTTGGAACCTGCCCAAGCAACTCAAGAGGTCTGGATCAGCGAGGAAGATGAGAGCAAGAGCCTCTCCATCAACGCTGAGTTATCTGAAGCTGACAAGAGTCAGCTCATCTCTTGTCTTCTGCAAAATCTAGATATCTTCGCTTGGTCGGCGGATGATATGCCCGGAGTGGATCCGAATGTTGCTTGCCACCATCTCAATCTCGACCCAAACTTCATCCCGATCCAGCAGAAGAAGAGGTCTGTTGCAACTACTCTAGCACAGCCTATCCGTGAAGAGGTAGAGAAGCTCCTGAAGGCAAAGTTTGTCCAACCAATCCAATACCCAGAATGGGTGTCAAACGTTGTAATGGTAAAAAAGACGGGTGGAAAGTGGAGGATGTGTGTCGACTTTACCAAACTCAATAAAGCTTGCCCCAAGGATTGCTACCCCTTGCCTCGGATAGATTCTTTAGAAGATTCTGCGGTAGGTTATTCTTTTATGAGTTTTTTAGATGCTTTTTCAGGTTACCATCAAATCAGAATGCATAAACCAGATATACCTCATACTTCGTTTATCACAAATGATGGTTGCTTCTGTTATCTCGTAATGCCTTTCGGGCTAAAGAATGCTGGAGCAACCTATCAGAAAATGATGGATACAGTGTTCAGAAGTCGAAAAGGAAGAAACCTTGAGGTATATGTTGATGACCTCTTGGTAAAAAGTAAACTGTTCTCTTCTCATCTTAGAGACCTCTCGGAAACTTTTGCAACCCTTCGAACTTTTAGTATGAGGTTGAATCCGTTGAAGTGTGTTTTCGGGGCAAGTAAAGGAAAATTCCTGGGTCACCTCCTTACTCCAGAAGGGTTGGAACCCAATCCTGACAAAGTGAAAGCTATTCTGGAAATGCCACCTCCCAAGTCCCCAAAAGAAATTCAGCAGCTGGGAGGGAGGATGGCAGGATTAAGTCGCTTTATCTCCCGTTCAGGAGATAAGAGTGCACCTTTCTTTAAAACCCTCCGGGGAGGGAGTAGGTTCGAGTGGACAAAGGAATGTGATGATGCTTTCACTCAGCTGAAGAAGCAATTGACATCAACTCCTTTGCTCCAAAGCCCGCGAGAGGGAGAAAATCTTTTCCTATATATGGGAGTCGGAGCTGATGCCATAAGCTCTGTTTTGGTCCGAGAGGAGAGAAAGAAGCAATTCCCAGTCTATTACGTAAGTCGAATCCTGAAGAATGCAGAGACTCGTTATCCTATCCTCGAAAAGTTGGCTTTATTGCTTATAACTTCAGCAAGAAGATTAAGACCATATTTTCAAGCTCACTCGATTCTAGTCGTTACTGATCTTCCATTAAAGAGTGTCTTGGAGAAGCCAGAGCATTCAGGCAGGTTGGCAAAGTGGTCAATAGAGCTCGGTGAGTTTGACATATCCTATGTTCCAAGGATGGCAATCAAAGCTCAAGTCTTAGCAGACTTCATGGTGGATGCCAAAGAAGTTGAGTCGCAGAAGGGGGTCGGAGTGCCCCTTGCCTGGAAAATCTTCGTGGATGGATCTTCAGGGAAAAATTCTTCCGGAGCAGGAGTTATCTTAATCAACCCAAATGGAGTAAGGCTGGATCAAGCGTTGAAGTTCTATTTCCAAGTAACAAACAATCAGGCGGAATATGAGGCTTTGCTAGCCGGTCTCAAGTTTGCTAGGGAGCTGGGGATTGATGATGTCGAAGTTTTCACAGATTCTTTGGTGATGGCTTCTCAAGTAAATGGGACTTTTGAAACTAGAGATAGTATTTTAAAGCAGTATCTAACTCTAGTAAAAATTGAGGTGGGGAAGTTCAAAAGCTTTGCTATCAATCATATTCCAAGAGGTGAGAACGTGGAAGCAGATGAGTTGGCAAAATTTGGACTTCTCTCAGGAGGAACAACTTCGGAGTTGTTTCGCCCGGCGATTGAAGAAGGAGAGGTCATGGAGATTGATCAACATCCGTCTTGGATGGATCCGTTTGTTCTATATCTCTCAACTGGAGAGCTCCATTCATCAATAAAGGATAGGAAAAGGTTTAAACGGAAAACGGCTAACTATTATCTTGTTGCAGCAGTACTTTATAGAAGAACTTTCCTTTCACCATTAGCACGGTGTGTTTCGGAGGAGGAGATTCCAGCGGTCCTTCAGGAGGTCCATTCTGGAGAATGTGGAAGTCACTCTGGAGCCAGAACTTTGGAAAAAAGAATTCTAAGGCAAGGCTATTTTTGGCCTCAAATGAGGAAGGATGCAGAAAAATTTGCCAAGAAATGTGTGAAGTGCCAGAAGTTTGCTCCTCTCCAGAATCAGCCGGCTCAACAACTCAAGTCGATAGCGACCCCATGGCCGTTTGCAGTTTGGGGAATGGATTTGATTGGGCCTTTCCCTAAGGCAAGTGGGCAACGTCGATATATTATAGTCATGATTGACTATTTCAGCAAATGGATAGAGGCAAAAGCACTGGCCAAAATTATGACTCAAGCTGTGAAAAATTTTATTTGGGGAGAGATAGTATGTCGACACGGAATCCCAATGGAAATCATCACGGATAACGGTTCTCAGTTCAACAATCCAACTCTTGTTAATTTCTGTAAGCAAATTGGCGTTGAACTACGTTTCGCTTCTGTGCATCATCCAAGAAGCAATGGGCAGGTAGAGGCCGCCAACAAACTCATAATAAATCTCTTGAAAAAGAAGGTAGAAAATGTCAGGGGCAACTGGGTAGAACAACTACCTTCCGTCTTGTGGGCCTTGAGGACAACTCCAAGTTCTGCTACTGGAGAAACTCCATTCAAATTATCACACGGTTCCGAAGCCCTTATTCCGGTGGAATTTGAAGTAAAAAGCCCAAGAGTATTATTGGCGCAACAGAGTCAAATTGACTGGATGGAAGGAAATGATGAGGAGTTAAAATGCAGCCTTGATTTAATTGAGGAGTTGAGAGATACGGCAATCATCAGGCAAGAAGAGGTGAAGAGAAGAATGGCGAGGCTATTCAACAAAAATGTAAGAACCAAAGAGTTCACAGTTGGGGATCTAGTCCTGAAGAAAATAGATTCAGCAGCAAGAGCTGGTTCAGTTGGAAAGCTTAACCCAAATTGGGTGGGGCCGTTTGTGGTGTAGAGCGTGCTTAAAAGTGGTGCTTATCATCTCCAAACTTATGAAGGAAAAGAATTGTCTCATTCATGGAGCGGAGATGATCTCAAACTCTTCTTTTCTTAAATGTTCGTATCCGATTCACTCATTCTTTTTCTCACTTTTTCCCTCCCAAATGTCATGCAGGTATTATCAAAGCATTCGCAATATGAGTGATGGGTGACAAGTTTTAAGAATGTTATTTTTTGAAAAGCCAAAAACCTGTCAAGTGAGACATCGACGGATCCTACTATCTTCCCCCTCGACTTGTTAGCTCGACGTGTAATTCTGCCGGGACCACAGATGTCGGGGAGATTTCGAATCTGTGTAGCAGTAGCTCGCCAAGCTTGAGCGGTGGAAGTTTAGGATACCGGTTCCTTGCTGACATCTGGCACACCTCAGCATTTCAAGGGGGTCTAGGTGGCTGGCTCAGCTCTGTCATGCATTAAGAAGGACATTGTTACGATCTTAATGATCTTTCAGGAAAGCAATGTCGGTATAGCCTCCGCGGCATGACCACACCTGCTGATAAAGTAGTTTTTATATAAGTTTTTAATAGAAAATTTTGTAATTATTTAATATGAATTTTCCTTTTTATGTCAATTTTAGGTTATAAGTAGTTCTTTTTGTAATTTTGATTCTAACTTAGCCTAATTTTAATATTTGCAGATTTCTGGGACAAATCGGGAAAAATCACATGTCACGCCCTCGGTCACGCCCGTGACCAAGGGCGTGTAACCTGAAGATCAGTCCAGAGTCGCAGCCGTGCTGTTGAGCTAGTCCACACCCAGTCACGCCCCAGGTCACGCCCGTGACCCAAAGTCACGCCCGTGACCGGGGGCGTGTAATTTTAGCATCTGCCACGTGGAGCCGCCGTCGAGACGAGAAGCTGCCGTTGAGAAGTCAACTTGAGTCACGCCCGTGACCCAAAGTCACGCCCGTGACCTTCCCGCGTGATCCAAGCACGCCGCCGCGCCGTCTGGCTAGCCCATGCCGCATTAAATGAAGCCGTCCTGAGTCACGCCCGTGACCCAATTGTCACGCCCGTGACATGTGCGATTTTCTCCCGCCGTCACGCCAAGCCCACGCCGCGACCGGATCCGATGCTACAGAGATTACACGCCCTAGGTCACGCCCGTGACCGAGGGCGTGTAACATGAAATTTTTGCCTATAAATTCAGAGGCTCTCCTTGAGTTCAAGGTTCAGAATTTTGGAGTGGGGAAGGTGCTGCTGGAGCCAATCTTGAGTAGTTTTCCTTTTTCATGTTCATGTTCATGTCTCTTTATTTTCATGCTCTCTTCCTTTTCTAATGCAATGTATTAGCTTTCCTTTAGTGCAATAGTCTAGTTTAAGCTTGTAATCTTGTTTTTCCTAGCTTGCAATTTCCTTTCTTAAGTCTTGTAATAGTTTTTCATTTAAATAAAAAAAAATATAGTTTGTTCTCTTTATTTTGTCTCCTCCTTAGCTAAAATTTCTTAATATGCATTTTTATTTTTCTTCCTCTTCCCCCTCCACCATGATTAACTAATCCTCATTAGTACTCGATCAAAATGATCCGAGGATGAGTTAGACAAGTTATGATTTTCTAAAGTTTTCTTTTTCCGTTTTTATAAACACTTGAATTATCCTTGATTTTTAATTAGTGAGGCCATACTTTCGATATATGGTTTTCGCTTAAGTTTTCATATTTAGTTAGCCGAGAGGCTCAAAGTATGAATCGATCACTCAAGGGTAAAGAGAGTTGCACGCACCCCTCGAGAGAGGATGACGTAAATCTCCCGGATTGGAGTCAAATCCAATAGTGGGGTTCACCTCGTAAAGCAAGTTTTAGGTAATCGATTATAGGACGAGAGTCCGGTTGATTTTTCCTAATCTTAGTTGGGCATTAACCTCGAGAGAGGCATGTTCGAGCTTCGGGAACCTCCACGGTCAAGTAGTTCAATTTAAACGGAATTAGATTTAATTTCTTTTTACTTGTCTTTTCTCACTCCAAGGTGACTTTTGATTGAGTACTAGCCTCTTTTATCATCATCTAAACCCTTAATTTAGCTTGCAATTTCTCTTTTTTTAGCTAAGAACCAAAACCCCAAAATATCATTAGATAAGATAATAGTGACTTTCCTCAAAGTAGAAGTAATCAACGCGCCCCGTGGAATACGACCTTGGTATTTCTTAATATCCTATACTATAGACGATAAGGTACACTTGCCTTTATCGGATATAGTTTTGGAGAAAATCTCAACCCTTCACTAAAATTTCAAAACCGCAAAATCTATATCAAGTTTTTGGCGCCGTTGCCGGGGAATTTTGCGTAGATATTTTGAAACAAGGATAGCTATTAATTTTATCATGTTGTTTTTATTTTAGTTTTTCTATTTTTGAAAATCTTAAGGGTGAAATTAAAATTCTTGGAAAGGACGCTTTGGGCTTGAATTCCCATCACAGCCTCTAGTACCTTGCAAACCCTTCACCGGGTAGATCTTGGGAAGTCCAAGACTAACTTAATCCGCCTAAAAAGAACAAAAAAATATTCTCTCTTTTTCTTCTTCTTTCCTTCTCTTTTTAGTGTATGACCCGTGGTAGCACTTCGATTCTTCCTTTTGATCCGGAAATCGAGCGAACCCTTTTGAGGCACCGCCGTTCTCGTGATCAAGGAAATCAAGTAGAATCTGAAGAGTCAATCGGGGACACTAACGCAGCAAATATGGATCATAATCTTAATCCTCCTAATCTTAACGAGCCAAACCCTAATGAGAACGCGCAACGGACCATGTCCTATTATGCGCGGCCGAATTTGGAAGGCACACAATCGAGTATTGTTCGCCCCACGGTGGCGAACAATAATTTTGAGATCAAGTCCAGCATCATACAAATGGTGCAACAATCGGTGACCTTTGATGGTCAACCGGACGAGGATCCAAATTCACATATCTCTTACTTTCTTGAAATTTGCGACACTTTTAAGATCAATGGCGTCACCGATGATGCCATTCGATTACGTCTTTTTCCTTTCTCTCTGCGGTCTAAGGCCAAGCAGTGGCTGGGCTCCCTACCAAGGGGATCCATCACTACATGGGCCGAAATGGCGGAAAAATTTCTTAATAAATATTTCCCGCCTTCAAAGACCGCTAAATTACGCACGGATATTGCATCGTTCATGCAAATCGACTCGGAGACTCTCTATGATACATGGGAGCGCTTCAAGGAGCTTTTGCGTCGATGCCCTCACCACGCACTTGCCACTTGGCAACAAGTGCAAATATTTTATAATGGCTTAAATCTCCAAACGAGGCAAATGATTGATGCGGCCGCCGGGGGGACATTAAATAACAAAACCCCGATCGCCGCTCAAGAGCTTTTCGAAGAGATGGCCACAAATGCGTATCAATGGAACATGCCCCGAGCGCGGCCTAATAAGCCGGCCGGAATTTTTGAAATAGACGCTAACGCAAATTTGGCTTTACAAGTTGAGCGCTTAACAAAGCAAGTGGCGGAGATGTCTGCTCCCTCCGCCACTCCTCCTTGGGCTAATAATATTTTACTTGAAGAGCAAGTTGATTACATGGGAAATCCACCTCGGCCTTCCTATAACCCGAACACCGCTCCGTATAATAACACCTACAATGCGGGTTATAGGAATCATCCGAACTTCTCATGGAGCAATCAAGGAAATGCTCAGCGTCCCTTAAATTTAAATCAACCTCCAAATCAACTTCTCAATTTAACTCCCCCTCAAAATTTTAATCCACCCGGTTTTCCACCGCAACAGCAAAAACCCTCTCCGCTTGAAGAGGTTTTTGCAAAATATATTGCTACAAATGAAGCGAACATCCGGAACCTCACCGGATCGATCAAAAATTTAGAGAACCAAGTGGGCCAGCTAGCAAAGATAATCTCCGAGCGACCGCAAGGAGCCCTTCCGGGAAACACGGAGCCCAACCCAAGGGAGAGCGCAAACGCGATTACACTCCGAAGCGGGAAGGAGGTGGCTTCTAAGCAGGACGAACCCATGGTAACTTCCTCTCCTCCTCCTCCTCCTATTTTATCTTCAATTTTACCTACTACGTTAGCTCCGCGCGCTTCTACTTCTAATGTTCCGTATCCATCTAAGTTTAAAAGCGAGAGCGCCGAAAAGAATTATAAAAAGTTTTTAGATATTTTAAAGCAAATCCACATTAATGTACCCTTCTGCGAGGCTATCTCTCAAATGCCTAAATATGCGAAATATCTTAAGGAGTTGCTCTCCAATAAGAAAAAATTAGAAGATATTTCGCATATTTCTTTGAACGCAGAATGCTCCGCGGTTGTACTCAACAAATTGCCTACAAAAGTGAATGACCCGGGACGGTTTTCCATCCCGTGTTTATTTGGCAATTCGTTAGTAAAACACGCTTTAGCGGATCTGGGAGCAAGTATCAATCTCATGCCTTTTTCATTATTTAAGAAACTAGGTCTAGGAAATCCAAGCCCCACTCGAATGAGTATTCAATTAGCGGATCGCTCTTTAAAATATCCGGTAGGAATAGTGGAGGACGTGCTCGTCAAGGTCGACAAGTTCATCTTCCCGGTGGACTTTGTCATTCTTGACATCGAAGAGGATGCCGAAGTACCCCTCATACTCGGCCGCCCCTTCCTTGCCACCTCCCGCGCCATTATTGACGTAAGTAACGGAAAGCTCCTCCTTCGGGTTGGAGATGATGAAGTTTCTTTCGGCATAAATTCCTCGATGCGGAACACATTAGAAAACGACGATTCATGTTTTTACCTGGAAGAGTGTTGGGAATTCGATTCCCCTCCCGAGTTAGTCTCCACCTCGAGTCACGAGTCCGAGTTCGCCGAGCTCTTTTGTCTGGAAGAAGAAGAAGTCACTCGTTTCACACCACCCGAACCACTATTTTTAGAAAAATTAAAAATCAAAACATCTTATGAAGAGCCACCCGTTTTGGAACTAAAGCAACTTCCCCCTCACCTTAAGTATTTATTTTTAGAAAAAGAGTCGAAGCTACCCATCATCGTTTCATCCGAACTTAGCAACTCAGAAATTTCCGAGTTGGCTATTGTCTTAAGAAAGCACCGCCACGCAATTGCGTGGCAAATTTCGGATATAAAGGGTATAAACCCTTCCTTCTGCACTCATAAAATCTTCCTCGAAGATAATTCCTGAAATTCGGTCCAGCCTCAACGACGGCTAAACCCTAACATGAAAGAAGTCGTTAAGGCCGAAGTGATCAAACTATTGGACGCGGGAATTATCTACCCGATATCGGATAGTACTTGGGTTAGCCCAGTACAAGTCGTACCAAAGAAAGGTGGCATTACGGTAGTAGCTAATGAGAATAACGAGTTGATCCCAACCCGTACTGTTACGGGTTGGCGGATGTGCATCGATTACCGAAAACTAAATGATGCCACCCGTAAGGATCACTTCCCCCTACCATTCATCGATCAAATTTTAGAGCGCCTTTCAGGTCACTCCTACTACTGTTTTCTCGATGGTTTGTCGGGATATTTTCAAATACCGATTTCGCCCGACGACCAAGAGAAAACCACTTTCACTTGTCCCTTTGGCACCTTCGCTTATCGAAGGATGCCATTTGGTCTTTGTAATGCGCCAGCTACATTCCAAAGATGTATGCTGGCAATATTTGACGAGTTAGTAGAGGAGGTGATGGAAGTGTTTATGGATGACTTTTCCGTGTTCGGAAATTCATTTAAAAATTGTTTAAAAAATCTTGAGCGCGTGTTGCAGCGATGCGAGGAAACGAATTTAGCACTTAATTGGGAGAAATGCCATTTTATGGTCAAGGAAGGGCTAGTCCTTGGTCATAAAATTTCGGGCATGGGGATCGAGGTCGATAAGGCCAAGATCGAAGTGATTGAAAAACTTCCCCCTCCAACAAACGTAAAAGCTATTCGTAGTTTCCTAGGTCACGCGGGGTTTTATCGGCGCTTTATACAGAATTTTTCAAAAATCACAAAGCCGTTAACCCACCTTCTTGAAAAAGAATCCTCGTTTATTTTTAGCGATGAATGCCATTTGGCTTTTAAACTCATCAAAGAGAAACTTATAAACTCCCCGATTCTAGTCGCGCCGGATTGGTCGCTTCCTTTTGAAATCATGTGCGACGCGAGTGACATTGCGGTTGGTGCCGTTTTAGGCCAACGGGTGAGTAAGTATTTCCACCCTATTTATTATGCGAGCAAAACACTCACGTCGGCACAAGCGAATTACACCACAACTGAAAAGGAGCTTCTAGCGATCGTTTTTGCCTTCGATAAGTTTAGGTCATATATCACCCTCTCAAAAGTTATTGTCTTCATGGATCACTCCGCACTTAGGTATCTTTTAAGCAAATCGGACGCCAAGCCTCGTCTTTTGCGATGGATCCTCCTCTTGCAGGAGTTTGACTTAGAGATCCGGGACAAAAGAGGAGCCGAAAACTTGGCGGCCGATCATCTCTCCCGTTTAGAAAACCCCGCCTCGGAAGTTTTGATAGAATCTGACATCGATGATAAATTTCCCGAAGAGCGCCTCCTCGCTCTCGAAGATATTAATACGTCGTCTACCCCCTGGTTTGCAGATCTGGCTAACTATTTAGTAGCCCGGGTCTTGCCAAAAGAATTCTCGAGTCAGAAAAAGAAGAAATTCTTTTCTGATTTAAAGAATTACTTTTGGGAGGACCCCTTTTTATTCCGTGTATGCGCAGACCAAGTGGTGAGACGATGCGTCTCGAGTGAGGAGGGTCTTAAAATTTTACGACATTGTCACGAGGGACCATCCGGTGGTCATTATCATTCGAACCGAACCGCGAGGAAGGCGCTGGAGGCAGGCTTTTATTGGCCCACGCTCTTCAAAGATGCTCACACCCTTGTGAGTACTTGCGACAGCTGCCAGCGGTCGGGCAACATCTCTCGCCGGGATGAGATGCCCCCAAAATATTTTCTTAGAATGCGAGATTTTCGATCTTTGGGGCATTGATTTCGTTGGTCCTCTCCCTCCTTCATTTTCAAATAAGTATATTCTAGTGGCGGTCGACTACGTGTCAAGGTGGGCGGAAGCGCAAGCTCTCCCCACCAACGATGCGCGAGTCGTCGTTAACTTTTTAAAAAAATTATTTTCTCGATTTGGCACTCCGCGCGCTATTGTGAGTGATCGGGGCACCCATTTTTGCAATACTCAATTCACAAAAACTTTAGCAAAATATGGTGTCACGCACAAACTATCCACTGCATATCACCCACAAACGAGCGGCCAAGTCGAAGTGGTTAATCGAGAATTAAAGCGAATTTTAGAGAAAACGGTTTCTATTAATCGGAAGGATTGGGCAATAAAGCTCGATGACGCGCTTTGGGCCTATCGTACGGCGTACAAGACCGCTATCGGTTGTACACCATATCGAATGGTCTATGGCAAGGCTTGCCACCTTCCGGTCGAATTAGAACACCGCGCATTTTGGGCGCTTAAATTTTTAAATCTCGATTCCACTTTAGCGGGTGAACAAAGGAAGTTTCAAATAAACGAGTTAGATGAATGGCGAGCGAATGCGTATGAGAGCAATAAATTATATAAGGAGCGAACAAAGTTTTATCACGATAAACATATAAAATTTCCGAAAACTTTTTCGCCGGGCGATCTCGTCCTCCTTTATAATTCTCGCCTTCGCCTTTTTCCGGGAAAATTAAAATCCCGATGGTCCGGACCCTTTATTGTTAAAGAGGTTTGGTCCTATGGGACAATCCTAATTTCCCACCCGGAAAAAGGCTCCTTCAAAGTTAACGGGCACCGCCTTAAATTGTATCTTCCGGGAGACGTACCTAATGACAAGAGTGATGCGATTTTTCTTCATCATATAACATAATCGGCAAGTGGGTCAAGCTACGCGACCTTAAACAAAGCGCTTTTGGGAGGCACCCCAAAGTTATCTTTTGTTATTTTCTCTTGTCTTTTCTTTTCTTCTTTAACAACTTTTGCAGGTAATCGCGGCTTCCCCACAAAAGCTTCAAAAAAAATCAGGGAAGCCCTTTTTCCTTCTCTTCTTTCGTTTTTGCATTTTTTTTTATCTTTTCCTACTTCATACTTATTTTTAAACATTGGGGACAATGTTTAACTTTAAGTATGGGGGTGTAAATAGCCCTTTGTAAATTCTTGTAAATAGTTGTTAAATTAGAAAATTTTCAAAAAAAAAAAAATATATATATATATATATATATATATATTTTCTTATGTTTTTCTTCTATTTTTAGCACTTGTAAAACCCAAAACTCAAAAAAAATAGAAAACAGAAAAATTTAAATCTTGGAAAGGGACGTTTGGGATTTTATCCCATCACACCTCCTAGTACCTTGCGAACCCTTCACCGGGTAGCCCTTGGGAAGTCCAAGACTTGCAAAAAAATTTGTTAAGTTTTAAATCTAGTTTCCTTTCTTTGTAAATAGTTTTTAATGAGAAAAATTCAAAAAAAGATAATATCAAAAATTCAAAAAATTCTTATTTCCCTCCTTGTTGTTTTTGTGATTTCTTAGAAATCTAGTTGAGAATGTTTATAAGCATGTTTAAGTTTTTAATTGGCTAAAATTTTGCTTATCATAGTTTGTTAATTTTAAATTTGAGGTAATCTTGATTTAAGAATCATCTTATGATTTTAAATTGATTAGAGAATTTTGTTAGCATGACTTCTCTTTTTATTTTTAAATGGCTTCATTTTGTAGTAAATTTCCTAAACCTCTTTAGATTTCAATTATACTTTCTTCTAACTTCTAAGATCTTAGGAATTTTAATTTTACTAGAATTTGCTCTCAATATGATTTAAAACTAGCTAGATTTATTTTTCCCCTACCCTACCCCCTTTGATGGCATAAAAAAAAATGTGTATTAAAAGATCATATGTCATGGGAATAAGAGGATAAAATTCATTATTCCCTAAAACATATGCACCCAAAATATTTGAAAAGATTATATGGCATGGAGTAAGAGGATAAAATTCATTACTCCTAAACCATATACATTTTGGGTTTTTATTAGAAGAGAAAAAAAAAAGAAAAGAAAAAAAAAGGAAATTTCATGATAAATTCCATTTCCTCCATTCAAAAATTTCTCTTCTTATGCCAAATTCTATGAAATCACCCTTAGCCAATTATCATTGTTCTAGTTTTAGTTGAAAATTATGGAGAGAGCAATATTTAGTAATTTACTTTTCCTTAAGATTCTTTTAAGATAGAGTTCTTATAATTTTAATTTAATTTAGTTTTATAATTTCTACAATTTTGTCAAACTACTTAATTTTCTTGAGAAGTTATTGCCTAAACATTTTTCCCTCTTTTCAAATCATCATCATAATTTAGGACTTAACTCCCCCTTGAATTTACTCTTAACTTAACTTTTGGTTAAATGAAATTTTAGTTTTAAATTAAAAAATTTTTTAAGGATGTCTTATAAATTATGTCTCACACTTTTGCTCTGGAATAGCAAAACCTCAAGTATGGGGGTATTTGATAAAGTAGTTTTTATATAAGTTTTTAATAGAAAATTTTGTAATTATTTAATATGAATTTTCCTTTTTATGTCAATTTTAGGTTATAAGTAGTTCTTTTTGTAATTTTGATTCTAACTTAGCCTAATTTTAATATTTGCAGATTTCTGGGACAAATCGGGAAAAATCACATGTCACGCCCTCGGTCACGCCCGTGACCAAGGGCGTGTAACCTGAAGATCAGTCCAGAGTCGCAGCCGTGCTGTTGAGCTAGTCCACACCCAGTCACGCCCCAGGTCACGCCCGTGACCCAAAGTCACGCCCGTGACCGGGGGCGTGTAATTTTAGCATCTGCCACGTGGAGCCGCCGTCGAGACGAGAAGCTGCCGTTGAGAAGTCAACTTGAGTCACGCCCGTGACCCAAAGTCACGCCCGTGACCTTCCCGCGTGATCCAAGCACGCCGCCGCGCCGTCTGGCTAGCCCATGCCGCATTAAATGAAGCCGTCCTGAGTCACGCCCGTGACCCAATTGTCACGCCCGTGACATGTGCGATTTTCTCCCGTCGTCACGCCAAGCCCACGCCGCGACCGGATCCGATGCTGCAGAGATTACACGCCCTAGGTCACGCCTGTGACCGAGGGCGTGTAACATGAAATTTTTGCCTATAAATTCAGAGGCTCTCCTTGAGTTCAAGGTTCAGAATTTTGGAGTGGGGAAGGTGCTGCTGGAGCCAATCTTGAGTAGTTTTCCTTTTTCATGTTCATGTTCATGTCTCTTTATTTTCATGCTCTCTTCCTTTTCTAATGCAATGTATTAGCTTTCCTTTAGTGCAATAGTCTAGTTTAAGCTTGTAATCTTGTTTTTCCTAGCTTGCAATTTCCTTTCTTAAGTCTTGTAATAGTTTTTCATTTAAATAAAAAAAATATAGTTTGTTCTCTTTATTTTGTCTCCTCCTTAGCTAAAATTTCTTAATATGCATTTTTATTTTTCTTCCTCTTCCCCCTCCACCATGATTAACTAATCCTCATTAGTACTCGATCAAAATGATCCGAGGATGAGTTAGACAAGTTATGATTTTCTAAAGTTTTCTTTTTCCGTTTTTATAAACACTTAAATTATCCTTGATTTTTAATTAGTGAGGCCATACTTTCGATATATGGTTTTCGCTTAAGTTTTCATATTTAGTTAGCCGAGAGGCTCAAAGTATGAATCGATCACTCAAGGGTAAAGAGAGTTGCACGCACCCCTCGAGAGAGGATGACGTAAATCTCCCGGATTGGAGTCAAATCCAATAGTGGGGTTCACCTCGTAAAGCAAGTTTTAGGTAATCGATTATAGGACGAGAGTCCGGTTGATTTTTCCTAATCTTAGTTGGGCATTAACCTCGAGAGAGGCATGTTCGAGCTTCGGGAACCTCCACGGTCAAGTAGTTCAATTTAAACGGAATTAGATTTAATTTCTTTTTACTTGTCTTTTCTCACTCCAAGGTGACTTTTGATTGAGTACTAGCCTCTTTTATCATCATCTAAACCCTTAATTTAGCTTGCAATTTCTCTTTTTTTTAGCTAAGAACCAAAACCCCAAAATATCATTAGATAAGATAATAGTGACTTTCCTCAAAGTAGAAGTAATCAACGCGCCCCGTGGAATACGACCTTGGTATTTCTTAATATCCTATACTATAGACGATAAGGTACACTTGCCTTTATCGGATATAGTTTTGGAGAAAATCTCAACCCTTCACTAAAATTTCAAAACCGCAAAATCTATATCACCTGCCCTACCGATCATTTTGGTCGGTAACTCTCGAATACTCGTTGAAGCGTGGTTAGGTAAGGGGCGGTCAGAAACATCCATGACCGTCGCCTGAACCTTAGATTGGCATGTTTGCAGTAAACTCGGTAATCCTTTTTAAAAAAAAAAGAGGGCAATGTCGGTATAGCCTCCGCGGCATGACCACACCATCCTCTTGGATCATTGTTGAGATCCCCTTCTCCCACCTTCTTACTACAAAAAGAAAATCTTATTCATCCCTTTGTATTGGGATCGGGCGGTCAGCAATTTTTGAGACCGCATGTTCTTCTTTCCCCAAAGAGCGATTTGAGTCATTTCGATCGCCAGATATAACTTTTTCAGGATAATTGAGGTCGCTATTCAGAAAGCTCTTATGCCGACTTGACAGAGGTCGACCCGGTCTCAGTAAGATCGAGATTCCGGTATTCCCCGTTATTCGAAGTTACATGGAATAATCATGATGCTATGTTCCTCATCAAGTGAAAGTTGGGTTTTTTCTTCAAAAGGGGCGGTCTGAATATAATGTGATCGTGGAACTAGAGATTCATGAAGAGTTATTGTTTTTCTTTTCAAGTAATAGTCTTGGTTATCAAGGGGTCATCAGACGGATCTCCAGTCATTTGGGCGCCGAACACCCAAAAGTGTAATAAGTTCAAATCATCTTCAAATTGTAGTTTCCTTATATTGCGATTTGTATAATATGAGACCGCATGACTATTGCAAATAAGTTGGTTATTTTCTGATCACAGTTAAGTTGCTGAATTTCTTTCAATGATCTGATTATCTCGAGATCGCAGAGTGATTTTGTTTATACAAAGTATCAGTCTTTCCTTCAAGGTCTTGTGTTTTTTCCAAGAGATCGCCACCTGAAATTCTTTAATGGTGATATAAAATTATGACAAGCCTAAGGCATTGAGATCGAATGCCGAGTTTAAACTCAGAAGAACAAGTAAATATATGCATCAAAAACAAACTCATCCACTTAGACAACATAACAGAATCTAATTTTTATATATATTCTGAAATTTCAATTACAACGAGACCGCTCGGTCTCCGAAAGGGAAAAAGGGAAGTTCGTACAATTCACTCTCTCTTTGATCTCTTAGAAGACCGCTCGCTTGAAGAGGAAGAATCAGTTTCTGCGGAAGATTCTTCTAAGCTGTTCCCTGGAATTCTGGATCCAGAGCTTGAGCTCGAACTGGAACCCGGACCCAGGGTATAGCGGCTTCCGCTTTCTTCGTCTTCGATCACGACATCTTCATCTTGACCAGCGGTCTCATCAGCAACATCCGCGGTCTCTTCAGCAGTTGCAGATTGCTCTTCAATCCTCTGTGCCGCGTCAGGGAAGAGATCGGCAAACGTAACATCCTTATATTCTTCAGTAAATCCACCTCGGCCTCGAACCTCGTTCAGCACCTGGTCAGCGGTCTCTTTAATGTGATGCATCATAGCCCTCTGAAAAGCTGGATTTTCAGGGTCATAAGCTGCTTTTTCAGATTGCTGCAAAAAAGAGATATATGTTAGGCCGCGCGATCATAGGTAATGCGTTCATAAAATATAAGTAAAATTCTCACTTTTCTTTCTTCTTGCAAGGCAGTTATTTCATCCAGAGCGCTGCGAAGAGACCGCCCCATATGGTGATTTAAGATTGTACTTCTAGCGGTCACTTGGGCACAGAGGTCGGGGAGCGCATCGGTCTCTATATTCAGTATTTCATTTGTATTCTTTCTCCCATACAGAGCCGAAGTGACCGCATATGCGTGACGGGTCACTTTCCCGCTCCATAAAGGAAGATCAGTGGACACCTTCACAGATCTTCCTTTGGCCGCCCATTTGAGGAGGGGTTTTCCTTTGATATCCTTCATTCTTCTTTTGAAACCGATCAAAGGGAAATCTCGCTCGACGGTCTCAGAGGTAGTGCCGAACACGTCGGCCTCACGCTTCAGCCTCCTCTCCCTCTGAGTGAGAACTTCTGCTGCTGGGGAGATGGGATCTTGAGCAGGGACCGCGAAAGTCGCTAAAAGTAAAAAAAAAAAGTTAGAAAAAACATCCAAGACATAAAAGGAAATTGTTCGAGGCCGCAAGAGAAATTTTTTACTTTCAGCCGGGACGATCTCGGCGATCTCGGGCCAGATCGCTAGATAGTGAACAAGATCGATCCTCTTGCCCGCCAAGAAAGCCAAAATTTTCAGCTCCTCTTCTGAGACCGCTTTTATCTTCTTAAAAATGCTGTCATGTCGCGGAGAGGGTGAGCTTCTGAGACCGCCAAGGTCACCTTCGAAAATAAGAAATCTCTCTGTCCAGAAAGAGATTTTATTGGAAAGATTCAAGATCTTTATCCCTTCTGCTGAAAAGTACATCAGCCCTTTAAACTCTTCCTTCTTCTTGCCTTCCTTTAGAACTTTTGCAGTAAAAGTTGCGCGGAACAGGTTCATCGTAAATGTCACCTTTTCTGATCTCAAATAATTAATGAAGACATTAATCAGACCGATCGAGTTTGGAGGCAACTGAGCGAGCACAAAGCCATAATACTCCAAGATCTCTAGCCATTCCCAAGGAAGGGGAATTCTCAACCCTTGGTCGAAGTGATCGACAGGGATGACAAACTTTCTCTCCTCTCCGAAGTTCAGCCTTTCATGATCAGCTGGCGGTCTTACAACTATTTGTGTCTGAATCATGTGCTTCTTAATGAAATCAATATACTCGTCCTTTGATAAGTGGCTTTTCTTGTGATCGCAGTTCAGGAAAATGTTAGCAGAAGAGGCACGAGCGGACACCATTTCGCGCGATCGTTGAGATCGGTGCTTATGGCGCATTCAAGAAAGCATAAAACAAGGGTCATGAAGATAGCTATTTATAGAAGACGAAGGGTCATTTCGTAATCATTACATCTTGAAGACCGCCCAGCAAAACATATTCAGACCGCTCGACCTATGCAAAGTTATATGAAAGCATACTATGGTTGGCGATCTCAATCAATAAAACACAGCAGCAATACAAGCAACCCAGGCATAAAGAGATCGAAACTTAACAAATCAAGACCGCACAAAACATTAAAATTAAAATAGCCACACAAATATATGGAAAAATAACAGTAAAATTTTACAAAACATATTGTTTAAATCCAGAGACCGCTCGGTCTCAAGTTAAATGTTCATCTCCTAGGAGGCCTGTTTCTCCCTACATGAGCTGCGACATCTTGCATGTCGTTCACTGCGGCCATAACCGACACCAGGCTGTGATTGGCCAGCATTGCAGACCGGTGGATTTTCGACATTTCCTTGTCCACCTGCTCCATGGGGATCAGTACAATTTCAGGTTGCGGTCTCTCCGCTGGATGATCGCTGGAGGTACCCGGTCGCATCAGCATCTTTCCATGACCGCTCCTCAGCCTCTCATTCTCCGCGGACAGCGCCGCAGCCTTCCCCCTATAGTACTCAGCCTCCCTTTCAGCCTTCTTAAGAGCTCGTGCGATCTCGGCAACCCTCAGATCGCATTCTTCACGAATCCTCTTCTCATTGGAACGCAATTTTTCTTCAAGATCGCGGATCTGATCGTTCTGAGTCCGCTCCCTCATCAGCATAGAACGAACATCCTCAAACATGGGGTTAAGGATGTTGGTTAGCTGAGGGGAGATCTCGATGTGCTGAGGAAGTTCTCCCTCCTCGATCTCAGCATTTTTGTTATCTGCGGTCATAAGAGATGGGTTATTTCAATCATGAGCATACGATCAGATAAGCTCTTTAAATAAACAGAAAGAGTACTTGGAAAGAAGTCGAGACCGCAGTCACGTAAAGCTCTTCTGATATCTTTAGTGACCGCGGGATCTACGGTCAGAGAAAGACGATCTGATCCCCTTAAGCGCTCCAGATCCATTCTTTCCAAATCTCTTTTCTGCGATTTTTCTCCCTCTTTTCTTCTCCTTTTTAATTCTTCGTTACGTAAGAGGATATCGTCGGTCTCAATAAAAATGATCTCGTGTTTTCTTTCAGGAGAAGCAAAATGAACTGTAGGTAATGGAAGGAACTCAGCTGACTGGAGAATCATTTTATTCTTACCAGCTTGCGAAATCGAGACCGCCGCCGCACGATCTGCTGCAGCCTTGTTCGAACGATCTCCCTGAAGAGAATCATCCAGGAGACCGCTAGAAAGTGCAGCTTTCTCCTTAGCGATCTGCAGCTTCTCCGCGATCTCCTCACTGTTTTTGTCCGAAGTCTGCAAGACCTCAACCTTTTTCCTCTCTTCAGCGATCAGGGCCGCCTTTTCCTCAGCGACCCTGACCGCTTCTTTCTTCCTCGCCTCAGCGATCAGAGCCGCTCTCTACTCAGCAACTCTGACCGCCTCCTTCTTCTCTTCCTCGACGACCTTAGCCGCCTCTCTCCTCTTCTCCTCTTCCTCTCTTTCCTTTTTCTCTTTCTTCTCCTTGTCTTTCTTCTTCTCCTCGTCCTCCCTCTTTTTCTTCTCCTTCTTCTCCCTCTTTTCTTTCTTATCTTTTTCTTCCTTCTCCTTTTCTTTCTCCTCTTTTTCCCTCTGTTCCTCTACCTCTTTTTCTTTCCTCCTCTTCACCATCTCTTCCATTTCCATCTTTTTCCTTTCTTCCTCCTTTGCCTTGATCGCTGCGTCGGCGATCTCCTTCTCCCTGTCCGCGATCTCCTCATCAACGGCGGCATTTCTGAGAGCTGAAGCCTCTAAGGGATCCAACACCTGCAATGATGAAAAAGATGAATTATTATAAGAAACCTCATCAAGGTAGGCGATTAATCCAGAATCATCCTCTCTTGGTAAGGTTGAGACCGTGGGAAGGAAGGGAGATCGCCCTTAGCATTCACCTTCTGAAACTCAGCGGAGTCTTCTAGGTCGATGGATTCAGAAAATTTGGTCGCCTCCATGGCGGTCACATCTTTTCCTTCCTCATTTCTTCTGCTCCTCTTATAAGTCAAACTAGATGGACTTGAATTTTTTCTCTTCTTGCCCTTTGCAGCGAGCTCCTGGTCAGCGATCTTCTGCCTCAAGGATTCGGCCTCAGCTCTCTTCTGACGCAGCCCAGCCAAAATGACCTCGGTAGAGGCGGTCTCAGGAAGTTTGGAAGATGTTTGATCCAGTGCCTCCAGGGATTTCTGACAATTAAAAGAAATGGAAAAGTCAGGCAATTTCCATACAGGATCTGAAGTATTAGACGGATCAGAAGCAACAGAGACCGGCACAATCGAGCCCTCAGGAAGCTCAGTTTTCTTTAACGGAGATCGGGCGGTCTCATTTGAAGTGCTCACTTTTGTTAAGATTTTTGGCACTTTCTTTCCTTTCTTCGAGCTAACACTCTCTTTCTTCCCAGGAGAGTTCGATTTCGACGGAAGAGTCCTTAAGAGATCGAGCATAGTCATCTTTGCAAGAAGATCGAACCTGCCTAATTATCAAAGACCACTCAAAGATTGGAATATCTCAATGCCTTGCAGAATGGAGTTTTCAGCCGGTATTTATAGACCAAGCCGCATTAATGATGGTCGCGGTCTCAGCGGTCAAAACTTACATTTTCGAAGTTCCAGGTGCAACTTAAAAATGTGCGGGGATTATGTTTGCCCAGAAAGCCCGCGACCTCCTCTTATTGTTCAGTTTTCCCGGTCTCAGCGATCTCAATATAAGTGATCACCCAGATCGTCAGATGCCTCCTCAACCGAGATTTTCTAAGTACCAAGCGGTCAAGGCAGTGCGAGATCGCCAGCTCAAGCGGTCTGGTCGTTTTTCTTATTTTTGTTATTTGTACCCCATTTCCCTGCCCCGGCTCTCCTGTACCCCGGGCAGCCCGTAGTTTTCAGTTCTGCCCGTTTGGGCAGCCCCCTCGTCTATAAATAGAGGGGTAGGGGTACCATAAAAGCACTTTTGGCTCCGAGGCTCCAGCTTACAACCTGTGTAAGCGGTCTCATTTCTTTGTGATCGTCATTTCGTGATCGATTTCCCTTTGTCCCTGCATCTTCTGTCTTAGTAACCTGCACTTCGCAGTTTTCTCTCATCCCCTTTTAGTGTGAATTTTGGAGGTACCATTTTTGGCACCAACACAGAGAATCACATTTTTCCTTAATTATTTCATTTATTATAATTTCTCCAACATGGACCGAGCATGAAATTGAACATGAAGTGTAAGATCTTCTTATGATATGGCCCCCATAAAATTATGATAAATATATGATGACTAAATAATAGCATATACAGCATATCATATTTTTACAGTAAGGAATTTTCCTCTATTTTTAATATTTATCATCTACCGCAACTTGTAGATTTATGAAGGAACCACCAAAAATATCTACACCAAAATTATGGGAAAAATACCAAGCTCTCGTATTCATCAGAAAAGTCTACTGACTAAATTTCAGGATTTATGGAAATCATTTTCTCACTTAAATAAATACTTTAAGAAAACCTCAAATAAGATAAGTGTGAAGTAGCCTACTGATTTTAAGTCTCCAAAAATTATATAAAAATTCACAGAGCTTCCTAATGCTCTGAAATGTCCTATCACCAATTTGCACAATTTGTCAGATAGTATTGGACCCTCAATTATTTATCTTAAGCCTAAGACAAAATAAGTGTCTTGTGAATGAAGTACTAGTTAATCATTCAATTAATTACACAACAATTACCAGAGGTCCAAAATATGATTATAACGGCACTACCAAGGTTTCATCTCCATCCAAGAAATTTTGAGTATGTAATTACCTCTTATAAGAAATCTCCCTAAAGGGGTTATGCCCTAATTTAGGGGTAATAAATTCTCCTAAAATTCTCTCAAAATTCCCTAGGGAATAATTACACCCCATGAGCATATCCACTAAATCCCATGACCATTCAAGGACTTTTGACCACATGTCCTTCATAAAGTTCTATATGCACACCTAGGGATAAAACTAGGGTTCAAGAGCTTAACCACCTCCACACCACCCCAAACCACTCATGGGGGTATTTTCGGTAATCCTAAACCAGTGGCCAAGGTTTCACCTTATGGTGAGGAGATTTAACCACAATATCCCAAGATAAACACCATGCACTAATTTTGACCTAATAAGACCCAACTTGAGTTAACCAATTTCAAAACTATATCAGTCCCAATTGGGCTGAGATTTTTACCAGGGTCAGTTGGGAACCCTAAGAAGCACCCACCAAAATTTGGAGGGAATTGAAGGTCATTTGACCCAATAATTAATTAATAAATGATTTATGAAATTATCCCAAAAACTTTAGAAAAAGGTTCTCCTACAAATCCCATCTTTGAGTATGTTGTGTGGGTATATGTAACTAGCCTAGGTTTTAAATATCAAGGCCATAGCATCTACCAATAAAACGATATGCAGGAAAGAGTGACTGCCCTCCCCTAGGGACCAGTCCCACCATTTTGGCTCTACAGGGTGCTACACTGCCCCTCCTGAACTAAAACAAATTTTCACTTAACCTACACACCAAGGGATACAATATTGGTGTGGGGCACTTTTTCATCAGAGGTGGTCTAGTATTTTTAGTAATTAAAATGAAACACTGCTTAATGAGTGACAAAAAAACAATATAAACATTTAATTATATAAATGACTCTGCGCTCGATGAAATCAGAACTGCGCTCGACGAAATATGTACTGCGCTCGACGAAACATAAATAAAACTGCGTTTGACGAAATCAGAACTGCGCTCGATGAAATATGTACTACGCTCGACGAAATCATAATTAAAACTGTGTTCGACGAAATATGTACTGCGCTCGATGAAATCTATTCCGTTCGACGAACTCAACTACCAGACCGACGAATTTCTTCTACCCTTGATCGACGAATTAAATAAAATAACATAAACATTAAAATCTGCGAATAGCTGATCACAGCAGATACGACGGCTCTTAGTCATCGTCCCTGAGGGATGGACGGCGCGCGATAGCCCGAACTGGGCTTCTTTGCGGGATAATTTCCCGGCCACCTGTGCCTCTTCCCAGCCAGCCAATGCCACCACCACCTCCGTTGAGGTGGTGGCCGGCGATAGGGGGTGGTTGGCCGGCCGGAGGTGGTCGGATCGGGGTTTAGAGGAGGGGAAAAAGAGCTCATATCGAGCCCTTTCGGAAGCACAATCCGAGCCCAATTGAACTCGGATTAAGCACCAAATTATCATAAGATCTAGCACTAAGGGAGAGGAGGCGGATCGGACCTGTGTGGGCGGGGGGGTGACCCCTTTCCTGTTGAAACCGATTTCTCGACCTCTGTGGAGTTTGGGGCCCTCACCGAGATGAGGGGCGGCTAGCCCTTACTGATCCCTTAGAGAAGGTAGGCCGGAAATTAGGAAGATTGACTAAGACCTTAGTCACAGCGAGGAGGTCCCTCCACTAACCCGGAAGATCATTGAGCGCTTCCCCTCCCAAGCCAAAGCTGAGACTCGGGCACCTTGGAGAGCTCTGGAAGTGCTAACCAAAGTAAGCCTGAGGAGAGAGAAGCTGAAGTGGACCCTCTCCAGAGGTGCCCTTAAGGTCCTATTTATAGGTTTTTTGATGTGGCCTGCAAATAGCAGGATTCCGCATTTTGATTTTACTATACGCACCCCAAATGGGTCTGCGAACAGCCAAACTCCGCTGTTTGGAGAGGCTAAAGGCAGACCACTAAGGGTAAAAGGGTAATTTGACCCTATCGGCTTATGGGACAGAATCTGCGAGAACCTTCTTGTGGGGTGCTCTCGCGGGCCCTCTCGCGAGTCCTGCTCACGGTGCCTCTTCAAGGCGATCGCCCTGCGAGGACCTCGCTGGCCCCCTCCTAGCGGCATCTGCAGAGGTCCGGTCTCGCGAGGTCTGGATCTCGCGAACCCTCTTGCGAGACAGTCCCTTTGGCTTTAATGATCATAGAATACTTCGCCGACTTCTGATGATTCCGTCGAACGGGGGCATGGTCGACGAGGCCAGGGGAGTTCGACGAACACACCCGCGAGCGCTTGTCTTGCCGACCCTTCTCGCTCTCCCTTCAGCGAGCTCCGTTCCACTGCCTTCCTTAGACCGTATCCTTGTCTGGCGAATATCGGGGTTGTACACAATCCCCGCTCTTCGCGAGGACATTTGTGCTCGTGAAGAATCATCCAACCCCTGGTATTCTCCCGCTACTTGATGATCTGTCTGGAATCTTTGGTGGGACCCACCCTGTGGGCTATAAATATCATCCCGAGTCCCCAGTGGCGTGCGCCGCCACTTCTTTTCCTTTCCCTTTGCCTGATACTGTAGCTGCCTGGAGATGCCTCTTTCCGAAGAAGTCAAGGCTCGCATGAGGGCGGTGAGAGCCGGCGGGCTCCCTTCCACGACCAAGGTCCTCGCCTGGATGAATCAGCCCCCTCCCGCTCAGTCTCCAAAAGTTAGGAAGGCGAAGGCGGCTCTCCGAACCGGGGATGACTCCGCGATGTTGGATTCCTCCCCCGACGATCGCTACTACGAGAAGGTACGAGATATTCTAGTTTTGCGTCAATAAGCTTGTTTGTGATTCATACTTGCTCGCAGGATGCTTTGACGAATAAAAATACTGGGCAACCCGTTGATGGCTCTCGCAAGAGCCCGCAGGCGGACACGGACCTCGCTGGAAAAAATGTCACCGGTATGATTTTGGTCTCGCACGCAAGAATGTTTCTTGTCAATTGTCTAACCTTTTCTCCTTACTTCTTATAGTCTCGCCCCTGAAGTCACCGGCTCGCCAGACATCGCGGCCTCCGTCTCCGCCTCCGCCTCCGCTTGACAAAATCATAGATAAGCCCAGATTCCAACTCCTGACGAGCGAGGAGACCGGTGACTCTACGCCGCCAAAGATCCCTCCGACCAACAGCGCCGCCTACCCTGTCGGTCTGGTAAAATCTCTCTACCCTCACTACGGCAACATGTTTCAGGGCCATCCCTCGACTTCTCGCCCCCTGCGGGGTAAGCATTCTCGCGACCCCTTGCCCTGTGCGAACTCAAGCGCGCCATCTAATCTCTCCGCCCTATCTCGCAGAGGATCTCGAAAATCCGCCTACCGATTCTGATTTGGGCGATGATGAGATGTCCCCCCTTCAGGACCAGGTGGAGGACTTCTTAGGGGATCCGCGAGACCCCGAGATGTTGAAGCAGCGAGCCGCGGAGTTGCTGAGGAAATACGGGAGGATGTTGATGGATCTCAACATGCAGGCGAGACGGGACAGAGAAGCCGCCGAGGACAGGCACGCGGTTTTGATGGAAGAGTGTGCGAGGCTCCGACAGGCGAGACAGCGTGATCAGGATGAGAGCGCTACGATGCCGGAGGTTCATATAGCTAGGATGAGAGACTACGCCTACCTCATGGACAGGGAGGGCCGATTGGACGAGGATTACTACAACTCTAGGGTACCGCCGAGATCCGGGTCGCGGGGTGGGGGTAGGTGAAAATGGCTACCCCATGATTCTCGCTAACTGTTATGTCGTTGTGAACTTATTATTTGTAATGGGTGTCGTTGTTCTTAGACAATCTCGCTATGGCTCGTGACTCGCGTGTCGGCCACTCGTTGGCTTTTATTTCTCTTGACCATAAGCATCATTAGCTTTTTATTATTTCTCGCTCGTTGCTAGTACATCTGTTTTTATTTCCATGTTACATTGTGTTCGCGAGGACCTTCTGTTCTCGCTAAATATATCTTGCGAGATGTTGTTTGTGCTAACCCCGCAGGTCTCTCTCGCCCGAGTCCGTGATGTGATGTTTTAGCTGCTACCCGCGCCCGCCGGCGTTTGGACTTCTTCCCGCCCTTTTTCTTTGGCTATAAATAAGCGGCCATAACTGAGTCAACCACCGCATTTACTCTCGACCTTCTTCCTCCTCTGCTTCAGAGCTCTCGCTCCTTCCCGTTCTCGCTTTTCTTCCTTTTTCGCAGGTTACTAAAATGGGTGGCGACGCTAACGAGTCGGAGGGTCAGCGAAAGATCGCTAAGGCTTTCGCCAAGCACAGCTTCTTCCACTGCAATTTGACGGACGAGGAGTATCTCAGTGCGGTCGCTGATTATGTCACCCCCCCCCCCTTCGAAGCACGTCGTCCTAGCGAGAACGACGTGATCAACGCCCCGCGGGTCGAAGAATTGGCCATTCCCACCGCCCATTTCGCGGTCGGCCTGCGCCTTCCCCTGTGGCCGGAAGTTCGCCAGGTAATTGTCGTTCTCGCTCGCTTCTTGTTTTCTGTATTTCAAGTCTCGCTCGTTCTGTGAACCAACCCTGATCTTTCTCGCTGTTTGTCAGGTGCTCAAGCACTGTGGCGTTGTTCCGGGCCAGCTCACGCCTAATGCCATGGTGGTAATCACAGCGTTCGCCTGTTATCTTCATGAGGAGCGCATCGAGTTCAGCCTCGCGGTCTTTCGGAAGATGTTCTCGTTCCGCGCCTTCAAGGACGGGACGGCCTACTTTGTGGGCTCGGGTCCTAAGGTTGATGAGACCGTCAACAAATCCCACTTCTGGGCCCAGAGGTTCCTTCTCATCAAGGGGAACTTCGGCAACATCCCGATCTCGCCCGTCCAGCACGGCGAGACCACCTACCGGCCCGCTGCCCTCGGAGGCCACGACACCCTTCTCTACCAGTTCTTCTGCAAGAAGAACTTTGAGGTCGTCCATCTCCGCCGCAACCTCGACAAGCTGCTTCCCGTACTCGCCGGGGAAGGTAAAAGATCTCGCTCCATCATCGACCCCCCTTTTCTTTTTCCAGTGATTTCGTACTTATTGAAGCTTCAACTATTTTATAGGTGAGCGGGATCTTCTCCTCCATCCCCCCTACGCGAGCAATCGGAAAATAGACGCTACCCTGGCTCTCGCGACCATGGGGGCGGAGGCTTGCCGAGGCGCCGTCACTCTAGGTGAGCCCTCTTCTCGCAAGAGATTGGGAGCTTCTGGCGGTCATGCCGTTCCCCCGAAATCTCTGCCAAAGAAGAAAAGTAAGAAGAGCGGGGTCTCGCTCGCCTCCTCGAAAGGAAAGGAGCCCCGGGAGGCAGCTTTCGACGAGTTCGACCTCACCGCCCTCTCTGCAGGGGGTGAGGATGACGAGCCCTGCCAGGAGGCTCCTAGAACCTCCGTCCTGCCCATCCCCGTCAACCACTACAACTTCGGCCTCGGCCAGAGGCGTCACGATGAGACCGGCGAGCTCCTGGTCAACTGGAAACCGGAGACCAACCGGGTTGACCTCTCCACCATCCTTCCCTCCTGGGTGGAGAAGGAGACTGTCAGCGGTCACGCCTTGGACCTCTCGTTCGCTCTCTATGGGCGCGAGGATGCGGGATCTTATAAAGATGAGACCGCGAGAACCCTCACTTTCAAGAGCGCGAGGTCGCAGTTGCGCTCTGCCGAGCTCGCCCATATGACGGGGAGGCGTTGCTTACAGCTGGAGCTTTAGAACGTGGAGCTCGTGAGGGCCTATCAGGGGCTCCTTGCCGAGAACACGCAGCTGAAGGAGAAGCTGCTCGCCGCAGAGGGCAGTGTGGTGAGTTACTTAGACTTCCCCATCCTCCTTTCCTTTGGCCATTTCGCTTTTTTAATTGAACTTAATTGCAGGATGTCGAGGCCGCCGGGAGAGCCGACGCTCGCATCAAGGATTTGGAGGGCGAGGTGGCTGGGTTGAAGGCCCTAAACTGCGACCTCACCCATGCCGTCGTTCCCTCCTCACCTCGCCGTCTGAAGGAAGAGTGGCGAGCGCGAGATGAAGAAGTTCGCTTGGAGTCTACGGATTTGGCTCGCTACATCTTCCAGATGATGAAGGCGACTGGCCTCCTAACCGCCGACGCGGCCGACCTGGACCTGGAAGATATCGTCCCTGAGCTTTTCCACCCGCTTTCGCCAGTGAAGAGCAGCGACGACGAGGAGGTGTCCGCGAGCGACCAGTGAGGCTTACAGCTTGATTTTGTTCAATTTTGTTTTTTGGCTGGCGAGATCGCCGCTTTATGTAAATCGGACTTAAAATGAATGAATACATATTTTTGGCTGTGTTGTGTTCGCTCCTTTCTCTATTATTTTTTGTGTTGATATCTCGTTCTTGCTTATCTCGATGTTTACCTGTATGTAGGCCATTCCCGCAATGACTGTTCTCGCGTTTTACGTGGTTGAATAGGAGAGCGTAGGACCTTTTCGGCTGCTCTGTCCTTTCGTTATTCGCCTTAGGGTAATTACTCTTTATGTATGCATTTTTCTCTAGGTCTCGCGAGGTGTTTTCTTTTCGGCGAGAGCTCGCCTATTACCCTTCGTCGGCGACCTTTCGGCCGAGCACCGGATTCCCCAGAGTGCATATGGTTGGCCTTCATCGCTCGCCTATTATCGCGCGAGATCTCTCCTTGCCGAGCGAGCGGGCCCGACGAGCGAGAAGGATAGGGTCGGCGCCGAAACCTTGCTAACCTGATGCATTTCATCCTGACCTCATAAAGAACTCCTCTCCTTGTCCGGGAGCGGAATGGACCTGATGTCCTCCAGCATTGAAACTCATCATTTTGCCAGCCTCTCCTGAAATAAACATCTATCACCATGCCAGCCTCTCCAGAGATCAACCTGAACCCCCCCCCCCCCCCCCCCCCCCCGTCTAGTGAGAGCTCGGGAGAGGAATCGATCTGGGGCATTCCAGCATAAGAACTTGTCACCGTGCCAGTCTCTCCAGAGATCAACCTGAACCCCCCCCCCCCCCCCCCCCCCCCCCCGTCTAGTGAGAGCCCGGGAGCGGAATCGATCTGGGGCATTCCAGCATAAGAACTTGTCACCCTGCCAGCCTCTCCAGAGATCAACCTGAACCCCACGTCTAGTGAGATCCCGGGAGCGGAATCGATCTGGGGCATTCCAGCATAAGAACTTGTCACCCTGCCAGCCTCTCTAGAGATCAACCTGAACCCCCCTTCTAGTGAGATCCCGGGAGAGGAATCGATCTGGGGCATTCCAGCATAAGAACTTGTCACCCTGCCAGCCTCTCCATAGATCAACCTGAACCCCCCATCTAGTGAGAGCCCGGGAGCGGAATCGATCTGGGGCATTCCAGCATAAGAACTTGTCACCCTGCCAACCTCTCCAGAGATCAACATGAACCCCCCGTCTAGTGAGAGCCCGGGAGCGGAATCGATCTGGAGCATTCCAGCATGAGAACTTGTCACCCTGCCAGCCTCTCCAAAGATCAACCTGAACCCCCCGTCTAGTGAGAGCCCGGGAGCGGAATCGATCTGGGGCATTCCTGCATAAAAACTTGTCACCTTGCCAGCCTCTCCAGAGATCAACCTAAACCCCCCACCTATTGAGAGCCCAGGAGAGGAATCGATCTGGGGCATTCCAGCATAAGAACTTGTCACTGTGCCAGCCTTCGCATAGTAGCTATAACTACCAAGTGAGATAAAATATTCAATTAACATCATAATAAAATTTTCAAGGATAGAATCGCTTCAAATCGTCTCCACTTCTTGCTCGGCCGAGGGGTACCCCTTCCACATCTCGGAGGTGATACCCCCCTGTCTTGAGCACTTCACTTACAATGTATGGACCCTCCTAATTGGGGTTGAGCTTACCTACCGCGGCCCCTCTCCCGGACGCGTCGACCTTCTTCAAGACCAGGTCCCCTTTTTGAAAGTGTTTTACTCGGATGTGCTTGTCAAAATACCGGGCCATTCGCCGCTTGATTTCCTCCTGCCTGATGGTGGCCTGGTCCCGAAGTTCCTCCAAGAGGTCTAAGGATAGCCTTTGTTCTTCATCGTTGGCTACCAGCCACTCTTCATCCCCTTCACCTGCGACGGTCACCCTGGGGGTCTTTACTTCGAACTCAATGGGAAGGACTGCTTCGAAGCCATGGGAAAGTTTGAACGGCGTCTCCCCGGTGGCGGTGTTATGGGTAGTCCTCAGGGCCCAGAGAACAGATGGTAGTTGCTCTACCCAGTTCCCTCGGAGGTTCTCCACCTTCTTCTTCAGTAGATTGACGATTATTTTATTTGCCGCTTCTACCTGTCCGTTGCTTCGTGGGTGGTGAACCGATGCGAACCTGAGGTCAATGCCAAGCTGGGTGCAGAAGCTAACGAATTCTTCGCTGGCAAATTGCGGCCCATTGTCCATCACGATAGCCAGGGGAAGACCATGCCTGCAAATTATTTCTCCCCATACAAAATTTCTCATAACTTGAGATGTTACCTTGGTGAGCGCCTTCACTTCTTCCCATTTGGAGAAATAATCGATCATGACCAGCAAGAACCTTCTTTGGCCGCTAGCTTGAGGGAAATGGCCGACTAGGTCCAACCCCCATATGGCGAAGGGCCAGGGAGCAGTGATGGTTCGGAGTCTCTGAGCTGGGAGGAGTTGGAGTGGAGCATAGAGTTGGCACTTGGAACACCTCCTTGCGAACTCCGCCGCATCCTTGCTGAGGGTGGGCCAGAAGTAGCCTTGTCTCAACACCCTTCCTTCCAGAGTTCGGCTCCCGGAGTGACTCCCACACTCCCCGGAGTGAATTTCTTCTAGGACTCTGGGAACCTCCTCCTCTGAAACACAACGGGCAAGGAGTCCCGAGAGAGTCTTCCTGTACAGCCCTCCTGCATGCAAAGAGTAATAAGCCGACTTATACCTGAAGCATCACCTGTCTATGTCTCCTTCAGGGAACTTCCCTGATGTTAAGAAAGAGATGAAGGGATCCATCCATGAGACCCGTTGATCCACCTCCATCAGTTCTCCTTCCTCGATGGAGGGCCGGAAGAGTTCTGAAACCGTTCCTCCTGTTCGCTGGCCGAACCTGGCCAGGAGGTCCGCGGGGGTGCTTTCTTCCCTCGGCACGTGTTTGATAGAGAAAGTGCGGAATTGCCCGATGACTCCCTTGACCTTCTCCAAGTATCGCAGAAGAGTCGGGTCCTTTGCCTCGAACTCTCCCTTGACTTGGCATGCTACCACCATGGAGTCCGTCGAGACCTCCACATCTTGCACCCCTAGCTCTCGAGCTAACCGCAGGCCTGCTATCACGGCCTTGTACTCCGCTTGGTTGTTGGTAATTGGCAAATGGATGTTCAGGGCTTGCTCGATTTTTGTCCCTTGGGGACTCACTAGGATGATCCCCCCACCATAAGAGTGCTTTCCTGAGGCACCATCCACCAACATCCTCCATGCCACTGGGGGAGGCAGTTCATGTTCCCCCACCTCGGTCGTGTAGTTGGCCATGAAGTCTGCCACTGCTTGGGCCTTGATTGATGTCCTGGGTATGAACGTAATATCGAACTCGCTCAGCTCCACAGACCATTTTGCCAATCTTCCCGAGTGTTCCACCCCTTCCATGATTTTGCGAAGCGGGTGGTCTGTCACTACTCTGATGGAGTGTGCCTGAAAATAGGGCTGGAGCCTCCGCGCCGCCACCACTAATGCGAAAGCCAACTTCTCTAAGATTGGATATCGGAGCTCCGCCTTCTTCAGCACTCGGCTGAAATAGTAGATAGGGAATTGTTTTCTCCCCTCCTCCCAGACCAACACTGCACTCACTGCTTCCGACCCTTCTCCCAGGTATAGGGATAGGTCTTCTCCCGATCTCGGCCCTTGGAGTAGGGGGGTTTGGGTGAGTTGTTCTTTCAAGGCTTGAAAGGCTCCCTCGCATTCTGAAGTCCATTCAAACTTTTTGTTGCCCCTTAGTGCCTTAAAGAAGGGTGCACACTTCTCCCCCGCCTTGGAGAGGAACCTGCTGAGTCCGGCCGGCTTCCCTGTGAGACTCTGTACCTCCTTCGGGTTCCATGGTGACCCCAACTCCATTATTGCCTTGACCTTGTCTTGATTAGGTTCCACTCCTGCCGGGGTTAGCAAGTGGCCTAAGAACTTCCCCCGGCTAGCCCCGAAGACACACTTCAAGGGGTTGAGTTTCATCGTGTACTTTCGTAGAGTCCCGAACGTCTCTTCAAGGTCTCGGAGGTGAGAGCCAAGGTCCCGACTTTTCACCATGAGGTCATCAACATAGACTTCTAAATTTCTTCCTCTCTGCTTGCGGAAGACCCTATCCATCATCCTTTGGTACGTAGCACCTGCGTTCTTGAGCCTAAAGGGCATCATCTTATAGCAGTAACATCCATCCCCCGTGATGAAGGAAACATCCTTGATGTCTGAGGGATGCATGCGGATTTGATGATAACCTGGAAAAGCATCTAAGAAAGACATTACAGAGAAACCAATGGCAGAGTCAACCAGCGCGTCGATTCTAGACAGGGGGTAGCAATCTTTCAGGCTTGATTTATTAAGAAGTGAAAAGTCGATACACATGCGCCACTTACCTCCTCCCTTTTTTACCATGACTACGTTGGAGACCCATCCTGGATACTGGATCTCCGATACAAAACCTGCCTGCAGGAGTTTACCCACCTCCTCTCGAATGGGTTCTTCAAGCTTGTCCGCCACGGCCCTCCTCTTCTGACGGATGGTGCGGGTGTCGGGGTCGAGGTTGAGGCGGTGGAAAGCCACATCCGCATCGATCTCGGGAATCTCCGCGGCGCTCCAAGCGAAGACATCCACATTCTTCTGCATGTAGGACAGGATCTCGGCATGCTCCTTCGAATTGAGCTCTCCGCTGACTCGGACCTTTTCCACCACCCCGAGTCGAGTGGTGACTTCAAGTTCCACGACCTCATCCACGGCCTCCAGCCTGGATTGCTCTCCCCAAGCATTTTTCTCCTCTCCACCGCAAGCGAGCGCTTGGGCTCCTTCCTCCGTCTCTGCCCCTCCTACCATCATCAACTCTTCCGCCCCTCCTTCCTGGGCACCCTCTCCTTTCCCCTCTTCTTCTCCTCTTCCCGCCCTAGGCCTCTCAGCGACCCCTTCCTGGGCATGAACCTCTTCTCCCTCCATCCTTTCCTCGGCTCTTTTCTCTCCTCCGGCTTCTGCCGCCTCCTCCATCATTTTATCGAACTCCTCCGCTTCCCACATCCAGGTGATGGTGTTGACAGCCGTCACGTAGCACTGTCTCGCCATCTTGGGATCTCCTCGGATCCGGACCTGGACTCCACCCGCGTTGAACTGTAGACACTGGTGGAAGGTGGAAGGGACGCATCTAAACGCGCTGATGAGAGGCCGTCCGAAGATGGCGTTGTAGCTGCTTGGGGCGTCTACTATCACGAAGTGGCAGTTCCGGGACTGCCCTCCGAGGGTCACATGGAGCCCCACTCCACCTTCTACTTCCTTCCTTTCTCCTGAAAAGCCGAATAGGGGGCCATCCGAGGCCAACACCCTCTTGGATTCTACCTTCATCTCATCAAACGCCTTCTTGAAGACGACGTTGACCGAGCTACCGTTATCGACTAGAATCCGCGAGACGGTGAAGTTCTCGATGGCGGTCTGGATGACCATCGCATCGCAGAACGGGTCCTCGTAGCTTGGCATGTCCTTCTGGGAGAAAGTGATTCTCTCCGCTGGGGGTGGAGCAGTGGATGTTGAGGCCACGCTCCGCCGATAGATGGTATGGAGGCTAGCCTTGCGGGTCGCCTCCACTCCTACCCCCCCCCCCCCCCCCCCCCATGGATCACCTGATCCCTCCTCTACTCCCCACATCAACTCTGTCTTCACACCTTTCTTCCTCCACTCCTCGAGGCTCGACCTCTTTGATCCTCACCTGTTGTTGTTGCCTCGGCGCGGGCACTCGGACCCTTTTTGTTTCTATGAACTCTGGGCAGGTGGCCGTCGCGTGACCTTCCTCATCGTGGAAGTCACAATACGGCAACGCCACCTCCCCTGCTTCACCTTCCGCCACCCTATTTCTTCTCCTTCTTGCTCCCGCTTCTTCTCTCGCCTCTTCTCTCCTTCCTCTTCCCCTTCCCCTCCTGATCGCCATGGTTTGCTGAGGCGGGAGAGGCAACGGCCTCGGACCCTGCCTCCATCCCAACTGGGGGGGTCTTCCTTGACCCCCATAGAAGTTACCCCTTCCCGGGCCGTAACCTCTTCCCTGACCTTGCATTCCTTCGGCACGTTGCCTCCACTCCCCCTCCGGGGCCTTGGGCTCTTCCCTTCTCCTTACCTCTTGTTGCCTGACCTCCAGCTCACTGAGCTTTGCTAGCCTCTTGGTGAGCTCCGGATTGGCCTCCTCACTCTCAATCTCCTCCGCCACCCTCTCCATCAACTCTTCGTAGGAGACGGGGGCTTTACTCTTCAAAGCCATTTTAAAAAAGCTCTCCCTTAGCCCGACAGTGAAAGCGAGCTGGAGTGCAAATCCTGGCATCTCCTGAGTGAGCAGCACTTCCTCTTGAAACCGATCCGCATAGCGAGCCAATGACTCCTTTGGCTCCTGCTTCACTTTGAAGAGGGACTCAGCGTCTTTCTTCCTCTTCTTTGCAGTTGAGAATCGTAACAAGAAGCTCCTGCGCAAATCCTCGAAGGCGTAGATAGACCCTGTAGGGAGTTGATGGAACCAGTCCCTGGCCTTTTGTAAGATCCCCCTCCCGGAACACAAAACACGGCCGAGGGGAGTCTTATGCCCAGAACAGCCGCCTTGCGGTAGCGTCAGTACACGGGCTAACCTGTACCACAAGACTCCTATTCTGCCGGTTATTACCAATATCATTTGCCAACCCATCAATAAATTGAATATTTTCAAGAGTCCATAATTCACAAAATATAAATGTCCACAAAATATATAAATGACAGGAAGCAAAAAGAGCTCCCAAATATACAAGAATAATGTGTAGCGGAAGTCTACAACCAGAACTACAATTCCTCACAACCGTATCAGAAGGTGTTGTTGTAAAAGCTGCAACATGTCTCCAAGTCCTATCACTCTGATCTGTCCGGTACTGCTCCAGCTCGGTGTGCTCCTAAAAAAAGTGGTGTAACAACCGTTAGTCATAAAGACTAAGTGGCTTCCAATCCTCTCACCCCGGCGACTCTTAGGCACCGTGTGGGAGGAAAGAAAGAGAAGCTGCAATATAATAGTAAGTACAATATGCAGGTGACAAGGAGGAATTACTAACCTAACAGTATATATCAATAGCTAACAACATGTATATTTATACATCAAGCACCTTTCTAGCAAATCTATCATAATAAATCAAGGGACTACTATGAAACCGAGCAGTATATAAACGAGTGTCAAAGTGAGTATACACACGCGGTTATAAAAGAATCTAAGCAGCTGGGAGAGTAAACCAGAGTACTTATAAAGTAAACTAGATCAAGTAAAGAAACAACTAGAGCAGCTATGGAAGTAACCTCAACTTATGTGTGTACACACAAACACATAAGCTAAGGGATCTGGCAAGAAGTAAACTCATCGTATAAAAGAGCCCATACTAATTTCTACGATGAGGTCTCTATTTTATGCAAGTATGTTATGCCATGATGTGCAATGCAATGATGCAACTCACGCACATGACTCTGTACGTACAGACCTTTTGTAGTTCCCTCTGTTTGAGTGTGTCAACTCAGGTACCCAGTTGAGGCAAGCAGGGCAGTGGACCGGGCTGTCCACTTCTAGGCTTGTGTAACACCACCCAACCTAGACCTTGTACGCCCCTAAGAACACACAGGGTATCCGCGTACTATATGGTAAGCACCACCTCTAGCCCTCTATTCGAGTCTCCGCTCAGGTACCCAGTTGAGGAAACAGGGCAGTGGACCGGGCTATCCACTTCTAGGCTTGTGTAACACCACCCAACCTAGACCTTTGTACGCCCCTAAGAACACACAGGGTATCCGCGTACTATCTGGTAGGCACCACCTCTAGCCCTCTATTCGAGTCTCCGCTCAGGTACCCAGTTGAGGCAACAGGGCAGTGGACCGGGCTGTCCACTTCTAGGCTTGTGTAACACCACCCAACCTAGACCTTTGTACGCCCCTAAGAACACACAGGGTATCCGCGTACTACTTGATACAAACTCTTGGCTCGGAGGACTCGGCCTGTCCTCCTTATATAACATGGAACCTACCTTTTGCAGGACAACCCCAGTCCTCCCAATAGGATCTCAAGTCTACCGCTCGTCAAACTATCTCATGCCCTTAAGCAAGCAAGGGTTCCAAACCGAGTCCCTTCCCACATTAACTTAGGATGTCGACCCATCCCAATCACTAAACCAAGCCCTCAATGCTACCCGTAGGGAGTTAGCATACTCTAAGCTGTGAGACTCACAAATCCTAAGATTTCACTTCCTACGAACCTAACCTAAGGACTACTTGAGCATTATATCATGTCCTCAAAACTAAAGATCAATGACTAAGCTCTACTTTTAGTCAAGGGTTATTTCTTACTCAACCCTGTTAGATTCAACATATATATTTAAATGTTAATTCATTCTACGCCATCAATCGTTCATCACATCCGAACACTTGGGTAAAAAGAGTGGTTTTACAATGTAGTTATTCACCTAACGACACATCACGAACCGTATGATCCCCAGGTGCATATCTCGACATCGTATAAATATAATCCTCCACATTAGTGGCAACTCGCATGTCTTATAAGTCAGCATTAGTTGACTGGTATGAGTGTATAAAAGCTGATCATAACATTGATGTTTACAAGTCTCACATCATTGAAGAATCAACCACGAAGTAGACGGTTAAGTATTCTATTTCTACGAGTACAGTCAAGTCGTGTCTTACCATCATGAGAACATGTACAAACGACCTCCAGTTAGCAAGTTTTAGGTTCATTACATAATTTGCCCTAATATTTAGGTCAATAACCTCCAATGTTATATTAGAATCATAATAATAACCTTTACATATAATGTAATTAGGAGCACTGTTCAAATCACCACTTGCCTAAAGTTTCATGCACATACTTATTGTCCTAGAGCGTCACCAAATAAGTAATTAATCAAGTGGCTATATCAAAACCAAGACTTCTAAAATTCATACTATATGTCATGGTTAGCATCTTGAGCGTTTACACCAAATCTCAGTTCATTCGGAATAATCATGATAACTTTTTACGACACGATAATTTTATAACATAATATTGACAAATCACAGCAAGCCCATATCCGAAAATTATGAAATTTAAGAGGGATGTCCACATTGTCATCAAACATTTAACGACCAATTTCCAAACAGCTTCCGATAAACAAAACAAGGTAAATCACCAAAATACTATGAATTCGTGCGCCTACCTCGCCGTGCGCTAAACATATTATTTACCAACTAACTAATGTAAACTACACGGATCTAAGTGCTGATCGAACAATGTCCGGTCATCTTCTTCCTCCAGCCTGGGGCTGTGAATTGCCCGACCTGGAGACTAATAAAAACTCTCACATCGGCCACCTTATTTCTCGTCCGACCAACCAACATCACCGCCCCTTTCTCGTATGTGAGATGCATCGACGGACGGCGAATCGGTGACCAGAGGTGACCGGAATAAATAATCAGAACACAGATTTCAGTCATCCCTCCATGACTTGCTCTCAAATCAACTCAATTGAGTTCGACATCTCGCCTAATTTGATCTAAGAAAACTAGCACCAAGGGAGAGGGGAGGAAGCTCACTGAGTGTCCATGCATGCACCCCAATAGTCGCGTATACGACATTGTCCGTCATTTCCGGCACCGAATCTTGCCGAATCGGATCTCGTCGATCGTCGCCAATGTGGTTGTCTCGGTTTTTGCTTGGATGCTCATAAGAACAAAGAGATATGGAGGGGTTTTGTTCCTGGTAGAAAATGAGAGAGAGAGATATGAGAGCAAGATCTGGGAGAGTAAAATGTGAGGAATAAATCTAGAGAGAACTCACAGGAGAGTGAGAGAGAGCAAGAGCCATCGGAGAGAGAGACGGCACCGAATCTTGAGAATGGAGATGAGATCTGTAAAGATGGAGGAGATTTCGCCAGGGAAGGAGTTTGGTAGCTCGTCGGAGATAAGGAAGAGGAAGCTCGTCCATGGAAGCATGGAGGTAGGTTGTTTGGAGCTCGACCATGAAAAGGAGCTTGGAGCTCGACCATGAAAATGGCAAGCAGTTCAATCCCTTGTCGTGAGTAGGAGGTGCGCCGAAGGATGTGCTCGCCGGAGAAGAACTTTGCTGGACGGAGAAGAGGGAGGAAGGAAGAGTTATTGTCGAAGAGAGGTCGCTGGAGGGAGAGCTTCGGCCATGGAGGTTTGCCGGAGCTTGGAGGTGGAGTTCGGCCATGGCTGGAGGGCTGCTCGGAGAGGAGATCGGCTGGTGGGGAGGCTTGACGGCGCAGCTGGGAGGGGAGGGATCTGAGGTTTGTTTCTAACCTAACATATATATATATATAATTATTATTTCTATTATTAATAATGGATTCAAATGCTCGCATATCGCTCTATAGGACTCGGATTTTGTCCCGTATGGGCTCGTTACGACCGTCTCGCCGATACGCATCTATCAGAATAGACCACGATCAAATCTGAGTTCGTCTGCTCATTTTACGCTCTCCGGAGCGTTTACGGCCTAATTTACGTAAATGTCAAAAACCCTTCAAACGACGTCGGAATCACAAACAGATAGATTCGTTGAACTCGTACTATTATTACGAGTCTAACAAGACTGATTGTGGTCGATTGAGAGGTAGTTTCGCCTATTTCACCGCTTTGGATAAATATGCTATTCGCAGACCACATTATAATTTCGCCGATTCTCATCAGAATCAAGCGCGGACAGTTTCGTTGAACTCGTATAGGCTTCACGAGTCTAACAAACCTGACTGGGGTGAATTCCGAGACCGTCTGCTGTATACCGCCTTTTGAATAAATACGTTATTCGCAGATTGTGTCATTTGAGCTAACGTACGTACTATAATTCCTTCAAGGCGGTACGCCTCCTTCGAGTTTTATCGCTCAAGTTATGCTCTCCGGACGGCTCGGATTCCGATACATCAAACATCAGGACAAAGAAAGAACTGGTACTCGCCGCATTCACCGAGTGCACTTCCCTGGCTCAGGTGCAAGCCTGGCCCTCAGTACACCCCGAGCCTGAGTCAACTCGCGTGACTCAAAAATGCGCACAAGGGGTCTAGCTCGAATTGGGATGTTACAAATCCAATAAATGAAGAAATAATTTCGTCCCTGAAATATTAGATTGAGGTTATGAGGATTTTCTGGATGAGAGTAAAATATACTCATCATATTCATTCATGGGCACTTCAGCCATAATAATTTCAAGCTTATATATGCATTCTCACTTGTTGCGATTTATACATAGAAACTAGATGGCGTGCGCACTCTTGCCTTGTGAAGTCATACGAACTAATAATGACACACTATTTCAAAAATCACTACATCAGTCTAGCTGATTATGTTGTGATTTAATCTCAAGCACACAACATACAAGGGAACATTTAGCAAGGACTTGGTGTGAACGACATCAAGCAGACTATTTATTTATAAAACCACGATGCAACAGGCTACCACTACCAACATCTATCGCTGTACAGGTTCTGCAAACCAACAAGACTGTCGAGCCACCAGCTCGTTTACACCTTGCAGGACTAGATCTCAAAACACTATATCTCTATAGCAGGTGTCATCAAAAGTTGTCTTGCATCAATATCATATATGCCTACCATGAGTCGCCAACACACATCCTCGGTAATTTTATTTAATTTACAATATCATCACATTATGTACGCAAACCAGTGCATAGACACCACTGATGTGAATTTGTTAACTTAACAACCACGTTGCAAGACCTTGGCGCTAAGAGTGTTACGATTTAAACCAGTTATCCTAAATAAGTCACTTTTAAATACACCCCTTTGATCAACAATCATATACAACTCCAACTCAACAAATTTCAAGGCGTCCCCCAAAATTTGTCACGCGGTCGTCTAACCAACCATTGATCACTGAGAGGCACTACAACACTATCAAGAGGATTCAAGTTTTCACTTAACCACACCCAAGAGATTCTAATGATGGAACTCATGCTATCAGAACCCAATGACTACCACCAAGTCCTTAAGTCATCCAAGCACTTGCCAGGATCCGACTAGTGCATAGCAGCACTCGAGGACTGCCAACTCAAGTCATTACCATCACATCAGGATATCATCACATCCTTCACATAGTATTGACATCCATCTAAAACCATGCTAAGTTTTACTCAACGTTACCCACAAAGGTCCTAATTGGCACACAGCATGATGTATTCATGTCCTCCATTACCCAGTTATATGATTTATCCAGGAGTTCATGTATGAAAACTCGACAAGCTCGGTGTATATCCCAAAAGGTTTTAGATCACCATTTCTCCTTGGTCTACTTCTCCGCATAACCTTCGATCAGAGTGAAGACATAACCATCCTTTAGGTACTCACCTCTGTTATTCTGGTACGGGACTCAACGTAATCCAAAACTTGGTGTTTAACCATCCACCTTGCTTAAAATGCTCATTCATCAAGGAGTACCTAATTCTAATATCGTCGACTTGTAACGACTTAGATGAGAAAACACCATTATAGCAAGGCTAAGTGAAATAGTATACAAAGGTTTTTAACTCCCAGTGAAACCTCAGTTGGTCCATTAGCTAGGCCAATAAACGAAGAAATAGGGTTAGCCCCCATACACCTGAGTTATGTTTCTTCGACCATCAGTATGGTACATTCACCCCATGTATGCACACCGGCCCTATGGGCATGCCGTCCTCGATTAGGAGTTCTACCATATAAGCACTTGAATAACAGTTCCTGGGACCTATTAAAGTGTTATAGGCCCTCAAAGCTACCATTTTCAACAACCTTTCTAGGGGTCGACATGCTCCCGACTACAAAATGGTCACTTTCTAGACTCGCAGTCTTATTGGATGTAAACTACAGTGAGGAGCATCACAATATGGGTACGAACATCAAACTTAGAAATCTCTCACTGCCCCAATAGTAGATAATGAGCACTACTTCTAACCGCGATACTAGTCACGAATTGCTCTCACTATAAGGGGGTCTTAGCATTTAACATGTGATTTCACTATATCTACTGTTGATAATTAAAATTTATTTCCTAAAATCGTGAATCTTTCTAAAGGCAAGCATGATATTTTCGATTTATGTGTTCTGACTCTCTATATCATCATATTTATAGTAAATGGATTCATACATATAATATACATCTTCCAAATTTAGCAAGTGACTGGCTAACTTTTAACTTTTGGGAGGCAAGGGTACTTCCAATGTCATGTCATGGCATAATATTCATGTGTTTAATCATCAAGAATTCCCACCATTTATCTTTTGGTTCATAAAACAATCAAGTTCGCATTCACCTCATTTCACTTGCCATGATGATATCCTATCTCAATCCACAAATCCCCAACATGATGTTATTGCCTCAAGAATTTAAGCTTGGACAAATCTATATTTTCAATGATTCCCAAAAATCAACAATTGTTCGACTTGTGATGTTTTAACAATTTATCTTAGTGATATTACGAACCATCGTTGCAGGCTTAGAGGAAGGTATATCTATCGCTTCCTTCTAAGAGCACAAGGACCCGAGTCAGGTATTACTTTGGTCCAACCTAGATCATAGTTACACTTGCACCGAGTTCAGAATTTGTGCCGAATTTCTTTTGGGATCCAGATAGTTCCATTTAAAGGGCCTCTTACTGTAAACTTAAACCTTGTCTCATTATCGGGTTATGATATCGAGCATCTAGAAATCTACCTTGCCAAGGCAATAATATTACACACGACCCTTACTTGTTTGTATATAGCGTATAAACTCCAAAGTTACCCACAATCACCGCTAGAGATTGCTACTGACATGCTTATTCCATGATAAACATTTGAGATTTTAAATCACTTAACAAGTCATACTATCCTTGTCATCTTCATAAATCAAACGTAGTCAAATCAATGAAGTCACATTCATTTTTGGCCTTTTACTAGTCGATTTGGATCTATTAATTTTCCCTAACATCCCTTTAACATACAAGTCATTGCAAATTTCCTAACCTCCTGGGATGGTTGATCATTAAACCACTCGTACATATACAAACTTCATTATATCATCATGAGGGTACATATTTTCATCAAGTAAAAGCTATAATGTCATCAAAAGTTAAGTATAGATCGATACGGATATTTACCAAAAGGGCTAACTTACTACTTTCCTCATTTTCTTATTCACATAGTCTTAAAATAGTGCAGGGAGCAAATACTCATCCTTGAAGTACTATCATTTATTATTCTGCTAGTAAAATTCATCGATCCCAACTTGACATTAGTAGTCCACCTTGCCAAAGATGAACTAAGTTATCAAGTACCATCAATATCAATTGTTGAAAATTTGTGAAGATTCTCAAATCCCAGAGAAACCCCAGTTGGTAACACTGGCCCAATAAACGAAGAGATAAGCCCACCGTAATTCTTGGGCAGAGTCTCTTCGATCACTAACGTGGTACATCCATCCCCTATAAGCACACATCCTTAGGGCATATAATTTTCAACCTGGAGTTTCACCTCGATGATTACTGATACAATCTTTTCTTTAGGCCTTTAGATCTACCATTTACAACAACTTTTTGTTTGGGTCAACATGTGACCAAGTCAAAAGAGATGGGCTTCTTCTAAGATTAAGATTTTTATTCAACCTCTGGTATTTATCATGATAATAGCTTCACTATAATCAAGATGGAGGGTATTAAGTTATCAATTAGACTTACGAGTCTCTTACTACTCTAGTTAGTAGATTATAGGCACCAATTCTCCTCTGGATGGTTCTATTAGTTTGGGTAAGATGATGGTATCACTTAATGAATGAAGTAGGAATATCAAAGTATAAACCTTGAGCACATACTCTTGCAATAAACTCTTCCCTGAACCACTTGGGTATTCACATACCTCAACCAAGTCTATACATGAGGTCGATTCTTAGACTAGGATGCGCCACAAAATATGTTGGTAGGTCAAAATAAGGTGGTGTCCTAGTTAGGTTGGCACTCGTTCTAAGGATTAGTGGACATACTTAGAGTGAATCCCATATGGGCACACCACAGATTCCGCTGCATCAGTTTGTCCTCAAACTGAATGACCGAGCACATGTGGTGTCATGGGTTAATGGACTTCTTTATCTCAGGATCATTGCACTCTGATACCATTTGTAAGATCCCCCTCTCGGAACATAAAACACGGTCGAGGGGAGTCTTATGCCCAGAACAGACGCCTTGCGGTAGCGTCAGCACATGGGCTAACATGTACCACAAGACGCCTATTCTGCCGGCTATTACCAATATCATTTGCCAACCCATCAATAAATTGAATATTTTCAAGAGTCCATAATTCACAAAGTATAAATGTCCACAAAATATATAAATGACAGGAAGCAAAAAGAGGTCCAAATATACAAGAATAATGTATAGCGGAAGTCTACAACCAGAACTACAATCCCTCACAACCGTATCAGAAGGTGTTGTTGCAAAAGCTGCAACATGTCTCCAAGTACTATCACTCTGATCTGTCCGGTACTGCTCCAGCTGGATGTGCTCCTAAAAAAATGGTGTAACAACCGTTAGTCATAAAGACTAAGTGGCTTCCCATCCTCTCACCCCGGCGACTCTTAGGCACCGTGTGGGAGGAAAGAAAGAGAAGCCGCAATATAACAGTAAGTACAATATGCAGGTGACAAGGAGGAATTACTAACCTAACAGTATATATCAATAGCTAACAACATGTATATTTATACATCAAGCACCTTTCTAGCAAATCTATCATAATAAATCAAGCCTATAAGCAAGTTTTAGGTTCATTACATAATTTATAAGCAAATCTATCATCTGTCCCAATAAGATCTCGAGTCTAACGCTCGTCAGACTATCTCATGCCCTTAAGCAAGCAAGGGTTCCAAATCGAGTCCCTTCCCACATTAACTTAGGATGTCGACCCATCCCAATCACTAAACCAAGCCCTCAATGCTACCCGTAGGGAGTTAGCATACTCTAAGCTGTGAGACTCACAAATCCTGAGATTTCACTTCCTACGAACCTAACCTAAGGACTACTTGAGCACTATATCATGTCCTCAAAACTAAAGATCAATGACTAAGCTCTACTTTTAGTCAAGGGTTATTTCCTACTCAACCTTGTTAGATTCAACATATATATTTAAATGTTAATTAATTCTACGCCATCAATCGTTCATCACATCCGAACACTTGGGTAAAAAGAGTGGTTTTACAATGTAGTTATTCACCTAACGACACATCACGAACCGTATGATCCCCAGATGCATATCTCGGAATCGTATAAATATAATCCTCCACATTAGTGGCAACTCGCATGTCTTATAAGTCAGCATTAGTTGACTGGTATGAGTGTATAAAAGCTGATCATAACATTAATGTTTACAAGTCTCACATCATTGAAGAATCAACCATGAAGTAGACGGTTAAGTATTCTATTTCTACGAGTATAGTCAAGTTGTGTCTTACCATCATGAGAACATGTACAAACGACCTCCAGTTAGCAAGTTTTAGGTTCATTACATAATTTGTCTCAATATTTAGGTCAATCGCCTCCAATGTTATATTAGAATCATAATAATAACCTTTACATATAATGTAATTAGGAGCACTGTTCAAATCACCACTTGCCTAAAGTTTCATGCACATACTTATTGTCCTAGAGCGTCACCAAACAAGTAATTAATCAAGTGGCTATATCAAACCCAAGACTTCTAAAATTCCTACTATATGTCATGGTTAGCATCTTGAGCATTTACACCAAATCTCTGTTCATTCGGAATAATCATGATAACTTTTTATGACACGATAATTTTATAACATAATATTGACAAATCACAGCAAGCCCATATCCAAAAATTATGAAATTTAAGAGGGGTGTCCACATTGTCATGAAACATTTAACTACCAATTTCCAAACAGCTTCCGATAAACAAAACAAGGTAAATCACCAAAATACTATGAATTCGTATGCCTACCTCGCCGCGCGCTAAACATATTATTTACCAACTAACTAATGTAAACTACACGGATCTAAGTGCTGATCGAACAATGTCCGATCATCTTCTTCCTCCACCCTGGGGCTGTGAACTGCCCGACCTGGAGACTAATAAAAACTCTCACATCGGCCACCTTATTTCTCGTCCGACCAACCAACATCACCGCCCCTTTCTCGTATGTGAGATGCATCGACGGACGGCGAATCGGTGACCGGAGGTGACCGGAATAAATAATCAGAACACAGATTTCAGTCATCCCTCCATGACTTGCTCTCAAATCAACTCAATTGAGTTCGAAATCTCGCCTAATTTCATCTAAGAAAACTAGCACCAAGGGAGAGGGGAGGAAGCTCACCGAGTGTCCATGCATGCACCCCAATAGCCGCGTATGCGACATTGTTCGTCATTTCCGGCACCGAATCTTGCCGAATCGGATCTCGTCGATCGTCGCCAATGTGGTTGTCTCAGTTTTTTCTTGGATGCTCATAAGAACAAAGAAATATGGAGGGGTTTTGTTCCTGGTAGAAAATGAGAGAGAGAGAGAGATATGAGAGCAAGATCTGGGAGAGTAAAATGTGAGGAATAAATCTAGAGAGAACTCACAGGAGAGTGAGAGAGGGCAAGAGCCATCGGAGAGAGAGACGGCGCTGGATCTTGAGAATGGAGATGAGATCTGTGAAGATGGAGGAGATTTGGCCAGGGAAGGAGTTTGGTAGCTCGTCGGAGCTAAGGAAGAGGAAGCTCGGCCATGGAAGCATGGAGGTAGGTTGTTTGGAGCTCGACCATTAAAAGGAGCTTGGAGCTCGGCCATGAAAATGGCAAGCAGTTCAAGCCCTTGTCGTGAGTAGGAGGTGCGCCGAAGGATGTGCTCGCCGGAGAAGAACTTTGCTGGAGGGAGAAGAGGGAGGAAGGAAGAGTTGTCGTCGAAGAGAGGTCGCTGGAGGGAGAGCTTCGGCCATGGAGGTTTGCCGGAGCTTGGAGGTGGAGTTCGGCCATGGCTAGAGGGCTGCTCGGAGAGGAGCTCGCCGGAGAAGGAGGGCACGGCGGGGATCTCGCCGGAAATGGAAGAGGAGAGGAGATCAGATGGAGGTGAGGCTTGACGGTGCAGCTGGGAGGGGAGGGATCGGGGGTTTGTTTCTAACCTAACATATATATATAATATATATTAATTATTATTATTATTATTATTATTTCTATTATTAATAATGGATTCAAATGCTCGTATATCGCTCTATAAGAATCGTATTTTGTCCCGTACGGGCTCGTTACGACCGTCTCGCCGATACGCATCTATCGGAATAGACCACGATCAAATCCGAGTTCGTCTGCTCATTTTACGCTCTCCGGAGCGTTTACGGCCTAATTTACGTAAATGTCAAAAACCCTTCAAACGACGTCGGAATCGCAAACGGATAGATTCGTTGAACTCGTACTATTATTACGAGTCTAACAAGACTTATTGTGGTCGATTGAGAGGTAGTTTCGCCTATTTCACCGCTTTGGATAAATATGCTATTCGCAGACCACATTATAATTTCGCTGATTCTCATCAGAATCGAGCGCGGACAGTTTCGTTGAACTCGTATAGGCTTCACGAGTCTAACAAACCTGGCTGGGGTGAATTCCGAGACCGTCTGCTGTATACCTTCTTTTGAATAAATACGTTATTCGCAGACCGTGTCATTTGAGCTAACGTACGTACTATAATTCCTTCAAGGCGGTACACCTCCTTCGAGTTTTATCGCTCAAGTTATGCTCTCTGGACGGCTCGGATACCGATACAGCAAACATCGGGACCAAGATTAGAACTGGTACTCGCCGCATTCGCCGAGTGCACTTCCCCAGCTCAGGTGCAAGCCTGGCCCTCAGTACACCCCGAGCCCGAGTCAACTCGCGTGACTCAAAAACGCGCACAAGGGGTCTAGCTCGAATCGGGATGTTACACCTTTTCTTTAAGAGTGACGGCGAAGAGCCGACACTTGAAAGCGTCCGACATCGGCCTGATGGAGACCGAGTCCTCAAAAGACTGGAGATGTTGGACAGGGTCGTCCCTGCCGTTGTAGTACACCCTGTCCCACTCTCCGAACCCTGTCGAGACAGGTGTAGAAAGTACCAACTCGCAAAAGGGACTTCCCCCTTCTGCTACCCGTTCTTGCTCCGCTCGCCCCCAAGCCCTCTCGCAAGAATCGAGCTCGCGGGGACTGCGCTCGCGATAACAGCATTCGCCTGGACCACTCCCACAGTTACTGCATCCTCTGGGCGCTCGCTTCCCCGCGCCGCGCTCGCCGGCACAGAGCTCACCGGGCTGGCGAACAACACTCGCCCCTCCAAGTCCTGCGCTGAACTTCCTGCAACTTCCTTCCCGGCCCTCCCCCACCCCCGGGGCGTTCTCGCCAACCGCTGCTGGGGGAGGGGTCGCCTGGGGTGCCGGGGTCACGAACTCGCTTCGCAGTACCGCGACCGCGAGCCCGAAGGTGTCAAGCACCTGAAGTCCGCGAACATCCTCGGCGTCACCACCTGTGGTGACTCGCTGAACCCCTCGCCTTGATCCTCGCCTCCCGTCATATCTGCTCTTCGGAACTTTCTTGGACCAGCCACGGTCCGCGCTCACCGCACCAAAATGCTGAAACCGATTTCTCGGCCTCTGTGGAGTTCAGGGCCCTCACCGAGATGAGGGGAGGCTAGCCCTTACTGATCCCTTAGAGAAGGTAGGCTGGAAACTAGGAAGATTGACTAAGACCTTAGTCACAGCGAGGAGGTTCCTCCACTAACCCGGAAGATTGTTGAGCGCTTCCCCTCCCAAGCCAAAGCTGAGACTCGGGCACCTTGGAGAGCTCTGGAAGTGCTAACCAAAGTAAGCCTGAGGAGAGAGAAGCTGAAGTGGACCCTCTCCAAAGGTGCCCTTAAGGTCCTATTTATAGGTTTTCTGATGTGGCCTGCAAATAACAGGATTCCGCCTTTTGATTTTACTATACGCACCCCAAATGGGTCTGCGAACAGCCAAACTCTGCTGTTTGGAGAGGCTAAAGGCAGACCACTAAGGGTAAATGGGTAATTTGACCCTATCGGCTTATGGGCCAGAAATTGCGAGAACCTTCCTGTGGGGTGATCTCGCGGGCCCTCTCGCGAGTCCTGCTCGTGGTGCCTCTTCAAGGCGATCGCCCTGCGAGGACCTCGCTGGCCCCCTCCTAGCGGCATCTGCCGACGTTCGGTCTCGCGAGGTCTGGATCTCGCGACCCCTCTTGCGAGACCGCCCCTTTGGCTTTAATGAGCATAGAACACTTCGCAGACTTCTGATGATTCCGTCGAACGGGGGTATGGTCGACGAGGCCAGGGGAGTTCGACGAACACACCCGCGAGCGCTTGTCTCGCCGACCCTTCTCGCTCGCCCTTCAGCGAGCTCCGTTCCACTGCCTTCCTTAGACCGTCTCCTTGCCTGGCAAATATCGGGGTTGTACATTGCCGATTTCCTGTTGGTCATGGCCGACCTTGAAGCTTTGGCACCTTTGCAATCTCCTATCCAGATGGGCCGACTCCTTCAGTTAGGTGGGGAAAAATGCTCCCCTCAGTCTAGTGATGAATATAGGGGGTTCAATTGGGGAGGGGAGGAGGTGTAACCAACAATTGCCATGAAGGCCATTAATGGCCATTTTTTGCCATGGAGAAAACCTCCCCATTCAGCCCCCAAGTGGGCTGGAAAACCTCTCAAACTTCTGGTAACGGCCAAAGGGAATGAATCCCCATTAATGGGGAGATCAATTGGCCTCCCTTGGCCATGAATGCCATTAATCCTCCTTTTCTCTCTCTTCAAATTGGGGAAAACTCCTAATTTCTCTCTCCTAGTCACCATTTACAGAAATTGAGTGGTAACTCCTGGTAATTATCATCCTCCTAAGCTAATGGGCTACTCCAATTAGGCCTAGCCCAGGTGGATTGGGCTTGAGTTAGCCTTTTCCCTTCTTTTTGGGCAAGGTTGACCAAGTGTAGACTTGAGGTGTTGACTTGGTCAACTGATGGGTTGACTGGTCCAAGTGGTGTGTCTTAAGTCCCTTGACACCACCCAAAGTTGGTTGAGTCATGGTGGTGCCCCGATCCGGCCAATTTATCCAAAAGGTGTTGGTTTGACCAAAACAGGGCTATAGTTGAGTTTAGTCAAAATGGCCAAATTGGTGGGCCCATGGTGCGGATTTTTGGTCCATTGGGTCCCTACTATCCTTATGAGGGTATGGTCAAGGTAAATTTGGCATGATGGAGGTCAATTGACCCTAATTAGGCTACTTTGACCGATTTGGGGTTAGGGTTGACTTTGGTCAATTTGACCTCTTAGGTTGACCCCAATGGGTCCTTAGTGCTCTAAGGGGACCCCTAAAGGGTTAGGTATGCTATGATGGGGTCAAAGGGTTAAGGTGAGACCCTAAAGTCCAACCCTAAGCTTGGTAATTAGAAATTGCTATTTGCAGACCAAGGTGGTTTTCATCTTCTTTCCTAAGCTTTTATGCTCCCTTTGTGCTTCCTATGATTTTGTCATGCCCTAGTCATGACAAAACCATCCTAGGGGTCTAGATATTTGGGGGATATTATAAGGGTCCTAGGGCATATCCACCTCTACACCACCCCATATTACTCATGAAGGTGTTTTAGGTGATCTTAAACTAGTGGCCAAGGTTTCAACTCATGGTGATGAGTTCTGACCACCATACCCCAAGATAAACACCATGCCCTAACTTTGACCCAATTTGACCTGACTTGGGTTGACAAATTACCCAACCAAATCAGTCCCAATTGGGCTGAGATTTTTACCAGAGTCATGTGATAACCCTAAGAAGTACCCACCAAAATTTGGAGGGCATTGGAGGTCATTTGACCCAATAATTAATTAATATTTGATTTATGTGTTGGACATGTGTGTCACATCCCTTTGTTTGAGAATAACAAATCCCAAATTGTATTTGATCTTGTATTTTGTGTGTTTAGAGTATGCAGGAACTATATGTGCAATACTTCATAGGGATAAAACAGATTGGAGATGATTCTCTGGAATATGTGCTAACACTCGCGTTAGTAGTTAACGCCCAGCATTATTAACCGCTGAGAAGAAACCGCTGAGACGAAAACCACTGAGAAGAAAACTGCTGAGACAAAAATAGCTGAGAAGGAAACTGCGTTAGACGAATTGAACCTGCGTTCGACGAACTCTGAAGGCGCTCGACGAAACCTGAAGTAAGCTGCGTTCGACGAACGAGGAGTTCCGTTCGACGAATTTCCTGCGCTCGACAAGCTGCGTTCGACGAACGAGGAGTTCCGTTCGACGAAATTTCTTGCGCTCGACGAACCTGCGCTCGACAAGCTGCGTTCGATGAACGAGGAGTTCCGTTCGACGAACTTGAAGTTTCGTTCGACGAAATTGCTTCCGTTCGACGAAAGCTTGGTCTGACACGATCCCGGCGGTTTGCACGATCCTGACGGTTGCGGTTCTTCCGTTCGACGAAGTGTGCATTCGACGAAGGCGTGTTCGACGAAATCAGTCCCGTTTGGCGAAATTGGTTCTGTCACGCTCTCAACTTTATGCACGATGTCAGCAACTGCCGTACACGATTCACTAACGTCGGGAAGTATCCTTAACGCACGCGTTAGCTCCAGTGGTTATTTAAAGATATAATTTCATTGTTGCTGGGAGGGGCTGGAAGTATTATTGAAGCATCAATTCCAAAAATTTGAGAGAGCTTCCAGAAAGCATACTTGCGCCAAAACTCCATTATTGTTTATGCTACCGAAGAAGGATCTCCCACAAAAAGCTTAAGGAAAATTCTGGAGGAGGACTACGTCACACTACATCCGAAGGACGATCGCTTCGACATTGCTTATACTACAGTGATCCTTCATCTCCGACTTCAGAAGATCTCATATAGGGAGTTTTATTATTGTTGTCTTTATTTTCATTCCATATTTTTTGTAATCGTTTAGTTAATTCGCCTTGTGTTGGCGACTAGGTCTGGGTAGGACTTAGGGGGGAATTCGCCTTGTGTTGGCGACTAGTTCTAGGTGATTAGATCTAGGGGAGCTCGAGGCCATATTCGGGGAAGGATTGGCTAGAGCGGCTTGAGGCCTTATCCGGGGAAGGATTGGCTAAAACCAACCGGTTTGTGGGGATACAAGTCGGTATAGAAAAGGAAAAGATATTTACATTTGTATGCCTCCGATTTCTAGCGATATTGAAATCAAATTTATGTAAACACGTTTTTTCATATAATACAATCATGTCTCTTTTTGTGTTTACTTGATTTCTATCTTTTAGCATAATCTCTACTATATTGGTTACAATGTTTTCAATTCGTATCACTTTATCTAAATTGTGTATTTCAATCTCTTTCATCATAAAACAATTTAGCACTTGTTTCTAAATCTTAAATTGCAAATTACAATATTCTCTTTCATTAACTAAATTGTTATTTTGCCTTCTCCTATTATAAAACAATTTAGTAATTTTCATAACATTTTTAAAAAGAATTTTATTCCCTTATTCACCCCCCCCCCCCCCCCCCTCTGAGGGCGCCGTAAGATCCAACATGTGGTATCAGAGCCAGGTTATTCCAATACGACTTCACAACCGGGAATAATGGTGCTTCATGATCTCGCATCTTCTAGAGGGGATAATTTTTATGAAAATGAAAAATCATTATGTCCACCATTATTTATGGGTGAAAATTATAATGGGTGGAAAATTCTTATGGAAAAATTTCTTAAATCTTTGGATATTAAAGTATGGAATATTACAATTACAATGCCCCCAAGTATTTTGAATAAAAATGAAATGTTTTTAAATGCCAAATCTATGAATAGTCTATATTGTGCTCTAGATCAAAATATTTTCAAACTTATTTATACGCTCCCTACTGCTTTTGAAGTTTGGAAATTTCTTGAGAATACTTATAGTCTTCCTTCCACAGATGATGAACAAGAGGAATTCCTTATGGATCCAAGAGAAGAAATCGACGAGGACTCATTCTTGGAGGAAGATCAATCAAAGAGAGAAACAATATTGGACTCATTTTTTGGCAACACATCAAGCAAAAGAGAAGACGAAAATTCAACTATGGAAGAGGAATGCAAAGAAGATGTCAAAGGAACCCTTGGTTCAAATCTTGTCTCATCCCATAGCAATGTAAGAAAATCAAAAACTTCTCTTTTTGTAACAAATTCTATTTCTACATCTCGTATGCTTAAAATTGCTAAACGTAAAATTTTAAAGTTGAAATTTACTAATTCCAAATTACGTTTAGAAAATAAATCTTTAAAAGCAAACGATAAAGTAGAATCAAATATTGATGTGTTAAATTCTCTTTCATTCTCTTTAGTTAAAATTGTTATTCCTTATTTAGATTGCAATCTATTAAAAGAAAAATTCAAGGATATTGAAAAAGGGCTCTTAGTTTCTAAAAGGCATAATGAAAAATTGATAATTGAAAATGATACTTTAACTTCTAAGTTAAGACAATTAAAATCTTTTGTTGAAAAAGTTCTAATTTCGGGTAATGACTTTCATCGTAAGATTTTGAATAAAAATAAATTAACTTACAAAATCATTTCTAAAAAGGATCATTTTCATACATCAACTAAAAAGGAGTTTAGTTTCAAAAAGGATTATGACCCTCACAAAATTCTAAAGAGTCACTATTATAAGTCTCAATATATTTTCAATCATGACTCATATTTAAAAACTCCTTTTCATGAAAATCAAACTATAAAATATTATACTTCATATTATAAGAGTATGTCTATAAGAAAGAGTGGAAATGAAAATCATCAAAATAAGAATCAATCTTTTATAACATATTGTAACCCACTCTTTCAACAATCTATTCTAAAGAAAGACAATCACTCTTATAAACTTTCAAAGAATCCATATAATAAAATTCATTATGATTATCAACATCAAGCTATTTTGAAAAATAATTTGAATAAACATAAACCCCCAATGAATTATTTTTCAAACAACTATCTTCATATAAAGATGTCACATAATCATTATATGGATTTAAGTGATAAACAATCAATGTATGAATGGAGACCCATAAAGAAAAATGACATATCTTCTTTAATTGAAAATGCTCATTCATCATTATCTTCCCAAAAGCCACCACGATGTATTTGGGTACCCAAAGGAACCATCCCACTTGGTCACCTTTGGATACCTAAATTTCTTATTCATTAATATCCATTCATTTAGATGAAGTAGAAACAATTAAACATGAAATATCAATACTCTACTTCATGATGTGCTTTATTTCCTTTTCTTTTGTTTATTTTGTATTTTTTATCCAAAATGTTTTTGGTCTCTTTATATTTCATGGGATATGACTTACATATTTTAAGCCTTATATTTAACAAATCAAATTGAATTAAAATTGAACATTAATTCATATATTTTTCAAAGTGACCTATCTCTAATCTTCCTAGTTCATTATCCTTTTAAATCATTTACCCTTAATTGTCTTGAATTATAATGATAAATTGAATATTGAAATTATTATCAAGACTATTGAAATTATTTTAAAGATTGGATTTAAATGGTTTATTAAAGGGCTTAAACTAAAAATTAAAATGCGCAATGTTTTTGATTCTTTTCTATTTTTGTTTGCTATATATGATAGCCCTTATAATGAAGAATATTATCTAGAAAAATTGAAAACAAAAATTCATCTAAACGCATGTTAATCTTTCAAAAATGCGAGTTTACGATCAAAACTTCAAACAGCCATATCTTTTGATCCGCTTGTCCAATTTTTGCGTTTAATATATTTTCAGAAAAAGCACAGAAATCTCCATCCAGCGGCAAACTAGACTTGCCCATTTGAGTTCATTTGGTGCTGTCAATTTGCCCAATTTCAACTCCAGTTTAGAAGCTATCTTAGTTTGCTTGATTCGTAAATTTCTGTATTTATGGATTTTTCATCACATAATATCCTTAGTATAAATTGTTTCATATATTAACTTAGATATTATGTGTGTGATGTGTGTCACCATTGTTTGCATGTAAGTTAGACCTTAAAATCATCTTGTATCATTAAGATCAAATCAAAAGTTTAATCATTTCATTCTAGGTCTAAAGAAAATTAATTTGAAAACTTCTCATATTACATGCAACATTATCTCCATTAATCCTATGTAATAACATTGCATTCGAACTCATAATCCTAGCATCACTTCTTGGTCTATGCTTATATACTTATGTTAGGTATAACATTTACAATGTTATTCAAATTTCATGATAACTATGTGATTTAAAATCATAAATAGAATACTAAAATTTCAACAAACACATAGTTTATGGTTTGATCATTAGTATATACATCATGAAACTATATATTATCATGCAAAACCAAAGATCAATAAATTCAATTATTGAATGCAATTTTATTTCAAAACTATATATTTGTGATCTTTGTCTTTGATATGATAGCATGATCATCATTTTCGAGACTTACAATTCAAACATGCTCATTCATGACACTTCTTCTCATGAGTATTGGATTCTAATGTTTTATCTATACTACTCTTTATATAAGAAGTGCACTAGATAACCTAGCATGATCTCTACAATGTTTTGGTATCTCATAAACTTAAAACTAAGTAACATTGTAGTATAATCTCTCTTTGATATGTTCATTTCATGCTTGGTATCTTTATAAAAAACTTTGAGATTTCAAAAAGGTTAAAACATCTTTCAATTTTGAACTAAAACTCATATTTTTACTTATGCTTTTCATGCTTACAAAAAGATGTTTCTTATTATCTTCCGCTTGCTTACAACTCTTATCTTTTTATTTGAAATCTCTTATATATATTATGCTTAAAATCTTTATCATTATCTATATTACAAAAGCTCGATCATGCTTTATCATTTATAAGAAATGCCTCCTTACTACCCTCACCCTACCTTTCTATTGATAATACCAAAAGGGGGAGATTAATTTCAGAAATCTATATAGGAGAAATATAGAAGAATACGGGGAGAGTAGTTCATGTAATCGATCATTTAGGGGGAGTAAAACATAAATTGCATTTATGTAGGGGGAGCATTAAGATAGGGAGAGTATGCACATTATCATGCATTTTCATGCATTTCAAATACTATAGTTGCACTTTAATGATTTCTTACTAAGAGGATTTGTTATTATCAAAAGGGGGAGATTGTTGGACATGTGTGTCACATCCCTTTGTTTGAGAATAACAAATCCCAAATTGTATTTGATCTTGTATTTTGTGTGTTTAGAGTATGCAGGAACTATAGGTGCAATACTCCATAGGTATAAAACAGATTGGAGATGATTCTCTGGAATATGTGCTAACGCTCGCGTTAGTAGTTAACGGCCAGCGTTATCAACCGCTGAGAAGAAAACCGCTGAGACAAAAACTGCTGAGAAGAAAACCGCTGAGACAAAAACCGCTGAGAAGGAAAGTGCGTTCGACGAATTGAACCTGCGTTCGATGAACTCTGAAGGCGCTCGAGAAAACCTGAAGGAAGCTGCGTTCGACGAATGAGGAGTTCCGTTCGACGAATTTCCTGTGCTCGACGAACTTGCGCTCGACAAGCTGCGTTGGACAAACGAGGAGTTCCGTTCGACGAAATTTCCTGCACTTAACGAACCTGTGCTCGACAAGCTGTGTTCGATGAACGAGGAGTTCCGTTCGACAAACTGAGCCTGCGCTCGACGACATTGCGCCCGACAACTGCGTTCGACGAACTTGAAGTTCTGTTCGATGAAATTTCTTCCGTTCGACGAAAGTTTGGTCTGACACGATCCCGGCGGTTTGCACAATCCTGACGGTTGTGGTTCTTCCTTTCGATGAAGCGTGCGTTTGACGAAGGCGTGTTCGACAAAATCAGTCCCATTTGACGAAATTGGTTCTGTCACGCTCCCGACTTTATGCACGATGTCAGCAACTGTCGTACACGATTTACTAACGCCGGGCGGTAGCCTTAACGCACGCGTTAGCTCGAGTGGTTATTTAAAGACATAATTTCGTTGTTGCTGGGAGGGGGCTGGAAGTATTATTGAAGCATCAATTCCAGAAATTTGAGAGAGCTTCTATAAAGCATACTTGCGCCAAAAATCCATTATTGTTTATGCTACCGAAGAAGGATCTCCACAAAAAGCTTAAGGAGAATTCTGGAGGAGGACTACGTCACGCTACATCCGAAGGACGGTCGCTTCGACCTCGCTTATACTACAGCGATCCTTCATCTCCAACTTCAGAAGATATCATATAGGGAGTTTTATTATTGTTATTCTTTATTTTCATTCCATATTTTTTGTAATCATTTAGTTAATTCGCCTTGTGTTGGCGACTAGGTCTGGGTAGGACTTAGGGGGGAATTCGCCTTGTGTTGGCGACTAGTTCTAGGTGATTAGATCTAGGGGCTCGAGGCCATATCCGGAGAAGGATTGGCTAGAGCGGGTTGAGGCCTTATCCGGGGAAGGATAGGCTAAAGCCAACCGGTTTGTGGGGATACAAGTCGGTATAGAAAAGGAAAAGATATTTACATTTGTACACCTCTGATTTCTAGTGATATTGAGATCAAATTTATGTAAACACATTTTTTCATATAACACAATTATGTCTCTTTTTGTGTTTACATGATTTCTATCTTTTGGCATAATCTCTACTATATTGGTTACAAAGTTTTCAATTCGTATCGCTTTATTTAAATTGTGTATTTCAATCTCTTTCATCATAAAACAATTTATCACTTGTTTCTAAATCTTAAATTGTAAATTACAATATTCTCTTTCTTTAACTAAATTGTTATTTTGCCTTCTCCTATTATAAAACAATTTAGTAATTTTCATAACATTTTTAAAAAGAATTTTATTCCCTTATTCACCCCCCCCCCCCCCTCCCCCCCTCTAAGGGCGTCGTAAGATCCAACATTATGAAATTATTACAAAAACCTTATAAAAATGTTCTCTTAAAATTCCCATTTTTGGATATGATATGTGTGTAGGTGTAAATAGCCTATGTTTCAATTTTCAAGTCAATCCCATAACCCAATCCAAAGTTATTCAAGATATGGTGGTTGTCCTACACTAGGGACCAGTCCCACCAAAATGGACCTATAGGGAGATACAGAACTCCTTCTGGGGTGAAATTAATTTTAAAATAAACTAGACTCCAAGGGCTACAACATTGGTGTTGACCACTTTTTCTGTAGAGGGCCCTAAGTATTTTCTATAATTATTTCTAACTACAGACAGTAATAAGAAAAAAATTATTATAAAATACAAGTCTCTGCGCTCGACGAAATCCTATCTGCGTTCGACGAATTCTGTTCTGCGTTCGACGAACGTCGTGCTTCAGTGCGTTCGACGAATTATGCTCTGCGATCGACGAACTATGTTTTGCGTTCGACGAACGCCGTGCATCAGTGCGTTTGACGAATTATGATCTGCGTTCGACGAACGTCGTGCTTCAGTTCGTTCGATGAATTACTTTTAGTTCAGCGAATTAACTCCGTTCGATGAACTCCGGGTTCGACGAACTCAACTATTATTTTGGTGAATTAATTCCATTCGACGAACTCTGGGGTCAGTTCGCGAACTCAAAATCAGTTTGATGAACACCAGAGTGTGTTCGACGAAAGAATTCCATTCGACGAACTCCGGGTTCCGTTCGAAGAACTCAATTATTAGTTCAGTGAATTTCTTCTACTCAGGTCGACGAATTAATTAAATAAGAATATAACATAATCATTTACTCCGGATTCAAAATGAAATAACATTATAACATATAACATAATCACGTAAATCTTGTTGATCATGGCAAATCCGACGGTTCTTGGTCATCGTCCCCGATGGATGGACGGCGCGCGACAGCCCATTTTGGGATTCTTTGCGGGAAGATTTCCCATCCACCTGTGCCGCTTCCCGGCCAGCCAACGCCACCACCACCTCCGTTGAGGTGGTAGCCGGCGATAGGGGGTGGTTGGCCGGCCGGAGGTGGTCAGAGTAAGAGTTTTGAGGAGGGGAAAGAGAGCTCAAACTGAGCCCTTTTGGAAGCACGATCCGAGCCCAATTGAGCACGGATCAAGCCCCGAATTTTGAAAAGATCTAGCACTAAGGGAGAGGAGGCGGATCGGACCTGTGTGGAGGGGTGACTCCTTGCCGATTTCCTGTTGGCCATGGCCGACCTGGAAGCTTTGGCATTGTTGCAATCTCCTATCCAGATGGGTCGACTCCTTCAGTTAGGTGGGGGGAAATGTTCCCCTCAGTCTAGTGATGGATATAAGAGGCTTAATTGGGGAGGGGAGGAGGTGTAACCTCTGATTGCCATGAAGGCCATTAAAGGTGATTTTCAGTTTCTTATGGGAGGAAATGAATTGGTCATCAATTAGGCCGGAAAAAGGGCTGAAAACTTCTCCTCTCCTCAAGGGTAGATGAATGGTGCCATAAATTGGGTTTAATTGGCCATGAAAGTCATTCTCCTCCTCTTCCTCTCTCCGCCATTTTTAGGGGAAATGGAACTTTCTCTCTCCTGGGCGAAATCCATCAAATTGAATGGCCAACTCAGCACATTCAATCCCCATTCGGTGGTGGACCACACGAATTGGTTCTAGCTCAAGTGTGTTGGGTTCAATTTGGGTAAAGTAGGTCATTTTGACCTAAATTTAGGCTAAGGTTGACTTTGGTCAAATTGACCACCAGAATGGGTGGGTTGTGACCCATTTGACTCCCATGTGAGTTAGGAAGGCTTAGGTGGAGTCAATTTGGCACGGTGTGGGTGAATTGCCCCTTAATATGGCACTTTGACCAAATTAGGGCTAGAGTTAACTTAGGGTTAATTGGCCAATTTAGAGGTCCCATGCTGGGGCTTTTTGGTCCATTAGGTTCCTAGTAACCCTATAAGGGTAGGGGCAGGGTGAATTTGGCATGGTGGAGGCCAATTGACCCTAATTGAGTTAGTTTGACCAATTTAGGGTTAAGGTTGACTTTAGCCAAATTGGCCTCTTTGGTTTACCCCAGTGGGTCCTTAGTGCTCTAAGGGGACCCATAAAGGGTTAGGTATGCTATGGTGGGGGTAAAAGGGTCAAGGTGAGGCCCTTAAGTCCAACCACATGCTTGTTAATTAAAAATTGCTATTTGCAGACCACTAGTGGTTTCCTTCTTCTTTGCTAAGGCCAAGTGGTCTCTTCAAGCTTCCTAAGGTTTTGTCATGACCTAGTCATGAAAAAACTACTCTAGGCGTCTAGTTATTTGGGGGATGTTACAAATCCGAATAAACAAAAAATAATAATTTCGTCCCTGAAATTCAGGTTAGGTCTGCGGGGCTTCTGCCGCAAGTGCAGGAATGTAACATCCCCTAAGAATGGAAGTTATTCCTGACTCAAAAAGCACTGACTATCTCTGCTACATCAATTCTAGAGGCTCCCTGATAAGCTTCTCATGTCCATGATTTCTCCATAGGACCTTGATCAGCGGGACCTTCTTGCGCCGCAAGACCCGCATCTTCGTGCCATCTAACCAGACCGGCTCCCGGTGAATCAATCAATCGGAGGCTACCGGGCCATCTATAGTAGAAATTTGCTTCTCCGGCTGTAGTAGAGCTCTCCTATAGGAGGAGACATGGAAGACGTCGTGCAATCCTGCTAACTCCGGCGGCAACTCCAGTCTATAAGCCAACGGGGTAATCCATTCCAGGATCCTGTAGAGCCCCATCTATCTCTGACTGAGCTTCTTCCGCCTGCAAACCCGCAAGACTCCCTGCATCGTACGTATCTTCTGGAACACCCGGTCTCCAACCTGGAACTCGACTTGACGATACCACGCATCGTAATACCTGACCTGGCAACTCTGGTCCCTAATACCCTAACTCAAATCAGTTGCACCTGGGTATCTATGTCCTCCATAAATTCTGAGCCGAGTGCCTTGGGATCCTCATCCTGGGTCCAAGATGGTGTAATTCTATGCCTCTATCCCTCTGATGGTGGAAAGCTATGTTGAATGTCAACCAAGAGCCCAGATAAGCCTGGACTGATCTTCACTTTTGGACATAACCCATTCATCCCGATCCGACACGATCGTCCTGGTTACACCACGATAATGGACAAACATCTCGTCAAATCCCATCTAACACCAATGGGAGCGTCCTTCCATCCTGAGTTGACCCTAGCTACCTTGGTCAGTCTATCCTCGATGTTCCAAATAAACTTATGCCCGGAGTGGGGATGTGGTAACCTGTGTATGAAATCCATAATTGTATCTTCGAGCTTCCACTCTAACACAGGCAGTGACTGTGGTAGTTCTCAAAGACTCTTGCACTTGGTCTTCACCAGTCGCCAAACCTGACCGTGCATCACAAACCTACGACGTATTTAGTTATTTCGGGAAGCTACATGTTCCGGGAAAACACCATTTCTTCGGTGACTAAAGCTCTTGTTTGTACGGGTAGACAACATCTCTATTAAAGTTTCTCTACACGTTCAGATTCTTATTCCTTCAAGTACGTCCGAGTACTCAAACAACTCAACTCTACAACTTATCCAGTTCTTACCATTGATGGAACTGATCAGATCGTCAAGCGTCCCAATTATCCTCAAAATTTACGGGGTGCACTTGTGAATCTTATGAACATATGTTAAACAAACAACACTAGTATCAATGTTTATAAGATGACTCCCGATCACTTTCTATGTGGAGTTTGATTCATAAGGTATACGGGTAAAATCTTTTGAAACCTTAAGATTTTTCACAAGTCAATTTCATCACGGAAATATCATCACGTTTATTTTACCAAAATCCTATCACTTCCACATATGCTAATCTTGATCACTTTCGGATGATCCAAAGTAAGATAAACTTAGATCGTTCTTATCATAGTAAACTCAAACACTATATTCTAATTCCAAATAGTCATCGTCTAAGATCTTTGGTTATTCATCATCATAGCTCCCAAGTTATAAGGGCTATTATTGTAATTAAAATTTTCAACCATGATAGGGCGTGATTTTTAACAAATCATATGTTAATCACTTCCGAAAGCCCCAAACTACCAGAACTTTCAAATATAACTAAAGCTTGCACGACCTAATTTCAGTTCCCAACTTCCAGAAAGGCATCTACATCCCTAAGTGACTAAACCTAGCAACTTTACATTTCTAATGTTTCAACTAAGGTCAAGTCGTTGCTCGATCTACGATGTCCTTCCATTGTCCTGGTAATACTTCAGATCATCATTCCAGGCCTACTGTTACACCATCTCATCTTTGCCCGAGTAACATCGAATATGATCAACTTCAAAATCATTATTTTCACGAGGCAACACTTTCTAAATTATGTCTAAGGGAAACCCAAGTCAGTCAATAATTTACCCAATAAACAAAAGGTAAGCCCCAATAAACAAAAGATAAGCCTCTATCTATTGTGGGCTAAGTATCTTCGATATCATTATGTTATATTCGTCCTAGCTGGGCACACAATCTTAGACTTGGGGTTCTATCTGAAACTTGTTGGTATACTCCATACTTTAGACTCTTCAAGGTATCTTCTACGACAATCTTATCAGGGTCAACATGTGACAATCCCAAACGGGTCTCTTCTGCACTTGGACTCTTATCTGACCCTCGGTGTGTCATGGTGGTTGTCTCAATTTAAACATGTCACTGGTACGAGGGTTGAGTCTACGAGTCCCCTTTCCATTCTGCTTATATGTCAATCTCTCTTTCTCTAGCCTCCTTGAGGTATCCTTGTACCTTCACCAAATTCATACCTATGGTTTATTTCAGACTAGGGCATGGAATAAATTGTCATGGTAAGTCATGAGTCCTAGTGGAGTTGAGTCTAACTTATTGACTAAAGGACTATCTACAGAGATCTTTGTAGCCAGAGGTATTCTGATACGTTTAGAATTTAACTTTTTAGAAAAGCTCTTTCTTTCTTTAGACTTTAACCTTAGGCGGACGTTTTTGAAGAGTCCCGCGAGTAATTCTATTTCGAGGAATTACCCGTTATCCTATCGAAGGATAAAAGTAATGACATTTTCCTCTTTCGAAATATCGACGATTACTCTTTGCCTGCGTCGCCAAAAGCTAAGTAGATAAAGGGTTTGAAAGGCTTATGTTGAAATGAAAGTTAAAAGCTTTTTGAATATGTTATGTTGTTGCAACAATTTTGTAAATGATAGTTTCCTTTTTTAAAACCTCTTTTACCTTGAGCTAGTTGCAACAACCAAAGGTTTGTTGCAACAATTTTCTAAGTGTTTTTAAAAGAGTTTTAATTTGCTTTTGAGAGAAAGCTTTTGGGTTTATATAATTATCCGGACTAAAATCAATAAAGGCAAGTGGACCTTATCGATAGTAGTATAGGATATTTCTTTTGAAATATCAAGGTCGTATCGATTATTTCTACTTCTACGGAACGCGCTATTATTTTATCGAAAAGAGATTTGAATTGATTTTTATAGCTTTGTAGAAAAACTAATGACGAAAATTAAGGTTGTCGTGCGTTTAACGATAATTGCGAAAAAAAGCGAGAAAGCACGAAAATGTTAATTTAGAAAGTAGTTTTGCTTAGAATTTTTTAGAGTTTTATAAAGCGATGATGATAACTACGGCGATTTTAAGCAATTGAGCGGTTAGCGGAATTAGCAAAAAGCAATTATATTAAAAACAAAAGACGCACTAATTGAAAACTCACGCACTCTACGGAATTAAAATGAAAGCGGTAAATTACAGAAATTAAAGAAATGCGATCCCTACCCAAATAGGGAGAGGGGAAATAAATGCGTGACGAGTCCTATCCAAATGGATAGGCGGGAAATAAATGCGTGACGAGTCCTATCCAAATGGATAGGCGGGAAATAAATGCGTGACGAGTCCTATCCAAATGGATATGCGGGAAATAAATACGTGACGAGTCCTATCCAAATGGATAGGCGGGAAATAAATGCGTGACGGAAATGAAAGCTAAGCTATTGAATTACAAAAAAGGCGCAAAATTTATCCACCTACACACGCACACCCTTGCTTGAAATGAAATCTAAGTTAAAGAAAACAAAATCTATTCTCATACACACACACACTTACTTTAATTAAAATCTAAGTTAAAGAAAAAAAATCTATTCTCATACACACACACACTTACTTATGAAATCAACTAAAATTAAAAGAAAGATACAAATAAGTAAAACTACTCTCATACACACACACACACAAATTAAAAAGGAAATCTAATTAAAATAACAAAAATTACAAAAACTAAATTAAAAAGAAAGAAAGAAGAAAAAAGGGAAGAACACACACACACACTTTCCAACAAACAAGAGAAGAGAATTACAAAACAAGCTAACCTATTTTATTTCCATCAAAAATAAGGTTACAAAACAAGAGAGAGAAAGAGTGGAAAAATTACTTAAACACAAAAACTAGGAAAACAGCAAAAGTGGATCACAATCTCAAGAAAAGCTCTCAAAATTCTGAACCCCCACCCTCAGCCGAATCTGGCTATTTATAGGCAAAATTTTGGAATTACGCGCCCTCGGACATGGGCGTGTCTGAGGGCGTGACACGGCTTGGGGTGCAAATAGTCAGAACAGCTGGATCCAGGCAGGCATCTGGAAGGTTTGAGTGGAATCCTCGGACGAACACAGGCGTGACCATGTACACGGCCTAGGTCACGGGCGTGACCTAGGTCGGTTGGCTGGAGCTTGAACTGGGCGTGACACCTGGCGTGCCTTTGTTCTTCTGGAAGGAATTGTTGGGTCACGGGCGTGACCAAGTACACGGCATCGGTCACGGGCATGACTTGATTCTTCTGGAAGGAATGAACCTTTAGTGACTTGAATCTGGGATGCACATCCAACACGGGCGTGACCATGTACACGGCCTCGGTCACGGGCGTGACCAAGGGCGTGTCTTGATGTTTGAACAGAGAGATGAAAATATTAGGGATTAGTGAACACGCCCTTGGACACGGGCGTGTCCGAGGGCGTGTCTTAGCAAAAAGACAGAAAGTTTATCAGATTAAAATAAAACTTAGTTAAAAGTCAAAATAACAAAAACAAACAATTTGTTTATTTAATTACATAGATTATTTATAACTCTAAGCAAAAATACACTAAAAACTATACAGAAAAACACGTATAATTACTATTCATCAAACACCCCTATACTTAAGCTTTTGCTATTCCAGGGCAAAAGTAAGGGATACCTATAAGACGTTTAATAAAATTTCTAATTTACTAAAGTTTTATTAAATCAAAAGTAAGATCGAAATAAATTTAGGGTATTTAAAGAGGTAAGTCCAAAACTATGAAAGTAATTTAAAAAGAGCGAAAATTTTTTAGCGAGACTTCTAAAGTTAGCTAAATAGCATCGATTATTGCAGTCTTTGGTACCTTTTAATTAGAATAGAATTATATAAAACTTTAACTTTTTTAAGAAAGTTTTTAAGAATAAATAAAGCCTACTAATTATGCTCTCCCAAACTTTTTTAAATTAAAATCTAGGTACAATTTTATTGGCTAAGGGGTAGGGAAAAAAGATAGCCTTGGCAAAAAGAAGAGTGCTTGGATTTAGGGGTGATGGACTTTATCCTCTCACCCCACCTTTTTGGTGGTTTTGCTTTGATTCCCAGTGTTGGTTTACGCGGGATAATTGAAATCTTTTCTAAACTTAACCCAATGCCCGTGTTTACGGAATTTTATTTTTTTATTCCCATTGACACGGGATTTCTTTTAACAATATTGGGTGCCTGTGTTTACGGAATCTTTTTATTCCCATTGACGGAGGATTTCTTTTAAAACTCCTACTTTTATTATTTTTATGCCAAGCTAAGGGGTGTTTCAAGAGAAATTCTAGATTAATAAAAAAAGATTTTTGAGAGCAAGTTTAGTAGATTAAAAACATTCCTAAAGTTTCACAAGTTTAGAGTTAGATTAATTGAATCTAAAGATGGTTTGCCAATATAATACAAAAAAGGAATCTATTTAGGGTAAACCCGAGGTAGTGCTAAAAATTCTGTTCTCAAATTAAATTAAGATCGCAAGATTTTCTTTACTACTGAAAATTCCTCGATTTAAATTTTTCAAACTATGAAATAAATAAAATTGTTTTAGCAAATCAAAAACAGTAAAAACGCTTAAAGATAAACCTAGCCTAGCCGTGGAAATAACAAAAAGCTAAGTAGGGTTTTTATTTTATATTTTTTTGATTTTTTTTGATAAGTTTTTCAAAAAAAAATTTTGAGTTTTTAAGATTTTGATTATACAAAATACATAAATACTTAATGAAAAGAAAAGAAAGAAAAGTAAAAATACAAATATGAAAAAAAAAATTTGGATTTTAATGAAATTTTTCATCATATATTTTTGATTTTTATATAAGGATTTTTTTATATACAAAAGAAACAATAAAAATAAAACATTTATATGAAAAAAAAAATTTGTTTTTTTTTTCTAAGTTAATTAATAATTTTTTGGGGGGTTTTAATTTTAGTTATATATATTTACATAACAAATTTACAAAAAGAAAAGAGGAATAAAGGGAGAGGGATAAAGTTGTTGTAACAACTTTAGGTATGTTATAACAACTTTTGGTATGTTGTAAAAAAAAAATTTTTTGTTTTTTTTCTTTTTAAAGAAAGGGATAAAAATATCTACAAGAAATAAAAAGAGAGAAAACACGCCCCCATACTTAAAGCCAACATTGTCCTCAATGTTGAAGTTAAGTGTGAGGAACAAAAATATTTACAAAAATGTGAAGATTTAATTACAAAATAGATAAAATATATACAAGAATAGTTACAAAATAAAAAGGAACTCCACGAATATATACAAAATTGTTTTTTGGTTTGTTTTAGTTTTCCGAAATGTACAAAACACGAATAAAATAAGTATAAAAGAAGTTAAAAGTATATATGTGATCATATTTTTTTTGGGGGGGGGGGTATGATAAAAATAAATTTTTATCATCATTTTTATTTTATTATTTATATTATATATTTTTTTTTGTTTTGGTTTTAATTTTGAAATATGCATGTTTTAAAATATATCAAAATTTTAAGAAAGATAAAATAATGTAAATAAAGAAAAAGCTTTAAGATAAAAAGCAAGGAAGAAATAAGAGGAATAAAAAGGTAAAAGCAACGGGGTTTTCTCGTTTCGAAATATCGAGAAAAATCCCCTCTCGGGTATGTCGAGTAATCCTACTTTGAGAAACTTCATATTGTCTTATCTTAAAATTCCCAAAATTCTTTTTGATTTTTGTTTTAAAGTTTTTGCATTATTTTATTTTGTTTTATGTTTCTTTTTGGAAAAAGAATGATAATTTAAAATATGAATAGTTATTAATATTATTTTTCATTTTGTTTTATTATTATTACTTATTATTATTATTATTATTAATTATATTTTTGTTTAAGTTTTTTGTTTTGAAATTAAAATTTATTTCATCATTTGTTGTTTTTTTTATGTAAATAAGAACAATAAAAAGAAGAGCGTAATGAGATAAATATGGGGGTGCCTCCCACGAGCGCTTTGTTTACTGTCTCGTAGCTTGACGCGTTGGCGGGGTACGATCTTTTTAGAGGTGGGGGAGGGGTATGGAATTTAGCTTCCCTCCAAGTTGATCCCCCGCGTGGTAGAGTTTTAGTCGGTGACCGTTAACTTTTAAGTCACCTTTTTCCGGGTGGGTTATAAGGACGGTCCCGTATGGCCAAACCTCTTTCACTTGAAAGGGGCCGGACCAACGGGATTTTAGTTTCTCCGGAAAAAGACGAAGACGTGAATTATATAGGAGGACGAGATCGCCCGGCGCAAATGATTTTGGAAATTTAATTTTTCGGTCGTGGTAAAATTTAGAGCGTTCCTTATAAAATTTATTACTCTCGTAGGCGTTCGCACGCCATTCATCGAGTTCGTTTAATTGTAATTTCCAGTTTTTGGCGGTTAAATTATGATCGAGATTTAAAAGTTTTAACGCCCAAAAAGCGCGGTGCTCTAATTCTACGGGCAAATGGCACGCCTTGCCGTAGACTAATCGATAAGGCGTACAACCGATTGCGGTCTTGTACGTCGTACGATATGCGCACAATGCGTCGTCTAATTTAATTGCCCAATCCTTCCTATTAGTGGAAACGGTTTTTTCTAATATTCGCTTAATTTCTCGATTTACTACCTCCACTTGGCCGCTCGTTTGGGGGTGATAGGCGGTGGAGAGCTTATGCGTAACGCCATATTTGGTTAATGTTCTTGCAAACTGGGCGTTGCAAAAGTGTGTACCCCTATCACTAACTATCACACGGGGCGTACCGAAGCGAGAAAATAATTTTTTTAGGAATTTGACGACGACTCTCGCATCGTTGGTGGGGAGAGCTTGCGCTTCCGCCCACCTAGATACGTAGTCGACCGCCACTAAAATGTAGCGATTTGTATATGAAGGAGGTAGGGGGCCAATGAAATCAATGCCCCATAAATCGAAAATCTCGCATTCTAAATAAAAATTTTGGGGCATCTCGTCGCGACGAGAGATGTTACCCGACCGTTGACAGCTATCGCATGCGCTCACAAAAGTGTGAGCGTCTTTGAAGAGAGTGGGCCAATAAAAGCCCGCCTCCAGCGCCTTCTGCGCGGTCCGGTTGGCTTGATAATGCCCCCCGGCCGGCCCCTCGTGGCAGTGCCGCAATATTTGCGCACCCTCCTCGCTTGATACGCATCTTCGCACGACTTGGTCTGCGCAAACGCGAAATAGGAAAGGGTCCTCCCAAAAGTAGTTTTTCAAATCAGAAAAGAATTTCTTCTTTTGCTGTTTTGAAAAGTCTTTTGGAAGCACCCGCGCAACTAAATAGTTGGCGTAGTCCGCGAACCAAGGTGTGGAAGAAGTTTTCAAATTATTTAAAGTTAAAAGACGCTCCTCGGGAAATCGATCATCGATTTCCGGTTCGACGAGCGCTTCCGTGATCGGGCGCTCTAAACGAGAGAGGTGGTCGACCGCTAAATTTTCGGCCCCCTTCTTATCCCGGATCTCTAAATCAAATTCTTGTAATAGGAGGATCCATCGAAGAAGGCGGGGCTTAGCATCTATTTTATCTAATAAATATTTTAGGGCGGAGTGGTCGGTAAATACTATAATTTTTGAAAGCGTGACGTAGGGCCTAAACTTATCGATGGCGAAGACGACGGCAAGGAGTTCCTTTTCCGTGGTCGTGTAATTAGCCTGTGCGGCCGTGAGCGTGCGGGATGCGTAATAGATAGGATGAAAATATTTATTTACGCGTTTGCCTAATACGGCCCCTACCGCTATATCGCTCGCGTCGCACATAATCTCAAACGGAAGGGTCCAATCGGGCGCCACCAGAATGGGAGAATGGATAAGTTTTTCTTTTATAAGTTCAAATGCCTCTACGCACGCGTTATCAAAAATAAATGGAGATTCCTTCTCCAGGAGGTGGGTTAGCGGTTTTGTTATTTTAGAAAAAATTTGAATGAACCGCCTATAAAAACCCGCGTGGCCAAGAAAACTACGAATAGATTTTATATTTGAGGGCGCGGGAAGTTTTTCGATTATTTCGACCTTGGCCTTGTCGACCTCCATCCCTCTTGCGGAAATTTTGTGTCCGAGAACTAAGCCTTCTCGGACCATAAAATTACACTTCTCCCAGTTTAAAACCAGGTTCGTGTCTTCGCATCGTTGGAGGACTCGATCTAAATTTTTTAAACAATTTTGGAAGGAGCTTCCAAAGACCGAGAAGTCATCCATAAAGACTTCCACAATATCCTCTACGAGCTCTCCAAAGATCGCCATCATACATCGTTGGAATGTAGCGGGCGCATTGCAGAGGCCGGACGGCATCCTTCGGTATGCGAAGGTACCGAAGGGGCACGTAAAGGTAGTTTTCTCCTGGTCTTCGGGGGAGATAGGAATTTGTAAAAACCCCGAAAGACCATCGAGAAAACAATAATATGGATGACCCGAAAGTCGCTCCAGAATTTGATCGATAAACGACAACGGAAAGTGGACTTTTCGGGTGGCATCATTTAATTTTCGGTAATCAATGCACACCCGCCAACCCATAACAGTACGGGTTGGAATTAATTCTTTGTTTTGATTCGCCACTACCGTTAGACCGCCCTTTTTTGGCACGACATGAATGGGACTAACCCACGTGCTGTCGGATATTGGGTAGATAATCCCCGCATCCAGGAGTTTTATTACTTCAGCCTTAACGACATCTCGCATATTCGGGTTAAGTCGTCGTTGAGGCTGGATGGTTTTGCGGGAATTATCTTCTAAGAAAATTTTGTGCGTGCAAAAAGAGGGATTTATGCCCATAATATCTGAAATTTGCCATGCAATTGCATGGCGATGCGTGGACAAAACTTTAACTAATTCGGAGGTTTCCGAATCGGTTAAAGAAGACGAAATAATAACCGAGAGTTTTAAATCCGCGGCGAGAAAAGCATATTTTAAATGATCGAGGAGTGGCTTAAGCTCCAAGACCGGGGGTTCTTCGTAAGAAGTTGTAATTTTTAAACTTTTAGAATTAAAAGACTCGAAAGGCGAATCTGGCGGTAATTCATCCAAAGGGGTGAGGTTCGCCAGATCCGGATCGTCTAATGTTAAAGCGAGTAATTCTGCAAGCGAAGAACACTCATCCTCGAACGCGGATTCTAAGTGAAAGCAAGAATCGTCATTCGATAAAGAGTTTCGCATCGAAGGATTAATATGAAGGGTAACTTCGTCGTCCCCTACCCGAAGGAGGAGGCGACCGTTACTCACATCAATTAATGCTCGGGAGGTCGCAAGGAAAGGGAGACCGAGGATAATTGGTACCTCGGCATCCTCCTCGATATCGAGAATGACGAAGTCTACCGGGAAGATAAACTTGTCAAACTTGACCAGAACGTCCTCCACTACCCCGATAGGATATTTTATCGAGCGATCCGCGAGTTGTATGCTCATTTTCGTTGGGGTGGGAACACCCAAATCTAGTTTTTTAAAGAGGGAGAAGGGCATTAAATTAATGCTCACTCCCAGGTCCGCTAGGGCGTATTTTATTAATAAATTGCCAAAAAGGCACGGGTTGGAAAACCTTCCCGGGTCATTTAGTTTTGGCGGCAATTTATTAAGTAGGACCGTCGAGCATTCCGCATTTAATGAAACACGCGAAATACCCTCGAGCTTCTTTTTATTAGAAAGGAGCTCCTTAAGGTATTTCGCATATTTCGGCATCTGAGAGAGTGCCTCGCAGAAGGGGACGTTAATTTGAATTTGTTTTAATATTCGTAAAAATTTTTGATAATGTTCGTCCTCCTTCTCTTTATTAATTTTTGCGGGGTAAGGAATTTGCGGGCTCGAAACGCCCAGCGCTAATGTTTTTTCCTTATCTACTAAAATTGAAGACGAGGGTGGAGGGGTCGGAGGCGAAACAGTTACCTGACGCTCAACCCGCAATGGGGAGTCGACCTCCCTGCCGCTGCGAAGGGTAATGGCGTGGGCATTTTCACGCAGGTTCTGCTCCGAGTTTCCTGGCAATGCTCCAAGTGGCCGCTCGGAGATCATTTTAGCGAGCTGTCCAACCTGCATTTCTAAATTTTTTAGCGATCCGGTTATATTCCAGATATTTGCCTCGTTGGACGCTATGTATTTTGTAAAAATCTCCTCGAGCGGAGTAGGTTTTGGAGGCGGAGGCGGAAAGCCCTGCTGAAATCCTTGTGGATATCCTTGCGGAAATCCTTGCGGGATCGCAGGTGGAGGGCGTTGCGCGTTGTTAGGATTACTCCAGGAGAAGTTCGGGTGGCTCCTCCAACCCGGATTATAGTTATTACTATAAGGGTTGTTATTAGGATTGAAGGGCGCCCGCACTTGATTGCCAACGTACTTCACCGACTCCTCGATATTATTATTATTATTATTATGAGTATTAAAATTATTATTAGGATTATTAAAATTATTATTATTATTATTATTATTATTATTATTATTATTATTATTAGGATTATTAGCCCAAGCGGGAGTGGAGGAGGAAGCAGTCATCTCCGCCACTTGCTTACTTAGCCGCTCTACCTGCGAGGTTAAGTAAGTAGTTGCATCCACTTCAAAAAGACCAGCCAATTTATTAGGACGCGACCTTGGCACATTCCACTGGTATGCGTTCATGGCCATTTCTTCGATCAGAGTTTGAGCGACCTCCGGGGTTTTGTTGTTTAACGTACCCCCGGCGGCTGCGTCGATCATCTGTCTCGTTGAGAAATTCAAGCCGTTATAGAACGTTTGTACCTGTAGCCAAGTTGGTAGCGCGTGATGAGGACACCTACGCAGGCATTCCTTAAATCGCTCCCAAATCTCGTAGAGAGACTCGGAATCGAATTGAATGAAGGAGGTTATATCCGTGCGTAATTTAGCGGTTTTTTACGGAGGAAAATATTTAGTTAGAAAATTCTCCGTCAATTCGGCCCACGTGGTTATGGACCCTCTCGGAAGAGAAGTCAACCACGATTTAGCCTTTGTCCGCAGGGAAAAGGGAAATAAGCGCAAGCAAATGGCGTCATCGCTGACGCCATTAATCTTGAAGGTGTCGCAAATTTCTAAAAAATTTGAAAGGTATTGGTTTGGGTTCTCATCTGGCAAACCGTCGAACTGAATCGACTGTTGTACCATTTGAATTATGCTGGATTTGATTTCGAAATTATTATTAGCTACCGCGGGGCGGGTGACGCTCGATCCTGTATCCTCTAAATTTGGCCTAGCATAATAGGTCATGGTCCGCTGTGGGGCCGCATTTAGATTAGGATCGCCCATCACGCCTATATGTATATCGCCGACGGATTCTTCGGGATCTATTTGTAGATTTTGATTACGAGATCGGCGGTGCTCGAGAAGCGTGCGCTCGATTTCGGGATCAAAAGGTAAAATTGGATTATCCGAAGATTCTCCTCAGGTCATACACTATTCTTTAATTAATAATAATTTTTTTGGAAGAAAGAGTTTTTTGTTCTTTTTATAGATTTTTTTTTGATGTTTTTGTTTTGGAAATATTTTTACAAGGAAGAAAAAGAAGGAAAGTAAGAAAGAGGGGGGAAATGTATTTTTTTTTATTTTCTTTTCGTAGGTAGAAAATATCGCTATATATATATATATTTTTTTTTTGTAATTTTTAAGGTTTTGTTTGGTTTGGTTTTATATGAACATATATATGTATGTTTGTAAATATATATATGCAAAAGGTTTATAATTGCAAAAGGTTTTAAATTTTGCAAATATGCGTTTATAAGAGGGAAAGTAAAAAAGGAAAAGAGATATCATTATTTTTTTAAGATTTTGGATTTTCCTTTTTCTTAGATAGGTTTTTTTTTCTTAATTAATTTTTTTTGTTGTTTTTAAGATGAAAGAAAAATATATAATTGATAGAGAGGTGAAATATAAGATAAAATTAATAGCGTTTCCTATTTCAAAATAACGACACAAGTCCCCGGCAACGGCGCCAAAAACTTGATACGTTTAAAATTTAACTTTTTAGAAAATCTCTTTCTTTCTTTAGACTTTAACCTTAGGCGGACATTTTCGAAGAGTCCCGCGAGTAATTCTACTTCGAGGAATTACCCGTTATCCTATCGAAAGATAGAAGTAACGGCCTTTTCCTCTTTCGAAATATCGACGATTACTCTTTGGCCGCGTCGCCAAAAGCTAAGTAGATAAAGGGTTTGAAAGGCTTATGTTGAAATGAAAGTTGAAAGCTTTTTGAATATGTTATGTTGTTGCAACAATTTTGTAAATGATAGTTTCTTTTTTTAAAACCTCTTTTACCTTGAGCTAGTTGCAACAACCAAAGGTTTGTTGCAACAATTTTCTAAGTGTTTTTAAAAGAGTTTTAATTTGCTTTTGAGAGAAAGCTTTTGGGTTTATATAATTATTCGGACTAAAATCAATAAAGGCTCTTTTGAAATATCAAGGTCGTATTTTTCCAAGGTCGTATCGATTATTTCTACTTCTACGGAACGCACTATTATTTTATCGAAAAGAGATTTGAATTGATTTTTATAGCTTTGTAGAAAAACTAATGACGAAAATTAAGGTTGGCGTGCGCTTAACAATAATTGCGATAAAAAGCGAGAAAGCACGAAAACGTTAATTTAGAAAGTAGTTTTGCTTAGAATTTTTTAGAGTTTTATAAAGCGATGATGATAACTACGGCGATTTTAAGCGATTGAGCGGTTAGCGGAATTAGCAAAAAGTAATTATATTAAAAACAAAAGACGCACTAATTGAAAACTCACGCACTCTACGGAATTAAAATGAAAGCGGTAAATTACAGAAATTAAAGAAATGCGATCCCTACCCAAATAGGTAGAGGGGAAATAAATGCGTGACGAGTCCTATCCAAATGGATAGGCAGGAAATAAATGTGTGACGAGTCCTATCCAAATGGATAGGCGGGAAATAAATGCGTGACGAGTCCTATCCAAATGGATAGGCGGGAAATAAATGCGTGACGAGTCCTATCCAAATGGATAGGCGGGAAATAAATGCGTGACGGAAATGAAAGCTAAGCTATTCAATTACAAAAAGGCGCAAAATTTATCCACCTACACACACGCACCCTTGCTTGAAATGAAATCTAAGTTAAAGAAAACAAAATCTATTCTCATACACACACACACTTACTTTAATTGAAATCTAAGTTAAAGAAAACAAAATCTATTCTCATACACACACACACTTACTTATGAAATCAACTAAAATTAAAAGAAGGATACAAATAAGTAAAACTACTCTCATACACACACACACAAATTAAAAAGGAAATCTAATTAAAATAACAAAAATTACAAAAACTAAATTAAAAAGAAAGAAAGAAGAAAAAAAGGAAGAACACACACACACTTTCCAACAAACAAGAGAAGAGAATTACAAAACAAGCTAACCTATTTTATTTCCATCAAAAATAAGGTTACAAAACAAGAGAGAGAAAGAGTGCAAAGATTACTTAAACACAAAAACTAGGAAAACAGCAAAAGTGGATCACAATCTCAAGAAAAGCTCTCAAAATTCTGAACCCCCACCCTCAGCCGAATCTGGCTATTTATAGGCAAAATTTTGAAATTACACGCCCTCGGACACGGGCGTGTCTGAGGGCGTGACACGGCTTGGGGTGCGAATAGTCAGAACAGCTGGATCCAGGCAGGCATCTGGAAGGTTTGAGTGGAATCCTCGGACAAACACGGGCGTGACCATATACACGGCCTAGGTCACGGGCGTGACCTAGGTCGGTTGGCTGGAGCTTGAACTGGGCGTGACACCTGGCGTGTCCTTTGTTCTTCTGGAAGGAATTGTTGGGTCACGAGCGTGACCAAGTACACAGCATCGGTCACGGGCGTGACTTGATTCTTCTGGAAGGAATGAACCTTTAGTGACTTGAATCTGGGATGCACATCCAGCACGGGCGTGACCATGTACACGGCCTCGGTCACGGGCGTGACCAAGGGCGTGTCTTGATGTTTGAACAGAGAGATGAAAATGTTAGGGATTAGTGAACACGCCCTTGGACACGGGCGTGTCCGAGGGCGTGTCTTAACAAAAAGACAGAAAGTTTATCAGATTAAAATAAAACTTAGTAAGAAGTCAAAATAACAAAAACAAACAATTTGTTTATTTAATTACATAGATTATTTATAACTCTAAGCAAAAATACACTAAAAACTATACAGAAAAACACGTATAATTACTATTCATCATATTCCCTGCTGGGGGCAGGGTTTGCCGCAGGCTACAAAAGAAAACTTACCAAAAGATTCAGTTAAAAGTGGACTTTTTCATGTGATTTCCCCAAATGGGCAAACCATTGCTTTCGCTGCTTAGTTTGTCCTCAAACTAAACTCGAGCGGGGTGGCCCAGGGTTTGTGGACTTCTTTTCTTCGGATCGAGTCTCTGATACCACTTTATAAGACCCCTTTTTTTTAAAACCCGGGTCTTATGCCCAGAATCACCGCTTTACGGTGACACCATCACACGGGAAGGTCGCCACTACAAAGCGCCGATCCTGCCGGCCATATCGATCACAGAAGAAGAAAAGTATAAACGAATAATAGAAGTTCATTTCCACAAATCACATGCTATATATATATAAATGTCCACATGGTATAACTGAAATAACAAAGTTACAGTAATAAAGGGCTCATGCCCTGTACATCATATCCTCACTACAAGGTCACTCGCGGAAGCTAACTACCAATCACTCACTGATCTTGAATCTGGTGCTCATGTACTAGACTAGCCCGCCTCCGTCTGCACCGGCCTCTGGTGCTGCAGCATCTCTTCAATCCCCTAAATGATATGGTCCACCGATCGTTAGTCAAAAAGACTAAGCCAATCCCCTACCCCTCCCCCGGTGACTCCTAGGCACCGAGTGGGAAGGATGAAGCGGAGGACAACACGGGGTATAACAATAGCAGATGACAGGGGTACATGGAATGTCTACACTACACATGTATACATATATAATTGAAGCAGTAAAAGAGCATAGTAAGAGCAGGTAAAGAATAAGTAAAGAACAGTAAGTAAAGACAAGTATATAATATAAAATTAACCATTGATTTATAGAAATGCCCACACAAACCTATCGACCAAGGGGTCGTTTAGCAAGGCATATCGTATAAGAAGTCCCATAACCGACTTATACGATAGGGGTAGGGGTTGAAATGCAATGTTTATGTTATGTCATGCAAGGTATGCTGTTAAATGTTCTGTTCACACAAGTGCAACTCACACACCTCGACTTTATGCGCATAGACCTTTAGTTCCCCCTTTTTGGAGCTAGCAAGACTCACAGGATACTCCCGTAGTGGCAAACGGAAGCGGTGGGTTGGGCCTCGCCAACCTCTAGGTTGGTATTCACACTACCTAACCTAGACCTATCGTACGCCTCAACGCGAAACCGCGGAGCATCTACGTACTCTTACTGGCTAGACCACCAGACTTTTATGGCTAAGTGCAAATTCCACACTTGACGAGTCAATGTATTGACGTCGGTGTGAGCGACCGTCCAATACCGAAGATCCACCACCTTCATGCACATGCAAACATGTTCTACTATATCCTGAGCCATAAACTCCCCGGGCTAACCTGCCCGTCATCATAACCTTCCGGGCCAACGGCTCGCCGGGCCAACCCGTCTGTACCAACAAGCATTATTGAGTCACAAGCTCACCGGACTAACTAGTCTGCTGCTTCAACCACCGAGCTTACCGCACGTACAACCAAACCAACTAACCTCCCGTAACCACGGGGTGTGGGTGTGTATATTGTTAAGTTAATCTTATACAACATCTTACTCCTATAGTTTATGGTTATTCTTGGACTTCCCGAGGATTACCCTGTAAGGGGCTCGCTATGGTACTAGGAACCACAATGGGATGACACCCCAAGGCTCCCTTTCTCAAGACACTTAATGTTATTGGTAGATACCCGTAAGAATACCCTTCTTGTCATTTCTCCTGAATTACTCTACGTATTTTATGACCTTCTAAGGGGAAAGACGATCCTTCGTCAATCCCGAGTACAACTTTACCCTTAACTCACTAAGCACACCCTCATCACCTAAACTCCTTTTGGTGACCTTCAATCTCTTCAACCTGGCCATGTAGACCAACTACATGCCACTTCCACTTGGTAGTCCCCTAAATATCCTAATTTCACATTTTTAATATACGCAGACCAAACTAACTATATGAAGCTTATAAGTAGAGGTACTCCAAATATTCATCCAACTGACTCAAGATATTTACTGGAGGTCTATCATGATGTTTTAGAACTAAATCCAGATATTCATATTTTTCCTTAATTATTTGCATTTATTATCATTTCTCCAATATTTGTCAAGTATGAATATGAGCATGAAGTGTAAGGTATTCTTATGATATGGCTCCCATAAAATTATGAGAAATCTATCATGCCAAAATATCAGTAAGTAATGAATATCACAATTTTACAGTAAGGAAATGTCCTCTGTTTTTAATATTTATCATTTATCCAAACTTGAAGATTTATGAAGGAACTACCAAGTATACTTATGCCAAAATTAAGGAAAATTTACCAGACCTCTATTGTGTCTAGAAAAGCTTAATTACAGAGTTTCACAATTTATGGGAATCATTCCCTCACTGAATTAATTAATCCAAATAATTCCTAATTTGCACAAGCTGTGAAGTAGTCTACTGATAACAATTTCCAAAAATTATGTAAATATTTACAGAACTTCCTATTACTCTGAAATGTCCTATCACCAAGTTGCACATTTTTCCAGAGAGTTTTGGAACCTTATTTATATTTCTTAAGATTGAGACAAAATAGGTGCCTTGGGGATGAAGTACTAGTTAAATCATAAAATAAATTATACAAAAATTACCGGTGGTCTAAAATATGATTAAAAGGCACCACCAAGATTTCATCTTCATCCAAGATCATTTGTGCATGAAAATATCTCTTAAAAGAAGTTTACCTAAATGGGTTATGACCTAATTTAGGGGGAATAAATTCTACTAAAATTCTCTCAAAATTCCCTAGGGAATAAATACATCCCATGAACATATCTCCAAGGTTCCATGGCCATTCTATAGCTTTTGACCACATGTTCTTCACAAAGCTCTATCTGCACCCCAAGGGGTAAGACTAGGGTCCTATGGCATATCCACCTCTACACCACCCCATCTTACTCATGAAGGTGTTTTAGGTGATCTTAAACCAGTGGCCGAGGTTTCAACTCATGGTGATGAGTTCTGACCACCATACCCCAAGATAAACACCATGCCCTAACTTTGACCCAATTTGACCTAACTTGGGTTGACAAATTACCCAACCAAATTAGTCCCATTTGGGCTGAGATTTTTACCAGGGTCGTGTAATAACCCTAAGAAGTACCCACCAAAATTTTGAGGGCATTGGAGGTCATTTGACCCAATAATTAATTAATATATGATTTATGAAATTATTACAAAACCTTATAAATTTGTTCTCCTAAAATTCCCATTTTTAGATATGATATGTGTGTAGGTGTAAATAGCATATGTTTCAATTTTCAAGTCAATCTCATAACCCAATCCAAAGTTATTCAAGATATGGTGGCTGTCCAACACTAGGGACCAGTCCCACCAAAATGGACCTATATGGAGCTACAGAACTCCTTCTGGGGTGAAATTAATTTTAAAATAAACTAGACTCCAAGGGCTACAACATTGGTGTTGACCACGTTTTCTGTAGAGGGCCCTAAGTATTTTCTATAATTATTTTTAACTACATCCAGTAATAAGAAAATAATTATTATAAAATACAAGTCTCTGCGGTCGATGAAATCCTATCTGCGTTCGACGAATTCTGTTCTGCGTTCGACGAACGTCGTGCTTCTGTGCGTTTGATGAATTATGTTATGCGATCGACGAACTATGTTCTGCGTTCGACGAATGACGTGCTTCAGTGCGTTTGACGAATTATGATCTTCGTTCGACGAACGACGTGCTTCAGTGCGTTCGACGAATTACTTTTAGTTCAGCGAATTAACTCCGTTCGACGAACTCCGGGTTCGACGAACTCAACTATTATTTCGGTGAATTAATTCCGTTCGACGAACTCCGAGTTCGGTTTGACGAACTTAACAATCAGTTCGATGAACACCAGAGTGTATTCGATGAATGAATTCCGTTCGACGAGCTCCGGGTTCCGTTCGACGTCTCAATTATTAGTTCAGTGAATTTCTTCTACTCAGGTCGACAAATTAATTAAATGAGAATATAACATAATCATTTACTCCGGATTCAAAATGAAATAACATTATAACATATAACATAATCACGTAAATCTTGCTGATCACGGCAAATCCGACGGTTCTTGGTCATCATCCCCGTTGGATGGACGGCGTGCGACAGCCCATCCTGGGCTACTTTGCGGGATGATTTCCCAGCCACCTGTGCTGCTTCCCAGCCAGCCAATGTCACCACCACCTCCGTTGAGGTGGTAACCGGCGATAGGGGGTGGTTGGCCGGCCGGAGGTGGTCGGAATCAGAGTTTTGAGGAGGGGAAAGAGAGCTCAAACCGAGCCCTTTCGGAAGCACGATCCGAGCCCAATTAAGCATGGATCAAGCCCCATTTTTTTTAAATATCTAGCACTAAGGGAGAGGAGGCGGATCGGACCTGTGTGGAGGGGTGACTCCTTGCGGATTTCCTGTTGGCCATGGCCGACCTTGAAGCTTTGGGACCTTTGCAATCTCCTATCCATATGGGTAGACTCCTTCAGTTAGGTGGGGGAAAATGTTCCCCTCATTATAGTGATGGATATAAGAGGCTCAATTGGGGAGGGGAGGAGGTGTAACCTTCGATTGCCATGAAGGCCATTAATGGTGATTTTCGGTTTCTTATGGGAGGAAATGAATTGGTCATCAATTAGGCCGAAAAAAGGGCTGAAAATTTCTCCTCTCCTCAAGGGGAGATGAATGGTGCCATAAATTGGGTTTAATTGGCCATGAATGCCATTCTCCTCCTCTTCCTCTCTCCGCCATTTTTGGGGGAAATGGAGCTTCCTCTCTCCTGGCCGAAATCCTTCAAATTGAATGGTCAAATCAGCAGCATTCAATCCCCATTAGGTGGTGGACAACACCAATTGGGTCTAGCTCAAGTGTGTTGGGTTCAATTTGGGTAAAGTATGTCATTTTGACCTAAATTTAGGCTGAGGTTGACTTTGGTCAAATTGACCACCACAATGGGTGGGTTGTGACCCATTTGACTCGCTTGTGAGTTATGAAGGCTTAGGTGGAGTCAATTTGGCAAGGTGAGGGTGCATTGCCCCTTAATATGGCACTTTGACCAAATTAGGGCTAGAGTTGACTTAAGGTAAATTGGCCAATTTAGAGGTCCCATGCTGGGGTTTTTTGGTCCATTAGATTCCTAGTAACCCTATAAGTGTAGGGGCAGGGTCAATTTGGCATGGGGGAGGCCAATTGACCCTAATTGAGTTAGTTTGACCAATATATGGTTAAGGTTGACTTTAGCCAAATTGGCCTCTTTGGTTGAGCTCCTTGGGTCCTTAGTGCTCTAAGGGGACCCCTAAAGGGTTAGGTATGATATGGTGGGGTCAAAGGGTCAAGGTGAGGCCCTTAAGTCCAACCCCATGCTTGTTAATTGGAAATTGCTATTTGCAGACCACCGGTGGTTTCCTTCTTCTTGGCTAAGGCCAAGTGGTCTCTTCAAGCTTCCTAGGGTTTTGTCATGACCTAGTCATGACAAAGCCACTCTAGGGGTCTAGTTGTTTGGGGGATGTTACAGTGGTAGCCCATTGATATGAGTTTTTTGTTGGAGGTGGTGTTGTGTTTATGTTCTTGTGCTTGTGTTGTTTGTTGCTACAGCAATGAGTGAAGCGGAGGCCGGCGACCCGCTGAAGTGTGATGCGGAGGCTTGCGACCCGCAAAAGTGGCGAACTGGAGGAAGGTGACCCGTGGAAGTGCGAAGCGGAGCATGGTGACCCGCGGAGGAGCAAATCGGTGCCAGCGACCCGCATTGTTAATTAGTTCAGTTTATTGTAATTAGTTGTTAGTACCAAAGCCCCCCCCCCCCCCAACACACACACAGCAAAACACAGACTTAAAAAGAATTATATATCAAGACTCGCCTCAATAGATTACTCCACCCCGCCGTGTTCCACGTGAGATTCGATACTCGGGGATTTATTCCTATTTTATTTTTACTTGACAACGACCGGTTCACTGTCTTTCGCACAACAGTCTCGCTCCCGCCTATAGCAGTGTGTCGAGATTGTGCATCAACCCCCATGATGGTAGTCAATATTCTCTTCAAATGTGAGCCACCTTTTGTTTCTCTTAACTTCGATCTGGTCCCCCGTGTCGGGCTAAATCTCGCACCAATCCCGAAAAAGCTGGAGTGACAGACAAGATTCATGCTCTCAAAAAAATTCGACGAGGCCCATAACCCTCGTCATGACCACCTGAGAAAATAGCGTAATTGGCATGCCATAGAACTTGAATATCTCCACTGCCTCCTCATAAGGAGGCATCCCTCCAAGATCGTGACATAGCTCGCAGGGGAAACCTGGGCATGTCCTCTGGGAGCGGAATCCTCACATTCGGGAGGGAATCCTCCCCTCCAGGTTCATTGGAACACCAAAGCGCTTTCGCCACACGGTAATATGCTTGTCGGTTAGAGTCGAATGCAACTACATCGACCTCAATGTGGTTGCTCGCTTCAGGACCTGGAATATAGGTAAAGAACAACTTAGAACAAAACGAAGGAAAAAACCAAAATCAAATAAATATGAACACACCGCCCAAAACAATGCGCTAGAATCAAACACGTGAGCAAGTGCCTGTAAGCAGCCCCCAAGAATAGAGCCCATGCGCACATTTTTGGGCGCGTGCCCACGCGCAGCGGTCTCTCGCGCATGGCAACCTCGCGCACAGTGCATGCTTGCAGTCGCGCCCGCGGTCCCCACGCGCATCGATCGAGCGCACCTGCCTCCCGGCATCGCCCAGGAATGTCCACGCATTCTCCGCTCGCCCGTGCACGCGCGTCACCCGGGCATCTCGTCTCATCTCGCACGTTTTCCAACTTTTACAAAATTTTAGTGGGATATTTTTTTTTTCACCTCATTCGCCGAAGACATGGTGGCAAAGGTTGTATTTGAACATGCCGGAAGCACTCCGTCTCTCTCAAAATACCTGCAGAAGACTCGGTAAAAACTATGACTTAGGTTGCATAGTTTATAAAGTCGGTCGCACTGCTTATGTCGGAAGGTTCGTTCAAAGGGGAAAGATATATCACATTGTACACTGATTACGAAAGAGGCAGTGTATCCAATCCTAATTAAGCAACAAAATCTCGCCATAACTGCCACAAATTTCCCAAATATGGGGAGGAAATATTATCGCCCAGCATAAATAAATAAAATACTTGATGTAGTAATCACGCGCACGCACGCGAAAGTCGTATTAAAGTTCGCACCAAAAAATAAGCGACGGTCGAGAAAAATTTTCGGGTTCATTTTTTTACAAGTTATGACCTTCGAAAATTGAGGGGCATTTGATGGTTCCTCTAAAATCTATCTGAATCACTCCGGCTTTTATAGCTCGTAACCCCGACAAGACCGCCAAAACAGTTTGCCTTGATCGTATAGGACCTTGCCCCGTCCAGACCAGGACCTACAACAACGCGTGCACTCGCACCCTTTAGGGGCGCACGGGTGCGCGAGAGCGCACGTGCACACTGGCCATATGCATTGCACTGGTGCGCGTGCACGCGCATGCGCCCATTGTGCGCATGATGCATGCTTTCGCGCGTGGCTATGCTGCACGCTTGTGCGTGTGGCCAGGTTATGCACACGCAGGTCGCGCGCATGCGCGCCCGCATCCACTCATGTGCCCCCTTTGCCGCTGCCATTGTTGTGACTGGCGAGCCCACCGGGCCGCCCGGGGGGGGGGGGGGGGGGGGGGGGGCATGATCGTCATATTCAAAAATTGGTGACCCAGGTGAACGAAATTGTGCATTCTTATTCGCATGTTCATCATCCAGAAAAGCCGCAATTACGAATCCCCCCAGAAAAGCTATAAAAAGGCACTCTTGCCTTCATTTGAAGGGACAGAGAAAAAGGAGAAGACAATGCTTTGATGTTTTTAGGCAAAGACTTGCTCTCTATTCATCCTCTCACTCAGTGTTCACTCCACTTATGAAGGATCTGCTCCAGAGAGTGCTCCCGCGAGCGTTACTGACATGGGCGAATGTATTAAGGGACCCCTAAGCCCACACGGTGTCTTCCCCGATAAGCGAATCGACTCTGCTGCTCGCGACCTCGCGTGATCCCCGGCAATCCCGTCTTCTTCCCGTTCTCGGTCCTTCCTGTTTCCGGCTCCGGCGAGGCGGCGACCTGCGACGCCAACGGCGCCACACAATCCCATTCCCGTCCGGTCGTCCGTCTTCTTCCCCGGCCATCAGCCTGCTTCAGTGCTTTCACTAGTTCACTCTCAACTTCTCAGCCTCTCCGAGTCTCAGGAAGTCAGCCAGTCAGGCTACTGGAAGTCTGGAAGATCTCATGCCCCTCATAATAAATCAAATAGCTTCAACATTGGAGATCTCATTTTGACGTGTATCACCAGCTGCTCCGTCCACCTGGCTCCGTCGGGCTGTGTGGAGGGGAGATTGAAGACATGAATAGCTGATCTCCAAATAGGAGGGAAAACATACATTCTTGAATCTTGATGTGGCTAGCAAAAGGGAGGGGTAATCTTGATGTGGCTAGCAAAAAGAAAGAACTGAAAGTCTGAAAGGGTCGTTGAGGGGTATTCTATTTCGCCACATTTTTTTCATTGTTTTGAACTATTGAGTTTTGATCATCTTCCCCTTCCTTCATTTCATCTTTCCAATGCAGAGAAGTCAAATACCTTCCTCGAAATCGTGGGCGCCTTTGTGTGCACATCAAGTTTGGGTTTGGACTTAATTTGGAGGTTAATCTTGATTCTCTTATCCTCTAATTGTTCACCATTCTCAGTTTCTCAAGGTAAAATTTCCGCAGAATTTTTATCACGAAGTCGTGGGCATATCAGAATTTTCGAAGAATTTTTATCACGAAATCGTGGGCATCTTTGTCGTCGCCGAAATCAGGATCACATTTTTGTGAGAATAATGATAGTGAAAGATTACAGTTAAGATGCAAAACGAGCTAGAAAAGAAGTTAATATTGTTACTATTTTTTGACCCCCCCTTAAAAAAAATTCTGGCTCCGTCCCTGGTTACGGAAGACTTATAGTTTTCTCAAGACACTTGTAAAATGAGAGGTGTTCTGTCTCTCTTCTAAAACTCCAACTCATGTAATCGACTACAACTAGTAGATTCTGTCAGAAATTGTCTAGCCTCGTGGTTTTATCCTTTCTGTTTTTTTCCGCGTAAAACATCTCAATGTTCTGTTGTTGGGTCTCACTTTGACTATTTATGCGCTTGACTCACTCTCGAGCTAAGACGGTCTGATTTCTCCGATCTGCGGGAGCGCTAAGCGGCACACAATACTAATAATACTTTTAAATATCTAAATAGTATTATATTTTTTAATTGAAATTATAAAAATAAAATGTATCGTATTTAGAATATTTCATTTCAACATTATATGCTCTAGTCACGAGACAAAACACAATAAAATTAATTTGGTAATTTTTAGCATATACAAAAAAATCAAGCTTTTAAAAATCGGACCGGACCGGCCGGTCGGACCGGTCCGACCGCGGACCGGACAACCAGCCGGTCCGGCCCAGATAAGAAAACCGCTCCATCCGCGGACCGCTTAAGAACCATAGAACCGGGCGGGCGGATCGGTGGGCCGGGAACCGGGCGCGGTTCTACGCAACCGGGCGGGCCAAGGCCCAAAATTAAATAGCAGAAAATAAGATGAAGGGGAGTTTCAATCTCGCGCCCAGGCAAGTTTAACAAGCGCTATACACCTGAGCAACTGGTTTTTATGTTTTTAGGATATCATATATTATATACATATAAATATTAATGTATTTATTAAATAAAATGTATAATTATTAATTAATATACATACCTAAATAAATATAAAATAAATATTTTTTAGATATATTATTATATTAATAAATTAAATTATGTTTTAAAAATTAAAGTGCATGATATATTTGTAATATGTACACACATCTATCTTTCAAATAAAATTTAAATTTCGTTTGACACGGCGGTGGTGGTCATGAATACGGTGGTTATGAACCGTCGTTCTTGAACGCCCGATCTTATCTAAGAAACTTCATCCACTTTTATGTACAAAAGTAAAAAAATAAAATTAGTTTTATTTTCTTGATTGTGATCTTAACCGTTGACATGTCAAACATCAATTCTATTACGATGGTGTTTTTGTCCAAACGCTACGCCAAAAACGTCATGCCAAATAGAGTCTTAAAAATATACGAATATAGTGATAATGAATACATCATTTCTATTTGTATCACAATATAATGATAATAAATTACCAATTTATATACAAATTTTTAATATAATGTTAATTATTTTTATTTTCTAATGTATATAATATATATATATATATATATATCTATACTAATATATAAAGAAATCCTTTTATCGGTGTAATGCCCACCAATTAATATTGACCGTTCGATAAGGAGAGAGAAAGAGAAAGGGAGAGATGGGAGAGAGAGTGAGGCCCACAATTAAGAGAGAGGGAAGAGAAAGTGGGTGATATCTTTGAATTGGAGAGAGAAAGAGAGAAATAAATAAGGAGAGAGGAAGAGAGGAAGAGAGAGGGAGAGAGGGGAGAGAGGGAGTGGGGCCATAATTAAGAGAGAGAGAGTGAGGGAGGAGAAAGAGGGTGACGGAATTGGAGAGAGAAATAGATAGAGGGAAATGGAAAAAAATACAAAATATTGTATAAAATCTAAATATTTTAAAAATAAAATACATAATATTTTATTTTTTAAATTTATAAAAATAAATAAATAAAAATAAATAAATAAATATAACTGGGTGCGTGCCGGAGGCGGGCAGAGTACTGTCGCGAAGGGCACGGGGGGCTCCCCGTGCACTGTCACTCGTTATATATATATATATATATATATATATATATATATATATATATATATATAACGGTTCGACCCCGGTTGAACCTTGAACCTTTTCCTCCGCCGGTTCAATGTCCGGTCCGGTTCTCAAAACCTTGATAAAATAGTGTTAAATCACGCTACAATATTCCTACTTTTCTCCTTTTCCCTATTACGGCAAGTTGCGACGTTTAGATCCCTAGCTTCGCTCGACGCCCTCTTGCTTGAAGAAATTCAATTATTTTTTGGCTGATTAAACAATGATTAAAATACAATATTTCTAAAATAAATATTTTAAAAATAAAATGCATCAACCGGTTCAAAGTATCTCTCGCTTTTGGACATTTGAATTTTGGAACCACAGAAATGAAAAGAGTGCTTTTGAAATTGGTGAAAAAAGAACTCTGAGCGAATATCGGGATTTACATATATGCCTTATATTTAGATTTTTTTTGTGAAAACATTTCCAAATATGAAATCATTAAATTTAAAAAGAAAGCATAATATTGGCTTATGAATGTTTCCCGAAAGACAACTTTTTCATCTTAATATATCATAAATATACTTTGAACCAGTTTCGGAAGTGACTGAGACCAATAATAGCGCATGATTCACTGGACCCACCTTGCACAATTTACTGTGCATTGCGTGGCCCGCCGCAATGCACAATTGTGTGCACTGCTATTGGTCTAGGACCCGAGGTTGCGTCAGGGCTCGTATTGTATAACTCCTCTTATATATGAGGCGTTTCATAACAGCTTCTCGGGTGGACGGCGTATGCTCAAAGTTTGCTATGCTTAATATTTTTAGTCTTAAAAAATAATTTTTCATGCTTTTACTTATTAAACATGGCAATTTTCAAAACCAACTTCGATTAGCGGCAGCTATCCCGCACGGATAACCGTTTCCAAAGTAGATCCAGTATAAGCAAGTTTTGGAGCTTGATTAGTCTGAAAAACTGTTTATTTGACGGCCCCGCCTGATCGTGCTGGCCGGGCCGGTCCGATTCTTAAAATATTGTATTTACCTCATAATTTATATTCAATTTAAATTAAAAGTATTGGTTATGCTCAGTTACCGTGTATATCTTATCATGTATTCATGTTCCAAAAATAAATTCTAATCAAAACTATCCCAATAATCAATTGTATTAATAATTTAAAAACAAATTAGATATTAAAACAGAAAAAGAAGAAGAAAGAATGCGTTATTCAATATGGCAATCATTTAATGCAGAAAAAATGTAGTCAACTGTTCCATCGGTGACAAATCTATAATTGCCCTCATTCCTTGCAAATTAATAGAGCGGGTTAATGTAAATAGTAAGCTGAGAAGGAGATGACTGCAGTGCTCACAACAGCTCCAATGGCCGGGGTGACGGCGAAGGAGCTGCTGGAGGGGCCGGGTGTAGGCGCAGGCCCCTCAGCTGCCAAGGCAGCAGTGGCGGAGACTGCGAACATTAGTAAGGCAGCGGCGATCTTCTTCATGTCCATTGCTATCGGCAAATAATTTCGATTGGGAGAAAATATTTGCCGATATTTTTTTTTGGAATGGAATGACTCAAGGAAAGAGATGAGAAAATTGACCGGATTTAGGTTGCTTTTATAGGAGATAAGATGCCGTAAATAGTTAATTGTTTGTTATTTTCTGCTAAATTGAGGGTTTAAAGGGTTGTGATCACTCCGTTAAAATGAGCGTTTGGGCGTTGTTTGCGTTTGTCTTCGTTGTAATAGACAGCGCGCACGAAACAGCGTGTTCAGACCAGCAAAACCTTACCTGCATGTAGGCATTTATACCCCCGCAAGAAGAGTTAGGCTCTGTTTGGCTGTCATAGAGTGGATGTTTAGCAAAACAGTGGTTACCACCGTCACAAAAAAAAATCACTTTTGAATATTAATGGGGTTCCCCAAAAGACCAAATGGTCGGGTTGTAGGCCTTTCATCACACCCCGACTATCTCTCTAGAACGATTCACCTCAAATTAGGGGTTTCACCCCAACCGGCAAAAAACGGCAAGCGCCTCGGAAGGGTGAGCGTCACCGTGCACGCATGCGACTGTTAGAAATTTCAATTATAAACATTCATTTCATAAATGTTTATTGGAGCCTTGTTTGGTGTTTGGTGTTTGGCTCCTCATTATAGATGAAAAGCCCCAAAACCAAATTGGAGGGAATCCAATTTTGGAGGGAACCTTTCATGAAAAAAAGGATAAACTCTTTAGTCTCACCTTGTCATTCTCCTATCTTGTTGGTGAGTATATATATTAGTTCACACCTTCTTATTTGTTCAAAAGAACATAAGGAGAATCTATGAACCACACGAAAGCGCGCGCACGCACCGCACCGGATCCGGATCCGGATACGGATGTGGATGTGGATGTGGATTTGGGAATAATTGAATTGAATTGTATTTTTTGTACAAAATAGTTTTAGAGTTTTATTCAGAGAAACGTCGAATAGAAGTCGACTTGCATCGAGTGAAACTCGAAGTCGCGTCGACTGCCAGAGCTGCGTCGACCAGATCTCGAACCTGCGTCGACTGGCATTCAAAGCTGCGTCGATAGGGTAGTCTCCAGTCGAAGCTGCGTCGAATTGAATTCGACGCACCCGCTTCGCGTCGCGTTGCTTTGAGTGGAATTCAAAGCTGCGTCGATTGAGATTCACGTTGCGTCGAATTGCTTTCACGTTTTCTGCCGTTTTACGCGCTTTCTTAACCGCTCTTTTACGCGTGTTTCTCGCCATTATTTACGTTGGAAATATTCAACGTTTATCTTCCTGATTATGATCCTTCCAATTATAACCATCAATACTTATTATGGTTTTAATATTGCCGTTTTCAAGATCCTCCTTTTCCGGAAATTTTCTGTCTTTATATATTGTCGTTCTTCTCAGAAAGAACGATTGCTCTCATATGCTCTTCTGCTCTCTCTGTTTTAACGATCTTCTACGTGATTCCTCTTCTTTATATTTGCTTCATCAAGTGGTTGTTCGGGTGCTCTGTGCTTCTTCGGTGTCCGCGCACATCGGAGTTTCGGGATCTAGCCGGGTGTTGTACCTTGGAGGAGTGAGCATCGGTTGAAAGCCCTGCCGGAGGGTGGTGCAACTTCTTTAGGGCAGTGACCACACGCCTTACCCAGGCTCGATTCTGAACTATAAATTACTTTATTTTATTTCTCATCCTCTTCATACAATTTTATTAATATTGCTATTCATATATATATAGATCTGCTGTTTCTGTTAAAGATTTTAAAAAATGAAAATATATCACTTTGTATATTAATATAGGAATATAGAAGAAAATATTCCAACAATCTAAAGAAGTTTGGTAATTCCACATTAACAAAATAAATAAAATCAAAATGTTTCTGTCTGCTTTCATTTTCATATGTATAGCAATTTATTGTTTATATTTTAAATTTCAGAAATCTCTAATAGCTTCTAGATCTAAGGATTCTGCCGGGTTCAAACCCGAGAAATTTAACGGTAACGGTTTTCGTCGTTGGCAAGCACAAGTCGAATATTGGTTAAATACCCTAGGTCTTTTGTCTGCCATCTTCGATGCCCCTCCTACAGAAACTGAAATCCCTAGCGCTGCAAATGCAGTTGCTTCGACTCTACCATCGTCCTCATCTTCAACTGCAAACACCACTAGAACCTACGTAAGACGTCTTCCTTATAGAGATCCGGTAGATGTTGAATATCATTGTCGTAACCGAATCCTAAGTGCTTTGTCCGATAGCCTTTACAATGTCTTCCTTCAATATCGTACAGCTAAGGAATTGTGGTATGCACTTGAAGCGCGCTATAACCTTGACAATGCGGGTATAGAACGCTACAATATTTCCAACCTCCACAAATTCAAGATTGATGCTTCCAAGCCCATCAATCCTCAACTCCATCAATTAGATGAGATGTTGTCCAAGATCCGAGCCGATGGCTCAATTCTTTCCGAAAATTATTTAGTGGCATGTCTCATTGATGCACTTCCTGATTCCTGGTCCGGCTTTAGCACTAGACAAAGGCATGATCAATCAAACCTTACGTTCAAATCCAAAATGCTATCCGCATAGAGGAGGAACATAAGTCTAAGAGTTCTAAAACTCCCAAAGACCATGCTCCTAAAGTTAATCTAACCGAATCTCATGGCAATCCTTCCTCCAACCATCACTTCAAAGGCAAAGGCAAGATCCATAAGAAGCCTTTCCGTCCAGGTTCCCGCCATCAGAAACCAAATCATCCCAAGCCAGGTCCTTCAAACCAAAACCCAGGTAAAGGGAAATGGTGCTTCATCTGCGGCCGCACAAACCATCTGTCTACCAACTGCTTCTACAAAAAGACAGAACCCGTGATTGGCAAGTCTCGTGGAGACAAGCCTCAGGCCAACATGATCCAAGCACCGGATCAACCTATCTTCTGGTTAGATTATTCTCCAAGTCTTCTTCTCACTTGTTCATCAGATTGGTGGCTTGATTCCGGAGCAAATGTTCATACCTGTTTTGATCGTTCTTTCTTTGCCACCTTTCAGGACATCAGTTGAGGAAGCGTGATCTTAGGAGATGCTTCTTCGACACAAATACTTGGACGCGGGCGAGTGGATCTTAGGTTGACATTCGGGAAAACACTAGCCTTGCAAGATGTGCTTTATGTGCCGAGAGTTAGGAAGAATCTTGTGAGCGGATCCTTGCTAGTGAAGAAGGGTTATAAAATTGTCTTAGAGTCAAATAAAGTTGTAATAATATTTAATGATGTTTTTATTGGTAAAGGATATATATATGATGGTTTATTTAAATTAAATGTTGCCGATTTAGAGATAAATCAGATTTCATCTTCTTCTGTTTCATACTCAAATTCAGATTTTTGGCATGCTAGGTTAGGACATATAAATTCAGATTCTATGAAAAGAATGATGTCTTTAAATTTAATTCCGAAATTTAATACTGTGCCAAGTTCTATATGTGAAATATGTGTACAATCTAAATTTGCTAGAAAACCTTTTAAAGCAGTGGAAAGAACTTCAAAACCTTTAGAGTTAATTCACTCGGATGTGTGTGACTCGAACCGCCAACCCACTAGAGGTGGAAATAAATATTTTGTAATCTTTATTGATGATTTCACTAAATATTGTTACATATATTTATTAAAAACTAAAGATGAAGTCTTTTCATATTGTAAGATTTTCAAAGCGGAAGTAGAAAATCAATTAGGATCATCGATTAAAATTCTTAGATCTGACCGAGGTGGAGAATACACTTCGAATGAACTAACCCAGTTTTGCCAAGAACATGAGATTATTCATCAAGTGACTGCTCCATATTCTCCCCAATCGAATCGTGTAGCTGAACGCAAAAATCGAACCTTGATGAACATGGCCAATGCCATGTTAGCCGAGTCCGGTGCTCCAGAAAATCTGTGGGGTGAAGCGTTGCTCATCTCCTCTTTTATCTTGAATAGAATTCCCTCAAAACATAATGACAACACTCCTTTTGAATTATTTAAATTAAGGAAACCTAACCTCCTAATTCTTCGAGTGTGGGGGTGTTTGGCTAAGGTAGCAATTCCTGAACCTAAAAGAAAGAAAATAGGACCTAAAACATTAGACTCCATCTTTGTAGGTTATGCTTCCGATAGTAGTGCTAACAGGTTTCTTATCACCAACTCTCTAATTAGTGAAATATCAAACAATACTATAATAGAAGCTAGAGATGCCGTTTATTTCGAAGATAAGTTCCCATATAAAATAGACAACACATTTCAACCTTCTTCTAGCTCAATTCAACCTTCCTCTTCTATAGATCCATTAGAAATTGGTGAACCTAGAAGAAGCAAAAGGGTTAGAACCGAAAGAACATTTGGAGAGGATTACTTCACTTACCTAGTTGAAGGAGATCCAAATTCATATGAGGAAGCTATGACGTCATCTGACTCTCCTTTTTGGAAATAAGCCATAAATGCCGAAATTAATTCTATTCTAGAAAACAAAACCTGGATTCTAACTGATCTTCCTACCGGTACCAAAGCCATAGGTTGTAGATGGATCTTTAGGAAGAAATTAAATCCTGACGGTTCCATAGAAAAATATAAGGCTCGCCTTGTTGCTAAAGGCTATGCGCAAAAACAAGGGATAGATTATTTGGATACCTATGCTCCCGTAGCTAGGATTACATCCCTTCGCATTCTAGTAGCCTTAGCTTCGATCCATAAATTAATTATTCATCAAATGGACGTAAAACCCGCTTTCTTGCATGGAGACTTAGATGAAGAAGTCTACATGTCTCAACCCGAAGATTTTGTAGTTAAAGAACAAGAAACCAAAGTATGTAAGTTAATTAAATCTCTGTATGGTCTCAAACAAGCACCAAAACAATGACACCAAAAATTTGACTCCATAGTATTATCATTTGGATTTATATCTAATGAATATGATAAATGCATTTATGCAAAACAAGAAGAAAATGAATATGTGATTTTATGTCTCTATGTAGATGACATTTTAATCTTTGGAAGCTCAATTAAAATTGTTAATAACACTAAAAACAATTTATCATCTAAATTTGATATGAAAGATTTATGAGAAGCTAATGTCATTTTGGGAATGAAATTAGCAAAATCAGATTCCAATGTTTCATTATCTCTTTCTCACTCGATTGAGAAAATGTTACATAAATTCAATCTATTTGATTCCACACCTGCTTCTACTCCTTATGATGCTAGCATTAAGTTATGTAAGAATTTAGGTGAACCTATCGACCAACATAGGTATGCACAAATGATAGGGTCACTACTTTATATTGCTAATCGCACTAGACCCGATATTTCATATGTTGTAGGCAGGCTTAGTAGATATACTAGTAATCCAAGTGATGATCACTGGATAGCCTTAACTAGAATATTTAAATACCTTCGCGGAACTTCAGACTATAACTTAGTGTATACGGGTTATCCCGAAGTTTTAGAAGGATATTCAGATGCCAATTGGGTAACTGATTCCTTATACGTTAAGTCTACTACCAGATATGTTTTCCTCCTTGGAGGAGCCTCCATTTCATGGGCATCAACAAAACAAACTGTGATTTCAAGAAGTACCATGGAATCCGAGCTGATAGCTTTAGACACTACGTGTGCCGAAGCCGAATGGCTTAAGAATTTACTTTCAGAAATTCCTTTACTTGCAAAACCTATACCTGTTATTTCTTTGCTTTGTGATAATAAATCTGTGATTGATTTAACTGCTTCAAATAACACTAATGCAAAAATGAATAAGTTCATGAGAATCAGGTACAAGTCCGTGAAGCAAAGAAGAAAAGAAGTGATATCACTAAATTACGTAAAGTCAGAATTGAATCTGGCTGATAATCTTACCAAGGGATTATCCCGAAGGGAGATATTGTTGTCATCGAGGGGAATGGGGCTTAAGCCCACATAATTTGCTGCCAACGGTGGATACCCAACCCATGTGATTGGAGATCCCATGAAGTGGATTCAATGTGGTAGAAACGAAGCCGTTGATGTAGCGTAGTTGGGAGCACAAATTTAAAAGGTTGAGAAAACCTTCTCCCCATTCCTATGATGTTGTGCTCTACGTAACAAGATAGGATGAACGTAAAGTTCTTAATGGTTGCCAAAGGCATATACCTTTGTGAGATATGGTTACAAATATCTCTTGAGGCACCACCTATGTGGGGTTGTTGTGAGGCCGCAACTTTGGGATCCGGGCTGAACCCAAAATAACTCTCATGAAAAATCAAAGAATGCGCATGGCCATTAACGCGCCCACCGCCATAACCCAAGAACAACCAATCTTTTGTGTGCTTATCTAACTTACCGGTCCAAAGTTTATAATTCAAAGCCTCTGCATATTATACTCTTCGGTAGAGGAAATAAGTACTAAGTATAGGTTCAAGGTAACCATTCCACCTATACCCATTACAATAGATACAACTTCATGAAGCAAATTTGTATTTGATTTTATTTATTATTAGTAATATCATATTTATGAAGTTCGCTTTTTGGTTTTTCGCTTTTGTGGGGGATTGTTAGAAATATCAATTATAAACATTCATTTCATAAATGTTTATTGGAGCCTGGTTTGGTGTTTGGTGTTTGGCTCCTCATTATAGATGAAAAGCTCCAAAACCAAATTGGAGGGAATCCAATTTTGGATGGAACCTTTCATGAAAGAAAGGATGAACTCTTTAGTCCCACCTTGTCATTCTCCTATCTTGTTGGTGAGTATATATATTAGTTCACACCTTCTTATTTGTTCAAAAGAACATAAGGAGAATCTATGAACCACACGCGCGCGCGTGCACACACCACACCGGACTGGATTTGGATTTGGATTTGGATTTGGGGAATAATTGAATTGAATTGTATTTTTTGTACAAAATAGTTTTAGAGTTTTATTCAGAGCAACGTCGAATAGAAGTCGACTTGCATCGAGTGAAACTCGAAGTCGCGTCGACCAGATCTCGAACCTGCGTCGACTGGCATTCAAAGCTGCGTCGATAGGGTAGTCTCCAGTCGAAGCTACGTCGAATTGATTTCGACGCACCCGCTTCGCGTCGCGTTGCTTTGAGTGGAATTCAAATCTGTGTCGATCGGGATTCGACGCTGCGTCGAATTGCTTTCATGCGTTCTGCTGTTTTACGCGCTTTCTTAACCGCTCTTTTACGCGTGTTTCTCTCCATTATTTATGTTGGAAATATTCAACATTTATCTTCCCGATTATGATCCTTCCAATTATAACCATAAATACTTATTATGGTTTTAATATTGCCGTTTTCAAGATCCTCCTTTTCCGGAGATTTTCTGTCTTTATATATTGTCGTTCTTCTCAGAATGAACAATTGCTCTCATATGCTCTTCTGCTCTCTCTGTTTTAACGATCTTCTATGTGATTCCTCTTCTTTACATTTGCTTCATCAAGTGGTTGTTCGGGTGCTCTGCGCTTCTTCGGTGTCCGCGCACATCGGAGTTTTGGGATCTAGCCGGGTGTTGTACCTTGGAGGAGTGAGCATCGGTTGAAAGCCCTGCCGGAGGGTGGTGCAACTTCTTTAGGGCAGTGACCACACGCCTTACCCAGGCTCGATTATGAACTATAAAGTACTCTATTTTATTTCTCATCCTCTTCATGCAATTTTATTAATATTGCTATTCATATATATATATAGATCTGCTGTTTCTGTTAATGTTTTTAAAAAACGAAAATATATCACTTTGTATATTAATATAAGAATATAGAAGAAAATATTCCAACAGCAACCACGCACACGCGTGCGGCCTACCGCACGCCGCACGCATACACGAGGAACCGCAAGAGACCGCGCTGTACCGCACGTGTGCGCGAGCGCACGGACAACCGCGCGCGAGCCCACACATGCCACCCGCATCCACCGCTCCGCCCATTGCCCGCCGCCACCGCTCCATCCACTACCCGCCGCTACTGCGCCACCCACCACCACCGCTCCGCCTACTGCCCGCCGCCACTACTTCGTCCACTGCCCGCTGCCATTGCGCCGCCCGCCGCCACCGCTCTGCCCACTGCAAGCCGCCATTGCAGGAGAACCTGGTCGGGCTGCACAAGCTGCTCGAGGGGGCAAGGTTGTCATATTCCTAAAATTGGTGATCCGATTGACTTAAACCGTGTGTTCTTATTCGCCCGTTCAATATCAAGAAGAATGCAATTACTTGTGTGCCCAAGGTTGATGGCAGAAAAAAGAGGAGAAGGGAGAGCTCTATGATTTTCAGACGAAGAGTTGCAGACTTAAATCCCGCTCCAAGGCACGAAGACTCGACTTAGCACTCATCCTCCGACTCAATACACACTTCCCGAGTGTTCACTCCGCTTTGGTGACTACACCGGTGTGCACTCAACCGCACGTCGTTCTGCTCAACGCCGGATACCAGGAAATACTTGTAAACGAGTGGTGGTATGTCAGCCTCTGAAAAGTCAATCATTGTACTCGACTGCTGATGCACGACAAGGATACCAGTCGCAAGTAATAATGGTTTTGTTCTGTGAAAAATAAGTATTCTTTTTATATACTAGGTATTTTTGTTTAAAAATAATTATTTTGTTAAATTTTTGAACTAGAGTGGAAGAGGTCTGGGCGGTCTGAAATAGGGCAAACCGTTATGACCGCGTGGTCTGCCCGGTCTCCCTCTATTTATTGGTCACTGTTTAGGCTAAGTCCAAAGAAGGATTACTTCTTGTGATCGCGCGATCTCCCTTTGTGCGGTCTGGTTGGGGCAGTTTCTGTATCTCCTTTGGGGCGGTGACGACATCCGTCTATTTGCCTATAAATAGAGGTGCAAGACCCGTCATTCATATCGAGAACTGTAAGAACTAGAGCTTGGGTTGATTTTGCCGGACTCTGTTTTTGAGGTCGTGCGGTCAGGAAGTGGTTGATCGTTTGCTGTGTTCGCAGGTCAGCAGTCAGCGGTCTTCTTCCTTGGTGTTTCTTCCCAGCTTTGAATAACTAGCTCGACAGCGGTCTCCTCTGGGCGATCTGTGTTTTAGTTCTGGAGCTGTTCGCAGCAAGCTCGACGATCAGGCGACCTTACGGTTAGGCGATCTAGAGTTGCGGCCAGGAAACAATATTTGCAGTTATGTTCTCTGTTCGTGGGTAGCTTCTGTGATTATGCGACCGTGCGGTCAGGCGTTCAAGAAGTGCGAACATGTGATTTTTTCAGCAGCTCAATAAGTCAGCACCTAGCGCGGTCTGAGTCGGCGGTATGGCAGGTAGCAGGTTGGCGACCTGTGTTGTTCGCGCTGTCTCAGTGGTTGGCGTGTGGTCTGACCATTTTTGCGGTCTCTGGTGGTCTCAGTTTTTACTATTTGCCAATTGTTTGTTGTCTCTCCCTGTATTATGATGAATCATATCTCACCATGTATACCTTGCATTATAAAGAGATAGATTAATTCAAGATCGTTTTGCTCTTCTATTGTTGCAAGTTACTTAACTTGGAATGGTTGTAGTTTTCCTACGCCTGGTTCTCACTTTTAAGATTTTTTTACTTTGGTATCTGAGCGGAAATCGATCTCTAGATACCAGATCTAGAAAATTTCAACATTGTATCAGAGGGACAGAAGGCTTGAGCAGCGATCAACCTCAATATCTTGCTTGAGATTTTTGGAAGTTCAAGTTAACCAGGAGTATAACAATGAAAGGAGGTTATGCAAGAGATCTTGGTATTGAGCTCCTTTCACAGACTAACTGTAAGAAATGGTCATCTTGCATGGAGAGCTATCTTCTTGGCGAGGATTTATGGGTGTTAGTCGGTGGAGAAGCAAGACAACCAGTGGTTGCTGCTGAAGGGATTGCTGAGCAGGTGAAGTCTTGGAAGAGAACAAATGCGAAAGCTGAGTTCACTCTCAAGCGAACTATCATTCCTGAGCTCTTTGACCACATCATTGGATGTCAGTCTGCTGTTGAAATTTGGACAACCTTGGGTGGCTTGTTCAATAAGAAGAATGTAGCTCGAATACAGTTTCTTGAGAAAGAGTTGGCGAAAGCAACTCAAGGAGACTTATCTATCTCATCCTTCTTCCTGAAGATGAAGAACCTTTATGCTGAGATATCAGCATTGGATCCGAAAGAGCCTATCTCAGAAGCGCGGCTAAAAAGGCACATAATATGTTGCTTGCGGAGGGAGTATGTGGCCTTTGTTATTTTTGTACAAGGCTGGGCCAATCAACCATCCTTGCTAAAGATGGAAAAATTACTTGCTTCGCAAGAGAGTTTGTCAAAGCAGATGGCTGGGATATGTATCTCCGGGGGAGAAAGTGAGGTTTTGTACTCAGGTAAGAAGAAGAGATAGGACAAGAAGAAGAAGTCATCTGGAGGTGATGGTCCATCTACTTCTTATCAGCAGGAGAGGAGCTATGCTCCTAAGCTTGATGGGAAGAAGAAGGAAGTGCCAAGGTGCTTCATGTGCAACAAGCCTGTTCACTTCAGGAGAGACTGCATAGTTAATCTTCAGCCGGGTCATGCTGCAGGAAAGGAGGAGGCTAGTTCCAATGCTGAAGGTAGTTGGAGTGGTGGAGGTGCTTACATGACGGGCACTTCTGTTCAATCTATGGCTACCATCAACTACCAGGATGATTGGATAGTGGATTCAGAGTGTGGTCATCACCTCATTGGGGATGAGTCCAAGTTGTCTTCTCTACATGCATACTCAGGTAATGATGCAATTATTACAACTGATGGTACTGTTCATGCAGTCGAGAAGGAGGGTGTCATTTCTTTAGGCAGTGATAGAGGTCCACTCACCTTGAGGAGTGTATATCATGCGGCAGGTATAAAGAATAACCTCTTCTCCGTGACCAATGTTGTAGATGCAGGATATCACGTTCTATTCGGTCCAACAGAAGTGAAATTTCTCCAAAATGTGTCAAGCGTGAAGGCTGACATTACTCATGTAGGAAGGATGGTGAAGGACTTATTTGTTCTATCAACAAGTTCCTATGTTGATAAGATGAGAGATAACGACAGCGCTGCTATCTGGCATGAGAGGCTTGGGCATGTTGGGATGGATAAGCTGAAAGCTATAGTGAGAAGAGACATGGGGAATGGCTTGCCTAGTCTTTCATCTTTTGGAGATGGTCATATTTGTGCTAGATGTCAGTTTGGTAAGGATCATCGCCTTCCATTTTACAAGTCACAAACCAGATGCAAAGCACCATTAGAGTGTATCCATGGTGATCTGTTTGGACCAACCGCAACTGCCATTCTTAGAGGTAGCAGATATATGCTGATCTTGATTGATGACTACACTAGGTATACCTAGGTATACTATATGAAGGAGAGGTCTAAGGCATTCGAGAAGTTTGTGGAGTTCAAGGAGCTCATGGAAGATCGGCTTAATCTGCGGATCAAGAAGTTTAGAACTGACAATGGAGGGGATTTCACCTCAAGTGAGTTCTTCAACTTCTGCAGGAAGCATGACATCTGGAGAGAGCTCTCTTATGCACATACTCCACAATAGAACATAGTTGCTGAGCGGAATATGCATCATCTGATGGAGACTTGCAAGTGTTGGCATCATGCCAAAAACATTCCTAAGTCCTTCTGGGCAGAGGGAATGTCTTGTGATGCTTATATTATCAATCAGATGCCTCTTAGTCCTATCGACATTAAGACTCCACATGATCTGATGTCCAAGGAGAAGACAAGCATGGAACACTTTCGAATGTTTGGATTTGCATGCAATGTGCATGTTCCTGATGCTCTTAGAACGAAGCTAGATGCGAAAGCAAGGAAGCTAGTCTTCGCCGGTTATGATGACCGGAAGAAGGGCTGGAGATGCATGGATTCTGAGACACTGAGATATTTGGTCTCAAGGGATGTGGTATTTGACGAGCTGATGTCATATCGGTGTAGCTCATTTGTGGAGCTACAATAGAGAAGGTCAGATGGAGGCCAAAGAGAAGCTATAAAGGACGTTCTGGTGGAGTTGCCTCTTTCACCAGGTACTCCAGTTGCTTCTGGATCTAGGATATGTGCTTCAGGTTCTGGAAGTAGGGGGAGTGATGCTCTAAGTATGTACGGAAGGAGAGCGAGTCCAGAAGTTGCAGGAGAAGAGGTGGATCAGGGTAAAGACCTGCAAAGGTCCAAGAGGACTATCATTCCACTAGCTCGGTCTACAGGGGAGAATCTGGTGATCTTTGTCTCATATTTCTTTGCTGGCCCCCTAGATGAGTGAGAGTCATCATGCTTTGAAAACCCCACAAGAGTCAAGGAGTGGGAAGATTCTATGGATGAGGAGATGGCTGCCCTCTGATGCGCAAATCTTAGCACACCGCTATAGGCGGTAGCAAGACTGCGGCACGAAATGGCAGTGTACCGATCGTTCAAGTAATATAAAATGTGGGAGTGAACCCCCAAGTATCGATCTCGAAGGAACACAGTAAGGTGGAGTTAATTATTGAGGAAGGACTTGAGATTGAAGTCCTTAAGTCGGATGGGTTGCGGAAACAAGGGGTTTTGGTTTGTGGAAATAAAGAGAAAATACTACAACTACTCCTATACAATGCTGCTATGCAATGCTTCGCTTGGCGGGATGGAGACTAGGAAGGCCTTGAGCGCGCTGCTTCGGAAGGGCGGATGGACGAGTAGGCAAACAGAATGAGGGTCGCAAGCACCTCATCGACAAGCACGCCACTATCAATTGCTAGTGCGGCACACAAATGTGACGACGGAATGGAAAATGGATGGCGGCGCACCTCATACACACATATAAATGAAAAGATACATTCACATAAATATGAAATAACTTTATAAAACAAGGTCTATAGTGTTCATCATCAAATAATGAAGGATCTAACTATTACAACAAAAAATACAAAGAAAGAGAGGGTGAGGAATCGACCGAATCCGAAGTGTTCTTGAGGGTTCACGGTTGGAATCGCTGGGTTGTCAATCCGCGTCCAAGCTCGGTCCTCGACTGCGTCTGGGGTAGAGAAGGCTGTCACTACCCTCCAATGGCCCGTGTTCTTCGTGTCACGATTCAGCACACAACCTAGCTTCCTTCTCTTTGAATGATGGCAAATAAAGAGCTGGATCCTTCTCCTTGAAGCTTAAGGATGATGGAGGAGGCCTAGGGCCAAGCCCTGATGGAGTGGTGGAAGGGGTACGGAGCTGGAGCTCCTTTTGCGGCAAAAAAAAAGCGGAACAAGTACAATCTCCCCGACTAGGGCAGAGAACTGCGCTTTTATAGAAAAGAGTTAGAAAAATGGTCACGCACGGTCGAACGCACCACTGTGCGTAGACCGTGCGAAACTTATTGCAAAGACAGCGCAGGAAGATGACCTGAACCGCCCGTGCGATTTACTCATGCACGGGCAAATCCGCCCGTGCGTCAAAACGCACGGGTAAATTCGGAAAGGGAAAATACAAGGCCAAACAGGGAGAGCGTGCGATTCCTTCACGCACGGGCTTTGCTCGTGTGCAGAGACACACGAATAACAACAGAACATCAGTTTCCTCCTCAGCAAAAGGGTGCACGATCGAAACCGACCGTGCGCCAACATAACGCACGATCGTGCGATATGCACAGACATGAACTTAGGCTGAAACTGATGAAATGTCCACCTGCATTAGCCACAGCTAAGCTGGGAATACCCTTCCAGCACAGGAAATAAAGCACCGAAAGACTGAGGAGCATGCTGTGCTTACCCTCAACACTAAAACAAGCAAACACACACCACTACGGGCCTATAAGTGCACTTAGCATGGAATAAAAGACGACTATTTAATATGAACGAAAACATGTATAAAGTGTAGTGCATAGACTAGATAATCGACCTAGATGAGTCCAAAAATGTGTATATAATTGGGACTCATCACACCCCCAGACTTACCTGTTTGCGCGTCCCGAGCAAACAAATCCGGCGGAGTAGGAAAAGCATAGTTAGCTAAAAAATTGTAAACATGGAATAGAATGCGAAGTTGCATACAAGTGTGTAGAAATTCATTAGAAGAAGTTTCTAAATATGCTAGCTAATTTATAAAAAGTGTAGATGCGTAAAAAGGAATTTATTTTTTTACTCAAAAATGGAATGTTGGTGAATCTCGTGGTCACGCGTAGTACGAAAGTAAGCAAGTCGCGAAGGTGAATGTTACCCAAGACCGGAACTCGGAATTATCTCCGTTGAAATCCATCAACGTCGAGAACCATAAGCTCGCCCAGTCACACTCTCTCCATGGCGCTAGTGAACTCACAAGACGAATCGATAGGACTTTAGGTGTACACGAGGCTTAGGTTACGGTTTGGAATGCAAAGATAAACATGTTGGCTAATCGCAACCCAAGAGAGCTCGCAAAAGTGCTGATTCAAAGCTGCCACAATAATACACGTGTAACACACCCCCAGACTTGACTTTGAAACCCGGGTGTGCACACGGCCTACAATAATCAATACTATTTAGATGTTTCAATTAAAATGCTGGGGATATAAATCTATTTTTTTTTTTACTTTGTTTTTTTCTTTTCATCCCCAAATCTAAAAGCACAATTTTCAGCACATAGACATTTTTAAAACTTCCACATCAACACTGAAGTTTCGCATCACCGCACCGCATTGGAAAATTACAATTCATAAATGCTTTTAGCTAAATTTTGGGTGCGATAATAGGATTAGCTGTTAGGCCTTGGTGATGTATGGTGGAGCTGAACCAAAAGATCAGGTAGGCACAAAATAGGCTAGCAATGGTTAGTGCATAGGAAAGGTAAAACAAAGCTCAAGCTTGCCAAAAAGATGGCCTACGTCACGCTCAACTTGCAAATCGTTCGCACCCATGCTTCGAGAGTCGCTTGGGGCAAGTTCTTAGCCCCCGAGAAAGGTAATCCTTCCTCCCAACTCGAGCAACACGAACCTCGTGCTCGCCTACACACAATGCCACGCTACCACTAGATTCAACCACATTCACCATTTTGAGTAAAATAAATTAAAATCTACGCAAATCTACTAATTATAAATTAAAAGCATAAATAAAAACTAATTCTACTCAAATTCCTAGGCAAGACACGAGTATTCAACTAGAGCACTACAAGAGTCAACATTCCACTCCATCTTACAATTATTTTGGCTAATACAACAATTTCTACCTCACAACCAAGAATTGAATATACAGGAGCATACAAACAAGCGAGTGCGCGCTAAAATGGGTGCTTTGTGTGCAGACAAAATGAACAAAAATAGTTGAATTAAGACTTCTAGCATGCTAAATAAATGTGCACGTGAGTGGGTACACAAAAATATCTCCCCCAGACTTAAACAATGCATTAAGATATTCTAAAACAAAGTTAGGGGAAGAGGGTACCCAATGCTTAGCAAGTAAGCATGCCGGAAGCCTGGAGTGAAGCTCTACGAAGAATCACAACCACCGCCTTCACAAATAGAAAATACCTGCAAGTGGTTGTATCCGCAAAAGCAAACCAAAATAACACCTAACTAACTCGTTAGAGTAGGCGATAAAGTAAAAGACAAGAAAAAGTAAGATAACTGATGAGTCCCAAATATATACACATTTATGGACCCATCTGGGCCGATTTTCTAATCTATGCACTTCACTTTAGACATGTTTTCACTCATATTTGATACTCCTTGCTAAGTGCACCTCTAGGCCCATTTTTGTTGTTATTTCTTGTTTATCTTCGTTATTAGTTTTCATGCATTGTTAAGTGCCACCTTCAGTGGCTAGATTGGTGTTGTATGCTGGAACAGGAGTCGTGCGGGTGTTCCCGGTACAATTCTGTACAGGAACACTGCGCACGATCACTGTTTCTATTGCGCAAGACCACTGGTCGTGCGCCGCTGATCGTGTGCACTTAACCCTATTTTTTGAGTTCTGTCTCGGACAGTGTGCACGACCACCTACGATATTGCGCACGACCACCGGTCGTGTGCCACTGTTCGTGCGCACTTAACATCAATTTTATGAGTTCTGTTTCGACCAGTGCGCACGACCACCTATGATAGTGCGCACAACCACCGGTCGTGCGCCACTGGTCGTGCGAACATGGTATTTTATAAATTTCTTGCATTGCAGGCTCCACCCAGGAAGGCGCACGATCACAGGATTCCAGCGCGCACGACCACTGGTCGTGCGCCAATGACCGTGCGCACTGTTTATTCCAGCGCCTATAAATATTCCTGCTTGCGATTTAGGTCGGGATCCTCCGATTTTTCGTTCGCCCAGCTCCGCCGTTCCGCCCGATTTCGCCCCTCCATCGCCGCCCACCATCGGGAGGTGCTCCGGGCTTGTTCTTCACGCCATTCTTGGGCTGGAGCTTCCTCTCGGCCTCCTCCTTCATCCAAGAGCTTCAAGGAAGGTTTAGCCGCCATCGCCATCAAGCAAGAGGAAGTTTGCAACCTCTACCGGATCGTGACACGAAGAAGACGGGCTCATTGGAGAGTAGTGACAGCTCTCTCTATCCCAGACGTAGTTGCGGACCGAGCTTGGACGCGGATTGACAACCCGAAAATTCCAACCGTGAATCTACAACGAGACTTCGGATTCGGTCGATTTCTTGCCTTGTTCTTCTCTTATTGATGTGTTTGTAGCTAGATCTCTCATGTATTGATGATGAACACTATGAATCGTGCTTGTAATCTTAATTTCATGTTTATGTGAAGTTATATTTAGTTCATATGTGTTAATGAGGTGCGCTGCCATCCATTTTCCACTCCACCACCGTGTCCGGTGCCGCACTAGCAATTGCTAGTGGCATGCTTGTCGACGAGGTGTTTGCGACCCTCATTCCGTTAGCCTACTCGTCCATCCGCCTATCGAAGCATGGCATCGCGGCCCGTGTAATACATCTCGCCCTACGAAGCAGCGCGCTCAAGGCCTGCACAGTTCGATTCCGCTTGCCTGCTTGTCCATCCGCCCTTGCGACGCAGCGCGCTCAAGGCCTGCCTAGTCTCCATCCCGCCAAGCGAAGCATTGCATAGCGACATTGCATAGGAGTAGTTGTAATATTTTCCTTTATTTTCCACAACCAAATCAACCCCCCTCCGCGATCCATCCGATTAAAGGACTTCAATCTCAAGTCCTTCCTCGATAATAAACTCCACCTTACTGTGTTCCTTTGAGATCGATACTTGGGGATTCATTCCCATTTTATATTACTTGAACGATCGGTACACTGCCGTTTCGTGCCGCATTCTTACTACCTCCTATAACGGTGTGCTAAGATTTGCGCCATCAATAACTACTGGGGTTATTGTCATCCCAACAAGACTTATTCAGGAAGGTGGTGGTCTTAGCTAATGGGAGTATCGAAAGAGAAGTGGACAGGCAGCTGCTCTATTTCCCGTGTCGGTAGCGGGTACCGATATGGTGATAGAACCACTACTCCTCTACCTAAATGAAAATACCTGCTAGACACAGGTAGAGGAGGGAGAAAGAAAGAGGTGGAGGGAGAGTCCTCCATTCTACTTTCACCAAAATAAATTTCCTTGCTTAGCAAGGTGTCGTCTTCGGGGAGGCAGCAGGAGGGGAATACAATACATGACATGTCTTCTGTGGACGGGATATTAACCTCTTCACACAAGAAGCTGTGCGCATCATTGAATGGTGCAATTTGTACCACCTCCTGCATAACCTGTGAAGGCTCAACCTGCATAGGCTCGGAAAGGGAAGGGGAATCAAGAAATAAAAGAGACGAATAACATAAAGAATCAAAAATAGGGAGAGTTGTCCCGGTCTCACTCCCATTAGGATGGGAAAGTAAAATGATGTCTGCATTGTCATCAATGCTACAAGGTTCAGCGGGATCAACAGTGGCCATGCCCAAGAGTTGGACTTCCTCCACCGGTGCTGAGGAAAGCTCCTCTTCACCTAGAAGGTTGTCCTCCTCTATAGGAGCAGGCATAACACATAGATCGCCAGCCTCATCCTACGACACATCCTCAACAATGTCGTCAGAGACGAATGTAGTATGCACAACAGGTGGAGGAATAGTGCTTGGATAAATGTCAAGCACCGATTCCTCACAAAGAATTGAATCTACATATGGTGATATATGTGCAGGGGAGATGGGCTCAGCCATGTCGGAGCCTAGATCAGCCACACATCTGGTGACTGTGTCCACATCATACCCTTCAAAACTTGAAGGTGAAATGGACACATAACCAGATATTGAAGGTGTGCTGCCAGAAGTATGAGTCAGGACGATCCGGATATCCGGCTCGTCATCCTCGTCCATTTGGCGAAGGAAAGCAGCACAATCCTTCAAGGCATGATCCGTGCTCTGACAAAACAAGCACTGCCTTGCGGGCTTCTATGGTACAGCAGGTGCTGAAGCCGAAAAGAAGTGTGACGGTAAAGGCTCGGCAGAATAGCAATAGGACTTACTCGCACCATATAGAGTACCAGACGAAGTTGGTGCTCCATATGCTGCCTTGAGTACTAGGGCTATTATCTCCCTTTGGACATCTATCACTAGCGTGAGAGATATCTCCACACCAATGACAACGAATATTAAATGAAGCCCATATAGTGTGAAGATAAAATGATTCGAAATAAAAACACTATTGTGCAAAATACTACACTTAACACAAATTTACTAGAGCAACCTAACATAAACAGTAAAACAGAATAAGAAGAAATAAAACAAAAAGGATGCGATAAACAAATGGAAGGGCTTCTCTCTCAGATTCTCCCTCTCCAGAAAACTCACACGTCTGTGTTCCCCGACAACGGTGCCAAAAACTTGATGCGCAAATCTTAGCACACCGCTATAGGCGGTAGCAAGACTGCGTCACGAAACGGCAGTGTACCGATCGTTCAAGTAATATAAAATGTGGGAGTGAACCCCCAAGTATCGATCTCGAAGGAACACAGTAAGGTGGAGTTAATTATTGAGGAAGGACTTGAGATTGAAGTCCTTAAGTCGGATGGGTTGCGGAAACGAGGGGTTTTGGTTTGTGGAAATAAAGAGAAAATACTACAACTACTCCTATGCAATGCTGCTATGCAATGCTTCACTTGGCGGGATGGAGACTAGGCAGGCCTTGAGCGCGCTGCTTCGAAAGGGTGGATGGACGAGTATGCAAAAGGAATGAGGGTCGCAAGCACCTCGTCGACAAGCACGCCACTAGCAATTGCTAGCGCGACACACAAATGTGACGGCGGAATGGAAAATGGATGGCGGCGCACCTCATACACACATATAAACGAAAAGATACATTCACATAAATATGAAATAACTTTATAAAATAAGGTCTATAGTGCTCATCATCAAATAATGAAGGATCTAACTATTACAACACAAAATACAAAGAAAGAGAGGGTGAGGAATCGACCGAATCCGAAGTCTTGTTGAGGGTTCATGGTTGGAATCGCTGGGTTGTCAATCCGCATCCAAGCTCGGTCCTCGACTGCGTCCGGGGTAGAGAAGGCTGTCACTACCCTCCAATGGCCTGTCTTCTTCGTGTCACGATTCAGCACACAACCTAGCTTCCTTTTCTTTGAATGATGCCAGATAAAGAGCTGGATCCTTCTCCTTGAAGCTTAAGGATGATGGAGGAGGCCTAGGGCCAAGCCCTGATGGAGTGGTGGAAGGGGTACGGAGCTGGAGCTCCTTTTGCGGCGAAAAAAGCGAAACAAGTACAATCTCCCCGACTAGGGCAGAGAACTACGCTTTTATAGAAAAGAGTTAGAAAAATGGTCATGCACGGTCGAACGCACGACCGTGCGTAGACCGTGCAAAACTTATTGTAAAGACAGCGCAGGAAGATGACCTGGACCGCCCGTGCGATTTACTCACGCAGGGGCAAATCCTCCTGTGCGTCAAAACGCACGGGTAAATTCGGAAAGGGAAAATACAAGGCCAAACAGGGAGAGCGTGCGATTCCTTCACGCACGGGCTCTGCCCATGCGCAGAGACGCACGAATAACAATAGAACATCAGTGTCCTCCTCAGCAAAAGGGTGCACGATCGAAACCGACCGTGCGCCAACATAACGCACGATCGTGCGATATGCACAGACATGAACTTAGGCTGAAACTGATGAAATGTCCACCTGCATTAGCCACAGCTAAGCTGGGAATACCCTTCCAGCACAGGAAATAAAGCACCAAAATACTGAGGAGCACGCTGTGCTTACCCTCAACACTAAAACAAGCAAACACACACCACTACGGGCCTATAAGTGCACTTAGCATGGAATAAAAGACGGCTATTTAATATGAACGAAAACATGTATAAAGTGTAGTGCATAGACTAGATAATCGGCCTAGATGAGTCCAAAAATGTGTATATAATTGGGACTCATCACCCTCTAGAAGAATGAGACTTGGGATCTTGTGCCCAAGGTTGATGGCATTACTCCTGTGACATGCAAGTGGGTTTACAAGCTAAAGAAGAAGGTTGATGGCTGTATTGAGCGGTACAAGGCTCACCATGTAGCTCGACGGTTCTCTCAATAGTACGGTGAAGACTATGAAGAGACATTTAGTCCTATTGCCAAGATGACTTCAGTTCGGGTGGTGATTGCGTTGGCAGCTTGCCAAGGTTGGAAGATTTGGCAACTTGACTTGAAGAATCTTTTCTTTATGGCGAGATTGACAAAGATATCTCCATGGTGCATCCACCTGGCTATGTTTTTGAAGCTCATCCAGGACATGTCTGCAAGCTCAAGAAGGTTTTGTAACACCCCAAAGATCGTGGTTCAGCGAGGTAGGCGGAATGGTGGTGTTGCGCTCGGGATAGGCTCAAGATTCCAGATCAGGTCCATGCGCACGACCATTGTCCTCTTAGCGCACGACCAGTGAGCGTGCGCCAATGATCGTGCGTAACCCGCAAAGAATCGGAGTTCTGTCTCGTCTTATGTGCACGACCATTGTCCTCATCGCGCACGATCGGTGATCGTGCGCCAGCGACCATGCGTTAATTCAGAAGAGAATCGAGTTCTGTCTCGGACAGTGCGCACGACCATTTCCCTCTTCGCGCACGACCAGTGATCGTGCGCCAGCGATCGTGCGCCCTGTTTATTCTGTTCCGCGATTTTGAGCGGAGAAGGAGATCAGACCGTCCAAATCTTCTGGGATTTGATCCAACGGCTAGGTTTAGTTGCTGGAGGTTATTAGGGCTTATGAGAGGGGTTTAATCCTCATTATTTCATATCCATTCTCTCTCCAAACCTAGAGGAAGAAGGAGGAGGCAAGGAAGAAGAAGGAGAGATTCCGCCATTGACGGAGCTTCGGAGCTCCGTTTCGCGAGCCGATTCCAGATCTGGAGAGTGCAGCCCGGTGCGGTCGTTTCCCTCCGTCTAGAATCTCGAATCCATGGCGAAAAAGAACGCTCCTAGGGTAACGATTTCTTCTCCCGTTGTTTGGACTTGTCTTTTGTCCTCTCCTTCATTTCTCTATGCTTGCATGAGGGATCCCTTTCACCAAATGGGTGAAGTGTAGGATTCCCTCAAGTTCTCCGGAACTCCGGGTGGATTGTGTCCGTCCCCGGCATATTGCATGTAGAAAATCCGGTAGTCGTGCGGATTTAGGCATTTTGTGTGAAGCCTATTCGTGGCCGTGAGCCCGAATCGGTGATGCTTGGATTGCGACGTTGCATTTAGGTTAAGCCTAGAATGCGTGCCAGAGAATGACTCCGTGAAATCGTCTATAATAGTGCGGGATTTAAGTGTAGGCGTCTTGTGAAGATCCTAACGAAATCCCCATGCTTTGAGATTGGATGAAGGCAAACCTTCACCGCGAAATTTATGCGGAGCGTATTATACCTCCCCTTTTGAGTATTTGTGAAGCCTAGATCCTTGTGAAGGGATTAGGTGCGTAGCTTATATTTGTGTAGCACTTGAAGGTGCTAAACCCTTACGGGCCGAGGCGAAGCCGTACCCGCGTCGTGCGACAGATCGCGACGATTAGAGCACGGGCAAAGCTAAACCGAACCCATTTCCATGCAGATCGGTAAGAGGTCCCTACCTCATGTAGCCGTGTGATCATGGGAGAGGTCGTGGAAGGTGGTTTACCTAGACCGACCAAAAGCTCTTTTTCCCACATAAGGCGATGGCCCTTATGGTGGAGTGTTTGTGGAATTGATGTTGTTAGCCTCATGCGGTTGTTTAGGCGGTTGCGGGGAACCTTCGGGTGAACCCAACCAACATCATGTGCACACCTAGGTTCCCTCCTTTTTGATGCCCAACCTAGAAGATTGAATGTGCTTGAAACCTCACCTTGTGTAGTTGCACTTTCTTTATGTTAGTACTTGTGCTGGTATGGCTTGCTTGCAGGGTAGAATCTCCGCCACCCCGGGAAAGGGGTGGGGTCGTTATAATTTGGTCAGCTGTGCTGACCGTTACCTTGTTTGCCACCGCTTGGTGGAATGTTCTTATGCAGGTGCAGGTGAGCCTAGCGGGAAATAGCGGGCGGTGGCCCTTTTGCTGTGTTGGACCTTGAAGGCCAGCCTCCTTTTTAGCTTTCTCATGTATTGCCGGCCTGCGTGCCGATGTATGTTTTGGAGTTTTTGGTATATTTGCTAAATGTAAGGCCTTAAGGCCATGACTCTCTTTCTTGGTTTCATTCCTAAGACAGTGGACAATTCTAATGGAAATGTTAAATCTTTATTCTTCCGCTAGTGTTCAGTATACTCTGTTGTAGTTTCTTTCTGTTTATCACTTTTTAACTCCTAGCTAGTGTGGTTAGTATGGCGTGGGGTCCCGGCCGGACCTACTGTTATATTATTCATACTGGCAGGGTGTTACAGGTTTTGTATGGCTTGAAGCAAGCGCCTCGAGCGTGGTATGGAAAGATCGCAGAATGCCTCCAATTCTGCGTATACTTTACTTCAGATTCTGATTCAAGCTTGTTTGTAAATAAGACGGGGGAGCTGCAAGTCTTGGTACTATTGTATGTGGATGACATAATCATCATGGGGAACTCTGAGAAGGAGGTAGCTAGGCTCCTGGATGAACTAGCTATCATATTTGAGATGAATTATTTGGGTGAGCTCCATCATTTCCTTGGACTTGAGGTGAAGAGGAAAAAAAGCGGTGTGATCGTTTTCCAGAATGGGCTATGTGGAACGGATTGTGAAACGATTCGGCATGGGATATGGGAAGAGTAGCTTTACACCATAAGAGGTTGGCTTGAAACATCGATGTGATGAGGGAAGGGTTCATTAGGATCCTTTGGTTTTTCAGGCTTTAGTTGGAAGCCTGATTCATCTAATGATTACGAGGCCGGATATTGCTTATGTTGTGGGCCGAGTAAGTTTATATATGGCAGAGCCGTGGAAACCTCATCTAGTGGCGGCAAGGAGCATTCTGAAGTATGTGAAGTCCACCACTGATATGAGTCTCTTTTAAGGGAGGGACCCAGGCTTCAATCTGCATGGTTACACGGATGTTGATTATGGAGGAGATTCAGTTGATCGGAAGTCGACTTCTGGTTATGTCTTTATGACTGGCTCCGCAGCTATCTCATGGTGCAGCAAGAAGTAGGATTTGGTGTCTGTCTTCACTACGGAAGCAAAATACAAGGCTTCGGCCTGGGCAGCTCATGAAGCCATCTGGCTTAGGAGGCTAGTGGGGGACATCCATAAGGAGGTGCGAGGTCCTACTATACTTCACAGTGACAATGAGAGTGCCCTTAAACTGGTTAATAATTTAGTTTGTCATGCGCAAACCAAGCACATCGAGATCGAGCATCACTTCGTTCGGTAGAAGGTGTTGGAGGGATCTTTGATGGCTGAATATGTGCGTAGCGAGGACAATGTCGCGGACATCTTCACGAAGCCGCTGTCGAAGGGACCTTTTGGTTGGTTACGAAGTTTGCTTGGGCTGACTTCCACTTCCCACTTTAAGGGGGAGTGCTAGATTTTTGAAGTGGAGTGGAAGAGGTCTGGGCGGTCTGAAATAGGGCAGACCGCAGTGACCATGCAGTCTGCGCGGTCTCCCTCTGTTGACTGGTCACTATTCTTGTGATCGCGCGATCTCCCTTTGTGTGGTCTGGTTGGGGTGGTTTCTGTATCTCTTTTGGGGCAGTGACGACATCCGTCTGTTTGCCTATAAATAGAGGCGCAAAGCTCGTCATTCATATCGAGAACTGTAAGAACTATAGCTTGGGAGGATTTTGCCGGTCTCTGTTTTTGAGGTCGTGCTGTAAGGAAGTGGTTGATCATTTTGTTCGAACCAAAAATGTACCAGGTATTGGGTTTTCTGTACATCATATGTAGACAACATATCACATATGCGCAGCGGAAATAAAGAACAAGAACAACCCTTGATGAATAGTATAATACATGTATTTTAATATAGTTTTTGACATCATTTTAGGTAATATTATACATAAATTATGTATAATATTAAGCAAAATGACTTGTTTTATCTATTTTGTATAAATATAGTCCTATATGTAAAGAAGAACTTATTTAAAGTATGAAACAATTCAGTAATTTGTAAAAATAAGTAAATATACTTATATAAGAATAAAATTTTGAAATATTATTGTATAATAAATTTATTATAAATATAATAAATACATATATATATATAATAAATATATATGTAAATAATATAGTTATATGTATGTAAATAAAAAGCAAAATGAATAATCATATATTTATATGTAAATATAAATGAAAACATAGTAATAATAATGTATATATTATTAAAAATATTGAAATATAAATGTATATGTAATAAATGTAAAATAATAATTGTATATAAAATAATATATATATAAATAATAAATAATAACAGAGTATATATATTAAATATAATCATATAAATAATTATGTAAATTAAAAGAAAATTAAATAAAAAAATTAAACTAAAATAAAATAAATTAAATTAAATTAAAATAATAATAGATTCGTCGAACGCTGCTATGCGTTCGTCGAACGCAGTGCCACGCGTTCGACGAACGCGCAGCGCCCAGCGTTCGACGATCTCTAAGTTTCGTATCTTATATATTATATATACTATATATATATATATATATATATATATATATATATATATATATATCTGAAGCCGCTCGACGAAATCAAGGCGTTCGACGAACTCCACCTCCCAGCGTTCGACGAATTCCTCACACCCATCCCAGTTCGACGAACTCTCCCCTCTCCCGTTCGACGAACTAAATTTTAATATATATAATTGAATGTTTCTGCAGGTGTTCGACGAACTCTTCCCTGCGTTCGACGAATTCCCTTCCAGCAAGCTGTCCCACCAACGCTCTCCTTCCCGCCAGCTCTCCTGCCAGCTCTCTCTCCTTCTAGAACCTGCCAGCTTCTATCCGCACCCCAACTCAAGTCAAATTTGCCTTCCTCTTCAGTCAAACCGCCAACTGCTTTTCTTTTCTTCCTTTTTTTTGCTAATGGCAGCCCTCTTTTTTCCTATAAATAGAGGGGGTTGGCTGATGTTTTAGAGGTTCACAAATTCTGATGTTTATGAGATTTGTGTTCCACTTTTGTTTTCTCTCTCTTATTTTTCACCGTCTCCTCTCTAGTTTTGTAATATTTTTTCTGCTTAATGAAAATGCTATTTTCTTTAGCAAAGTTGTCTTTTTCTTAATTTTTGTTGTGTGTGTGTGTGTGTATGAGATTAATTTTAAAGCTTTCGTAATTAGTTTTTATCGCTTTCATAATTAGCTTTACCGCTTTCATAGCTAGATTTTCTGCATTTTTACTGCTTTCATAACTAGATTTTCTGCATTATTTACCACTTCCATAGCTAGATTTTCTGCATTATCATCGCTTTTCTTGATTTTTGCTAAACGCACACCAAACCCGCAATTTTCTGCATTATTTATTGCTTTCATAGCTTAGATTTTCTTTATCATTGCTTTTCTTGGTTTTTGCTAAATGCACACCAAGCCCGCGATTATCGTCTTTTCTACTTTTTCATTATTGCAATCACTCATCTTTTTTATCGATAAGATAATAGCGCGCCCCCAAAGTAAAAATAATCAACACGGCCTCGGATAAATACGACCGCGATATCATTTTCTAAAAAAATTATATCATGTACTATAAAATGATAAGGTGCACTTGCCTTCATCGTAAGATAAGTTGGATAAATTACATTCAAAAACTCTGCGCGAGACCTTTTTATAAAATTTAAGTAACCAAAAAAGAATTTCGGCCCCGTCGCCGCGGTGCTACCCCCGATATTCCGAAAGCGGGAGCGACCGTTACTTCCATCACCTCGATAGGTGGGATAATGGTTTAGCTCCTCGAAGTAGGAGTACTCGCCGGACATAGCGAAAACGCCGGCCGGAATCTAACCGAACCCAGGCTCCGCAGGAATTTAATTTTATCCATCAACCATAAACAGTTCAAAGAACTTGCAATTTCATGAATCAAGAAATAGGAAAGGTGACAATAGTGACATACCTTTAGGGGATTGAGTCAATACTCAACCAAGATGCTCAAGAAGTAATCTCAAAGACAAACTCTGAGTCTCAAGTGCAGAAATTGATCGACGCCTCTACGGAGGTCCACACGAGTGTTGAAGAACCCTAGCTTCTTGTCGCACAAGAACTAGGTCAGAGAATAAGAGTCCTCAATGTCTCCCATGAACTGCTAGGTCCAATGACAGGGAGAGGCGGCGGCGGCGGTGTACGGGAAGAGAGAGACCGATCAGAAGCCTTTCGTCGGTTTGGCGGAACCCTTCTGTCTCGCTTTAGGTATCACAAAAGGATATATCTCTCTTAGGGCATAAAATCGTGGTCTATTTATACACCCATGCAAAAGAGATGCTATCCGCACACCTTAAATAATATTGGAGTTAACACAGAATTCGTCGAGTATAACTCAATTCGTCGAGACACTTCTTGCCGGTTCGTCGAGTATAACTCAATTCATCGAGACACTTTTCATCGAGTAACTCAATTTATCGGGACACTTTTCATCGAGTAACTCATTCGTCGAGTAATCGTGTACTTCCTTTCCCATCGAGACATTCTCGACGCAACTCCAATCAGTCATAGGATTAGACCTCCACTCATATCCAATATGAGTGAGGCCAACACAATCCTTCATCCAATTTCTCCAACACTGTTATGTGTGACCCTATAGGCTTAAATTGCGTTGGCAGTAAGACTAACTATTTTATTTCTTTGAGATCACTTTGGAAACACTAACAGTCTCCTACTTGATCACAAAGTATCAACAAAAGTCTCGCCAATAATGAGCGACATCTAGCAATACATCATTGCTACACAAGCAATAAGAGTTCACAACTTAATAAGCCTGTCTTGACCAATGTATTAGTGTTGTCATGTCCCTTTATCCCTTACATCAGGATAGAACTAGAGGCATGAACCGCGTCACCCTCATAATTGTTCAATCCTAGTTTCCTGATCTAGAATAGACTATCTAAAATTGCTGAGCTCAATATCACATACTGACTCGACTAAGCATGGCAATGCATTTCTCAGTCTCATTCCATCAAGGGGCCGTTGGATGTAACTCATGTCATATAGGTGGACAAATTCCATATTTGTCCACACACAAACACCCAAATGATTCACAACATACCCAATAACCACCCTTATCATCAACCTTTCTCAAGGAAGACTTTAGATGGCATCAAAGTACGCTCTTCCTCACTTGATGAATGCTGTGACTTCAGGTCAAAGAACTACAAACACCATTGTCAGTTGAGACCTACTTGTGGCACGTTCATATAACAATCCACAAAGTAGTCTCAAGGTGGGTCTGTCCAGTACAACTTGTTCAATAACAAGTACCCAAGTGTTGACTTGATATCACAATATTATGACCTGTGCGAACTAAGGCTGAGCATAATATTCAAAACTCGAAAGTCGCTCGAAAATCGCTAGAATATTGAGCCGAATCGGAATCGGTTACAATTGATTCGACTCAATTTGAGTCGATTCAATTTGACTCGAATCTGATTTCGAGTCGATTTCGAGCCAGCCCTGAATCGCTCGAAATATGATTTGAATCAACTCGAATTGATTAAAAATATTATTTATTTATTAATATGTTATTATTTAAAAATTAAAAACACTAAATTTTAAACCTAAATAAAAATATTGAAGGTTTTAATTGTTTCATTCCCCAAATTTAGAAGTTTCCCAATTTAATTTCGAGCCAATTACGAATAAAGAGAAAATTTGCATAATTTCGAGCCAGCTTGATTCGATTTTGAATCAGCTCAATTCGATTTCGAGCCAGCTCGATTCGATTTCGAGCCAGCTCGATTCGATTTCGAGCCAGCTCGGAATCGAGCCATTTCGAGTCGAGTTGAGTCGAAATCGATTTCGAGCCGATTTCGAGCCGAGTTCGACTCAAAAATTTCGATTTCGAGCCGAGCCAAAATCGCTCGAACTCGACTCGATATCAGCCCTAGTGAGAACTGGTCATCAGTCAACGCACATGTTAGTCTTAATGTATCATCATCGCCCTTCAACTTCTAAGATGATACTCCGAACAGAGACTATTTAAGAATGAAGCTTCTAATTAAACATAGGCCCTCACATTCAAGTCACGCACTTGAATTCCTTTGGAAGCAAACATTCTAAGGGCATCTATTATGCTAATTAATCTATCATATAGAAGCAGTTGACATAATAATAAGAACTTTCCATAAATAAAATATAAAGTACTCTATTCATCACATGAATAAACATCAACCGACAAATATATATAAATTAATCCACAAGACTACCACTAGAGATGATCATTCAGGTATCTAATACCCATTGATCCAGTATGACCATCATGTTTTCTCTGTGCAAGAGGATTCGTCAGTTGATCCGCAATATTATCTTCGGTCGGTACTCTGCATATGCTCACATCTCCTTGATCGACAATCTCTCGTATAAGATGGAACCACTGAAGTATGTGCTTGGAGAACTGATGAGATCTAGGTTCCTTAGCTTGTGCAATAGCACAGTTGTTGTCACAGTAGAGAACTACAGGATCAACAATGCTAGGAACTACACATAGCTCGCTGATGAATTTCCTATTCTACACAGCCTCCTTCACCGCATTTGCAGCAACGATATTATTGGGAAAAACCCCTTTGATTTAACTTAACAAATTACCTAAAAGTGATTTTATTTCTTAGGATTGAATTATCCATTGTATAGTGAGGGTAATCTGGTCATTAGATGTCTTAGGATGTCACACTCAACCTAGGGTGCCAAGACCAGATCAAGAGAAGCACAATATGGGCAAAGTCAATATTTGCGTCGAATATAAATCGACGCAACATCGAATTATTGTCGACGCTACTCTGACTAGAAGTCCAAGTAGGTCACCCATCTGTCGAAGTATCCCAAGTCGACGGTACATCGAATAGATATCGACGCAGAGACCATGGTTCTATCGGAGCACTTGAGGAAATCGACGCAGCTTATACTTCAACTCGGCGCAGAAGGAAGTATCTGTTGAAGTAATCTAAAGTCGACGAAACGTCGACTTCATCTCGATTCAGAAAATGAAGCTCATAATCATATCTTCAACTCGAAGGTTACGTCAATTTGGTATCGACGCAACGTCGACTAGCAGAGTTCAGTTAGAGCAAGAACGAATTCGAAGATGCTCCTATAGGAACTCGAAGGTGCGTCGATAAGAGAGGAAGTGAACTCGACGCTACGTCGAATACAGTCTGAAAAGAGAAACATTTTTAGCTGTCAATTTTGATCCTCTCTCATGGCCCACCTCTCTCAAGACCGTTCCATAAAGGCTCCTTAATTATCTTAAATGGAATAAAGAATTAACTGAGGTCAGAGAAAAGCTTTCTTGGAAACAAGCCTAAATGTTGGTGGATGAGTCGGGAATAAAAGAAGGAAGGAAGGATTTATTATCTAGACAAATATACCCTTCGGGACTTACCTAAAAGGGAATCAAATTCAAATTCAATTGTGGGACTATAAAAGGCAACAGTAGAAAGAGAAAACATAGGAACTCATCACAATTGGCCATACTGTTCTATTGGGTCTCCTTCTTCTTCTTCCTCTCTCTCACAGGAACCCTAATAGAAGAAAAATACAGAGAAGGAATATCTGCTACTCTTCTCCTCTCCATGAAGAGAACATAACAAGGCTGCTCAACAACATAATCTTATAGCAACTAGAGTTCAATCAGAAAGAAGATAGAAGGATCTGAAAATCATAGCTTCTGCAAATCATCACCATGATAAGCATAAGTTCATCAAGAGCAGATCCTGTGAATAGATATAAGAAGCTGTTCTTCATACAACCATCATAAGAATTCTGAAAATAGAATTCCTACAACTTTCTTCTTCATCTTTCTCCTTCCCTTCTGTAAAAGAGTTTTGTTAATCCCTCTTCAAATGATTCATTGGTTCAAGATTTCCTTATCAAAATATCTGGTGGTTCAAGATCTCCTTATCAAAAGATTTGGTGGTTCATGATCTCCTTGACAAAATATCAGTGGTTCTAAGAGTCTCCTTACCAAAAGACTCAGGCACAGTGGTGCATCCCTACCAGGTGGTAGAAGAGGGGAGTACCCACATTTTGGGGAACCTCTATAAAAAATTATGTGTCTTCTGGATTGATAATTTTCTATGCTGTCCCTCATAGCTAATTTACATTATTGATTTCTGCTTTATATTCCGGCACTAATTTATTCTATCTGAGATCTTGGTTGAACATAAATCCTTAGATTATTTTATTGTTCTCACAGTTAGAATAGGAATAATTTTTAAATCTCTATTCACCCCCTCTAGAGGATTCACATAGGCACACTGTGCACTTTCAATTGGTATCAGAGGGAGGTTGATCATTAAAAGGTTTACACCTTGATCAAAATGGCCTCCTACTCTTATTTCATTTCTATTTACATATTTTATAAAGAAAATGAGTACTAAGGATTATGCTTCCACAAGACCCCCAATGTGTAACTTGAATAAGTTCACACTCTTGAAGGCCAGGATAAGGCTTTATATGAATTCAATTGATGAAAACATCTATAATATTCTTCTCCCAGGCCCTCCTGCTCTAGTCAGACAAAAGGAAGGAGAAACCTCAACAACTGAGGCTGTCCCAAGAAAGGAATGGACAGAGGCTGAGAAGAAGGTCAAGGCATGTGATGCCAAGGCCATGAATATTTTGGTGTCAATAATGTCAGATGACATCTTATAGAAAGTTGCTGAGTGCCAATAAGCAAAGGAAATCTGGGACTCACTCACCACCATGGTGGAAGGAAGTGCTGATGAAAGAAAGGACAAAAAGTCCCTTCTCATGTCCCAGTATGAGAACTTTCAAAAGAAAGCCGAAGAATCTGTTGCCAATATGTATGACAGATTCAGCCTTATCATTAATGAGCTCAGAGGCTTAGACAAGGAGATATCCTTGACTGAAATTAATGATAAGATTCTCATGTGCTTCCCTAGCTCATGGGATTCAAGGATCTGGGCAATCAGATAATCCAGATGCCACAAAGAGAGCTCAACTGAAGCTTTGATAGGAAAGCTTAAGTCATATGAGATGCTTCTGAAGAACAGGGCTGAGGCTGATGAAAGGGAGACCTCTCCATCTCCTGTCCAAAGGTCCCTTGCCCTTAAGGCTACTGAAGGAGAGCCCTCTACTACAGAAGATGAGATGTTCAGTCTGCTAGCAAGAAGATTCAAGAAGTGGGTCAAGACTGAGGACTCAAGGAGAAAAGAAAGGGACTCAAGGCCCAGGTATGATAAAACACCAAAGAAGGAGATTATTTGCTATACTTGCAGCAAACCAGGGCACATTGCCCCTGAATGCCCACAAGATCAGAGGGAAAGAATCAACATCAAAGAGGAGAAGAAGAAGTCCTTCAAAGGAAAGGACAAGAAGAAAGCCAAAGGATTTATTGTAGAAACATGGAGTGATTCTGAAACAGAGTTAGACTCCTCATCATCTGAAAGTGATGATGAAGAAGAAGCAGTAGCAGCCTGTATGATGGCTCTTGGGTTGGCATCAAATGGTGAAGATGATCAGGTATCTGTCTTTGATGAATTTGATTTTACTTCAGAAGATGTTAAATCATTCTTCAAAGATTTTTGCATTGAACATCTTAGGGTAGAAAAAGAGTTAAACACAGCTAAAATTGAATTAGAGAATCTTAAGAAAGATGGAACACTCCTAATAAATCAAAATCAAACTAATGAACTTAATAATAAAGAGTTAGAATTGATTAAGCTTAGAGAGGAAAATACAAAACTAAAAGAAGAGCTTGAAAAGGCAAAAGGCCTTTGAGGACTCACTCAATGGTAGGAGTCAGAAGCTCAAGGATATCACAGAAAATCTCTCTATGAGATTTAATCACATAGGTTTAGGATCAGAGCCCTCCACTAGCACAGAAACATCTAAGAAATCTGCCCGGAGAAATCCAGTGCCATTTGTTAGACCTAGTGAATATCAACCAAGTGAGAGGAGTGTATTACCCAAGGGTAGAGATAACAATCATCCAGATAGGATTGAAAAGCCTAAAAAGGCAAACCTAAATAAAAGGGAAAAGCCCCTAGGCAAGGGACATTTAGAGAAGTTATATAACAATAACCAACAGGCAAGAACAAAACCTAGGATAATCAAACATTCTGCTGATTTGTTATATTTTGATACATTTTATACTTACTTCAAGTATCAAGACAAGAGGTTTGGCAAATCCATTCCTCATCATACCAAAGGGTATCATGAAAGAACCTTCTACTCTTTCATTGAACCCTACAATAGTAAAAGCAAAGGGCCCAAGGTATCCTGGGTTCCTTCTAATGTTTGAGTTACTTGTGCAGGATGAGGTATGGTCCCACTCAGGAGAAAATGGAGTGGGAAGAAAGATGTAGATTTTGGTTAAGGAAAAAGACCTATTCAAGGGAATAATTTCTACCTTTAATCCTCCTTAATATTTATTACACTATATTATGATCTATTTTCAAAAAATAAAAATTGCTGTGAAAAACAACAAGAATCTTCTAAAGAAATAGATTTGTTTATTAAGAGGTGCGTCGAATAGAAGCCGATGTACCATCGACTTCTACTCGACGCCAGCGCCAAGAAGCACTAAGAATAGAAAATTCGAATAGAATTCGAAGTAGCGTCAAGTTCATATCGACGCATACGATGACTTATTAATTGCTGATTAAAGTTGAAGTTACGTCAATTGGAAATCGACGTAACGTCGACAGGACTACGTCGACTTAGGGTCTCTGAATAGTACGTCGAGTACTAGTCGACGCAATGTCGATATATCAGCGTGCGCAGAAGTGCTTCTAGAATCAATCTCGACACAGCTTTGTGCGCCAAATAATAAGTATTATCGATGATGCATCGACCTAAACCTTAAGTAGCGGCGATTCATCTGCTTTTAAGCAATTACTGCGTCGAAACATTTACGCTTTCGAATTCTCTTACTCTAGCTCCCTTGTTCTCTTGTTCTCCAGCTCTCCCTTATTCTCTCTCTCATTTTCTCTGCCTTTGCAGGTACATCCAATCTCAGCCAATGACGCCTCCAAAAGTTAACTCTGGATTTGATGTGGACATCGACTCGTTCAATGCTGCGATAGAAAGCTTCAAAGCCATCCTGGGCTTGTTTCAGGAGGCCGGGCTAATCAAGCTTATCTCAACCAGATGCAAGATACTGTTTGTCGAGCTGACAGATTTCAAAACTAATGCTCAGATATGAGAGGATGGCTATCTTAAAGGAAAAATCTTTGACACAGATGTTCAGATACCAGAGGACATATTTAACCAAACCTATGATCTTCCAGAAAATGAGTCAGAAGAATTATCAGGGGATGAGACCAAGAGGGCCCTAGATATTATGCAGTTCAAGATGGACAAACCCATCAATCTGAAGAAGATTGCCCTTCAGGAGGAATACAGATTCCTTGCAGATGTTGTAGGGAAAGTTCTGCTCTGTAAAATATCAGCACATGATGCTGTTCTAAAGCAACAACTTCAGATAATGGGTGCTAAAGTTCTACAGAAGAGGATTAATTGGGGGAAATGCCTCCTAAGAATGTTTGGGCATAAGTATGCTCATAAGGAAAATGCTTTAATGAGAATCATGAGTCAGATACGGCTTCACCACTATCCCAGTGTGTGTAAGTCAACGGGTGTGCCAATTCCACCAGGGAAGAGAATAAATATTGGAATATTCTCTAAGTGGACCAGGCAAATTTTAAATCCTTGTCAAGCACCATCTTCACCTCCTCCATCTCCTCCTCTTCAAGAGCCTGTAAGGCACATACCAGACCCTCTAAGGGATGTTATCCCTCCCGCTCACTCTCCACCTCCACTGGACACTTTTCTAGATATCCATCAAGAAGACACTCCAGCACAACAACACCTACAACAAAAATAGTTCCCATCCACTTTAGCACCTGAGCCATCTCCTCAACTAACCTATCAACTACCATCCACCCTCATTCCAGATCATCAGCCTGCTCCACCTCCACCACCATCAATTCATTTCTCACCTGATGTTTACAATCCTCTCACCCCTATCCAAGAAGAGCTACCTACATCACCTCCTCCCTCTACATCTCATCCACCCATAATTGATCTTGAGCAGATCATTTCCAAAGCTGTGGCCATTGCCTCCTCCACATTTGCAGATCAAGTGGGGGCTCAGGGAAGAAGATTTGATAGAAAACACACTCGAATGGAGGCTGAGCTATTAAATTTGAGAAGAACTCTCCAGAGCCTAAAGGATTTTACAACTTCCTCCATGTTCACAAAGGAATTCTTAACCTCACTGACTAGCAAGGTCAAGAAGGGGGAGAACATCTCAGAGGAAGAAAGACTTGTTCTTGATATGAGTGAACAGGGTAAAAGGAATGCTGATAATTAGCCTGCTCCTTACAAAATGACCACATTTCAGGATGCACAGATTCAGGGGGAGCTCCTAGAAAAGTTAAATCTTGAGCAATCCAATCAAGAAGACTTGGGGGAGCTTCCATCAGATCAGGGGGAGCTTACAGAGAAGCTGAATGAAGTAGAATAAGAAGCAGCAGATTAAGGTGACCTCCTATCTGTTCAGGGGGAGATAACTGACAAAGATATGGCAAATGTTCAAAGGGATCTAGATGCAGAAATGGAAGCTGTAAGCACAGCTGTAGCTCAGGATGAGATTCAGGATAAAAATCCACTGGATGAAATAGCACAAATAGCTGAGGAAGCTGCCCAGGAAGCTGAAATAAATGCACAAAGTCAGGGGGAGCTTCCCAAAGACACTACTGAAGAAAATGATGAGCCTTTGAAGATTGCCTCAAGGAAAGTCTCCTCAAAAGTATTTTCAAGAAAAAGAAAAAACCCTGAGAAGGAGCAACGAGGTACTCTGTAAGAAAATATTTCTCCTGAAAAACAGCTCTGGATATCTACATATTACTTGACATTAAAATGATCTCTGAACAACAGTATGTTATTTTTTATATATACCAATGCTGTCTTGTATGTATTACATTTTTATGTCCAGGATGTCTTGTATGCATTTATGTGTATTTATGCAAAGAAATAAATAAAATCACTTTATTCAATTTGTAAAATTTGTTAAGGTAAATAAGGGAGATAGTTGGGAAAAACCCCTTTGATTTAACTTAACAAATTACCTAAAAGTGATTTTATTTCTTAGGATTGAATTACCCATTGTATAGTGAGGGTAATCTGGCCATTAGATGTCTTAGGATGTCACACTCAACCTAGAGTGCCAATACCAGATCAAGAGAAGCACAATATGGGCAAAGTCAATATTTGCGTCGAATATAAATCGACGCAACATCGAATTATTATCGACACTACTCTGACAAGAAGTCCAAGTAGGTCACCCATCTGTAGAAGTATCCCAAGTCGATGGTACATCGAATAGATATTGACGCAGAGACTATGGTTCTGTCAGAGCACTTGAGGAAATCGACGCAGCTTCTACTTCAACTCGGCGCAGAAGGAAGTATCTATCGAAGTAATCTAAAGTCGACACAACATCGACTTCATCTCGACGCAGAAAATAAAGCTCAGAATTATATCTTCAACTTGACAGTTACGTCGATTGGGTATCGACGCAACATCGACTAGCAGAGTTCAGTCAGAGCAAGAATGAATTCGAAGTTGCTCCTACAGGAACTCAAAGGTGCGTCGATAATAGAGGAAGTGAACTCGACGCTACATCGAATACAGTCTGAAAAGGGAAACCTTTTCAGCTATCCTTTTTGACCCTCTCTCATGGACCACCTCTCTCAAGACCGTTCCCCAACGGCTCGTTAATTACCTTAAATGGAATAAAGAATTAACTGACGTCAGAGAAAAGATTTCTTGGAAACAAGCCTAAATGTTGGTGGACGGGTCGGGAATAAAAGAAGGAAGGAAGGATTTATTGCCTAGACAAATATACCCTTCAGGACTTACCTAAAAGGGAATCAAATTCAAACTCAATTGTGGGACATTAAAAGGCAACAGTAGAAAGAGAAAATGTAGGCACTCATCACAATCGGCCATACTATTCTATTGGGTCTCCTTCTTCTTCCTCTCTCTCACAGGGACCCTAATAGAAGAAAAATACAAAGAAGGAATATATGCTGCTCTTCTTCTCTATAAGAAGAGAACAGAACAAGGCTGCTCAACAACACAATCATATAGCAGCCAGAGTTCAATCAGAAAGTAGATAGAAGGATCTGACAATCATAGCTTCTGCAAATCATCACCATCATAAGCAGAAGTTCATCAAGAGTAGATCCTATGAATAGATACAAGAAGCTGTTCTTCATACAACCATCATAAGAATTCTAAAAACAGAATTCCTACAACTTTCTTCTTCCTCTTTCTCCTTCCCTTATGTAAAAGAGTTTTGTTAATCCCTCTTCAAAGGCTTCAGTGGTTCAAGATCTCCTTATCAAATGATCTGGTGGTTCAAGATCTCCTTATCAAAAGATCTGGTGGTTCATGATCTCCTTGTCAAATGATCAGTGGTTCTATGAGTCTCCTTACCAAACTACTCAGGCACAGTGGTGCATCCCTACTAGGTGGTAGAAGAGGGGAGTACCCACATTTTGGGGAACCTCTATAAAAATCTGTGTCTTCTGGATTGATAAATTTCTGTGCTGTCCCTCCTAGCTAGTTTACATTATTGTTTTCTGCTTTATATTCCAGCACTAATTTATTCTATCTGAGATCTTGGTTGAGCATAACTCCTTAGATTATTTTATAGTTCTCACAGTTAGAATAGGAATAATTTTTAAATCTCTATTCACCTCCCTCTATAGGATTCTCAGAGGCACACTGTGCACTTTCAATTGGTATCAGAGGGAGGTTGATCATTAAGAGGTTAACACCTTGATCAAAAAGGCCTCCTACTCTTATTTCTTTTCTATAAACATATTTTATAAAGAAAAATGATTACTAAGGATTATGCTTCCATAAGACCCCCAGTGTGTAACTTGAATAAGTTCACACTCTTGAAGGCCAGGATAAGGCGTTACACGAATTAAATTGATGAAGACATCTATAATGTTCTTCTCACAGGTCCTCCTGATCCAGTCAGACAAAAGAAAGGAGAAACCTCAACAACTGAGGCTGTCCCAAGAAAGGAATGCACAGAGGCTTAGAAGAAGGTCAAGGCATGTGATGCCAATGCCATGAATATTCTGGTGTCAATAATGTCAGATGACATTTTCCATAAAGTTGCTGAGTGCCAATTAGCAAAGGAAATCTGCGAGTCACTCACCACCATGGTGGAAGGAAGTGCTGATGAAAGAAAGGACAAAAAGTCTCTTCTCATGTCCCAGTATGAGAACTTTCAAAAGAAAGGTGAAGAATCTATTGCCAATATGTATGACAGATTCAGCCTTATCATTAATGAGCTCAGAGGCTTAGACAAGGAAATATCCTTGACTGAAATTAATGATAAGATTCTCATGTGCTTCCATAGCTCATGGGATTCAAGGATCTGGGCAATCAGAGAATCCAGATGCCACACGGAGATCTCAACTGAAGCTTTGAGAGGAAAACTTATGTCATATGAGATGCTTCTGAAGAATAGGGTTGAGGCTTAAGAAAGGGAGACCTCTCCAGCTCCTGTCCAAAGGTCCCTTGCCCTTAAGGCTATTGAAGGAGAGCCCTCTACTACAGAAGATGAGATGTTCAGTCTGCTAGAAAGAAGATTCAAGAAGTGGGTCAAGACTGAGGACTCAAGGAGAAAAGAAAGGAACTAAAGGCCCATGTATAATAAAACTCCAAAGAAGGAGATTATTTGCTATACCTGCAGCAAACCAGGGCACATTGCTCCTGAATGCCCACAAGATCAGAGGGAAAGAAGCAACATTAAAGAAGAGGAGAAGAAGAAGTCCTTCAGAGGAAAGGACAAGAAGGAAGCCAAAGGCTTTATTGCAGAAACATGGAGTGATTCTGAAGTAGAGTTAGAGTCCTCATCATCTGAAAGTGATGATGAAGAAGCAGTAGAAGCCTGTATGATGGCTCTTAGGATGGCATCAGATGGTGAAGTTGATCAGGTATGTCTTTGATGAATTTGATTTTACTTCAGAAGATTTTAAATCATGCTTTAAAGATTTTAGCATTGAACAACTTAGGGTAGAAAAAGAGTTAAACACAGCTAAAACTGAATTAGAGAATCTTAAGAAAGATGGAACACTCCTAATAAATCAAAATCAAACTAATGAACTTAATAATAAAGAGTTAGAATTGATTAAGCTTAGAGAGGAAAATACAAAACTAAAAGAAGAGCTAGAAAAGGCAAAGGCCTTTGAGGACTCACTCAATGGGAGGAGTCAGAAGCTCAAGGATATCACAGAAAATCTCTCTATGAGATTTAATCACCTAGGATTAGGAGCAGAGCCCTCCACTAGCACAGAAACATCTAAGAAACCTGCCTAGAAAAATTCAGTGTCATTTGTTAGACCTAGGGAATATCAACCAAGTGAGAGGAGTGTATCACCCAAGGGTAGAGATAACAATCATCCTGTACAACCCCGATATTCGCCAGGACGAGATATGGACGGGAAAAGACCAAACGGTCAAGGTTCCCTCAAAAAGGGGTAGGCGAGACGGGTGTTCGCCGACGGCATGCCGGTGGGAGGGCGAGATGAGTACTCGCCGGGCATTCGCGAGGTGACTTATTCTCTGCAACATGGAGGTTTGAGAGGTCGGACCCCGGCAGGTTTGCGAGGTCGGGCCCCGACATGTACCCTCCAAAAGGGGGACTCGCCGACCGACGAGCGAGGTACGTGAGGAGACCAGCGAGAGCTCTCGCGAGTGCTGTCCTTGCAGACCCTTTGCCCCTAGGCCCATGAGAGAAATTATCCTTTTACCCTCGTGGCCTGCCAATAGCCCCTCCGAACAACGGAGATTGGCTATCAGCAGACCAAATTTGGGGTGCGTATAGTAAAATTGAGAGGCGGGATCCTGCTCTTTGCAGGCCAGATCAGAAAATCTATAAATAGGATCCAAAGGGAACCTTTGGAGTGGACTTCTTCCTTTTGGAGCTTCTCTCTCCTCAGGCCTTCCTTGAGCTCTCCAAGGTGCCCGGGCTTCAGCTTTTGGCTTAGGAGGGGAAGCACTCTAAAGATCTTCCGGGCGTGTGGTGGGTCCTCCTAGCTGAGCCTAAGGATCAGTGTCCAATTCTGAGGCTCCGATCTGTTCTCTCACGAGATCAGTAAGTGCCAGTCGCCCCCCAACCCGTTGGGGGCCCCGAACTCCACCGAGACCATTTATTGGTTTCAACACATCCAGATAGGATAGACAAACCTAAAAAGACAAACCAAAATAAAAGTGAAAAACCCCTAGGCAAGAATCATTTAGATAAGTTAAATAACAATAACCAACAGACAAGAACAAAACCTAAGATAATCAAACATTCTGCTGATTTGTTATATTTTGATTCATTTTATACTCACTTCAAGTATCAAGATAAAAGAGGTTTGGCAAATCCATTCTTCATCATCCCAAAGGGTATGAAAGACCCTTATACTCTTTCATTGAACCCTACAATGGTAAAAGCAAAGGGCCCAAGGGAACCTGGGTTCCTTTTAATATTTGAATTACTTGTGCAGGATGAGGTAGGGTCCCACTCAGGAGAAAATGGAGTGGGAAGAAAGATGTAGATTTTGATTAAGGAAAAAAGACTTATTCAAGGGAGTAATTTCTACCTTGAATCCTCCTTAATATTTACTACACTATATTATGATCTATTTTCAATAAATAAAAATTGCTGAGAAAAACAACAAGAATCTTCTAAAGAAACAGATCTATTTATGAAGAGGTGCGTTGAATAGAAGACGATGTACCATCGACTTCTACTCGACGCCAGCATCAAGAAGCACTCAGAATAGACAATTTGAATATAATTCGATGCAGCGTCAAGTTCATATCAATTCATATAATGACTTATTAATTGCTGATTAAATTTGAAGTTACGTCGATTGGAAGTTGACGTAACGTCGACAGGACTACGTCGACTTAGGGTCTCTGAATAGTCTCAAAGCTACGTCGAGTACTAGTCGACGCAATGTCGATATATCAGTGCCCGCAGAAGTGCTTCTAGAAGCAATCTCAACACAGCTTTGCACGCCAAATAATAAGTATTATCGATGATGCGTCGACTTATACCTTAAGTAGGGGCGATTCATCTTCTTTTAAACAATTACTGCGTCAAAACATTTACGCCTTCGAATTATCTTCCTTTGGCTCACTTGCTCTCTTGTTCTCTAGCTTTCCCTTGTTCTCTCTCTCATTTTCTCTGCCTTTGCAGGTACATCCAATCTCAGCCAATGACGCCTCCAAAAGTTAACTCTGGATTTGATGTGGACATCGACTCGTTCAATGTTGCGGCAGAAAGCTTCAAAGCCTTCCTGGGCTTGTTTCCGGAGGTCGGACTAATCAAGCTTATCTCAACCAGATGCAAGATACTGGATGTCAAGCTGACAAAGTTCAAAGATAATTCTCAGATAGGATAAGATGGCTCTCTTAAAGGAAAAATCTCTGACATAGATGTTTAGATAACAGAGGACATATTGAACCAAACCTATGATTTTCTTCCAGGAAATGTGTCAGAAGAGTTATCAGGGGACGAGACCAAGAGGGCCCTAGAGATTATGCTTCAAAAAGGACAAACTCATCAATCTGAAGAAGATTGACCTTGGGGAGGAATACATATTCCTTGCTTATATTGTAGGGAAAGTTCTGCTCTGTAAAATATCAGCACGTGATGCTGTTCCAAAGCAACAACTTCAGATAATGGGTGCTCTAGTTCTAAAGAAGAGGATTAATTGGGTGGAATGCCTCCTAAGAATGTTTGGTCATAAGTATGCTTATAAGTAAAATACATTCATGAGAATCATGAGTCAGATACTTCTTCACCACTATCCCAGTGTGTGTAAGTCAAAGGGTGTGCCAATTCCACCCGGGAAGAGAATAAATATTGGAATATTCTCTAAGTGGACCAGGCAAATTTTAAAGCCTGGTCACGGACCAGCTTCACCTCCTCCATCTCCTCCTTTCAAGAGCATGAAAGGAATATACTAGACCCTCCAAGGGATGCTATCCCTCCTGCTCTCCACCTCAACTGGACACTGTTCCAGATATCCATAAGAAAGACACTCCAGCACAACAACACCTACAACAACAATAGTTCTCATCCACTTCAGCACCTGAGCCATCTCCTCAACTAACCTATCAACTACCATTCACCCTCATTCCAGATCATCATCTTGCTCCACCTACACCACCATCAATTCATTTCTCACCTGATGTATACCATTCTCTCACCCCTATCCAAGAAAAGCTACCTACATCACCAACTCCTTCTACATCTCATCCACCCACAATTGATCTTGAGCAGATCATTTCCAAAGCTGTGGCCATTGCCTCCTCCACATTTGCAGATCAGGTGGGGGCTCAGGGAAGAAGATTTGACAAAAAACACTCTCAAATGGAGGCTGAGCTATTAAATTTTAAAAGAACTCTCCAGAGTCTAAAGGATTTTATAACTTCCTCCATGGTCACAAAGGAATTCATAACCTCACTGGCCAGCAAGGTCAAGAAGGGGGAGAACATCTCAGAGGAAGAAAGACCTGTTCTTGATATGAGTGAACAGGGTAAAAGGAATGCTGATAATTAGCCCGCTCCTTACAAAATTACCACATTTCTGGATGCACGGATTCAGGGGGAGCTCCCAGAAAAGTTAAATCCTGAGCAATCCAATCAAGAAGACCAGGGGGAGCTTCCAGCAGATCAGGGGGAGCTTACAGAGAAGCTGAATGAAGTAGAAAAAGAAGCAGAAGATCAAGGTGACCTCCTATCTATTCAGGGGGAGATAACTAACAAAGATATGGCAGATGTTCAAAGGGATCTATATGCGGAAATGGCAGCTACAAGCACAGCTGTAGCTCAGGATAAAAATCCACTGGATGAAATAGCACAGATAGCTGAGGAAGCTGCCCAGGAAGCTAAAATAAATGCATAAAGTCAGGGGGAGCTTCCCAAAGACACTACTAAAGAAAATGATGAGCCTTTGAATATTGCCTCAAGGAAAGTCTCCTCATAAGTATTTTCAAGAAAAAGAAAACCCCTGAGAAGGAGCAATGAGGCACTATGTAAGAAAATATTTCTCCTGAAAAACAGCTCTGGATATCTACATATTACTTGACATTAGAATGATCTGTGAAAAACAATATGTTATTTTCTATATATACTAATGTTGTCTTGTATGTATTTCATTTTTATGTCCAGGATGTCTTGTATGCATTTATGTGTATTTATGCAAAGAAATAAGTAAAATCACTTTATTCAATTTGTAAAATTTGTTAAGGTAAATAGGGGGAGATTGTTGGGAAAAACCCCTTTGATTTAACTTAACAAATTACCTAAAAGTGATTTTATTTATTAGGATTGAATTACCCATTGTATAGTGAGGGTAATCTGGTCATTAGATGTCTTAGGATGTCACACTCAACCTAGGGTTCCAAGACCAGATCAAGAGAAGCACAATATGGGCAAAGTCAATATTTGCGTCGAATATAAATCGACGCAACATCGAATTATCGTCAACGCTACTCTGACTAGAAGTCCAAGTAGGTCACCCATCTGTCGAAGTATCCCAAGTCAACGGTACATCGAATAGATATCGACACAGAGACCATGGTTCTGTCAGAGCACTTGAGGAAATCGACGCAGCTTCTACTTCAACTCAGTGCAGAAGGAAGTATCTGTCGAAGTAATCTAAAGTCGACGCAACGTCGACTTCATCTCAACACAGAAAATGAAGCTCTGAATCATATCTTCAACTTGACGGTTACGTCGATTGGGTATCGACGTAACGTCGAATAGCAGAGTTCAGTATGAGCAAGAATGAATTTGAAGCTGTTCCTACAGGAACTCGAAGGTGCGTCGATAAGAGAGGAAGTGAACTCGACACTACGTCAAATACAGTCTAAAAAGGGAAACTTTTTCAGCTGTCATGTTTGACCATCTCTCATGGCCCACCTATCTCAAGACCGTTCCCCAATGGCTCCTTAATTACCTTAAATGGAATAAAGAATTAACTGAGGTCAGAGAAAAGATTTCTTGGAAACAAGCCTAAATGTTGGTGGACGGGGCGGGAATAAAAGAAGGAAGGATTTATTGCCTAGACAAATATACCCTTCAGGACTTACCTAAAAGGGAATCAAATTCAAATTCAATTGTGGGACAATAAACGACAATAGTAGAAAGAGAAAACGTAGGAACTCATCACAATCGTCCATACTATTTTATTGGGTCTCCTTCTTCTTCCTCTCTCTCACAGGAACCCTAATAGAAGAAAAATACAAAGAAGGAATATCTGTTGCTCTTCTTCTCTCTAAGAAGAGAATAGAACAAGGCTACTTAACAACACAATCTTATAGCAACCGAGTTTAATCAGAAAGAAGATAGAAGGATCTGACAATCATAGCTTCTGCAAATCATCACCATCATAAGCAGAAGTTCATCAAGAGTAGATCCTGTGAATAGATACAAGAAGCTGTTCTTCATACAGCCATCATAAGAATTCTAAAAACAGAATTCCTACAACTTTCTTCTGCCTCTATCTCCTTCCCTTCTGTAAAAGAGTTTTGTTAATCCCTCTTCAAAGGATTCAGTGGTTCAAGATATCCTTATCAAAAGATCTGGTGGTTCAAGATCTCCTTATCAAAAGATCTGGTGGTTCATGATCTCCTTGTCAAAAGATCAGTGGTTCTAAGAGTCTCCTTACCAAAAGACTCAGGCACAATGGTGCATCCCTACCAGGTGGTAGAAGAGGGGAGTACCCACATTTTGGGGAACCTCTATAAAAATCTGTGTGTCTTCTGGATTGATAATTTTCTGTGCTGTCCCTCATAGCTAGTTTACATTATTGTTTTCTGCTTTATACTCCAGCACTAATTTATTATGTCTGAGATCTTGGTTGAGCATAAATCCTTAGATTATTTTATTGTTCTTACGGTTAGAATAGGAATAATTTTAAAATCTCTATTCACCCCCCCTCTAGAGGATTCTCAGAGGCACACTGTGCACTTTCAGATATACTCAGCCTCAGTCATAGAATTAACAACTGTCTCTTGCTTGGAACTCTTTCAGCTTACAGCTCCTCCATTTAGGCAAAATAAAAACCTAATTGAGACTTTGATTCATCCCTATCTGTCTAGAAGCTAGCATCCATGTAACCCTTTACAATGAGCTCTTCCTCTCCACCGTACACCAAGAATACATCCTTCGTCCTTATCAAGTACTTTAGGATATTCTTGACAGCTATCCAGTGACCATCACTAGGATCAAACTGATACCTGCTCGTCATGCTCAAAGCATATGAGACATCGGGTTGAGTACACAACATTGCATACATGATTGATCCAATTGCCGAAGCATATGGAATCAACTTCATGCGGTCCTTATCTTCCAAAGATTTAGGACACTGGTCCTTAGAGAGACTCACACCATGTGACATGGGTAAGAATCCCTTCTTGGACTCAAGCATGTTGAACTGTTTCAACACCTTCTCAATGTATAAACTCTGGGTCAAACCCAGCAACTTCTTCGATCTATCTCTATAGATCTTAATACCAAGTATATAAGTCGCTTTACCCAAGTCCTTCATAGAAAAGCAGTCCCCTAGCCTATTCATAACAACTTGCATGGTCGGAATGTCATTTCCGATCAGCAGTATGTCATCCACATACAATATTAGGAAAAGACAATACTCCCACTAATCCTCTTGTAAATACAAGGCTCATCCTCGTTCTTGATGAAACCATGCTCTTTGATTTTCTCATCAAAACATAAATTCCTACTTCGAGAAGCTTATTTCAATCCATAAATGGATCGATTCAACTTGCATATTTTAGTGGCTTCACTTGGAGATACAAAACCCCTGGGTTGTGTCATATACACTTCCTCTGTAAGACCCCATTTTTTTCCTTTTCAAACCTGGGGTCTTATGCCCAGAACCGCCATTTTGTGGTGACACCCTCACTCGGGAAGGTCGACACTACAAAACGCCGATCCTGCCGGCCTTATCGATCACATAAAAGTTAATCTTAAACAAACTTATAGAAGCCAAGTCTACATCACATATAAATAAACTATCATAAGGAGATGTGCACATAAACATAACTGAAATAAAAGACACAAATAACAAGGGCTCCTGCCCGATACATGAAATCCTCACTACATAAACACTCACGGAAGCAAATCAAATAGAAGTAACACTCACGAATCCCGACACTGGTGCTCCTGTGCTAGACTGCCCCGCCTCCATCTGCACCGGCCTCTGGTGCTGCTCTGTCTCCATGGTCTCCTAAAATGATAAGGTCCACCGACCGTTAGTCAAAAAGACTAAGCCAATCCCCCACCCCTCCCCCGGTGACTCCTAGGCATCGTGCGGGAAGGATGAAGCGGAGGACAACATGGGGTATAACAATAGCAGGTGACAGGGGTACAGGGAATGCCTACACTACACATGTATATATATATATATAATCGAAGCAATAAAAGAGCATAGTAAGAGCAGGTAAAGAAGAAGTAAAGTGCAGTAAGTAAAGACATGTATATAGTAGAATGTAACCATTGATTTATAGGAATGCCCACACAAACCTATAGACCAAGGGGTCATTTAGCAAGACCTATCGTATAAGAAGTCCCATAACCAACTTATACGATAGGGGTAGGGGTAGAAACGCGATGTTTATGCTATGTCATGCAAGGTATGCTGTTAAATGTTATGTTCACACAAGTGCAACTCACACACTTCGACTCTATGCGCACAGACCTTTAGTTCCCCCTTTTGGAGCTAGCAAAACTCCCAGGATACTCCCGTAGTGGCAAACGGAAGCGGTGGGTTGGGCCTCACCCACCTCTAGGTTGGTATTTGCACTACCTAACCTTGACCTAACATACGCCTCAACGCTAAGAACACAACATCGAATCTCCTGTGTACTCTTGCTGGTTAGACCACCAGACTTGCCTTGGTAAAAGGGTTATCCACTCTTACCGAGCCTAAACATTAATGTCGGTGCAACGATCATCAATACTAAGGACCCACCACCTTATGCACATGCAAACATGTTTACCATCTATCTTTGAGCCATAAGCTCACCGGCTAATCCCCCCCGGCACAACAAACATTACTGAGCCACAAGATCACCAGACTAATTAGTTTGCTACTACAACCACCGAGCCTACCACTCGTAGGACCAAACTGAATAATACACCAGTAAACACGGGGTGTGAGTGAGTGTGTTATTAATTACTCTTGTACAACATCTTGCTCCTACGATTTATGGTTAATCTTGGACTTCCCGAGGATTACCCTGTTAGGGTCTCGCTACGGTACTAGGAGCTATAATGGGATGACACCCCAAGGCTCCCTTTCTCAAGACATTTAATATTATGGGTATCTACCCATATGCCTAAGCCTCTTATTCTTTCACTTTGTACTAACCCTAGGTCGTTTATGACACGCAATGGAAAGACGATCTTTCGTCAATCCCAAGCACGACCTTACCCTTAGCCCACCTAGCACTCTTATCTCCCCAACTTCTTTTGGTGACCTCATCCTCTTCAACCTGACCATGCACACCATCTACATACCAATTCCACCTAGTAGTCCCATAAATATCCAAATTTCACATTTTTACTATACGCAGACCAAACTAACTATATGAAGCTAATAAGTAGGAGTACTCTAAATATTCATCCTCATGACACAAGATTTTTACTGGAGGGCTATCATGGCATTATAATACTAAATCCAAAGACTCATATTTTTCCTCAACATTTTAGCATTTATTTAAATTTCTCTAATAATTGCCAAGTATGAATATGAACATGAAGTGTAAGGTATTCTCAAAACATGATCCTCATAAAATTCAGATAAATCTATCATGCCTAAATAACAGTAAATAATGAGCATCACAATTTTACAGTAAGGAAATGTTCTCTATTTTTAATAATTAACTTCTATCCAAACTTGAAGATTTATGAAGGAACTACCAAATATACTTGTGCCAAAATTATAGAAAAATTACCAGACCTCTATTATGTCCAAAAAAGCTTAATTACAGAGTTTCGCAATTTATGGGAATCATTTCCTCACTGAAATAATTAATCCAAATAATTCCTAATTTGCACATGTTGTGAAGTAGCCTACTGATAATAATCTCCAAAAATTCTATAAAAATTCACAGAGCTTCCCAGAGCTCTTAAATGTCCTATCACCAAGTTGCACATTTTTTTCCAGAGAGTTTTGGACCCTTAATTATATTTCCTAAGATTAAGACAAAATAAGTGCCTTGTAAATGAAGTAGTAGTTAAATAATTAAATAAATTATACAAAAATTACCAAGGGTCAATATTTTGATTATAAAGGCACCACCAAGATTTCATCTTCATCCAAGTTCATTTGTGCATGTAAGTATCTCTTAAAAGAAGTTTACCTAAGGGATTATGACCTATTTCAAGGGGATAATTGCTCCTAAAATTCTTATAAAATTACCTAGGGCCTAATTACATCCCAAGAACTTATCCACCAAGTTCCATGACCATTCAAGAACATTTGACCCCATGTCCTTCACAAGGTTCAAGGAGCAACCCTAAGGTTAAAACTAGGGTCCTAGGGCATATCCACCACTACACCACCCCATCTTACTCATGAAGGTGTCTTAGGTGATCCTAAAACAGAGGCCAAGGCTTCAACTCATGGTGATGAGTTCTGACCACAATACCCTAAGATAAACACCATGCCCTAACTTTGACCCAATTTGACCTAACTTGGGTTGACAAATTACCCAACCAAATAAGTCCCAATTGCGCTGATATTTTTACCAGGGTCATGTGATAACCCTAAGAAGTACCCACCAAAATTTGGAGGGAATTGGAGGTCATTTGACCTAATAATTAATTAATGTTTAATTTATGAAAGTATTACAAAAACCTTAGAAAAAGGTTCTTCTAAAATTCCCCTCTTTGGGTATGATGTGTGGGTGGGTGTAGATAGCCTAGGTTTTAATTTTTAAGTCAATCCCATAACCCAATCAAAAGTTATTCAAGGAATGATGGCTGTCCTACACAAGGGACCAGTCCCACCAAAATGGACCTACAGGGAGCTACAAAACTCCTTTTGTGGTGAATTTTTTTTTAAAATAAACTAGACTCCAAGGACTACAACTTTGGTGTTGACCACTTTTTCTGTAGAGGTCCCTAAGTATTTGCTATATTATTTCTAACTACAGCCAGTAGTAAGAAAATAATTATTATAAAATACAAGTCTCTGCGTTCGACAAAATCCAATCCGCGTTCGACAAATTCTGTTCTACGTTCGACGAACATCGTGCTTCAGTGCGTTCGACGAAATCTGATCTTCGTTCGATGAATTACTTTTAGCTCAGGGAACTAATGCCGTTCAACAAACTCCGGGTTCGATGTACTCAACTATTATTTCGGTGAATTAATTCCGTTCGACGAACCCCGGGGTCGGTTCGACGAAGTCAACAATTAGTTCGATGAACACCAGAGTGTGTTCGACGAATGAATTCATTTCGATGAACTCCGAGTTCCGTTCGACGAACTCAACTATTAGTTCGGTGAATTTCTTCTACTCAGATCGATGAATTAATTAAATAAGAATAAACTTTTACTCCGGATTCAAAATGAAATAACATTATAACATATAACATAATCACATGAATCTTGCTGATCATGGCAAATCTGATGGTTCTTGGTCATCGTCCCCGTTGGACGGACGACACGCGACAGCCCGTCCTGGGCTTCTTTGCAGGATGATTTCCCGGCCACCTGTGCCGCTTTCCGGCCAGCCAATGCCACCACCACCTCTGTTGAGGTGGTATCCGGTGATAGGGGGTGGTTGGCTGGCTGAAGGTGGTCGGAATCAGAGTTTAGAGGAGGGGAGAGAGAGCTCAAAACGAGCCCTTTCAGGAGCATGATCCGAGCCCAATTGAGGACGGATCAAGCCCCAAATTACGATTAGATCTAGCACTAAGGGAGAAGAAGCGGATCGGACTTGTGTGGGGGCTTGGTGGCACGTATTCCGGCGAGTCGCCATGACCGGAGGTGGAGCTTTCGGCGCCATGTCAATCCTAGCATCAGGTGCTCGATTTCTTCAGGGAAGAGGGGGGTTTCACTCCTTTCCAACCTCTGAAGATGTTAAAGAGGTCAATTGAGGCTAAGGGGGAGGAGTTACTCGGATTGCCATTAATGGCCATTAGTGAAGATCTCGGTTACACTTGGGGGAGTGAATTTGGACATCAATGTGGCCGGGGAATGGTTGAAAACTTCTCCTCTCCCCAAGGGGAGATGAATGGTGTCATTATTGGAGGAGATGGAAGGTTTCCTCTTCCTCTCCATTAACTCCCCCTCTTCCAAATTAAGCTCTTTCTCTCCTGGCCGATTTCCCTGAAATTAAATGGTCCAATCAGCAGCACTCAATCCCATTTGGTGGTGGACCACCTCAATTGGGTCTAGCCCAAATGGATTGGGTTTAATTTGGGGGAAATGGGTTATTTTGACCTAATTTAGTACAAGGTTGACATTGGTCAAATTGACCAATTGGGTTGATTGGCTTAGGCTCCAAGGAGACCCCTAATGGGTTAGGGATACTATGGTGGAGTCAAGGTTCAAGGAAAGGCTCTAAAGTCCAACCCTAGGCTAGGTATCTGAAAACTGTTATATGCAGACCACTGGGATTTCTCCTTCTCATCCAAGCTCACATGGTCTTAAGCTCTTCCTATGGTTTTGTCATGACCTAGTCATGACAAAACCAACTTAGGGGTCTAGTTGTTTGGGGGATGTTACAAATACCAATACATAAATATAAAAATTTCGTCCTCGAAATTCAGGTTAAGCCTGTGGGGTTTCTACTACAAGGAAGAAAATGTAACATCGCAGAACAATTAAATTATACCTGTCGTAAAGAGCTCCGGTTACTTTTGCTGCATCAGGTCCAGTGGTTCCCAGGTATGCTTCTCTTGCCCATGATTCCTCCATAGGACCGTGACCAGCGGAACCTTCTTGCACCACAAGACACGCAACTCCGTGTCGTTTATCCGAACCGACTCCAGGCGAACCGATCGATCAGTAGCTACCGGCCCTTCTGTAGTAGATATATGCTGCTTTGGACGTAGTAGAGCCTCCCTAAGCGAGGAGATGTGGAAAACGTCATGCAATCCCTCTAACTCCGGCGGTAGCTGATGCGCAGTTTCAGCAATGCTAGGTAGCGAGCATGAAATGCGATACGACGGCAGTGCACCGGTCGCTCAAGTAATAAAATAGGGAGCAAATCCCCGAATATCGTCTCTCAAGGAATGCAGGTTCTGGTGAACGAAACGCGTGGTGAATCGATCGTTACACGAGCAAATAAAGTAAAAACAAGGGCATTGTGATTTGGTTCCTAAGCTAATGCGGTAAAGAGAGATGCGGGTCAAAACTCCGCTTCGCAAGGCGGGATGGATGCAACGGCCGCGATGCCGTGCTTCGGGAGGCGCGTGGACGGAAATTAACTGTGATGGTTGAGGGTCGCACACACCTCTTCTCCAAGCATCACCACTAGCAATTGCTAGGGCTTCACACACAACGAACTCAGAAAATCACAACAAGGCAAATGCTACTCTCACACCACCGCATCATTGCACATGAACATCATAAAAGATTTATGACCTTAAGCTAAGCAATAGTTCATTACAACAACACACAGAAAGTACAAGCATCAAGTTTAGAGAGGACCAATAGGAAGATGTCACCGCATCTTGGGTTCTCGGCCGGAATGAGAGGTTGTCGGGCTCTCTCTGGGCTCGGCCCTCAGATGGTGTGCGGACTCGATGGAGGCTGTCACCGCTCCAACGACCTACAACACTTCTATGGCTTCCCATGACGTGGAATGCTTGAACACTTGATGGAGAATGCTTGCTAACGCTCCCGAATGGAAGAATGGAGGTGGAAATCGCCGGAATATGGTCTCCTTGGTGGTGGAGGTGAAGGAGAAGCCTTCAGGCCTCAGAAACGGTGGGGAGGATCTGATTTCCCGCTCCCCTTACGAGCCCTCCCGTTGACTGCGGCGTATCCTGCATTTTATACTAAACAGGCAGAAAAATGGTCACGCACGGTCGAACGCATGACCGTGCGTGAACCGTGCGTTATTAAATGATAAAATCTGACTTGAGGGAGACGCTGCGCCGCCCGTGCGTTTTACTCACGCACGGGCAAATCCGCCCGTGCGTACAAATGCACGGGTAAATTCAGAATGACCTAAAACAAGAGGAAACAGGTCGATCTTGCCTTTTTCTCACGCACGGGCAAATCCGCCTGTGCGTAAAACGCACGACTAAACTCAGATTGTCTGTTTTATGCCCAGATACAGACGCATGATCGCTACCGTCCGTGCGCCAAGGAAACGTACGACCGTGCGATATGCACAAACTAGATTTTGGGGGAAAATGGGATGATTCGGCCACCTGCACATAAGACATACCAGCTGGGAATACACCTCCAGCACCAAATAAACACAGAAAAAGGATTGGGGAGCGCCATGTGCTTACCCCCAATAACAAGGAGCGCAAATGCACACTGAAACGGGCCTACGAGTGCACCAAGCAGGGAATAACAAATATGATCGTAAACATGCCTAAAGTGTGGTGCATTGACTAGAAATACGGCCCATATGAGTCCATAAATGGGTATATAAATGAGACTCATCACACCCCCAGACTTACTCGTTTGCACGTCTCGGGCAAACACTCAATCCCATGATAGAAAAATTGATGTTAAAGAAGCAACTGTGCAGGCAAAACATGATGGGAAGTAAAGAACTAACGAGCGTAAAAATAAAGTAGAAAAGATTTTAAAACAAAGACTATATTTTAAGAACTTCAACTAGTGTAAGATATAAAATACTACTACTCTGAGGTGAATCACTGGTGAATCGAACAGTCGCGCCCTAGGGAAAATAGCGTGAACTGCTGAGGTGAGCGTTGCTCAAATTGGATATCAAGGAAGAGCTCTCCAAGAAATCCATCAAGGTCGGTGGTCATACGCTTGCCCTTTTGCACCTTCTCCACTGCATGAGACGATCTTATCAAGAATCAGTAGGGATTTTAGGCTAGACATAGGGCTTGGGTTGAGGTACGGTAATGAAGTAGAAGAACGTAGGTTAAACGCACTCATCCTCCGGTAAATAACAAATTTCAACCTCAACATCTTCACCTTGAAGCATACTCCCCCAGACTTTATTTAAGCACGATGGTGTGCGCGAGACTACCACACTTGTGGTTAGATTCGTTTTAGACTTCTTTTACTCTTCTTTTTTATAGATCCATAGAAACATAAGTTAGGATCAATCAAAATTTTTAACTCATTCTCATTTTTTTTTCGCGCACAAAAATATTTCTCCGCAACGCAAAATCATCATAAATATGTATGAATTCCAAAGTTCGACTCTAGTGCGTATTAGGTTGGGATATGTGGCCTTGGTGAAAGTTTAGTGGAGTTTAACAAATAAGAGAGGTAAGGCTCAACGAGGCTAGCGAAGGAAGATGTTAGGTTGGGAAATCAAAGCTCAACCGGACCAAATTATGGCCTACGTCATGCTCCCAACAAGATCATTCAACGCACTCGTTTGGAAAATAGCTTGGGGCAAGTTCTTAACCACCGAGCGAGGTCTCCTCTCCTTCCAACTCAAACAACACGAGGCTAACAGCTCTTCTACACTCGACCTAGGGCTACCGCTAGATTCGCCAAATTCACCGTTTGAGTAGAGTATTAAGTAATTACACAAATGAAGTAAATAAAACTATAACTTTGTAATTAAATCTATTCTACGTGAATTTTTATGCTTCGTGAGCGCTCTACTAGTAGCACCGCATGGGTCACATCCTGTTCAGCCACACAATCCTCAACTAACAATCAAACTTCTAAACACATACATCAAGCACTTACACGATAATTGCGCACGAGTAAAAATAAAACACGTGTGGTGTGTGTTATGCAATGAGACAATCAATATGATTTTCCTAACATAACATTCTAGCATGAATGTGCATGTAGGGCAAGCAAAGGCCCGCTCCCCCAGACTTGATTTGAAAAACAAATCAAAAATAATCTTTCAAAGCAACTTAAGAGCTGGTTTAAGAGTACCTATGCTCCTAAGAGCATGCCAGAAGAGCGGTATAATCCTTATTTAAAGATCTCCTCCTCTTTGTCCAATCGAGTTCACACCAGCATTGTTAGCACAAAAGCAAAAACAAACAAAACATAATAGAAATTAAAGCAAGCAAACGGAACCGGGTGGTTCCCATGGGTTGTCTCCCAAGAAGCCCTTTTGTTTACCGTCCTTAAGGTGGACTAAATACCTGTATTAAGTAGTTTATAAATTCTAGGAATAAGCGAAAGTCAATAAATTCTAATTATTATTACAGGCTCAAAACAAATCAGCTATAAGCTGATTTGAAGTAGTAACAACTGATGAAAGAAAAAGGTCCGGGGACCTGGTAGTAGGGGTGGAAATTAAGTAGGATGCTCAGCCTCCAACACCAAATCTCCTCCTTTTTCGCTCTCTTCGTCTCCTCCAGTATTATGTCTTCAAAGAAAAACTGCTTGCCCCCTTGTAACCAATCCTCAAGGGGAAGCACCAACGATGATGAGGAAACACGGTGTTCCTCCACTGTACCTTCCTCATCCCGCCAGGCTTTCGGCTCTTCCACGCATAAGGTCTGATCAACCGGTGGAGGGGCATCCTGCATCCTTGTACATAAAGAAAGGGGGTCAAGAAATAAATTCGAAGAAAAACTAAAAGAAAACTTATCTGAGGGGATAATCCCAGCTTCATCCCCCATAGGGTGCGGTAATGACAAACTGACGATATCATCGAAGATTTCACTAGACTCGACAGCGCACACAATGGCCTCCTCAATAACTTGGACTTCCTCTCACTGGACCGAAACGGTTGCTTCAGCACAATCGAGACTGTCCTCCTCCATGAGAGTGGGCATGACACTGCGCAGGTCTGCAACATCCTGCAAATAGACCTCAATGATAACATCATAAATAGATGTAGTTTCATGTGTAGTGGGAGAAGACGTGCTTCTTAAGAGTTCGGGCTCACTCTCCACACAAGGGCACAAATCCACGCAAAGTGGTACATGAACCGAAGAGGTATGGGGGGTCGCATCAGAAACAGAGTCATGAGGGACACTGATGCACGTGTCGATTCTAGAGCCTTCAAAAAGTGAAGGTGGAAGGGACACGTAACCAGAGGAAGGAGCTGTGTTCGCAGAATTCGAGGATGGGATGATCCGGATATCCGGCTCATCATCATCCGCCAATTGGCGAAGATAATCCGCACAGTCCTTCAAGGCGTGCTCTCTACTTTCGCAAAATAAACACTGCTTTACCGGCTTTGCCGGCACCCAAGGTGCGGCAGCCGCGTAAAAGTGCGATAACAGAGGCGCAGTAGAGTTGCCAAAAGATTTATGGGCTCCGTACGGTTTATGAATGACACCATACTCTTTGGGACACCTATCACTAGCGTGGGATGTGTCCCCACACCAACGACATCGTATATTCAAATGTGCCCACATGATACAGAAGAAGAAAATAACATGAAAAAGAGTAAATAAAAAAGGAATAAAAGACTCAATCGCCAACAATCGATTCACAACCAAAATCTCATCACGCCTGCATTCCCCTGCAACGGCGCCAAAAACTTGATGCACAGTTTCAGCAATGCTAGGTAGCGATCTTGAAATGCGATATGACGGCAGTACACCGGTCGCTCAAGTAATAAAATAGGGAGGAAATCCCGAATATCGTCTCTCAAGGAATCCAGGTTCTGGTGAATGAAAAGCGTGGTGAATCGATCGTTACACGAGCAAATAAAGTAAAAACAAGGGCATTGTGATTTGGTTCCTAAGCTAATGCAGAAAAGAGAGATGCGGGTCAAAACTCCACTTCGCAAGGCGGGATGGATGCAACGGCCGCGATGCCGTGCTTCGGGAGGCGCGTGGACGGAAAGTAACTGTGACGGTTGAGGGTCGCACACACCTCTTCTCCAAGCATCACCACTAGCAATTGCTAGGGCTTCACACACAACGAACTCAGAAAATCACAACAAGGAAAATGCTACTCTCACACCACCGCATCATTGCACATGAACATCATAAAAGATTTATGACCTTAAGCTAAGCAATAGTTCAGTACAACAACACAAAGAAAGTACAAGCATCAAGTTTAGAGAGGACCAATAGGAAGATATCACCGCATCTTGGGTTCTCGGCCGGAATGAGAGGTTGTCGGGCTCTCTCCGGGCTCGGCCCTCAGATGGTGTGCGGACTCGATGGAGGCTGTCACAGCTCCAACGCCCTACAACACTTCTATGGCTTCCCACGACGAGGAATGATTGAACACTTGATGGAGAATGCTTGCTAACGCTCCCGAATGGAAGAATGGTGGTGGAAATCGCCGGAATATGGTCTCCTTGGTGGTGGAGGTGAAGGAGAAGCCTTCAGGCCTCAGAAACGGTGGGGAGGATCTGATTTCCCGCTCCCCTTATGAGCCCTCCAGTTGACTGCGGCGTATCCTGCATTTTATACTAAACAGGCAGAAAAATGGTCACGCACGGTCGAACGCACGACCGTGCATGAACCGTGCGTTATCAAATGATAAAATCTGACTTGAGGGAGACGCTACGCTGCCCGTGCGTTTTACTCACGCACGGGCAAATCCGCCCGTGCGTACAAACGCACGGGTAAATTCAGAATGACCAAAAATAAGAGGAAACAGGTCGATCGTGCGTTTTACTCACACGCGGGCAAATCCGCCCGTGCGTAAAACGCACGACTAAACTCAGATTGTCCGTTTTCTGCCCAGATACAGACGCACGATCGCTACCATCCATGCGTCAAGGAAACGCACGACCGTGCGATATGCACAGACTAGATTTTGGGGAAACGGGACGATCCAGCCACCTGCACATAAGACATACCAGCTGGGAATACACCTCCAGCACCAAATAAACACAGAAAAAGGATTGGGGAGCACCATGTGCTTACCCCCAATAACAAGGAGAGCAAATGCACACCGAAACGGGCCTAAGAGTGCACCTAGTAGGGAATAACAAATATGATCGTAAACATGCCTAAAGTGTGGTGCATTGACTAGAAATACGGCCCAGATGAGTCCATAAATGGGTATATAAATGGGACTCATCAGTAGCTCCAGTCTGTAAGCCAGGGGACCGATCCGCTCCAGGATCTTGTAAGGCCCCATATATCTCGGACTGAGCTTCTTCAGCCCGCGAACCTGCGAGACTCCATGCATCAGACGTATCTTCAAGAAGACCCAGTCTCTTACATGGAACTCTACCATACGATGCCGCGCATCGTAATACTTGGCCTGCCTACTCTGGGCCTCCATTATCTTATCTCGAATCAGCCTCACCCGAGCCTCGTGTCCTCCACGAACTCTGAGCCAAGTGCCATGGGATCCTCATCCTGAATCTAAGGCAATGGTGTCCTACACCTCCGTCCGTATAAAGCCTCGTAAGGTGCCCTGCCTATGCTAGCCTGGTGACTGTTGTTGTACGAGAACTCGACTAACGGTAACAGTCTCTCCCATGTCTCCCCGCGATCCAGAATGCAAAGGCGTAGAAGATCCTCCAGGGTTCGGTTGGTACGCTCTGTTTGCCCGTCTGTCTGGGGTGGAAAGCCGTACTGAAAGTCAAACGGGTGCCTAGGTAGGCCTGCACTGCTCTTCACTCCCTCGACGTAAATCATCCATCTTGATCCGACACGATCGTCCTCGGCACACCATGCTATCGAAAAAATTGCTCTACGAACCTTCGTACCAAAACACCAACCGGATCGTCCTTCCTGACTGGAATGAACCTGGCCACCTTCGTCAATCTGTTGATGATCACCCAAATCAAGTCATTTCCCGCACAAGATCGGGGAAGACCATGTATAAAGTCCATAGCGATGTCGTCGAACTTCCACTCTGGTACCGGGAGCGTTTATAATAATCCGGCTGGGTTCCGAAACTCCACCTTCACGAGTTGGCAAGACGCGCAGTGGGTCATAAAGTGGGTGATGTCTTTCTTCATGCCTGGCCAGTACATGGTCCTCTTCAAATCCGATGTCATCTTTGGTGATACCCGGGTGCACGGAATATCTACTACAATGAGCCTCTGTCATAATGTCCTCCCAAATCTGGCTCCCTGCCGGTATATACACTCGGACTCTAAAACTCAACAGGCCATCCTTCAACGAATGGTCTCCAGCTGAGCCTGCCTCCAAGGCTTTGAAAACCGGCTCTAGCTTGGCATCCTGCCTCTGCCCATCCCTGATGCGGTCTCGAATGTCGTAAGTGGTACTCACCGCCACTAAATACTCCTCGTATAGTTCCTGATCATCCTCGGATACTAAGGAGATCTGCATGTCTTCGAACATCCTTACTAGCTCCATGGCCATCAGCTTGGGCTCCGCTCCTGACGTGGTAGCTCTCCTGCTCAGAGCATCCGCTACTACGTTCGCCTTCCCTGGGTGGTAATGCATCGTGTACAGATAATCTGATAAGAACTCCACCCATCGCCTCTGCCGAATGTTCAGCTCCTTCTGCGTATCTACGTACTTCAGATTCTTGTGATCTGAGAATATGTCACATTGGACACCGTAGAGATAGTGTCGCCAGATCTTGAGAGCGAAAATAGCTTCTCCCATCTCCAAGTCATGCACCGGGTAATTCCGCTCGTGATTCTTCAACTGGCGCGAGGCGTATGCTATCACGTGCCCATTCTGCATCAGAACGACACCCATCCCCTGGCATGATGCATCCGTGTACACCTGAAATCCTTCCCTCCCCGACGAAAGGGCAAGGATGAGGGCCGTAGTAAGTCGACCCTTCAGCTCCTGGAAGGCTGCCTCACACTGCGACGTCCATGTAAAGACAACATCCTTTTTTGTCAGGGATGTGAGCGGGAGGGCTATCTGTGAAAACCCCTGCACGAACTTCCGGTAGTAGCCAACAAGTCCCAAGAAACTCCTCACGTCGGTGGCCATCTTCAACGACGGCCAATCCCGTACTGCCTGGATCATTGCTGGGTCCACTGCTAGGCTAGCTCCACTGATAATATGGCCAAGGAAGACCACCTCCTTTAGCCAAAATTGGCACTTGCTGAACTTCGCATACAGACGATGCTCCCGAAGCTTCTCCAAGGTTAGTGCCAAATGCTGAGCATGCTCCTCCTCCGTCCTTGAATAGATGAGGATGTCGTCGATGAACACGATGACAAAGATGTCAAGATAAGGATCGAACACCCGGTTCATCATGCTCATAAATGCTGAAGGTCCATTTGTGAGTCCGAAAGGCATCACTGTTAACTCATACAGTCCGTATCGGCTGCTGAAAGCTGTCTTCGGGATATCTTCCTCCTGGATCCGCAGCTGATAATACCCTTATCTCAAATCCAGCTTCGAGAAGCAGTGAGCTCCCTCCAGCTGGTCAAACAGCTCGTCGATCCTTGGTAACGGGTACGTATTCCAAACTGTCAGTCGGTTTAGGGCTCTGTAGTCGATGCACAATCTAAGCGTCCCGTCCTTCTTCTTCACGAACAACACCGGAGCTCCCCAAGGTGAGGAACTCGGCCTAACAAACCCTGCTTCCACCAACTCCTGTAGATGGCTCCGAAACTCCACTAACTCCTTCGGGGCCATCCAGTAGGGGGCCCTAGATACCGGCTTACCCCCGACACCAGTTGGATTTGGAAATCCTTCTCACGGTGCGGAGGTAGTCCGGGTAGCTTCTCCGGAAATACGTCTGCAAAATCCCGCACAACCGGGATATTTGACACCGAGTCTTTGTCTTCTGTCGCCTCGAAGAGCACCTGATATACCTCGTCTCCCTGCAGGTGGGCCTTGACGGCCTGAACTGATGCTAAAAAGATACGAGAGGTGGATTTAGTACCTTCGATCACTACTTCACCATCTTTGTGCTTTAGAACGATCCTCCTTGCCGGGCAGTCAATCTTTGCATGGTTCCCGCGCAGCCAGGTCATGCCTAAGATCAGATCGAAGTCCTTCATCGCCAAAAGCATCGCCGACGCTTCGAACAGCTTCCCTCCAATCTCCACATTCATGTTGCACTTTGCATTTGTTAGAACTTCTGATCCATCCGGGAATCGCACTCTCCTGTAGATGCCTTTGAAGTGTTGTACTTGGCAAAGATCATCTATGAACTCTTCTGAGAAGAACGAGTGAGAGGCACCCGTATCGAATAAAGTGTATGCGGGCTTGTCGCAGATGAGTACTATACCTGGGTGGTTTTTGTTTGTTTGGTTTAATGATAAGGTAAATCTAAGGTTTACTATGTACTAATGAATCATAAAACAAAAAGGCAACAAAAGTACATGTAATGACCTTTGCGGGGTCCCGGGACTGTGCTAGGTCCAGGGCGTACATCTGCTCCCTGTTCTGCCTCCGATCTTTGCCCTGAAATCCACGACCTCGGCCCCCGAAATGCTGACCCTGAAGGGCAGCCTGTAGTGCTGGTGGTGCATTCCTCTGAGGGCAGTTTCTCCTAATATGGGCGGTCTGGTGGCAGTGGTAGCACTCCAGAGGTGGCCCACCTCCTCCAATCCTCGGCATCTCCCGCATCTGTAGAGGGTGAGGAGCCAACACTATCGGCTCCCTCTGCTCCTGCCTCTGCTCTTGGCGGGGTCAGACCTCCGTCCTTCCTTCCCCAGCATCTCGACCTCTCGGCTGGTCCCTTCTGCCTCCCCGTCCCTGGTCTTCTGCCGGCCTCTTCATTCCTCGAACAAGGTGCTGGTCGGCTTCTAGTTTCTTGGCCATCTCCAGGATCTTAGTCATACTGCCGTCAGAGACGAAGAGGAGGGCCTGCCTCAGCTCATCACGAAGGCCCTTATAGAACCTCTTTGCGTAACCTGCATCATTCAGCTGATATGAAACTGCAAACCGGGATAGGTGGGTAAACTCCCGGTGATACTCCAGAACTGTCCTGTTCCCCTGCCTCAACTGTAGAAATCTGTCTTCCAGCTCATCTCTTGCAGATTGCGGCACAAAAATGCTCCAGCAGTGCTACCTTGAACTCATCCCAAGAAACATCCGTAGCCTCCAGTCCCACATATGCAGTGTCCAGGAACCTCTTCCACCATCTCTTTGCATGGGACTCTAAGCACGAGACCACCAGTGGCACCTCCATATCTATCGGGCACTGAATCCCTTCCAGCATCTCCTCCATGATGTCAACCTACTCCTCAGTCCTCACAACTACCTCCGTCCCGAGGTATGATGGGGGGGGGGGGGGAGAGACCTCGGAAGAAGCTCAGCCAGTTGGCCCCATGGTTTTGCTGAGGAGCCGGTGCCTGCTGTGCCCTGAATGTCTCCAGAATGGCAGTCAGTGTTTGTCCCATCTCCGTCAACTAAAATGGAGTAGGAGTTGGTGGTGGTGGGACGACGTTTGGAGTCGGTGGAACTCCATGCTACGGTGTAGGGTTTATCGCGTGCTACATAAGAAAATTACACTCATAAGGGACTTAGCTAGAGAAAGTTCAGTTAGAAGTGGACTTTTCATGTGATTTCCCTTATGGGCACACCATTGCTTCCGCTGCTAGTTTGTCCTCAAACTAAGCTCGCGCGTGGTGGCCCAGGGTTTGTGGACTTCTTTTCTTTTCTCCAGATCGAGGTTTCCTCTGATACAACTTTGTAAGACCCCATTTTTTTTCTTTTTCAAACCCGGGGTCTTATGCCCCGAACCGCCATTTTGCGGTGACACCCTCACTCAGGAAGGTCGACACTACAAAATGTCGATCCTGCCGGCCTTATCGATCACAGAAAAGTTAAGCTTAAACAAACTTATAGAAGCCAAGTCCACATCACATATAAATAAACTATCATAAGGAGATGTCCACATAAACATAACTGAAATAAAAAACACAAATAACAAGGGATCCTGCCCAATACATTAAATCCTCACTACATAAACACTCGCCGAAGCAAATCAACTAGTAGTAACACTCACAGATCCCGACACTGGTGCTCCTGTGCTAGACTGCCCCGCCTCCATCTACACCGGCCTCTGGTGCTGCTCCGTCTCCATGGTCTCCTAAAATGATAAGGTCCATCGACCGTTAGTCAAACAGACTAAGCCAATCCCCCACCCCTCCCCCGATGACTCCTATGCACCGTGCGGGAAGGATGAAATGGAGGACAACAAGGGGTACAACAATAGCAGGTGATAGGGGTACGGGGAATGCCTACACTACACATGTTTATATATATAATCGAAGCAGTAAAAGAGCATAGTAAGAGCAGGTAAAGAACAAGTAAAGTGCAGTAAGTAAAGACATGTATATAGTAGAAAGTAACCATTGATTTATAGGAATGCCCACACAAACCTATAGACCAAGGGGTCATTTAGCAAGGCCTATCGTATAAGAAGTCCCATAACCGACTTATACGATAGGGGTAGGGGTAGAAATGCAATGTTTATGCTATGTCATGCAAGGTATGCTGTTAAATATTTTGTTCACACAAGTGCAACTCACACACTTCGACTCTATGCGCACAGACCTTTAGTTCCCCCTTTTTGGAGCTAGCAAAACTCCCAGGATACTCCCGTAGTGGCAAACGGAAGCGGTCGGTTGGGCGTCGCCCACCTCTAGGTTGGTATTTGCACTACCTAACCTAGACCTAATGTACGCCTCAACGCTAAGGACACAACATCGGAGCTCCTGCGTACTCTTGCTGGTTAGACCACCAGACTTGCCTTGGTAAAAGGGTTATCCACTCTTACCCAGCCCAAGCATTAATGTCGGTGCAATGATCATCAATACTAAGGACCCACCACCTTATGCACATGCAATTATGTTTACCATCTATCTTTGAGCCATAAGCTCACCGGCTAATCCCCCCCGACACAACAAACATTACTGAGCCACAAGCTCACCAGACTAATTAGTCTGCTGCTACAACCACCGAGCCTACCGCTCGTAGGACCAAACTGACTAATACACCCGTAAACACGGGGTGTGAGTGAGTGTTTTATTAATTACTCTTGTACAACATCTTGCTCCTACGATTTATGGTTAATCTTGGACTTCCCAAGGATTACCCTGTTAGGGGCTCGCTACGGTACTAAGAGCTATAATGGGATGACACCCCAAGGCTCCCTTTCTCAAGACATTTAATATTATGGGTATCTACCCATATGCCTAAGCCTCTTATGCTTTCACTTGTACTAACCCTAGGTGCTTTATGACACGTTAGGGGAAAGACGATCTTTCATCAATCCCAAGCACGACCTTACCCTTAGCCCACCTAGCACTCTTATCTCCCCAACTTCTTTTGGTGACCTCATCCTCTTCAACCTGACCATGCACACCATCTACATACCAATTCCACCTAGTAGTCCCCTAAATATCCAAATTTCACATTTTTACTATACGCAGACCAAACTAACTATATGAAGCTATTAAGTAGGAGTACTCTAAATATTCATCCTCATGACACAAGATTTTTACTGGAGGGGTATCATGGCATTATAAGACTAAATCCAAGGACTCATATTTTTCCTCAACATTTTAGCATTTATTTAAATTTCTCTAATAATTGCAAAGTATGAATATGAACATGAAGTGTAAGGTATTCTCAAAACATGATCCTCATAAAATTTGGATAAATCTATTGATGCGCTATCTCGGCACTGCTAATTAGCAGGCACGAAATGCGATACGGCGGTAGTGCACCGGTCGCTCAAGTAATAAAAATGGGAAGTTATCCCCAAGTATCGATCTCTCAAGGACTGCAAGTTGGGTAGTACGATTTGCTCTAAACAGGAAATCAGTTGAAAGGAGTAATAAGTAACAACGGGGGGTTTTGATTTGGTTTCCTACGCTATTGCAGAATGAAGAAAGATGCGGGTCAAAACTCCGCTTCGCACGGCGAGATGGGTGCAACGGCCGCAATGCCGTGCTTCGAAAGGCGCGTGGATGGGATATCACTATGACGGTTGAGGGTCGCACACACCTCTTCTCAAAACATCACCACTAGCAATTGCTAGTGGCTTCACCCACAACAAATCACAGAAAATCTCTAGGAACAAAGGGGCTATTCATGCCACCACAACATCAGTGCAGATGAAGGAAAGCAAAACTACTTAAGATTAGCTTAACACGTGTTCATACAACACAAAATGAAGTAAAAGCATTCAAGGTTAGAGAGGACCACAAAGAAGAAGTCACGGCTTGGGTTCACGATCGGAATGAGAGGTTGTCGGGCTCTCTCCGGACTCAGACCTCAGATGGTGAGCTTGGCTCGAAGGAGGCTGTCACCGCTCCTACGATCTTCAGCGCTTCCTTGGTCTCCTTGGCGAGGAATGCTTGAGCTAATGGTGGATGAAGCTTCCTAATGCTCCCGGATGGAAGGATGGAGGTGGAAATCACCGGAAATGGCCTTGAAGGTGGAACAGATGAAGGGGAAGCCTTCAGCCCTCAAGAGCAGCGGGAAAGAAGAGATTTCCCGCTCTCCGAATCGCTCCCGGTCGTCCTCTCCCGATCCTCCGTTGACTGCCTCGATTCCTGCTTTTTATAAGAAACAGGCTGAAAATTGGTCACGCACGGTCGAACGCACGATCGTGCGTAGACCGTACGATATTAACTGATAAAATATGGCTTGTAAAATACGTTGCGCCGCCCGTGCGATTTGTTCACGCACGACCAACGCCGCCCGTGCGTTCAAACGCATGGGTAAAATCCGACGCTCTGAAAACACAAAGATACAGGTCGACCGTGCGTTTTACTCACACACGGGCGAATTCGCCCGTGCGTTAAAACGCACGAGTAAACCCCGACACTCCATTTTCTTCCCAGACACAAACGCACGACCGCGCAGACCGTGCATCAAGGAAATGTTTGACCGTGCGATATGCACAGAAATTACATTTGGGGGAAAACGGGACAATCAGGTCACCTGCAAACAAGATATACTAGCTGGGAATACACGTCTAACACAGGGATACATAAAAGAAGGGAAGGGGAGCACAATGTGCTTACCCCCAACAACGCGGAATACAATTGCACACTGAAATGGGCTTAATGGTGCACCTAGCATGGAGTAGTATATATAAATGAAAATGTGACTAAAATGTGGTGCAAACACTAGAATATCAGCCCAAATGAGTCCAAATATATATATATATATGGGACTCATCACACCCCCAGACTTAACCATTTGCACGTCTCGGGCAAACTACTCAGCTCTCCTGTCGGAATAATTGAATGTTAGCATGAGTTTGAGCGATAGAGAATTATGCGAAGTCGCATGCTCTCGTATGTAAAAATACATTAGAACAGAATTAAACTCAGGGTTATATCTAATTATTTCTAAAATAGTAGTTTGGAATTTACTTCACTTGGATGGTGAATCCTGGTGAATCTTTTGGTCGCGCAAAAAGGGAAAATAGTGTGACTAATGAGTAAAGTATTACTCAAATCGAAGCTAGGGACAATCTCCTAAGAAATCCATCAAAGTCGGTGTCCATAGGCTTGCACGTTCGCACTCTCTCTACTGCATGAGACGACTCGTATCTAAAATCAATAGGACTTAAGGCAATTATTGGGCTTGGGTTGAGTATAAGCTAGGTAAGTAGAAGGATGATGGGAATCGCACTCAACACAACGGTCGCACTCAAGAGAATGACAATCACCAATACAACCATTTCAGTACTTACACGACACCCCCAGACTTCAACTGAACATTAGGTGCGTGTTGAGCCAGATATACAAAAATTTTGCCAAGAGAAAATTATTATTGCACAACTCTTTTATTTTTCTTTTCTATTCTTTCTTTTCTTTTCTTCTTTTCTCATTTCGGCAAAAGAACGTTTTTAAGCGCAATAAAACGACTCCTTTAGCTAAATTAAAGCTGTCATACACAACATAGATGACACCAAATGCGATCGAGAAAGAAATTTCTTTCAGCTCAACGGTTGGTGCGAACATAGGTTCGGCTGTATGGCTTTGGTTACATTATTAGTGGAGCTAAACAAGGAGGAAGAGTAGGCTCAAATGGGCTTGCAATGGTGATTACGTAGGTAAGGATTTCAAGAGCACAAACGGATCAAGAGATGGCCTATATCACATTTCATGACGAGTACATCAACACAATTGTGTCGAGAGTCGCCTGGTGCAAGTTCTAGCCACCGAGAAAGGTTGTCCTTCCTTTCGACCATAGTAATAAGCTACTACTAGCCTGCTACAATCGACCTATTGCTACCGTTGGATTCACCGGATTCACCACTAAAGTAAAATAAATTTCATCTACTATAACAGAAATAATTACATTACAACTCTGAATTTTATTCTACCCTAATTGAATTTCTAGGTGTGACGGGAGCACATGACTAGAGCACTACTCGAGTCAACATTTTTCTCTACTCCTCACTCAAACACTAACAATTCAATTCTTATGAGCGGGAAAACCTCGCACTGATACCCAATAAGCACGCGTGATCAAGTGCGCGTGAACTAGGTGCAAGTGTATGCAACAAAATATAAATCCTAACTCAGCACATTCTAGCATGTCATGCAACATGCGTGCACGTGCACAACTCGTTCTCTCCCCCAGACTTGATTGAGAACATCTAAAATAAGCAATTCAAACATAAGTAAGAGAGGGGAAGAGTTGACCTATGCTCACAAAGGAGCATGCCAGAAGTGCGGTAATCCCAATTTCTTTAGAAATAAATCTCCTTCCACGCGAGAGCATAGCTTCACCTACAATGTTAGCAAAACTGAAATAACAATACGCAAAAGGATTAAAAAGATAGACGGAACCGGGTGGTTCCCATGGGTTGTCTCCCAAGAAGCCCTTTTGTTTAACGTCCTTAAAGGTGGACCAAATACCTGTATTAAGCAGTTTATAGAATTGTTCACGCAGAATTAAAAAGAGGAGATCATCCACGTCTACATAGTATTATTACACAACCATATGGAGAAATCAACTATACGTTGATTTTAAAATAGTAACTGCAGATAGAAGAAAAAGGTCCGAAGACTCTGTAGTAGGGGTGGAAAATAAGTAAGATGCTTAGCCTCCAACCCCAAATCTCCTCCTTTTTCGCTCTCTTCTTCTCCTCCAGTATTATATCTTAAAAGAAAAAATGCTTGCCCCCTTGTAACCAATCCTCAAGGGGAAGTACCAAAGATGATGAGGAAACACGATGTTCCTTCACTGTACCTTCCTCATCCCGCCAGGCTTTCAGATCCTCCATGCATAAGGTCTGATCAACTGGAGGAGGGGCATCCTGCATCCTTTTACATAAAGAAAGGGGGTCAGGAAATAAATTGGAAGAAAAACTAAAAGAAATCTCATCTGAGGTGACAATCCCGGCTTCATCCCCCATGGGGTGCGGCAATGACACACTGATGATATCATCAAAGATTTCGCTAGACTCCAAAGCGCACACAATGGCCTCCTCTATAACTTGGACTTCCTCGCACTGGACCGAAGCGGTTGCTTCAGCACAATCAAGGCTATCCTCCTCCATGAGAGTGGGCACCACATTGCGCAGGTCTGCAACATCCTGCAAAGTGACCTCAATGATAATATCAGAAACAGATGTAGTTTCGTGTGCAGTGGGAGAAGACATGCTTCTTAAGAGTTCAGGCTCTCTCTCCACACAAGGATACAAATCCTTGCGAAGTGGTATATGAACCTAAGAGGTATGGGGGGTCGCATCAGAAACAGAGTCATAAGAGACACTGATGCACGTGTCGATTCCAGAGAGTTCAAGAAGTGAAGGTGGAAGAGATACGTAACCAGCGGATGGAGCTGTGCTCGCAGGATTTGAAGATGAGATGATCCGGATATCCGACTCATCGTCATCCGCCAATTTATGAAGATAAGCAGCACATTCCTTCAAGGCGTGCTCTCTACTTTTGCAAAATAGGCACTGCTTTGCCGGCTTTGCCGGCAAACCCGGCACCAAAGGTGCGACAGCCACAAAAAGGTGCGATAACGAAGGTGCAGCAGAGTAGCCAAATGATTTATGAGCCCCGTACGGTTTCTGAACAACACCATACTCCTTGGGACACCTATCACTAGCGTGGGATGTGTCCCCACACCAACGACATCGGATGTTCAAATGTGCCCACATGATATAGAAGAAGAAATAACATACTGAAGAAAGATACAATATCTTAAAACGAATTTCCAATTAAAAACAAATCAAACACGCTTGCAGTCCCCGACAACGGCGCCAAAAACTTGATGCGCTATCTCGGCACTGCTAATTAGCAGACACGAAATGCGATACGACGGCAGTGCACCGGTCGCTCAAGTAATAAAAATGGGAAGTTATCCCCAAGTATCGATCTCTCAAGGACTGCAAGTTGGGTAGTACGATTTGCTCTAAACAGGAAATCAGTTGAAAGGAGTTATAAGTAACAACGGGGGGTTTTGATTTGGTTTCCTACGCTATTGCAGAATGAAGAAAGATGTGGGTCAAAACTCCGCTTCGCACGACGAGATGGGTGCAACGGCCGCAATGCCGTGCTTCGAAAGGCGCGTGGATGGGATATCACTATGACGGTTGAGGGTCGCACACACCTCTTCTCAAAACATCACCACTAGCAATTGCTAGTGGCTTCACCCACAACAAATCACAGAAAATCACTAGGAACAAAGGGGCTATTCATGCCACCACAACATCAGTGCATATGAAGGAAAGCAAAACTACTTAAGATTAGCTTAACACGTGTTCATACAACACAAAATGAAGTAAAAGCATTCAAGGTTAGAGAGGACCACAAAGAAGAAGTCACGGCTTGGGTTCACGGCCGGAATGAGAGGTTGTCGGGCTCTCTCCGGACTCGGCCCTCAAATGGTGAGCTTGGCTCGAAGGAGGCTGTCACCGCTCCTACGATCTTCAGCGCTTCCTTGGTCTCCTTGGCGAGGAATGCTTGAGCTAATGGTGGATGAAGCTTCCTAATGCTCCCGGATGGAAGGATGGAGGTGGAAATCACCGGAAATGGCCTTGAAGGTGGAAGAGATGAAGGGGAAGCCTTTAGCCCTCAAGAGCAGCAGGAAGGAAAAGATTTCCCGCTCTCCGAATCGCTCCCGGTCGTCCTCTCCCGATCCTCCGTTGACTGCCTCGATTCCTGCTTTTATAGGAAATAGGCTGTAAATTGGTCACGCACGGTCGAACGCACGATCGTGCGCAGACCGTGCGATATTAACTGATAAAATATGGCTTGTAAAATATGCTGCGCCGCCCGTGCGATTTGTTCACGCACGACCAACGCCGCCCGTGCGTTCAAACGCACGGGTAAAATCCGACGCTCTAAAATCACAAAGATACAGGTCGACCGTGTGTTTTACTCACGCACGGGCGAATTCGCCATGTTAAAACGCACGAGTAAACCCCGACGCTCCATTTTCTTCCCAGACACAAACGCACGACCGCGCAGACCGTGCGTCAAGGAAACGCACGACTGTGCGATATGCACAGAAATTACATTTGGGGGAAAACGGGACGATCAGGTCACCTGCAAACAAGATATACTAGCTGGGAATACACGTCCAGCACAGGGATACATAAAAGAAGGGAAGGGGAGCACAATGTGCTTACCCCCAACAACGAGGAATGCAATTGCACACCGAAATGGGCTTAATGGTGCACCTAGCATGGAATAGTATATATAAATGAAAATGTGCCTAAAATGTGGTGCAAACACTAGAATATCAACCCAAATGAGTCCAAAAATATATATATATATATATATATATATATATATATATATGGGACTCATCATCTATCATGCCTAAATAACAGTAAATATTGAGCATCACAATTTTACAGTAAGGAAATGTCCTCTATTTTTAATATTTAACTTCTATCCAAACTTGAAGATTTATTAAGGAACTACCAAATATACTTTTGCCAAAATTATAGAAAAATTTCCAGACTTCTATTATGTCCAGAAAAGCTTAATTATAGAGTTTCACAATTTATGGGAATCATTTCCTCACTGAAATAATTAATCTAATTAATTCCTAATTTGCACATGTTGTGAAGTAGCCTACTGATAATAATCTCCAAAAATTCTACAAAAATTCACAGAGCTTCCCAGAGGTCTTAAATGTCCTATCACCAAGTTGCACATTTTTTTCCAGAGAGTTTAGGACCCTTAATTATATTTCCTAAGATTAAGACAAAATAGGTGCCTTGTAAATGAAGTACTAGTTAAATCATTAAATAAATTATACAAAAATTACCAGGGGTCAATATTATGATTATAAAGGCACCACCAAGATTTCATCTTCATCCAAGATCATTTGTGCATGTAAGTATCTCTTAAAAGAAGTTTACCTAAAGGGATTATGACCTATTTCAAGGGGATAATTGCTCCTAAAATTCTTATAAAATTACCAAGGGCCTAACTACATCCCATTAACTTATCCACCAAGTTCCATGACCATTCAAGAACATTGCCCCCATGACCTTCACAAGGATCAAGGAGCAACCCTAAGGTTAAAACTAGGGTCCTATGGCATATACACCTCTACACCACCCCATCTTACTCATGAAGGTGTTTTAGGTGATCCTAAACCAGAGGCTAAGGCTTCAACTCATGGTGATGAGTTCTGACCACCATACCCCAACATAAACACCATGCCCTAACTTTGACCCAATTTGACCTAACTTGGGTTGACAAATAACCCAACCAAATCAGTCCCAAATGGGCTGATATTTTTACCAGGGTCATGTGATAACCCTAAGAAGTACCCACCAAAATTTGGAGGGCATTGGAGGTCATTTGACCTAATAAATAATTAATGTTTAATTTATGAAATTTGTACAAAATCCTTAGAAAAAGGTTCTTCTAAAATTCCCATCTTTGGGTATGATGTGTGAGTGGGTGTAATTAGCCTAGGTTTCAATTATCAAGTCAATCCCATAAACGAATCAAAAGTTATTCAAGGAATGGTGGCTGTCCTACACAAGGGACCAGTCCCACCAAAATGGACCTACAGGGAGCTACAAAACTTCTTTTGGGGTGAATAGAATTTTAAAATAAACTAGACTCCAAGGGCTACAACTTTGGTGTTGACCACTTTTTCTGTAGAGGGCCCTAAGTATTTTCTATAATTATTTCTAACTACAGCCAGTAGTAAGAAAATAATTATTATAAAATACCAGTCTCTCCGTTTGACGAAATCCAATCTACGTTCGACGAATTCTATTCTGCGTTCGACGAACGCCATGCTTTAGTGCGTTCGACAAAATCTAATCATCGTTTGACGAATTAATTTCGTTCGACGAATTACTTTTAGTTCAGCGAACTAACGCCGTTCGACGAACTCCGGGTTCGACGAACTCAACTATTATTTCGGTGAATTAATTCTATTCGACGAACCCCGGGGTCGGTTCGACGGACTCAACAATCAGTTTGACGAACACCTGAGTGTGTTCGGCGAATGAATTCCATTCGACTAACTCCGGGTTTTGTTCGACGAACTCAACTATTAGTTCGGTGAATTTCTTCTACTCAGACCGACGAATTAATTAAATAAGAATGAACATTTACTCCGGATTCAAAATGAAATAACATTATAACATATAACATAATCACGGGAATCTTGCTGATCATGACAAATCTGACGGTTCTTTGTCATCGTCCCCGTTGGATGGATGGCGCGCGACATCCCGTCTTGGGCTTCTTTGTGGGATGATTTCCCGGCCACCTGTGCTGCTTTTCGGCCAGCCAATGCCACCACCACCTCCGTTGAGGTGGTAGCCGGCGATAGGGGGTGGTTGGCCGGCTGGAGGTGGTCGGAATCAGTGTTTAGAGGAGGGGAGAGAGAGCTCGAAATGAGCCCTTTCGGGAGCTCGATCCGAGCCCAATTGAGCACGGATCAAGCCCCAAATTACAATTAGATCTAGCACTAAGGGAGAAGAGGCGGATCGTACCTGTGTGGGGGCTTGGTGGCGCGTATTCCGGTGAGTCGCCATGGCTGGAGGTGGAGCATTCGACGCCATGTCAATCCTAACTTCCGGTGCTCGATTTCTTCGGGGAAGAGGGGGGTTTCACTCCTTTCCAACCTCTGAAGATGTTAAAAGGGTCAATTGAGGTTAAGGGGGAGGAGTTACTCGGATTGCCATTAATGGCCATTAGTGAAGATTTCGGTTACACTTGGGGGAGTGAATTTGGACATCAATGTGGCTGGGGAATGGTTGAAAACTTCTCCTCTCCCCAAGGGGAGATGAATGGTCCCATTATTGGAGGAGATGGAAGGTTTCCTCTTCCTCTCCATTAACTCCCCCTTCTCTCTCTCTCTTCCAAATTAAGCTCTTTCTCTCCTGGCCGATTTCCTAAAATTAAATGGTCTTATCAGCAACACTCAATCCCATTTGGTGGTGGACCACCTCAATTGGGTCTAGCCAAATGGATTGGGTTTAATTTGGGGGAAATGGGTTATTTTGACCTAATTTAGTACAAGGTTGACTTTGGTCAAATTGACCAATTGGGTTGAGCCCAATGGGTGGCTTAGGCTCCAAGGAGACCCATAATGGGTTAGGGATACTATTGTGGAGTCAAAGTTCATGGAAAGGCCCTAAAGTCTAACCCTAGGCTAGGTATATGAAAACTGCTATATGCAGACCACTGGGATTTCTCCTTCTCATCCAAGCTCACATGGTCTTAAGCTCTTCCTATGGTTTTGTCATGACCTAGTCATGACAAAACCAAATTAGGGGGTCTAGTTGTTTGGGTGATGTTACATCCTCAAGGAGGTTTCCATTAAGGAAAGCCGTTTTGACATCCATTTTCCAGATCTCATAGTCATAATATGCAACAATAGCAAGTAGAATTCTGATGGTCTTGACCATGACAACACGGGAAAATGTCTCATCATAATCAACACCATTGATGATTTGATTTGGATTTTTCTTTTTAATTAATTTGATTTTCGTAACCTTTATATGACGAGATTAGAGTTAGGCGGGTGTTTTCAAAGAGTTTCGCAAGTATTCCTACTTTGTGAAACTAACCGTTATCCTATCGAAATATAGAAGTAACGGTCTTTTTCTTCTTTCAAAATATTGACGATTACACCCTGACTACAACGCCGAATTTTATTGATTTTTAAAATAGCAAAGGAGAGTTTTGCAAGTTTCGGATTTGAAAAGTGTTTGTTTAAATTTTAATCCAAATTAGCTATATAATAAAGGCAAGTATACCTTATCGTGAGTAATACAAGATATTTTGTTTTAGAAAATATCGAGGTCGTATATTTCCGCGGATCATGTTGATTATAGTACTTTGAGGAACGAACTATTATTTTATCAGAATAAGTTTTTAGTGTGGGTTTTTAAAAGAAAACGATAATAAGCGTATAACTAGAGTTCTAAACGATGATAATAATAGCGCCCGATGTCGAATTACCTTGAAACAAAATTAGTCTTTTTTTAGAAATAAAATGATTTTTTGAATTATGATGACTTTTCAAAACGTTAAAACGGATTGGCCGTGGAGGTTCCATAATTATGAATGCTCCTCTCTCGAGGGTACGCCCACCTGAGATTATGAATATTCGACCGAACTCTCGCTCTATAATAGAATCTTCTTAATACTCGCTTTATGTTGTGAACCCCGCTATTGGGTTTTTACTTCCAATTCGGGAGACTTACCTCATCCTCTCTTGAGGGTAGATCGCACTTCTCTTTACCCATGAGCGATCAGTCCGTATGCACGAGCCTCTCGACTAACTAGTGTACGGAGACGGAAATGAAAACCACACATCGATTATGTGGCTCCACTCAACGTTATTCTCGGGTAAACCTTAAGCGTTAATTATTTTAGAAAGAGATGTTTTAATTTTTAGAAAAAACTATTTTTGGGTCCCAATGCTCTTCGACATCGTGTGCTAAAAGAAATTAGGCACTCGTCGGAATGGAGACGGCATTAATAGTTGGAAAATACATGTTTAATTATTTAAGCGGATATAAGCGGATAAAAAGAAAAATAAAAAGACTTATATAAAAGCAGTAATAGTATCCGTCCCAACCGTCTTAAACAAGCGCTAAAAAGTTCTTAGCCTCTTATCCAGGACGGGGGTGGTATAGAAATGAAAAGACCTATAAAGGTGCATAAATAATATCCGTCCCAACCATCTTAAATAAGAGCTAAAGGAAATTAGCCTCTTATTCAAGATGGGGGTGGTATAAACAGTTATATAAGGACTGAAATAAAGCAAAGTTACAAAAAAGAAAAATACTATCTCATATACGCACGCACTCTATTTGTAATAAAAGGACTGAATCGAAAGAAAGCGTTTAAACGAAAGCGATAAATAAAGCGTTAAAGAAAGCGATAACTATTTTTATGAAAGCAATAAACCTAAATTATGAAAGCAATAAACTAAGTTATGAAAGCAATAAAACTATTCTCATACACACACACACACTAACCTAAATAAAAAAGGAAGATGATCCAAATGAGAAAACAACATTTTATTTCTAAAATAAGCATTACAACTAGACAAAAAAGGCGAAAATTACAAACGAACACAAACTAAATTGCATAAAGAAAACTCACAGTCACTCAAAGAACTCAGAAAAACATTAAAAACACTCAAAATTTGGATGAAATTTCCTTCAGCCGAGCCCCTCTATTTATACGCCAAATTTTATTTTTACACGCCCTAGGTCACGGGCATGCCTTGTGTGTCACGGCCGTGACTTAGGGCGTGACATTTGTGCGTGCTTTAGGGGTCACATCCGCCGTCTTCTGGAAGGTTTAGCCGTCAAACATGGTTGCACACGGGCGTGAATTGAAGTGTCACAGGCGTGACAGTGGGCGGCACGCATCTGCTTTAACTGGGGCGTGACGGCTGGCGTGTGCCCTGGATTCTTCGAACGCCTGGGCGGAGAGAGTTTGTCGAACGCAGAGCGCTGTTCGTCGAACGCTTGAAGTGGATTGTTCATCGAACGCAGAGCGCCGTTCGTCGAATGCTGAGACGGAGAGAGTTCGTCGAACGCAAAGCGCCGTTCGTCGAATGCTGAGACGGAGAGAGTTCGTCGAACGCTGAGAGCCTTTCGTCGAACGCTGAGACGGAGAGAGTTCATCGAATGCTGAGAGCCTTTCGTTGAACGCTGAGATGTAGAGAGTTCGTCGAACGCCAAGAGCCTTTCGTCGAACGCTGAGATGGAGAGAGTTCGTCGAGCGCAGCTCGATTTTTGTCGAACACAGATTGAGAAGTTTGGCATTTCAAAATTACACGCCCTTGGGTCACGGGCGTGACTTGTTGTCACGGGCGTGACTCAGGGGCGTGACTTGACAAAAATTGCCAAAATTTGCAAAAACAAAAATAAAACTAAGTTAGCAAGGAAATAATGAAAAGAAGCAATTTATTTATTAATTTACATAGAAAATTTACAATATTAATTAAAACTATACTAATAACTATACTAAAAATACATATATTTTACTACTCATCAAATACCCCCATACTTAAGCTTTTGCTATTCCAGAGCAAAAGTAAGAGAGATCTATACGGGATTAACATAAGTTCTAATTTTTAGCTATCGTTTTATTTTAATCATAAGAGACTGAAAAATAAAAATTCGGAGTAATAAGAGTTAAGTCCTAAATTATGCAAATGATTTAAGTAGAAAGAAATGTCCTAGCCAAAAGACTTATTAATTAACCAAATAGCAAACAAAATTGCAATCATTAGTAAACGAGATTAGATCGAAATTATAATAACCTTTGTTTAAAGAAACATGAAGGATAAATATAAGTTACTAATTATGCTCTCAATTGATTTTTTGAATTAGAACTAGAAACAATAATCTGGCTAAGGGAAAAGGGGGTAAAAAGCCTTGGCAAAAAGATGAGTATTTAGGGGTGATGGTTTTTATTCGTCCACCCCTTCATTTTAGATTTTGTGGTATCCCCGTGAGGGAAAACTAATTCATTTTTATTAACCCAATGCCTATGTTTACAGAACGAAGTCTTATTCCCATTGACATAAGATCTTTTAAATAATTAATTGGGTGCCTATGTTTACAGAATGAACTCTTATTCCCATTGACTTAAGATCTTTTTCTTCTTTTAGTTTTTTATTTGTCATGCTAAATTGGTGTATACAAGGGGTTTTCAAGAGAAATTCTAGAATAATAAAAAAAAGTTTTGAGAGCAACCTTAGTCATTTGAATATTCCTAGATTCCTAAAGACATAAAGTAGGGATAATTGCAGTTTAAAGTTGTTTTGCCAACATAATACACATGTCTCTATTTTAGCTAGTAGAAGTTGTGCTTGAAAATAAAGCCTCTATTTAAATTAAAAACACAAGAAATTTTTTAAAACTTAACCCCGAACGTTTAAATCTATCGATCTTAGATAAACAAACAAATAGTAAAACTAGCGATTATGAAAATCCACAAACATATACTCTCGAAACTAAATGCTTTAAGAATAAAAGTAAAGTTGTGTTTTATTATTTTTTTGTGTTTTCTTTGTTTTTCAACTACTATATACTTATATATATAAATTTTTGAAATATTTTGGGGTTTTGCAATTTTTTTTTGAATTTTTGTTTTTGTTTTGTACTATGACAAAGTAAAAAAGGGAAAACAAGTTTTTTTTGCAATTTTTTGTGATTTGTTCAAATTTTTTTTTTGTAGTTTTAAATTTTTTTTTGGATTTTTGAAGTTTTTGTTTAAGCATATTTACAAAAGTAAGCACAATGCAGAATAAAACAGGTTTTTTTTATAGTTTTGTTCTTTTTTTAAATTTTTTTGAATAATTTTTAAGTTTTTGTTTAAATAAACATAATAAAACACCCCCATACTTAAAACCCAACATTGTCCCCAATATTGTAATGTAAGTATGAAGAAGAGAAAATAAAAGATGTAGTATGTACGAAAAAGATAGAGAGAGCAAAAAGCTTCCCTGAATGAAAACTGGCGGGGCCAAGCAAAACCCTGCAAAAAAACATGTAAGAGAACAAAACATAATAAAATATTAGATAAATATGGGGTGCCTCCCACGAGCGCTTTGTTTACCATCACGTAGCTTGACGCATTTGGCGTGGTGAGATTATAAGTTGGGGAGGGTTAAGGATTCGGTATTTTCGTCCACTGGATCGCCCGCAAGATAATGTTTTAAACGATGCCCATTTACTTTAAATTCGCCTCTTTCGGGGTGAGAGATAAGAACGGTTCCATACGGCTAAACCTCTTTAACCTTAAAGGGGCCGGACCATCGGGATTTCAACTTACCAGGAAAAAGACGAAGGCGTGAATTATAAAGAAGGACAAGATCGCCCAGCGCAAATGTTTTGGGAAATTTTATTTTGTGATCATGGTAGAACTTAGAACGCTCCTTATAAAATTTATTACTCTCATAAGCGTTCACACGCCATTCATCGAGTTCATTTAGTTGGAATTTCCTATTCTCGGAGGCTAAGTTCGAATCGAGATTTAAAAATTTTAAGGCCCAAAAAGCGCGGTGCTCTAACTCTATAGGTAAATGGCATGCTTTGCCGTAGACTAAATAATAGGGCGTACAACCGATAACGGTCTTGTATGACGTACGATATGCCCACAATGTGTCGTCGAGTTTGACGGACCAATCTTTCCTATTTAAAGAAACGGTTTTCTCCAAAATGCGTTTAATCTCGCGATTTACTACCTCTACTTGGCCGCTCGTTTGGGGGTGATAGGCGGTGGCGAGCTTATGCGTGACGCCATATTTAGATAAATTTTTTTTAAACTGGGCATTGTAGAAGTGCGTACCCCTATCACTTACTATTGCACGGGGTGTGCCAAAGCGAGAAAATAATTTTTTTAGAAAATGGATGACGACTCGCGCATCATTGGTGGGCAGAGCTTGCACTTCCGCACACCTAGATACGTAGTCAACCGCCACTAAAATATAACGATTATTAAAAGAAGAAGGTAGGGGGCCTACAAAATCTATGCCCCACAGATCGAAGATTTCGCACTTGAGAAAAAGGTTTTGGGGCTTCTCGTCACGACGAGAGATGTTACCCGACTGCTGGCAGCTATCACATTTACTTACAAAATTGTAAGCATCTTTAAAGAGAGTGGGCCAATAAAAGCCCGACTCTAATGCTTTCCGCGCGGTCTGGTTGGCTTGATAATGCCCTCCAGCCAGCCCCTCATGGCAGTGTCGCAAAATTTGCGCACCCTCCTCGCTTAAAACACATCTTCGTACCACTTGGTCTGCGCAGACTCGAAAGAGAAAGGGGTCCTCCCAAAAGTAGTTTTTCAAATCAGAAAAGAATTTCTTCTTTTGCTGAGTCGAAAAATCTTTTGGAAGGACCCGCGCGACTAGATAGTTTGCATAATCTGCGAACCAAGGGGTGGAAGAAGTTTTTATTTTATTTAAAATTAAAAGGCGCTTTTCAGGATATCGATCGTCTATTTCGGGTTCGACAAGCGCTTCTGCGAAGGGTTGTTCTAAACGTGAGAGGTGGTCGACTGCTAAATTTTCAGCCCCCTTCTTATCCCGGATCTATAAGTCAAATTCCTGTAAAAGGAGGATCCATCGAAGCAAGCGGGGTTTGGCATCAACTTTGGCCAAAAGATATTTTAGGGCGGAGTGATCAGTGAAAACGATTACGTGTGAAAGTGTTACGTAAGGCCTGAATTTATCAAAAGCAAAGACGACGACAAGAAGTTCCTTTTCCGTCATTGTATAGTTAGCCTGTGCAGCTGTGAGCATGCAAGAAGCATAATATATTGGATGAAAATATTTATTTACGCATTGGCCTAAGACGACTCCTACCGCTATATCACTCGCGTCGCACATAATCTCGAACGGAAGGGACCAATCTGGCGCCACCAGAATTGGAGAATTGATAAGTTGCTTTTTTATAAAATTAAATGCCTCTACGCAGGCCGTGTCAAAAATAAATGGGGAATCCTTTTCCAGGAGTTGAGTTAGCGGTTTGGTTATTTTTGAAAAATCTTGAATAAACTGCCGATAAAAACCTGCGTGGCCGAGAAAACTTCGAATAGATTTTACGTTCGAAAGAGCAGGAAGTTGTTCAATTATGGCAACTTTGGCCTTATCGACCTCCATCCCCTTGGAAGAAATTTTATGGCCGAGGACTAAACCCTCTCGGACCATAAAGTTGCATTTCTCCCAGTTTAAAACTAAGTTCGTCTCTTCGCACCGGTGGAGGATTCTATCTAAATTTTTTAGACAATTTGAAAAAGAGCTTCCAAAGACGGAGAAGTCATCCATGAAGACTTCCATTATATCTTCTACAAGCTCGCCGAATATTTCCAGCATACATCATTGGAATGTAGCTGGCGCGTTGTAGAGGCCAAACGGCATCCTTCGATATGCCAAGGTGCCGAAAGGGCAAGTAAAAGTTGTTTTTTCTTGGTCCATGGGGGAAATAGGGATTTGGAAAAATCCCGAGAGACCATCAAAAAAGCAATAGAAAATATGACCTAAGGGACGCTCCAGGATTTGATCAATAAACGACAACGGGAAGTGGTCTTTTCTGGTGGCATCATTTAGTTTTCTGTAATCGATGCACACCCTCCAACCCATAACAGTACGAGTTGGGATTAATTCGTTATTTATGTTTTCCACGACCGTTATACAACCTTTTTTAGGGATGACTTGTATGGGACTTACCCATGTACTGTCAGATATAGGATAGATAATCCCCGCATCGAGGATTTTAATAATTTCAGTTTTAACGACTTCCCGCATGTTCGGGTTAAGTCGTCGCTGAGGCTGAATAGTTTTGCGGGGGTTTTCTTCGAGAAAAATTTTGTGGGAGCAGAATGAGGGGTTAATTCCCCTGATATCAGAAATTTGCCATGTAATTGCACGACGATGTTTAGACAAAACCTCAACCAATTTGGATGTTTCCGAATCGGTTAAAGTAGATGATATTATAACCGGAAGTTTTAAGTTCGCGGTTAGAAAAACATATTTTAAATGGTGGGGGAGTTGCTTAAGCTCCAAGACCGGGGGTTCTTCATAGGATGTGGAGATTTTTAACTCTTTCGAATCGAAAGGCTCGAAGGGCAAATCTGGCGGCAATTCATCTAAAGGAGGTTGATTTGCCAGATCCGAATCATTTATCATTAAAGATAACAATTCCGAAAGAGAAGAACACTCATCCTCAAACGCGGATTCCAAATTAAAGCAGGAATCATCATTCGATAGTGAGTTCCGCTTGGAGGGGTTGATATGCAAAGTAACTTCATCGTCTCCAACCCGAAGGAGGAGGCGACCGTTACTAACATCGATTAACGCGCGGGAGGTTACGAGGAATGGGCGACCGAGAATGATAGGCACCTCATCGTCCTCCTCTATGTCCAGGATGACAAAGTCTACCGGGAAGATAAACTTGTTGACCTTGACTAGAACATCCTCCACTACCCCTATCGGGTACTTTACCGAGCGATCCGCGAGTTGGATGCTCATTTTAGTCGGGCTTGGGATGCCCAAATCAAGTTTTTTGAAAAGGGAGAAAGGCATCAAGTTGATGCTAGCTCCCAAGTCCGCTAGAGCTACTTTATTAACATATTGCCGAAGAGGCACGGGATGGAGAATAGTCCCGGTTCATTTAGTTTTGGCGGCAATTTGTTAAGGAGGAAAACCGAGCATTCCGCATTAAGGGAAACACGCGAAACATCTTCGAGTCGCTTTTTATTATAAAGCAACTTTTTAAGATATTTTGCGTATTTCGGCATTTGGGAGAGTGCCTCGCAGAAAGGAACGTTTATGTGGATTTGTTTGAAAATTTGTAGAAATTTTTTATAATGCTCGTCCTTCCGCTCGTTATTTATTTTCGAGGGATAAGGAAGGGACGGGCTAAAAACGTTTGGCACAGTCGAAATACTCGTTGTATTATCTATCGAGAGAGGGGGTGGAGGGCTCGGTGTCGAAACATGTACCTTGGGCTCAACCCGTTTTGGGGAGGTTACCTCCTTGCTGCTGCGAAGGTTTATGGCGTTTGCATTTTCTCGGGGGTTTGGCTCTGTGTTCCCTGGTAGAGCTCCATATGGCCGCTCGGAGACCATCTTTGCTAGCTGTCCCACCTGATTTTCCAAGTTTTTAATCGATCCGGTAATATTCCGAATATTTGACTCAGTGGACGCAACGTATTTAGCAAAAATATCTTCGAGCGGAGAAGATTTTGGAGGTGGAGGCTGAAATCCGTTTGGAAATCCTTGCGGAAATCATTGCGGATTTACAATTGGGGGCCTCTGAGCATTGTTAGGATTGCTGCAGGAAAAAATTGGGTGGTTCCTCTAACCCGAATTATAATTATTACTATACGGATTGTTATTAGGGTTAAAGGGGGGCCTAACTGGGTTGCCTAGGTAATCTACAGTTTCTTCTACAAAAGTATTATTATTATTATTAGGAGCCCAAGCGGGAGTGGAGGAGGAAGCAGTCATCTCCGCCACTTGCTTACTTAGCCGCTCCACTTGCGAGGCTAGATGAGCAGTGGCATCCACTTCATAAATCCTGGCCGGTTTGGCAGGGCGAGATCTAGGCGCATTCCATTGATAGGCATTCATGGCCAGTTCTTCGAACAGAGCTTGAGCGGCCTCTGGGGTTTTGTTGTTTAACGTTCCCCCGGCGGCCGCATCGATCATCTGTCGTGTTGAGAAATTTAAACCATTATAAAACGTCTGAACCTGCAGCCAGGATGGCAGCACGTGATGAGGACACATACGCAAGAACTCTTTAAAATGCTCCCAAGTCTCATAGAGAGACTCAGAATCGTATTGAACGAAATAGGCGATATCTGTGCGCAGTTTAGCGGTTTTAGACGGGGGAAAATAATTTGTTAAAAATTTTTTCGTCAATTATGCCCACGTGGTTATAGATCCCCTGGGGAGAGAACTTAACCACGCCTTGGCTTTCGTCCGCAATGAAAATGGAAATAAGCGTAAACGAATAGCGTCATCAGTAACGCCATTAATTTTAAAGGTATCGCATATTTCCAAAAAACTAGAAAGGTATAAATTCGGTTCCTCATCTGGCAAACCGTCAAATTGGATTGACTGTTGTACCATTTGAATGATGCTAGATTTTATTTCAAAATTATTATTAGCCACTGTTGGGCGTGTAATACTCGATCCGGTATCTTCTAAATTTGGCCTGGCATAATATGCCATGGTCCGTGGCGGGGCCACATCTGGAATTTGATCGGCCATAGGTTCAGTGTAAGTATCTCCGACTGACTCTTCAGGAAATTCGAGTAAGTTTGGATCACGAAGTCGGAGGCGCTCACGAAGAGTGCGCTCGATTTCAGGGTCAAAAGGCATATTCGAATCCTCCGAGGAGTTTCCTCGGGTCATATACTAAAATAATCAAATGATATATATTTGTTTGCTTTTTTCTATGGTTTTTTCTATTTTTATTTATATATATATATACATATATATATTTTATGATATATTTAATATATATGATAAAAGTAATAGTAATTCCTTGTTTCAAATAACAACATAAGCTCCCCGGCAACGACGCCAAAAACTTGATGATTTGATTCGAATTTTTCAAAGAGTTTCGCAAGTATTCCTACTTTGAGAAACTAACCGTTATCCTATCGAAAGATAGAAGTAACAGTCTTTTTCTTCTTTCGAAATATTGACGATTACACCCTGACTACAACGCCGAATTCTATTGATTTTTAAAATAGCAAAGGAGAGTTTTGCAAGTTTTGAATTTGAAAAGTGTTTGTTTAAATTTTAATCCAAATTAACCATATAATTAAGGCAAGTATACCTTATCGTGAGTAATACATGATATTTTGTTTTAGAAAATATCGAGGTCGTATATTTCCGCGGATCGTGTTGATTATACTACTTTGAGGAACGAACTATTATTTTATCGGAATAAGTTTTTAGTGTGTGTTTTTAAAAGAAAACGATAAAAAGCGTATAACTAGAGTTCTAAACGATGATAACAATAGCGTCCGATGTCGAATTACCTTGAGACGAAAATAGTCTTTTTTAGAAATAAAACGGCTTTTCGAATTACGTTGAGTTTTCAAAACGTTAAAACGGCTTGGCCGTGGAGGTTCCATAATTATGAACGCTCCTCTCTCGAGGGTACGCCCTCCTGAGATTATGAATATTCGACCAAACTCTTGCTCTATAATCAAATATTCTTAATACTCGCTTTATGTTGTGAACCCCGCTATTGAGTTTTTACTTCCAATTCTGGAGACTTACCTCATCCTCTCTCGAGGGTAGAGCACACTTCTCTTTACCCATGAGCGATCAGTCCGTACGCACGAGCCTCTCGGCTAACTAGTGTACGGAGATGGAAATAAAAACCACACATCGATTATGTGGCTCCACTCAACGTTATTCTCGGGTAAACCTTAAGCGTTAATTATTTTAGAAAGAGATGTTTTAATTTTTAGAAAAACTATTTTTGGGTCCCAATGCTCTTCGACATTGTGTGCTAAAGGAAATTAGCCACTCATCGGAATGGAGACGATATTAATAGTTGGAAAATACATGTTTAATTATTTAAGCGGATATAAGCGGATAAAAAGAAAAATAAAAAGACTTATATAAAAGCAGTAATAGTATCCGTCCCAACCGTCCTAAACAAGCGCTAAAAAGTTCTTAGCCTCTTATTCAGGATGGGGGTGGTATAGAAAAAAAAGACTTATAAAGTTGCATAAATAATATCCGTCCCAACCGTCTTAAATAAGAGCTAAAGGAAATTAGTCTCTTATTCAAGATGGGTGTGGTATAAACAGTTATATAAGGACTGAAATAAAGCTAAGTTACAAAAAAGAAAAACACTATATCATATACGCACACACTCCACTTGTAATAAAAAGACTGAATCGAAAGAAAGCGTTTAAGCAAAAGCGATAAATAAAGCGTTAAAGAAAGCGATAAACTATTTTTATGAAAGCAATAAACCTAAATTATGAAAGCAATAAACTAAGTTATGAAAGCAATAAAACTATTCTCATGCACAAACACACACACACACACACACACACACATACACACACACACACACACACACTAACATAAATAAAAAAGGAAGATGATCCAAATGAGAAAATAACATTTTATTTCTAAAATAAGCATTACAACTAGACTAAAAAGGCGAAAATTACAAACGAACACAAACTTAATTGCATAAAAAAAACTCACAATCACTCAAAGAACTCAGAAAAACATTACAAACACTCAAAATTTGGATGAAATTTTCTTCAACCGAGCCCCTCTATTTATAGGCCAAATTTTATTTTTACACGATCTAGGTCACGGGCGTGTCTTGTGTGTCATGGCCGTGACTTAGGGCGTGACATTTGCGCGTGCTTTAGTGGTCGCATCCGCCGTCTTCTGGAAGGTTTAGCCATCAAATATGGCTGCACATGGGGGTGACTTGAAGTGTCACGGACGTGACAGTGGGCGACATGTATCTGCTTTAACTGGGGCGTGACGGCTGGCGTGTGCGCTGGATTCTTCGAACGCCTAGGCGGAGAGAGTTCGTCGAACGTAGAGCGCCGTTCGTCGAATGCTGGACGTGGATAGTTCGTCGAACGCAGAGCGTCGTTCGTCGAACGCTGAGACGGAGAGAGTTCGTGGAACGCAGAGCGCCGTTCGTCGAACGCTGAGACGGAGAGAGTTTGATGAACGCAGAGAGCCTTTCGTCGAACGCTGAGATGGAGATAGTTCGTCGAACGCCGAGAGCCTTTCGTCGAACGCTGAGACAAAGAGAGTTCGTCGAATTCCGAGAGCCTTTCGTCGAACGCTGAGACAAAGAGAGTTCGTCGAATTCCGAGAGCCTTTCGTCGAACGCTGAGACGGAGAGAGTTCGTCGAGCGCAGCTCAATTTTTGTCGAACGCAGATTGACAAGTTTGGCGTTTTAAAATTACACGCCCTTGGGTCACGGGCGTGACTTGTTGTCACGGGCGTGACTCAGGTGCGTGACTTGACAAAAATTGCCAAAATCTGCAAAAATAAAAATAAAACTAAGTTAGTAAGGAAATAATGAAAAGAAGCAATTTATTTATTAATTTACATAGAAAATTCACAATATTAATTAAAACTATACTAATAACTATACTAAAAATACATATATTTTACTACTCATCAACCATGAATTTGCCTGAAACCTTTAGCCACCAGCCGGCCTTTGAATGTCTGTACATTCCCATCCATATCGGTCTTCTTCTTGAAGACCTACTTGCACCCTATGGGTCTTACCCCTTCAGATGGTTCCACCAAGCTCCAATATTGTCTTGTATACATGGAGTCCATTTCAGATTTCATGGCCTCAAGCCACTTCTCGGAGTCTTGTCCATTCATAGTCTCTTGGTAGGTTGTAGACTCATCATCTTGATCCATAAGCAACACATTACCTATTTGAGAAATGAGAAACACATATCTCTCAGGCTTAAATTTTGGTCTACTAGATCTACGTAGGAATTGTGTTTCTTGAGCAAGCTCTCTAGCTACAACTACTTGTAGTTCTTTCCCAGGTTCCAATCTAGGTTCATCTTCAGTTTGTGGTTCATGAACTTCTCCAAGTTTTACCTTCGTAGTTTTTCTGGACAAGAACGCTTTCTCCAAAAAGATGTCTGTCCTTACAACAAACACTTTACCCTCAGACGGCAGGTAGAAGTAGTACCTTTTGGTCTCCCAAGGATACCCCACTAGATAACATTTATCCGATTTGGGTTCCAGCTTGTCAGGCATTTGACATCGCACATATGCCTCACAACCCCAAATCTTATTGAAAGACATACTAGGACGCTTTCCAGTCCATATCTCATATGGTGTCTTTTGAACCATTTTCGTTGGACCGCAATTTAAAGTGAAACCAGCAGTCTCTAGAGCAAATCCCCAAAAGGAAATGGGCAAATCTACATGACTCATCATTGACCATACCATGTCCAACAAAGTATGATTCCTCCTCTTAGACACACCATTATGCTGTGGTGTTCCAGGCGGAGTGAGTTATGTTACAATACCGCACTCTTTCAGATGATCACGAAATTCATGACTCAGATATTCGCCACCTCGATCAGATCGAAGTGTTTTTATCCTTTTTCCCAGTTGGTTCTCTACTTCATTCATAAACTCTTTGAAATTTTCAAAGTTTTCAGATTTACACTTCATAAGATATACATATCCGTATCTGCTGAAATCATCAGTAAATATAACAAAGTATTAGAACCCACCTCTCTCCATAGAACTCATTGGTCTACATACATCACTATGTATTATACCCAAGAGATCATCAACCCTCTCACTACAACTAGTGAAAGGAGATTTCGTCACCTTGCCTAATAAACATGACTCGCATCTTTCAAATGATTCATAATCAAATAAGTCCAATAGTCCATCTTTATGGAGCTTGGATATACGTTTCTCATTTATATGGCCTAACCGACAATGCCAGAGATATGTAGGATTCGAATAATTTGTTTTTAGTCTTTTAGTAATTTCTATGTTATAGATTGGCCGATCTAAGTTCAAAACGTATAAGCCACTAAACAGTTGGGCTACACCATAACATACATCATTCATAAATATATAACAACTATTGTTCTTAATAATGAAAGTAAATCCTCTCATGTCTAAACATGACACAGATATAATGTTTCGAGTTATGGCTGGAACAAAATAACAATTATCTAATTCTATTACAAGCCCTGTGGGCAAAGAAAGGTGATACACTCCTATGGCAACATCAGCAACTCTTGCTCCATTTCCAATGCGCATGTCCACTTCTCCTTTACCCAACAGTCTTCTCCTTCCCAGTTCCTGCACATTTGTACAAATGTGATAACCGCATCCAGTATCCAATACCCAAGATGAAGGAGCAGAAAAGTTTATTTCTATAACAAATATACCTGAAGTGGAAGTCACAATTCCTTTCTTCTTTTGCAGATCTTCAAGATAGATGGGACAGTTCCTCCTCCAGTGACCCGCCTTACCACAATGGTGGCACATCCCTTCCTTTGCCAAGATTTTGTTCTTCAGTGCTGAAGACATGGGATCAAGATATGATATAGGTCCTACCTTAGTATTCTTGAATCCCTTGGTCTTGCCCTTGCTTTTATGCACCATCAATATAGGGCTAGCAAGCTTGACCTTCTTCATATTGATTTCAGCAGTTCTTAACATGCCCAGGAGCTCGGGCAGTGTCTTGTCAATTTCATTCCTATTGTAATTCAAGATAAACTGCTCGTAACTGTCTGACAACGATTGCAGGATCAGATCAGTGGTCAACTCTAGGCTCAAAGGAAACCCAAGTCTTTCAAGGTTCTCTATATACCCAATCATCTTGAGTACGTGAGTCCCTACTGGGCCTCGAGCTCCCATCTTACACTAAAATAACGCCATGGATATGTCAAACCTCTCTTGGCGAGCTTGCTCTTGAAACATTTCTTCAGGTGCTCGACCATCTTGTAACAACTCATGTTCTCGTGTTGCATTTGAAGCTCAGAGTTCATGGTCGCGAGCATAAGACATTCAACATCCAATGACTCATCTCCATACTTCTTGTAAGCATCTTTATCTACACGAGGTGCAATGGTGACTGGCTCCGCGGGGGGATCTTCTTCTAAGACATAGAGCTTACGCTCTTGCCTGAGAACAATTCTTAGGTTCCTGAACCAGTCAAGGAAGTTAGTCCCATTGAGCTTGTCCTTCTCAAGGATCGCTGTTGGGAATTGTATCCACAATTACCTTGATTTGAAGAAGTCCCCTTGAACTAAGTTGAATTGAGTTTGAATTTGATGTTGTTGTCTAGTTGTGTGTTTGCAGGTTATTACATTCTATGTACAAACCAATGTAAGGTTTCAATGGGTCATCAAACATAGGCCTACGCAATGTAATTCCTCATTATGTAGACCAAGGTGTTGACTAATGTGGAATCTCTCTAATGGGATGTACTTCTTATTCAAACACTTTGGAAGAGTCAAAGGAGAAGCTAAGAAGAAGATGTTGTTGATCTTAAGTTTGGAAGATTTAATCCTAAGATTTCATCGAAAAGAATTTGTCGAATAAGATTTCATTGAAATCTTATTCGACGAAGCAATTTCGTTGAATATGCATTCGTCGAAAGAGCTTTCGTCAATTTCAGCTAATCCTTTCGTTGATTGTTCCCTTTATTTTGACGAATCCGCTATTTGCCTGTTTCCGTTTGAATATGTTTATGGCTTCCATTTAGGGTTATCTCCATGTACATCCCTATGTATGCTTTTCTCTAAATCTCGCTTATAACTGTTGGAGAAGTTCGTATAAGTATCTATGTGCTATTTCTTTCAACCAGTAAATGAAAATCGAAAATCAAAAAAGCGCCGTCGGCCCTGTTCGTTCTCGCAAATCCTTTGCAGCTGTCGACAAAGTCTTTGGACGATTCTTCTTGAAGACAAGATTCAACTAGATATCTGATCTTTAACTTCCTCAAGTTTCTTTCAGATCTAGTTGTCTCATAAGTGCTCAGATCAAGTTCTCTCAAGAAAAGATTTCTTCTTCCTTCATTCAAGATCCAGATTTCTGATTCAGTCAAGGAAGAAGATGATCTCTCATTTTCAGATCTGATCAAGTCAAGTCTCAAGGAGATTTCAAGAAGATTGTGTTTCAATCTAAAGTTTTGTAAAATTTCTTTACAATATTTTTGTAGGAGAGATTGTTCTCCGAGTTGTAGGAAGCTTGCTTCCGAGTGTAGGAGTTTTACTCCGAGTTGTAGGAGCGTTGTCTCAGAGCATGTAGGAAGTTTCTCTTCCGAGTTTGTAGGAGCTTTGTCTCCGAGTTGTAGGAGTGGTGACTCTGAGTTGTAGGATTATTCATAATCCGAGTATAGTGAAGTAGCCTTGTTTAGCCGGTCGTGCTAGATAGGTGAGGTGGAAAGTGGACTAACCACATCGGGGAACCACTATAAATCCTTGTGTTGTGCTGTGCCTTCTGGTTTCTGTGTGCTTTTATTCTTAAAGTTTATAATTCCACGAAAAGCCATAGAATCCACCAATTCTGCCCCTCTAGGTGAATTAGGCCGCAACTAGTTTCTTTCAATTGGTATCAGAGGTAGGTTGTTCGCTTAAGGTTAACACCTTGAACAAGTTCTCTAAGTCTAGTTGCAAGAGACTGTATTCCTGGAATGCAATGAACCAAGGATTCCTTTGTGAAGCTCCCCGTCTGCTCTAGGGAGAACTTACCCATGTGGAAGGAAAGAGTGAAGTTCTACATGGAAGCCACTGACATGAGAATTTTTCAGATCGTTGAGGAAGGTCCCCATGTTCCGATGAAACCTTCTTCAATAAACACAACCATTCAGGTTCCAAAGAAGATGCTGGAGTTAACTAAAGGTGTGATTGCTCTCATCTCCTTGGATAAGAAGGCAAAGAACATCATTGCCGATGTAGTGTACGATTCTATGTTGCAAAACCTTATACAGTGCAAGTCTGCCAAGGAGATGTGGGATTCTCTAGTTGTTCTTATGGAAGGTACAGAAGAAGTGAGGGATGATCGACGATCGTTGCTAAACCAAGAATATGAAGCATTCAAGCAAGATCAAAGAGACTCAATTCCTGATACTTATGAGAAGTTCTTTATGATCGTAAACGGTCTTAGGAATTATGACTGAGAATTCACCATCAGAGAATTGAATGACAAGTTCTTGAGATCCCTGACGAAAGAATGGGATACCGAGGCAATTGCCATGTGGGAATTCTGAAAGTTGGCTACGATGGAGCCACAGATTCTGTTCAAAAAGCTTCTGTCCCATGAGCTCAAGCTGAGTATCAGAAGAGCTGAAGAAGAAGGATGCTCGACCTCTGGAAGGGCGAAGTCAGTGGCACTGAAGGCCAAAGAGTCAAGAAGAGGTAAAGTTAGGTCATCTGTCAAGACACAGTCGTCAGAAGAAGATGATGAGTCTGTGGCTTGCTCTTCATGCTCAGACATGTCTGATGGAGAGTTCTCATCTCTCTCCAAGCAATTCAAGAGGTTGCTAAGGAAAAGAAGCCAAAGTAAAAGTCAATCCTCCTCATCAGATCATAGAAGATCAAGGCGTGATGATGAACATCACAAGAAGGAACACAACAACGACAGGTATAAAACTAAATCGGCCAAACATATTTCGAATGATATTATTTGTTATTGCTGTAATAAGCCAGGACATTTAAGTACAAAATGTCCATACAAAAAGAAGACAAGAAATCCTTCAAGAGTAAGAGGAAAAAGGAAAAGAGCTTCTTAGCAAAGAAGACTAAGTCTCTTAGCGACAATGACTCAGACGATTCAAGCTCGAATGATGAAGCCTATTTTGGGCTTATGGCTCATTCAGACTCGGATAATTACGACACTCCTTATGAGGGGAAGGTAAACTCGCACACTCCTCTTTCTGATTCTGAAACTGGATCCAATGCGAATGAAGGCTATTCTTCAGAGGAAGACTTAGATCTAATGGTTCAGTATAAAGTTTTATTGGTATGATTTGACAAATGCCGCAAGGTAGTCAAATCTCAAGCAAAAGAGATTGAATATCTCAAGATGATGGAATCAGATTTGGGGGAGGAAATTGGAAAATTAACTCCTCTCAAAGAAGAAGTCCAAATCTTGAAAGATGAACTTAAGAGCTCCACTGAATTATTAAATCTAAAGGAGAAGTCTATTAATGATCTGGAAGAAAAGTTAGTGGTGGAAAGGAAGCTCGTAGAAAGCTTCTCTAAGCCAAAGACCATTCTTCCACTCATTGATGGATTTTCTGCTCCTAAGAAGGGTAGTGGACTTGGTCTTGAAACCGAGAAAAGTAAGGTTGCTAAGAGAAGAGCTGTGAAGGGTAAGGGAAAGGCTGAACAAAGTCAACCTTCCTTCAAGAAGGCAGTGTTTCCCACCAACACGTATAACTTTGAGACAATGTTTGGTCACTTTACGAGACCAACTCACGTTGAGTCAAGTAAGAGTAACAATGGTTGGAGCCGTCCCCAAAACTTCGGAACGACTATTTTCAAAGCTCCTTACGAAGAGATAGTTCTCAAGGACTATGGTTCATTTGTGCATGGACCGTCAACTAAGAAAGCACCAATGATTAAATCTATTATTGATAAGCCTCTTGAGAAGAAGGAGCCGTGTGTATGTTGCAATCACGAGGCTTCTACTTTTAAGAATGTAGCCCCTACTAGACTCCCCGTTCAAAAATTCAAGCAGGAGGGTAAAAGAAGGTACAACAGATTTGATTGTTGGTGTTGTGGCAAAGTTGGTCACTTCACCTTAGATTGCTGGTTTAATCCTAGAAATTATAAGACTCCATGGGTTAACAATGTAAGAATGACCCCTCGCAATGTTAACACTCTGAGTGGTGTTGATCTAACCTGGAACCTAGGACCCAAATCCGTTTGGGTTCCTTAGGGTAATTAATCTGTGATTGCAGGTATGTCCAAAGGCCAACCAAAACTCTAATCGGGCATTTGGATAGTGGATGTTCGTGGTACTTGACCAGAATAAGAAGTATATTGCAAGATTGCTAAAATGCGTAGGAAATCAGTACAAGCACTGAAATTCTAAGGGGGAGAAAAGATTAAGGGGGAGATGATTCATTTTTTTTTCAAAGTCTACTCACAAATGAGGACTCCTATGCAGTTGCTGAGGGGGAGAACTATGTGTTGGATCGTATGACGCCCTTAGAGGGGGGGGGGGGGGGGTGAATAAGGGTGTGTTTAAATTTGTAATTTTTTTCTTAATAATTTTAGACAAATTTACTTTAATAGAAAGTTACTTAAAAATAATTTTAAACCAATGCAATTTTTGTATAACACCAAACACAAATTTCTAAGATAAAGATTTAAGCACACACATTTGCAATTAGTGAAAGGATCATAATTTTATATATATCATGAAATTTGCATACAAATAAAAATGATCTTAACAATGCTTAAGATCAAGGCACAATTATGATAAAAATACAATAATTTTGGTTTACCAATCCTTCTCCCAAGGATCGGAAGGCTATCGCTTGTCTCTCCCAAGATCAAGCCCAAACCTATCCTCTAGATATTCCCAAGATCTAGACGTAGCACACAAGGCCACGATTTCCCACCAAGCCACGCAAGGACTTGGACGCTCCGCACAAGGAAGCGATTTTCCCTTAAGCCGCGCAAGGACTTAGACGCCGCACACAAGACGACGATTTCTTTCCCAATACAAAATGAAATATGAGTAAATGAAAATACAATATGAAAAAGACAACTCCCTAGAAATTCAGATCTCTGAATGGATTGTTGAAGCCTCGAGATGATCGTTGATGTAGAAGCGCGCCCGATCTCGTCTTCAATCTTCAATCCTTCTTTGCACAAATGGGAGTTGAGGAGGTTCTGGAGCTCTCTGGTTCGTATGCACTCAGGAAGGAACTGGGATTCTCAAAAGCTTGGAATGCACGAACCAAAGGAACCATTTTATAGAATTTCACTGTCGCCTAGGCGACAGTGACTGTCGGAATTTTCCGACAGCGCTAAACTACCGCTGTCGTGTCGTCGAGCCGTCGTGCGGGCAGTTGCTGGAATCGTGGAGCTGTCGCCTAGGCGACATCGATGTCGGAATTTCCGACAGCGCAAAACCTCCGCTGTCGTGGGTGAAGTCGTGGGCAGTTGGTGTAACCGTCGAGCTGTCGCCTGGGCGACATCGATGTCGGAATTCCGACAGCGCAAAACTGTCTTTCGTCGATCTGCCGTGGAGGGAAGTAGTTGTAACTTCTCTGTTGTCGCCTGGGCGACAGTGGCTGTCGGAATTTTCCGACAGTGAATTTTTCCCACATTCAATTTTAGCTCCAGCAGCAATGTGAACATCACATACCTGTTATCTGCACACCATTAATGAAAATAGAATCAAATACAAAAGGGACTTTGTTATTATCAAACCGGAGGAGTGCGAAAAGCATGCTCCAACAATCTCCCCCTTTTGATAATAACAAATCCGTATAAAAAGAAATCATGTCTATTTAGATTGTTGATTTTAAACTTAGGTGTGTGCACAAAATTAACATTATATATATTCCTTAAAATAAATAATCTCCCGTTAAATGAAAGCTCCCCCTAAATGAATGCTCCCCCTAAATGAATGCTCCTCCTAAATATATGATGTATTTGTGTATGTGGAATATTTAGGTGGAATAGATTGTTGATTTTTCTTTTTATACTTGTTAATTCTCCCCCTTTTGGTATTAGCAAAAGTGAATATTAGATAAGAGAAATGATTGAAAGCCATGAAATAATAGGAATATGCCATAGTAAGAATAAACTCATGAAGTGACAGTATAGCCATATGAAGTAATGAAGGAAAATAACTGAAACATGAGTAAGATCATTTGAAAGTATCATAGAAAGACACAATAGTGTAAAGAAGTATGGAATCGTTTCGGTCCAATTCTCATGAGATGAATATTTATATAACATAATGATGTGTACATGTGATACTTAGAACAAACATATGAACTTATTTAATTTACATGATCATTGAAATGTAGAACATAATAAAAGCACATAAATGCAACATTGACTTTGAAGATATAGCACAAGATGAATAGAAAACCATGTTTCTTTTGCACAAGACACTTTACAATTCTGTCCAAGGTGCTTAACCTTACAATGCTCATTAAGACTTATCAGGAGGGTAAGTAGTGCTTGGTGGAGTATCCTTGTCTTTATTTTGAAAATTTTTTTTGATCACAGATGTGATATCGTATTTTTTTTTATATATTGATAATGTTTTAATTGACCAAGGATCTCCGAATTCACTTGAACCGCAAAAGATGGTGTACTTTTGTTGTGCTAAAAAATCAAGGGTGAAAGTTGTTTTTAAGAAGTGCTATTGTATTATGTTAAAGCAAATATGATCCATGTATATATTAAAGAAGTAGACATATGTATTGATCAAAAGAGGTGAACGTGATAGCTCATTATGATAGATAAACAATTTCTCATACTTAGAGGCATGCGAAAACAATTTCCAATGGTCTAAACAGCTAAGTAGAAATGTCAATACGATGATAGCTTGAAAATGAAATCATATAAACATGTAAGTCATTTTATTTAAAATAAATATCACATGGTTTGTCATCAAGTCATGAGATAAAGCATTAATAATGACATATAACTATTGTAGATCATCAAAGGGGCCTAAAATTGGAGTTTTGGTAAAATAGGAGCTGTCGGAAATTTCCGACATTCATTGTCGCCTGGGCGACAGTGAAAAATATAAATAGGGCTGAGGACCGAGTCAAAACACATTGTGCATCATTTCCTGGAGTGAAAAACGAGAGGAAGGCTGTCGGAAGTCGGCGACATCCTAGATCTAAGGTATGGGTTTTTGATTTTTGTGTTTTTAACTCAAAAATGTTTAGGGCTTTGTGATTTTGATAGGATAGAAGAAGGAAAATCTAGATTTCATGTTGATTTTTGAGGAATGGTGTAGGTTTTGAATTTTTTTTATTTGAAAAAAAAATGTAGATCTAGTTTTAAAACAAGAGGATCTTGGAGGATCTTTGCTTAAATTTTTATCTTTGTTAGATTTCTCTTTGATTTGGTGAGGAATGTTTCCATTCGTTCATTTTCTAAAGGAGGTTTGCAGATCTAGTTTAGAGAAGAAGGTGGAAGATGATGAATAGTAAAAAGATTTGTAGAATATGATGATTTGAAAAACATAGATCAAAATTTTTGAAACTTGATGTTGAAATAACATTTATTTTGAGTAGATCTGGAAGTATATGTAAAAATTTTGAGAGAAAATCACTTGGAGGGCTGTCGGAAATTTCCGACAGCCACTGTCGCCTGGGCGACAGTGTTCCAGTGCACAATGTGATATCTTGTTTAATCAAAATTTTTGTATTTTATTGCAGAATGGCTTCCAGCTCCAAAGCTCGAAAGAGTACTTCGAAAGATGCACATACTTCATATCAAGTTTTTCCGGGGGTGGAGAAGGCTATTGTTGGAATAGCGAAGTATGTGGAATTTGAGTCGCCAAAGCACGATCATATCTATGATCGGCTTGCGAACGCAGGTATCATTTCAATAATCACACCAGAGGGGTTTTCTTCCTTTTTTATTCGTGAATTTTATAACCATTTGGAAGACCCAAATTTCACGGAATTGGATGGAGGAGTGAGATCAAGGATCCAAGGTCAACATGTGGAAATAACACATGTTGATCTACGAGAGGAATTCGGACTAGTGATGAGTGAGAATATGCCTGATATAGTGGAGAATTATCGAAAGGATAGAGATTGGACCCTTGTAAACATGAGTTTACATGGGAATCAAAAGAAGACTCTTACCACTGAAGTTACCTCACTTACTCCGGATGCGTTCTTAGCCCAAGATATATTAAGGAATTCAGTGATGTTGAAGAGTGGAGACACAAGAAGCATTACGGCTCAGTTGACCCTCTTTACATACTATATTATGGAGGATGAGCTTTTTGATGTGGCGGACTTCATACTCGCCCAGATTAGGTATGCGTATAGATTAAAGCATCCAAGATGGGTGAAGGTTCATACGCTGCCAATGGGGGCGGTAATACAGCGTGTGCTTTACAAGAAGTATGGATGGATAGTGCAAGGTGCTTATTTGGATGATTGTTACCTGGAAATATATTATACGGGGTCAATGAAGGTGAAGAAGCCGCAGAGAAAAGCTCATCCGGGGATTGAGATGAGAGAGCCGACCGTTTCTAGGGCAGGATCACTACGAGAGTCCATTGATGATTTGCGTGATTCATTAGAGGATCACAAGAGGGAAGTGAAGAAGGACCGTAGTCGAATGCAGAAATTTATGAAGTTTCTCGTCAAAGGTCTGAAGTTGAAACCAACTCCGGAGGAAGAGGCCGAATGGCAAGTTCCGGACGAAGAACCGCCACGCCAATCGGTGAGGCGAACTCGCCGTGGCAAAGCCATGAGACGAGGACCTTCAGAAGATTGTCCAGAGAGCAGCGGGGCTGGTTATGAAGATTCAGAGTAGTTTTATGTTGCTGCTTCTGCTGGGCGATGTCGGAAAATTCCGACATCCACTGTCGCCTGGGCGACAGTGAAAATCTTTAGATTTCTGCTTTTATTTAATGAACTTGATCTTAAGTTGTTTCTACTGTTTTTATTTGAACAATATTGATGTAATATTAATGATGTTGAATTTTTGTTAAGTCTTTTGAAATTTTATGTTTTGATTTTTAAGATTTTGGCTTTTTCTTTGTACATTGTTTATGTTTTGTGATAATAATTTTTTTTTATTTTATAGGCTTTAAATTGTGATATATTCATTGTGAAATGTCTAGAATGCCCAATTCTAACCTAAGCATAGAAAAACGGGAATCCGGTAATGGCTTAGTGAATATATCCGCTAGTTGATTTTCCGTGCCTATAAAGTTGATTTTTATATTACCCTTCTTAATGTGATCCCTTATAAAATGATGTCGGACGTCTATATGCTTAGATCTAGAATGTAATACGGGATTGTTTGTTAAATCTATAGCACTTTTATTATCACACTTTAATTCTACACTACTTTGTTGTATGCCAAAATCTTCTAGTGTTTGGGACATCCAAAGTGCTTGGGCACAACAACTACCTAGTGCAATATATTCGGCCTCGGTAGTTGAGAGGGCAACGGAATTCTGTTTCCTACTCGACCATGAAATAAGGGAAGGGCCGATAAAGTGACAAGTGCCACTAGTGCTTTTCCTATCTAAGGAACATCCCGCATAATCAGAATCCGAAAAACTATGCAAAATAAAAGAATCATTTTGAGGATACCATAAACCTAATTTTGATGTTCCAATGAGATATCTAAAGATACGTTTCACCACTTTTAAATGTGACTCTTTAGGACTAGCTTGAAATCTAGCACATAAACAAACGGCAAACATAATATCAGGTCTAGATGCGGTTAAATACAATAAAGACCCTATCATACTTCTATAAAGGGTTTGTTCAATTGAAACACCACTTTCATCTTTTCCTAATTTTAGTGAAGTACTCATAGGAGTGTTTGCATGCTTAAGGTTTTCAAATCCAAATCTTTTTAACATATCGTGAATATACTTGGTTTGACATATAAAAATTCCATCATGTTTTTGTGTAATTTGAAAACCTAGAAAATATGAAAGTTCTCCAACCATACTCATTTCAAATTCATTTTTCATAATTTCAACTACTTCATTACTCAACTCTTCATTAGTGGCTCCAAAAATAATATCATCAACATAAATTTGCAAAATAACTAAATCATGATTAATTTGCTTAATGAAGAGTGTAGAATCAGCACTTCCTATTTTATAATCGTGCTTTAACAAATATTGAGTTAATCGATCATACCAAGCACGAGGCGCTTGTTTTAATCCATAAAGCGCTTTATCTAATTTATAAACATAATTTGGATATTTCTCATTTATAAAGCCAGGGGGTTGTTCTACATAAACTTCTTCTTTTATATACCCATTTAAAAATGCGGTTTTGACATCCATTTGATATAATTTAAATCTTTTAAAACAAGCAAATGCAAGAAATATTCTAACCGCTTCTAATCTTGCTACAGGTGCAAAAGTTTCAGCAAATTCTACCCCTTCAATTTGTGCATAACCTTTTGCAACTAATCTGGCTTTATTTCTAACAATTCTAGATTCATTATCCATTTTATTTTTGAAAATCCATTTAACACCAACTACAGGATGATTTTTGGGTCGTTCTACAAGATTCCAAACCTTATTACGTTCAAATTGATTAAGTTCTTCATTCATAGCTAAAAACCAAAATTCATCATTTAAAGCGGTGGAAACATCTTTTGGTTCTATTTCAGAAACAAAACAAAGGTTTGAAAATAAAACATGTAGCGATGAACGAGTACTAACCCCTTTTTGCGGATCTCCAATGATAAGCTCCTTTGGATGATCCTTTGAGAATCTCAATTCACTTGGAGGCACATATTCTTCTCTTTCTTCTTCTCTTTCTTCTTCTCCTCCTTCTTCTCTTTCTTCTTCTCTTTCTTCTTCTCTTTCTTCTTCTCTTTCTTCTTCTTTTTCTTCTTCATTTTCTCCAAGTTCATCATTATTCTCCACCGATGGAAGGGGTTCATCTTCTTTTCCTGTAGTTTTCTTTTCTACACATGAAGCAAACTCATCAAACCTAACATGAATAGATTCTTCAACTATTTTTGTTCTCTTATTATAAACTCTATAGGCCTTGCTAGTTGAAGAATAACCAATGAAAATTCCTTCATCACATTTCTCATCAAATTTGCCTAAGTTATCTTTTGTATTCAAAATAAAGCATTTACAACCAAAAACTTTAAAGTAAGATACATTTGGTTTTCCTTGAAAATAAATTTCATAAGGGGTTAATTGTAATGTGGGATGAATCATGACACGATTAATAATATAGCATGCCGTACTGACTGCTTCGGCCCAAAAAAATTTTGGCAATTTAAATTCACACAGCATAGTTCGTCCTAATTCTTGAAGTGTTCTATTTTTCCTCTCTACTACACCATTTTGCTGTGGTGTGCGTGGAGCGGAAAATTCATGTTTTATCCCAAATTCATTACAATATGAAATAAATTTTTCATTATCAAACTCTCCTCCATGATCGGATCTAATGCATTTTACTTTTAGATCAAGTTCATTTTGAATACGTGAAATTAGTTTTACAAATTCATCAAAAGCATCAGATTTTGAATTTAAAAACAAAGTCCAACAAAATCTAGAATAATCATCAATAATAACAAACGTATATTTTCTACCTCCTAGACTTTGTGTAGAAATTGGACCAAACAAGTCCATATGTAATAAATGTAAAGGTCTAGTGGTAGAAATGACATTTTTGCTTTTAAAAGATGATTTTGTAAACTTTCCCTTTTGGCATGGTGAACATAATGAGGATAGCTTTCCATTCAAATTTGGTAAACCTTTTATTATTTTATTTTTAGAAAGCTTTACTATGCGTTTAGCACTAGAATGTCCTAGTCTCCTATGCCATAATTCAAGTTCATCATTCTTTGAAATAAAACATTTAAGTGTAGAATGAGATAAATCATGAAAAGTGATCGTATAGACATTGTTTATTCTTGGTGCAGTAAGTACGATTTCGTTTGTTTTAGAATCAATAATCTTGCAAAGGTTTGAGCTAGAGTCAAATAAAACATTTAGATTTTTATCACATAGTTGACTAATAGAAATTAAATTATGTTTCAAACCTTTAACATATAAAACATTTGAAATTTTAAATTCGGTGTTACCTACTACTCCAATGCCCTTGAATTTACCCTTTCCATTATCTCCAAATGTCACTGTTCCACCTTTCTTCATCTCCAGGCTAAGGAACTTTGATTTATCGCCCGTCATGTGTTTTGAACATCCAGAGTCCAAATACCACACGTCTTCCTTGTTCCTAGCCTGCACGCACACCTAAAAAGATGATGAGAGTAAAGATCTGGTTACCCAAGTGGTCAATCCCATTGTATAGGTGGACGCCTTAGGTACCCAGATTTGTTTAACATTAGCTTTTCCTTTCTTCCAACATGAGCCCGAGATGTGACCAAATCGATGACATTTAGCACACACAATGAATGGTGAGGAACCATTTTTCAATGGTTTCTCTGGACTCTTGCTGGTGGAAGCATCTTTATGTGTGGACTTAGAAAAATTTGTATTTTGAGAAATTGGTTTTCTGAACCTAGAGCTGTCGCCGGTTCCGACAGTAGCTGTCGGAAATTTCCGACAGCCTCCAGAGCTTCCAGAAATGTATCCTAGTCCAAATTTTGCTGTACCATGGCATTGGTTGGCTAAAAGCATATCCAGAGATTTTTTCCCAACACCAAATTTCCCAATTGCCATGTTCAACTCATTTACTTTGGATTTTAAAATTGAATTTTCTTTTACTATCATGCCACATCTATTTGCAAAAATTTTCTTATAATTCTCTAATTGAGAATGAGAGGTTTTAACAACTTTTTCTAAGTCCTTTTTTTCTTTTACAAGTAGATCAAATTTTTGATCGGACTTAGAAATAGTAGTTTCAAGTTCTTTTATCCTTGTCGAAGAATGATCACACTCTTGACAAAATACCTTCTCCTTCCTAATAGATTCCAACTCATTTGATAGTTTTTTATTTGCTTTTAAAAGGCCTTTATTTTCAGATTTTAAAAAATCAATTTCCTTTAAGCTTTTATCCAAAACTTTGCATGTTTTCATAAATTCAGAATATAACTCATCATAAGATGGAGGCGTTACCTCAGTGTCGCTTTGGACACTGCAGTCGTCATCAGATGTAATGTTCCCTTTTGCCATCAAACATAGATTAGCCTCCTCTTCCTCCCGTGTTGAGGGATCACTTTCTTCACCAGACGAAGAATCATCCCAAGTCTCTGCCTTTAACACTTTCTTCTTGTAACTTTTATCGTGCCTCTTTGCTTTTTGCTCTTTCAGATATTTTGGGCACTTGCTTCTGATATGACCAATCTTCTTGCAATGGTAGCACTCCGGTGGCGGACGCTCCTCTTCATTCTCCACTTTTCCTTTGCCTTTTTGGTAGGCAAAATCCTTCTTTTTGAAAAACTTTTTAAATGAGTTTCTCCTCTCCGGATTTCTCATAAACTTCTTAAAATTTCTCACAAACAGTCCTTCTTCATCTTCATCACTTTCTTCAGTCTCACTCTCAATTTCCTTTTTAGATTTCAACGCCAAGCTTTTCTTTTTGGGCTCCAAATTATACTCTTGGCTTTGAATCTTCAACTCCACTTCATGGGTTTTTAGATTCCCAATGAGACTTTCCAATTGTAAGGTCTTAAGATCATGTGACTCAGAAATTGCAGTCACTTTTGGATTGAACTTCGGGGGAAGTGATCTTAAGATTTTTCTAACTAAATCTCCATTTGAAAAAACCTTACCCAACACCTTTAAATCGTTCACGATTTTAGTGAATCGTGTGTACATTGTGTCAATTTCTTCATCCACCTCCATTTTGAATCTTTCGAACTCTGACTCCAATTGAAATAGCTTTGAATCCTTTACCTGCGAAGTACCTTCATGAGTAATTTCTAAAAGATTCCAAATATCAAAAGCAGTATCACAAGCACAGACTCTATTAAACTCAGTGCGATCTAGTGCGCAAAATAAGGCATTCATGGCCTTTGCATTGTTTTTGCATTTTAATTTATCATTATCATCCCACTTGTCTTTGGGTTTTTCCATAGTTACATCTCCTACAACAAATGTTGGAGAAGTGTAACTAGTTTCTACCATATTCCAGACTTCTATATCTAAAGCAATTAGAAAACAACGCATACGTGTTTTCCAATAATTATAGTCCGTGCCCGTGAAAAGTGGTGGCCTACTAATTCCTTGCCCCTCAACGAACGCGTGATCGTTGTGCGCCATTACTCCCGGTGGTAAAACCATTTTGGAGTAACCTTGCTCTGATACCACTTGTTGGATCGTATGACGCCCTTAGAGGGGGGGGGGGGGGGTGAATAAGGGTGTGTTTAAATTTGTAATTTTTTTCTTAATAATTTTAGACAAATTTACTTTAATAGAAAGTTACTTAAAAATAATTTTAAACCAATGCAATTTTTGTATAACACCAAACACAAATTTCTAAGATAAAGATTTAAGCACACACATTTGCAATTAGTGAAAGGATCATAATTTTATATATATCATGAAATTTGCATACAAATAAAAATGATCTTAACAATGCTTAAGATCATGGCACAATTATGATAAAAATACAATAATTTTGGTTTACCAATCCTTCTCCCAAGGATCGGAAGGCTATCGCTTGTCTCTCCCAAGATCAAGCCCAAACCTATCCTCTAGATCTTCCCAAGATCTAGACGTAGCACACAAGGCCACGATTTCCCACCAAGCCACGCAAGGACTTGGACGCTCCGCACAAGGAAGCGATTTTCCCTTAAGCCGCGCAAGGACTTAGACGCCGCACGCAAGACGACGATTTCTTTCCCAATACAAAATGAAATATGAGTAAATGAAAATACAATATGAAAAAGACAACTCCCTAGAAATTCAGATCTCTGAATGGATTGTTGAAGCCTCGAGATGATCGTTGATGTAGAAGCGCGCCCGATCTCGTCTTCAATCTTCAATCCTTCTTTGCACAAATGGGAGTTGAGGAGGTTCTGGAGCTCTCTGGTTCGTATGCACTCAGGAAGGAACTGGGATTCTCAAAAGCTTGGAATGCACGAACCAAAGGAACCATTTTATAGAATTTCACTGTCGCCTGGGCGACAGTGACTGTCGGAATTTTCCGACAGCGCTAAACTGCCGCTGTCGTGTCGTCGAGCCGTCGTGCGGGCAGTTGCTGGAATCGTGGAGCTGTCGCCTGGGCGACATCGATGTCGGAATTTCCGACAGCGCAAAACCGCCGCTGTCGTGGGTGAAGTCGTGGGCAGTTGGTGTAACCGTCGAGCTGTCGCCTGGGCGACATCGATGTCGGAATTCCGACAGCGCAAAACTGTCTTTCGTCGATCTGCCGTGGAGGGAAGTAGTTGTAACTTCTCTGCTGTCGCCTGGGCGACAGTGGCTGTCAGAATTTTCCGACAGTGAATTTTTCCCACATTCAATTTTAGCTCCAGCAGCAATGTGAACATCACATACCTGTTATCTGCACACCATTAATGAAAATAGAATCAAATACAAAAGGGACTTTGTTATTATCAAACCGGAGGAGTGCGAAAAGCATGCTCCAACACTATGTTGATCTCTCATGTTTTTTTGTACTTCCCAATCTGAAGTAGTCAAAAGGGGGAGAGAAGTTAAAGTTGAGAGCGAAAGTTGAAAGGGAGAGAAGGTTGAAAAGCAAAGTTTATAACTCTCCTTATCTCTTTATGTATTTCTCTGTATATTTACTCTCTATGCAATTCAACTCAGTACATAGGTTCTGACTTCTTCAAATGGGGGTAGATTGTTGGGAATTGTATCCACAATTACCTTGATTTGAAGAAGTCTCCTTGAACTAAGTTGAATTTAGTTTGTATTTGATGTTGTTATCTAGTTGTGTGTTTGCAGGTTATTATATTCTAAGTACAAACCAATGTCAGGTTTCAATGGGTCATCAAACACAGGCCTACGCAATGTAATTCCTCATTGTGTAGACCAAGGTGTTGACTCATGTGGAATCTCTCTATTGGGATGTACTTCTTATTCAAACACTTTGGAAGAGTAAAAGGAGAAGCTAAGAAGAAGATGTTGTTGATCTTAAGTTTGGAAGATTTAATCCTAAGATTTTGTCGAAATGAATTCGTCGAATATGCATTTGTCAAAAGAGCTTTCGTCTATTTCAGCTAATCCTTTCGTCGATTGTTCCCATGTTATTTCGACGAATCCGCTATTTGCCTGTCTCCGTTTGAATCTGTTTACGGCTGCCATTTAGGGTTGTCTCCATGTATAGTCCACGTGGATGCTTTTCTCTAAATCTCGCTTATAACCGTTGGAGAAGTTCGTATAAGTATCTATGGGTTATTTTTTTCAACCAGTAGTAGAAAATCGAAAATCAAAAAAGTGCCGTCGGCCCTGTTCGTTCTCGCAAATCCTTTGCAGCTGCCGACAAAGTCTTTGGACGATTCTTCTTGAAGAAAAGATTCAACTAGATCTCCGATCTTTAACTTCCTCAAGTTTCTTTCAGATCTAGTTGTATCCTAAGTGCTCGGATCAAGTTCTTTCAAGGCAAGATTTCTTCTTCCTTCGTTCAAGATCCAGATTTTCGATTCAGTCAAGGAATAAGAGGATATCTCATTTTCAGATCTGATCAAGTCAAGTCTCAAGGAGATTTCAAGAAGATTCTATTTTAATCTAAAGTTTGGTAATATTTCTTTACAATATTTTTGTAGGAGAGATTGTTTTCTGAGTTGTAGGAAGCTTGCTTCCGAGTGTAGGAGTTTTACTCCGAGTTGTAGGAGCGTTGTCTCCGAGCATGTAAGAAGTTTCTCTTCCGAGATTGTAGGAGGTTTGTCTCTGAGTTATAGGAGTGGTGACTCTTAGTTGTAGGATTATTCATAATCCGAGTATAGTGAAGTAGCCTAGTTTAGCCCGTCGTGCTAGATAGGTGAGGTGGAAAGCAGACTACCCACATCGGGGAACCACTATAAATCTTTGTGTTGTGCTGTGCTCTTCTGGTTTCTGTGTGCTTTTATTCTTAAAGTTTATAATTCCACGAAAAGCCATAAAATCCACCTATTCACCCCCCTCTAGGTGAATTAGGCCGCAACCAGTTTCTTTCAATCGCCCTTAGGGACAAGGTAGAGTGAAAACCACTTGCCATGGATATTCTACAAGGAATTTTGCAAAGTAAAATTTTAGTACTATATTTTAAAATACATTTTTATTTTAATAAGGACTTTTATTAAAAGGGGCTCCCACTATTTTAATCAAATTGATAACCCTTAATATCAATTCGGAGAGTTTATGAGAGCTACTCTCTTAGTGGACAAGATCCATATTTCACCAACATAATGTGTCTGCTTTGGCGTTCCTCTCATAATGCGGTTATTTAGGTAGACAATACTTGCCAATTGCATCATTATGCAACTCTTGTATGGTTGGTGAATAACTCATTATTCACATCCATCATATGGAGCATGCCAACCCTATGCCTCCAGGCACTCAACCTTTGAGGTCACCTAGTTAAGATTGACACAATGTCGGCAATGGGATATCACAATTATCCGCTCACACCCTTACCAAGATAGATTAATGCACCTTGCTTTGGCAAGCCCACACTTCATCGATCAAGGAAGGAAGAGTGCCATCCATCGGATGGCATCCAAATACTTAATATTGGATAAGGGGTTTTAGGATTCAATCGATGAACATTTCATCGTGATTAACATTTCATCGTGATTAACATTTAATCACTGTGCACATTCACACAATCGAAATACAATAAACACAATCAAAATACATCCCAGATGTGCACAAAATAAAATTATCAACACATTGTTAAAAGGGGCTAAATCTGATCATTTAGAACACTTCTAAATCTCTAGATTTACATGCATTGGACAAGGGGAAAAACAACTCCACTAATGCAGTTGACAAGCTCGTCTCTCAATGTCAGATTTAAAATCTAAGACATTTTGGTTTCCCAAACCATTTAGAGGGATGGTTACTGCAAAAGAGAAGCAATTTCTGAAACAATGAAATCATAATGTAATCACATGTGTTCCTGGCGGGGTTTTAAGGGGTCGCGCCCCTGGCGGGGTATTAGGGGAAGAGCCCCTAACGGGGTCCAAGGGGCAGCACCTGCCTCGATCGATGAAGTGTGGATTGTGTTTAGAACACTTCTAAATTTCTAGATTTACACGCATGAGACTTGAACCTAGCTCTGATACCACTATTGGGTTTTCTGTACATCATATGTAGACAACATATCACATATGAACAATGGAAATAAAGAACAAGAACAACCCTAAACATTTCAAGGAACTTGTGATTTCATGAATCAAGAAATAGGAAAGGTGACAATAGTGACATACCTTTAGGGGATTGAGTCAATACTCAACCAAGATGCTCCAAGAAGTAATCTCGAAGACAAACTCTGAGTCTCAAGAGCAGAAATCGATAGGCGCCTCTACGGAGGTCCACATGAGTGTTGAAGAACCCTAGCTTCTTGTCGCACAAGAACTGGGTCAGAGAAGAAGAGTCCTCAACTTCTCCCATAAATTGAGAGGTCCGACGATAAGGAGAGGCGGCGACGGTTTATAGGAAGAGAGAGACCGATCGGAACCCTTCCGTCGGTTTGGCGGAACCCTTCCGTCTCGCTTCAGGTATCGCAAAAGGATATATCTATCTTAGAAAATAAAATCATGGTCTATTTATACCCCGGGCAAAAGAGAGGCTATCTGCACACCTTAGACTATATTGGAGTTAACAAAGTTTTCATCGAGTAAAACTCAATTTGTCGATACACTTCTCGTCGGTTCGTCGAGTATAACTCAATTCATTGAGACACTTTTCGTCGAGTAACTCAATTCGTCGAGTAACTCAATTCGTCGAGTAACTCAATTCGTCGAGTAATTGTGTACTTCCTTTCCCATCGAGACATTCTCGACGCAACTCCAATCAGTCATTGGATTAGACCTCCACTCATATCCAATATGAGTGAGGCCAACACAATCCTTCATCCAATTTCTCCAACACTGTTATGTGCGACCCTAGAGGCTCAAATTGCGTTGGTAGTAAGACTAACTGTTTGATTGCTTTGAGATCACTTTAGAAACACTAACACTAGGTCCACACTTGCCCAAGCTAAAGAAGGAGGGGGAAAACTTTTGGGTGGTCGGTTACTTTGAGCTACGAGTGAAGGAGTGAGAGAGGAGAAAAAGAGACGGTTGGGAGTAGAAAAGAGGTCGCCGGGGAGACGAGAGTTGAAGGAGTCACTGAGGTCGCCGAGGGAGATCTCCCGGAGGTGGGAGTTCGCCTAGGCAAGGAGGAATAGGTCATCGAGGTCTCAAAACTGGTAACCGCTTAAGTCACCGGCTGGGGGCTCGAAACTCTCCGAAGTCCCTTTTCTGGTACCCCCTACCTCTCTATTTATAGGCACGGAGGCCTGCCCAAACGAGCAGGTCTAGGAATAACGGGCTGCCTGAGAAACATGCGACCGACTAGGGTGAGATCGCCTGGAGGGAGATCGCCCGGAGGGGGAGCTCGCCAGGAAGGGGGAGATCACCCGAAGGGAGATCACCCGAAGGGAGATCGCCCAGAGGGAGTTCGCTCGGAGGGAGATCGCCTAGAGGGAGATCGCCCAGAGGGAGATCGCTCGGAGGGAGATCGCCCAGAGGGAGCTCGCCCAAAGGGGTAGCTCATTAGTAAGGGGGAGATTGCTCAGAGTTGGAGCTCGGCAGGAAGGGGGGATCCCCCGGAGGGGTAGCTCGCCAAAAAGGAGGAGCTCGCCTGGATGGGGAAGATCGCCCGGAGGTGGACCTCGCCAAAAAAGGGGAGACCGCCCGGGATCTCTGAAATTGCCTGGTGCCTGAAAAAGGTCAGCTCAAAAAGGGGATCGCCGATTTTTGGGTAAACATAATCCCCGCATTTTTTCAAGTTTTGGAAAACATCAAAAATATAGAACTTACCCACGAGAATCGAGATCCACTTTTCTTGTCAAAATGTGCGTATAAAAGAATGCAAGTACCTGTGCGAACTTGCCGATGCCTGAAGAGGACTTGCGAACACCTGCTTATCTCTACAAAAGAGTAGTCAAAGAAGGTATAAAAGAAACAGATTACGCGAGTGCTTGAAGAGAACTCAGGAGCACCTGCTTATCTCTGCAAAAGAGTAGTCAAAATAGGTATAAAAGAGACATATTACGCGTGTACCTAATGAGAACTCGCGAGCACCTGTTTTTCTCTACAAAAGAGTAGTCAAAGTGGGTATAAGAGAAACATATTACGCAAGTACCTGAAAAGAACTTGTGAACACCTATTACTATAAGATATAAGAATAGGTATATAAAAATATAATACGCGAGTACCTGAAGGTGAACTCGCGAACACCTGTTACTATTTACAAAACTATGAGAACAAGTATATAATTATATAATAGGCGAGTACCTGAAGTAGAACTCGCGAACACCTGCTACTATCTGCAAAAGATATGAGAACAGTTATATGAAAATATAATACATGAGTACCTGAAGTAGAACTCGCGAACACCTGTTACTATCTGCAAAAGAGTAGTCAAAGAAGGTATAAAAGAAATATATTATGCGAGTACCTGAAGAGAACTCGCGAGCACCTGCTTATATCTGCAAAAGAGTAGTCACAACAGGTATAAGAGAAAAATATTACGCGAGTACCTGAATAGAACTCGTGAACACCTGTTACTATAAGATATAAGAATATGTCTATAAAAATATAATACGCGAGTATGTCATGTACCTGAGACAGCTTGGTGATACTTATTTTTATTCATATTTCAAATGTACAGGAAGGAACATCTCATTTATAGAGGGTATGCATGGTTATTAATAATCACTCGCTTTGATGTTGCTGAAATAATATCTCTATTTGAAGAAATAAGATAGTACTCATGTCTACGGAGGGAGAAAGCCAACATTCTGATATCCTCATATTCACATGCTCCCAGAAATATGAGCATGAAAATTGTGCAGCTGGATGATTTTTGACTTGCAGATAATAAAGTTCCTAATGATATTACGTCAGCTAATGCCCAACTCAATATATTATTTCAGAAATCTATAGTTATAAATAGATTAATCATGAAATCCCGAAGTCCAGAAATCCAGGAATCCTGACATGAAGAAAATATGGGATTTTATGGTACCTGAAAAATTAGTACCCAACAAATAATTTCATAATTATTTGGTAGTGCATTGTGGTACATACTAAAATTAGTCTGTTTCTCTTGCATACGATATCACACCATCTAACATCAGTTGTTAGTAATCTATCACAATCAATCCATTAATAATGGAATTATCTACATTCAAGTAGAACAAGTCGATTAACTCGACGAAAACATCATTGCAATCACTGACAATCAATCATAGAGAGATAGAGAGAAAAAGAGAGAGGGGGAGAGAGATGCACCACTTAAAATGATCAAAAGAGCAGGTGCGGTCATGCTGTAAAAGCTAAACCGACATTGCTTTCCTCAAGAGATCGTTAAGTTTGTGACATCGTAATAAGAAGAGAGGGGCTACCACTACACATCTGCAGATTATTCTTGTGTGATGTGGCCTTGGTGGGTTTTACAACCCGAGAGGAAATAAGCAGAGGTGGTATTCCCACCCTTCACATCCACACAATTTTTATAAGTACTAATGTAAACAACAGGAAGTAGAGTAAAGAAAAAACTTAAGAAATAATTGGATAAAAGCCCGCAGTAGAGGATACGGTAGTGGATATGTGTATAAGGTCTGATGTGTCTGAGTGCCGAGAGGATATTCGTGATGATAGCTACATGGTAGGACTTGATTACTGCTATACTTATTACAAGTAAAGTTACAAAAGGGAAGATGCATAAAACTCCAAATAAAATGGGAGTTATAAGAAACAATAAATAAAAATGACAATTTATCTCATCTCTACTATATGCACTTCTTTTATTGAATGAAAAATTCTTTGCTTGTAACACTACTTCTGCGAGAGGAAAGATCATCAGATTATTGAGCAATATATTCTTGTAAATTTCCTGCTTCCCATAGTTCATCTATTAACTTCCGAAGAGCTCGACAATGTTCTGTATCATGACCGATGTCTGAGTGATATTTGCAGAAGAGTTCTCCATGATGATACTTGGCCTTTGATCTCATAGGGAGAGGAATTCTAAACTCTGGCATGTTTTGAATAATCATAAGAACTTTTTGATGGGAATATTAAACTGAGAATACTTTTCTTAATAATTTTTGAATTCAAGTGTACTCGAATTGTAAGACTGGATAGACAAGCTTATAGAAATTCAGGACATGCATTTTGCTGCGGAAGTTGAGAAGGTATATTTTGAGGAAAACAGTAAGATCTAAAGTATTTATCTTGCGGAATATCTTGTGATGAAGACGAATGATGATAATAAGAATTGTTTTTTCGTTGTTGAGTTATTTGATTCAGAGAAGAAGTGCATTTAGGATTTGCTGCCTCTCCTTCAATAAATTGATTTGCTATTCGGATAAGATGCCCATAAGTCTCGGGTTCATTACGACTGACTTCAAATTTGAGAGGACCTTCTTGTAATCCATTTATCAAGGAAATTTAATACAAGTCCTGATTAACAACAACAATTTCAAGAATTTCCTTTTGGAACTGTCAACGAATTGAGCAAGAGTCTCATTATCTCCTTGCTTGATTTGAAAAAGAGCTGTTGGGCCTCTCTTTTGCTTCCTCGAGGTAGCAAACCTCAAGAGAAGTGCTCTTCGAAGATCAGCGAAGCAAGCGATTGATTGAGGTGGCAGCTTATAAAACCATTCTCTAGCTTGAGCATCAAAGGATATAACTAATAATGTGCACTTAATCCCATTTGAGATAGTCCTCAATGAGATAGCAGATTGGAAAGCTTGAAGGTGGCTTGCGGGGTCTTCTCCTCCCGAGAAGACCGGAAGATGGGGCTCTCTAAACTCATTAGAAACATACTTCGAACGAACTTAATTTGAGAAGGGGGGAGGATCTTCCACTTCAACAATAATGGGAGGAGTCGAAGGATAAGCTTCATCAGCAGGGGCAAAAAAATAAGCACAATCCTCCTGAATGTTCAGCACTTTTGCTGGATCTTCCTGGGCAGCTGATCTGAAATGGTCATGGTAAGTGGTTGTGAACTCCTCAGATTGAGATGAGAGAGTAGCGATAAGATGTGCAAAACTCGCAGGAGGAGGAGCCTCCTAAACAGTAGCTTGGGCAAACTCGCTGTCAGCCATGGCTAGTCTTTCGCACAAAACTAAAATTGTCGAAATTTCAGAAAGAGAAAAACTGCAATAATTTCTAACTGGAGTCGAATTTGAGCAATATGAGGGCGCAAAATGGACTTAAACTGATAATGGGTTTTCCATTGGATGGATGGCTCCGAGACGGTTCCAAAAAGCTATTATGGGCTGAAAACAGACAAGCAGATCAAAAGTTATGGCTGTTTTAAGTTTGGGTGTCATTCTCGACAAAAATTCCACATCTTCATCGCAACTGTTGTTCTTCAACCACTCATTATCTGAAGGTCACGTGTTGTGTTTGAACAAAAAATATACTAGGTCCACACTTGCTCAAGCAGGAGAAGGAGGGGGAAAACTATTGGGTGGTCGATTACTTTGAGCTACGAGTGAAGGAGTGAGAGAGGAGAAAAAGAGACGGTCAGGAGCATGAAAGAGGTCGCCAGGGGAGACAGGAGTTGAAGGAGTAACTGAGGTCACCAAGAGAGATCGCTCGGTAGGTGGGAGATCGCCCAGGCATGGAGGAAGTGGTTGTCGTGGTCTCAAAACTAGAGACTGATCAAGTCACCGGCTGGGGGCTCAAAACTCTCCAAATTCCCTTTTCTAGTACCCCTGCTCCTCTATTTATAGGCACGGGGGCCTGCCCAAATTGACAGGTCCTGGAATAATGGGTTGCCTGAGAAACATGTGATGGACAAGGAGGAGATTGCCCGAAGGGAGATCGCCCGGATGGGGAGCTCGCCAGGAAGTGGGAGACGCCAGAAGGGTGATCTCCCAGGGGGAGATTGAAGGAGAGTTTAGATCTTAATATTACTCTAGAGGGGGGGGGGGGGGGGGGTGAATAGAGAATTAAAACTTTTTCCCTTAATTTTATAGCGGAATTAAATTAGTGATATATATATATATGTGTATAGAGAGTGAGTAATAATAGCAAACACAAATAAGGCACACAGCACAGCAACACAGAAAATCACAAGCACAGAGACACAAGGATTTTATAGTAGTTCCCCAATAAATCTAGGTACGTCTACTCTTCTACCACACATGGTAGGATCCATTAGGTTTTTTATCAGGTGCCCTAGTACCAAGGGATTTTTGATCAGGTGTCCACACACCAAAGAGCTTTTGATCAGGTACTCTAACCAAACCACAGGTTTTTGTTCAGGTGCCCTATCACCAAGAGGTTAACTTTTAAAGGGAGTTAGAACCCTGTACAAGATGGAATAAAAAGGAGGTTAAGAAGTTCTTTTCTGTCAACAATCTTAGAGAAGACTCTAGTGAATGATGGTGTAAAGCTCCCCATGTCTGATTGAAATTCTTGACATCTTGAGGATGGAGCTTTCTCTTGAATGAAAATATCTTCCTTGATAAGCTGATGAATCTGAGAGACAGATGTTCCTTAGATTATTGTTGCTCTATTGAAGATATGAAACTTGCAGCAAAAAGACTGAGAGAATGATCATGAAGATGTTCTCAGAGAATGGGATGCTACTTGAGGAAGATGAACTTTTCTTTTTTCCTTTCTGAATATTTTTCTCTCAACAGATGCTCTGATATTTTCTATCTCTGTGTCTGTCTTCTTTTTCTTTCTGGTATACTATATTTTCTTGAGAGAAGACGACTGATTTAAATTTCAAATATCTCTGAATAGGAATAGAATAATCTGCATTAAATCTTTCCTTGGAACTTCAAATGATTCAGCCAAACTTAATTCCTTTCCTTTTCAATATTAAATGATATCCTTTTCCAATAAACCAAATGACTATTTATCTCGAGGAAGGAATTGGAAAGAGAATAAAATAAAGGAGGGATAAAACTTGTCTTATCTGGAAGATCTCAGAACTGAATCTGATAGTTGAACTAAGTTCAGAGAAATAGAATAACTGTTCTGAATAGACTGAGATAAAATTTGTCGATCTGAGATAATATTTCGTCGACCTGAAGGAAGAGTTCGTCGAACTGAACATCTGATAAATAATTCGTCGAACTCAGGCTGGAGTTCGTCGATCTCAAGTTGGAGTTTGTCGAACTGATGAATTCGTCAACCGCTGAGCCGCTGAGTATTGAAGATCGTCGACCACAGAGACTGGAGCAAGCTGTTCGTCGAACGTAGAGAGGAAGCAGTTTGTTGAACGCAGAGAGCAGTTCGTCGAACCCAGTATAGAGTTCGTTGAACGAAGAAACTTAGAGAAATTCTAAGTTCTAGCTATCTTATCAGCCTAAAACTATGACCCTTAGACTATACATTGGGGGTCAACTTAATCCTAGTCAACACATAGTAATCCTAGCCAAATCAGTAATAGGGTTGTTTCCAACAATCTCCCCCTATTTGGGTTAGGATACTATTTGACAAATTTCAAATAATAAACAACAGAAAAAAATAGCATAGCATAAATATATCTGACAGAACGTAAAACCATTTCAGCAGATAAAATGAGTAGTGCTCTGAGTTTAACAACATTACAATAAAACAGAAATATCAACAAAACCAAATAGTTTAAACCTTTTACTTCTTTGCTGAGGGAGGCTTGAAAATAATTTGTCTGTTTGGATTTTCTGATTCTTTCTTGCTCATATAGAGATCCTGAGCTCCCAGAATGGTTTGAGATTTGGCTTGAGGAACCACAGCTTCTGGGTGCTTCTCTAAGTATTCTTCAGCATTGAACACATTTCTGGATTTGTACTTTTCAAATTCTTTCTTTCTGAATTCTGACATAGTTGAAAATTTGGAGTAATCTTTACCTTCAGCTTTTGCTTTGTTGATTTGAGCTACTGCAATGGATTCTCTGAATCTTGCCATTTGAGCTATCCTTTCTTCTTCTGGATTGGGAGAAGAAGGGCTATACTCAGAAATATTGTCTTGCACATGAGAAAGATCTTGAGGGTTTTTGATTCTGTGAGAAGAGCCATCAGAGACATGATACTTATATTCTGAAGATATTAATCTTGAGGAGCCTGAAGGAGGTCTTGAAGACCTAGAACTCTGAGAACCACTAGAACTAGCTGTTCTTTTGGATTGCTGGGAAGAGTATCTTTAAGAGAAAGAAGAGAACTTAGCTGAGCCAGCTGCACCTGCTGCTGGAGGAGGAGGAGGGTTATACTTGACAGGCTTGTCAGAGTAATAACCAGGCTTCTTCATCTTCTTTCTTCTGTTTGCTTCATTTCTTGAGATCTTCATCCAAGCAGGAGAGTCCTTGGTGAGAGTGATATTATGCAATATATAGTAGGGAATATCATTGTTGGGATTTGGAGGCTTAGGAGCAGCCTTTGACATAGGCTTAGCTTTTCTTTTCTTTGATGATCTATCATCAGAATCATCATCATCACTGTCATCATTATCACTGTCATCAGATGATTGGAGATTATCATAAAGGTCATCAATCAATTTCAGGGACTTAGAAATATCTTTCTCAGCATTAACTTTTTCAACTTGAACTGGAGCTGGAAGAGCTGGACTTTCTTCAATAACTGGTACTGCAAAACTCTTGAGAAATTCTTTCAATAAAGCTTTATCAATAGGAGCAGTATAAGGAATAATTGCCTTTCAATAACCTTGATACTCTGGAAAATCACTGAAAACTGTATTGAACTTGGAAAGCAAATAAATAATATCTATAGATGGATTAATAGAGATATTATTTATTTCTTCTCTTACTGGAAGAACTGAAACTGACATCTCTGAATCTGCCTGAACTGCATCTGCACTGAAAGCTATAAGAACTGGAGCTTCTTTATAAGACATCTCCCCCTGCTTAGTTTCAGGAAATCCTGAAGCTAGGCCCCTAGAAGAAGGGACAGAATAGGAGGGTGAAGGGAAGGAAGCTAGTCTTGCAGAGAAATCAACAAGAGCTTGAAGAACTGGAGCAACTTTTGCATCCAGTAAATCATTTAGCCTTGGAGCAAGATGTTGATATATTTGATATGCAGCAGATGAGAATTCAATATAGACAAAGTCTTGATTAGAGTTTGAAGATGATGGAAGAGAGTATGGGAAAGATATGTTGGTAGCATTAGCTATAGGTGGATGAATAGGGCAATGTGGGTGGATAGGTGATTGTGGATGAATAGGTGATTGAGGATGAATAGGTGATTGTGGATGAATAGGTGATTGAGGTGGAGAAATATCTTGAGGAATAGGTGATTGTGGAAGGGTTGGTGATTGAGAATCAATGTTGTTGGGAGAATGAGTGTCATTGAAAGATGAAGGCTCTTAAGAAGGGTGAGTTTGAAGAGTAGGAGAAGATGGCAATGAGGATGAAGGAATAATGGGAGAATTTGGAGGAGGAATTTCTTCAGAATAAATGGAAGGTTGAGAAGGGAGAGGAGGAGGAGAAACAACAGGAGAAGCTTCTTGAAGGGTTGGGGGAGTGACTTGCACAGTCTTGGTGCCTTCTAAAGCTGTATCTAATGGTTCTGCTCTTAGAGTCCTCTTTGGGATAACCCTTTCTCATCTTCCAAACAAAGCTGAGGTCAGCCTTTTACTAGCATTGATAAAAATTTTAGGAGAGACCAAAAGGTTTGGATGCTTTTCCTGAAGATAGATTCCCAAAATTCTACCATAACCAACATTTATCTTACTTATCTTCTTCCTTATTGATTCAAAAATGATCAGTCCCCAATTAACTTTCTTTTTCTCTACCAAGGCCACCATCACAAGAAATTGATGCCTTGTTATGTAGTCATGGGCAGAAGTTTTCCCTAGCAATACCTTGCCCACTACATCAACAAAAATTTATATTCCACATATAAGTTCTTCTTTAAAAGATGGTTAGGGTTTCCACTGGAATAACCCATTTTAACTAAAGCATTATCGAATTCAGAAGAAGATATGTCCAAATCATCATCTCCATTTACTAAACAAAAATCTTCAGATAATGTTACTGGGGTTAGAAGAACCTTATTTCTTGATATAGTTCCTGATAGTGTATCATTCTCTGGCTTGACTGTATAAGCCCATTCCTTGATTTCAGTCACTGGTAATTTGATTCTGCTTGTCATGATCTCCTTTAGCTGTTGTTCTTCAAAAATGTGAAGAATATCCTGGAAGACTTGATCAGAATGCTCAAACGACTTGAAGTCAATGTCGAACCTAGTGTCAAACTTTAGTGAGGAAAGAACTGCTTAAGAAATCGCCATTGTTACCTGCAAAATAGAGAACGATCAAGTGCAAAGGGGAACTGGAGGGAAAGAGCAAGTTCTGTAAGCACAAAGATGAAATAGGATAAAAGCTTTGATTATATAGAGAGATCAAAGAAGGGCGCACACTTTCGTAGAGCAGGGTTTGGCTAAACCTAATAGAATCAGAAGTAGAAAAGACTTAGGGCTTCGTCTGACTGTGTTCGACGAAAAAAATAATTTTCGTCGATCTCCGTTCGACGATCGCGCTTGTCTTTGTCGATCCTGACCTATTAAGTATCATCTATCTCTGTTCGACGAACGATTGCATTTCGTCGTTCTCCGTTCGACGAAATGAGGGGATAAATAGAAAATTTAATTTTTATCAGATTGAATCTTCATCTATCATTCCTAGCTGATTTATAAAGGAAATTTGTTTCTTTTCATCCAAGGGTTTGGTGAAAAATATCAGCTCTTTGCAAATCTGTAGAGATGAATTGTAGGCAAATTATATTTTTATCCACATTATCTCTGATAAAGTGGTGCCTAATTTCTATGTGTTTAGTCCTACTATGGAGAACTAGATTTTGTGCTATAGATATTGCACTAGTATTGTCATAAAATATAATTCAATTATTTAAGTTGACACCATAGTCTAGGAGCTGATTTTGTATCCACAATATCTGTGAGCAGCAACTACCTGCAGCTATATATTCAGCTTCAGCTGTTGATGTAGACACAGATGTTTGTTTCTTACAAAACCAAGGCACAAGCCTATCACCAAGAAACTGGCAAGTTCCTGATATGCTTTTCTTGTCTACTCTTCATCCAGCATAATCTGAGTCTGAGAATCCAGTTAATTCAAATTCAGATGCTGTTGGATACCATAGTCCTAGATTAGGACAACCCTTTATATATCTCAAAATTCTTTTTAATAAAATTAGATGAGATTCTTTGGGGTTAACTTGAAACTTAGTACAAATATAAGTAGCAAACATTATATCATGCCTACTTGCTGTTAAATAAAGTAATGAGCCAACAATTGCTCTATATACTTTCTGATCAACAAGTTTCCCTGATTCATCAGTATCAATAACATCATTTGAGGGCATGGGTTTTTTCATGGTGGAAGCATCAGACATACCAAACCTTTTCACTAATTCTTTGCATACTTGGATTGTGATATGAATATGCCATTGGGAGTTTGCTTCACTTGAAGACCAAGGAAATATGATAATTCACCCATACTACTCATTTCAAATTTAGATTGCATTAGGTTAGAGAACTTTTTGCATAAATTTGAATCAGTAGAGCCAAAAATAATATCATCTACATATATTTGATCTAGTAAAGTTTGATTTTTATGTATCCTAAAAAACAGGGTTTTATCTACTATGCCTCTACAGAAATTGTTTTCCAAAAGAAAATTAGCTAAGGTCTCATATAATGCTCTGGGAGCTTGTTTGAGACCATAAAGAGCTTTATTAAGCTTAAATGCAAAGGAGGAGTGAGTTGGAGAGATGAAACCTGGTGGTTGTTCCACATAAACTTCTTCTTTAATGTCTCCATTGAGAAATGTGATGAGTCCCAATTATATACACATTTATGGACTCATCTGGGCCGATTATCTAGTCTATGCACTACACTTTAGACATGTTTTCGTTCATATTTGATAGCCACTGATTATTCCATGCTAAGTGCACTCCTAGGCCCGTTTTGGTGTGCAATTACGCGCTTTATTGTTGGGGGCAAGCATAATGTGCTCCCCATTCTTTTTATGCTGTTATACTTATGCTGGAGGTGTGTTCCCAGCGTTTGGATTTGTTGTGCAAGTGGGCAGATCATCCATATTGCCAAGAATTCATCCTGTATGAATCGCACGGCCGTGCGTTCACTTGACGCACGGTCGGCTGCGGTCGTGCGCAATGATCGGCTGGTCAATATGGTGATCTGCCCCGCTCGTGCATTTTCTTCACGCACGGTTGGACTCAACTATGCGCGAACAAAATGCATGACATCCTGTTCTTTGACGGATTTCGAGCTTTCTGAATTTACCGGTGCGTTCTTACGTACGATCGGCTTCCACCGTGCGTGAGTAAAATGCACGGGCGCTCTGGGTCGTCTTCCTGGCATTTCTTAGTAATTAATATCGCACGATTCACGCAATGTCGTGCGTTCGACCGTGCGTGACCAAATTTCTGATTATTTTGTATAAAAGCTGCAGCTCTTGCCCTATTCTGGATCGACCTTCTTTCTCGCGCCCAGAGCTCTAGTTCCGCGCCATTTTCGCCGCTCCATCACTGCCACCTTCGGGAGGAGCTCCGTCCGCCATTCTCTTGCAAATCTCAAGCCGGAGCGTCCTCTAGGCCTCCTCCATTGTTCGTGCACCTCCAAAGCTCCATTTTGAGGGATATTCTGCTGCATATATGAAGTTATCCAGTGAGATCATGGCCAAAGAAGATTGACGGAGAAGACGGGTATAATAGAAAGGGCGACAGCTCTTCCGGACCCCGGACAGCATTTGGAGCCCGAGCTCGGACAAGGATTGACAACCCTAGATTCCGGCCGTGAACCTCCGATGAGTCTCCGTTCTTTGGTTGTAATCTCAACCTCCTTTACATTGTAGTGTGTTATTCCTTAATTATTTGGGTGTATGAACAATATTTGCTAAACCTTGTTTTGTCATTTAATATTTCATGTCTATGTGAAATCGTTATGTGTGGTTTATGCAAATGAGGAGCGCCCCATTCCATCCTCCATCCCGCCGTCATGTTCATGTGTCGCACTACCAATTGCTAGTGGTGTGCTTGTTGACGAGGTGCTTGCGACCCTCATTCCGCCGGTGTGACCCACTCCATCCGCAAGCCTACTCGTCCATCCTCCCTTGTGAATCGGTGCATAACGGCCCGTGTAGTTTCCATCCCGCCTAGCGAAGCAGTGCGCTCAAGGCCTGCATAGGAGTAGTTGATTTAGTTGTTTTTCTTTATTTTCCACAAACCAAATCACCCCCTCTCGCATCCATCCGACCTAAAGGACTTCGATCTCAAGTCCTTCATCAAAAGTTAACTCCACCTTACTGTGTTCCTTCGAGATCGATACTTAGGGATTCACTCCCACATTTTATATTACTTGAACGATCGGTACACTGCCGTTTCGTGCCGCAGTCTTTCTACGCCCTATAGCAGTCTTGCCCTTAAGTTTATGTATCAGGCTTCTGTTCAACACATAATTTGCTGTGTTCACGGCCTCTGCCCAAAAAGAGAGTGGCAAGTTTGCATCAACAAGTAATGTAGTTGCTGATTCAATTAGGGTTCTATTTTTCTTTTCAGCTACCCCATTTTGTTGAGGAGTTCTAGGAGCAGAGAAACATTGCCTGATCCCTTCTTTTCCACAAAATTCTCTTATCAGAAGAGACTCAAACTCAGTGCCATGATCACTTCTGATCAATGCAACTACAGTAGAGTACTCCATCTTAATGGACCTGAGAAAGTCTGTCAGAACACTGAAGGTGTCAGACTTGTTCCTAAGAAAGAACACCCAAGTGAATCTTGAGAAGTCATCTACAATCACTAGAGAGTAATGCTTCTCTCCTAGACTTTGTATAGCAGTAGGTCCAAAAAGGTCCAAATGCAGTAAATACAAAATCCTAGGTGAATCACTCTTGGATAATGATTTAAAACTACTTCTAGTTTGCTTACCTAATTGAAAAGCCCTGCAGAGTCCTTCCTTCTTGTAAGAACCAGAAGGTAGTCCTCTAACAAGATTGTCCATAGAAAGCTTAGATATAGTTCTAAGGTTAATATGTCCAAGCCTTTTATGCCATAATTCATTTGTTTTACTTATAGAATTGAATAAGCAAATGTCAGAATTGGCAGAGTCAAAATTGACTAAATAAATATTTCCATGTCTAATACCAGATAACATTGAAAGAATATAAGGTTTGAAGTCTAAGTCACCTAGAGGGGGGGGGGGGTGAATAGGTCTTTTAAATTTTTCTTGATAAGCTTTAGCTGTTTTCAGAGTTGGTTCAAGCAAATCAGCAAACACAGAAAGCACACAATAATTTATTGTGGTTCCCCAAAGACAGTGTGTCTATGAGTAGTCCACTTTCCCCCTCCACCCTTCTAAAAGTGTGTTAGATGGGGCCAACTTCTCCAAACTCGGCTCAAAGAGCTTACAGCACAAGTTCCTCAGAACTTCTCAGATCAAGAATGATCCTACCTCAGGACACAAGTCCCTACAACTCAGAGCTATCACCAGCTCCTAACTCATGCACAGCTGCCCTACAAACTCAGAGGATAACACCTCCTACAGCTCAGACAATAATGTCCTACAACTCAGACCTCTCCCAGGTCCTACCACTCAGACGAATCCTCCTCCTACAGCTCAGACCAGCTCCTGGTCCTACCTCAGGTTGTTAAGCCCTACCTCAGATCTGCTCCAGATCCTACACTCAGGCCTTCAGCCCTATAGCTCAGAACCCTCAAGTTCCTACAAACTCAGACCAAATGGTCTTACAACTCAGTCAAGATGCCCTACAGATAAATGATTTAGAAATTTAATCTACAGTAGAGGTACTCTCCTGTAGATCCTGCACTGACTGTGCTTCCTGTTGCTGAAGATGTTGATTACAACAACTAACTTGATCTTCCTCTTCGACAGAGTGATGGAAGATCACCTTGCTCCTTCTTGCATAAGAGCTAACTTTCTTTCTCTGCTTTCTTCTTCTTCTTGTTCAGTGAGCAGGAGGAAGAAGACGAGAGCTTCAGCCGTCAATTTAATAGTTGATCTCTTTCGCACGTTGCCGAGAGTTTCAAATGTAACATCCCCCAAAATACTAGGCCCCTAGAAAATTTTTGTCATGACAAGTCATGACAAAAATAGGATAAGTGACCTATAGCCCTAGGATGATAATGAAAGAGGTGAAAAACACATGGTGTGCACTCAGCCACCATGGACCAGCCTAATGAAAAGTGAACTAAAAAGGAGGCTAAACATCTTATGCACCTCGCATAACCATGGAGATTTCCCTAGGATGAGTCAAGTACACAAAATAGGCCAAGGAGGCCCCATGAACTTCACAAGTTAAGAGGGAATACACATTGGTGTGCATTTAGCAATTTTTGATGTCCTAGCCTAGGGGTGACCAAAAGAATCCAAAAAGCCAACATAACTCCACTATGATCCCTATGACCATCCAAGGAGGTAAGTAGGCCACTAGGGACCCTTGGGGTCAACCAAATTGGTCAAATTGACCAAAAGTCAACTTTGAGCAATCCTAGGTCAAACCACCATAAATAAGGGCAATTGAACCCCAAATGATCAAATTGGACCCACCCTCATATGGAAACCTCCCTAGGGGACCTAATGGACCCAAAAGCCCCATCATAGGACTATCAAATTTGGGAAATTAGGCCAATTTCTAAAAAGCCCCAAATTGACCTAAATGTGCTAAAAACCCAAATTGACCTTCAATTGACCTAGTGTGATCAAATTGATCACTCCTAAACACTAAGGGGAGTATATGAGACCCAAATGAACCAAGGTGCTCAGTCAATGTTGGAGAATTAGGGCAAAATCAACAAAATACCCAAATTGCCCCTATAGGCAATTAAGTGCAATCAAGCCCCATTTGACCCCACCTTGACTCAATTCTTCTTGGAGTAGGTCCATAGGGTCTTAGGAAACAATGTGGGTCAGTCAAATTGAATGAAGTGAGCTAGGGTCAAACCCAAACTCAAATTCCCCATTTTAGCCTAAATGGGTCAAGTGAGCCAATTTCAAGCTAGATGGACTTAATCCAAACCCAACCTTAGAACTTTGGGCTCAACCCCACCCAATTAAGCCCACTAGTGGGCTGAATTACCTAGAGCCCAAATTGGGTCCAAGGAGGAGGTCCACCAAGGGGTTGCCGGCCACCTCCAAGCATGAATTCAAGAGGAATTCATGGAGGAGTGGCCACTTGGCCACCACTCCTTAAACCTGGCATGCTCTCAGTATTACCAAGGGATTCCCGCAGAAAACGGCTGAGCTGGCTGCTGTGGAGAGGGTAGGGAGGAGAGAGCTGCTGGCCACCATAAAGACAAACTCCCTATTCCAATGCAAGGCAGCCAAGACTTCTCTCCCCTGGCATCGATTCATGCTCTGTAATGAATTCCCGTCAGTTTTGGGCAGTTGGGAGGAGGTCCTGATTGGCATCCATGGGCGGCAATGTGGCTGGCCGAATGGCCTTAATGGCAGCTAGACATATACACCGCCTCCCTCTCTTTTCTCCCTCTCACCACATTCAGGAGCCCTCAAGCAGCTGAGCCCCCCTTCCTTTAGAGATTTCGAGCTCAGCCGCACAGGAAATGCCATGGACGGCGGAAACACCAACCAAACCTTCCTCCGCCACAACACCCGCCGCCAAGGCCGCGCTCAGGCAACGTTCCTTCCCCTCTCCACTTGTGCTAGCTTCCTTTCTCTCCTCCCGTCGAATCGAGCCGTGTAATGGCGGTTTCACTTCTCAATTTTTATATTCCTAGCCGCAAAAACGTGAGATGCCGGAGAGCTCCTCCAGCCACCTCCGGCCAAACGACCATCGCCACACGGAAGCCCTATGTCCGGTGAAGGTGCGAGCTTGGTAGTTTTGCCAGAGATGGCCGGAGATCGCCGGAATCGAGCCCGCAAAATGGCCCAGGCGCACGTAATCGGGACCGTAGGTCTATCAGGGAAGACGAAATCCTGACCGTAGATCTCGCGTGAAATCCTTACCCGCAGCCCAAATGATTATCAATACATGATATTAAATTAATTGTCACATTTCTGCAGCCAAGTTAATGAATTTATTTAGGCCTCTTAGGGGCTGATTCAGGAAACACTTTCTGAATGAAAGTTGTAGATAAAGGTCTTAAACTAAATTTAGAAATTTATTTGGAGGGATTTGGAGTCCTGTAGCACCCTTGGCACCCATTCTAGTGGGACTGGTCCATAAGGTGGCCTAGAGACAAAAATAAATGTTTCTCTTAAACCCCTCACCCAAATGGCTTGAAATTTTAACCATGCATGGGTACAGATGAAACACAACCCCTGACCAAAAATGAAAATTTTTGGTTAAACTTTTTCTATAGTTTTGGTAATAATTTAATTTTTCATGCATGGTGAAATTAAGTGGGTATATGAACCCTAAAGACCTCAAATCTTTAGTGAGGGACCTATTAGGCCATGACATGGCTCTGGTAAAAAAAAAGTTCCATGAAATTTTGGCATGTGCATGTTTGGTATTTTTCACATGCATGCAAGTAGTGTATGGGAAAATGTGGTGCATTTAGCCTAAAAGTGGAATTTGATGAATCTCTCTCAAATGGCTCACTCTTGGCAATGCGGTTTTGTCCATGCATGTGTTATGACTAAATGCATCACTTTTAGGTAGCTTGGAAATTTTGGGCTCATAATTCCTAGGTTGGTTAATATCCCCTTTAGGTTACATTTTAAGTTTTTATATAAGTGTACTTTGTTATGTTAAACAATTTGTACAGCACTTATATGTTGAATCCACCTAGGTTAGGATCATTTCTGGAGGAAATGATCAATATGAATTCTGTAGATATTGATGTCACCTTCAAAATGCCACTGATTTCATGTTATTTGGCAAAGTATAGCTCCTTCTATGCTATTTTTAGTGTGACATGTACAAATCTGTAATTTGTTAAGTTAAACAATTTGTACAGCACTTATATGTTGAATCCACCTAGGTTAGGATCATTTATGGAGGAAATGATCAGTATGAATTCTGTAGATATTGATGTCACCTTCAAAATGCCACTGATTTCATGTCATTTGGCTAAGTATATCTCATTCTATGCTATTTTTAGTGTGACATGTACAAATCTGTAATTTGTTAAGTTAAACAATTTGTACATCACTTATATGTTGAATCCACCTAGGTTAGGATCATTTCTGGAGGAAATGATCAATATGAATTCTGTAGATATTGATGTCACCTTCAAAATGCCACTGATTTCATGTTATTTGTCTAAGTATAGCTCCTTCTATGCTATTTTTAGTGTGACATGTACAAATCTGTAATTTGTTAAGTTAAATAATTTGTACAGCACTTATATGTTGAATGCACCTAGGTTAGGATCATTTCTGGAGGAAATGATCCATATGAATTCTGTAGATATTGATGTCACCTTTAAAATGCCACTGATTTCATGTCATTTGGCTTAGTATAGCTCCTTCTATGCTATTTTTAGTGTGACATGTACAAATCTGTAATTTGTTAAGTTAAACAACTTGTACAACACTTATATGTTGAATCCACCTAGGTTAGGATCATTTTTGGAGGAAATGATCAATATGAATTCTGTAGATATTGATGTCACCTTTACAATGCCACTGATTTCATGTCATTTGTGTAAGTATAGCTGCTTCTATGCTATTTTTAGTGTGACATGTACAAATCTGTAATTTGTTAAGTTAAACAATTTGTACAACACTTATATGTTGAATCCACCTAGGTTAGGATCATTTCTGGAGGAAATGATCAATATGAATTCTGTAGATATTGATGTCACCATTAAAATGCCAACATTTTCATGTCATTTGGCTAAGTATAGCTCCTTCTATGCTATTTTTAGTGTGACATGTACAAATCTGTAATTTGTTAAGTTAAATAATTTGTACAGCACTTATATGTTGAATCCACCTAGGTTAGGATCATTTCTGGAGGAAATGATCAATATGAATTCTGTAGATATTGATGTCACCTTTAAAATGCCACTAATTTCATATCATTTGGCTAAGTATAGCTCCTTCTATGCTATTTTTAATGTGACATGTACAAATCTATAATTTGTTAAGTTAAACAATTTGTACATCACTTATATGTTGAATCCACTTAGGTTAGGATCATTTCTGGAGGAAATGATCAATATTAATTCTGTAGATATTGATGTCACCATTAAAATGCCACTAATTTCATGTCATTTGGCTAAGTATAGTTCCTTCCATGCTATTTTTAGTGTGACGTGTACAAATCCTTAATTTGTTAAGTTAAACATTGGGTGCATTTAGCAAGAATGTAATAAAAGATAATTAAGGTCAAATACATCTTGGATTAATATGAGACTTAGGTTTGGTTTTTTTAGACCAATATTGAACTACAGTAATTTCCCTAGAATTTATCTAAGCCTTAGCCTAGCACTTGTAGTGTAAACTCTTATCTGCACACCAAAAGTAATAAATGATAAATAAGGTCAAGTAATTCTTGGGAAAATGGGAGACTTGGGGTTTGAGGTTCCTAGACCAATACCACGTTAGGGTAAAAATTATTAGAACCTATAGAGATACCTGATAGATACTCAGGGTACAAAACCCTATTCGCACACCATCCATTTTAAGTAGAGTTCATGAGTAAACACCCCTAGAACATTACGAAGTCTGATATCTGAGGTTTTGGTTAGTTAACCATTAAGAACCTATGGCGAAACCTTGAACTTATTTGGACACGATAGGGTTAAGATTGCACCTTGGAAGTCAACTTAGTTCAATCCCTCCTCGGTCTACGAACAATAGAAACTGAACTCATATAGATTGCCTCTAAGATCAACTAACAATAGACAATAGTAGTAAGTAGGAGAACTCGACACATACTCTCCCTCCCAATTTGGGATGAACTGAAGTTATAAGACTGGTGTAGTCTAGCGAGTGGTAGACTCGTAGTTATTATAAGACTGGTGTAGTCTAGCGAGCGGTAGGCTCATAATTATTATAAGACTGATGTAGTCTAGCGAGCGGCAGGCTCGTAGTTATTATAAGACTGGTGAAGTCTAGCGAGCAGTAAGCTCATAGTAATTGTAAGACTAGTGTAGTCTAGCGAGCGGTAGGCTCGTAGTTCTTATAAGACTAATATAGTCTTGCGAGCGGTAGGCTCGTAGGTTTAATATAAGACTGTGTAGTCTAGCGTGCGATGGGCTCGATATTTATGAGGTCAGATCAGTACTACGATATGGAGGCTTATTGTAAGAAAGATATAAGTATATAGTGCCTGTGCATAGAAGGGTGGTGGGTCATCGGTTCTGGCTTAGTCGTCACACCGACAGTAGTACGTTGACTCGGCAGTATTAGAGGTTTAAAGAGGGACCAGGTTGTTTTACTGCGCGTCCGACAGGACAGATTCCCTAAACTCTGCCTGGCCAAATAAATGTCTGTTATCTTCGGATCCAGCAAGAGTACGCAGGAGCTCGTGAGTACCGGGTATCGGTATCTCAGCGTACGTTAGGGTCTGGGTCTGGTAGTGTGACTTACCCACCTAGGTGAGGAGACGCCTGCTCCTCTGCCCCCGTTTAACCACGACGGGAGGTGCCCGAGAGGTTAGCTACCTTCGAAAAGTGGGAACTAAAGGTCTGTACGTACAGAGTCGTGTGGGTGTGTTGCATGTGTATGAAATAATAATTCAATCATTGCATCATTGCATTACACATCATGGCATCATATGTCTGCACAAACCGAGATCTCATCGTATAAATTTGTATGGGCTCTTTTATACGATGAGTTTACTTCTTGCCAGATCCCTTGACTTATGTGCCTTGTGTGTACGCATATAAGTTAACATTAGTTTTCTTAGCTACTTACATATCGCTTTACCTGCTCCTATTACTGCTACAGTAGTTTTCCTCTAATTTATTGCTCTACCTTGTGATTGATAGTAGAACTGCTAGAACAATTTATTTAATGTATTATTACTAGTCTTTCCTTGCCACCTGTCATCTGCTTATTTTGTTACCCCTTGTTGTCCTTCGCTTCCTCCTCCCCGCACGATGCCTAGGAGTCGCGGGTGGAGGCGGTGAGGAATGTGCTGAATCTTTTAGACTGATGGTCAGTGGACCTCTTTATTACAGGAGAACCAGGGAGAGCAGGTCAACCCCCAGAGGGTGGTACCTGAGACGGTGACCAGGCCCGGAGTTGGACTCTCAGCTGCTGCCGGGAGAGCTCCGGTAAGCAAGACCCATCATATACCTAAGCTTCACATCTACCCCGGTCAGAGGGCAGAGTTATACGCTATTGAGGGAGTCGAGCCATGCGGCTGCTTAGACTGCTATATCTTTGCCTGACGAGAGGCGAAGAAAGCGTTGTTAGATCGGTCTTAGGCCCTAATTGTAGTTTATGTTTTATTTCCGCACTCTGATTAACTCTTGAATTATGTGTAACTATCTCTCATTTTGGACATACTCTCTCCCTTTTATATGATTATTGTGGACTTGTGCTTCTAGTTTATTCTTTCTTTTGTGATTTTGGTTGGCCTGGATAATGTTGAGTAGCCGGCAGGATCGGCATGTTGTGGTGGTGACCATGTGGTGAAATGGTACCACCGCAAGATGGCGGTTCTGGGCGGTAAGACCCGATAATGATCGCAAAAAGGGGGGTCTTATAAACTGGTATCAACTTAACCAACTTCGATCCAAAATGAGAAAGTCCACAACCCTAGGGCAACCCCGCTCGAGATAGTTTGAGGACAAAATAGCAGCGGAAGCAATGGTGTGCCCATAGGAAAAATCACGTTTAATCGTCCATCAAAATGGGATGTTATAGGCCAACCTTTTCTAAGCAAACCTTTTTCTTATGTAGCCTCCGGTGAACGTCCCCACCCGGGGGACGATTCCCCATGTACAGAACATGATCCCTCCAGTACAAGAGGAAGTCCCTCCGGCACAAGATGCAGTTCCTCCCCCACCAGCTCCCACCCAGTTCCAGCAGACGGATCTGGGCCAGACGTTGGCCGCCATTCTGCATGCATTTTCTCAACAGCAGGCCCCAGTTCAGGCCCCCAATCCAGGGGCAAATTGGTTGAGCGTCTTCCGAGGCCTCTCCCCACCATCCTATACGGGGTGCGAATCGGTAGTGCAGACAGAGGAATGGCTGGATGCAATCCAGGAGATGCTGGCAGGGATCCGTTGCCCAGTGGACGTAGCAGTGTCCCTGGCTATTTCTGCCTTGAAATCTCATGCCAAGAGATGGTGGAAGTCAGCCCTGGACACCACCTTTGCAGACTTGGAATATGGTGACATCACATGGGATGGGTTCAAGGAGGTGCTGGTGGAGCACTTCGTGCCACAAACTGCTACGGACGACTTGGAGGAACGATTTCTGCATCTAAAGCAAGGAAACATATCTGTGCTAGATTACCAGCGGGAGTTCTCATATTTAGCACGCTTTGCAATAGCTCATCAGTTGAGTGACTCCGGGTATGCCAAAAGGTTCTTTAAGGGCCTCCGGGATGACCTCAGACACTCCCTGCAGTATGTGGCAGATTCCAGTCTAGCCTGAATCATCGAGGCAGCAAGAAGACTAGAAGCCGATCAGTTGATGGTACATGGCCGAGGGAAAAAGGCCAGCAGAAGACGGAAATGGGAACAGAGGACGAGACCACCGACAACGTGGTGGATTTGTCAGACATCAGAGAGGCAGAAGACGGCCTCATCCGGACCCCTGACCAGAGCAGAGGCCCCCGACTGTACTTGCACCTCAACCGCTACGGATCCAGGAGCCCCAGGGGCAGGCAGGCGGGGCATATCCTGTTCATGTGCGCTTCTGGTGTCATCAACCAGTCCATGTGCGGGCCCATTGCCCTCAGAGGTGGGGTAATCCCCCACCCCTACCTATAGCAGCACCGCCGGCACAACAATTCAGGGGTCAAGGCCGAGGACGTGGCCGAGGCCGGGGACCACCAGGTAGAGGCAAGCAGCCGGAGCAAATGTTTGTACTGGACCTTGCCGAACCCAGAAATCCAGAGGATGTGATCACAGGTACCTCAGTTTTTCCTTACGTAATTGTTTAACTACTTTACCGACCTTTAGCTTACGTCAAACAATAAACTAAAATCACAAAATCACCCAGGTATAGTCCTAGTATGTAAAAAGCCTGCGTACACCCTTTTCGATACGGGTGCCTCCCACTCATTCGTTTCGACGGAATTCGTGGATGACTTGGACCAAGTGCAGCACTTCGAAGGCGTCGAAAGGAAAGTGTGACTGGCGGATGGATCAGAGATAGAAACATGTGCCAAGTGTAACATGAATGTAGAGATCAAAGGGAAGATGTTCGAAGCGCCGGCAACACTGCTAAAGATGAAGGGCTACGATCTAATCATGGGCATGAACTGGCTGTACTGGAACCATGCCAAGATCGATTGTCAGGCAAAGAAGATCATGCTAAAACACGAGGGCGACGATGTGGTGATCGAAGGTATTAAACCTATTTCTCGTCGTTTAATCTCATCAATTCAAGCCGTCAAGGCCCACTTGCAAGGAGATAAAGTCTTCATGATCTGCTTTGAAATGAAAGATGGGTAGAATTTCTGTGCGATTACCAGTATACGATGCACTACCATCCCAGGAAGGAGAATTCTGTGGCAGACGCACTCAGCTGAAGAGCGAGTACTTCCGACTCGGGGCCCCGGCTGATGACGATGGAAGTGATAAAAGTACTGTAGGATTTGAAGATCACCCTTGTATCCAAAGTCAACCCCGAAGTTTACGAAGAATACTTGGCTTCGATGAGCATGACCTGTGATATTCAGGATCGTATCAAATTTGGGCAAAGGCATGATGCGTCCTTAGAACCAGTATTTGCAGCCCTGGAGTCGGGCCCCATAGGGAACTCTACCTTACGTGATGGTCTTGTCCACTACCGAGGGCGGATTCTTATACCTGCGGGGGACAGGATCCGAGAAGACATCATGGCGGTAGCACATAGCAGCAAGTACTCTATACATCCAGGAATTTCCAAAATGACGGCAGACCCGAGGAAGTCGATGTACTGGCCCGGCATGAAGAAGGATATCGCTCACTTCGTTACACACTGCGTATCCTGCCAACTAGTGAAAGCCGAGTGCAAGAAGCCTGCAGGATTATTACAACCCCTACCCGTGCCAGAATGGAAATTCGAAGACATATCTATGGATTTCGTACACGGACTGCCCCGCTCCAACTCCGGGAATGATTCTGTGTGGGTGATCGTGGACCGATTGACAAAGGTGGCGCGGTTTATTCCCGTCAGGAAGGGTTCTCTGGTCGGAACATTAGTACGGCTATTTGTGGAGAAGTTTGTTCGCTATCACGGAGTCCCTAAATCGATCGTGTCTGATCGGGATGGCCGGTTCACGTCTCGGGAATGGAAAGCTATCCAATCCTATCTGGGATCTCAGTTGACCTTCAGCACCGCCTTCCACCCTCAGACAGATGGTCAGACTGAGCGTACTATTTGGACAATTGAAGACCTACCACACCTTTGCATCTTGGATCGCAGGGAACCTTGGGAGAGATTGCTGCCGCTCGCCAAATTTTCTTACAATAATAGCCATCAGTCCAGCATCGGCATGGCCCCCTACGAAGCATTGTATGGTCGGAAATGCAGGACCCCGCTGTCATGGGTCCAGGATGAATATCCAGAAGTGTCGGGGTCGAAGTTTGAAGAGGACACAGACGCTCTAGTGCGAATGGTCCAGGAGCGAATGCTAGAAGCCCAGAGTCGACAGGACAAATATTATGATGCGCGACAGCGTAAGGTAGAGTTCCAGGTGGGAGACAAACTTTTTCTAAAGATACGTCCGGTGCATGGCGTCACACGGGTATGAAGATTAAAGAAGCTCAGTCCTAGGTATATGGGGCCTTATAGGATCCTGGAGCGGATCGGCCCCGTGGCCTACCGACTAGAGCTTCCACCAGAATTGGAGAACCTGCACGACGTCTTCCACGTCTCTTCACTCAGGAGGGCCCTGCTTAAGCCAGAACAACAAATTGCTCGCACCACGGGCCCATTAGCAACAGATCGGTCAGTCCGTTTGGAGCCTATCCGTATTGATGACTCCAGCATCCGGGTTCTACGACGAAAGAAGGTGCCATTAGTAAAGGTCCTTTGGTCCAACCACAGACAGGAGGAGCATACTTGGGAACCACTGTATCTAATGCAGCAACGCTACCCGGAATTATTTGAATCAGGTAACACCCGATTGCTAGAATGTATTTGATTTTAGTTGATCTGAAAACCCGTACACCCGATCTTAATTTCGGGGATGAAATTGTTTTGTTTTGTATTGGGATTTGTAACATCCCCCAAACTACTAGGCCCCTAGATAATTTTTGTCATGACAAGTCATGACAAAAGTAGGATAAGTGACCTAGAGCCCTAGGATGATAATGAAAGAGGTGAAAAACACATGGTGTGCACTCAGCCACCATGGACCACCCTAATGAAAAGTGAACTAAAAAGGAGGCTAAACATCTTATGCACCTCACATAACCATGGAGATTTCCCTAGGATGGGTCAAGTACACAAAATAGGCCAAGGAGGCCCCATGAACTTCACAAGTTAAGAGGGAATACACATTGGTGTGCATTTAGCAATTTTTGATGTCCTAGCCTAGGGGTGACCAAAAGACTCCAAAAAGCCAACATAACCCCACTATGATCCCTATGACCATCCAAGGAGGTAAGTAGGCCACTAGGGACCCTTGGGGTCAACCAAATTGGTCAAATTGACCAAAAGTCAACTTTTAGCAATCCTAGGTCAAACCACCATAAATAAGGGAAATTGAACCCCAAATGATCAAATTGGACCCACCCTCATATGGTAACCTCCCTAGGGGACCTAATGGACCCAAAATCCCCATCATAGGACTATCAATTTTGGGAAATTAGGCCAATTTCTAAAAAGCCCCAAATTGACCTAAATGTGCTAAAAACCCAAATTGACCTTCAATTGACCTAGTGTGATCAAATTGATCACTCCTAAACACTAAGGGGAGTATATGAGACCCAAATGAACCAAGGTGCTCAGTCAATGTTGGAGAATTAGGGCAAAATCAACAAAATACCCAAATTGCCCCTATAGGCAATTAAGTGCAATCAAGCCCCATTTGACCCCACCTTGACTCAATTCTTCTAGGAGTAGGTCCATAGGGTCTTAGGAAACAATGTGGGTCAGTCACATTGAATGAAGTGAGCTAGGGTCAAGCCCAAACTCAAATTCCCCATTTTAGACTAAATGGGTCAATTGAGCCAATTTCAAGCTAGGTGGACTTAACCCAAACCCAACCTTAGAACCTTGGGCTCAACCCCACCCAATTAAGCCCACTAGTGGGCTAAATTACCTAGAGCCCAAATTGGGTCCAAGGAGGAGGTCCACCAAGGGGTGGCCGGCCACCTCCAAGCATGAATTCAAGAGGAATTCATGGAGGAGTGGCCACTTGGCCACCACTCCTTAAAACCTGGCATGCTCTCAGTATTCCCAAGGGATTCCTGCAGAAAACGGCTGAGCTGGCTGCTGTGGAGAGGGTGGGGAGGAGAGAGCTGCAGGACACCATAAAGACAAACTCCCTATTCCAATGCAAGGAAGCCAAGACTTCTCTCCCCTGGCATCGATTCATGCTCTATAATGAATTCCCGTCAGTTTTGGGCAGTTGGGAGGAGGTCCTGATTGGCTGCCATGGGCGACAAGGTGGCTGGCCGAATGGCCTTAATGGCAGCCAGCCATGTACACCCCCTCCCTCTCTTTTCTCCCTCTCACCACATTCAGGAGCCCTCAAGCAGCCGAGCCCCCTCCCTTCCTTTGGAGATTTCGAGCTCAGCCGCACACGAAACGCCATGGACGCCGGAAACACCAACCAAACCTTCCTCTGCCGCAACACCCGCCGCCAAGGCCACGCTCAGGAAACGTTCCTTCCCCTCTCCACTTGTGCTAGCTTCCTTTTGCTCCTCCCGTCGAATCGAGCTGTGTAATGGCGGTTTCACTTCTCAATTTTTATGTTCCTAGCCTCAAAAACGTGAGATGCCAGAGAGCTCCTCCAGACACCTCCGGCCAAACGGCCACCGCCACACGGAAGCCCTATATCTGGTGAAGGTGCGAGCTTGGCAGTTTTGGCGGAGATGGCCGGAGCTCGCCGGAATCGAGCCCGCAAAATGGCCCTGGCGCACGTAATCGGGACCGTAGGTCTATCGGGGAAGACGAAATCCTGACCATATATCTCGCGTGAAATCCTTACCCGCAGCCCAAATGATTATTAATACATGATATTAAATTAATTGTCACATTTCTGCAGCCAAGTTAATGAATTTATTTAGGCCTCTTAGGGGCTGATTCAGGAAAAACTTTCTGAATGAAAGTTGTAGATAAAGGTATTAACTAAATTTAGAAATTTATTTGGAGGGTTTTGGAGTCCTGTAGCACCCTTGGCACCCATTCTAGTGGGACTGGTCCAAAGGGTGGCCTAGAGACAAAAATAATTGTTTCTACTAAACCCCTCACCCAAATGGCTTGAAATTTTAACCATGCATGGGTACAGATGAAACACAGCCCCTGACCAAAAATGAGAATTTTTGGTTAAACGTTTTCTATAGTTTTGGTAATTATTTAATTTTTCATGCATGGTGAAATTAAGTGGGTATATGAACCCTAAAGACCTCAAATCTTTGGTGAGGGACCTATTAGGCCATGACATGGCTCTGGTAAAAAAAAAGTTCCATGAAATTTTGGCATGTGCATGTTTGGTATTTTTCACATGCATGCAAGTAGTGTATGGGAAAATGTGGTGCATTTAGCTTAAAAGTGGAATTTGATGAATCTCTCTCAAATGGCTCACTCTTGGCAATGAGGTTTTGTCCATGCATGTGTTATGACTAAATGCATCACTTTTAGGTAGCTTGGAAATTTTGGTCTCATAATTCCTAGGTTGGTTAATATTCCCTTTAGGTCACATTTTAAGTTTTTATATAAGTGTACTTTGTTATGTTAAACAATTTGTACAGCACTTATATGTTGAATCCACCTAGGTTAGGATCATTTCTGGAGGAAATGATTAATATGAATTCTGTAGATATTGATGTCACCTTCAAAATGCCACTGATTTCATGTTATTTGGCTAAGCATAGCTCCTTCTATGCTATTTTTAGTGTGACACGTACAAATCTGTAATTTGTTAAGTTAAACAATTTGTACAGCACTTATATGTTCAATCCACCTAGGTTAAGATCATTTCTGGAGGAAATGATCAATATGAATTCTGTAGATATTGATGTCACCTTCAAAATGCCACTAATTTCATGTCATTTGGCTAAGTATAGTTCCTTCTATAATATTTTTAGTGTGACATGTACAAATCTGTAATTTGTTAAGTTAAACAATTTGTACACCACTTATATGTTGAATCCACCTAGGTTAGGATCATTTCTGGAGGAAATGATCAATATGAATTCTGTAGATATTGATGTCACCTTCAAAATGCCACTGATTACATGTTATTTGGCTAAGTATAGCTCCTTCTATGTTATTTTTAGTGTGACATGTACAAATCTGTAATTTGTTAAGTTAAACAATTTGTACATCACTTATATGTTGAATCCACCTACGTTAGGATCATTTCTAGAGAAAATGATCCATATGAATTCTGTAGATATTGATGTCACCTTTAAAATGCCATTGATTTCTTGTCATTTGGCTAAGTATAGCTCCTTCTATGCTATTTTTAGTGTGACATGTACAAATCTGTAATTTGTTAAGTTAAACAATTTGTACAACACTTATATGTTGAATCCACCTAGGTTAGGATCATTTCTAGAGGAAATGATCAATATGAATTCTGTATATATTGATGTCACCTTTAAAATGCCACTGATTTCATGTCATTTGGCTAAGTATAGGTCCTTCTATGCTATTTTTAGTGTGACATGTACAAATCTTTAATTTGTTAAGTTAAAGAATTTGTACCGCACTTATATGTTGAATCCACCGAGGTTAGGATCATTTCTGGAGGAAATGATCAATATAAATTCTGTAGATATTGATGTCACCTTTAAAATGCCACTAATGTCATGTCATTTGGCTAAGTATAGCTCCTTCTATGCTATTTTTAGTGTGACATGTACAAATCTGTAATTTGTTAAGTTAAACAATTTGTACAACACTTATATGTTGAATCCACCTAGGTTAGGATCATTTCTGGAGGAAATGATCAATATGAATTCTGTAGATATTGATGTCACCTTTAAAATGCCACTAATTTCATGTCATTTGGCTAAGTATGGCTCCTTCTATGCTATTTTTAGTGTGACATGTACAAATATGTAATTTGTTAAGTTAAACATTTTGTACAACACTTATATGTTGAATCCACCTAGGTTAGGATCATTTCTGGAGGAAATGATCAATATGAATTCTATAGATATTGATGTCACCTTTAAAATGCCGCTGATTTCATGTCATTTAGCTAAGTATAGCTCCTTCCATGCTATTTTTAGTGTGACATGTACAAATCCTTAATTTGTTAAGTTAAACATTGGGTGCATTTACCAAGAATGTAATAAAAGATAGTTAAGGTCAAATACATCTTGGATTAATATGAGACTTAGGTTTGGTTTTTTTTAGACCAATATTGAAATACAGTAATTTCCCCAGAATTTATCGAAGCCTTAGCCTAGCACTTGTAGTGTAAACCCTTATCTGCACACCAAAAGTAATAAATGATAAATAAGGTCAAGTAATTCTTGGGAAAATGGGAGACTTGGGGTTTGAGGTTCCAAGACCAATACCAAGTTAGGGTAAAAATTATTAGAACCTATAGAGATACCTGATAGATACTCAAGGTACAAAACCCGATTCGCACACCATCCATTTTAAGTAGAGTTCATGAGTAAACACCCCTAGAACATTACGAAGTCTGATATCTGAGGTTTTGGTTAGTTACCCATTAAGAACCTATGGCGAAACCTGGAACTTACTTGGAAACGATAGGGTTAATATTGCACCTTGGAAGTCAACTTAGTTCAATCTCTCCTCGGTCTACGAATAATAGAAACTGAACTCATATAGATTCAGACCCCTTCCTTATGGTTACCGTTTCCAGAGTTACTAACTCTAAGAAAGCTGCAGTTGCCCAATTGAGTTGAAGCATTACTCACCAAGGGCAGCCGTTGGAAATAAAGACGGGGTGCGTTAGGTGAAACTAACAACTCGGGAAATCGACAAGGACTTATTAAGGGATGACGAAGGATGACCTAGCAAGAAGTGAAAACTGTGATAAAAAGGCAACACAAGGAAATAGTCGGTTGCTAGGAATGACGTGGTGTGGTGTTCAGTAGAACACCGACTCATGTCTGCTCGAGTCAAATGGTAATCCACCCTAGGATTTTAGATCAATTGAAGAGTAAATGGGTGTACTAGAATGGATAGCAACTAAATAATATAAATATTATGAAAAGGGGGATTTGGGTTTCAGTCACCATCACATTCCCTAGTACCGTAGCGAGCCCTTCACCGGGTAATCCACGGGAAGTCCATGATTCACCCCAAGCCTCTAAGATCAACTAACAAAAGACAGTAGTAGTAAGTAGGAGAACTCGACACATACTCTCCCTCCCAATTTGGGATGAACTGAAGTTATAAGACTGGTGTAGTCTACCGAGCGGTAGACTCGTAGTTATTATAAGACTGGTGTAGTCTAGCGAGGGGTAGGCTCATAGTTATTATAAGACTGATGTAGTCTAGTGAGTGGTAGGCTCGTAGTTATTATAAGACTGGTGAAGTCTAGCGAGCAGTAAGCTGATAGTAATTGTAAGATTAGTGTAGTCTAACGAGCGGTAGGCTCGTAGTTATTATAAGACTAATATAGTATAGCGAGCGGTAGGCTCGTAGGATTAATATAAGACTGTATAGTCTAGCGAGCGATGGGCTCGATATTTATGAGGTTAGATCAGTACTACGATCTGGAGGCTTGTTGTAAGAAAGATATAAGTATATAGTGCCTGTGCATAGAAGGGTGGTGAGTCATCAGTTCTGGCTTAGTCGTCACACCGACAGCAGTACGTTGACTCGGCAGTGGTAGAGGTTTAAAGAGGGACAAGGTTGTTTTACTGCGCGTCTGACGGGACAGATTCCCTAAACTCTGCCTAGCCAAATAAAGGTCTGTTATCTTCGGATCCAGCAAGAGTACGCAGGAGCTCGTGAGTACCGGGTACCGGTATCTCAGCGTACGTTAGGGCCTAGGTTTGGTAGTGTGACTTACCAACCTAGGTGAGGAGACGCCCGCTCCTCTGCCCCCATTTGACCACGACGGGAGGTGCCCGAGTGGTTAGCTACCTCCGAAAAGTGGGAACTAAAGGTCTGTAGGTATAGAGTCGTGTGGGTGTGTTGCATGTGTATGAAATAATAATTCAATCATTGCATCATTGCATTGCATGTCATGGCATCGTATGTCTGCACAAACCGAGACCTCATCATATAAATTTGTATGGGCTCTTTTATACGATGAGTTTACTTCTTGCCAGATCCCTTGACTTATGTGCCTTGTGTGTACGCATATAAGTTAAGGTTAGTTTTCCTAGCTGCTTACATATCGCTTTACCTGCTCCTATTACTGCAACAGTAGTTTTCCTCTAATTTATTGCTCTACCTTGAGATTGATAGTAGAACTGCTAGAACAATTTATTTAATGTATTATTACTAGTCTTTCCTTGCCACCTGTCATCTGCTTATTTTGTTACCCCTTGTTGTCCTCCGCTTCCTCCTCCTCGCATGGTGCCTAGGAGTCGCGGGTGGAGGCGGTGAGGAATGTGCTAAGTCTTTTAGATTGACGGTCAGTGGACCTCTTTATCATAGGAGAACCAGGGAGAGCAGGTCAACCCCGAGAGGGTGGTACCTGAGATGGTGACCAGGCCCGAAGTTGGACTCTCAGCTGCTGTCGGGAGAGCTCCGATAAGCAAGACCCCTCATATACCTACGCTTCACATATACCCCGGTCAGAGGGCAGAGTTATACGCTATTGAGGGAGTCGAGCCATGCGGCTGCTTAGACTGCTATATCTTTGCCCGACGAGAGGCGAAGAAAGCGTCGTTAGATCGGGCTTAGGCCCTAATTGTAGTTTATGTTTTATTTCCGCACTCTGATTAACTCTTGAATTATGTATAACTATCTCTCATTTTGGACATGCTCTCTCTCCTTATGTGATTATTGTGGACTTGTGTTCTAGTTTATTCTTTCTTTTGTGATTTTGGTTGGCCTGGATAATGTTGAGTAGCCGGCAGGATCGGCGTGTTGTGGTGGTGACCATGTGGTGAAATGGTACCACCGCAAGATGGCGGTTCTGGGCGGTAAGACCCGGTAATGATCGCAAAAAAAAGGCGGTCTTACATCAAATGTGCCCTAACTCTTCCTTTTATACATCTCTGATCTTCAACGGCTCTTAGCTGATCTGTAGAGAGGTATGGGAGAAGCTGGTGGACCCCACCAGCTTTTTTGCAACTAGTCCTAGCCACAGGTCCCGCCACCCTACTTTTCCGTAAAGAAGGACTGTGCTCGATGAACGTGGAACACTCTGCGTTTGACGAACCAGCTGTCCCCTGCGTTCGACGATCTTGCCAGCTCAGCGCTCAACAAACTTGCCTTGTGTGTCTTCTCAGTGGCTCCGCTGAGACGGCTCCTCGTCTCAGCATTTGTCGAACGACGTTCAGCGTTTGACGATCTTCCCTAGTGTGTCTTCTCAGCGGCTCAGTGTGTCTTCTCAGCTGCATCAGCTTTGATCTCTTCTCAGCGGCCGACGAACGACGTACAGCGTTCGACGAATGTCGAGCCCAGTTCGACGAACATGCTGATTCTCAGCGTATAATGAACTTCTCAGTGGAGGCACCTTCTTCTCAGCGGATACGCTGAGACGGCTCCTCTTCTCAGCGGTTTTTTCCCCCTCGTCTCAGCGGTTCGGCTGAGACAAAACTTCATCTTTTGGAAGATGATTTCTCCACATCTAAGCGCATATTTGGCCCTTCCTTTTGAGTCACCTGCACCTGTATATCTTACACAAGTATAGCTCATCAAATACAATATGTCCTTAGCATTGAGAGTGATGCCTCTTCAAATCAAGGTACTATTGAGGGCAATATACCCAGCAATCTCCTCCTATTTGAAGAAGGCAGAACATCCCCAATGCTAAGGTACATTAATAACAAAAATCATATCACAGAAAAATGACCTGTGAAGCATTGGCCCTATCACCCTCTTGCTAATATCCTAAGCATAGGTTCTTACTTAGCAATGGCTCTTTCTCCCCCTTTCTGGTTTCTTCAACTATTTATCCCATTAGGGATTGGGAGGCAACATCTATAGATCCCTTTGGATCAACTTATAGGTCAACCTATACAATCTTGGCATTTGCCATCTCCCCCTCAACCTGAGCAGGGAATTTGCTCCCCCTTAATTGGTGAGCAATTTCTGTAATAACTGAACCTGTTCAAATTGAACATCCCATTCTAGCTCCTGAATACTAAAGTTAAAGGTACAAAGTACATATAACAATAGTAACAAACACAACATTATGATCAAAAGATGAAATATCATTCCAATTTAAATGTTCAGTACAGATATTTCAAACAATACAACTGAGGATTAGTAAAAGAAAATATTTCAAGGCATGGTCTTCTTAGATGGACCCTGGGAAGATCATTCTCTATCTTTGGATTTCCTCTTCCTAGCTTCAGCAGCAGCCTTGATCTTCTCCTTTACTTTGAAGTATAGAAGAGGCTTGGGAAGATATCTTGTGGGAATCCTTACAGGAGTTTCCCTTCTCACCAAGTTTTCTTTGAGAATCCTTTCCCTTAAGGATTCCCTCTCAAGGTGCTTAATCCATTCAGCAGCTGAGTAGACATGGTTAATGTCCTTCATTTGATTGCCATGGCTAACCCAAGTATTGAAAACAATTGTGTCCAACTCCAGATTGTCATCTTCATGGAGTGGATCCTCTAATCTTTCCATTCTTTTCTGGGCCATATATTCTTCAGCAGTTTGAATGCCCTCCGCCCTTCTCCTTTTTGCTGCTCTCTCATCAGCAATCAGATTTGATTGTCTTTGGAAGTCAAAGTCTTCATTTCTGCTAGGGTTCAAGATTGGAAGATTCAAAGCAATTCTTATTCCTTGCAGCACTTTTAAGCTTGAGTCCCACTGATTATCAGTAACCTTTTTGACCATGGTTAGGATATTTTCTTGAATAGCACTGGAAGCATTGTTGACCACTTCCACCACTTGCTTGCTGGCTTCTGCTTGATTGGAGAGTATCAGCTTGTGGGCAGACTCCATGTTGTTATACAGCTTGATGTGAGCTCCTTTCATCTTAGCATGTAGATTGGTAACCTTCTCCTCCCCCTCTTTGCCACTTTCCATTATCTTCTTCTCTATTTCAAAGTGTTGATCTATTATGGATTGGGAGAGAGATTGAAGAGAGCTGTCCACATCATCCAAAATGTATTCCTTTGCCTTGTCAATGTGGGACTTGACTTGGCTGCTTGATGTGTTGACCACTTGTGCCATCCTTGCAACTGCATTCTCCCAGACATTTTGGTGTTTGTAAAGATGATTTTGTACATATGTGATGTCTTTGGTGGAGACCCCTTGATGATCAGCAATTTGCTTCAGTACAACGTGCTGAGCACCAACTGTGCCTTTGGCCATTTCAAACCATCTTGTCATTTGCAGGAGGATATGATCTGATGCAGTTTTGACATCATTAACCTGGGCATTCAGCTCAGTTCTCACTGTAGCCACTCTTGACTCCATTCTTTGCTCACTGGCCTGGATCTCCTTAGTCAATGCAGCTCTTGTTGCAAACAACTCATCCCTTATCTGAGCAGAGACATCATGGACCTTTTCAGCAATTGTCTCTTTCATAGACAACATCTGACCCTCAATAAAAGATTTAATTGAGTTCAGCAGATCAGATGTGTCTAGCATAGTAGCTGGCCTTTCCTGGGCCACTTCTTTCTCCACTCCAGGTTCTGGTCTATGCAGATCTTCAACACTTGGGTTGTGCTCCCCCTCACTAGCACTCCCACCAATATCACCAAAGAGAGGGCTATGCTCCCCTCACTTGGAGCATCCCTATATGGAGAATTTTGACTAGGAGAACCTGAAAGATGATTGATGGTTTTGTTAGACACCTAGACTAGATTATTGTTATAGGGGAGAGGCCTAACTGAGAATCTAAATTACCATGGATAGGTGAGTTCATTGGTTCATCTTCAGCAGAGGGAATAGCTGGATCAGTATCAATCTTTGTTGGCTCAGTAGAATCAACTCTTCCTTGGAGAGCACCATCTTCACCAGTCCTGGGGACATCTTCTCCTTCTTCATCTTTCATGTGCTCTTGAGGATCACCTTTCTTCTTGGAGGATTCAGCACCTCCTTCTCCACTCTTCAGAGCTTTCTTCTTCTCCTTCAACTCTGCCAACACAGAGGGTTGGCTCATGGGGAGAACCCATGTGGATCTATCTAGAGTCTTAATATCCAACCTTTTCAGGTAATGGATATTAATACCTTTGATTGAGGAGAATTCTCCAGGATATGCCTCCAGTAGGTAGAGAGAAATGATCCTTCCTAGGTTAGGAGCCTGCATGCATTGCTTAATCCTTTGGTACAGGACATTTCCCCAGCATGTCCTTTTCTTTAAAATGATCCTTACAATCAGCTCTAACATGGGTTGAGAGATTGTGTCATGTGGGCCTGGCTTGCACAGGAGTGCCTTTCCCACAATGTCACATAACAACTTCCCTTTTTGATTGAAGAATTTCTTCTTTAGTGATGAGGTCTGGGGAGCACTGTATTCACACCACTTCAAGGCATGCTCCTTGTCTTCTGCAGATATTTCCTCTTCTTCCACTCTAGGAAGGTGCAGTACTTTTTCAAGTCTCTTAGGGGACAGTTTCACCCTAATTTCACCAACCTTAGAAGTTAAGCCATCCTTAGAAGACGACTGCTTGGCATTTGCAAAGAACTCTAGCACTTCTTGCTTGAATATCTGAGAGGGTTCAGACAGCAAGAAGTCTAGTCCCGCATCAGAAATCAACGAAATAACACTCAAAATCTCTGGTGAGGCATGGAGAAACCCATCCCTCACCAACTCACAACCTTCTTGCAATTCCTTCGCAATCTTGGGCGCCATCTTAGTCGAATGAGAAAAACGAAGACGCTGGGACGGAAGAGTAGAGGTTTCGTCTCGACTGCTAGGGTGGTGCGAGAGAATGTGAAGGGTCATTTAATGCCGTCGAGGGTTTATATAGTGGGCCAGAGTGTTGACCTAATCGACTCAGCAGTTCAGCTGAGACGGTTCAACTAATGCTTCAACCCGGGCTGAATTTGTCGAACTGAGCTCGACATTTGTCGAACCCAGACTTTACCTAGATTTTAGGCGAATTTGAACCTTAGCTAAGCGGATTGCACTGGTTAATTCTATCATCCTATTTTAACACTATTATAGATAGTACTTGATGATAAATTCACAATAGAGATACGTACCTTGAGGATTTAGTCCTCTACTGATGTTGACTTTATGAAGTCAACTTTCTTCCTTATATGTGACATGGGCACTCACTGTCCAACTACCACTTATGTATGAGGCTGGTACTTGAACTGTCCTGCAAAATAGAGTTTAATATCCCATAGGAGCCCAAGGTGACTTGGGTCCTAGGTTCTTGTTAGCATGATCAAATGACCTGACTCTGGCAGCTCCCTTTACAGGAAGGCTCTTCTTTGCATTATGTAAATTGGGGTTGTACCATCAATCTATGGAAAAGTGTCCCACTTTACCACATCACCAACATTCATGAATGTTGTATCTTCTTTTCTGAGCATTTCTTGAGGATTGTGTAGCACAGTCCTTATGTTTAGAAATAGATACAGCAACATTCTTCATGTTCCTCTCATCAATTATTTGACTGAATGTGATTCTGTGTGCTATCTTGATGCTCTTTGTCCTGATGGCATCAGCTTGCAATGACTTGGCAGCAATACAAGATTTGATGGCATCTGACACTGAGCACTCAGATATGTTTACAGAATTGGCACCAGTCATGTTCTTGACAGATCCAACCTTAGAAGGGCTTGCCTTCTCATTCTTGAATGAAGTGGCTGAAGTACCAAAAACAAATGGTCCATGTTGGGCCATTTGAATTTCCTCATGGGGAGCCTTCATGGCACTCAATCCCATTCCCTTTCCTCCACTATATGAAGGAGCATTTTCCTTCCTATAGCACCTCTCATTCTTCCAGTGACCATAAATGCTTTCATGGTCATACCTGTTGGAGGGAAGTATCACCTTTCGAAAGGTGGGCTGAGGCTTAGCCTTCTCCTTGCTCTTAACTCCACTCCCTTATCCTACTTCCATTTTCTTGAATCCTAGTCCTCTCCTATTGGTTTGAGAGGAGAAGGTGTCAATGATAGGAAGCACAGATCTGGGCTTGGAGAATTGAGCCACCAGGTCCTTCTCCTTCTCAAGCTTTTTCTCAAGGTCCCGATGACCTTGTTCTTCAGGGAAATTGTGCTTAATTGCACAATAGTTAACCCCTGTAAATGACTAATTTGTCTGCTCATCTGAGCCACCAAGGTGGTAGGTTCAGTGTTGACATCCTTAGTTACTTTGAGATCAACAATTTCCTGGGCTTGCCTCTTGACAAGCTTCTTGCTCTTCTTTAGGGCCTCCAAAAGAACACCATATTTATCAATCAATTGATTGAGTTCTTCCTCAGCATCCATGCCCCTTCCATCAATTGATGAAGGTCCAACAGATTCTGTACTGGTCTCAAAATCAGAAAATGAAGTGGAATAAGATAGTACCTAAATTTTGTCAGAAGCATTCTGACTCTCTTCCTTATCAGTGAAGGCCATAAGGCCTAGCTGAATAGTGTCTTCTTCATCCTACTCTTCATCACTATCTGAGTGTGATAGAGGGGCCCTGATTCTAACCTTTGCAGCTGGATTGTCTTCATCCTCTTTTGCTGCATGCAGCCCAATGTTGGCTTCTTCTTCATTGTCTGACCCTGATGTTGAAGGATCAGACTCACTCCAGCTTCTTTCTTTCTTTGCTAGGAGTGAAATTTCTCCCTTCCTATCCTTGTGGTGATGATGCTTTGTTTCACCACTATCCTTTCTTTTGACTGGACAGTCAGCTATGACATGTCCAGGCTTGCTGCAGCTATAACAGATTATATTATTAGTAGAATGTTTACTGGGTTTTGAATCATACCTGTCACCCTTTGGGTGCAGTCTTTCAGATTTGCTGCTGTTCTTTTTGTAGTGTGATAATGAGGAGGGCATGTTCCTCCATGGATTCCTCTTCATCATCCTCTTGAACTACCTAGAGAAGGCAGCAAATTCTTCATCAGAGGAAGAGCCTCCTGAGGTGCTGAATTCAGGTTCAGCTCTTCTCCTTGGAGGATACACTATCCTCCCCTTGCTTCTCTTGGAGCTGTCATCTTTGAGAGCCACAGAATTCTCCATTGCTTTTGCCTTTGAAGAGGTGTCCTCTTCCTTCCTTGCAGATATCTGCATTTCATAGGAAAGCAGCTTCCCAAATAGAGTGTGAGTTGGGGTCTTACCAAGCTTGGCCACTTCCCTGATGGCACATATCTTTGTGTCCCAGTCTCTTGTGAGAGATCTAAGGAACTTGTCATTCAGCTCATAGTTGGTGAAAGCCCTCTCATAGGTTCTCAGCTCATTGACTATTCTGAAGAATCTCTCATAGCACATGGATATGCTTTCCTGGCTCTGCTGCCTGAAGGCTTCATACTCTTGATTTAGGAGTGACTTCCTGTCATACCTAACTTCACCTGTCGCTTCCATATATACTATTAGAGTATCCCATATTTCCTTGGCAGAAGTGCAGTGTACCAAGTTTTGAAAGGTGCAATCATCAATAGCATTGACAATGATGTTCTGGGCCCTCTTGTCCATGATGAACAACTCAAGTTCATCCTAGGTCAGATCTTTGAATAGTTTGGCCACACTTCTTGTTGGATCAATAGTGGATGCAGTGTGAAAGGTGAAAGGTCCTTCTTCAACTGTAATGAAGATCCTTGGATCAGATGCTTCCATAAACAACCTCATCCTTTGCTTCCATATGCCAAAATTCTCTTTGTTGCATATGGGCAACTTCATGGACCTCATTTCCTTTTGCAATCCACTGGAGGCCATTGGGATTTGACTAGACTAAACCTTTTAGGATCTGGTCAGACTGTTAAGTCCTTTTTGACCAACCTCCCTCTGATACCACTTGAAAGAATATAAGGTTTGAAGTCTAAGTCACCTAGAGGGGGGGGGGGGGGGGGGGGGGTGAATAGGTCTTTTAAATTTTACTTGATTAGCTTTAGCTGTTTTCAGAGTTGGTTCAAGAAAATCAGCAAACACAGAAAGCACACAATAATTTATAGTGGTTCCCCAAAGACAGTGTGTCTATGGGTAGTCCACTTTCTCCCTCCACCCTTCTAACAGTGTGTTAGACAGGGCCAACTTCTCCAAACTCAGCTCAAAGAGCTTATAGCACAAGTTCCTCAGAACTTCTCAGATCAAGAATGATCCTACCTCAGGACACAAGTTCTTACAACTCAGAGCTATCACCAACTCCAACCTCAGGCATAATTGCCCTACAAACTCAGAGGATAACACCTCCTACAGCTCAGATAATAATGTCCTACAACTCAGACCTCTCCCAGGTCCTACCACTCAGAGGACTCCTCCTCCTACAGCTCAGACCAGCTCCTGGTCCTGCCTCAGGCTGTTAAGCCCTACCTCAGATCTGCTCCAGATCCTACACTCAGCCTTCAGCCCTATAGCTCAGAACCCTCAGGTTCCTACAAACTCAGACCAAATGGTCTTACAGCTCAGGAAAGATGCCCTACAGATAAATGATTTAGAATTTTAATCTACAGTAGAGGTACTCTCCTGTAGATCCTGTGCTGACTGTGCTTCCTGTTGCCGAAGATGTTGATTACAACAACTAACTTGATCTTCCTCTTCGATAGAGTGATGGAAGATCACCTTGCTCCTTCTTGTAGGGGAGCTAACTTTCTTTCTCTGTTTTCTTCTTCTTCTTTTTCAGTGAGCAGGAAGAAGAAGACGAGAGCTTCAGCCGTCAATTTAACAGTTGATCTCTTTCGCACATTGCCGAGAGTTTCAAATGTGCCCTAACTCTTCCTTTTATACATCTCTGATATTCAACGGCTCTTAGCTGATCTGCTGAGAGGTATGGGAGAAGCTGGTGGACCCCACACAGCTTTTCTGCAACTAGTCCTAGCCGCAGGTCCCGCCGCCCTACTTTTCTGTAGAGAAGGACTGCGCTCAACGAATGTGGAACACTCTGCGTTCGAAGAACCAGCTGTCCCCTGCGTTCGATGATCTTGCCAGCTCAGCGCTCGACACACTTGCCTTGTGTGTCTTCTCAGCGGCTCCGCTGAGACGGCTCCTCGTCTCAGCGTTTGTCGAACGACGTTCAGCATTCGACGATCTTGCCTAGTGTGTCTTCTTAGCGGCTCAGTGTGTCTTCTCAGCTGCTTCAGCTTTGATCTCGTCTCAGCGGTCGATGAACGGCGTACAACATTTGATGAATGTCGAGCCCAGTTCGACGACCATGATGATTCTCAGCGTATAATGAACTTCTCAGCGGAGGCACCTTCTTCTCAGCGGATACGCTGAGACGGCTCCTCTTCTCAGCGGTTTTGCCCCCCTCGTCTCAGCGGTTTGGCTGAAACAAAACTTCATCTTTTGGAAGATGATTTCTCCACATCTAAGGGCATGTTTGGCCCTTCCTTTTGAGTCACCTGCACCTGTATATCTTACACAAGTATAGCTCATCAAATACAATATGTCCTTAGCATTGAGAGTGATGCCTCTTCAAATCAAGGTACTATTGACGGCAATATACCCAACAAACACATTAATATTTTTATTATTGGTAATAAGACACAATGAATGATTGAAAGTTACCTAATAACCTTCATCACATAACTGGCTTATGCTGATGAGGTTGTGCTTCAGACCCTTGACATAGGCTACTTCCTTAAAGGTGACTGCTCCAACCTTGATCTGACCATAGCCTTTGGTTTGTCCACAGTTGGAGTCTCCAAAGATTACCTTGGGTCCAAGCTTTGCCTTGTAGTTGTTCAGGTTGTCCTTGTTTCCTGTCATGTGCTTTGAACATCCACTATCCAAATACCATTGTTCATTCTTATTTGGATAGCCGTGTACCTGTAAATAGAAAAATAAATTAGTTGTTTTTGACCCAGACTACCTTGGGTCCTTTTGTATTACCACAAAATTCTAAAATAAAAGACATTTCAGGATGGTCCTTATAACCTTTTGGATGATATCTCCTTGGAGGAATTATCCATTCAGTGAAAGGATTGTGAGTATGTGAAGAAAAAGAATTCTTTAAATTTTCTGTATATTTTCTGTTCGACGAACTGGGCCGAGTTCGTCGATTGCCGTTCGACGAAGGGATGTGCTTTCATCGAGCGCCGTTCAAATAATGACTATACAAGAAATCTATCTTCAGAGTTCGTCGATCTCCGTTCGACAAATTCATCTGATTTCGTTGAGCTCCGGTCGACGAATTCTGCAGAATTCCCTTATTCTTTACAGCCTTGCTTGAAATGTTTTTATTTACATCCACAACCTCTTTGCTTTTAGCAGAAATGAATTTTATAGGTGTAGTAAGTATGTTCTTCTTAATAAGAGGTGGCTCGCTTGATGATGCACCCAAGCCTAGTTTGCCACTTAATCTGGCATTTACTATGCTTGTAATGTCCATCAGTTTGATGCTTCTCCCATTTAAGGATTCTTCAAATTTCTTAGCCTCAGAAAGTTTATTCTCAATGAGAATGATTTGTTCTCTAGAGGAAGCCAAATCTTTCTTAAGATTAGCATTTTCTTCACATAATTTGTTCATTTCAGCTAGCTTATTTCTGAGAGAGATTATTTCCTTCTCAGATTTTATTAAGTCTAAGCAAAGAACTTTGAATTCATCTTTGAATTCAATTGAATTAAAATCAAAATTAGATATTACCTGATCAGTATCATTGTCTGCTTCTGATTCTTCTTCATCTGAGTTGTTTGCTGAGGCATTGATAGCCATCATGCAGAAATTCTTTTCTTCTTCATTATCTTCATCATCATTGGAACTGGATGAAGATACAAGATCTGACTCATTACTTGAGTCATAAATGGCCAACAAGCACTGGTCTTTCTCCTTTGATTCTTCTTCATCATCAGAAGAAATTGATGAAGATTCTGACTCAGTTTCACTCCAGGTTTCTGCTACAAATCCTCTTCCCTTATGCTTGTGCTTGTGGGAGGAAGACTTGCTGGAGTGCTTCTTGTCTTCTTTCTCTTTTCTCTTTTCTATCTTCTGATTCTCTGGACATTCTGGAAGAATGTGTCCAGGTTTCCTGCAACCATAACAGATAATCTCTTTAGAATTTGATTTATCATACCTTGGCTTTTCCCTTGATCTGGAGTCTTTCTTTCTGAAGTCCTTTCTAGTCATCTTGTAGAACCTTTTGGCTAAAAGGCTCATGAACTTCTCATCTCTTGGAGCCTTTTCTTCTTCTTCAGTAGCTTTGAAGGCAATGTTCTTTTCCTTCTTTGTTGCTGGAGATGAAGTGGACTATTTAGCTTCTCTGGATTTGACAAGCTGCTCATAGCATTTGAGCTTGCCTAACAATGTCTAAGTAGTAATCTCATTTAGGCTTCTGGCTTCCATGATAGGCCAGATCCTAGAGTCCCATGTGCTGGGAAGCACATAAGGATCTTATCTTTGACCTCAGTGATATAGATCACTTTATCTAAGGTCTTCAGCTCATTGATTATGAGGCTGAGCCTGTTCTACATATCAGCTACACTTTCATTTTCTCCCTTTCTAAAGTTCTCATATTGAGAAATAAGATGGGATCTTCTATCCTTTCTTTCATCAGCTGATCCTTCAACCATGTTGTTGAGTGAGATCCATATTTCTCTTGCAGAAGTGCATTCCACAACTTTCTGGAAAATGTCATCTGATATTGTCTGAGCCAAAATATTCATGGCTTTGACATCTGCACTTCTTTGCTTCTTCTGGGCCTCTGTCCACTCAGGTGGTGGAAAAGCATTATTGTTTGCTGGTGCTTCAGCACTTGTTGTTGTTGTTGTTGTTGGAGCTGGAGGTCCTGTCAAGATAACATTGAAGATTTCCTCATCAATAGAATTCATGTACAACCTAATCCTTGCCTTCTATAGTGCAAACTTACTGAGATTGCACATAGGAGATCTTGTGCTAGAATATTCTTTATTTTGTGCCATGAGTTTATAAGAAAAAGAAAACTCTAAAATAAATTAAGATCTAATTGATCTTTATGATTCAGGTGTTAGCCTGTAAAAATCAACTACCCTCTGATACCAATTGAAAGTGCAATTGAGTATTTGTTGAAGGTGATTAATATAATGAACCTTGCTTTGATACCAATTGAAGGAGAGTTTAGATCTTAATATTACTGTAGAGGGGGGAGGGGGTGAATAGAGTATTAAAACTTTTTCCCTTAATTTTTAACGGAATTAAATTAGTGATATATATATATATATATGTGTGTATAGAGAGTGAGTAATCAAACACAAATAAGGCACACAGCACAGCAACACAGAAAATCACAAGCACAGAGATACAAGGATTTTATAGTAGTTCCCCAATAAATCTGGGTACGTCTACTCTTCTACCACACTTGGTAGGATCCACTAGGTTTTTGATCAGTTGCCCTAGCACCAAGGGATTTTTGATTAGGTGTCCACACACCAAGGAGCTTTTGATCAGGTACTCTAACCAAACAACAGGTTTTTGTTCAGGTGCCCTGTCACCAAGAGGTTAACTTTTGAAGGGAGTTAGAACCCTGCACAAGATGGAATAAAAAGGAGGTTAAGAAGTTCTTCTCTGTCAACAATATGAGAGAAGACTCTAGTGGATGATGGTGTAAAGCTCCCCCCCGTCTGATTGAAATTCTTGACAGCTTGAGGATGGAGCTTTCTCTTGAATGAAAATATCTTCCTTGATAAGCTGATGAATCTGAGAGACAGATGTTCCTCAGATTATTGTTGCTCTATTGAAGATATGAAACTTGCAGCAGAAAGACTGAGAGAATGATCTTGAAGATGTTCTCAGAGAATGGGATGCTACTTGAGGAAGATGAACTTTTCTTTTTTCCTTTCTGAATATTTTTCTCTCAATAGATGCTCTGATATTTTCTATCTCTGTGTCTGTCTTCTTTTTCTTTCTGGTATACTATATTTTCTTGAGAGAAGATGACTGATTTGAATTTCAAATATCTCTGATTAGGAATAGAATAATCTGCATTAAATCTTTCCTTGGAACTTCAACTGATTCAGCCAAACATAAGTCCTTTCCTTTTCAATACTAAATGATATCCATTTCCAATAAGCCAAATGGCTATTTTTCTCGAGAGAAGGAATTGGAAAGAGAATAAAATAAAGGAGGGATAAAACTTGTCTCATCTAGAAGAATAACTCCAAATGAAGAATAGAACTGAATCTGATAGTTGAACTGAGTTCAGAGAAATAGAATAACTGATCTGAATAGACTGAGAGAAAATTCGTCGATCTGAGATAAGATTTCGTTGACCTGAAGGAAGAGTTCATCGAACTTAACATCTGATAAAGAATTCATCGAACTCAGGCTTGAGTTCGTCGATCTCAAGTTGGAGTTCGTCGAACTGAAGAATTTGTCAACCGCTGAGCCGCTGAGCCACTGAGCCACTGAGCCGCTGAGCCGCTGAGTATTGAAGATCGTCGACCACAGAGACTAGAGCAAGTCGTTCGTCGAACGCAGAGAGGAAGTAGTTCGTCGAACGCAGAGAGCAGTTCATCGAACCCAGTATAGAGTTCGTCGAACGAGGAAACTTAGAGAAAATCTAAGTTCTAGGTATCTTATCAGCCTAAAACTATGACCCTTAGACTATACATTGGGGGTCAACATAATCCTAGTCAACACATAGTAATCCTAGCCCAAATCAGTAATAGGGTTGTTCCAACAGAGATCACCCGAATGGAGATCGTCCGGAGGGAGATCGGCCAGAGGGAGATCAGTCGGAGGGAGATCGGCCAGAGGGAGTTCGGCCGGAGGGAGTTCACCCAGAGGGGATCTCTTGGATGGGGAGCTTGCCAGGAAGTGGGAGATCGCCTAGAGGTGGAGCTCACCCAGAAGGGGGAGATCGCCTGGAGGGGGAGCTCGCCAGAAAGGGGGAGATCGCCTGGAGGGAGATCGCCCAGAGCGGGAGCTCGCCAGGAAGGGGGAGATTGCCCAGAGGGAGATCGCCTAGAGGAGGAGCTCGCCAAAAAGGGGGAGATCGCCCGGAGGGGGAGCTCGCCAAATGGGGGAGCTCTCCCGACATGGGCGAGACAGCCCAACTGAAGGGGGAGACCGCCCAGGATCTCCAAAATCTCCTGGTACCTAAAAAGGTCAGCTCGAAAAGGGGATCACCAATTTCTGGGTAAACACGTTTGTTGTGTTCGCAGGTCAGCGACCAGTAGTCAGCGGTCTTCTTCCTTGATGTTTCATCCCATCTTTGAATAACCAGCGTGCCAATGGTCTCCTCTAGGCGATCTGTGTTTTAGTTCTTGAGCTATTCGCAGCAAGGTCGGCGATCAGGTGACCTTGCGGTCATGCGATCTAGAGTTGCGCTCAGGTAACTAAAGTATCTAGTTGCCTACCTAAATCACCTAGAGGGGGGTGAATAGGTGATCTCTTCGTCTTTTGCGGAATTAAAATATTAAACGTAAAGCACAGCACAGAAAAGAAATTACAGCCACAGATAACACAGGAATTTATAGTGGTTCCCCGTACTTGGGTACTCCACTGCCGGCCTCGCCAATCTAGCACCACAGCTAGACTTGACTACTTTCTGAAACTCGGATCAAGAACGATCCTACTGTCTCGGAGTCAAAACTCCTACAAACTCAGAGAAAACTTCTCTTACAACTCGGAGAAAACAACTCCTACACCTCGGAGAACAACCTCTCCTACAACTCGGAGAACAACTCCTACAACTCGGAGAACAATCTCTCCTACAAAGATGATAAAAGTTTTGAACAAAACAATACCAGATCTGAAAGATAGAGGTGTATTCTTCCTTCTTCTTGAATGGCTTTAGAGAACAGTGAGGAAGAACTAAGATCCTTCAAATCTGACCTTTGCAATCCGAAACGATCCAATAGAGGTTGTAGAATCAGACCTTGGATCATTCGAATCTTCCCTGAATGAAATCGACAAATCCTATGAGAAGATCAATCTCCAAACGTAGGCGACAGCGAGGCGGCGCTTTTCTCGTTCTTCTAGATCGGGAAAGAGACTTAGGGCTTGAACGATTAGAGAACTTGTTTTTTTAAAACCCCAAAACCAATCCTATATATATAGAGAAAGGCAATTAAGGTATAAACCAGCCTTAAATGCTCTCAAGAAAGCCGTTAGGATCGGAAATGAGCGATCACGGGTCGTCAAGAACAGAGAACAAAGAATATCAAAATTTAGACAGATGTCTCGAGACAAATGGGATTTCTCGAGACATGAGGAGTATCTCTCGAGAACAGAAGGAGGAGAAATCATCAGACCAATGTCTCGGAAAAAATGGATCTCTCGAGACATAAGGAATAGTTCTCGAGATATACCAAATATCTCGAGACATCAGAAATCTATCTCTCGAGAACTGAGATTAAGAGATCAAAAGATTGCAGACTCGAGTAAGGCAGGATCTCTCGAGACAAAGGAAATCTCTCGGTCCAGTAGATCTCGAGACATGGTTGATCTCTCGAGACATCCAGATAGAGTTTCCGAAAAGAGCAGAGCCTGCATCTCGAGACAAGCCTTGACTTCTCGAGACAAGCTCGATCTCTCGAGACATCCCCTTAGAAAAATTATTTTCTTTTGCTCCTTATCTTTTCTAGACCACTTGTTGCAGCTGCACTCCAAGGTCTTCAATAGTCTTGAAAATGAAGTGTATCTCAATAGAGAGATCACATATGAGTCATCACCATGTTTCATAAAATGAGGAATTACATACTATGAAACTGTGTTTGCAGACCCATTGTGACCTGACATTGGCTTACACTTACCCATGATAATCTGCAAGACAATACTAGAAAAGCATATCAAATACAAAAGCAATTCAATCTTAGTTTAAGGTTGACTTCTCACAAATCAAGGTAATTGTGAATGCAATTTCCAACAATCTCCCCCTATTTGTAGAAGTCAGAACCCTGTACACTAAGTTGAATTACAGCAGTTAAAGAATAAATATGCTACACTACACAAAGATATAGAAATGAAAAAGTAAAGAACATCAAAACATCAAATATATATATGTATCTAAATTTGAATTGTTCAGAAGACTTGATGTTCACTAAATCAGAATGAAACCAAAATATGTCTTCACAGAATCATCATTATCATCCTTCAAGATCGTCTTTTCATCTTTTCTTCTTGTCTGGAGAAATAAGCATGAGGCTTGGGATGGTAAAACGGAGGGGGTTCCGGAGCATCAGCATTATTATAACCAAAAGCTCTGAAATGAATCCTTCGCTTCCTTTGAGCTGTCTCATGTTTTTCCCATTCTTGAGAGCTGTAGCATTCAGATCTGTTCAATTTACCTTCATGGACTAACCTATAGGATTCAAGAATAATATCTTTTGAGACAGGGCTCCAGAGTTCTGGATAACTTTTCTCAACCTTAGCCTTGTAAGAACCTGCAGAACTGGAGGAGGGAACAGATCTAGTAGCAGAGGGACCCTCACCATAATTTCTTTTTCTTTTAGACCCAGTCCTATCTGACTGATCTGCAACAGAAGGAGCCTTGCCAACAAAATCTTCTGGTCTAGGAGAGAACTGAGGAACAGGAACATCAGGATCAATTTCCAACTCAGGAAAGATCTGATTATGCAGCCACGTTGCTGTTTTAAATGAATAAGCATTAATATCAGCAACTTGCTTCAATATCCTGGTAGAGAACTGCTCAAACTGAGAATTCCATGAGCTTTGAAGAGCAGAGACTGAGCTTTCAACCAAATCTGTCATTTGAGCTACTATATTTTCCTCCCCCTTTCTGACTTCTACAGATAGGGTTTGGAGAGTATCATCTTTAAACTTGCCCACTTCATCAACAACTTTGAAAGTGTTGGCTTCAGCATCATTCAGCATAGTTTGTTGAAGTTGGGTTATGATTACAGTCTGCTTCAGCACAGTGCCTACACCGGCAGTTGCATGCTCCACTGACTTGCTTCCATGGCACATCAAATCTGAAAGATGTTCATAATTTGTCTTGATTTTGGCTAGCTCCCGACCAAGCTCACTTTCCACTGAAGCAATCCTCCTGTGGACAGTCGTCAAGGAGTGTTCAAACTGTTCACTTTGCCTTTTTAGCATAGCCTCTATTTGTCCCAGAAGGGAACCTGCATCATGTACTGGAGGAGAAGAGTGAAAGGATGGTAGAGGAGCAGTAGGAGCAGCAATATGAATATCTACTGGAGCTTCTTCATCATCAGGAATGTCTTCAATTTCACAAGAAGGTGCTACCTTACCGTCTTCACAACCTAGCTCATCCGGAGCATGCTTGGTTGTATCAATCTCTGACTCCGCCTCAACATGTACTGGGGAAGGTGTTGAAACATGTACTGAATCAACATCATCATCTTGATTGAAAGCAAAATCAGCACCAGACCCTGCCTGCTGGCCACTGGGACTGTGCACATCAGAGGGTTCTTTTTGAATAACCATGAGAACAGCTGCCACTGCCTCATTTGCCAAGGAGGCTTCTTCTTCAGTAACTGAAGGAGGAGGAGGAGATGGAGGTGGTGGAACTGAAACTGTAATGGGAGTTTGAGATGGTGAAGGAATATTATCGGATGGAACTGATGGAACTTCTGGTTCTGCTGGAACTGATGGAGGAATGGGAACTTCTGGAGTTGAGGAGGGCTGACCTTTGGTCTTTGAACGGATTGGCAGCTTAGCTCTGCCTGAGGCTTTAGGTCTAATCTGAGGAGGAAGGGGAAATGAGGGTACTATAGGTACCTGGCCTTCAGAGGGAACACCAGCTTCTGCAGACTGCTGAGGCTCCCCCTCAGAAACTGCACTAGCCACTCCCGGCTTCTGGATCCGAATGTCCCATCTCTGCACGGTGACGACATCGATCTTCTTGAGGTGATGAATAACTGCACCTTTGGACATGTCAAAAATGGCAGAATTGAACTGATTCAGAAACAGAGTGATGATCCTTGCAAACTTTGGAGAGCAGATTGAGGCCTTGATGTTGGAGAACAAGATTGAGGCCCAATCTCTCTTCTTCCCAGTGACTATTCCAACCATCAGAAGAAAGGTCTCTTCAGATACATGCCCCTGTGTGCCTTGCTTGCAAAAGAGAACTTTTAGAATTATATCCACCAAGAGCTTGCCTGCATCATTCATCTTGCTCCTTTTAACAGCAGAAAAGTCTGAGTCCAGACCACAGTATCGAGCTGTTCTCAACCAATCACTGTCACTTAACTCTTCTTCAAAATCAACTTTAGTGAGGTGCAAATGTTTCACAAGGGTCTTGGGAGACATCTTGATTTTGATCCCTTTTACGAAAGAGACCAACATCCTTCTGTCCTTGATAGCCTTTGCATTGGTGAAGAATTCTTCAACCTCATCAAACAGAATACGGCAAGGATGCTCAAGAACAAATTCCAAATCGGCGGCATCAAGCATACAGAAGAGATTCTGGAAGTCCTCGGATAAGTCGGCAATACCCGAGCGAACAACCTCATTGCCAACTCCGATCTTGGGATTTGAGGAGGGAGCCATCGAAGGATTTGAGAGGAGGAGAAGAACAGGGGAGACGATCCACTTCCGAGAACCACGACGTCGACCAGTCGCCGCTCGAGAGGAAGTCGAAGGGTCGAGGTCTCGGGGTCGAAGGTTTAGTGAACACCAAGTTTCCGATAGGATGTATATATATATATGACCTTGATTTGACATTTTAGGTGACACTTAAAAAAAAATAGGGGAAACGGCACATACCTGAGTTCCGGAACAATTTTAAAACAGACCTATGTCTCGAGACATCGGCTATGTCTCGAGAACTCTGGAAGCTCTGCGCGGTTTGACTTGTCCTGATGTCTCGAGAGATAGATTAAGTCTCGAGACATTACCATTTCCCGAGTTCTGACTATGTCTCGAGAGACTTGTCATGTCTCGAAAACTCCCAGAAGTCCTTTAGATTTGTTTCGAGATCTTGAAGTGACAGAGTTGTCGAGAGACCTTGTAGTTCTCGAGACAATCTATAGTTCTCGAGACATCAACTTGAAATTGTCCAGGAACAGGTTTTGAGTCTTGAAATCTCCAAGTCTTCATGATTTGCTTGAATGGACATTACTCCATGTTGAGCATTCCAAGTTCCGTCTTGAAGAAAGAGAACTTAGTCTCATCTAGCGGCTTCGTGAAGATATCTGCAACTTGCTTATCCGTGGGGACATATCTCAGACTTATGTCACCCTTCTCCACATGCTCCCGGATAAAGTGATATCGAAGCTCGATGTGCTTTGTCCGACTGTGAGAGACTGGATTGTTTGCGATAGCAATTGCACTGGAAGAGTCGCAAAACATGGGAATATCTTTGATCTTCATGTTGTAGTCTTGAAGTTGATTCCTTATCCATAGAAGTTGTGCGCAACAACTGCCAGCAGAAATGTATTCCGACTCGGCGGTTGAAATTGCGACACAATTCTGCTTCTTGCTACTCCAGGAAATAAGTCTCCTTCCTAGGAATTGACATGTCCCGGAAGTGCTTTTCCTGTCGTCTTTGCTACCTGCAAAATCTGCATCTGAAAAACCAATTAGTTCGCTATCATTACTTCTTGGGTACCATAAGCCAAGATTTGGTGTGCCTTTAAGGTATCTCAAAATCCGCTTCGCAGCAGTATAGTGGGATTCCTTAGAGTTCACCTGATATCTAGCGCATACACATGTAGAGAACATTATATCAGGTCTACTGGCAGTAAGATAGAGCAAAGAGCCAATTATGCTTCTGTACTTGGTTTCATCAAAAGGTTTCCCTTTTTCATCCTTGTCCAGAGACATAGCTGAGCTCATTGGAGTCCTCATAGAGGTTGCACTCTCCATTCCAAATTTCTTAATCAACTCTTTAGTGAACTTTGTCTGAGAGATGAAGGTTCCATCTTCTGACTGCTTCACTTGAAGTCCTAAGAAATATTTCAGCTCACCCATACTGCTCATTTCAAATTTCCCTTGCATAAGTTTAGAAAACTTTTTGCAAAGGTTATTATCCGTAGAGCCAAATATGATGTCATCGACATAGATTTGCACTAGCAAAATCTTGCATTTTACTTCCCTAAGAAATAATGTTTTATCTATCTTTCCTCTTGTGAACTTGTTCTCAAGAAGAAAGTTAGACAGCGTCTCGTACCAAGCTCGAGGAGCTTGTTTCAAACCATATAAAGCTTTTTGTAATAAATAAACATGATTGGGATGATCAGGATCAACAAAACCTGGGGGTTGTTCAACGTATACTTCCTCTTTGATGTCTCCGTTTAGGAAAGCGGACTTGACATCCATCTGATATACGGTGAAACCCTTGAAAGCAGCATAAGCAAGGAAGAGTCTGATCGCTTCGAGCCTTGCTACTGGAGCGTACGTCTGATCGAAGTCGATACCTTCCTCTTGTCTGTATCCCTTAGCTACAAGTCTGGCTTTGTTCTTTATAATTGTTCCTTCTTCATCCAGCTTGTTTCTGTACACCCACTTTGTTCCAATGACATTCTTGTCTTTGGGTTTTGGAACAAGTGTCCAAACCTTGCAGCGTTTGAACTGGTTTAATTCTTCTTCCATAGCGATTATCCAAGATGGATCTTCATTTGCCTCTTGAAATTTCTTTGGTTCAACCTGCGAAAGAAAACTTAGGTGCATATTTTCGTTAATGGTACCTCATCTTGTTCTTATTCCTTCATGAGGATCTCCTATGATCTGATCAACTGGATGATCCCTCAAGTGTCGTAGCCCGAGGTTCCTTGCATGATTTTGACCAATAGGAGTTTCTTCTACAGTTGGAGTATCTTCCTCCACTTGGATTGGCTCTTCATCAGGATTATCTTCTTCATAGGTAGTTGTTGGGGGAATCTTGATGAACTGTTGAGAACTTCCTTCAACTGGCTGATCCAAGCTTAAATCCTGTAGCTTTGAACCTGTGTCTACAGAAGAAATCTGGAAGAGCTGCCTTGTAGCATGCTCGTCTCATCAAATACAACGTTAATAGATTCTTCTACCACCCGGGTTTTCTTATTAAAAACTCTATATGCCCTACTATGGCTACTATAGCCTACAAAAATACCTTCAAAGCTCTTTTCACTGAACTTAGTTTTGTAATGCTTTCCATTGTTTAGTACAAAGCATTTACTACCAAAGATTCTAAAATAAGAGATGATTGGTTTCTTGTCCTTTAGAAGTTCATAAGGAGTCTTTTCATGGTTTTTGTTTATGAGTGCTCTGTTTTGCACATGGCATGCAGTGTTGACAGCTTCAGCCCAAAAGTGTTCAGGTAGTGAAGAGTCACTCAACATGGTTCTGCAAGCCTCAATGAGTGTTCTATTCTTTCTCTCAGCTACTCCATTTTATTGTGGAGTTCGAGGAGAGGAGAACTCATGAAAGATACCGAGGCTTTCACAGAATTCTGTCATGGCTCCAGATTCAAATTCTGTACCATGGTCACTTCTGATTTTGACCACCGAACAGTTAAATTCATTCTGGACTTGCCTGACAAAACTAGTGAAAGTGTCAAAGGTATCTGACTTGTGTTTCAGAAAGAATACCCAGGCAAAACAGGAGTAATCATCTACAATAACTAATGTGTAAGATTTTCCTCCTAAACTCCTAATTTGCAAAGGACCAAACAAATCCATGTGGAGCAGGTATAAACACCTGGTGGAATCTTTGCCAATAATGCTCTTGAAGGTAGCTCTTGTTTGCTTGCCTTTTACACAAGCATGACAAGGTCTATCTTTAATGCACTTAACATCAGGAGCATCGCGCACCAAGTTTTGTGAAAACAATTTATTTATAGTTTTGAGATTTATATGTGCTAATCTCTTATGCCATTGGTCGACAAGAGATGCACTATCTTTAGCTAAAAGACATACGGGTGTAGAAGATGATATGCAAAGAAAATTTAAACAAAATATATTTCTACAGCGAATGCCTGATAAAATTGTTTCATTATTTTCAGCTGACTTTATCAAACATTTATCTTTATGAAAATCAACAATGTATCCTTTATCACAAAGTTGACTTATGCATATCAGATTATGTTGTAATCCTTCCACATAAGCTACATCGGAAAACGATACATTACCGTTAGAAATCATACCATAGCCTTTAGTTATTCCTCTGTCTGAACTGCCAAAAATAACTTTTGGACCGTTCGCAACTGGAATGTAGTTTTGCAAAAGGATTCTTGTCCCGGTCATATGCCAAGAGCATCCACTGTCCAAATACCAGATAGGATTTTTGTTGGCCTTTGGACATACCTGCAAAAACAGATCATTTTGCCTTAGGAGCCCAAACATATTTGGGTCCTTGGTCCCTTGTCAGTTGAGCACCACGATAAATTTTAACATTGCGAGTGGTCGGTCTTGCAACGTTCACTTGTGGTCTCCTAGTATACGTTGTATTAAACCAACAATCAACGGCAAAGTGACCAATCCTGCCGCAGCACCAACAGTTGAATCTGTTGTACCTTCTTTTTACACTTTCCTGCTTTACTTTTTGAGCGTTAGCTCTTGCAGGAGCAACCCTTCTAGATGAGGATGCCTCATGAGGGCAGCACACACAAGGTGGTACTGTCTTCTTTGGCTTTGGTGCAACAGCCTTCACTTTTGATGCTTCCTTAGCACTCGGGCCATGAACAAATGGACCGTACCCTTTCCGATTAATCTCTTGACAGGGTGCTTGAAAAGCACTATCACCAAAGTTTCGGGGAGGAGCCCATTCCTTATGACCATTCACAGGTGAAAAAGGAATTGGTCGTGTGAAATGACCATAGGAACTCTCCATATCATAAGCATTCGTAGGGAATATGACTCTCTTGAATGCTACAGGCTCTTGATGAGTTTTCCCTTTTTCTTTGGCGGTAGCTTTCTTAGCAACCAAACCATTTTTCTTAGCAATTGTATTTTTTGAAGAATTGCTAGTACTAGCTTCATGCCCTATACCGCTCCCTTTTGCCTTAGTGGTAAAAGTACCAATAATTGGCAGAACAGTTTTAGGTTGAGAGAATGCTTCAACCAGCTTCTTCTCAGCCGCAAGCTGTTCCTCCAATACATTTATCGAATGATCTCTCAGGGCAAGAGTCTCTTCTGAGCTTTTGATCTTGTCTTTCAAGGATTGGACTTCCTCTTTGAGAGAAGAAAGTTCTTCAACTTCTTTTCTCAAGTTAGATTCCATCTCCTTGAGAGCCATGATCTCCTTACCCTGAGTTTTGACAACCTTTCGGCACTTGTCAAAACTTTGGAGCATTTTGGTATATTGAGACATGAGCTCAGATTCATCGTCTAAGGAGTTATCCTGTTGTTCAGCCGAAGCATAATCAGAATCAGATAGAATAGTGTGATCATTTACCTTTCCGGTGAATGGGGGTGCTTCTTCATCATCAGACATAGCCATTAGACCGAAGTAAGCTTCTTCTTCATCACTCGACTCATCGGAGTCACTGTCGCTCAGAGTTTTGGCTTTCTTAGCGACAAAGCTTCTATCTGATTTCTTCTTTCCATGAGTGGATTTCTTGTCTTCTTTTCTTCCACCTTCTTTCTTTTTGTAGGGACACTCAGCAATCATGTGCCCTGGCTTATTACAACAGTAGCAAATAATGTCAGAAGAAATATGTTTGTTCTGTTTGGATTTATACCTTCCATTATTGCTTGAGCCCTTCCTGTGATAGTCGCCATCACGACGAGAATGTTTATGATCCGAGGAAGACGGCTTGTTGTTCATGTGCCTTCGTTTGTTCAGCAGTTTCTTAAATTGTCGGGAAATTAAAGAGAACTCCCCATCAGACAGTTCGGAACAGGAGGAACTGGCTTCCAATTCTTCTTCAATATCAGATTCCTTTTCTCTGATCGGTATCACTGCTTTGCTCTTCTTTGAGTTCTCTGCCTTCAAAGCTAAGGTTCTTTCTTTGCTTGAGGCTCGATTTACATCCTCTTCAGACTTTCGGATGTTCATTTGTAATTCATGAGACAACAGCTTCCCGAACAGATTTTGAGGTTCTAGACTTGGCAGTTTTCCAAACTCTCTTATGGCAACAATTTTGCTATCCCAGTCTTTCGTTAGGGAACGCAAGAATTTGTCATTTAGTTCACCGTTTGTGAACTCCCTGTCGTAGTTCCTCAAACCATTGACTATCTTGAAGAATCTTTTGTACGCATCAGCAATGCACTCCTTCTTATTCTGCTTGAACGCCTCGTACTCTTGATTAAGTAGAGACCGTCTATCTTCTCTTACCTCGTCAGTACCTTCCATTAGAACAATTAAGGATGTCCACATCTCTTTGGCTGATTTGCAGTGGATTAAGTTTTGCAACATGGAATCGTCCACTGCACTAGCAATTATGTTCTTAGCCTTCTTGTCAAGAGCGACAAGAGCTATCTCATCCTTATTCAAATCCATCATTTTCTTAGGTATCTGAACAGTAGGATTTGTTGACGAAGCAGTCATAGGCACATGCGGACCTTCTTCCACGACTTGGAAGATTCTGGGATCTGCAGCTTCCATATAAAAACGGACTCTTTCCTTCCATATAGGAAAGTTGGCCTTGGTGCAGATGGGCAATTTCAGAGAGGATTCCTTGACTCTATCCATGGCTTTATAGCAACTAGAAGAATGGATCCTGTTCAAGGTGTTAACCTGGCAACGAACAACGACCCTCTGATACCAATTGAAGTATCTAGTTGCCTACCTAAATCACCTAGAGGGGGGTGAATAGGTGATCTCTTCGTCTTTTGCGGAATTAAAATATTAAACGTAAAGCACAGCACAGAAAAGAAATTACAGCCACAGATAACACAGGAATTTATAGTGGTTCCCCGTACTTGGGTACTCCACTGCCGGCCTCGCCAATCTAGCACCACAGCTAGACTTGACTACTTTCTGAAACTCGGATCAAGAACGATCCTACTGTCTCGGAGTCAAAACTCCTACAAACTCAGAGAAAACTTCTCTTACAACTCGGAGAAAACAACTCCTACACCTCGGAGAACAACCTCTCCTACAACTCGGAGAACAACTCCTACAACTCGGAGAACAATCTCTCCTACAAAGATGATAAAAATTTTGAACAAAACAATACCAGATCTGAAAGATAGAGGTGTATTCTTCCTTCTTCTTGAATGGCTTTAGAGAACAGTGAGGAAGAACTAAGATCCTTCAAATCTGACCTTTGCAATCCGAAACGATCCAATAGAGGTTGTAGAATCAGACCTTGGATCATTCGAATCTTCCCTGAATGAAATCGACAAATCCTATGAGAAGATCAATCTCCAAACGTAGGCGACGGCGAGGCGGCGCTTTTCTCGTTCTTCTAGATCGGGAAAGAGACTTAGGGCTTGAACGATTAGAGAACTTGTTTTTTAAAAACCCCAAAACCAATCCTATATATATAGAGAAAGGCAATTAAGGTATAAACCAGCCTTAAATGCTCTCAAGAAAGCCGTTAGGATCGGAAATGAGCGATCACGGGTCGTCAAGAACAGAGAACAGAGAATATCAAAATTTAGACAGATGTCTCGAGACAAATGGGATTTCTCGAGACATGAGGAGTATCTCTCGAGAACAGAAGGAGGAGAAATCATCAGACCAATGTCTCGGAAAAAATGGATCTCTCGAGACATAAGGAATAGTTCTCGAGATATACCAAATATCTCGAGACATCAGAAATCTATCTCTCGAGAACTGAGATTAAGAGATCAAAAGATTGCAGACTCGAGTAAGGCAGGATCTCTCGAGACAAAGGAAATCTCTCGGTCCAGTAGATCTCGAGACATGGTTGATCTCTCGAGACATCCAGATAGAGTTTCCGAAAAGAGCAGAGCCTGCATCTCGAGACAAGCCTTGACTTCTCGAGACAAGCTCGATCTCTCGAGACATCCCCTTAGAAAAATTATTTTCTTTTGCTCCTTATCTTTTCTAGACCACTTGCTGCAGCTGCACTCCAAGGTCTTCAATAGTCTTGAAAATGAAGTGTATCTCAATAGAGAGATCACATATGAGTCATCACCATGTTTCATAAAATGAGGAATTACATACTATGAAACTGTGTTTGCAGACCCATTGTGACCTGACATTGGCTTACACTAACCCATGATAATCTGCAAGACAATACTAGAAAAGCATATCAAATACAAAAGCAATTCAATCTTAGTTTAAGGGTGACTTCTCACAAATCAAGGTAATTGTGAATGCAATTTCCAACAATCTCCCCCTATTTGTAGAAGTCAGAACCCTGTACACTAAGTTGAATTACAGCAGTTAAAGAATAAATATGCTACACTACACAAAGATATAGAAATGAAAAAGTAAAGAATATCAAAACATCAAATATATATATGTATCTAAATTTGAATTGTTCAGAAGACTTGATGTTCACTAAATCAGAATGAAACCAAAATATGTCTTCACAGAATCATCATTATCATCCTTCAAGATCGTCTTTTCATCTTTTCTTCTTGTCTGGAGAAATAAGCATGAGGCTTGGGATGGTAAAACGGAGGGGGTTCCGGAGCATCAGCATTATTATAACCAAAAGCTCTGAAATGAATCCTTCGCTTCCTTTGAGCTGTCTCATGTTTTTCCCATTCTTGAGAGCTGTAGCATTCAGATCTGTTCAATTTACCTTCATGGACTAACCTATAGGATTCAAGAATAATATCTTTTGAGACAGGGCTCCAGAGTTCTGGATAACTTTTCTCAACCTTAGCCTTGTAAGAACCTGCAGAACTGGAGGAGGGAACAGATCTAGTAGCAGAGGGACCCTCACCATAATTTCTTTTTCTTTTAGACCCAGTCCTATCTGACTGATCTGCAACAGAAGGAGCCTTGCCAACAAAATCTTCTGGTCTAGGAGAGAACTGAGGAACAGGAACATCAGGATCAATTTCCAACTCAGGAAAGATCTGATTATGCAGCCACGTTGCTGTTTTGAATGAATAAGCATTAATATCAGCAACTTGCTTCAACATCCTGGTAGAGAACTGCTCAAACTGAGAATTCCATGAGCTTTGAAGAGCAGAGACTGAGCTTTCAACCAAATCTGTCATTTGAGCTACTATATTTTCCTCCCCCTTTCTGACTTCTACAGATATGGTTTGGAGAGTATCATCTTTAAACTTGCCCACTTCATCAACAACTTTGAAAGTGTTGGCTTCAGCATCATTCAGCATAGTTTGTTGAAGTTGGGTTATGATTACAGTCTGCTTCAGCACAGTGCCTACACCGGCAGTTGCATGATCCACTGACTTGCTTCCATGGCACATCAAATCTGAAAGATGTTCATAATTTGTCTTGATTTTGGCTAGCTCCCGACCAAGCTCACTTTCCACTGAAGCAATCCTCCTGTGGACAGTCGTCAAGGAGTGTTCAAACTGTTCACTTTGCCTTTTTAGCATAGCCTCTATTTGTCCCAGAAGGGAACCTGCATCATGTACTGGAGGAGAAGAGTGAAAGGATGGTAGAGGAGCAGTAGGAGCAGCAATATGAATATCTACTGGAGCTTCTTCATCATCAGGAATGTCTTCAATTTCACAAGAAGGTGCTACCTTACCGTCTTCACAACCTAGCTCATCCGGAGCATGCTTGGTTGTATCAATCTCTGACTCCCCCTCAACATGTACTGGGGAAGGTGTTGAAACATGTACTGAATCAACATCATCATCTTGATTGAAAGCAAAATCAGCACCAGACCCTGCCTGCTGGCCACTGGGACTGTGCACATCAGAGGGTTCTTTTTGAATAACCATGAGAACAGCTGCCACTGCCTCATTTGCCAAGGAGGCTTCTTCTTCAGTAACTGAAGGAGGAGGAGGAGATGGAGGTGGTGGAACTGAAACTGTAATGGGAGTTTGAGATGGTGAAGGAATATTATCGGATGGAACTGATGGAACTTCTGGTTCTGCTGGAACTGATGGAGGAATGGGAACTTCTGGAGTTGAGGAGGGCTGACCTTTGGTCTTTGAACGGATTGGCAGCTTAGCTCTGCCTGAGGCTTTAGGTCTAATCTGAGGAGGAAGGGGAAATGAGGGTACTATAGGTACCTGGCCTTCAGAGGGAACACCAGCTTCTGCAGACTACTGAGGCTCCCCCTCAGAAACTGCACTAGCCACTCCCGGCTTCTGGATCTGAATGTCCCATCTCTGCATGGTGACGACATCGATCTTCTTGAGGTGATGAATAACTGCACCTTTGGACATGTCAAAAATGGCAGAATTGAACTGATTCAGAAACAGAGTGATGATCCTTGCAAACTTTGGAGAGCTGATTGAGGCCTTGATGTTGGAGAACAAGATTGAGGCCCAATCTCTCTTCTTCCCAGTGACTATTCCAACCATCAGAAGAAAGGTCTCTTCAGATACATGCCCCTGTGTGCCTTGCTTGCAAAAGAGAACTTTTAGAATTATATCCACCAAGAGCTTGCCTGCATCATTCATCTTGCTCCTTTTAACAGCAGAAAAGTCTGAGTCCAGACCACAGTATCGAGCTGTTCTCAACCAATCACTGTCACTTAACTCTTCTTCAAAATCAACTTTAGTGAGGTGCAAATGTTTCACAAGGGTCTTGGGAGACATCTTGATTTTGATCCCTTTTACGAAAGAGACCAACATCCTTCCGTCCTTGATAGCCTTTGCATTGGTGAAGAATTCTTCAACCTCATCAAACAGAATACGGCAAGGATGCTCAAGAACAAATTCCAAACCGGCGGCATCAAGCATACAGAAGAGATTCTGGAAGTCCTCGGATAAGTCGGCAATACCCGAGCGAACAACCTCATTGCCAACTCCGATCTTGGGATTTGAGGAGGGAGCCATCGAAGGATTTGAGAGGAGGAGAAGAACAGGGGAGACGATCCACTTCCGAGAACCACGACGTCGACCAGTCGCCGCTCGAGAGGAAGTCGAAGGGTCGAGGTCTCGGGGTCGAAGGTTTAGTGAACACTAAGTTTCCGATAGGATGTATATATATATATGACCTTGATTTGACATTTTAGGTGACACTTAAAAAAAAATAGGGGAAACGGCACATACCTGAGTTCCGGAACAATTTTAAAACAGACCTATGTCTCGAGACATCGGCTATGTCTCGAGAACTCTGGAAGCTCTGCGCGGTTTGACTTGTCCTGATGTCTCGAGAGATAGATTAAGTCTCGAGACATTACCATTTCCCGAGTTCTGACTATGTCTCGAGAGACTTGTCATGTCTCGAAAACTCCCAGAAGTCCTTTAGATTTGTTTCGAGATCTTGAAGTGACAGAGTTGTCGAGAGACCTTGTAGTTCTCGAGACAATCTATAGTTCTCGAGACATCAACTTGAAATTGTCCAGGAACAGGTTTTGAGTCTTGAAATCTCCAAGTCTTCATGATTTGCTTGAATGGACATTACTCCATGTTGAGCATTCCAAGTTCCGTCTTGAAGAAAGAGAACTTAGTCTCATCCAGCGGCTTCGTGAAGATATCTGCAACTTGCTTATCCGTGGGGACATATCTCAGACTTATGTCACCTTTCTCCACATGCTCCCGGATAAAGTGATATCGAAGCTCTATGTGCTTTGTCCGACTGTGAGAGACTGGATTGTTTGCGATAGCAATTGCACTGGAAGAGTCGCAAAACATGGGAATATCTTTGATCTTCATGTTGTAGTCTTGAAGTTGATTCCTTATCCATAGAAGTTGTGCGCAACAACTGCCAGCAGAAATGTATTCCGACTCGGCGGTTGAAATTGCGACACAATTCTGCTTCTTGCTACTCCAGGAAATAAGTCTCCTTCCTAGGAATTGACATGTCCCAGAAGTGCTTTTCCTGTCGTCTTTGCTACCTGCACAATCTGCATCTGAAAAACCAATTAGTTCGCTATCATTACTTCTTGGGTACCATAAGCCAAGATTTGGTGTGCCTTTAAGGTATCTCAAAATCCGCTTCGCAGCAGTATAGTGGGATTCCTTAGAGTTCACCTGATATCTAGCGCATACACATGTAGAGAACATTATATCAGGTCTACTGGCAGTAAGATAGAGCAAAGAGCCAATTATGCTTCTGTACTTGGTTTCATCAAAAGGTTTCCCTTTTTCATCCTTGTCCAGAGACATAGCTGAGCTCATTGGAGTCCTCATAGAGGTTGCACTCTCCATTCCAAATTTCTTAATCAACTCTTTAGTGAACTTTGTCTGAGAGATGAAGGTTCCATCTTCTGACTGCTTCACTTGAAGTCCTAAGAAATATTTCAGCTCACCCATACTGCTCATTTCAAATTTCCCTTGCATAAGTTTAGAAAACTTTTTGCAAAGGTTATTATCCGTAGAGCCAAATATGATGTCATCGACATAGATTTGCACTAGCAAAATCTTGCATTTTACTTCCCTAAGAAATAATGTTTTATCTATCTTTCCTCTTGTGAACTTGTTCTCAAGAAGAAAGTTAGACAGCATCTCGTACCAAGCTCGAGGAGCTTGTTTCAAACCATATAAAGCTTTTTGTAATAAATAAACATGATTGGGATGATCAGGATCAACAAAACCTGGGGGTTGTTCAACGTATACTTCCTCTTTGATGTCTCTGTTTAGGAAAGCGGACTTGACATCCATCTGATATACGGTGAAACCCTTGAAAGCAGCATAAGCAAGGAAGAGTCTGATCGCTTCGAGCCTTGCTACTGGAGCGTACGTCTGATCGAAGTCGATACCTTCCTCTTGTCTGTATCCCTTAGCTACAAGTCTGGCTTTGTTCTTTATAATTGTTCCTTCTTCATCCAGCTTGTTTCTGTACACCCACTTTGTTCCAATGACATTCTTGTCTTTGGGTTTTGGAACAAGTGTCCAAACCTTGCAGCGTTTGAACTGGTTTAATTCTTCTTCCATAGCGATTATCCAAGATGGATCTTCATTTGCCTCTTGAAATTTCTTTGGTTCAACCTGCGAAAGAAAACTTAGGTGCATATTTTCGTTAATGGTACCTCGTCTTGTTCTTATTCCTTCATGAGGATCTCCTATGATCTGATCAACTGGATGATCCCTCAAGTGTCGTAGCCCGAGGTTCCTTGCATGATTTTGACCAATAGGAGTTTCTTCTACAGTTAGAGTATCTTCCTCCACTTGGATTGGCTCTTCATCAGGATTATCTTCTTCATAGGTAGTTGTTGGGGGAATCTTGATGAACTGTTGAGAACTTCCTTCAACTGGCTGATCCAAGCTTAAATCCTGTAGCTTTGAACCTGTGTCTACAGAAGAAATGCTGGAAGAGCTGCCTTGTAGCATGCTCGTCTCATCAAATACAACGTTAATAGATTCTTCTACCACCCGGGTTTTCTTATTAAAAACTCTATATGCCCTACTATGGCTACTATAGCCTACAAAAATACCTTCAAAGCTCTTTTCACTGAACTTAGTTTTGTAATGCTTTCCATTGTTTAGTACAAAGCATTTACTACCAAAGATTCTAAAATAAGAGATGATTGGTTTCTTGTCCTTTAGAAGTTCATAAGGAGTTTTTTCATGGTTTTTGTTTATGAGTGCTCTGTTTTGCACATGGCATGCAGTGTTGACAGCTTCAGCCCAAAAGTGTTCAGGTAGTGAAGAGTCACTCAACATGGTTCTGCAAGCCTCAATGAGTGTTCTATTCTTTCTCTCAGCTACTCCATTTTGTTGTGGAGTTCGAAGAGAGGAGAACTCATGAAAGATACCGAGGCTTTCACAGAATTCTGTCATGGCTCCAGATTCAAATTCTGTACCATGGTCACTTCTGATTTTGACCACCGAATAGTTAAATTCATTCTGGACTTGCCTGACAAAACTAGTGAAAGTGTCAAAGGTATCTGACTTGTGTTTCAGAAAGAATACCCAGGCAAAACGAGAGTAATCATCTACAATAACTAATGTGTAAGATTTTCCTCCTAAACTCCTAATTTGCAAAGGACCAAACAAATCCATGTGGAGCAGGTATAAACACCTGGTGGAATCTTTGCCAATAATGCTCTTGAAGGTAGCTCTTGTTTGCTTGCCTTTTACACAAGCATGACAAGGTCTATCTTTAATGCACTTAACATCAGGAGCATCGCGCACCAAGTTTTGTGAAAACAATTTATTTATAGTTTTGAGATTTATATGTGCTAATCTCTTATGCCATTGGTCGACAAGAGATGCACTATCTTTAGCTAAAAGACATACGGGTGTAGAAGATGATATGCAAAGAAAATTTAAACAAAATATATTTCTACAGCGAATGCCTGATAAAATCGTTTCATTATTTTCAGCTGACTTTATCAAACATTTATCTTTATGAAAATCAACAATGTATCCTTTATCACAAAGTTGACTTATGCTTATCAGATTATGTTGTAATCCTTCCACATAAGCTACATCGGAAAACGATACATTACCGTTAGAAATCATACCATAGCCTTTAGTTATTCCTCTGTCTGAACTGCCAAAAATAACTTTTGGACCGTTCGCAACTGGAATGTAGTTTTGCAAAAGGCTTCTTGTCCCGGTCATATGCCGAGAGCATCCACTGTCCAAATACCAGATAGGATTTTTGTTGGCCTTTGGACATACCTGCAAAAACAGATCATTTTGCCTTAGGAGCCCAAACATATTTGGGTCCTTGGTACCTTGTCAGTTGAGCACCACGATAAATGTTAACATTGCGAGTGGTCGGTCTTGCAACGTTCACTTGTGGTCTCCTAGTATACGTTGTATTAAACCAACAATCAACGGCAAAGTGACCAATCCTGCCGCAGCACCAACAGTTGAATCTCTTGAGCGTTAGCTCTTGCAGGAGCAGCCCTTCTAGATGAGGATGCCTCATGAGGGCAGCACACACAAGGTGGTACTATCTTCTTTGGCTTTGGTGCAACAGCCTTCACTTTTGATGCTTCCTTAGCACTCGGGCCATGAACAAATGGACCGTACCCTTTCCGATTAATCTCTTGATAGGGTGCTTGAAAAGCACTATCACCAAAGTTTCGGGGAGGAGCCCATTCCTTATGACCATTCACAGGTGAAAAAGGAATTGGTCGTGTGAAATGACCATAGGAACTCTCCATATCATAAGCATTCGTAGGGAATATGACTCTCTTGAATGCTACAGGCTCTTGATGAGTTTTCCCTTTTTCTTTGGCGGTAGCTTTCTTAGCAACCAAACCATTTTTCTTAGCAATTGTATTTTTTGAAGAATTGCTAGTACTAGCTTCATGCCCTATACCGCTCCCTTTTGCCTTAGTGGTAAAAGTACCAATAATTGGCAGAACAGTTTTAGGTTGAGAGAATGCTTCAACCAGCTTCTTCTCAGCCGCAAGCTGTTCCTCCAATACATTTATCGAATGATCTCTCAGGGCAAGAGTCTCTTCTGAGCTTTTGATCTTGTCTTTCAAGGATTGGACTTCCTCTTTGAGAGAAGAAAGTTCTTCAACTTCTTTTCTCAAGTTAGATTCCATCTCCTTGAGAGCCATGATCTCCTTACCCTGAGTTTTGACAACCTTTCGGCACTTGTCAAAACTTTGGAGCATTTTGGTATATTGAGACATGAGCTCAGATTCATCGTCTAAGGAGTTATCCTGTTGTTCAGCCGAAGCATAATCAGAATCAGATAGAATAGTGTGATCATTTACCTTTCCGGTGAATGGGGGTGCTTCTTCATCATCAGACATAGCCATTAGACCGAAGTAAGCTTCTTCTTCATCACTTGACTCATCGGAGTCACTGTCGCTCAGAGTTTTGGCTTTCTTAGCGACAAAGCTTCTATCTGATTTCTTCTTTCCATGAGTGGATTTCTTGTCTTCTTTTCTTCCACCTTCTTTCTTTTTGTAGGGACACTCAGCAATCATGTGCCCTGGCTTATTACAACAGTAGCAAATAATGTCAGAAGAAATATGTTTGTTCTGTTTGGATTTATACCTTCCATTATTGCTTGAGCCCTTCCTGTGATAGTCGCCATCACGACGAGAATGTTTATGATCCGAGGAAGACGGCTTGTTGTTCATGTGCCTTCGTTTGTTCAGCAGTTTCTTAAATTGTCGGGAAATTAAAGAGAACTCCCCATCAGACAGTTCGGAACAGGAGGAACTGGCTTCCGATTCTTCTTCAATATCAGATTCCTTTTCTCTGATCGGTATCACTGCTTTGCTCTTCTTTGAGTTCTCTGCCTTCAAAGCTAAGGTTCTTTCTTTGCTTGAGGCTCGATTTACATCCTCTTCAGACTTTCGGATGTTCATTTGTAATTCATGAGACAACAGCTTCCCGAACAGATTTTGAGGTTCTAGACTTGGCAGTTTCCAAACTCTCTTATGGCAACAATTTTGCTATCCCAGTCTTTCGTTAGGGAACGCAAGAATTTGTCATTTAGTTCACCGTTTGTGAACTCCCTGTCGTAGTTCCTCAAACCATTGACTATCTTGAAGAATCTTTCGTACGCATCAGCAATGCACTCCTTCTTATTCTGCTTGAACGCCTCGTACTCTTGATTAAGTAGAGACCGTCTATCTTCTCTTACCTCGTCAGTACCTTCCATTAGAACAATTAAGGATGTCCACATCTCTTTGGCTGATTTGCAGTGGATTAAGTTTTGCAACATGGAATCGTCCACTGCACTAGCAATTATGTTCTTAGCCTTCTTGTCAAGAGCGACAAGAGCTATCTCATCCTTATTCAAATCCATCATTTTCTTAGGTATCTGAACAGTAGGATTTGTTGACGAAGCAGTCATAGGCACATGCGGACCTTCTTCCACGACTTGGAAGATTCTGGGATCTGCAGCTTCCATATAAAAACGGACTCTTTCCTTCCACATAGGAAAGTTGGCCTTGGTGCAGATGGGCAATTTCAGAGAGGATTCCTTGACTCTATCCATGGCTTGCTAGCAACTAGAAGAATGGATCCTGTTCAAGGTGTTAACCTGGCAACGAACAGCGACCCTCTGATACCAATTGAAGTATCTAGTTGCCTACCTAAATCACCTAGAGGGGGGTGAATAGGTGATCTCTTCGTCTTTTGCGGAATTAAAATATTAAACGTAAAGCACAGCACAGAAAAGAAATTACAGCCACAGATAACACAGGAATTTATAGTGGTTCCCCGTACTTGGGTACTCCACTGCCGGCCTCGCCAATCTAGCACCACAGCTAGACTTGACTACTTTCTGAAACTCGGATCAAGAATGATCCTACTGTCTCGGAGTCAAAACTCCTACAAACTCAGAGAAAACTTCTCTTACAACTCGGAGAAAACAACTCCTACACCTCGGAGAACAACCTCTCCTACAACTCAGAGAACAACTCCTACAACTCGGAGAACAATCTCTCCTACAAAGATGATAAAAGTTTTGAACAAAACAATACCAGATCTGAAAGATAGAGGTGTATGCTTCCTTCTTCTTGAATGGCTTTAGAGAACAGTGAGGAAGAACTAAGATCCTTCAAATCTGACCTTTGCAATCCGAAACGATCCAATAGAGGTTGTAGAATCAGACCTTGGATCATTCGAATCTTCCCTGAATGAAATCGACAAATCCTATGAGAAGATCAATCTCCAAACGTAGGCGACAGCGAGGCGGCGCTTTTCTCGTTCTTCTAGATCGGGAAAGAGACTTAGGGCAAATCATTTTCTTCTTACCCTTAATCAAAGGGGTTATAAATCATTTTCTTCTTACCCTTCTTCTTAATTATTGTTCAAATTGTATAAATTTTTTCAAAGTTTTTGTACTTAGTAGATGATCATGAATAGCTAACCAACATAATCTTTTCTAATTTTACATGGAAGAGGTACTACATTTTCATTAAATCAACTCGAGATTTGATTAGATTAATATAAATTTCATAGAAAACACATTATCAAAGTTTTTATAAAAACCTAGTTATTTATGTGTGTGCACAAACATAGCCTATCAAACTATGGAGAGAATACTTTTTCTTGAGACAACAAGGCTAGAAAGCAATAAAACAATTGAAAATTTTAAAACATAACAAAGTTTTTTTTCCTATTGTAACAGAAGTAGTGGAGAGTAAAAAAAATAGGCTTCATTAATATATTCCACTTATAATAAAACATCAAGGGTAAATTTCTTAAAACTGAATTAAAGCATTTTAATCTCCCCCCCCCCCCCCCCCCCACACAGACTTAAAATATACAATGTCCTCATTATAAATGGGGGAAATCAAATTAGTGGTTTTATATAATATTTGTTTGAAAAGAAAATTTAATGTTTATATTTAAGGTGTGCAAAACTAAAATTGAGACATGTAAATGTGAACAAGGTTGTTAAATATAAATATAGAAATACATAACAATCTTCATAGATGGCTAAGGAAATATAAAACTAGATGCCATAATGGAAGAGAGATCGGACAGGCGGAGCACGAGGACGTGATGATCCTGAGTTAGACGGATACACAGCTTTTGTAACATCCCTAGTCTGCAAATAGAATATAACATTGGTCCGACCGGAACCCTGCGACATATAATATCCACAAAGCCTAAAATGTTAATAATTGATACAAGAAAATATACTAAAGCATCTCAGAGTTAACATAATCGGAAGCTAAACAAAAGCCCAAAACAAAGGGGCCCGAATGCCCACAGCAAATAGGAATACAGTACTAAAATGACGTGACCTTAAGGTCTTACATGACTTTCAAAAAGAAATACAAACATACTAAGAGGGAGCTTAAAACAGGGGAGAGAAGGGTATTCAGCTCCTCAACAACACATGGGTTGCGACCCACTATGCTCTGCTACGCGCTACGCCACCTGAAACTATGAACAAATGGGCGACAAACAAAAGTCAGCATGGTGATGACCAACACAACATAATGACCCCTCACAGGCCATCCTAGCAAACTTCGGGGCGAGTACATCGCTCTCCTACAAGTATGTACGAAAACCAAAGCATAAAGACAAAGAACAATGGGGCACACAAAGAGGTCCCCAAAGCATACCATCGCGCACATGTCACTGACTCCCAAAGTTATATGACCTAAACTCTGGAGACATTCTAATTCGAGTACCCATGACGAGAGGCATGTGATCGCCTTTCGCACTCAAACACAACAATAGAAGGAATATAATTAACATCTATCCAAGGGAGCGCAAAAGAGAGGAACAATGTCCATAGCTATCGAAAAGAAATGTGACAGGGTAGAAAATAGTCCACAACTATCCAAATAAGTGTGACAGGGAGGAGGAAACATTTCGCAACTGTCCAAATGAGATCGACAGTGAGTATAACATTACTCTTGGTCCCGAAACGTTGTGACTGGAGGAACGATCTCATGCCAGGTCTAACAATGATAAACTTTCAACATAGAATAAAGAGGCTCTAAAATATACCGACGATGTGAAAAGACTAATAGGTCTATGAACACAGCTACAACATGATGGGGAATCCACCCGTCCTACGAAAACCCACAAGAATGTCATTTAACCATGCCCAACACATGCACATTTAGGAACAAGGGAATTCACAAATAAATCCCATGAATTCTTGCAATCACTACGACGTATAACATGGGACATTCTTGTTCGAGTACCTAGGGCTAATCACAATGCACATCAATGAAACATCATCGATCCAGGCTCATCTCCACAGGTAGGCTTCACACAACATGCCTAAATCCAAACTCATGTGTCCAATCACTTATGCATATTTATGTCGGGGATGAACACAATCGAACCAGAGGTTTGCAATGAACTGAGCGAAACACACACCGCGTCTAATTGGAGGCGTGTGGCCCTCTTAAGCAAGATAAAAGCAGAAAACTACACTGGGGTCGTAATCCCATGCCCTAGCGGCGTCCCCGCTCTCCACCGTGTAGAGGGAGAGGAACTCTACATGCATCTCACACCAACATACGCCGGGGTCACAATCCCATAGCCTGGCGGTGTCCCCATCCTCGACCGAAATGGTGTGAGTGGACTCTTATTGCACGGAGCACATTACAAGCATGAAAGTACAGTAAAATATGGTCTTAAGACCGGGGAAAGGAATCATTACCCTTGTAGAGCATTGCAGAGGCATCGAGAAGGTCATAACGGATGCCCTCTTTCAAATCTGATTTCCCACAATGAATCAAGATCTGATTCAGATTCTATTACTGTGATTCTTTCCCAACGTTCTCCTCCACCAGGCTAGCAAGAAAAACTATGGCAGTGGAATCTCTATCCCCACTTGGTCGGCCACTAAAATTAGAAAAGGGGAGGCTCTAAGGCTCGCCAAAGAAAGGAGTCGGTCGGATCTTGAATTTGGAGGAAGGCTCGACACACACTGCAAGGATGACATAGGTCTTCTTCCTCCTTTCTCTTGGCCGACAACGACAAGGGCGACCTCTTCCTGTCATCGATGAACTCCAAAAGGAATCAGGAGAGGGAGGAGTGGGGCGTCCTCTTCCTCCTTCTAGTTGGCGCAAGGAATAGGGAAGGGATCGAGAGATAGATTGATAGATAGATAGAGAGAGAGAGAGAGAGAGAAATGTGAGAGATCGGGAGAGGGGGAACCTCGACGGCTCCTAGCGGCGGTTTCACACAAAAATGGGAGGGAAGGTGTACAACCCCGTGTTCGCTGAAGGGTAATATTGAGAATCAGGAATATGTGAGGCGAGTGAGGGCTCACCGCATCGTGACGAGCGGATTGCATATGTGGAGCTAGCCAGACTCACCACCTTGCGAGGAGTGAAGTGCGAGGGCAAGGATAGTGTATGCTCACCACTTTGTAGTGCACTTAGCAACAGCTGGGTGAGTGGGGCTCACCGCTCTACATAAGCGACTTAGGCTAGTCGGGGGGGGGGGGGGGGGGGGGGGAAGCACATTCTTCATCAAGCACTCACCCGCCCAGGATTTTGGATGCGCAGGCCATTAGGTGAATGAGGGGCGGAGCCCTACTCTCCTAGGAGGCCAGGGATCTAGCGAGTGGTACCTTCACAAGACACTCGCATAGTAAGATCTCGCGAACCTAGCTCACGGGAAGTCTGGGGAGTGGTTCCTTCACAGACTACTCTCCTAGTGGTGTTTAGAGGTGAATTTACCTAGATACCCTTTATGTGCTGCCAATAAACCTTCAGAATAGCAGAGTTTGGCTGTAAGCAGACTAGTTCGGGGTGCGTTTAGCAAAACCAAAAGGCAGGTTACACTATTTGTAAACCAATAGAGAAAAACTATATATAGACCCTGAAGGGCACCTTTGGAGGGACCCCAAGCTTTGGCTTCTTGCTCCTTAGGACATCTTGGTTAGCTCCTCAGGCTCTCCAAGGTGCCCAACTTTAACTTTAGCTTAGGAGGGGAAGCGCTCTATGATCTTCTGGGTGTGTGGTGGGACCTCCATGTTGTATCCAAGGGTCGGTGTTTAGTTCTAATTCATCAGTCAGGTTCTTCCGTGGGATCAGTAAGTGCTAGATTCCCCCTAATAGGGGGCCAAACTCCTCGTTGGGCTGAATCTCGGTTCCAACATTTTTGGTATAGTGAGCATGGTGTGCAACTATAAGAAAGTCCCAAGGAGGTAACATGGATGGGGAGGCTGAGAGAGATGCAGGATGTGGTGGTTCGCCACCATCTGGATAACCTGCGATGGTAGGGATCCTGACAGATTTTCAAAGGGAGGTGCTTGAGATGATCAACCTTGCCTTAATCGTGGCGTGAGGTGAGTTCGCAACCCTAGCGACCCAGGTCATCCCGCTGCCGGGGATATGAGAGAACGCCCTGGGGAAAAGGTGTTGAATTTTTTTGAAGTGGAGTGGAAGTGACCGGGCGGTCTGATTTTGGGTGACCGCAGAGACCGCGCGGTCTGTGTTGGCGATCTGCCAGTCTGGCTCTGCGGTCTGGTTCTGACGGTCTGCTGATTGACCGGTTTGTTCCTTGTTGTTCCGGTCTCGTCCCAGGTTGTTCTGCTTGGATTGTTTATCTCCTTTGCAGAAGACAGGGCGGTCTGTTTTCTTGAAACCGCTGTGACCGGGCGGTTTGTGCTTGGTGATCTGGCGACTTATTCGAAGTCGGCCAGATGGTTCTTAGTTTGCTCCTGGTGGTCTAAGGAAGGAGCGTTCTCGTGTTCGCGTGACTTGTGCGCGATCTTCCTGCTGTTCTGCGGTCTTGGACGGAAAGTTGTCCAAGTGGTCTGATCGCGCGGTCTGCCTTGTGAGACCGCTAGCGATCTGACGGGTGGTGACTGTGTTGGGAACAGTGCCCTGCAATGTTCCTGATTTGAAGAAGTGCTCAGCTCAATGATAAATGGAAGTTGTATTTAACATTCCATCTAGTTCATGCTTGCAGGAATCGACAACATGTCATGTACTCTAATTATTTTACTAAGTACTATATCGTCGAGAAATTAAAGTGATGTCGTCGACAAAGAATGCTTATCGTCGTAATGACAGATAGAGAAGCAGCCGCTGAGAAGCAAAGTGTTTGTCGACCGCTGAGACATGGCGAGATAGGCAAACGTAGAATGCTGTTCATCGAACGCAGAGAAGACACAGGACATCATCATGTGGAACACATGTCGTCGAGAGAACATATGATTACGACGACATAATGCAAAAAGAAGGCTCACGATGACACTGTCAGAGGAAGAAGATCGTCGTATATACAGGATTGCCAGGATATCCTGTATCGTCGAGAGAACATATGATTACGATGACATGAGGCAGAAGGAAGATCGCGACGACAAAGTCAGAGACAGTTTGCCATCGTAATGATGCAAATATCCTGAAGACAGAATTCAAATCTTGCGGATGTGATGCCAGCAATTAATGTCGCCGCCTGATTGTCTAATCAGTGCGAGCTCTTATGGAATGGGCGTCTGACATTAAAGGACAACAAATGTTACTGTTATGCGGCTTATCTGTACTTTAAAAGGGAATAGTATTGCCCTAAAATGAGAGAGGCTTGCAGTGCAAGAAAATGAAGTGAAAAAGAATTTCGCCGCTCTTCAACAGAACAGTATTCTTCAGCGGAAAAAGAAAGAGAACAAGATTCAAGAGTTCTCATAAGAATCAGTCATCTCCATTGACTGAGAAGTCGCCGTTCATCATCAGGCTAAAGAAGAAGATTGAAGAAGGAGATGAGCCATAAAGATCAAATCTAAAGCATCCTCTTCAACCGTAGGAAGCCAATCTTCATCAGGCCAAGTTGCCGATCACCATCCGGCAGAAGAAGCAGTTTTATTTACTGTAATTCCTTATAAGGCTTGCGGGCCAATTTGTTTAGCTTGAGGGCTGGAGAGTTGTGAGGCTTGAGGGCCAGGGCAGTGGACTTGCGGGTCCGACTTTGTCCAGCTTGAGGGCTGGAGAGCTGCGAGGCTTGAGGGCCAGGGCAGTGCGCTTGCGGGTGCGATCTGTCGAGCTTGCGGGCTTGGGGGAAGTAGGGGCTTGCAAGCCTAGGATGTTTGGACTTGCGGGTCTGTGTTGTAGGGCTTGAGGGCCTGAGTGTCGAGCTTGCAGGCTCAGGGGCAGTAGGGGCTTGAGGGCCTAGGCTGTTGGGACTTGAGGGTCCGTGTTGTAAGGCTTGAGGGTCTGAAGCTTTTGGCGGAGTTTGCCGAGTCCAGCACACTGCTGGGTAGGCGCAGAGGGAGAGAGGACTACTCAAGACACCCGGTCTTGAGGAACCTCTACAGATCACTGTGTGCTTTCTGTGGTTTGTTCTTTACTTCTTAAATCTATTAACCAGAAAGAAGAAAAACCTAAAGGGGGATTGTCATAAAAAGAAAAACCTATTCACCCCCCCTCTAGGTGATTAAGTAGACACCCCTTAAACAACAAGTGCTATCAAAGCGAAGTTGTTCAAAGAAAAGCTTAACAGCTTTAACAGATTTACCTTTGGGTGTCTAAGTATCATAGCCATGGAATCAAGAATAGCCATCTTCTCTAGAGAGAACTTTGCCATCTGGAAAGTCAGAGCAAGAATATTCATGGAGGCAATGGATCCAAGAATGTTTTCGATTGTTCAGAATGGTCCCTCCATGACAATGTTAAAAGATGAAATTCTTCTTTCCAGCTTGGACAAAGAAGCTAGAAGCATTCTAGCTGGTGCAGTAGATCTGGCAACTCATCAGAGCTGAGTTGTTGCTCATCAGCAAAGTACATGTGGGACTTCTTAGAAGTTCTCATGGAAGGGCCAGATGAAGATTTTGAAGAAGAGACCTCTCATGAAGAGGTATGCATCAGAACACCCCTGTCTCCTACAGACTGTGACTCTGAGGATGAAGAGGTTTATGGACTGATGGCTCTATCAGATGAATTAGATCATGATGAATTGCATCATGATCAGGTATGCACCACCCACACATCTTCACTACCTGCTTCATTTAAGAAAACCAAGAGTGCATCAGAAAATTTTTTTCTTCTGAAGATGATGCAGAAGACTGCTCATCATGCAACAATAGGAACCATGCTGATCTATTAGAACAGTTTGGTGATCTCTTGGAAGCTCTGAGGAAGAGCAAGAGGCTTGTTAGGAAAAAGCTAGGGAACTAGAATCACTCAAGCCTCATAAGGCTGAGTCTGATGGGGAACTGGGTATGTCCTACTGTAAGGACACCAATCCTCATGAGCTCAAGAGAGTCATAGACAAACTCTATGATGAGAGAAGCCAAAGGGAAGAACTTATCAAGAAACTTGAGAGTGATCTTCTTAAGGAAAGAAGCTTGGTAGCTCAATTCTCTAAGCCCAAAACTGTTCTGCCCATCATTGACACCTTCTCATCTTATAAAAATAGGAGGGGGTTAGGTTACAAGGAAGGGGCAACAGATGCTAGGAATACAGAAAGGGGCAAAGCTAAAGCTAAGCCTCACATCACCTTTCAGAAGGTGGTGCTTCCCTCGAACAGGTATGATCAGGACAGTGTCCATGATCACTGGATAAATGGTAGCTCCACTAGTCATGAAAATGCTCCTTACTATGGAAAGAGAAAGGGCATGGGGGTGAGCGCATTGAAGGCACCCCATGAGGAAATCCAAATGGCCCATCATGGACCATTTGTATTTGGTGTCCCAACTCCCACACTCAAGGATAAGGAAGCAACATCTTCCTAATCTCTTCCAGATAAAAAGCAGACTGGTAGCCCCAGTATAATCAAGTCTCACTTGATCATATCTGATGCAATCAACACCATGTCAGCTACACAGCTGACATCTGTTGCTGATAATCAGATAAAGCCAAGAAGGAACAATTATACTAGAGCAGCAAATCTGCTCTTGGCTGAGAGAGATAGGAAGAATGTTGCTGCCCTCTCTACTGAACAGACTTCAAAAATTGTTCAGAAAAGAAGGTACAACATTCATGAATGCTGGTGCTGTGGCAAAGTGGGACACTTTGCCATCGACTGTTGGCACAACCCTAGTGTGCTTAATGCAAAGGAGAGACCTCCTGGACCGACTGCGGTGAGTAGAGGGATTCCATATTATGCTAACGAGAACCTAGGACCCAAGTCACCTTGGGTTTCTAAGGGATATTAAAATCTATTTTGCAGGATAGTCCAATTAGCCAATAAACAAGGCTAATGGACAATAAGTGCTCCAGGCTCAACTCTGGACTAAGATAAACTCACCACACACTAAGGTGCACTAATCTAGGGGGAGCTGGAAGTAAAGATAAGTGGACATTCCTTCGAAGGGGAGCAACCAGCTCAAGGAGACTTAGAGGCCACGGTGAAGGTAACCATGTTAATGTTTATCACATAAACAAATCTTCATCTAATATTGTAAAGGTAATCTTTCAAAATGGTCTCAAAACCATATCGTCGGAATGGTCATTAGTATCGTCGAAAGATCTGCATTACGGCGATACCCAATCGTCAGCAGACTCTTAATTAGGTCTAAGATCAATCAGTACAGCTAAACTCAAGTTAGTCAAACATTTAACAATTGACACTTGAACTTCCAACTCGGACACTATAAATAAGGTCAAATGTCTTAAGAATAAAACGCTCTCTACATTAGCCCTAAAAAGCCGTTGTGTTCCTCACGACATCTAAGAGTGAACGAGTCGACTGAGCTGAAACCCTCTGGAATCAAAAATATGGCGCCAAAGAAGGAAGATCTTCTGTTTGAAGGATGTGAAGTGGTGAGGAATGGATTCTCAGAAGGCTCAGAAGAAATCCAGGTCACCATTAAGCTGCTCGAGACCATCGGCCTAGAATTCGCCCTGTCTGAGCCCACAGTAATCTTAAGAAGAGAAGTGCTGGATTTCTACTCAATTGCCAAGGGGGAGGAAGATGAAAAGATCACCCAGGAAGACCTTGACAAGGCTATGGCATGGTGCGGTCACTCCAGCAAGACCTATGGGTCTCTGGAAAGGAAGAGCTTCAATCAGCAAGGAAAGCTGATGGCGGACATAGTGGGAAAGGCCCTCCTCTGCAAGGTAGGGTCGCATAATAGAATATCCAAGCCCATGTTCGAAATAATGGCAAGGATAATTCTAAGTAAGAAGACCAATTGGGGTCATCTAATTTTTAAGAGAATCCGAGAAAGCTTTCAGGCCCTGAATCTTGGAAGATTTCTATCACTTTATCTTCTGCTTTCCTACTCTAAAAGCTTCAACAAAAAGTATGGAGTCAAAAAACATCACATGAAAAGAATGGACATCAAAATCCTTGCAAGATGGGAGAAAATTCTAACTAAGCCTCCCACGAAGACATAAACTGCGGAAGATGCAAAGAGGAAGGGAGAAAGCTCATCTGAAGAGAGTGAGTCAGGGAACAACTCTCCTCCATGTGACTCAGAGACAGCTACAGAAACACGGCAGGTCGCCCTCCTGACCTCTGATCTAAGTCAAGGATTCAGGATATCTGCAGGCACAAATCCAAGAGGTGCTAAAACTGAGGGGGAGAAAAACAACAAGATCCCTGCTCAAGTAGAAATAGTTATCAAAAAGATCATAGGGACTGAGGATGCTGAACATTCTGAGTCTGCAATGCCTAGTTGTGATCAGCAAGGCCCTGAAAAGGAGAGTAAGCCAAGCCACTCACCAACAGGAAAATCTCTATCTCCAATAATGGAAGGGGATGAAGAAGAGGATCAAGAGGAATCATCTACAGAGAACAGACAAGAAGAGCCCTCCCTTCTATCTCAAATGAAGGTGCTCCTGGAAGAGCAAAGGATAAAACTGGAAACACATGTCACCTATGCCATCAATGATCTAAGAAAGGAACTGTATGCTGAAACAACAAACCTAAGAAATGATGTGAAAAGCTTACAAGATTACAATACCCGCTCTCACAAAGCTCTAACTAACCTAGGGATAAATCAGTCATCGATTATAGGCAGCATAGAAAAGGCATATGTTGCATCAACCAAGAAGATGGATGAACACAAAACTGATCTTCAAGGAAGTCTAGATCACCACAATAATGAGCTTGACAGCCATTTGCTTGAGACCAAGAATCACTTGGAAGCTGGAATTCACATGCTCAAAAACAAAATACTAGCCTCCGAAGAGAACCTCCAAAAAGGGATATCTGAAGAAATCATAAAGGGGGAGAAATCAATGATAAAGGCCAGCTATGATAGTGCCATCTGGACCTCGAACACGATCAAGGAAGCAATGAACCTTCCTTCCCTGTGTTATGACGAGCCTACCGTAGGTCCCTGTACAGATATGGAGAAAGAATCAATTGAGACTGAAGAAATTAGAAAGAGAATGTACAAGGAAGAGTTGGAGAAAAAGGAGCAGGAAGTCGGTACCAAGAAAGCAAAGAGAGCTGCTGATACCAATGCACCAGATATATAAATGGTTAAATATAGAAATGTCGAAACTCTTCTGAACATTCTGAATATTTGTCAAAAATTCTGTGTTTACTTAATTTTGCTGAAATGACATTATAACGTGCTTGTCTGCTTAAATGTTAATATCTGTTATGAGATGGCATTTATCATTGAGTGGGTTATGACTTTTCAAATAGGGGGAGATTGTTGGGAACAGTGCCCTGCAATGTTCCTAATTTGAAGAAGTGCTCAGCTCAATGATAAATGCAAGTTGTATTTAACGTTCCATCTAGTTCATGCTTGCAGGAATCGACAAAATGTCATGTACTCTAGTTATTTTACTAAGTACTATATTGTCGAGAAATTAAAGTGATGTCATCGACAAAGAATGCTTATCGTCGTAATGACGGATAGAGCAGCAGCCGCTGAGAAGCAAAGTGTTCGTAGACCGCTGAGATATGGCGAGATCGGCAAACACAGAATGCTGTTTGTCGAACGCAGAGAAGATACAGGACATCATCATGTGGAACACATGTCGTCGAGAGAACATATGATTACGATGACATAATGCAAGAAGAAGGCTCTTGATGACACTGTCAGAGGAAGAAGATCGTCGTATATACAGGATCGCCAGGTGATGAGTCCTCATCATATACACATATATGGACTCATCTGGGCCGTTATTTAGCCAATATCACGCACTTTAGCCTTATTATAGCTTATATTTGATAACCATGCTAGGTGCACATTTACGCCCATTTTGGTGTGTTTTTCGTGTTTATTATCTTTAGTAGTATTCATGTGCTTGTTAAGTGCCACTTTCAGTGGCTAGATCTGTGTTTGTGCTGGAATAGGAGGCGTGCAAGTGTTTCCGGTGCAATTCTGCACAGGAACACTGCGCACGATCACTGGTTCTATTGCGCATGACCACTGTTCGTGCGCCACTGATCGTGTGCACTTAACGCCTTTTTCACGAGTTCTGTTTGGTGCAGTGCGCACGACCACCAATGCCAGTGCGCACGACCACCGGTCGTGCGCCACTGCTCGTGCGCATTGACCATTAAATTTCTGAGTTCTGTTTCATCTATTGCGCACGACCACTAACGCTAGTGCGCACGACCACCGGTCGTGCGCCACTGGTCGTGCGAACATTTTATTTTATAATTTCTGTCTTTGCAGGTTCCGTCCAGGCAGAGCGCACGATCACAGGATTCTAGTGCGCACGACCACTGGTCGTGCGCCAATGACCGTGCGCACTGTTTAATTCCAGCGCTTATAAATAGCCCTGCTCGCGATTTTAGGTCGATCCCCCGCTTTCTTCCGCCGTTTTCCGCCTGGTTTGGTCCGACTTCGCCCCTCCATCGTCACCCACCTTAGGGAGGATCTCCGGGCTTGTTCTTCACGCCAATCTTGAGCCGGAGTTTCCTCTCGGCCTCCTCCTTCATCCAAGAGCTCCAAAGGAAGACCTAGCCGCTATCTCCATCGAGCAAGAGGAAGTTGGCAACCTCCACCGGATCGTGACACGAAGAAGACGGGTCCATTGGAGAGTCGTGACAGCTCTCTCTACCCCGGACGTAGTTGTGGACCGAGCTTGGACGCGGATTGACAACCCGGCGATTCCAACCGTGAATCTTCAACGAGCCTTCGGATTCGGTCGATTTCTTGCCTTGTTCTCCTTTTATTGATGTATTTGCAACTAGATCTAACATTATGATGAAGTGTATTTTGATTAAATAGCATTTTTACTTGATTATGTCTATGTGATTGAGTATTTTTGTTTATATTATTGAGGTGCGCCTTGTGGTGTGGTTTGTTGGTTGTCCGGTGCCGCACTAGCAATTGCTAGTGGCGTGCTTGGTGAAGAGGTGCTTGCGACCCTCAATCCGTAAGCCTACTCGCCCATCCGCCTACCGAAGTGTGGCATCGCGGCCCGTATTCCATTCGCCTAACGAAGCAGTGCGCTCAAGGCCTGCATAGTTCGACTCCGTTAGCCTACTCGTCCATCCGCCCTTTCGACGCAGCGCGCTCAAGGCCTGCCTAGTCTCCATCCCGCCAAGCGAAGCTTTGCATAGCGGCATTGCATAGGAGTAGTTGATAGCTTTTATTTTGTTTTCCAAAAGCCAACCCAACTCCTCCGCATTCCATCCATGTTAAGGACTTCAATCTCAAGTCCTTCCTCGAAACCTAACTCCACCTTACTGTGTTCCTCAAGAGACCGACACTCGGGGATTTTCCCCATTATTATTACTTGCGCGACCGGTGCACTTGCCGAATCATCGCATCAAGTTTTTGGCGCCGTTGCCGGGGAACACAGACGTGTGAGTTTTCTGGAGAGGGAGAGTCTGAGAGAGAAGCCCTTCCATTTGTAAATTGCATCTCTTATTTTATTTCTGTTCTTTTTATTCCTTTTTCTTGTTTTATATCAGGTTGCTTTAGTAATTTCTATTTGGTTTAGTATTTGCACAATAGCATTTTTATTTTGAATCGTTTTATCTTCGCACTATGTGGGCACATCTCAATTTCCGTTGCCGTTGGTGTGGAGCTACCTCCCACTCTAGTGATGAATGCCCTACGGAGAATAGTAGGCATAATTCTTATAGCCCAGCATATGGAGCACCGACTTCGTCTGGTACTCCATATGGTGCGCGTAAGTCTTATGGCTACTCTGCTGAGCCTTTACCGTCATACTTCTTTTCGGCTTCAGCCCCCGCTGTGCCAAAGAAGCCCGCAAGGCAGTGCCAGTTTTGTCGGAGCACTGATCACGCCCTGAAGGATTGTGCTGCTTTTCATCGCCAATTGGATGAGGATGACGAGCCGGATATCCGGATCGTCCCGAATCCTAACTCTGGCGGCACACCTTCAGCATCTGGTTTTGTGTCCTTGCCACCTTCACAAAAAAACTTGATGCGATGATTCGGCAAGTGCACCGGTCGCGCAAGTAATAATAATGGGGAAAATCCCCGAGTGTCGGTCTCTTGAGGAACACAGTAAGGTGGAGTTAGGTTTCGAGGAAGGACTTGAGATTGAAGTCCTTAACGTGGATGGAATGCGGAGGAGTTGGGTTGGCTTTTGGAAAACAAAATAAAAGCTATCAACTACTCCTATGCAATGCCGCTATGCAAAGCTTCGCTTGGCGGGATGGAGACTAGGCAGGCCTTGAGCGCGCTGCGTCGAAAGGGCGGATGGACGAGTAGGCTAACGGAGTCGAACTATGCAGGCCTTGAGCGCGCTGCTTCATTAGGCGAATGGAATACGGGCCGCGATGCCACGCTTCGGTAGGCGGATGGGCGAGTAGGCTTACGGATTGAGGGTCGCAAGCACCTCTTCACCAAGCACGCCACTAGCAATTGCTAGTGCGGCACCGGACAACCAACAAACCACACCACAAGGCGCACCTCAATAATATAAACAAAAATACTCAATCACATAGACATAATCAAGTAAAAATGCTATTTAATCAAAATACACTTCATCATAATGTTAGATCTAGTTGCAAATACATCAATAAAAGGAGAACAAGGCAAGAAATCGACCGAATCCGAAGGCTCGTTGAAGATTCACGGTTGGAATCGCCGGGTTGTCAATCCGCGTCCAAGCTCGGTCCACAACTACGTCCGGGGTAGAGAGAGCTGTCACGACTCTCCAATGGACCCGTCTTCTTCGTGTCACGATCCGGTGGAGGTTGCCAACTTCCTCTTGCTCGATGGAGATAGCGGCTAGGTCTTCCTTTGGAGCTCTTGGATGAAGGAGGAGGCCGAGAGGAAACTCCGGCTCAAGATTGGCGTGAAGAACAAGCCCGGAGATCCTCCCTAAGGTGGGTGACGATGGAGGGGCGAAGTCGGACCAAACCAGGCGGAAAACGGCGGAAGAAAGCGGGGGATCGACCTAAAATCGCGAGCAGGGCTATTTATAAGCGCTGGAATTAAACAGTGCGCACGGTCATTGGCGCACGACCAGTGGTCGTGCGCACTAGAATCCTGTGATCGTGCGCTCTGCCTGGACGGAACCTGCAAAGACAGAAATTATAAAATAAAATGTTCGCACGACCAGTGGCGCACGACCGGTGGTCGTGCGCACTAGCGTTAGTGGTCGTGCGCAATAGATGAAACAGAACTCAGAAATTTAATGGTCAATGCGCACGAGCAGTGGCGCACGACCGGTGGTCGTGCGCACTGGCATTGGTGGTCGTGCGCACTGCACCAAACAGAACTCGTGAAAAAGGCGTTAAGTGCACACGATCAGTGGCGCACGAACAGTGGTCGTGCGCAATAGAACCAGTGATCGTGCGCAGTGTTCCTGTGCAGAATTGCACCGGAAACACTTGCACGCCTCCTATTCCAGCACAAACACAGATCTAGCCACTGAAAGTGGCACTTAACAAGCACATGAATACTACTAAAGATAATAAACACGAAAAACACACCAAAATGGGCGTAAATGTGCACCTAGCATGGTTATCAAATATAAGCTATAATAAGGCTAAAGTGCGTGATATTGGCTAAATAACGGCCCAGATGAGTCCATATATGTGTATATGATGAGGACTCATCACACCCCCAGACTTAACTGTTTGCGCGTCCCGAGCAAACAAATTCTACGCGAACGGGGAAAGAAAAGTAGATATCTTAAAACTACAGTACAGAGTACCATGCGAAGTCGCATGCTCACGTGCATAAGAAGAATAGTAGAAAAGACGTCTAATTATAAAAAACAGTTTATATATTTCGAAAAGAGTAAAAGCATATTACAACTACTCAAAATGGTGAATTACGGTGAATCATTCGGTCATGCATACGGAGAAAGTAAACTAAACGCTGAGATGAGCATTGCTCAAGATTGGGGTGCCGGATAAACTCCACCGAAATCCATCGGTGTCGGTGACCATAGGCTTGCCCGGTCACATTCTCTCCACGGCACTGGTTTGACTCAAATGCGTGAATCAATAGGACTTTAGGTTTTAAATGGGGCTTGGGTTTAGGTGAGGTATACAATGATAAAGACGATGGTTCAAATACTAAACCCAAATGAGCTAATGCAGGATACAATCCTCATTCGCCACACAAACACGCGGGTACACAACACCCCCAGACTTGAACTTAACAACATGGGTGCGTGCACCGCCTACTCCCAAACATAAATCTATACATAAATTTTTCATTAAAGCTCATCTTTTTCTTTTCTTTTCACTTCTCTTCTTTTTCTCATTTTCTTTCCTTTTCTTTTCAAAACATTTTCAGCAAATCTATCAATGAGGCACATCCACATTTTCACAAAAGTACCACAACATCAACAACCCAACTCATGAAAATAATAAACAGCTAAAGCTCCGATTTGGGTGTGCGACTAGGATTGGCGTTTGGGCTTTGGTGAAATAAAAGTGGGGCTGAATCAAAGAACGGGTAGGCACAACTGGGCTAGCGAGGATATAGCGGTAGGGATAGGCACAAAGGCTCAACCGGGCCAAAATGATGGCCTATATCACATTCACACAAATGACTAACCATATACCCATGCTTCAAGAATCGCTTGGGGCAAGTTCTAGCCACCGAGAAAGATTCTCCTTTCTCCCGACTCAAGCAATACGAATCTAGCGATCGTTTACACACATCCCTATGCTACCGTTTGATTCCACCGAATTCACCTTTTGAGTAGAGTAAACAACATTTACACTAATAAGAAAAATATAAAACCATAAGTATAAAGAGAAATCTACTCTACACAAATTCCTATGCAACCGAGCACTCGACAAGGAGCACTACTAGAGTCAACATTTTACTCTACTACATAGTCTTAAGCCATCACCTAGATTTTCCCAAATAAGCAGAAGAATTAAATTCACAACAGAGCAGGCAAACAGATGAGTATGCGCTCAAGTGGGTGATGTGGTGTGCAATGAAAATAAACAAAATATTTTAAAATGAAATCTTCTAGTATGCAGTGCAATAGTGCACGTGAGCGGGTAAACAAAACTACTCTCCCCCAGACTTAGACTAAACAATCCGCATAATATGTGACATGAAAACTAGAATAGGGCTAGGGGAAGAGAGTACCCAATGCTCAGAAATGAGCACACCAGAAGATTGGCGTTTAAACCTGGACTAAGCTGCAGCGTCCGCCATCCAGAAAAGAAACCTGCAGGGGTCAGCTCCGCAAAAACAAAAGAAAAAGACAAACTAAAATAAACTACAGCTAACTAAACATGATTGAATAAAATAAAATGCATGAAAAGTAAGATAACTACTGGGGTTATTGTCATCCCAGCACGACTTATTCTAAATTAAAACGGTTCTAGCTAATGGGCCTATGAAAAAGAAAATGCACAGGTAACTGTTCTAATATGCGCATCGGTAGCGGGTACCGATACGGAGACAGAGCAGTCACCCCTCTACCTAAATATAAATACCTGCTCCTCACAGGCAGAGGGAAAAGAAAGTAAGAAGAGGAGGAGGCCTGGTCCTCACTCATCTCACCAAAACTATCCTTGCCCAGCAAGGTATCGTCCATAGCAGGTCCGCAGGAGGAGAAGGCAACGAATGAGGCTTCCTTAATGGAGGAGGGATCAACCTCCTCGCATAAAAGGACACACTCATCATTGACTTGAGCACAAAGCTCCAAGTCCTCCTGAAGTACCTGTGAAGATTCAACCTGCACAGGCTCGGGTGAAGAGGGGGGATCGAGAAATAAACAAGATGAAGAACATAAATAATCAAAAATCGGGGGAGTGGTCCCGGTCTCACTCCCATTAGGTTGGGGAAGTAAAATAATGTTTGCATTGTCATCAATGCTACAAGATTCAGCGGGATCGACAGTGGCCCTGCCCAAGATTTGGACTTCCTCCACCGGTGTTGAGGAAAACTCCTCTTCACCTAGAAGGTTGTCCTCCTTCATAGGAATAGGCACAACACATAGATCGCCAGCCTCATCCTGCGACACATCCTCAACAATGTCGTCAGAGACGAGTATAGTATGCACAATAGGGGGAGGAGTAGTGCTCGGATAAAAGTCGAGCACCGATTCCTCACAAAGAATCGAATCCACTAGGGGTGGTGGATGTACATGGAGAATAGGCTCAGCAATGTCGGTGCATAGATCAGCCGCACATCCGGTGACTGTGTCAACGCCACCAGGATATCCTGTATCGTCGAGAGAACATATGATTACGATGACATGAGGCAGAAGGAAGATCGCGACGACAAAGTTAGAGACAGTTTGTCGTCGTAATGATGCAAATATCCTGAAGACAGAATTCAAATCTTGCGGACGTGATGTCAGCAATTAATGTTGCTGCCTGATTGTCTAATCAACGCGAGCTCTTATGGAATGGGCGTCTGACATTAAAGGACAACAGATGTTACCGTTATGCGGCTTATCTGTCCTTTAAAAGGGAACAGTATTGCCCTAAAATGAGAGAGGCTTGCAGTGCAAGAAAAGGAAGTGAAAAAGAATTCCGCCGCTCTTCAATAGAACAATATTCTTCAGCGGAAAAAGAAAGAGAACAAGATTCAAGAGTTCTCATAAGAATCAGTCATCTCCATTGACTGAGAAGTCGTCGTTCATCATCAGGCTAAAGAAGAAGATTGAAGAAGGAGCTGAGCCATAAAGATCAAATCTAAAGCGTCCTCTTCAACCGTAGGAAGCCAATCTTCATCAGGCCAAGTTGCCGATCACCATCCGGCAGAAGAAGCAGTTTTATTTACTGTAATTTCTTGTAAGGCTTGCGGGCCAATTTGTCTAGCTTGAGGGCTGGAGAGCTGTGAGGCTTGAGGGCCAGGGCAGTGGACTTGCGGGTCTGACTTTGTCTAGCTTGAGGGCTGGAGAGCTGCGAGGCTTGAGGGCCAGGGCAGTGCGCTTGCGGGTGCGATCTGTCGAGCTTGCGGGCTTGGGGGCAGTAGGGGCTTGCGGGCCTAGGCTATTTGGACTTGCGGGTCAATGTTGTAGGCATTGATGGCCTGAGTGTCGAGCTTGCAGGCTCGGGGGCAGTAGGGGCTTGAGGGCCTAGGCTGTTGGGACTTGAGGGTCCGTGTTGTAAGGCTTGAGGGCCTGAAGCTTTTGGCGGAGTTTGCCGAGTCCAGCACACTGCTGGGTAGGCATAGAGGGAGAGAGGACTACTCAAGACACCAGGTCTTGAGGAACCTCTATAGATCACTGTGTGCTTTCTGTGGTTTGTTCTTTACTTCTTAAATCTATTAACCAGAAAGAAGAAAAACTTAAAGGGGGGTTGTTATAAATTGAAAAACCAAGTCACCCCCCCCCCACTATGTGATTAAGTAGACACCCCTTAAACAACAGACTGTATCCAAGTTTGTGCGGTGTCGACATCCGACTACCCGCCTATAAATAGGGGTGCATGGCCCGTCATTCATAACTAGAACTGTAAGAACTAGAGCCTGGGTTAATTCGTGCGGTCTCAACCTTGAGGTCGGGCGGTCTCGGAAGCGAGTTGACTATTTGTTGTGTTCGCAGGTTTGCGGTCAGCAGGTTGCGGTCTCCTTCCTTGGTAATTCCCCAGCGGCTTGGATAACAGTTCGGCAGCGGCTTGTCTGTGAACTGGTTTTTGTGCTGTTCGCAGCGAACTCGGCGATCAGGCGACCTTCAGCGGTTAGACGATCTGAGTTGCGGTCTGGCGACAGCTTCAGTTCTTCGTTCAATAAAGCTCTAGTTCATGCGGTCTGAGGTGGCAGTCTTGTAGTGCAGGCGGCCTGTCTATTTTCTGTTCGCGCGGTCTCAGGACAAGCCGGGCGATTTCTGGAGTTGTGCGGTTTGTGCGGTCTGTGCGGTCTCTGCTTATCAAACCGCCAGATTTGTTTTTTTGGTGTTTTGTTCTTCTCTCCTTCGTGATTCTTATGAATCATGTCTCGCCATGTATACCTCGCACTATAAATCAAGTTTGTGATTCAAAAAAGTTTCTTGTGTTGCTGTGTGGCATTGTGGCTGTTTGGCTATAACTCAATTGATGCAACTCCTGCTTACTCCTAAACGATTGAAATCAAAATTTTTAACATGGTATCCGAGCTAGGTTGTTGGAGTGGATAAGCAGTGATCAACTTGAGTTGCCATCGTCTTTGTGAAGAAGAGACCACATAGATTGCCATGGAAGGTGGATACGCAAGAGGGCTTGGTATTGAACTCCTCACATCGACTAACTATAAGAAATGGAGGTCATGTATGGAGAGTTACTTACTTGGCGAGGATCTATGGGAGATAGTTGGAGGAGAAGACACACAAGAGGTGTTTCTAGCAGGAGATAATATGGCAGAGGTGGGACTTTGGAGGAGGACTAATGCTAAGGCAGAGTTCACACTCAAGAGGGCTATCTCACAAGAGCTTTTTTATCACATCATTGGATGTAAATCTGCTGCTGAGATCTGGACGTCTTTGGACGGGTTGTTTAATAAGAAGAATGTAGCTCGGCTACAGTTTCTTGAAAATGAGTTGGCGAAAGCCTCTCAAGGTGATCTTTCTGTTTCTACCTTCTTTCTCAAGATGAAGAACCTCACAGTAGAGATTTCTGCATTGGACCCTGATGAGCCCATCTCGGAGGCAAAACTGAAGAGGTATATCATCCGCGGGTTGCGGAAGGAGTATCTTGCCTTTGTGACGTCAGTTCAGGGTTGGGCAAATCAACCATCTCTGTTGGAGCTGGAGAACTTACTTGCTTCGCAAGAAAGTTTGGCAAGACAGATGGCGGGGACTTCTATCTCTGGGGGAGATAGTGATGTGTTGTTCTCTGGGAAGAAGAAGAAGAAGTGGGAGAAGAAGAAGCCGGGTTATGATGGACCCTCTACTTCAGGTCAGCAGAATAGGGGTTATGCTCCTAAGTCTGATGGGAAGAAGAAGGGAGATGGACCAAGGTGCTTCAGGTGCAATAAGACTGTCCACTTCAAGAAGGATTGCCGGGTTAATCTTCAGCCGGGACATGCAGCGGAGAAGGAGAAGCCAAAGTCTGATGAAGATGGATGGGGAGGAGCCTTTGCGGCTAATATGATGGCTACGCCCGTTAAGGCATTGGCTGCCATCAACTTCGAAGAGGATTGTATTGTTGATTCAGGGTGTGGGCATCATCTCACCGGGGATGAATCAAAGTTCTCTTCTTTGGCACCTTACTCAGGTAACGATGTTATCATAACGGCTGATAATTCTGTTCATGCAGTAGAACAAGAAGGAGTTGTTTCTTTGAGCAGTGATAAGGGTCCACTCACTTTGAGGAGTGTTTATCACGTGCCTGGTATGAAGAAGAATCTTTTCTCTGTGACCAATGCAGTCGATGCCAATTATCATGTTCTGTTTGGCCCAACAGAAGTGAAGTTTCTTAAAACTCAACCGGAGATAAAGGGAGATGTTATCCATGTTGGAAAGAGGGTGAAGGACTTGTTCGTGTTATCGACAAGTACCTATGTTGATTAAATGAAGACCAATGATAGCGCGACTATTTGGCATGAAAGGTTGGGGCATGTAGGCATGGACAAATTGAAGGCTATGGCGGTAAGGGGCCTTGTCAAGGGCTTGCCTAGCTTATCATCCTATGGAGACGGTCATGTTTGTGCGGGATGTCAGTTTGGTAAGTCTCATTGACTTCTATTTGATAAATCACAAACAAGATGCAAAGCGCCGTTGGAGTGCATTCACGGTGATTTGATGGGACCGACTGCCACCCCAAGCCTTGGAGGCAACAGATATATGTTGGTGTTGATTGACGATTACACCAGATATGTCTGGGTGTATTTTTTGAAAGAGAAGTCGGAAGCTTTTGCGAGGTTCGTGGAGTTCAAGGAGCTGGTTGAAGGTCGGTTAGGCCTGCGGGTGAAAAAATTAAGAACAGACAATGGTGGGGAGTTCACCTCTGGTGAGTTCTCAAGTTTTTGCAGGAAACACGATGTTCGGAGAGAGCTCACTTGTGCCCATACTCCACAGAAAAATGGCATTGCAGAACGGAAGATCCGTCATCTGACAGAAACTTGCAAATGCTGGCTTCATGCCAAGAGTATCCCAAAGTCCTTCTGGGCGGAGGGAATGTCTTGTGCGGCTTACGTCATCAACAGGATGCCTCTAAGTCCTATCAACATGAAGACCCCTCACGAACTTATGTTCAAGGAGAAACCAAGTGTTGCACACCTTCGGGTGTTTGGATCAACCTGTTATGTGCATATTCCTGATGCTCTTCGGACAAAGCTAGATGCGAAAGCAAGGAAGATAGTCTTTGTTGGATATGATGAGCGGAAGAAGGGATGGAGATGCATGGATCCTGAGACTCGAAGATCTTTTGTATCTCGGGATGTGGTGTTTGATGAGGTGACTTCCTACAAGGGGAGTTCAGGAGTTGAACTACCGGAGAACAGGGTTGATGAAGAAAGGAAGGATGCGGAAAATCTTCAAGTGGAGTTGCCTATTTCACCAGGAGCTCCTATTGTGTCAAGCTCAGAGATGGAGGCTTCAGGTTCTGGAAGCAGGGGGAGCGATGCTCCAAGTTCATCTGGAAGAGGAGCTAGCACAGAAGAAGCAGCTGAGGAGGTGGCTAGTCAGGTAAAACCTCTTAGGAGGCTGAAGAGGACTATTAAGCCACCGGATCGATACACAGGAGGAAACATGGTGAGCTTCATCTCATGTTTCTTTGTTGGTCCCATGGATGAGAGGGATCCGTCGAGCTTTGAGAAGGCCAAAGGCGTGAAGCAGTGGGACATTGCTATGCAAGAGGAGATGGATGCTCTCAAGAAGAATGAGACTCGGTCTCTAGTTCCCAGGCCCAAGGGCATTACCCCTGTGACATGCAAGTGGGTCTATAAACTCAAGAAGAAAGCTGATAGTACGATCGAGCGATACGAGGCTCGCCTTGTAGCTCGCGGGTTCTCACAGCAGTATGATGAAGATTATGATGAGACGTTTAGTCCAGTGGCAAAGATGACTTCGGTCTGATTTATTATTGCTTTGGCGGCTTCAAGTGGATGAGAGATTTGGCAGCTCGACGTTAAGAATGCCTTCTTATACAGAGAGATCGACAAGGATATATTTATGATCCAATCGCCGGGCTTCATTTTGGAGGAGTGTCTGGACTACGTCTGCAAACTGAAGAAAGCCCTGTATGGTTTGAAGCAATCGCCTCGGGCGTGGTATGGAAAGATCGTGGAGTATCTTCTATTCTGCGGGTTCTTTGCTTCATACTCTGATTCTATCTTGTTCGTCAAGAAGGAGGGGGCACTTCGGCTCATTGTCTTACTGTATGTGGATGACATGATTGTCACCGGGAACTCGAAGGAGGCTGTAGCAAGGTTGAGAGCCGAGCTTGCTATCAGATTTTAGATGAAGGATCTGGGTGAGCTTCACCATTTCCTTGGACTCGAGGTGCAGAGGCGGGAGAGCGGAGTGCTCGTTTCTTAGGCCGGATATGCAGAGCGTATCATTCAACGATTTGGAATGGAGGAAGGGAAGAGCAACTCTATACCTCTGGAACAACATCATAAACTTCAGAAGGATGAGGGGAGAGTTCTATCTGATCCATTGGTGTTCCGAGCTCTGGTTGGGAGCTTGATCTACTTGACCATCATGAGGCCTGATATTGCCTATGCAGTTGGCAAAGTGAGTCGGTACATGGCGGAGCCACGGAAGCCTCATCTTCTAGCGGCAAAAGGAATTCTGAAATATGTGAAGTCAACCTCTGATTTGGGTCTTCTATATAGGCGAGGGTCAAGCTTGGAGTTGCTTAGATATATGGATGTTGATTATGGGGGAGACGTGGATGATCAGAGATCAACGTCTGGTTTTGTCTTTATGATGGGCCCCACAGCTATTTCTTGGTGCAGCAAAAAGCAGGACTCGGTGTCTGTATCTACCACAGAAGCGGAATACAAGGCTTCGGCCTTTGCAGCTCAGGAAGCTGTTTGGCTCAGGAGATTGGTAGGGGACGTTCATGAGGAGGTTTGAGGTCCCACTATGCTATGCGGGGACGATGAGAGTGCTCTCAAGCTGGTTAATAATCCAGTCTGTCACGCGAGGACCAAGCATATTGAGATTGAACACCATTTCATTCGTGAAAAGGTGTTGGGAGGATCTCTTATGGTCGAGCATGTTCAGAGTGCGGATAATGTTGCAGACATCTTCACAAAGCCGCTGGAAAAAGGACCGTTTACTCGGTTGCGGAGTTTACTCGGGCTAGTTTCCACTTCCCACTTCAAGGGGGAGTGTTGAATTTTTTTGAAGTGGAGTGGAAGTGACCGGGCGGTCTGATTTTTGGTGACCGGAGAGACCGCGCTATCTGTGTTGGCGATCTGCCTGTCTGGCTCTGCGGTCTGGTTTTGGCGGTCTACTAATTGACCGATTTGTTCCTTGTTGTTCCGGTCTCATCCCAGGTTGTTCTTCTTGGATTGTTTATCTCCTTTGCAAAAGACCGGGCGGTCTATTTTCTTGAAACCGCTGTGACCGGGCGGTTTGTGCTTGGCGATCTGGCGACTTGTTCGAAGTCGGCCAGATGGTTCTTAGTTTGCTCCTGGTGGTCTAAGGAAGGAGCGTTCTCATGTTCGCGCAACTTGTGCGCGATCTGCCTGTTGTTCTGCGGTCTTGGATGGAAGGTTGTCCAAGTGGTCTGATCGCGCGGTCTGCCTTGTGAGACCACTGGCAATCTGATGGGTGGTGACTATATCCCATTTGTGGGGTGTCGATATCCATCTACCATCCTATAAATAGGGGTGCATGGCCCGTCATTCATAACTTGAACTGTAAGAACTAGAGCCTGGGTTAATTCGTGCGGTCTCAACCTTGAGGTCGGGCGGTCTCGAAAGCGAGTTGACTGTTTGTTGTGTTGGCAGGTTTGCGGTCAGCAGGTTGCGGTCTTCTTCCTTGGTAATTCCCCAGCGGCTTGGATAACATTTCGGCAGCGGCTTGTCTACGAACTGGTTCTTGTGCTATTCACAGTGAACTCGATGATCAGGCGACCTTCAGCGGTTAGGCGATCTGAGTTGCGGTCTGGCGACAGCTTCAGTTCTTCGTTCAATAAAGCTCCAGTTCATGCGGTCTGAGGTGGCGGTCTTGCAGTGTAGGCGGCCTGTCTATTTTCTGTTTGCGCGGTCTCATGACAAGCTATGCAATTTCTGGAGTTGTGCGGTTTGTGCGGTCTGTGCGGTCTCTGCTTATCAAAACGCCAGATTTGATTTTTGGTGTTTTATTCTTCTCTCCTTCGCGATTCTTATGAACCATGTCTCGCCATGTATACCTCGCACTGTAAATCAAGTTTGTGATTCAATAAAGTTTCGTGTTGCTGTGTGGCATTGTGGTTGTTTGGCTATAACTCAGTTGATGCAACTCCTGCTTACTCCTAAACGATTCAAATCAAAAATTTTAACAAAAGACCCGACAAGGAGCAGGTAGGCGAGGTGCCGGGGCGAGATCTAGCAGAACAAGAGTTGTTCCCCAGCCCGACGAGAGGGAGCCTGGTGGGAGAATTCATGCGGCGAGTGGGACAGGCGAGGACAGCGAGCGGGGGAAGCCAGTTTTGTGAGCTGGTAGTTTTCGCGCCCATTCTAGACAGTTTTAAGGAGCCGGTTATGGTCTACTACACCAGCAAGGATGACCCCATCCAACACTGCAATGGTTTGAAGACATGGTCTCCATTCAGCCTATGTCGGATGCTTTTAAATGTTGACTTTTTGCCATTACCTTGATGGAGAAGGCGCGGGACTGGTTTCACCATCACCTAGTGGAGTCGATCTACGAGTTTGTAGATCTGTGTTGTAGCTTTCAACTACGCTTCTCGACTTCGAAGAAGAGGAAGAAGGATGCCAATGCACTCTTCAAGATCAAGTAGGGACCGGGAGAGTCGCTGGCCCACTACGTAGGCTGATTCCAGGAGGAGTTCTGATGCGCAAAACTATATCCGCAAATGATGACGACAAGTGTACCGTATCGAATGTAGTATAGATTATAAAAACCAAGGTCGTATTAGACTCGGGGCAGTTGAGTACTCTTACTTCAAGAAAATCTCTATTATTCTATCAATTAAAACTCTGAAGTTGGTATCAAAAGAAATAAAAAAGGTTCATGAAGAAGAAAGAAGAGAATGAGAAAACAAAAGAACAATTTTATTAACTGCAAAATGAAAAGAAATTAAAATTATTGAATTGAAAGTACAATTGCAAGAAATAAAGGAGGAGCATAAGAACTACTAAAACATGAAAATAAAACATGAAAAAAAGAGTCTAAGTCCTAAAAAATTCATCCCTTAAGTTCTGGAGAAACTCCCTTTAAATAGGCAGAAATTTGATGTTACACGCCCTTGGTCACGCCCGTGACCAAGGGCGTGTAAGGAGCGTGATCAATGCTAGTGCGGAGAGGGCGCCTTCTGAATTCAATGCAGGCATTTCAGGCGCGTCACGCCCTAGGTCACGCCCGTGACCTGGGGCGTGTAATCTCTAAAAGTGCTTCTAGTGGGAAATCTTTGGCGGTAAGGTGCGTGGGGTGAGTCACGCCCGTGAATGAATGTCACGCCCCCTGGTCACGCCTGTGGCCAAAGGCATGTAACTTTAAATGATGTGGCAGGCTATATCTCAGCGGGTCGCGGCCGTGACATTGAATGTCACGCCCTTGGTCACGCCCGTGACCTGGGGCGTGTACTTGGCGAATCTTCATGGAATGGGCCCGATGTGGCTGCAGCAGGTCTGGAACACATCTTAGGCTGTCACGCCCTTGGTCACGCCCGTGACCTTGGGCGTGTACTTGACATTTTTGCTCAAAGTGCCCAGAAATCCTGAAAAACATAAACTAAGATTAAATTAGTTGAAGCAATAAAAAGGAATGAATTAATTAAGAAACTACATAAAAATTATATAAATTCATATTAAAACTATATTAAAATTACACTAAAAGATGAGTACAAAAACTACTCATCAAACACCCCCATACTTGAGCTTTTGCTATTCCAGAGCAAAAGAGTGAGGAAAGAATTACTAGACATCGATATTATTTCTAATTGACTAAAATTTTATTAAACCAAGAATAAGTCAAAAGCAAATTTTAGGAATTCAAGAATTAAGTCATAAATTATGTTGATAATTTAAAAAGAAAATTTTGTTTAGCTAACTACTTCTCAAGATAACTATTTAGCAAACAAAATTATAGAAATTTTCAAACAAGATTAGATCAAAATTTTAAACACTTTAACATAAAAGAAACTTAAGGAAAAGACACCTACCAAAATATTGCTCTCTTAATAATTTAGTTTAGAACTAGAAACATTAGAATTGGCTAGGGATGGGTTTGAACGAAATGGCAAATGAAGAGTTTTTGAATGGAGGTGATGAATTTTATCCTCTCACCTCATTTGAATAGGAATTTGTATATGTTTAGGAAAATAATGAATTTTATCCGCAATATAATCATGTAAAAAAACTTCTGATGATTTAGTTTGGACTTCTTCTTTTGTTTTATAAATAAGAGTTTAGAATTGACAGATGTTTTCGAAGAGTCTCGCAAGTAATCCTACTTTGAGAAATTAACCGTTATCCTATTGAAGGATAGAAGTAACGGTCTTTTTCTACTTTCGGAATATTGACAATTACGCCTCGGCTACAACGCCGAATTCTATTGAATTGAAAAGTAGAAAATGAGAGTTTTGCACTAAATGAGTTTGGAAAGCTGTGTTTGAATTCTTAGTCCAAATTAATCATTTGATAAAGGCAAGTATACCTTATCGCAAGTAATACAGGATATTTTTTTTTGAAAATATCGGGATCGTATATTTCCGCGGGTCGTGTTGATTATGCTACTTCGAGGAACAAACTATTATTTTATCGGAATAATATTTTTAGTTGGTTTAACTAGAGTTCTAAGTGATAAAATGCGAAAGATGATAATAAGCGATTAACTAGAGTTCTAAGCGATGAGAAAGATAGCGCGCGACGTCGAATTACCTTGAGACGAAAATAGATTTTTTCGTAGAATTAAAAGTGATGACTTTTCAAAATATTAAGATGACTTGGCCGTGGAGGTTCCATAATTATGAACGCTCCTCTCTCGAGGGTACGCCCACCTGAGATTATGAATATTCGTCCGAACTCTCGTTCTACAATCGAATCTTCTTGATACTCGCTTTATGTTGTGAACCCCGCTATTGGGTTTTTATTTCCAATTCCGGAGAATTACTTCGTCCTCTCTCGAGGGTAGAGCGCAGTTCTCTTTACCCATGAGCGATCAATCCGTACGCACGAGCCTCTCGGCTAACTAGGTACGAAAACGGAAATGAAAACCACACATCGATTATGTGGCTCCACTCAACGTGATTCTCAGGTAAACCTTAAGCGTTAATTATTTTAGAAAGAGATGTTTTAATTTTATAGAAAAACTATTTTTGTGTCCCAATGCTCTTCGACGTCGTGTGCTAAAGGAAATTAGCCACTCATCGGAATGGAGACGGCATTATCGGTTGAAAAATACATGTTTAATAATTAAAGCGGATATAAGCGGATAAAAAGGAAATAAAAAGACTTATATAAAAACAGTAATAGTATCCGTCCCAACCACCTTAAATAAGTGCTAAAAAGTTCTTAGCCTCTTATTCAAGAAGGGGGTGGTATAGAAATGAAAAGACTTATAAAGGTGCAGAAATAATATCCGTCCCAACCGACTTAAATAAATGCTAAAGTTAATTAGCCTCTTATTCAAGATGGGGGTGGTATATAGCAGTTATATGAAGACTGAAATAAAACTAAGTTACAAAAAAGAAAAATATAATCTCATACACGCACACACTCTAAAAAAAACTGAAAAGAAAGCGTTTAAAATGAAAGCGATAAAATAAAGCGAAAAAGAAAACGATAAAACTATTTTATGAAAGCTTGTAAATCTAAGCTATGAAAACAGTAAACCTAGATTATGAAAGCAATAAACCTAACTATAAAAGCAATAAAACTAAATTATAAAAGCAATAAAGCTAAACTCATACACGCACACACGCTAACATTAATAAAAAGAAGATGATCCAAATGAGAAAAACATCATTTTATTTCTGAAATCAGCATTGCAACTAGATTAGGAAGATGAAAAAAACTACAAACGAACTTAAACTGAATTGCATAAGAGAAGCTCAAAATCACTCAAAAGAACTCACAATACAACAAGAACTACTCAAAATTTGGATGAAAAATACTTCAGCCGAGCCCCTCTATTTATAGGGAAAATTTGAGTTTTACACGCCCTAGGTCACGGGCATGACTTGAATGTCACGGCCGTGACTTAGGGCGTGACATTTGCTCGGCTGTATTCGCCGCCTTCTGGAAGGTCTGGCCATCAAACATGGCTGCACACGGGCATGACTTGGTATGTCACGGGCGTGACTTTGTGAGTCACGGGCATGACTATGGGTGGCTGATGTCATTTTTTCTTGGTCCTCGGGTGAAATAGGAATTTGGAAAAATCCCGAGAGACCATCAAGGAAGCAATAAAAAGGATGACCGGAGAGACGCTCTAAGATTTGATCAATAAACGGTAACGGAAAGTAGTCTTTTCTGGTGGCATCATTTAGTTTTCTGTAGTCGATGCACACCCTCCAACCCGTAACAGTACGAGTTGGGATTAATTCATTATTCGTGTTTGCCACGACCGTTATACCGCCCTTTTTTGGGACGACTTGTACGGGGCTTACCCACGTACTGTCGGAAATAGGATAGATAATCCCCGCGTCGAGGAGTTTAATAATTTTAGTCTTAACGACTTCCTGCATGTTCGGGTTAAGTCGCCGTTGAGGCTGAATTGTTTTGCGGGGGTTTTCTTCGAGAAAAATTTTGTGGGAGCAGAATGAAGGGTTAATTCCCCTGATATCGGAAATTTGCCATGCAATTGCACGGCGATGTTTAGATAAAACTTCAACCAATTCGGATGTTTCCGAATTGGTTAAAGTAGACGATATTATAACCGGAAGTTTTAAGTTCGCGGCTAGAAAAGCATATTTTAAATGGTCGGGGAGTTGCTTAAGCTCCAAGACCGGAGGTTCTTCATAGGAAGTGGAGATTTTTAATTCTTTCAAATCAAAAGGCTCGAAAGGCGAATTTGGCAGTAATTCATCTAAAGGAGGTTGATTCGCCAGATCTGAATAGTCTATCATTAAAGATAACAATTCCGAAAGAGAAGAACACTCATCCATAAACGCGGATTCCAAATTGAAACATGAATCATCATTCGATAGTGAGTTCCGCATGGAGGGGTTGATATGTAAAGTGATTTCGTCGTCTCCAACTCGAAGGAGGAGGCGACCGTTACTGACATCGATTAATGCACGGGAGGTTGCGAGGAAGGGGCGACCGAGGATGATGGGTACCTCGACGTCCTCCTCTATGTCCAGGATGACAAAGTCTACCGGGAAGATAAACTTGTCAACCTTGACCAGAACATCCTCCGCTACCCCTATTTGGTATTTTACTGAGCGATCCGCGAGTTGGATGCTCATTTTTGCTGGACTTGGGATGCCTAAATCGAGTGTTTTGAAAAGAGAAAAAGGCATCAAATTGATGCTGGCGCCTAAGTCCGCAATAGCGTACTTTATTAACATATTGCCAAAGAGACACGGGATGGAGAACCGTCCCGGGTCGTTTAGTTTTGGCGGCAATTTGTTAAGGAGAACAGCCGAACATTCCGCGTTACGGGAAACACGCGAAACATCCTCGAGTCGCTTTTTATTAGAAAGCAACTCCTTAAGATATTTCGCATATTTCGGCATTTGGGAGAGTGCCTCGCAGAAGGGGACGTTTATTTGAATTTGTTTTAAAATACGCAAAAATTTTTGATAATTTTCGTCCTCCTTCTCTTTATTAATTTTAGACGGGTACGGAATTCGAGGACTCGAAACATTCGGCGCAACCGGAGAATCCAGAGCAATTAGAATCGAAGAAGAGGGTGGAGGGGTCAGAGGCAAAATGCATACCTTAGGCTCAACCCGCAATGGGGAGACGACCTCCTTGCCGCTTCGAAGGGTTATAGCGTTGACATTTTCCCTGGGGTTCGGCTCCGTATTCCCTGGTAGAGCTCCGTATGGCCTCTCGGAGACCATCTTTGCAAGTTGTCCAACCTGGTTTTCCAAGTTTTTAATCGATCCGGTAAGATTCCGGATATTTGAATCGTTGGACGCGATGTATTTAGACAAAACATCTTCGAGCGGCGAAGGTTTTGGAGGAGGAGGCTGGAATCCCTGTGGAAATCCTTGGGGATTCATGTTTGGGGGCCTCTGAGCATTGTTAGGATTGCTCCAGGAGAAATTAGGGTGGGTCCTCCAACCCGGATTATAATTATTACCATACGGGTTATTATTAGGGTTGAAGGGGGGCCTAACCGGATTACTGAGGTAATCCACCGATTCTTCGATTACGTTATTATTATTACTATTATTCCATGCGGGAGTGGAGGAGGAAACAGTCATCTCCGCCACCTGCTTACTTAGCCGCTCAACCTGTGAGGCTAAGAAAGTAGTGGCGTCCACTTCAAAAAGACCAGCCGGTTTATTAGGACGCGACCTTGGCACGTTCCATTGGTACGCGTTCATGGCCATTTCGTTGATCAGAGCTTGAGCGGTCTCTGGGGTTTTGTTGTTTAACGTTCCCCCGGAGGTCGCATCAATCATCTGTCACGTAGAAAAATTTAAACCATTATAAAACGTCTGGACCTGTAGCCAAGTTGGTAGCGCGTGATGAGGACACCTACGCAAATATTCTTTAAAACGCTCCCAAGTCTCATAAAGAGACTCGAAATCGAATTGCACAAAGGATGTGATATCCGTGCGTAGTTTTGCGGTTTTTGACGGAGGAAAATACTTAGTTAAGAAAAATTCCGTCAATTGGGCCCACGTGGTTATGGACCCTCTCGGAAGAGAAGTCAACCGCGATTTGGCTTTTAACCGTAGCGAAAATGGAAATAAGCGTAAACGAATGGCGTCATCAGTGACGCCATTAATTTTAAAGGTGTCGCATATTTCTAAAAAGTTTGAAATGTGCTGATTTGGGTCCTCATCTGGCAAACCGTCGAACTGAATCGATTGTTGTACCATTTGAATTATGCTGGATTTTATTTCGAAATTATTATTATTAACTATTGGGCGAGTAATACTTGATCATGTATCGTCCAAATTCGGCCGGGCATAATATGCCATGGTCCGGGCCGGGGCCGCATTTGGAATTGGATCGCCCATATTTGCAGTATCTCCGATTGACTCTTCGGGGGGTTTCGAGTAAGTTTTGATCACGAGATCGAATACGCTCACGAAGAGTGCGCTCGATTTCGGGGTCAAAAGGAATAGTCGAATCGTCGGACGAGCTTCCTCGGGTCATATACTAAAAACAAATTTTTTTTTTTGGGAATTTTTTTGTTTTCTTATTATTATTAATTTTTTAAATATAAGTTTTATATATATATTTTTTTATATTACTTTTTTGTATTTTTTTTGTTTTTTAGTAAAAATATATAGATAAGGAATAAAATTAATAGCAGTTCCTACTTTCAAATAACAACACAAAGTTCCCCGGCAACGGCGCCAAAAACTTGATGATTTAGTTTGGACTTCTTCTTTTGTTTTATAAATAAGAGTTTAGAATTGACGGATGTTTTCGAAGAGTCTCGCAAGTAATCCTACTTTGAGAAATTAACCGTTATCCTATTGAAGGATAGAAGTAACAGTCTTTTTCTTCTTTCGGAATATTGACAATTACGCCTCGGCTACAACGCCGAATTCTATTGAATTAAAAAGTAGAAAAGGAGAGTTTTGCACTAAATGAGTTTGGAAAGCTGTGTTTGAATTCTTAGTCCAAATTAATCATTTGATAAAGTCAAGTATACCTTATCGCAAGTAATACAGGATATATATTTTTGAAAATATCGGGATCGTATATTTTCGCGGGTCGTGTTGATTATGCTACTTCGAGGAACAAACTATTATTTTATCGGAATAATATTTTTAGTTGGTTTAACTAGAGTTCTAAGTGATAAAATGCGAAAGATGATAATAAGCGATTAACTAGAGTTCTAAGCGATGAGAAAGATAGCGCGCGACGTCGAATTACCTTGAGACGAAAATAGATTTTTTCGTAGAATTAAAAGTGATGACTTTTCAAAATATTAAAATGACTTGGCCGTGGAGGTTCCATAATTATGAATGCTCCTCTCTCGAGGGTACGCCCACCTGAGATTATGAATATTCGACCAAACTCTCGTTCTACAATCGAATCTTCTTGATACTCGCTTTATGTTGTGAACCCCGCTATTTGGTTTTTATTTCCAATTCGGGAGAATTACTTCGTCCTCTCTCGAGGGTAGAGCGCGGTTCTCTTTACCCATGAGCGATCAATCCGTACGCACGAGCCTCTCGGCTAACTAGGTACGAAAACGGAAATGAAAACCACACATCGATTATGTGGCTCCACTCAATGTGATTCTCGGGTAAACCTTAAGCGTTAATTATTTTAGAAAGAGATGTTTTAATTTTATAGAAAAACTATTTTTGTGTCCCAATGCTCTTCGACGTCGTGTGCTAAAGGAAATTAGCCACTCATCGGAATGAAGACGGCATTATCGGTTGAAAAATACATGTTTAATAATTAAAGCGGATATAAGCGGATAAAAAGGAAATAAAAAGACTTATATAAAAACAGTAATAGTATCCGTCCCAACCACCTTAAACAAGCGCTAACAAGTTCTTAGCCTCTTATTCAAGAAGGGGGTGGTATAGAAATGAAAAGACTTATAAAGGTGCAGAAATAATATCCGTCCCAACCGACTTAAATAAATGCTAAAGTTAATTAGCCTCTTATTCAAGATGGGGGTGGTATATAGTAGTTATATGAAGACTGAAATAAAACTAAGTTACAAAAAAGAAAAATATAATCTCATACACGCACACACTCTAAAAAAACTGAAAAGAAAGCGTTTAGAATGAAAGCGATAAAATAAAGCGAAAAAGAAAACGATAAAACTATTTTATGAAAGCTTGTAAATCTAAGCTACCTAGATTATGAAAGCAATAAACCTAACTATAAAAGCAATAAAACTAAATTATAAAAGCAATAAAGCTAAACTCAAACACGCACACACGCTAACATTAATAAAAAGAAGATGATCCAAATGAGAAAAACATCATTTTATTTCTGAAATCAGCATTACAACTAGATTAGGAAGACGAAGAAAACTACAAACGAACTTAAACTGAATTGCATAAGAGAAGCTCACAATCACTCAAAAGAACTCACAATACCACAAGAACTACTCAAAATTTGGATGAAAAATACTTCAGCCGAGCCCCTCTATTTATAGGGAAAATTTGAGTTTTACACGCCCTAGGTCACGGGCGTGACTTGAATGTCGCGGCCGTGACTTAGGGCGTGACATTTGCTCGGCTGTATTCGCCGCCTTCTGGAAGGTCTGGCCGTCAAACATGGCTGCACACGGGCGTGACTTGGTATGTCACGGGCGTGACTTTGTGAGTCACGGGCGTGACTATGGGTGGCTGATGTCGGCAGCATGGGCGCGACTTCAAGACGTGATGCGCTGGCGGCTCACGGGCGTGACTCTGCTGGAACACGGGCGTGACTTGTAGAGTCACGGGCGTGACTTGAGCGATTTGTCGGGATTTGATCTGAATTGAGCCGTCCCGTTGATATTTGATCTTTAAAATTACACGCCCTTGGTCACGGGCGTGACCGAGGGCGTGACCTGTGAAAATTTTGCAAAAAAAATGCAAAAACAAAAATAAAACTAAGTTAGAAACCAGAAATAATAAAGAAGCAATTTATTCATTAATTTACATAGAAAATTCACAATATTAATTAAAACTATACTAATAATTATACTAAAAATACATATATTTTATTACTTATCAACTTCTCTTCAATTAAAATCCCAAAATGTATATGTTTAGATGTAATGAATTTTATCCTCTTACATCATGACATATAATCTTTTAAATAATTTTGGGTGAATATGTTTTAGGAAATAATGAATTTTATCCTCTTATTTCTATGACATATGATCTTTTTCTACATTTTTTTTGCCAACAAAGGGTACGGGTAACAGAATACTTCTAGTTTATAAATTAAACTATTTTGAGAGCAAATTTTTAGTGGAATGAAATTTCCTAATATCTTAAAGTTAAAAGAGAATATAATAGGAATCTAGAGGTATTTAGCCAATTTACCACAAAGTGAAGCTAATTAAAATTTAACGAAGAAGTAATGCTAAATAAATTCTCTAATTGAATTAAAAACATAAAATGTTTCTTAAAACCAAATTACTTCAAATTTAAGTTTAACAAATTCTGATAAAACAACAAGGCTAGGCGTATTTATTATTATTATTTTTATAAATATTATTTCTTGGACTTCCCGAGGGCTACCCGGTGAAGGGTTCGCAAGGTATTAGGAGCTGTGATGGGAGTTCAATCCCAAAGCGCCCTTTCCAAGATTTTAGATTTTTTATAATTTTTATATATATTTTTTTCAAATAAAAATACAGTGAACGCAAAGCTACACCCCCATACTTAAAATTAAACATTGTCCCCAATGTTTAAAACTAGGTATGAATACTACTTGAAAGAAAATAAACTTGTAAAAAGAAGAATACAAAAAATTAACGATAAGCAAGGGCTGCCTCCCAAGAGCACTTTCTTTTTCCCGTCTTTAAGCTAGACGGTTATTGTTAGGAAAAGGAACTTTAAAAGAGAAGTGAACATGCAACTCCCATAATTCACGCGTAGGTGAATGTGTCGGCGTCAGTCGCCCGGCTACTCCTCTACATAACATGTGATTCTTCATTTGTCTTTGATCTTGAATATGCAAATCCAAATCACCTATACATACCTGAGGTGATTTGGATTTATAAAGATGAGCGGCATATGGATCGTCAATTCTTTGGGGTAGCAACGACTCATCTTCAACCTGTAAATTATTAGTTTTTAAAGAATCACAAATAAATGATTTAGATAATATTTTGCAAGGAGGAGGCGCTTGTGAAAATATAAGATTAAGCTCTGGTTGTTCCTTTTCTAAAATAAATATTTCTTTAGAAAAATCCAGTGCATTACCAAGAGGAATAAGATTTTTGGGCACAAGATTTTCATGAATTTCTGGTTGAATTAAAATAGAGGAATTTTGCGAAAATTCATGACAAAGAAAAGCAGAACTGGGTGAAGTAGGCGAAGAAACTTGTTCTTCTTCTATTTCATCCGGGGTGCCGAAAACATTACGAATTTCTTGGTAAGAGAATTTTTCTTCATATTTGGGAAAAGAAACTATGGGAGTACATGAGCAATCATGTTCCTCCATAACTAAATTTTCCAAAGACAAGGAAAAAACACTAGAAGAAAGAAAATTCTCATCTAAATTCTGGGGTGGAGTATCAAATTGAAAAAACGGACATTCCCCAAAATTAGAGTACGAAAATTGCGGCGCAAAAGAAGATGAACATGAATTCGGATCGAAAAATTTATCTTCATCGCTCCGAGATCTATCCGGGTGACCTTGACACTAACAATAATATACTTCGGGGCTAGAAGACAAATTATTAAAAGCCGAAAAATTATTCTCGTGAAAATTAGAAAAATTATCTTCCTCTAAATTTTGGGGGGCAGTATCTATTTGAATCTGCGGAATTTCCCCCAAATTAGAAAACGAAAACTGCGGTGTACAAGAAGAAAAACAAAAATTTGGATCTAAAGATTTATCTTCATTGCTCTGAGAACTATCCGGGTGAGCTTGCTACGAGAAATAATCAACTTTGGAGCTAGAAGAACAATTATTAAACGTAGAAAAATTATTCTCATTAAAATTAGAAAAATTATTTTCATCAAAGTTTGAAAAATTATTTTCATTAAAAGATGAATAATTATGAACGTAATTATAATCAAAATTATTTGCATAATATTGAGGAAAATTATTTTCATAATAATTATTTTGATAATAAGAATGTAAATAACATTCCTCACTTTGATGAGACGCATTACAATAATAACAACTATTTTGGCATTTTTGTGCCGCTTCCTAAAGATATTCTTGGCTTTGAAGCTCGACAACTTTTACGGCCAATTCAAGTGACTCCATTTAATAAAAAAAAAACAACCTTTACTCAAATGAGTGGAATTTTAAAAATATTTTCGTTTTTATATTTTTTTTCAAAAAGCGGGTTAAATTAGTCCCGGACTTCCCAAGGTCAACCCGGTGAAGGGCTCGCAAGGTACTAGAGGCTGTGATGGGAATTCAAGCCCAAAGCGTCCTTTACGAGAATTTAGATTACGCTTTTTAAGATTCTTTAAAATTTTAAAGAGAAGGGGGAGAAGAAAGAGAACGATAAAATTAATAAATATTTCTTTTTTCAAAATATCAACCGTATCCCCGGCAACGACGCCAAAAACTTGATGCGCAAAACTATATCCGCAAACGATGACGGCAAGTGTACCGTATCGAATGTAGTATAGGTTATAAAAACCAAGGTTGTATTAGACTCGGGGCGGTTGAGTACTCTTACTTCAAGAAAATCTCTATTATTCTATCAATTAAAACTTTGGAGTTGGTATCAAAAGAAATAAAAAAGGTTCATGAAGAAGAAAGAAGAGAATGAGAAAACAAAAGAATTATTTTATTAACTGCAAAATGAAAAGAAATTACAACTATTGAATTGAAAGTACAATTGCAAAAAATAAAGGAGGAGCATAAGAACTACTAAAACATGAAAATAAAACATGAAAAGAAGAGTCTAAGTCCTAAGAAATTCATCCCTTAAGTTCTGGAGAAGCTCCCTTTAAATAGGCAGAAATTTGATGTTACATGCACTTGGTCACGCCCGTGACCAAGGGCGTGTAAGGAGCAAGATCGATACTGGTGCGGAGAGGGCGCCTTCTGACTTCAATGCAGGCATTTCGGGCGCATCACGCCCTAGGTCACGCCCGTGACCTGGGGCGTGTAATCTCTAAAAGTGCTGCTGTCTAGAAATCTTTGGCGGGAAGGCGCGCGGGGCGAGTCACGCCCGTGACTGAATATCACGCCCCCTGGTCACACCCGTGGCCAAGGGCGTGTAAATTTAAATGACTTGGCAGGCTTGATCTCAGCGGGCTGACTCGTCTCAGCGGGTCGTGGCCGTGACATTGGATGTCATGCCCTTGGTCACGCCCGTGACCTGGGGTGTGTACTTGGCGAATCTTCCCGGAATTGGCCCGAAGTGGCGGCAGTAGGTCTGGAACACATCTTAGGCTGTCACGCCCTTGGTCACGCCCGTGACCTTGGGCGTGTACTTGACATTTTTGCTCAAAGTGCCCAGAAAACCTGAAAAATATAAACTAAGCTTAAATTAGTTGAAGAAATAAAAAGGAATGAATTAATTAAGAAACTACATAAAAATTATATAAATTCATATTAAAACTATATTATAATTATACTAAAAGATGAGTACAAAAACTACTCATCAAGTTCCTTCTAATCCAGGAGGTGCCTTGGTTCACCCTCCAGCTTGCCTTCATGGTTGGACTGCGGGAGGGGTTCTTCAAGATGAACCTAAAGCGGAAGGCCCCCTATCCTTCGAGGAGCAGATGGAGAGGGCGGCGGAGGAAATCGAAGGGGAAGCATCCAACCCAGAGTTCACAAGAAGGTTGGCGAAATTGAGTGAGATGGACGTCAGGAAGCAGGAGGTTAGGAGAAGAGAAGATCCTAGGGCCCCAGAGTTGGGGTGGAGGAAGTAGGGAGGGGCATGTCGGGCCCAAGAGGAGGCTTCACCCAAGGAGGGGGCAACTTCTAGGGAGGTCAAGGAAGACCTAACCACCCAGGGTGGAGGCAGGGCCCGAGGCCACTCCCTCCCCCGCTCCAGCAGGCCATGGAGATTGGCCGAGGAAGGGGAAGGAGAGTAAGAGCAGGAGGACCAAGAGCAAGGAAGATAAACTATGCGGGGAAGGCCGAGGGAGGCGGATGGCATTGCCGTATTGTGACTTCCACTAGGAGGAGGGTCACACAACGACCACCCGCCCATAGTTCTTGGAGATCAGGAGGGCGGGAGCCCTAGGGAGCAACAACCACCAGTAAGGATAGAGGAGGTGACCGAGGCGACAGAGGAGGTGAACGATATGGCAGAGAAGGAGTATAGGTGCATTGATAGGGAAGACGTAGGGAGCCGAGGAGGGACTGGGGTGATCCACGGAGGAGTGGGAATCAAGGCAACCCAAAATGCAAGCCTCCACACCATGTACCATTGGGGCATGACTTCAACTTCTCAAACCTCACCCTTAGAGGAGAAGATTACCTTCTCTTTAAAGGATATGCTCGACCATGATGAACCGTTCTGCGATGCGCTTGCGATCCAGGTTGCCATCGAGAATTTCACCGTCTCTCGGATCCTTGCCGATAATGGGAGCTCGGTCAATGTCATGTTCAAGAAGGCATTTGACGAGATGAAGGTGGCGACAAAGAGGGTGCTAGCCTCAAACGAACCCCTGTTTGGGTTCTCCAGAGAAAGGAAGGAGGTGGAAGGAGGAGTAGGACTCCATGTAACCTTGGGTGTGTGTGTGTGGGGGGGGGGGGGGGGGGGGGGTAGTCCCACAACTGCCGGTTCATTATCGTTGACACTCCGAGCAGCCATAATGCCATCTTCAGATGGCCCCTCATAAGTGAATTCCAATGCATCCCCTCCTCATTCCACCAATGCCTCAATTTTAGTGTGGGCAGAGTACAAATACGGGTGAGGGGAGACCCAAAGGTAGCAAGGTATTGCTATGTTGCTGCAGTCAACACCATCTCCTGGCAAGCAGAAGTGAAGGAGATAGGCCAGGAGATGGAGAGGCAGGATATGGTGGAAGGGGTCATTGAAGGGCCCGAGGTAGAGGAGATGGAAAAGGGAAATGGAGAAGAGGGTCCGGCCTAGGAGAATATGGACGTCTTTGCTTGGAGCACGGCGGAAATGTTGGGGCTCAATGTAGATGTGGCTTGACACCGCCTCAACCCTGACCCCGATACTCGCCCCATCCGACAAAAGAAGTGGTTCATCACTGATAAGCTAGTGGAGCCCATTCAGGAGGAGGAGGATAAGCTCCTCAAAGAAGGATTAATATCAGAGATCCAGTATCCAGGATGAGTCTCCAATGTAGTAATGGTAAAGAAGGGAGATGAAAGGTGGAGAATGTGTGTGGATTTCTCTTTATTAAATAAATCATGCCCTAAGGATTGCTACCCCTTGCCTCGAATTGACGCGTCGGTTGATTCAGCCATCAGTTTTTCTCTAATGAGTTTTCTAGATACCTTTTCAGGTTATCATCAGATTTGCATGCACCCCCCTACATTAAGGACGTCTCATTCATCACTAGGGATATACATTATTGCTACAAGACGATGCCCTTCAGACTGAAGAATGCAGGGGCGACACACCAACGGATGATGGATAGGTTCTTTCGTGAGCAGAAGGGGAGGAACCTGAAAGTTTATGTGGATGACCTCTTGCTCAAGAGTCGGGACCTCGAGTCCCATCTCCGGGACCTTGAAGAGACCTTCGGCACCATGAGAAAATTCAAGATGTGGCTCAACCCCCAGAAATGTGTTTTTGGGGACAGCAGGGGAAAGTTCATGGGCCACCTGCTCACCCCTGCCAGGGTAGAACCTAACCCTGATAAGGTGAGAGCAATCTTGGAGCTAGGATCGCCAAGGAATGCAAACGAGGTCCAGCGCCTCACTGGGAAGCTGGATGGGCTAAGTTGGTTTCTCTCCAGGGTAGGGGAAAAATGCTCATCCTTTTTCAAGGTACCTACAAAGGAACCAGGAGTTCGAATGGACACCCGAGTGCGAGGGGCATTCCAAGCACTAAAGGAACAATTAACCCAGGCCCCGCTGCTTTAGGGACCAAGGCAAGGGGAGGCCCAATCCCTATGCCTGGAGTGGCGGCCGAGACAGTGTGTTCTATTTTTGTCCGGGAGGTGGGAAGAATGTAACTCCCAATCTACTATGTAAGTGGGGTGCTAAGAAAGGCAGAGATCAAGTATCCCATCCTGGAGAAGCTGGCCTTCACCCTATTATTGTCGGCCCGGAAGCTCCGACCATAGTTTCAAGCAAATTCTATCAACGAGGCGACCGACCATCCCCTTCGCAACATCATAGAGGGTGTGGAGTACTCACAGAGGTTGGCTAAATGGCCGGTGGAGGTAAGCGAGTTTGACATCTTATTTGTTCCCAGGCTATCAATAGAGGCACAAGTCGTGGTGTATTTCTTGGCTAACTACGTAATCGAGGTAGAAGAGCCCGAGCCACCCCACTCAATGACATGGAGTATGTTGGTAGACCGGGCGTAGGGGAATCATTACTTTAGAGGGGGAGTGATCCTGGTGAGCTCCAAGGGAACAATGATCGAACATGCAATCAACATATATTTCCTACTCACTAACATCCAAGCCGAATATGAGGCCATGCTCGTAGGGCTCGTCCTGGCCAGGGAGCTAGAGGTACTGGATGTTGGATCGATAGGCGCCCTTAAAGGGGGGGGGGTGAATAAGGGAATAAAAATTCTTTATGTAATATTAAGCAATTTACTAAATTGTCTTAAAGTTAACAAGAGCTAAATAACAATTTAGGTAAAAGAAGAAAATAATGTAATTTGCAAATTTAGAATTTTAGCCAAATGAAGGAAATCAAGTAAACACAAATAGAGACATGATTGTATTAGATAAAAAAGTGTTTACATACATTTGATTTCAATTTTGCTAGAAATCGGATGCGTACAAATACAATTACTTTTTCCTTTTCTATACCGACTCGTATCCCCACAAACCGGTGGCTTTAGCCTATCCTTCCCGGATATGGCCTCAAGCCAATCATGCCAATCCTACACCTGATATGGCCTCGAGCACACCCTAGATCTAATCATCTAGACCTAGTCGCCAACACACGCTGCGAATTCCCCCTAAGCCACGCAAGGACCTAGTCGCCAACACAAGGCGAATTCTCTATACGGTTACAAAATGTATGTAATGAAAATAATGATAACAATAATAAAAACTCCCTATATGAGTAATTATGAAGTCGAAGATGAATGATCTGTTGAAAAAATTGAGGTCTGGAGATGAAGTGAAAAATGCGGAACACACTTCACAAATCCTTTCACAAGTGTAGCACAACAATGACACTGAGAAGAACGAATAGTGCTATGGCATTAACTATCTCTTTACAATGCGAGGTATACATGGCGAGACATGATTCATAAGAATCACGGAGGAGAGAAGCACACAACACAAAGGGAAAACAAGCTGCAGCGACCTGACACTTGAAACCGCCAGACCGCGCGAACAGACAAGCCGGACGGAAGCCGCTGAGACCGCGCGAATAGAGTACAAGACGCACCTGCCAGACCGCAACCACAGACCGCCAACTTGCTGCTTTATTCCATGGCTGAAAACAAATAGTTCTCACTTCTTGACCGCCCAGACCGCACGGTCTTGATCAAAGAAGAACCTGCGAACTCTGAACAGAGAAACTGCTATCTGCGACAGACCGCAACTCAAGACCGCCTAGCCACTTAAGACCGCCTGATCAACTGAGTCTGCTGCACAGACCGCGAACACCTAAATACAGTCCGCTCGGACATGTTTATTCAAAGCTAGAAGAAGGAGACATGCTGACCGCGAGCAGCAAGCCCTAACCTGCGAACACAGAAACCTGCCAGACAAAGATCTCAAACCGCACGACCTCAAAGAGAGATCGACACAATCAAGCCAACTTTGTTTCTTACAGTTCTCTTTAATAATGACGGACCCTGCACCCCTATTTATAGGCGGAGAGACGGATGTCATCACCGCACAAATTGGGATACAATAACCGCCCATCAGATCGCGAGCGGTCTCGCAAAGCAGACCGCCTAAGCTCAGCATAGCTCACAACTCCCTTATTAAACCTTGCGGTTACAACCAAACTGCCCGGTCACCGCGGTCTCAATAAGCAGACCGCCCGGTCTTCTTCTAAAGAAGACAGACCAAGAACATCTGGCCGATATAGGACAAGTCGCCAGACCAACCCGCGCAAGCCGCCCAGACAGAAGAGGCGGTATCCCAGATCAGACCGCTCAGAACAAACCGCTGAGACAAAACCGACCAGAGAACCAACGCAGACTACGCGGTCTCTGCGGTCTCCAATCCGCAGAACGCCCAACACAGATCCACTTCCACTTCAAAAATTTAACACTCCCCCTTGAAGTGGGAAGTGGAAGTCAGCCCAAGTAAACTCCGCAACCGACCAAACGGTCCCTTCTCCAGCGGTTTAGTAAATATGTCAGCAACGTTCTCCTTGCTTTGCATATGATCCACAGTCAGAGATCCCTCCAACACCTTCTCACAAATGAAATGGTGATGAATATCTATGTGCTTCGAACGCGCGTGACAAACTAGATTGTTCACCAGTTTGAGAGCACTCTCATTGTCACCATGTAGCAGAGTAGGACCTCACACTTCCCTGTGAATGTCCTCCACAAGCCTCCTAAGCCAGATGGCTTCATGAGCCGCCAAAGCCGAAAAGCTTTGTACTCTGCTTCCGTGGTAGAGACAGACACGGAATCCTGCTTCTTGTTGCACCATGATATAACTGTAGAGCATGTCATAAAGACGTACCCAGACGTCGATATCTGATCATCCGAATCTCCTCCATAATCAGCATCCATATACCCGTGCAAGCAAAAGCCCGAATCTCTCCCGTAGAAGAGACCCAAATCCGAGGTGGATTTGACATACTTCAATATACTCCTAGCCACCACAAGATGAGGCTTCCGAGGCTCTGCCATAAACCGTCTCACCCTGCCAACTGGATAAGCAATATCTGGCCTCGTGATCGTCAAGTATATCAAGCTTCCGGCCAAAGCCCAGAACACCAAAGGATCGGTAAGAACATTCCCTTCATCTCGACGAATATGAACTCCAACCTCCAGTGGAGTAGAGCTACTCTTCCCTCCTTCCATGCCGAATCTCTTCACGATTCGATCTGCCTAGCCCTTTTGGGAAACGAGCATACCGCTATCTTTCCTCTCCACTTCGAGCCCAAGGAAATGGTGGAGCTCACCCATATCCTTCATCTCGAATCTGATAGCTATCTCAGCATGAAGCCTAGCTACCTCCATCTCAGAATTCCCAGTGACGATCACATCGTCAACATACAGCAACACCAAGACCTGAAGCTCCCCCGTCTTCATTACGAATAAGCTCAAATCTGAATTAGAAGCAAAGTACCCGCAGAATTGGAGGTATTCTGCGATCTTCCCGTACCACGCCCGAGGTGCTTGCTTCAAGCCGTAAAGAGCCTTCCTAAGCTTGCAAACATATCTTGGGTGCTCTTCAGATACATAACCAGGTGGCTGATCCATGAAGATATCCTTGTCAATCTCGCCATATAAGAAAGCATTCTTCACGTCGAGTTGCCAAATCTTCCACCCTTGGCAAGCTGCCAATGCGATCACCACCCGGACCGAAGTCATCTTGGCAATGGGGCTAAACGTTTCTTCATAATCCTCCCCATACTTCTGAGATAAACCTCAAGCCACAAGGCGAGCCTTGTACCGCTCAATACTTCCATCAGCCTTCTTCTTCAGTTTGAAAACCCACTTGCAAGTCACCAGAGTAACTCCCTCAACCTTCGGCACCAAGTCCCAAGTCTCATTCTTCCTGAGGGCAGCCATCTCTTCATCCATGGCTCCTTTCCACTACTTGACTCCAACGACGTTTTCATAACAAGATGGCTCCCTCTCATCCAGGGGACCTGCGAAGAAATATGAGACAAAGCTCACCAAGTTCCCGCCCGTATACCGATCAGGTGGAATAATGGTCCTCTTGGACCTCCTCAGAGCTTGACTCTGAACCACCTCTTCCACTGCAGCTTCTGGACTAGCTCTCCTCTCAGGTAGACATGGAGCCTCGCTCCCCCTGCTTCCAGAACCTGAAGCACCTGATCCAGAGCTAGACATACCAGGAGCACCTGGAGAAACAGGTAAGTCCACCAGAACTTCTCGTGCAGTTTCCTCTGGTCCACCATCTACCCTGCTTCCTTGTAACTCAACAAAAGAGCTACCTTGGTATGAAGTCACCTCGTCGAATACCACATCCCTAGAGACCACATATCTCTGTGTCTCGGGATCCATGCATCTCAACTCTTTCTTCTGGACATCATAACCGACGAAGACTAGCTTCCTTGCCTTAGCATCTAGCTTCGTTCAAAGGGCATTCAGAACATGCACATAGCAGGTAGAACCAAACACTCGAAAGTGTTCCACGCTTGGCTTCTCCTTGAATATCAACTCATGAGGGGTCTTCATGTTGATGGGACTGAGGGGCATCCGGTTGATAACAGAAGCTGCATAAGACATACCCTCTGCCCAAAAGGACTTAGGAATATTCTTGGCATGAAGCCAACATTTGCAGGTCTCTGTCAGGTGACGGATCTTCTGCTCTGCAACTTCATTCTGTTGTGGAGTGTGAGCACAAGAAAGCTCCCTTTGGATGCCATGCTGCAGAAGTTAAACTATCCCATCATCCTGATAGTTGATGGAAGCCATGGCCCGAACACACGTGCCCGTTATGACTGCACCTCCACCACCCCAACTACTTTCTGAATTGGAACCAGCCTCCTCCTTCCCTGCAGCATGTCCTGGCAGAAGATTGACTTTGTAGTCCCTTTCGAAATGACCAAACTTGTTGCACCTGAAGCATCTAGGTCCTTCCTGCTTCTTCCCATTATGCTTAGGAGCATAACTCCTCTCCTGCTGATATGAAGTAGATGGACCATCATCTCCAGATGTCTTCTTCTTCTTGTCCCATCTCTTCTTCGTGCCAGAGAAGAAAACCTCGCCTTCTCCCCCAGAAACAAACATCCCAGCCATTTGCTTTGCCAAACTTTCCTGCGAAGCAAGTAAGTTCTCCAGCTCCAGCAACGAAGGCAGATTGGCCCAGCCTTGAACAAAAGTAACAAAGGCAACATACTCTCTCCGCAAGCCGCAGATTATGTGCCTCTTCAGCTTAGCTTCTAAGATAGGCTCATCCGGGTCCAAAGCCAATATCTCTGCGCAGAGGTTCTTCATCTTCAAGAAGAACGTTGAAATGGACAAATCCCCCTGAGTTGCTTTCGCCACCTTATTTTCCAAGAACTGTAGCCTCGCTACATTCTTCTTATTGAACAAGCCATCCAAGGCTGTCCAAATCTCAGCAGCTGATCCTCATCCAATGATGTGATCAAACAGCTCCGGAATGATAGCTCTCTTGAGAGTGAAATCCGCCTTAGCATTCATTCTTCTCCAAGCCTTTATGAGCTCAGCATTCCCATCAGCAGGAACAACAACTTGTCTTGCTTCTCCTCCTACAACCTCCCACAAATCCTCGCCAAGAAGATAGCTCTCCATGCAAGACTTCCACTTCTTAAAGTTAGTCTGCGTAAGGAGCTCCATACCAAGACCTCTAGCATATCCTCCTTCCATTGCTATCCCACTGATTGCTAATCACTTGAGAAACCCGAGAGAAGTATCAGCAATTTTTGCTCAGCAACCTCAGTAACCTCGCTTTGATACCATGTTGAAAAAATTGAGGTCCGGAGATGAAGTGAAAAATGCGGAACACACTTCACAAATCCACTCACAAGTGTAGCACAACAATGAAAATGAGAAGAACGAATAGTGCTATGGCATTAACTATCTCTTTACAATGCGAGGTATATATGGCGAGACATGATTCATAAGAATCACGGAGGAGAGAAGCACACAACACAAAGGGAAAACAAGCTCCAGCGACCTGACACTTGAAACCGCCAGACCACGTGAACAGACAAGCCAAATGGAAGCCGCTGAGACTGTGCGAACAGAGTACAAGTTGCACCTGCCAGACCGCAACCACAGACCGCCAACTTACTGCTTTATTCCACTGCTGAAAACTAACAGTTCGCACTTCTTGACCGCCCAGACCGCACGGTCTTGATCAAAGAAGAACCCGCGAACTCTGAACAGAGAAATTGCTATCTACGATAGACCGCAACTCAAGACCGCCTGACCACTTAAGACTGCCTGATCAACTGAGTTCACTGCATAGAACGCGAACACCTAAACACAGTCCGCCCGGACTGGTTTATTCAAATATGGAAGAAGGAGACAAGCTGACCGCGAGTTGCAAGCCGCTAACCTGCGAACACAGAAACCTATCAGATAAAGATCTCAAACCGCACGACCTCAAAGAGAGACCGACACAATCAAGCCAGCTTTAGTTCTTACAGTTCTCATTAGTAATGACGGGCCCTGCACCCATATTTATAGGCGGGCAGACAGATGTCGTCACCGCACAAACCCAGATTCAATAACCGCCCATGAGATCACGAGTGGTCTCCCAAAGCAGATCGCCCGAGCTCAGCATAGCTCATAGCTCCCTTATTAAACCTTGTAGTTACAACCAAACCGCCCGGTCACCGCGGTCTTAATAAGCAGACCACCCGGTCTTCTTCCAAAGAAGACAGACCAAGAACATCTGGCTTACTTAGGAAAAGTCGCCAGACCAACCCACGCAAGCCGCCCAGAAAGAAGAGGCAGTCTCCCAGATCAGACCGCTCAGAACAAACTGCTGAGACAAAACCGACCAGAGAACTAACGTAGACCGCGCGGTCTCTGCGGTCTCCAATCCGCAGACCGCCCAGCACAGATCCACTTCCACTTCAAAAATTTAACAGGATCGCCGTAGTATGAGCAAGGTCGAAGTGATCGTCCTTCGGATGTAGCGAGACGTAGTCCTCCTCCAGAAATCTTCTTTAGCTTTGAGTGGCAGATCAACTTTTGGCAGAGTAACAACCTTTGAAATTTGGCATAGGAATTTTCTCTAGGATGTCATACCAAAACGATCGAGAAAGCTTCAATTTATAGAGCTTGCAGTTAGCGCCTGTGGTAGCTCCTAGCGGGTACGGTAGCGGTCATGTAGAGGCGGTTACAAAACTGTCACGGCATGGCGTTGTGGCATGAGCTGGAGCTAACCCCAGGCGGTAGCACTAGTGCCTTCGGTAGCGCTAACACCTACGGTATCAGCTAGAGCTGGCAGTAGTGCTCCATTCAGAGAATTTGATTCCAAGCTTCTTTCTACCTGTGGAATTGCACCTATAGTTCCTGCACACTATAAAAACACGACAAGTAGGAATTAGAATAATTATTTTGAGGCCCTTTGATGCAATTTCATGAAAACTGTCCAGAGATAACTTTTGTAGATCTGGATGTCTATTTTCTTTAGGAACTTGAATCAACTTATTTAGAGCACAATAGGCTCTTGTAGACCAATTCTTGTGGGACTGGTCCTAGGGTAGGGCCGAAATTAAAACTTGCATATCTCTTATATGCTAACTCCAACGGAGCTAAAATTTGGCCCACACAGTCATATGACCTATTACTAATAAGAACCCAAAAATCGGATTTTTAGGAGAAATGTTCTCCATGGTTTTGCTCACTATTTAATTTATTAAATTAATGATATTTATAGAGTTGAGTAACTCAAAATAACCCCAAATTTGGGTGACATGTCTATTAGGTCACTATCTGACCCTAGTTAAAATATGAGAGCAATAGGACGATTGCATGTCCTTGCATGGTATGCGACATGGGGTGCACATAGCCAAAAAGGAAATTTTGTGTATTTGGAACACATGGCTTGGTATTAGCCTTTACTATTTTGTCCACACCTTGGTTATGACCTAATACATCACCTCAGTGGAAATTATGATTTTTGGGATCAAAAATCCTAATTATTTGATTAATTTAAAATATGTCACCTTTATGTATTAGTGAAAAGTTTATGGTTAAAAACTTTTGGAAAATTTTGAAACTCTGAGAAACCACTGGTAATACCAATTAGAACCTCTGAAAATTTTGTAAAAATTTTCAGAGGTTATTTCCTTAAAAATTATCAAAATTATCATATGTCACATTACTGAATAACTGAAATTTTATTACGGAAAAAGTGTGGGGAATTTTTGATACTCTGAAAAATCATTTGGATTCTAGTTATAAAACTCTGGGAATTTTGGTAGAATTTTTGGTTGTCTTACACATGGAAAAATTCTCAATATTAAATTTATCACACTTTTGTATTTATGAAATATTTATGGGTTAATATTCCTGGAAAATTTCGAAACTGTGGATAGGATGTTTTTAGGTCAACACAGTACCATGGTAATTTTCTCAGAATTTTTTGAAGAACTAAAGTAGAACTTGCTGTGTAAAGTTACATATTCAGCCTTTTTATTTTATGTGAAATTTTGATTGTAGGTACCCTATCAAATAGTGAGACTTTGGAAATCATGTTATTTTGTCATTTAACACCTCTAGAAATTTTATTAGCAGGTCTGAAATTACTAACATGGTACTTCCTTTGGAAATTGATATTGGCTCATTGATTAATGAATTTTTAAATAAGGTTAAATCAAATTGAAATGTAATGAAACTCTGAACATTTCTTGAACCAACCATTTTGAATTTATGGTATGAATTGTAGCTCAATTAGACATGATATAGATAAGGTTGCATCATAAGAATCATAATTAGTTCAAACTCATTTTGGTCTGCGTATAATAAAAACTTGATATGATGAGTAGATCAGCAAGATCACTTAGAAAATCAGTAAACCTTGGAACATAGTAGTAATATATCATTTATATCAGCCCCTAAAAGTTATGGATTTTGTAGAGAAAATTCATACTATAGTTTATAGAATAATTCAGATTCATGTCACACTATGAATAAAGGTATAGAAGGGGCATTTATTTCCTTATAAAGATCATAATAATCATTCAGCATGGTGAAGTGTCCATGGTATATGACTAGGGTGTGTTACGGACATTTGAGAATCATATAAGACCTACACCCCCTAGAGTATAGGAGATTTTAAGTGTTGAGCATCTTTCAAAAGAACATTTGCTTAAAGGTAGAGTTGGAGATAATTCATAAAGCATCTAAGTTATAAAGAGTAATAAGGAGAGTGAGTCTTTAGAAAAAGGGTAGCCACCAATAATAGTAATTGTCTTGAAAAGGGGGATTTGGGCTTCAACCTATCGTATTCATTAGTACCGATGTGAGTCCTTCATCGGGTAAACCTCGAGAAGTCTAAGATTTACCTTAAACTTCTATGTATAATAATAATTAGACAAGAGTAGCCTAATTAAGTGAACCAGAATTGTGATAAGTCTCATCCCGTGTTATGGGATGGAACGGTACGAACGGGGTAGTACTGTGAGCTGGAGGCTCGGGTGGTTGTATATTAGGACGGGTTGGTCCTGCGAGCTGGAGGCTCTGGTCGTGATAACTTGTATGTGCGCACAAACAACTTAGTGATGGGTCTTCGGTACTGGGCCAGTCGTCACACTGATGATTGTACGTTGACTTAGGCGGGAGTGAGGGTTTGAGGGGCCAGTAGGTTGCTTATACTGCGGTCTGGAGGATAATCCCCGAAAATGCACACCCGACCTTAAAGACTAGTGGGTTCCAACAAAGAGTACGCAAGACTCTATAGAGTGAACCTAGGACGTGTATAAAGGCATACAAAGGGTCTAGGACTGATAGTGTGTATACTAGACTAGGAAGTTGTTGACTAGGACTAAGTTGACCCCAATGTATAGTCTAAGGGTCAAGGTTTTTGGCTGTTAGAACTTAAGGAAAAGATTAAGTTTCTGCATTCGACGAACTCCATACTGCATTCGACGAACTCCATCCTGCGTTCGACGAACGTTGTACTCCATTTCAACGAACTTGCCAAGTCTCTGCGTTCGACGAACTTTATTTTACGTTTGACGAACTCCATTTTGATTTCGACGAACGGCATGCTTTAGGTCGACGAATCAAGTTTATTTCTCAGTTCGACGAACTTCACACTGAGTTCGACGAACTCCTTTCTGTGTTCGACGAAATAGCATCTCAGCTCGACGAGCTCAGTTCTTAAGCCAGTCCAGCAGTTTATTCTTCAGTTCGACGAACTCTAGTTTGAGATCGATGAACTCAGCTCTGCGGTCGAAGAATAAGTATTAGATGTTTAGTTCTACGAACTCCAACTTCAGTTCGACGAACTCAACCTTCAGATCGACGAATCCTTATCTCAACTCGACAAATTTCAGACAGATCAGTTATATTCTATTCTCAGATCTTAGATCAACTAAATCAGTAATGGATATATATTCCAGATAAGTCAAGGATTTTATCCTTCCTTTTGTTTATTCCTTTCCAGTCTCTTCTCTCAAGAAAGTAGCCGTTTGGCTTATTGGAAAAGGATATCATTTATTGAAAAGGAAAAGGGATTAAAGATTCAGATTGCAGTTCCAAGACATAATCAATTCTGATTATTCTATTCCTTATTCAGAGGATTTGAAATTCAAATCAGATATATATTCTCTAAAGGAAAAGTAATTACATAAAGAAGAAAGAATCAAAGAGTATTGTAGTAAGAAAGAAAATGGCTCTCGACCAGAGATGTAATACAGAGAGAGAAATATAAAAAGCAGAAAAGAAAAAGCTTTTCAGATCTTCATCTTCTACAACAGCAACTATTATTCTCTGAGAACAAAAACACCAATCATTCTCTCAGTTTTTGCTGCAAGTTCTAATCTTCAAGAGCAACAACAATCTGAGAAACCTTTGTCTCTCAGATTCATCAGCTATCAGGAAGATTCATTTACATTCAAGAGGAAGCTCCATCCATCAACTGTCAACCATTTCTATCAGACAGGGGGAGGTTTACAACAACAAATCAACTAGTCTTCTCTCAGCTTGTTGACAGAGAAGAACTTCATAACCCTCTTTATATCCCATCTTGTACAAGGTTCTAACTCCCTTTAAAAGTTAACCCTTTGGTGGCAGGGCACCTGATCAAAAACCTGTGATTGGTTAGTGGCTGGGCACCTGATCAAAAACCTGTAGTTGGTGTTCGGGCACCAGATCAAAACTCCATTGGTGATATGGCACCTGATCAAAAACCTAGTGGATTCCTACCAAGGGTGGTAGAAGAGTAGATGTACCCAGGTTTATTGGGGAACTATTATAGATCCTTGTGTCTTCTATGTTTGTGTTTATTTTGATGCGCTGTGCTGTGTGATTTCTTGTTTTGTTTTTATAACTCACTATGTTATACACATATAAACATCACTATTTTAATTCTGCTATAAAATAAGTTAAAAACCTTTTAATACTCTATTCACCCCCCTCTAGAGTATATCTAAGATCTAAACCTCACTCTCAACTTCTATCAGAGGTTACTTTCAATTGGTATCAGAGGGTTGGTTGATACTTTACAGGCTAACACCTGAATCCAAAGATCAATTAGATCTTAAGTTTTTCTAGAGTTTTATTTTTCCAAAAACTCATGGCACAGAACAAAGAATACTCAAGCACAAGACCTCCTATGTGCAATCTAAATAAGTTTGCATTATGGAAGGCAAGGATCGGGTTATATATGAATTCTATTTATGAGTATATTTTCAATGTTATTTTGATAGGACCTCCTACTCCTACAGCAACAACAAGTGCTGAAGCAACAACTAACAATAATGCTGTTCCACCTCCTGAGTGGACAGAAGCTCAAAAGAAGCAGAGAAGTGCAGATGCCAAACCAATGAATATATTGGCACAAACAATGTCTGAAGACATTTTCAAAAGGTTGTGGAATGCACCTCAGCCAGGGAAATCTGGACCTACCTCAACAACATGGTTGAAGGATCTGCAGATGAGAGAAAAGATAGAGGATCTCATCTCATCTCTTTGTATAAAAATTTCAAGAAAGGAGAAACTGAGAGTGTTGCAGATATGTACAATAGGCTCAGCCTCATAATCAATGAGCTGAAATCTCTAGACAAAGTGATCTCCATCACTGAAGTCAATGATAAGATCCTAATGTGCTTCCCCAGCACATGGGACTCTAGGATTTGGCCAATCATGGAAGCTAGAAACCATAATGAGATCTCTACTGAGACCTTGTTAGGCAAGCTTAAATCCTATGAGCAGCTTATCAAGTCCATAGAAGCTGAACAATCTACTTCCTCACTAGCATCCAAGAAGGAAAGAAGCATTGCTTTCCAAGCAACTGAAGAGGAAGATAAAGCTCCAGGAGAAGTAGAGTTTATGAGTCTTCTAGCCAAGAGATTCTACAAGATCGGTAGAAAGGATTTCAGAAAGAAGGACCTCAGATCAAGAGAAAAACCAAGGTATGACAAATCAAATTCTAAAGAAATTATCTATTTTGGTTGCAGGAAACCTGGACACATTCTACCCGAGTGTCGACAGAATCAAAAGAAGGACAAAAGAAAAGAGAAAGAAGAGAAAAGGCACTCCAGCAAGCCTTCCTCCCACAAACACAAGAATAAGGGAAGAGGCTTTGTAGCTGAATCTTGGAGTGAAACAGAATCAGAATCTTCATCCAGCTCTTCTGAAGATGAAGAAAATTCAAATGAGAAGGATCAATGCTTGATGGACATATATGACTCAAGCAGTGAGTCAGAATATGCATCATCATCCAGCTCTAGTGATGATGAAGAAGAAAGAAACTTCTGCTTGATGACAATCAATGCCTCAGGAAGTAATTCAGAAGAATCAGAATCTGAAACTGATGCTGATCAAGTAATATCTAACTTTGATTTTAATTCAAATGATTTAAAAATAATTTTAAAACTCTTTGTTTAGATTTAATTAAATCTGAGAAGGAACTAATTTCCCTCAGAAATAAGTTGGCTGAAATGAACCAACTAAGTGAAGAAAATGCCAATCTTAAGAAAGAACTGGCTGCCTCAAAAGAACATATTGTTTTCATTGAGGACAAGTTATCTGAGGATAAGAAGTTTGAAGAATCCCTAAATAGGAGAAGTATCAAACTAATGGACATCACAAGCATAGTGAATGCGAGACTTAGTGGCAAACTGGGCTTGGGTGCGTCATCAAGTGAGCCACATCTTAATAAGAAAAACATTTTATCTACAACAGTAAAATTCATTTCTGCCAAGAACAAAGAGGTAGTAGACTAGAAGAAAGAATCTGAGAGTATTGCAGTAAGAAAGAAAAAGGCTCTCGACCAGATATGTAATACAGAGAGAGAAATACAGAAAGCAGAAAAGAAAAAGCTTTTCAGATCTTCATCTACTACAACAACAACAACTATTATTCTATGAGAACAACAACACCAATCATTCTCTCAGTTTTCAGCTGCAAGTTCTAATCTTCAAGAGCAACAACAATCTGAGAAACCTTTGTCTCTCAGATTCATCAGCTATCAGGAAGATTCATTTACATTCAAGAGGAAGCTCCATCCATCAATTGTCCACCATTTCTATCAGACAGGGGGAGCTTTACAACAACAAATCCACTAGTTTTCTCTCAGCTTGTTGACAAAGAAGAACTTCATAACCCTCTTTATCCTATCTTGTATAGGGTTCTAACTCCCTTCAAAAGTTAACCCTTTGGTGGCAGGGCACCTGATCAAAAACCTGTGATAGGTTGGTGGCAGGGCACCTGATCAAAAACCTGTAGTTGGTGTTTGGGCACCTGATCAAAACTCTATTGGTGATAGGGCACCTGATCAAAAACCTAGTGGAATCCTACCAAGGGTGGTAGAAGAGTAGATGTACCCAGGTTTATTGGGGAACTACTATAGATCCTTTTGTCTTCTGTGTTTGTGTTTATTTTGCTGTGTTGTGCTGTGTGATTTCTTTTTTTGTTTTTATAACTCACTCTGTTATACACATATAAATATCAATATTTTAATTCCGCTTTAAAATAAGTTAAAAAACTTTTAATAATCTATTCACCCCCCTCTAGAGTAAATCTAAGATCTAAACATCACTGTCAACTTCAATCAGAGGTTACTTTCAGAAGTGGAGGCACCTGCTCCACTGTTGCCGTAGCCACAATGGTGGTACTAGAGAGTGTAGCTAACTCCAAAAAATGGGAATGAAAGGTCTGTGATCGCAGAGTTGTGTGGGTGAGTTTCACTTGTATGAATCATAACAAAGCATACATATCATAACATTCATAAGCATTGGAACATTAATTGTAGATCCTTATCATATATATTGGTATGTGCTCTTTCATATGATAAGTTATTATTCTGGAAACCTTAACTTATAAGTTTGTATCGGTATTCATATAAGTTAAGGTACTCATGTGATGGCACTATAGTTATACTCATTTACTTTACCCGCACCTCTCTGCTTTATACTACTTACTCTTTGCTGCTTCATTACTGCTTTACTAATGCTTCGCTACTGCTTATATATTTATATTACTAGCATAGATCCACCCATTTATACTTACATTTGCTAGCATAGATTCCTTGTCACCTGCTTATTATCATTATGCTTTGTTGTCCTCCACTTCTTTCATCCCGCACGGTGCTTAGGAGTCACGGGGGGAGGCGGGGACAAAATGTCTGTCTTTATAATGGTCGGTTGTGACCGTAGGAACCTGAGGAGATGGAGCACCAGTCGGATGAGGTGGCAGGACCCGAGGAGTAGATGTCGCACATTACTTTTACTATGAGATAGGTGCTTGATGATGAGAGTGTTTAACTTTCACATAGAGATGTTGAGAGAGAGTGATTATTTTGTTATTTTCATTTGGATATGTATCAGGCATAAGCCCTTACTCTCTTTTGTGCTCATGTTGGACTACTTATATTCATTTATGAGATTTTGATTATGGACTTGCTCATTTATTTTATTTATTTATATTCTCTATTGGCCTAAAGGTTATATGATCGTACTAGCTGGCAGGATTGGCATCTTGCGGTGGCAACTAACCTGAGTGTTGGTGTCATCCGTAAGGAAGAGGTTCTGGGCATAAGGCCCAGGTAACCCTCATAGTAAGAGGGAACAGGGTCTTACAAACTGGTATCACTTGAGCAAACAATCATAAGAGAAAGAAGTCCACAACACTAGGCCACCCCGCTCAAGCCTTAGTTTGCGGACAAACTAAGCAGCGGAAGCAATGGTGTGCCCATGTGTAAAAAAAAGGTCCATCTAAGCATTAAGTTAGGCCAATCCTAATACAACCTTACTTTTGTGTAGTCCCCGTAGTTGGCTGACCCATAGGATGTTGTCCCTCCTCCTCCGACTGCCAGCCCTTTTCAGCAAATAGAGCTGGGGCAAACTTTGATTGTTATTCTAGATGCCTCCAGAGCTCAACAGACTCCGGCCTCACAACCAAACCCCGAATCAAATTGGCTAAGTGCTTTCAAGAATCTGTCTCCTTCGATGTACCATGGAATAGAGAATGCGGTGAAGGCAGAGGAGTGGCTTGACTCCATTCAGAAAATGCTAGCAGGCATCAGTTGCCCAGTCAACAGAGCAGTTTCCTTGGTGACATCTGCCTTGGATTCACATGCCAAGAGATGGTGGATGTCGTTGTTGGACTCAACATATGCAGACCGTGAGCTTTCAGATATCTCATGGGATGAGTTCAAAGATGCCTTCTTGGAGCACTTTGTGTTTGCCACAGATAGGGATGAGTTGGAAGAGAGGTTCTTGAACCTCCGGCAGGGGACCCGATCTATGATTGAGTAACAGGGGGAGTTTTCCCACGTGGCCAGATTCACCGGGATACATGATATGGATGATAGGAAGTATACCAAGAGGTTCTATCGGGGACTCAGGGATACACTGAGGCAGGCCTTACTTTTCATATCATATGGCACGTGTGCCCAGATCATCAAGATTGCCAAAAAGCTGGGGGCAGACCACTTGATGGTGCAAAGCAAGGGAAAGAGACCGGCTGATGGATCACACTTTGGAGAGAGCAGCAGGGGCCCGCAACGGGGCAGAGTGATGACTCAAAGAAGGGGCGGGAGACATCCTCATCCCATTTTCAGACTAGAGCAGCAGCCTCTTACGGTGATGGCTCCTCTACTACTAAGGATCCCGGAGCTGAGGAGGCAGGATGATCCAGGCCACCATCCGGTGATATGCTATGGGTACCACCAGCCAGGGAACTTCAGAGATAACTACCCTCAGCAGTTTCTTTTCCTCCCCCCTCCTCCTCCTCCTCCTCCTCTAGCAGCCCCTCCAGCACAGCAGTGCCAAGGCCGAGGTCGAGGTCAAGGCTGAAGGCCTCATGGAAGAGGCTGACGGCCAGAGCATATGTATGCACTGGATCTCGCAGAACCCTGGAACCCTGAGGAGGTCATTATAGGTACTTTATTGTTTTTCCTCTACAATTACTTAATACCTTTCAAAAACTTTAGTTGTACTTTAACTTATGACCTAAACAACAAAATCACCCAGGTATAGTACTTGTGTGCGGCAAACAAGCATACACTTTATTTGGTACAGGTGCCTCATATTCATTCGTCTTGGAGAAATTTGTAAATGATCTATACCAAGTGCAACACTTTGAGGGCATCCTGAGGAAGGTGCGACTTCCAGACGGGTCAGAGATAGTAACATATGCCAAATGCAACATGAATGTAGTGATTGGAGGAAAGCTATTCAAAGCACCGACGATGCTTTTGAAGATGCCAGATTTTGATCTAATCCTGGGCATGAACTAGCTGCATTGGTATCATGCTACGATCGACTGTCCGACAAAGAAAATTGTGCTGAGGCATGAAGATTCTGAAGTAGTGATCGAAGGTATTAAAACCACCTCCCATCTTGTATTATCATCTGCACAAGTTGTCAAGGCCCATTAGCAGGGATATGAGGTGTACCTGATCTATTTCGAGATGGTGGAGATGGAGGTATCCATAACATATATTCCAGTAGTTAGGGATTTCTCAGATGTATTTCCAGAGAAATTACCCGGACTATCCCCTTCCAGAGATATGAACTTTTGGATCCAATTGGTGCCAGGAGCAAGGTTGGTATCTCGGGCACCATACTGGATGGCACCGAAGGAGCTAGCAGAGTTTAGAACTCATCTTCAGGTATTGGTGGATTCGGGTTTTGTTAGACCGTGTTCATCACCATGGGGTGCACCAGTGTTATTTGTGAAGAAAAAGGATGGGTCACTGCGACTCTGCATCGATTACTGAGAGCTAAACCAGCTGATGATACAGAACACATATCCGTTACCAAGGATCGATGAGTTACTTGACCAACTACAGGGAGCTTTCTGGTTGTCCAAACTCGATTTGAGATCTGGTTAATACCAATTATGAATTCAGGAGGATGACATCCCGAAGATGGCTTTCAGTTCCCGCAATGGATTATACGAGTTCACGTTGATGCCCTTCGGGCTCACGAATACTACCTCCACATTCATGAGCTTAATAAACCGTGTATTCGAGCCCTACCTTGATAGATTCATCGTAGTGTTCATTGATGATATCGTGATCTACTCCAAGATGAAAGAGGAGCACACCCAGCATTTGACTCAAGTCTTGGGCAAGTTGCGGCAGCACCAGATATATGCAAAATTTTCGAAGTGTTAGTTCTAGCTATAGGAGGTAGCATTCCTAAGACACATCATTAGCGGGGCCGGGTTGGAAGTTGACCCGGCCAAGGTGCAAGCAGTGAGAGATTGGCCACAACCAAAGTTGGCCTCGGATGTCTACAACTTTCTGGGATTAGTGGGATACTATCGCAATTTTGTGCAGGGATTCTCGAAGATTGCACTTCCCCTCACATCCTTGACGAAGAAGGATGCTGCTTTCACTTGGACAGAGAGGTGTGAGGCAGCTTTCCAGGAGATGAAGGACCGACTCACCTCATCCCCTATCCTTGCACTTCGATCTGGGAAGGAAGGATTCCAGATCTACACCGACGCATCTTATCAGGGGATGGGTGCAGTTCTCATGCAGCATGTCCATATGATTGCATATGCTTCGAGGTAGATGAAGAAGCATGAGCAAAACTATCTGGTACATGACCTAGAGCTCAGAGCAGTGGTCTTCGCTTTTAAGATCTAGAGGCAATAACTGTATGGGGTTCATTGTGAATTCTTCTCTGACCACAAGAACCTCAAATACATCGACACCCAGAAGGATCTGAACCTACGCCAGCAAAGGTGGCTAGATTTCTTGTGCGACTATGATTATACCATACACTATCATCTGGGAAAGGCGAACACCATAGTGGATGCCTTGAGCAAGAGTGCCGACACTTCTGGACTGGAGTCCCGGATGATGGCCATGGAGCTGGTAAAGATGTTGGAGGATATGCACATCACCTTGGTTTCCAAGGCTGATACCGAGGTCTACAAGGAGTACCTGGTATATTTGAGCATCACCTGTGATATACGAGACCACATCAGGGCACATCACATGCAGGATTCATCTCTGGAGCCCGTATTCAGAGCCTTAGAAGGGGAAAAATCAGAGGATTATTCATTGTGTGTTGAAATCATTAATTTTTGGGGTCGTATCTATATACCACAGGAGGTGGGATTCGGGAAGAAATACTTAGGGAGGCACATTGCACTCAGTACTCAGTGCATCCTGGGATCTTCAAGATGATGGCAGACCTGCGGAAGGACATGTATTAGCCCATAATAAAGAGGGAGATCATATCTTTTGTCTCACACTGCGAGACTTGCCAACTAGTAAAGGCAGAATGCAAGAGCCCATGAGGACTTCTACAAACATTGCCAGTGCCAGAGTGGAAGTTCAAGGACATAGTCATGGATTTCATACACGGATTACCTCACTCCCACTCCGGGCATGACTCTATTTGGGTGATAGTGGACAGATTGACCAAGGTGAGATAACTCATACTGGACAGGAAGGATGCTCTAGTTGCGGTTCTGGTGAGGTTATTTGTGGTGAAGTTCGTCAGATACCATGGTGTACCCAGGATGATTATCTCAGATCGCGATGGTCGGTTCACCACTAGGAAGTGGAGGGCGGTGTATACATACTTGGGATCTCAGATTACGTTCATCACCGCTTTCCATCCACTGACTGATGGGAAGACGGAGCGGACCAACCAGACTATGGAGGATCTGCTACGCTTGTGCATCTTGGATACGGGAAAGCCTTGGGAGAGGTTGTTGCCCATGATCGAGTTTTCAAATAACAACAACCACCAGAAAAGCATTGGGATGACACCGTATAAGTCTTTATATTGTAGGAAGTGATGGACGCCACTTTCTTGGGTCTAGGATGAGGATCAGAAGGCACTCAGATCAGAGTTCGTTGAGGACACGGACATTATAATTTGGATGATCAGGGATAGGATGCTAGAGGCTCCGAGTAGACAGGCCAAGTATTACGATGCGAGGCATTAGAAGGTGGAGTTCCAAGTGGGAGACATGGTCTATTTGAAGATATGTCCGGTGCATGGCGTCTCGCTGGTGCTTGGACACAAGAAGCTCAGCCTTAAATATATGGGGCCTTACAGGATCCTGGAGCGGATCGACCCCTTGGCTTACAGGCTGGAGCTGCCATTTGAGTTGGCAAACCTGCACGACATCTTTCATGTTTCTTCACTACAAAGAGCTCTACTAAAGCCGAAGCAGCACATCACTTTCACCTGGGGCCTGGTGGATTCCGATAGATCAGTCTGTCTGGAGCCAGTCCGGATTGACGATACAACAGTCCGAGTCCTGCGGAAGATGAAAGTTTCCTTAGTCAAGGTGCTGTGGTCCAACCATGGATGGAGAAACATAGATGGGAGCCTATGGATCTCATGCAACAGCAGTACCCGAGACTCTTCACCTCAGGTACAACCTAAACTATCACAAGAATTTACTTAATTTCCTTGTGCAAGAACCTCATATACCCGAACTTAAATTTCGCGGATGAAATTAATCTATTGTTTATTGGGATTTGTAACATCCCCTTTCCTACTAGACCCCTTAACTTCAATCAGGGTAGGACATGTGGTGAGTGAGGTGAGTTTGAGCTAGGTAGTGACCTTAGGATACATTAAGTTGAGTGAACTCACATGTGGTCCACTATAGGAGGCAGGTCAACTTAGGTCAAATTAGCTCAAATTGAACTTAAACTTGTAAATTAACCTCACCACCATGTCCCTAACCCTAAAGGAGGCATAATTGACCAAAAATCTCATCATTTGGTCAACCAATTTAGCCAAGTTGACCAAAGTCAAATCTAGGTCAATATAGCCCAATTCAACTCAATAGGGTTCAATTCATACTCATATGACCAAATTGACCCTACCACTAGATGGCAAAACTTCAAAGGAGTGCTATGGACCCAAAAGTCCCATCATGGGGTCATCGATTGGTTCAATTTGACCAATGTCAAACTTAGGTCAACATAAGCCAATCCTTCCCTAATAGGTCCAATTGACCCCAAAGACATGAAATTGACCTCACCCCAAGCCTCAGAACATCATGAGGGACCCAATTGACCCAAAAGACCCATCATGAGATCATCAATGGGTCCAAATTGATCAAAGTCAACTTTTCCCCAATTTTGGTCAAAATCACACCTACGGGCTAAATTGGCCCAATTAGGGCATCACCATGACCCAATCAACATTGGGTGGTGCCAAGGGACTCAAGGTCAACACTTTGGACCAGTCAAACCACCCAATTGACCAAGTCAACATCAAAGTCAACCATGGTCAATTTTATGCTTAAAAGAAGAAAATAAGAGACCAAGTCAATTCCCAATGGGTCAAGGCCTCAACCAAAGCCCATCCAGTAGCCCATATACTCAATTACTAGTCATGCCTCTGAATTTGGAGAAAGATGACATGCAAGGGGGTAAATTGGTGATTTCCTCCAAAATCTATTAAAGACAGAGAATTTTGAGGAATTGAGGCCACATGGCTCTCCATTACTCTGCCCAAGCTAATATCTGACCTCTCCAGTGATTCTACAACAGAATTCTAGGGGTGGTAGACACTTGTAGCCAAGGAGGAGCATCCAAAGCTCATGGCCGACCATCCCCCTTTTCAAAACACCACAACCATCCAACCCCACCCCCATTTAACCTTAGCATCACCTTCAGTGAAGTCCAGAGAGTCGAGCCAGCCACCTGGAGCCAAGCTTTAGCTGCCGGATTGAGATTTGGAGCAAGCTCACTGTAGATACTCGCCGCCCTGCCACCATGCCAGATTACTCGATCTCAAGCCCCTACACATGTCTGTTTCTCCCTACTCCCTCTGTGCTAGCATCTAGATCATTTTAGGAGAGAAATCAGGCTCAACTAAGCCCGATCCCATGTGAGGAAGAGAGAGTTTTACCAAGCTTTTCTTCTAACTCAGGATCGCCGGAGATGGCTTCTCCGGCGGCCGTGTCGCCGCCTGCCGGTAGCCACCACCTCAACGCGGGTGGTTGAGGTGGTGGCCGACAATGGTGGGCTGTGGGTGGCCGGGAAATGAGCTTGGAAGGTGACCCAGGTCGGGGAAATCCTATACATTGGCTAGATGAGGAAGACGATTAGGAGCCCTTCTATCTGCATCAAGATTCATGCACGATTCATTTAACTATACATTAATTTCATGTGTATAAATGTCACACTTAATGCAGGAATTAGAATAATTATTTTGAGGCCCTTAAATGCCATTTCATGAAAAGTGGCCAGAGATAACTTTTGTAGATATGGATGTCTATTTTATTTAGGAACTTAAATCAACTTATTTGGAGTACAATAGGCTAATGTAGACCAATTCTTGTGGGACTGGTCCTAGGGTAGGGCAGAAATTAAAACATGCATATCTCTTAGATGCTAAGTCCAATGGAGCTGAAATTTGGCCCATGCATGTATATGCCCTATTACTAATAGGAGCCCAAAAATTATATTTTTAGGAGAATATTTCTAAATGGTTTTGCTCACTATTTAATTTATTATATTAATGATATTTATAGAGTTGAGTAACTCAAAATAACCCCAAATTTTGGTGACATGTCTTTTAGCTCACTATCTGACCCTAGTTAAAATATGAGAGGAATAGGACCACGACATTTGGGGTTATTCCACTTGCATGTCCTTGCATGGTATGTGATATGGGGTGCACATAGCCAAAAAGGAAAGTTTGTGTATTTGGCAAACATGGCTTTGTATTGGCCTTTGCTATTTTGGACACACCTTGGTCATGACCAAATACATCACCTCATTGGAAATTAGGATTTTTGGGATCAAAAATCCTAATTATTTGATTAATTTAAAATATGTCACCCTTATGTATTAGTGAAATGTTTATGTTTAAAATCTTTTGGAAAATTTTGAAACTCTGAGGAACCACTTGTAATACCAATTAGAACCTTTGAAAATTTTTGTAGAAATTTTCAAAGGTTATTTCCTTAGAAGTTATCAAAATTATCATATGTCACATTACCGAATAACTAAAATTTTATTAAGGAAAAAGTGTGGGAAATTTTTGATGCTCTAGAAAATCATTTGGATTCTAGTTTTGAACATTTGGGATTTTTGGTAGAATTTTTGGGTGTTGTACACATGGAAAACTTCTTAATATTCAATTTGTCACACTTTTGTATTCATGAAATATTTATGGGTTAATGTTCCTGGAAAATTCTCAAACTCTAGATTGCATGTTTTTAGGTCAATGTAGTACCATGGAAATTTTCTCAGAATTTTTGGAAGACCTAAGTAATAGTACTTGCTGTGTAAAGTTACATATTCACCCTTTTTATTTTATGTGAAAAATTTGATTATATTACCCTAAAAAATAGTGGGACTTTGGAAATCATGTTATTTTGTCATTTAACAACTCTGGAAATTTTATTAGCAGGTTTGAAATTACTAACATGGTACTTCCTTTGGAAATTGATATAGGCTCATTGGATAATGAATTTTTAAATAAGGTTAAATCAGATTGAAATGTAATGATACTCTGGGCATTTCTTGAACTATCCATTATGAATTTATGGTATGAATTGTAGCTCAATTAAACATGATATAGATAATGTTGTATCATAAGGATTATAATTAGTTCAATCTCATTTTGGTCTGCGTATAGTAAAAACTAGATATGATGAGTAGATCAGCAAGATCACTTAAAAAATCAATAAAATTTGGAACACAGCAGTAATATATCATTTATATCAGCCACTAGAAGTTATGGATTTTTCGGAGAACATTCATACTATAGTTTAGGGAATAATTCACATTCATGTCATACTATGAATAAAGGTACAATAAGAGCATTTATTACCTTATAAAGATCATAATAATCATTCAGCATGGTGAAGTGTCCATGGCATATCACTAGGGTGTGTTACATACATTTGAGAATCATATAAGACCTACACCACCTAGAGTATAGGAGATTTAAGTGTTGAGCATCGTTCAAAAGAACGTTTGCTCAAAAGAAGAGTTGGACATAATTCATAAAGCATCTATGTAATAAAGAGTAATAAGGAGAGTGGGTCTCTAGAAAAATGGTAGACACCAATAATAGTAATTTTCCTGGAAAGGGGGATTTGAGCTTCAGCCCATCGTATTCCCTAGTACCGCAGTGGCCCTTCACCGGGTAAACCACGGGAAGTCCAAGATTTACCTTAAACTTCTAAGTATAATAATAATTAGACAAGAGTAGCCTAATTAAGTGAATAAGAATTGTGATAAGTCTCATCCCGAGTTATGGGATGGAACTGTGCGGATCAGGTAGACCTGCGAGCTGGAGGCTCGGGTGGTTGTATATCAGGATGGGTTGGTCCTGTGAGCTGGAGGCTCGGGTCGTGATAACTTGCATGTGCATAGATATAACTTAGTGGCGGGTCTTCGGTACTAGGCCAGTCATCACACCGACAACAGTACGTTGACTTAGGAGGGTGTGAGGGTTTGAGAGGTCAGAAGGTTGTTTATACTGCGGTCTAGAGGACAATCCCCAAAAATGCACACCCGTCCAAAAAGACTGGTGGGTTCCAGCAAAGAGTACGCCAGACTTTAGAGTGCACCTAGGACGTGTACAGAGGTGTGCAAAGGGTCTAGTCATGGTAGCATGTATACTAGCCTAGGAAGTGGAGACGCTTGCTCCACTGCTGCAGTAGCCACAATGGTGGTACCAGAGAGTGTAGCTAACTCCAAAAATTGGGAATGAAAGGTCTGTGATCGCAGTGTCGTGTGGGTGAGTTGCACTTGTATGAATCATACCATAATATACGTATCATAACATTCATAAGCATTGCAACATTAATTGTAGATCCTTATCATATAGATTGGTATGGGCTCTTTTATATGATAAGTTATTATTCGGGAAACCTTAACTTATAAGTTTGTATGGTCATTCATATAAGTTAAGGTACTCATGTGATGGTAGTATATTTATACTCATTTACTTTACATACGCCGCTCTGCTTTATATTACTTACTATTTGCTGCTTCATTACCTCTTTACTAATGCTTCACTAATGTTTACATGTTTATACTGCCAGCGTAGATCCACCCTTTTATACATACATTTGCTAGCATAGTTTCCTTGTCACCTGCTTATTGTCATTTTGCTTTATTGTCCTCCGCTTCCTTCCTCCCGCACGGTGCCAAGGAGTCGCAGGGGGGGGGGGGGGGGGGAGGAAAGGACAAAATGGCTTAGTCTTTATGACAAACAGTCTGTTCTGATTGTAGGAGCCCGAGGAGTTGTAGCACCAGTCGGATGAGGTGGAAGGACCTGAGGAGTAGATGTCACGCATTACTTCGACTACGAGGCAGGTGCTTGATGATGAGAGTGTTTATCTTCCGCATAGAGATGTTGAGAGAGAGTGATTCTTTTATTATTTTCATTTGGATATATATCGGGCATAAGCCCTTACTCTCTTTTGTGCAAATTCTGGACTACTTATATTCATTTATGAGATTTGATTGTGGATTTGCTCATTTCTTTTATTTATTTCTATTCTCTATTGACCTAAAGGTTAAATAATCGTACTAGCCGACATAATTGGCTTTTTGCGGTGGCGACTAACCCGAGTGTTGGTGTCATCCGTAAGGCGGTTGTTCTGGGCATAAGCCATGAGTAACCCTCCTAGTAAGGGGTATGGGGGTCTTACACAGATCGTTGAGTCTCATGTGCTTGGGAAGAACATGAGAAGCTTGTCATTTATTTTAGTTAGGGAGATCTCCTTGTCCAATCCCTTGAGTTCATTGATAATGATGATGAATCTTTCATACATCTGAGAAACATTCTCCACAGCCTTCTTTTGAAAGTTCTCATATTGGGATATGAGAAGGGACTTTCTGTCCTTTCTTTCATTTGAGCTACGTTCAACCAATCTGGTCAAGGATTCTCAAATCTCTTTTGTTGAGTTGCAGTCAGCTGCCTTCTGGAACATGTCATCTGACATAGTTGATACCAGAATATTCAGTGCCTTGGCATTACATGCCTTCAACTTCTTTTCAGCATCTGTCCACTCTGATTTAGGGACTAGTTCTCGAGTCACAGTCCACTTGCATCTTTTTTGAATGGGACTAAGGGACCTGGAACAATAACATCAAAAATCTCTTCATCAATGGAGTTCATATAAAGTTTTATTCTGGCTTTCCGGAGTGTAAACTTATTTAGATTACACACTAGTGGTCTGGTGGATGCATATTCCTTAGAACTCATTTTGTGAAAATAATTTTAAAATATAATATTTAGTGAGAGGATCTTTTGATCAAGGTGTTAGCCTATTTATGATCAACCTCGCTCTCATACCAATTGAAAGTGCACAGTGATTCATCTGAGTATTCTCTAGGGGGTGAATAGAGTTTAATTTTTTTTCATTAATATATGAACAAAACAAAAAATTCTAACAACTATGCATTCAACTATCCAACACAGAATAAAACTATCACAGATTGCAGAAATAAAGCAAAGGGACAACACAAAAAATATCACACAGATGAGACAAGAGCTATAGTGGTTCCCCAAAATATGGGTACGTCTACTCTTCTACAACTTTGGTAGGAATACACTATCCAGTGCCTGAGTCTTTTGATAAGGAGACTCTTAGAACTACTGATTCTTTTGGTAAGGAGACTCTTAGAACCAACAACTGAGGCTTTTGATAAGGAGACTCTTAAAACCACTGAGTCTTTTGGTAAGGGGACTCTTAGAACCACACTATATCGTTTGGTAAGGAGATCTTGAACCAACTGAATCCTTTGGGGAGGGATTCTTAGGTCTCTTTACTCAGATTTCAATAGTGAAAGAAAAGAGTAAACAGGAAAAGAAGAAATGAAGAAGATGTTCTTCTGGTTGAATCCTCCTTCAGCAATCACTGAGGATTCAGGCACTTAGTGTTGTTAACAAATCAATATTCCAGTAGATGAGACCTTGCTGAGAGAGAGAGAGAGAGAGAGAAAGAGAGTGTGTTGCAAGGACTGTTCAAGCTTTGATTCCAAAATCTCTGTATTCCTGTAGGCTTCTTGCTATGTGTGGGGATGAGGAAGAAGATGCCTTAGAATTATTCCTGTACAGAGAATATCTATTTTGTTTTTCTGAGAGTGAGGAGGGCTTCTGAAAGGAGAAGATGAGAGACTAATAGAATTTCTGATGTTGTCAATCTTCCTGAATACCCTTATTCTTCCGTCGAATAGAATTTGAATTCATTTCCTTTTCTGCTGTTTGCCTAATAGGAATGCCCAAGGGATAATCATATTCCCCTTCTATCTTTGTTGACTAACCATCAATCTCTTTGAATATCTTCCAGAAATAGTTGTATTGTATCTCTGGAGACTTCCTTTCTATTCTTGGATATAATCGACCCGTTAAAGATCCAAACACTTCTATGTATAACCTCTTAATCATCTTTAAATAATAATAAGGATCATATTCAAATTCTGTTTGTATTCAACGTAGCGTCGAATACATTTATCTTATAATCGACGCACCTCTGAGTTCAATTAGAAGCTGCATCGAAATCCTTATTAGTTTAGAACTGGACTTTATAGTCGACGTTTCGTCGAATACTTATCGATGCATCCGTCAAGATGAACTCCTGAACTCAGAGCTCTTCCTTCTGCGTTGAATGTAAGTCCAAGTTGCGTCGACTTCAAGATCTACTTCGATTGACTTTGTCTTTTGCGTGGAGTATATCTCGATGTTGCGTCGACTTCAACTTATACATCGACTTCAGTCTGAGGTGTCCTTACTTCTATTCGAAGTTAATTCAACTTGCTGTCGAAGCTGTGTTGAATTCTATTCGACTCAGATTTAATTCAACTGAATTTTGGACTCTTTTTCAACTGGTCTTTGACACCCTAATTAGAGTGTGACATCCTAAGACATCTAATGACCAAATTACCCTCTTTATATAACATGGAAAATAAATCATAGATAATGAAATCACTAGTATATAATTTGTAAGAATCAAAGGGTGTTTTTCCCAATAGATGGGTCTTCGATACTAGCCCAATTAACACATCGAAGGAAGTACGATGACTCAACAAGTGGTAGGTGTTCAAAGGGCCAGGTTGTTTTACTATGCGTCTGAAATAGCCTTATGAATGGTCTAGTTTCGATGGATCCAACAAGAGTACGCAATTGCTCATGAGTACCAAGGATAGGTGCCATATTATACATTAGGGCCTAGGTCTGGCAGTGTGTTATACCCAACAAGGTGAGGAGATGCCCGCTCCTCTACCATTGTTTGACCATGAAGGGGGGTGCCCGATAGGTTAGCTACCCTAAAAAGTGGGAGCTGAAAGTTCTGTATGTATAGAGTTGAGTGTGTGAGTTACATGTGTGTGAAGTCATAACATAATCAATGCACCGCATAACATACACATGATTGCATACAACAAAACCCTCATTGTATAAACTACTATGGGATCTTGTATACGTTGGGTTTGTTATGTTAGAACGACCATTAACTTATATATTTGTATGGGTAGTTATATAAGTTAAGTTATTTTTATGCTGGTAGTTAGATGTTTTCTCTCTTTACATACTGCTGGTTTATTTACTTGTAGATTATAGTAGAATGGTTAAAGTAGGCCTATATACCTTTATTTACATGCTTGTACATACTACCTGCTAGCCAGGGCCACATGTTGGATCGATAAGCGCCCTTAGATGGGGGCGGGTGAATAAGGGAATAAAATTCTTTTTGTAATATTAAGCAATTTACTATATTGTTTTAAAGTTAACAAGAGAGCAAAATAACAATTTAGCAAAAAGTAATTAGTAATAATAAAATTTTCTCCAAATGAGAGGAATCAAGTAAACACAAATAGAGATATGATTATATTATATGAATAAGTGTTTACATAAAATTGATTTCAATATCGCTAGAATTCAGAGGCGTAAAATGTTAATAACTTTTCCTTTTCTATACCGACTTGTATCCCCACAAACCGGTTGGCTTTAGCCTATCCTTCCCTGGATATGGCCTCAAGCCGCTCTAGCCAATACTTCCCCGGATATGTCCTCGAGCACCCTCTAGATCTAATCTCCTAGACCTAGTCGCCAACTTACGCGGCGAATTACCCCCTAAGCCGCGTAAGGACCTAGTCTCCAACACAAGGCGATTTTACTACAAAAATTACAATAATGAAATAAAGTAAATAACAAGAACTCCCTCTATGAGATTTCTGAAGATGAGGATGAAAGATAGCTATAGCATAAGCGAGGTTGAAGCGATCGTTCTTCAGATGCAGCGTGGCAGCTTCCTTCTCCAGAAATCTTCTTTGGCTTTGAGTGGGAGATGAACTTTCGATAGAGTAACAACTCTGGAATTTTGGCACAAGTAATCTCTCTGGAAGCTCTAACCAAAATGAGAGAGAAGCCATCAATTTATTGACTTTGTCGCTAGTGCCTGCGGTAGCTCCTAACGCCTGCAGTATCGTTCGTGTGGAGGCGGTTACGAAACTGTCGGCAGCATGGCGTTGCGGCACAAACTCGAGCTAGCGCCAGGCGATAGCGCTAGCGCTGGCGGTAGTGCTATCGCCAGGCGGTTTCTCTAGCACTGGCGGTAGTGTTTCTTTCAGAAAGTTGATTTCAGCTGCTTTCTACCTATGGAGTATTGCACCTATATTTCCTGCACACTATAAACACACGACAAGTAAGATCAAATACGATTTGGGATTTGTTATTCTCAAACAAAGGGATGTGACACAGATGTCGAACAATATCCCCCTTTTGATAATAGCAAATCCTCTTAGCAAGAAATCAACAAAGGTGTTTATAGAATATGATAAGTGAGATAAAAGTGCAACTATAGTATATGATAAGCATGAGAATAATGCATACTCCCCCTATCTTAATGCCCCCCTACATAAATGCAATTTATGTTTTACTCCCCATAAATTACAAGAATTAGTCTCCCCTTAACCTTATAGATTTCTCCCATAGTTTCTTCAATTAATCTCCCCCTTTTGGTATTATCAAAAGAAGGTGGGGTGAGGGTAGTAAGGATGCATTTTTATAAATGAGAATTCTTGATCGAGCTTTTGTAATATATGAAATGATAAATAGTTTAAGCATAGTATATATAAGAGATTTCAAATTAAAAGATAAGAGTTGTACGCAAGCGGAAGATTATAAGAAACATCTTTTTGTAAGCATGAAAAGCATAAGTATAAATATGAGTTTAAATTCAAAATGTAAAGATGTTTTAACCTTTTTGAAATCTCAAAGTTTTTCATAAAGATACCAAGCATGAAATGAACATATCAAAAAGAGATTATACTACAATGTTACTTAATTTCAAGTTTAAGAGATACCAAACATTGTAGAGATCATGCTAGGTTATCTAGTGCATTTCTTATATAAAGAGTAGTATAGATAAAGCATTAGAATCGAATACTCATGAGAAGAAGTGTTATGAAAGATAATGAAGTGCACATAAGTGTTTTTGAGCAATGTTAACAAATGATTTAAATCACAAAATACAAGACATATGTAGAGTAAAGTGCAATAAAACACAAGTATATTAATTTTCACACACTTTAATGCACATAATTTTTAACAAAGTGGTGTAATGACCAAGGTTTGTACAAGACACTTTACTATTCTTTTCAAGGTGCTCAACCTCACAATGTTAAATGAAGACATATCAGGAGGTTCAAGTAGTGCTTGGTGGAGTTATATTTGTTTATTTCTTGTTCACTTTTATGAGACAACATTCTCCGAATACACAAGCAAGCATTTTTAGATTTAAACACACATGTACATTACCAAACTTAAGTGAGTGTAAAAGTACCATTATACATCACAATACATTTACTCATACTTAGAGGCATGCTAAGCTTGATTCTACACATATTTTTAAATACAATTGATGCACTTTTAATAGATATATCAAAGCATGATAAACAAAACAATGTTCATAGTAATATGAAGAAATAAGTTTTAACATTGAAGATAGTTCTAAATAATAGAATTCATACATGCTTGATATTACAATAAAGATCATACATTTTTTTTGAAAATTTTTAATGAAAGAAAAACAGAAAAACTCAAAAACATATTTTTGTATTTTTGAATTTTGAAGTTTTGTAGTTGATTTTTCAAAATATGGATATAACAAAAATAACAAAAGTCAGAAATACAAAAACTAAGTAGTACATATAAACTAACATATTTGTAAAGATTTTTAGAAATTTTAAAAACAGAAAAAATGAACATCCACGCTAGCGCTGGCGCTAGTGCTAGCGCGGAAAATAGTAAGTGATTTTTTGAGAATTTTAAATTTTCATTTTTTGATCTTGATTAAGAGTCCTTAGAGTAGTCTTTTGCAAAAAATTTGTAATTTATGGAGATGTCTTCATTGCTCAAATTGTATAAAACTTTAGCGTGTTTCAAATAACTTATCCTAAGATGTCTAAGACTCCTAATTCCAACCTTAATATTTGAAACCTTGCATCGGGAAGAAGTTTAGTGAATATATCAGCAAGTTGAGAGTCCGTGCCAATGAAACTTATCCTAACATTTTCCTTTTTAATGTGATCCATTATGAAATGATGACGTACATCTATATGTTTGGATCTAGAATGATGCACCAGATTATTTGTAAGATCAATGACACTTTTGCTGTCACATTTTAATTGAATATGTCTTAGATGAAAACCAAAGTCCTCTAGGCTTTGGTTCATCCATAGTGCTTGTGCACAACAACTCCCTAATGCAATGTATTCGCCCTAAGTGGTGGAGAGTGCAACTGAATTTTGTTTCCTACTGGACCATGCAACTAATGATGGTCCTAGAAAATGACAAGTACCGCTAGTGTTTTTTCTATCAAGTGAGCATCCGGCGTAGTCCGAATCGGAGTAGCCGTGAAGTGTAAATGAATTATTGTGTGGGTACCATAATCCTAATCTAGATGACTCAATTACATATCTAAAAATACGTTTTACCGCTTTTAAATGAGATTCTTTTTGATTGGCTTAAAATTGAGCACATAAGCATACGACAAACATAATATCGGGTCTAGTTGCACTTAAATAAAGTAGTGATCCTATCATACCCCTATATAAAGTTTGATCTATAGAAATTACCGATTCATGTTTTCTTAATTTTAGTGATGCACTCATTGGTGTAGAAGCTAGTTTAAGGTTTTCAAATCCAAAACGTTTAAGCATATCATGGACATATTTTGTTTGACATACAAAAATACCATCAATTTCTTTGTGATATTTGAAAACCAAGGAAATAAGAAAGTTCTCTTACTAGACTCATTTCAAATTCATTTTTCATCACTAAAATAACTTCATTACACAACTCTTCATTAGTAGATCCAAAAACAATATCATCAACATATATTTTTAAAATAATCATATCATCATTGTTGTGCTTAATGAAGACTTGTGGTGCTAGCGGGACCAAAAAGATCCATATGAATTAATTGCAAGGGTCTTGAAGTAGAAATAAAATTTTTACTTTTGAAAGAGGATTTTGTAATTTTACCTTTTTGACAAGGTGAGCATAGTGAAGGTAAATTCCCATTTAATCTAGGCAATCCTCTAATTATATCTCTTTTGGCCAGTTTTATAATAAGTTTTGTGCTAGCATGTCCTAGCTTTCTATGTCAAAGTTCTAGTTCATCATTTTTGGTGATAAAACATTTTAAAGATGATTTAGAAAGATCATTAAATGAAACTATATACACATTATGTATTCTTGGTGCAGTTAGTAAAATATCTTTTGTAGTAGGATTGGATATTTTGCAAAAATTAGTGGAAGAATCAAATAAAACATCTAATCCTTTATCGCATAATTGGCTAATAGAAATTAGATTGTGTTTTTGCTCTTTCACATAAAGAACATTAGATATAGTAAAGGATTTGTTACCAACTGTACCAAATACCCATGATTCTTCCTTTTCCGTTATCGCCAAATGTCACGATCCCTCCCTTCTTCCTTTCTAGGCTAAGGAACTTTGCTTTATTGCTCGTCATGTGCTTGGAGCATCCAGAATCCAAGTACCACACATCTTCATTTTCCTTAGCCTGCCTGCACATCTAGAAAGAAGATGAGAGTAAAGATCTGGATACCCATGTGGTACCACCCATAGAATAAGTGGAAGCCTTAGGTAACCAGATTTGCTTTAAAGTAGTTTGTTTTAATTTTCTACAAGAACTAGATGTGTGACCAAACCTATAACCGTTTGCACATGTAATAAAGGGGGTTGAGACCCTTTTCTGGAATATTTTCATGCTTGAAGGAATCAATTTTGTAGAGGAAAAACATTTTGAAAAAGAAAATTCAGGCTTCTTGTATGAAGTGCTAGCGTCGGCATTAGTGGCTAGCGCCGGGAGGTAGCCCTCACCTCGATATCCAAGCCCAAATTTTCCAGACTAGTGGCACTGGTTCCCTAAAATCATTTCCAGTGATTTTTAGCCTATTCCAAATTTCTTAATGGCCATGGTGAGATCATGAACTTGTGCTTTAAGTGATAAGTTTTCTTTCACAAGCATGACACACCTATTTTCAAAACCCTTTTTATTAATTTTTACTTGCACAAGAGAGGCTTCTAATTTTCTTTCTAATTCCTCCTTCTCTTTTGTAAGAATTTTGGCATAGTAGAGGGCTTTAGAAAGAGAATCTTCAATATCCCTTGTCATCTTAATGGAGTGATCACACTCTTGGCAAGAGTCCTTTCTTTTTTCTAAAACAATTAATTTTTTGGAAAGCTTTTGATTTTATTTAATTAAGGATTCATTTTCTCGATTTAATAAAATACCATCTTTCATATTTTCATCAAAAGCTTTGCAAGTTTCAATAAGTTTATTGAAAAGTTCATCATAAGTGGGAGGAGTTACCTCAGTGTCGCTAAGAACACTGGCACCATCGTCATCGTTTCCATGTCCCATGAGGCACATGTTTGCTTCCTCATCTTCGCTTGATGAAGACCGGCTTGATTCTTCGGAGGTGGAGGAGTCATCCCATGTTTTTGCTTTTAGCACCTTCCTCTTTTCCTTCCCTTTGTACCGTTTCTCCTTTTTCTCCTTCAAAAATTTTGGGCACTGGCTCCGAATATGCCTGGTCTTCCTGCAATGATAACATTCTGGTGGAGGTCTTTCTTCTTCATCATCGCTCTCCTTTTCCTTCTTTGAAGATGACCCTTTCCATCTTCCTTCCTTTTGGAAATATTTCCGGAAGATGTTTCTCCTTTCCGAATTTCTCATAAACTATTGGAAGTTCTTTACCAAAAGGCTTTCTTCATCTTCATCCTCATCCTCTTGGCACTCCTTCTTTGATTTTAGTGCCAATGCCTTCTTCTTTGGCTCCTTATTATATTCATCGTGTTGAATCTTGAGTTCTACATCATGGGTTTTGAGATTCCCAATGAGGCTCTCAACTTTGAGCATTCTTAGATTGTGCGACTCCGAGATAGCCGTTACCTTCGGATTGAATTTTGGAGGAAGGGATCAAAGAATCTTTCGGACCAAGTCGTCGTTGGAGAAGTTCTTTCCAAGAACTTTGGAGGCATTGACGATCTTGGTGAAGCGCGTGTACATGGCATCAACATCTTAACTTTCATCCATCCGGAACTGTTTATATTTCGACTCCAGTTGGAAAAGCTTTGAATCTTTAACCTGCGATGTACCTTCATGAGTAATTTCCAAATGATTCCAGATATCATATGCAGTAGTACAAGCGGAAATTCTATTAAATTCATTTCTATCTAAAGCACAAAATAAAGCATTCATGACCTTGGCATTATTTTGGCAATTAAGTTTATCCCTTTCATCAAACTTATACTTAGGTTTTTCTAATGTTATCTCTCTAACTACAATTGTAGGAGGTGAGTATTCCTCTTCTACCATATTCCATACCTTAATATCTAGGGTCATAAGAAAACATCTCATCCTAGTTTTCCAATAATTATAATCTGACCCAGTAAATAATGGAGGTTTACTAATTCCCCGTCCTTCGGAAAAAGCGAGATCATAAGACGCCATTATTCCTAGTTTTTAAACCGTTTGGAATAACCTAGCTCTGATACCACTTGTTGGATCGATAAGCACCCTTAGAGAGGGGGGGGGGGGTGAATAAGGGAATAAAATTCTTTTTGTAATATTAAGCAATTTACTACATTGTTTTAAAGTTAACAAGAGAGCAAAATAACAATTTAGCAAAATGTAATTTGTAATAATAAAATTTTCTCCAAATGAGAGAAATCAAGCAAACACAAATAAAGACATGATTATATTATATGAATAAGTGTTTACAAAAATTTGATTTCAATATCGCTAGAAATCAGAGGCGTGCAAATGTTAATAACTTTTCCTTTTCTATACCGACTTGTATCCCCACAAACTGGTTGGCTTTAGCCTATCCTTCCCCAGATATGGACTCAAGCCGTTCTAGCCAATCGTTCCCCCGATACGGCCTCGAGCACCCTGATGGCGCAAATCTCACACACCGCTATAGGCGGTAGCTCGACTGCGACACGAAACGGCAGTGTACCGATCGTTCAAGTAATATAAAATGGGAATGAATCCCCAAGTATCGATCTCAAAGGAACACAGTAAGGTAGAGTTTATTATCGAGGAAGGACTTGAGATTGAAGTCCTTTCGAGCGGATGGATGCGGAAATGGGGGATTTGGTTTGCGAATAATAAAATAAAATATTACAACTACTCCTATGCAATGCCGCTATGCAATGCTTCGCTTGGCGGAATGGAGACTAGGCAGGCCTTGAACGCGCTGCGTCGCAAGGGCGGATGGACAAGTAGGCTAACGGATCGAACTATGCAGGCCTTGAGCGCGCTGCTTCGTTAGGCGGGATGGAATACATGGGCCGCTATGCCACGCTTCGGTAGGTGGATGGGCGAGTAGGCTAACGGAATGAGGGTCGTCGGCACCTCTTCGACAAGCACGCCACTAACAATTGCTAGTGCGGCACACGAACATGACAGCGGGATGGAGGATGGAATGGGGCGCACCTCAAGCAACTCAAACAACAAACATTTCACATAAACATGAAATATATAGAAATACAAACTAGTTTAAGTGCAACTTCATCTTAATACACAGATCTAACTACATACACATCAATAAGAGAAGAATAAGGCAAGAAATCGACCGAATCCGAAGTCTCGTTGTAGATTCACGATTGGAACCGCCGGGTTGTCAATCCGCGTCCAAGCTCGGTCCGCAACTACGTCCGGGGTAGAGAAAGCTGTCACTACTCTCCAATGAGCCCGTCTTCTTCGTGTCACGATCCGGTAGAGGTTGCAAACTTCCTCTTGCTTGATGGTGATGGCGGCTAGGTCTTCCCTTGGAGCGCTAGGATGAAGGAGGAGGCCGAGAGGAAGCTCCGACTCAAGGTTGGCCCGGAGCACCTCCATATGGTGGGCGGCGATGGATGGGGCGAAAAACCTGCGGAAGGGGCGAGAACGGCGGAGCTGGGCGGAAAAACGGCGAAGTCCCCGACCTAAATCGCGAGCAGGGCAATTTATAGGCGCTGGAATAAACAGTGCGCACGATCGTTGGCGCACGACCAGTGGTCGTGCGCACTATCATCCTGTGATCGTGCGCCTGCCTGGACGGAGCCTGCAAGGGAAAAAGATTATAAAATACAATGTTCGCACGACCAATGGCGCACGACTAGTGGTCGTGCGCGCTATCGTAAGTGGTCGTGCGATAAGGAAGATAGAACTCAGATTTCAGGGGGTAAGTGCGCACGATCAGTGGCGCACGACCAGTGGTCGTGCGCAATAGAGCTAGTGATCGTGCGCTGTGTTCCTGTACAGAATTGTACTGGAAACACCTGCACGACAAATGCTCCAGCATACAACACTAATCAAACCACTGAAAGTGACACTTAACCATGCATGAAAACTAAAAATGAAGATAAACAAGAAATAACAACAAAACGGGCCTAGAAGTGCACATAGCATGGAATAACAAATATGAGCGAAAACATGCCTAAAGTGTAGTGCATAGACTAGAAAATTGGCCCAGATGAGTCCATAAATGTGTATATATTTGGGACTCATCACACCCCCAGACTTACCTGTTTGCGCGTCCCGAGCAAACAAATTCTAAGCGAACAGGGAAAGAAAAGTAGATGGCTTAAAATTACAATACAGAGTATCATGCGAAGTCGCATGCTCACGTGCATAAGAAAAAATAGTAGAGAAGATTTCTGATTATATAAACAGTTTATATATTTCTAAAAGAGTAAAAGCATATTACAATGACTCAAAATGGTGAACTACGGTGAATCGTCCGGTCATGCATACGGAGAAAGTAAACTAAGCGCTGAGATGAGCATTGCTCAAGATCGGGATGTCGGACAAACTCCACCGAAATCCATCGGTGTCGGTGACCATAGGCTCGCCCGGTCACATTCTCTCCATGACACTAGATTGGGTCATAGCGTGAGTCGGTAGGACTTTAGGCTAGAGATGGGGCTTGGGTTACGGTGAGGTAAGAAAAGATAAACCTGGAGGCTACGTACACCTAACCCAACATGAGCACAAGATAGAGCTACCTGCACGACGATAATAGACAAATGCACCACACCCCCAGACTTGGACTTTTACAACATAGGTGTGTGCACCGCCCACTCCCAATACCAAAATTTCAAAATTTTCAATTCAACTTTTTCATAACAATCCCCCTTTTTTTTTCTTTTCTTTCTCTTCTTCATTCTTCTTTTACTTTCTTTTCTTTTTTTTCCAGCAAAAATATCAATGAATACACCCACAATTTCCACTATAAAAATTACCACATCAACACCCCCCAAAATGTAAACATAACTAAAATTTAAAGCTCAGATTTGGGTGTGCGACTAGGTTAGGCTTTTAAGCTTTTGGTGCGAAAAAAGTGGGGTTGAATCAAGAGGAAGGGGTAGGCACAAAGGGGCTAGCGAGGGTAGATGGTCGGCATGAAATAAAAAGCTCAACCAGGCCAAAATAATGGCCTACGTCATTCTCACGCACTAGAACTATCCTATGTCAATGCTTCAAGAATCGCTTGGGGCAAGTTCTAGCCACCGAGAAAGATTCTCCTTTCTCCCGACTCAAGCAAAATGAGTCTAGCGATCGTTTACACACATCCCTACGCTACCGTTTGATTCCACCGGATTCACCATTTGAGTAGAGAAAACAACATTTACACTAATAGAAAAAAAATATAAAACCATAAGTATAAAGAGAAGTCTAATCTACACAAATTTCTATGCAACCGAGCACTCGACTAGGAGCACTACTGGAGTCAACATTTTACTCGGCTACATAGTCCTAAGCCATCACCTAGACTTGCCCACATAAGCAGAAGAATTAAATTCACAGCAGAGCAAGCAAACAGATGAGTACCCGCTCAAGTGGGTGCTGTGGTGTGCAATGAAAATGAACAACAATTTCCAATAAGCTACAATAAAAGTACTTCTAGCATGCTATGCAAGAGTGCACGTGAGTGGGCACAAAAACTGCTCTCCCCCAGACTTTAACTAAACAATCCACAAAATATATGACATGAAAATAAAAAAAGGCTAGGGAAAGAGAGTACCCAGTGCTCAGAAATGAGCACACCAGAAGATTGGCGTGTAAGCTAAAATGAGCCGCAGCATCCGCCATCCAGAAAAGATACCTGCAGGGGTCAGCTCCGCAAAACAAAAGAAAAAGAAAAAGATAAACTACAATAAACTACAGCTAACTAAACTAGATTGAATAAAATAAAATGCATGCAAAGTAAGATAAATACTGGGGTTATTGTCATCCCAGCACGACTTATTCAAAACTTTATAATATCTAGCTAATGGGCCTATGAAAAAGAAAATGCACAGGTAACTGCTCCGATATGCGTTTCGGTAGCTGGTACCGATACAGAGATAAGACAGTCACCCCTCTACCTAAATAATAATAATACCTGCTCCTCACAGGTAGAGGGAAAAGAAAGTAAGAAGAGGAGGAGGCCTGGTCCTCACTCATCTCACCAAAACTATCCTTGCCCGACAAGGTATCGTCCACAGCAGGTCCGCAGAAGGAGAAGGCAGCGAATGAGGCTTCCTTAATGGAGGAGGAATCAACCTCCTCGCATAAGAGGACACACTCATCATTGACTTGAGCACAAAGCTCCAAGTCCTCCTGAAGTACCTGTGAAGATTCAACCTGCACAGACTCAGATGAAGGAAGGGGATCAAGAAATAAAGAAGACGAAGAACATAAATAAACATCAATCGGGGGAGTGATCCCGGTCTCACTCCCATCAGGTTGGGGAAGTAAAATAATGTTGGCATTGTCATCAATGCCGCAGGGTTCAGCGGGATCGATAGTGGCCATGCCCAAGATTTGGACTTCCTCCACCGGTGTTGAGGAAAACTCCTCTTCACTTGGAAGGTTGTCCTCTTCCATAGGAGCAGGCATGACACTAAAGTCACCAGCCTCCTCTTGCGACACATCATCAACAATGTCGTTAGAGACGAGTGTAGTATGCACAACAGGGAAAGGAATAGTGCTCGGATAAAAGTCGAGCACCGATTCCTCACAAAGAATCGAATCCACTAGAGGTGGTGGATGCACATGGAGAATAGGCTCAACAATGTTGGTGTATAGATCAGCCGCACATCCGGTGACCGTATCCATGCCATTCCCTTCAAGATGTGAAGGTGACAAAGACACATAACCGGATGTTGAAGGTGTGCCGCCAGAGTTAGGAGTTGGGACGATCCGGATATCCGGCTCGTCATCCTCATCCAATTGGCGAAGATACTCGGCACAGTCCTTCAAGACATGATCAGTGCTCTGACAAAACCGGCACTGCCTAGCGGGCTTCTTTGGCACAGCGGGTGCTGAAGCCGAAAAGAAGTAAGACGGTAAAGGCTCAGCAGAGTAGCCATAAGACTTACGCGCACCATATGGAGTATCAGACGAAGTCGGTGCTCCATATGCTGGGCTACAAGAATTATGCCTACTATTCTCCGTAGGGCATTCATCACTAGAGTGGGAGATATCTCCACACCAACGATAATGGAAATTAAGATGTGCCCACATAGTGCGAAGATAAAACGATTCAAAAATAAAAATGCTATTGTGCAGAATACTACACCTAACAAAAATTACTAAAGCAACCTAATTAAAACAGAAAAATGGAATAAAAAGAAATAAAACAAAGAAATGCAATTTACAAATGGAAGGGCTTCTCTCTCAGGTTCTCCCTCTCCAGAAAACTCACATGACTGTGCTCCCCGGCAACGGCGCCAAAAACTTGATGGCGCAAATCTCACACACCGCTATAGGCGGTAGCTCGACTGCGACACGAAATGGCAGTGTACCGATCGTTCAAGTAATATAAAATGGGAATGAATCCCCAAGTATCGATCTCAAAGGAACACAGTAAGCTGGAGTTTATTATCGAGGAAGGACTTGAGATTGAAGTCCTTTCGAGCGGATGGATGCGGAAATGGGGGATTTGGTTTGCGAATAATAAAATAAAATATTACAACTACTCCTATGCAATGCCGCTATGCAATGCTTCGCTTGGCGGAATGGAGACTAGGCAGGCCTTGAACGCGCTGCGTCGCAAGGGCGGATGGACGAGTAGGCTAACAGATCGAACTATGCAGGCCTTGAGCGCGCTGCTTCGTTAGGCGGGATGGAATACACGGGCCGCTATGCCACGCTTCGGTAGGCGGATGGGCGAGTAGGCTAACGGAATGAGGGTCGTCGGCACCTCTTCGACAAGCACGCCACTAACAATTGCTAGTGCGGCACATGAACGTGACGGAGGGATGGAGGATGGAATGGGGTGCACCTCAAGCAACTCAAACAACAAACATTTCACATAAACATGAAATATATAGAAATACAAACTAGTTTAAGTGCAACTTCATCTTAATACACAGATCTAACTACATACACATCAATAAGAGAAGAATAAGGCAAGAAATCGACCGAATCCGAAGTCTCGTTGTAGATTCACGGTTGGAATCGCCGGGTTGTCAATCCGCATCCAAGCTCGGTCCGCAACTACGTACGGGGTAGAGAAAGCTGTCACTACTCTCCAATGAGCCCGTCTTCTTCGTGTCACGATCCGGTAGAGGTTGCAAACTTCCTCTTGCTTGATGGTGATGGCGGCTAGGTATTCCCTTGGAGCGCTAGGATGAAGGAGGAGGCCGAGAGGAAGCTCCGACTCAAGGTTGGCATGAAGAACAAGCCCGGAGCACCTCCATATGGTGGGCGGCGATGGATGGGGCGAAAAACCTGCGGAAGGAGCGAGAACGGCGGAGCTGGGTGGAAAAACGGCGAAGTCCACGACCTAAATCGCGAGCAGGGCAATTTATAGGCGCTGGAATAAACAGTGCGCACGATCGTTGGCGCACGACCAGTGGTCGTGCGCACTATCATCCTGTGATCGTGCGCCTGCCTGGACGGAGCCTGCAAGGGAAAAAGATTATAAAATACAATGTTCACACGACCAATGGCGCACGACCAGTGGTCGTGCGCGCTATCGTAAGTGGTCGTGCGATAAGGAAGACAGAACTCAGATTTCAGGGGGTAAGTGTGCACGATCAGTGGCGCACGACCAGTGGTCATGCGCAATAGAGCCAGTGATCGTGCGCTGTGTTCCTGTACAGAATTGTACCGGAAACACCTGCACGACACCTGCTCCAGCATACAACACTAATCAAACCACTGAAAGTGACACTTAACCATGCATGAAAACTAAAAATGAAGATAAACAAGAAATAACACCAAAACGGGCCAAGAAGTGCACATTGCATGGAATAACAAATATGAGTGAAAACATGCCTAAAGTGTAGTGCATAGACTAGAAAATTGGCCCAGATGAGTCCATAAATATGTATATATTTGGGACTCATCACACCCCTAGATCTAATCTCCTAGACCTAGTCGCCAACTCACGCGACGAATTACCCGCTAAGCCCCGCAAGGACCTAGTCGCCAACACACGACGATTTTACTACAAAAATTACAATAATGAAATAAAGTAAATAACAAGAACTCCCTCTATGAGATTTCTGAAGATGAGGATGAAGGATTGTTGTAGCATAAGCGAGGTTGAAGTGATCATTCTTCAGATGCAGCGTGGTGTCTTCCTTCTCCAGAAATCTTCTTTGGCTTTGAGTGGGAACTTTCGGTAGTGTAACATCTCTGGAATTTTGGCACAAGTAATCTCTCTGGAAGCTCTAACCAAAACGAGAGAGAAGCCATCAATTTATTGACTTTGTCGCTAGCGCCTCTGGTAGCTCCTATCGCATGCGGTAAAGTTCGTGTGGAGATGGTTACGAAACTATCGGCGGCGTGGCTTTGTGGCTCGAACTCGAGCTAGCACTTGCGGTAGTGCTTTGCGCCAGGCGGTATCACTAGCGCTGGCGGTAGTGTTTCTTTCAGAAAGTTTATTTCAACTGCTTTCTACCAGTGGAGTATTGCACCTATATTTCCTGCACACTATAAACACACGCAAAGCAGGATCAAATACAATTTGGGATTTGTTATTCTCAAACAAAGGGATGTGACACACATGTCCAACACCACCATCACCTGCTTGATTACCTTTGCTTGATGTCCTTTCTTTATCCATCCTTCCACCCGGTGCCTAGGAGTTACCGGGGGAGTTGATGAGGAAACTACTTAGTCTTTTTGACTAATGGCCGGATGAGTCATAACAAATAGGAGCAGCGGGACCAGTACACCAGGAGGCATGAGAATGACAAGGTGATACACCCCGGCCAGCACTTACAACATCAACCACCATATTGAGTGTTGAGGGACTTTAGTTTTCTTCCGCAAGCATTTTGTAGTGAGGATTTGATGTACTAGGCTTAAGCCCTATTATTTATCCTTACTCTTATTTATCTCATATGTGGACTATCATTTCCTTTATATATATGTCATGTTGTGAATTTTGTGGACTTAGTCATTAATTCCTTCTATTACTCTATGAATCATGGTTGGCCTGAATGTTTGAATTGACGAAAGGATCTACGTATTGTGGTGGCGACCAACCTGTGAGTTGGTGTCACCACAAGGCAACAGTTCTGGTCGTAAGTCCTATAAGAAAAAAGAAAAAAGGGGGTCTTACAAGGGAAATTACACTATGGGGGGGGGGGGGGGAGGGGAGGGGGGGGGGGGGGGGGGGGGGGGTCCTGCAGGATGCATACACTCGAGGCCTTCATCCTAACACTTGTCTACTCAATTCCCGGAGATTATTCGTCATTGTTGAAATTGTTGAAGTGGAAGTTTGAGGACTTTTGGACCTGGGCGGTCTGGGAGGAGGTCGGGCGGTCTAGCGTGACCGCACGGTCTGGCGGTCTGCCTCTGCGGTCTGGCTTGTCTTAGCCTAGCTGCGGTCTCCTGGCTTGATCGCTGGTATGGGTCCAAGGCGTCTGAAGGTGAAGGCCCGCGGTCTGTCTCAAACCGCATGGCGGGTTATTCGTCTTCTGGTGTGCGCGGTCTATTCGTGATTGCGTGGCGGGTTGACTTCCTCAAGGCTATGGTGGTCTGGTGTGACCGCACACCTTGATCCAGGTTTTCTCTAGAATGCGGTCTGGTGGCTGACCGGGCTTTCTGGTGGTATTCGCGGACTAAGGGACTTAGTCGCGCGGTCTCAGTTCACGGTCTCAGGAGGAGACTGGTATGCGAGCTGGTCGCTGTTCGCAGTCTCAGGAGGAGATCGACATGCGGATAAGAGCTCGCAGGTTGTTGGCGAACTGGTTGTGTTCGCGGTCTCGGGCGAACACAAGGGGTGAACAGCTTCGGGCGGTCTGGCGATCTCCCTTGGAGTCGCGATCTGCTATGAGAGTGGCGGTCTCTCATGGGTGATATTGAAGTTGGCAAGTTCACCAAAATGAAGCAGGAGTACTATTGCTGATCGCGCGGTGTGACCGGTAAGTTCGCGCGGTCTGGAGGGTGGTGATCCTATCTCATAGGGCGGTGACTGGATCAGGTCTCACGCCTATAAATAGGACCCATCGGCAGCAATAATACTGACATACCAAGTGTAAGCTGAGTTCTCTTCTTTCCTGCGGTCTCTATTTGTGTGACCGAGCGGTCTGCTGATTGAACTCTTATTGTGCAGCTTCTGCGGATAGTGCGGGCATCAGCGATCACCTCTTCCTCTGAAAGTGTTCGGGCGGTCTGCGACTTGGAGTTGTGTTGCTGGAGTTTGGGAGAATCAGGAGTTCGGAAGGAGGGGTGCGGTCTGATCAGCGGTCTGGTGTTGTTCTGAGATCGGCAGCGGGTTGCGGTCTGGCAGGTTGCTGTGGTCGTAGGGAGGCCGCGCGGTATCAAGTTATCTTCAACTTGTATTTTTTTCCTTTGGTGTTTGTGCTGGCGAAATCATGTATCGCCAAGCATACCTTGCCTTATAATTTGAAGTTGCTATCAATAAAGATCACTTGTTTGCCTCCATTTGCTTCTGGTTGTTTGGCTTGTGAACTCTAAGTTGTATGATTCCTGCTCACTTCATAAAGATTCGAAAAATTTCACATGGTATCAGAGGTAGGTTGGAGTGGTTAGAGCAGTGAGGAACTTAGAGTAGCCATCGCCTTTGTGAAGAAGGAACCAGTGGTAGAGCAATGGAAGCGAGGGGTCTTGGAATTGAGATGCTTACATCGACTAACTTCAAGAAGTGGAAGTCGTGTATGCAAAGCTATCTTCTAGGTGAGGACCTCTGGGAGGTAGTTCGAGGAGATCAGACGCAGGAAGTTGTCCCGGAAGGGGATAATGGGGCTGAGGTGAGAACTTGGAGGAGGACGAATGCGAAGGCAGAGTTCTCTCTGAAGAGGGCAATCTCACCTGACCTGTTTGACCACATCTTGTGGTGTGGATCAGCTGCGGAGATCTGGAGAGCCCTGGATGGGCTGTTTAACAAGAAAAATGTAGCAAGGCTACAGTTCTTGGAGAATGAGCTCGCAAGGTCGGCTCAGGGTGATCTTTCTATCTCCACCTTCTTTCTGAAGATGAAGAACTTGTGCGCTGAAATCTCAGCATTGAATCCTGATGAGCCTATCCCTGAGGCGAAGCTGAAGAGGCACATCATCCGTGGCTTGCGGAAGGAATATGTTGCCTTTGTGACGTCGGTGTAGGGATGGGCAAATCAGCCGTCTCTATTGGAGCTGGAGAACTTGCTTGCATCGCAAGAAAGTTTGGCAAGGCAGATGGCGGGGGTGTCGGTGGCTGGGGGAGATGGCGAAGTGCTCTTCTCGGGGAAGAACAAGAAGTGGGATAAGAAGAAGAAGACCACTGGAGGAGGCTATGGGCCTTCAACTCCTGGGTAGCAGGAAAGGGGGTATGCTCCCAAGGCCGACGGGAAGAAGAAGGGTGAAGGTCCGAAGTGCTTCAAGTGTGGCATGTATGGACACATCAGGAAGGATTGCAGGGTGGTCACCCAAGCTGGGCATGCTGCGGAGAAGGAGGAAGCTGAGGCCAGGCACTTTGAAGGAGGTTGGGGAGGAGCCTTCTCGGGTTCTGTTGGAGCTTCGGCTCCTATCAACTATCTGGAAGACTGGATCGTGGACTCTGGGTGTGGTCATCACCTCACCGGAGACGAGACCAAGATTTCTTCTGCACAGCCCTATACAGGTAACAATGTGATCATTACTGCTGATAATACTGTACATCCAGTAGAGAAGGTGGGGGTTGTTTCCTTGGGCAGTGATAGAGGGCCACTTACCTTGAAGAGTGTCTATCACGTGCCTGGTATGAGAAAAAACCTCTTCTCCGTGACTAACGTTGTAGACGCTGGGTATCACGTTCTGTTTGGCCCAACAGAAGTGAAGTTTCTACGCAATTTTGAGGCCGTAAAGGCCGAGGTCGTCCATGTCGGGAGACGGGCAAAGGACTTGTTCGTTTTATCAACAAGTTCCTACGTCGACAAGATGAAGACGAATGATGGTGCCGTTATATGGCATGAGAGGTTGGGGCACGTAGGGATGGACAAGCTGAAAGCTATGGCGGTGAGAGGTCTGGTCAAGGGCCTGCCAAGTCTACCTTCTTACGGTGAAGGTCATGTTTGCGCGGGATGTCAGTTCGGCAAGTCTCATCGACTACCGTTTGACAAGTCGCAGATAAGGAGTAGTGTGCCGTTGGAGTGCATCCACGGTGACTTAATGGGATCTACTGCTACCCCAAGCCTCGTAGGCAACAAATATATGCTGGTGTTGATCGATGATTACACCAGATATGTCTGGGTATATTTTCTGAAGGAGAAGGCGGAGGCGTTTGCCAAGTTTGTGGAGTTCAAGGAGCTCGTGGAGGGTCGGCTAGGACTGCGGGTGAAGAAGCTGAGGACTGACAACGGAGGGGAGTTCACCTCCAGTGAGTTCTCTACTTTTTGCAGGAAGGTAGGCATCTGGAGAGAACTCACTTGTGCACATACTCCACAGCAGAACGGAGTTGCAGAGCGGAAGATCCATCATCTGACGGAGACCTGCAAGTGTTGGCTGCATGCCAAGAGTATCCCAAAGTCCTTCTGGGCGGAGGGAATGTCTTGTGCTGCCTACGTCATCAATAGGATGCCTTTGAGTCCCATCAACATGTTGACTCCGCATGAGATGATGTTCAAGGAGAAGCCAAGCGTGGCACACCTTAGGGTGTTTGGTTCCACCTGCTACGTGCATGTTCCAGATTCTCTTCGGACGAAGCTAGATGTGAAAGCAAGGAAGCTAGTCTTCGTGGGATAAGATGAGCGGAAGAAAGGATGGAAGTGCATGGACCCTTAGACGCGGAGGTTTGTGGTATCTCGCGACGTCGTGTTCGATGAGGTGACATCTTACAAGGGGTATTCTGATGTGGAGCTACCAGAGAGCAGGGTGGAGGTGCCGGAGAAAGCTGTGGAGGATCTTCAGGTGGAGCTACCTGTGTCACCAGGTGGTCCATCTCCTTCTAGTTCCGAGACGGGGGCTTCTAGTTCAGGGAGCAGGGGGAGCGATGCTCCTAGCACATTTGGAAGAGGAGCTAGGGAAGAAGCAGTTGAAGATAATGCGGTTCAGGGGAAGGAGCTGAGGAGGTCAAAGCGAGCGATCGTCGCCCCTGATCGCTATACAGTAGGAAACGCAGTGAGCTTCGTCTCATGTTTCTTCGCTGGTCCCTTGGATGAGAGGGAGTCGTCGAGCTTTGAGAAGGCCAGAGGCGTGAAGGAGTGGGACATTGCTATGCAATAAGAGATGGAAGCTCTCGAGAAGAATGAGACATGGTCTCTAGTGCCCAAGCCCAAGGGCACCACTCCTGTGAAATGCAAGTGGATCTACAAGCTCAAGAAGAAAGCTGACGACAGCATCGAGCGGTACAAGGCTCGCCTTATAGCTCGGGGGTTCTCGCAGCAATACGGTGAAGACTACGAAGAGACATTTGATGAGTCCTGATCATATACACATTTATGGACTCATCCGGGCCGTTATTTAGCCAATTCTCCGCACTTTAGCCTTGTTATAGTTTATATTTGATAATCCACGCTAGGTGCACATCTAGGCCCACTTTGGTGTGATTTTCGTGCTTATTGTCATTAGTAGTATTCATGTGCTGTTAAGTGCCACTTTCAGTGGCTAGATCTGTGGTTGTGCGGGAATAGGAGTCGTGCAAGTGTTCCCGGTGCAATTCTGCACAGGAACACTGCGCACGATCGCTGGTTCAATTGCGCACGACCACTGGTCGTGCGCCACTGATCGTGTGCACTTAACCCTTTTTCACGAGTTCTGTTTGGTGCAGTGCGCACGACCACCAACGCCAGTGCGCACGACCACCGGTCGTGCGCCACTGCTCGTGCGCACTTATCATTAAAATTCTGAGTTCTGTTTGCTGTATTGCGCACGACCATCAACGCTAGTGCGCACGACCACCGGTCGTGCGCCACTGGTCGTGCGAACATTTTATTTTATAAATTTCATATCTTGCAGGTTCCACCCAGGCTGTACGCACGATCGCAGAATTCCAGTGCGCACGACCACTGGTCGTGCGCCAATGACCGTGCGCAGTATTTAATCCAGCGCCTAATTAAACGCCTGTTGCGATTTTAGGGCAGAAATCACTTGCGGGAGCGGAGCTCCTGTTCCGTGCGCCGCCGACCACCACCTTGGGACGCCTCCACTTCATCTCCTACGCAAGGGGAAGCCTCCTCCATCCATTCCAAGACTTCCTCCATTGTCCGTGAGTGTTCTCCATCGTCCGCAAGCCTCCAAGCAACCATTCTCTCACTCCGCCCGGTGAGAAGAAGAAGAAACCTGAAGTCGAAGACGACGGAGCTACGTAGGGAGATCGTGACAGCTCTTTACGCCGGAAGCATTGTCCGCCCGAGTCCGGAGGTAGCCCGACAACCTACTATTCCGGCCGTGAACGGCCGCTAGTCTTCACCATCGGTTATTTCTTTCCTCTTTCCTCCATTGTACTCGTTGAGCCGTGTAAACTTGAGTATTGTAATGTTGTTTGTTGAAATGAATGTTTCTTTGTTGTTCTTCATGGTTCGGTTGTGATTCACTCCTTTTCCACTCACTCACTCGCACGTGCACGCAAGGTGTTTGTTCCGCGTTAGCAAGAGCTAACGGCGGTTGTGAAGAGGTGTTTGCGACCCTCACCTTCTCGCACTTGAGTACATTCCACCCGCCTAACGAAGCACAGCATCGCGGCCGTTGCATCCACCTCGCCTCGCGAAGCGGTGTTTTCGACCCGCAACTCTTTTGTTGTTGATAAGATTAGGAAAACCAACCAAAAACCCCCCTCTTTGTGTTTGTTAAACGCTTGTGTAGCAATAGTCACTGCGCGAATCGTTCACCCAACCTGCATTCCTCAAGAGACCGACATCCGGGGATTCCATTCTCCATAATTATTACTTGACAGCGACCGGTGCACTTGCCGACACGCATCAAGTTTTTGGCGTCGTTGCCGGGGAATGCAGGCGTGTTTCGTCTTGTGTTGTGACTTTCGTTATACGAGCAGTTGTTTTTGATTTTCTTTGTTTTTCTTTTTGTTTGTGACAGTGCATGCAGAGACAAGCCGCAGGGGAGCTAGTACCCTTCGATCCTGAGATTGAACGGACCGCTCGCGCACGAAGGCGCGCGGCTGCCGTACAAGCGGCAATGGGTGATCAGGTAGACCCAAATGATGGTGACGCAAGAGCGCCCGGCGTGGGGCAACATCAGCCTGGAGACGAGCAGGAGGCGGTCAGGCCTCGGCCCCGCACGATGAGAGACTACACCACTCCAACTGCTGGGAGTGTGTTTCCGGGGTTTGGGCCCAATATTATGAATAATCAGTTTGAGATCAAGCCAGCGATCTTAAACATCATCCGGAACAACGCTCAGTTCTCGGGGTTGGCCAGCGAAGATCCGCATCTGCATCTGGCGGAGTTTTCTGAAATTTGCGGAACCTTCCGCTACGCGGGGATTGCTGACGACACGGTCAAGCTTAGACTGTATCCCTTTTCACTCCGCGACAAAGCAAAGGTGTGGCTCCACTCCATTCCGCCCGGGACTGCTGCAACTTGGGATGCCCTCGCATCCAAGTTCCTTGCTAAATTCCATCCTGTGGATAAGATTGTAAGCTTGCGGCGGGAGATCGCCACATTTCGCCAACTTGACCAAGAGACCCTTGCTGAAGCATGGGAGCGCCTCAACGATCTCCTTCGCCGTTGCCCTGGCCACGAGCTCCAACCATGGAATGTGGTTGAATTGTTCTACTTCGCGATCGAGCCCAACTACAGGGAAATGATCGATGCTGCGGCGGGTGGCACCTTGATGAACCACACCCCTGAGGAAGCCCTTCGAATTCTGCGCGACACTGCCTCCCACAGTACATTCTGGACTGCAGGGAGAAATGCTCCAAGAAGCGGCCGAGGTCTTTTCATGGTCGACTCTCTCCCCTCTCCATCCGTGACTGCTGCTATCATTACCTGCGAGGGATGTGGAGGCGGAGGCCACCACGCGTATGAGTGTTCGGGGAACAACGTGGCAGGTGACTTCGCACACTTGAACTTGAACGAATCTGTTAATTATGTAGGAAATCAGCCAAGGGGGGCGCCTTTCAATAATGCTTATAATCCGGGAGCGAGAAGTCACCCGAACTTCTCGTGGAATCCAAACACACCTGGCCAACGATGGGCACCGGGGCAGCATCAAAACGATGCTTACGCCTCCGGGAGCCAACCGAGGCCACCACACCCGGACTATAATCAAGCACCCCCTACTCAAAAAAAGAGTAATCTAGAAGAGATGATGGAGAAATTCATGCAAGTAGCTAATTCGAATATGGTAAATCAAACTGCATCCATGCGAAACCTGGAAACGCAGTTGGGCCAATTGGCCCAAGTGCTAACCGAGCGATCGCAGGGGACCCTTCCCAGCAACACGGAGAAGAACCCAATTGATCAAGGGAAGAGTCTTGGGGATGTGGTAGAGGTTGAACCGAGTGAGCTGGTAATTTCTTGTGCCATCAACAATTTTGAAACGAAAGCTTTGTGTGATTCTGGTTCATCTCGCAACGTCATTGCGTTGCAAGATGTAGCTAAATTACAACTGGAAATGAACACGGAGGAAAGGAAATCCCTTGTGCTTGCCAATGGGACTGTTATTCAATCCGAGGGGGAAGTGAAGAATGTGGAAGTAACAGTTGAGGGGACAACTGTTGTTGCTGATTTTCAGGTTTTGGGCCCGCAGGACAATCATTCTATTCCTATCTTGGGTGTGCCGTTCTTGAAAGAGAGCGGCGCCACCCTTGATTTTGCTACGGGGTGCATTTCCCTAACCAATTTGGTGCTGCAGCCCACTTGCCCCGAAGCCACAGCTGAAACATTCACTCCGCCCCCTCCGTTTAATTTTGATGAATCGTTGAGCTGTGCAGGGCCTGAAGAAGTCAAAGAATCAAGTGAAGGGAAAACGGAGGAGTACCTGTCTAGTGAAGGAGAAGAAGTTGATCTTCGGCGAGAGTTCGGTTCCGAGACGGAGGAGGACTGCAATTCGGGAAACGTTGACGTGAATGTAGTTCGGGATGCGGATTATTTATCTCCCTGTGTTGAATCTTGTAATAAACAATCTATGCGTTCCATCTCCTGGGCCGATCCGGTAGTCACCACGATGCCGGAAGTGACGCCACCCGCCACTAAGGCGGAAAATTCTGAAAACTTTCAACGGTGGCAGTCTCCGACTGTCACCAAACTTAAAAAGGAAAAACTTCTGCGCGACGCTCGTGCTGCCTCTCTTCGTGGCAAGGTGGTGGAGGTTAGGGGAGCATTGGGTAATACCAGTGCTGGCCCTAAAGCCTTCACCTCCCGCCTACGTGTTACGGGAGACGCGCACCATAAGAGCGCTTTCAGCTGATTTGGGTTTTATTTGATGTGGTGAATTGTTTCTGAGTATCTCTTTTAATTCCTGCATTTTTTAAATAATGCTAATACAGGTATTTGGTCCAGCTTAAGGACGTTAAATGAAAGCGCTACTGGGAGACAACCCAGATTTCCTGATTTCGTATTTTTCTTTATCTAACTTCTTTTAGTTCAGCTTTTGCATATGCTTTTGTTGTTTTGAGTTTTGTGCTTGCAGGTTTTGTGTTCGATGATGCGGATGTTGCGGACTGCTTTTGATCGTAAACGCCAATCGTCTGGTATGCTCAATTCTGAGCATTGGGTAACACTTCCTCCCCTCTTTTAGCTTCAAATTTCTAGATATATTGTTTAGCTTAAGTCTGGGGGAGCGGTTGTTGTTATCCACTGTGCACGAGCTGCACTGCATACTAGAAGGTTGCTTTTTATTCACCTTTATCATCATCATCGTTTTCATGCTTCACACACCACTTCACCCACTTGAGTGCGCGCTTATCTTTTTGTTGTTGTTCCGGTTAGACTATTTTGGTTGGAATGTGAAATAGGTTGTTAACTTAGGAATTATTATTTGGAGTGCGATGTTGACTCACGTAGCGTTCTAGTCACTTCGCATGTTATGGTAGAATTTGAGTAGAACTAGATTTTCTTTATGCATCTAATTTAAGTTTAGTATTTCTGCGTAAATTTAGATTTAATATACTCAAGTGGTGAATTTGTATGGAATTGACGATAACCCGATGTTGTGTGTGTGCGATTACTAGTCGTGTGTTGCTCGAGTCGGGAGGAAGGTTTACCTTTCTTGTGTTCTAAGAACTTGCCCCAAGCGACTCTCGAAGCATGGGTGAGAGCGACTTGTCGAGTTAAACATGATGTAGGCCACCCTTTGGCTAGTTTGAGCTTTGTTATTCCATGTCCATTTCATTTGCCGTTGCAAGCCAAATTTGTGCCTACCAATCCTTTGTTCAGCTCCTCTTCATCCACCAAAGCCTGAAGCCTATCCTACACCCGCAACCAAATTGTTTTTTACTGCGCTTATAAGTCTCAACTTGTGTGGTGTGTGGAATCATTGTGTCATGAAAGGAAAATAAAGTCTATCTGCTGATTTTGAACCAACCGGAGGATTTTTAAAAGAAGTAAAAGATGTTAAAAGAAAAAAAAAACGAGTATTTTGAAAAAAATCCTTCCGAGCTAAATAGAAAATCTGTTGGTATTTGTGAAGTAGGCCGTGTGCACACCTGGTTTTCATGATGAGTCTGGGGGTGTGTCACACAAGCTTTGTTTGTTGGTCTTGAGTGGTGCTACGTTCCGTTAGCTCACTTGGGTTGCGTAGCCATCGTGTTTAACTTTGAAATATCATACCGTAACCTAAGCCCCGTTTTAATCCTAAAAGCCCTACTGATTTGACTTGCGAGAGTGCTAGCGCCGTGGAGAGAGTGTGACCGGGCAAGCGTATGGTTCACGACGTTGATGGATTTCAGCGGAGTTATTCCTAAGCCCCGATCTTTTGCAACACCCGCCTCAGTGTCTCGTCACTTTCATACCGGGCATGATCGTCAAATTCTTCATAACTCACCAACTGAGTACATCTAAATCTTTAATTACGCTTTAATACTCTTGTAAATTAGTTAGCATAGTTAGAATCTCCTTCTACTAAATTCTCTACTTGCATGCGTATGTTACTTCGCACCGTACTCCTTTGTGTAATTCTCTATGTTAATTATCGTTTTCACGCTCCGCCGGATTCGTTTGCTCGGGACGCGCAAACAGTTAAGTCTGGGGGTGTGATGAGTCCTGATCATATACACATTTATGGACTCATCCGGGCCGTTATTTAGTCAATTCTCCGCACTTTAGCCTTGTTATAGTTTATATTTGATAATCCACGCTAGGTGCACATCTAGGCCCACTTTGGTGTGATTTTCGTGCTTATTGTCATTAGTAGTATTCATGTGCTGTTAAGTGCCACTTTCAGTGGCTAGATCTGTGGTTGTGCGGGAATAGGAGTCGTGCAAGTGTTCCCGGTGCAATTCTGCACAGGAACACTGCGCACGATCGCCGGTTCTATTGCGCACGACCACTGGTCGTGCGCCACTGATCGTGTGCACTTAACCCTTTTTCACGAGTTCTGTTTGGTGCAGTGCGCACGACCATCAACGCCAGTGCGCACGACCACCGGTCGTGCGCCACTGCTCGTGCGCACTTATCATTAAAATTCTGAGTTCTGTTTGCTGTATTGCGCACGACCATCAACGCTAGTGCGCACGACCACCGGTCGTGCGCCACTGGTCGTGCGAACATTTTATTTTATAAATTTTGTATCTTGCAGGTTCCACCCAGGCTATGCGCACGATCGCAGAATTCCAGTGCGCACGACCACTGGTTGTGCGCCAATGACCGTGCGCAGTATTTAATCCAGCGCCTATTTAAACGCCTGTTGCGATTTTAGGGCAGAAATCACTTGCGGGAGCGGAGCTCCTGTTCCGTGCGCCGCCGACCACCACCTTGGGACGCCTCCACTTCATCTCCTACACAAGGGGAAGCCTCCTCCATCCATTCCAAGACTTCCTCCATTGTCCGTGAGTGTTCTCCATCGTCCGCAAGCCTCCAAGCAACCATTCTCTCACTCCGCCCGGTGAGAAGAAGAAGAAACCTGAAGTCGAAGACGATGGAGCTACGTAGGGAGATCGTGATAGCTCTTTACGCCGGAAGCATTGTCCGCCCGAGTCCGGAGGTAGCCCGACAACCTACCATTCCGGCCGTGAACGGCCGCTAGTCTTCACCATCGGTTATTTCTTTCCTCTTTCCTCCATTGTACTCGTTGAGCCGTGTAAACTTGAGTATTGTAATGTTGTTTGTTGAAATGAATGTTTCTTTGTTGTTCTTCATGGTTCGGTTGTGATTCACTCCTTTTCCACTCACTCACTCGCACGCGCACGCAAGGTGTTTGTTCCGCGTTAGCAAGAGCTAACGGCGGTTGTGAAGAGGTGTTTGCGACCCTCACCTTCTCGCACTTGAGTACATTCCACCCGCCTAACGAAGCACGGCATCGCGGCCGTTGCATCCACCTCGCCTCGCGAAGCGGTGTTTTCGACCCGCAACTCTTTTGTTGTTGATAAGATTAGGAAAACCAACCAAAAACCCCCCTCTTTGTGTTTGTTAAACGCTTGTGTAGCAATTGTCACTGCGTGAATCGTTCACCCAACCTGCATTCCTCAAGATACCAACATCCGGGGATTCCATTCTCCACAATTATTACTTGACAGCGACCGGTGCACTTGCCGACACGCATCAACATTCAGTCCGGTGGAAAAAATGACTTCAGTTTGGTTCATCATTGCCTTGGCGGCGTTCAGTGGATGGGAGATTTGACAGCTCGACGTCAAGAACGCTTTCTTGTACGGCGAGATTGACAATGATATCTTCATGGTCCAGCCACCAGGCTTTGTGTCTGAAGATTTTTTGGAGCATGTCTGCAAGCTGAAGAAGGCCCTGTATGGGTTGAAGCAAGCGCCGAGGGCGTGGTACGGGAAGATCACGGAATATCTCCTATTCTGTGGATTTGGTGCTTCAGACTCAGACTCAAGCTTGTTCGTCAAGAAGAGTGGGGAGCTTCAAGTCATCGTGCTGCTATACGTCAACGATATGATCATGATGGGGAACTCGAAGGAGGAGGTAGCACAGCTTCGGGCCGAGCTGTCTATCAGGTTCGAGATGAAGGACTTAGTGAGCTTCACCATTTCCTTAGACTCAAGGTGCAGAGGAAGGAAGGTGGAGTGCTGGTGACCCAGGCCGGATATGCGGAGCGAATCGTGGAGCGATTCGGCATGAAGGAAGGGAAGTGCACTTCCACACCTCTGGAGAAGGCCACAAAACTTCGCAAGGATGAGGGGAGGATTATGCAAGATTTGTTGGTGTTCCGAGCTCTGGTTGGGAGCTTGATCTATCTTACGATCACGAGGCCGGATATTGCATATGCAGTTGGCAGAGTGAGTCGATATATGGCGGAGCCACGGGTACCTCATCTGCTAGCAGCCAAGAACATTCTGAAGTATGTCAAGGCGACCTCGAACATGGGTCTCCTATACAGGAGAGATGCGGGCTTCGAGGTGCACGGGTACATGGATGCTGATTACGGGGGAGATTCGGATGATAGGAAGTCGATGTCTGGATTCGTCTTCATGGCGGGCCCTACAGCTATATCATGGTGCAACAAGAAGCAGTATTCTGTATCAGTCTCCACTACGGAAGCGGAATACATGGCTTCGGCCTTGGCAGCTCAAGAAGCCATCTGGATTAGGAGGTTGGTGGGAGACGTCCACAAGGAGGTTCGGGAGCCTACTCTGCTACGCGGTGACAACGAGAGTGCTCTCAAATTGGCTAACAATCCAGTTTGTCACGCGAGGACCAAGCATATCGATATCGAGCACCACTTCATACGGGAGAAGGTGCTGGAGGGATCTCGTTCAGTCGAGCATGTGCGGAGTGCGGACAGCGTGGTGGACTTCTTCACAAAGGCGCTGGCAAAGGGGTCGTTCACACGGCTAAGGAGCCTACTGGGGCTAGTTTCAACTTCCCACTTCAAGGGGGAGTGTTGAAATTGTTGAAGTGGAAGTTAGAGTACTTTTGGACCTGGGCGGTCTGGGAGGAGGTTGGGCGGTCTGGCGTGACCGCACGGCCTGGCGGTCTGCCTCTGCGGTCTGGCTTGTCTTAGCCTAGCTGCGGTCTCCTGGCTTGATCGCTGGTATGGGTCCAAGGTGGCTGAAGGTGAAGGTCGCGCGGTCTGTCTCTAACCGCGTGGCGGGTTGTTCGTCTTCTGGTGTGCGCGGTCTGTTCGTGATCGCGTGGCGGGTTGACTTCCTCAAGGCTGTGGCAGTCTGGTGTGACCGCACAACTTGATCCAGGTTTTCTCCAGAATGTGGTCTGGTGGCTGACCGGGCTTTCTGGTGGTATTCGCGGACTAAGGGACTTAGTCGCGCGGTCTCAGTTCGCGGTCTTAGGAGGAGACTGGTATGCGAGCTGGTCGCTGTTTGCGGTCTCAGGAGGAGACCGGCATGAGGACAGGAGCTCGAGGGTTGTTGGCGAAATGGCTGTGTTCGCAGTCTCGGGCGAACACAGGGGGTGAACAGCTTCGGGCGGTCTGGCGATCTCCCTTGGATTCGCGATCTGCTGTGAGAGTGGAGGTCTCTCATGGGTGATATTGAAGTTGGCGAGTTCACCAAAATGAAGCAGAAGTACTATTGCTGATCGCGCGGTGTGACCGGTAAGGTCGCACGGTCTGGAGGGTGGTGATCCTATCTCATAGGGTGGTGACTGGATCAGGTCCCACGCCTATAAATAGGACCCATCGGCAGCAATAATCAGGACACACCAAGTGTAAGTTGAGTTCTCTTCTTTCCTGCGGTCTCTATTTGTGTGAGCGGGCGGTCTGCTGATTGAACTCTTATTGTGCAGCTTTTGCGGATAGTGCGGGCAGCATCGATCACCTCTTCCTCTGAAAGTGTTCGGGCGGTCTGCGGCTTGGAGTTGTGTTGCTGGAGTTCGGGAGAATCAGGAGTTCGGAAGGAGGGGTGCGGTCTGATCAGCGGTCTGGTGTTGTTCTGAGATCGGCAGCGGGTTGCGGTCTGGCAGGTTGCTGAGGTCGTAGGGAGACCGCGCGGTCTCAAGTTATCTTCAACTTGTATTTTTTTCCTTTGGTGTTTGTGCTGGCGAAATCATGTCTCGCCAAGCATACCTTGCCTTGTAATTTGAAGTTGCTATCAATAAAGATCACTTGTTTGCCTCCATTTGCTTCTGGTTGTTTGGCTTGTGAACTCTAAGTTGTATGATTCCTGCTCACTTCTTAAAGATTCGAAAAATTTCACAGTCATGATACTTGATTATCAAAGAGAGTTAACCACACACATTCTTATGACTAAAAAGAAATGTCGTTAATGCTGAAATTTTAAAAAGATTTCTGATCCTGTATCGGGCTTTTAGCTCTTTTTAGGTTGATGACGTCTTTGATGACGAAGGATCCTTCCTTGAGGAAAAACAATCATCTCTTCATCGAGTTGGAAGGTTCGCTTCAGACTCTCTCCCGATATCATATTCAGCCAGATGAGAAGTGCGCTTGGGGATCATCGGCCAACATGTAACGGGGGATCTGATCTCAGCCATCAGTGCAAAGGCTTGGACTTAGGAGGAGGCATTAAAAAATCCGCCACACCATCCCATCATCTACTCTGAGTTTTATGAGAGTCAAGTCAGAGGCTCATTTCCCAACTTAATTGTGGAGATCAATTTTGCCTACTTATGCAGGCTTGAGACATTCTTATTAAAAAGAAACACCAATTCCCCATTTTTAGGGTATGAGCAAACAATTTCTCATATATATAAGTATGTATATAAGACAAACATAATATGTTGAGTGTTTGAAGAAGGTCATCGTAAGCAAGCACCGCAGACTATAAACTTGAATACCTCGTGAGTAAGACTCTTGCAGAACATCAGCTGTTGAAGATGATCATGTTAAAATTTTTGATTTGAATCGTTTAGGAGTAAGCAGGAGTTGCATCAACTGAGTTATAGACAAATAACCACAATATGCCACACAACAACACAAAACTTTATTGAATCACAATACTTGATTACAGTATGAGGTATACATGGAGAGACATGATTCATAAGAATCACGAAGGAGAGAAGAACAAAACACCAAAAAACAAAACTGGCGGCTTGACAAAGCAGAGACCGCACAGACCGCACAACTCCAGAGATCACCCGGCTTGACCTGAGACCGCGCAAACAGAAAATAGACAGACCGCCTGCACTGCAAGACCGCCACGTCAGACCGCACGAACTGGAGCTTATTGAATTGAACGAAGAACAGAAGCTGTCGCCAGACCGCAACTTAGATCGCCTAATTGCCGAAGGTCGCCTGATTGCTGAGTTCGCTGCGAAAAACACAAGAACACCATAAACCAGTTCGCAGAAAGACCGCTGCCGAACTGTTAATTCATGCCGCTGGGAATCACCAAGGAAGGAGACCGCAACCTGCTGACTGCAAACCTGCGAACACAATAAACAGTCAACTCGCTTTCGAGACCGCTCGATCTCAAAGTTGAGACCGCACGAATTAACCCAGGCTCTAGTTCTTACAGTTCTCGTTATGAATGATGGGCCATGCACCCCTATTTATAGGCGGGTACACGGATGTCATCACCGCACAGGAGAGATACAATCACCACCCATCAAATCGCCAACGGTCTTACAAAGTAGACCGCGCGATCAGACCACTTGGACAACCTTCTGTCCAAGACCGCAGATCATCAGGCAAATCGCACACAAGTTGCGCGTACACAAGACCACGCATAAGCCGTGCAGACACAAGTGTACTCCTCCCTTAGATCGCCAAGAGCAAACCAAGAACCATCTGGCCAACTTCAGACAATTCGCCAGATCGCCCATCACAAGCCGCCCGGTCAGGCGGTTACATAAGAATAGACCGCCTGGTCTTCTACAAAGAAGATAGACAGACCAAGCAGAACAACTTGGAGAGAGACCGCAACAACCAGGAACAAACCGGCCAACCAGTAGACCGACAGAACCAGACCGCAGAGCCAGACCGGCAGATCACCAACACAAACCGCGCGGTCTCTGCGGTCACCCAAATTCAGACCGCCGGCCACCTTCCACTCCACTTCAACAATTTCAACACTCCCCCTTGAAGTGGGAAGTGGAAACTAGCCCGAGTAAACCCCGCAACCGAGTAAACGGTCCCTTTGCCAGCGGCTTTGTGATGATGTCTACAACATTGTGCGCACTCCGAACATGCTCGACCATAAGAGATCCTCCCAACACCTTTTCATGAATGAAATGGTGCTCAATCTCAATGTGCTTGGTACTCGCGTGACAGACTGGATTATTAACCAGCTTAAGAGCACTCTCATTGTCCCCGCGTAGCAGAGTGGGACCTCGAACCTCCTCATGAACTTCCTCTACCAACCTCCTGAGCCAAACGGCTTCCTGAGCTGCCAAGGCCGAAGCCTTGTATTCTGTTTCTGTGGTAGATACAGACACCAAGTCCTGCTTTTTATTGCACTAAGAAATAGCTGTGGGGCCCGTCATAAAGACAAAACTAGACGTTGATCTCCGATCATCCACGTCTCCCCCATAATCAGCATCTATGTACCCATGCAACTCCAAGCTTGACCCTCTCCTATATAGGAGACCCAAAAAAGGTCGACTTCACATATTTCAGAATTCCTTTTGCCGCCAGAAGATGAGGCTTCCGTGGCTCCGCCATGTACCGACTTACTTTGCCAACTGCATAAGTAATATCAGGCCTCGTGATGGTCAAGTAGATCAAGCTCCCAACCAGAGCTCGGAACACCAACGGATCAGATAGAACTCTCCCCTCATCCTTCCGAAGTTTATGATGTTGTTCCAGAGGTATAGAGCTGCTCTTCCCTTCCTCCATGCCGAACTGTTGAACGATCCGCTCTGCATATCCAGCCTAAGAAACGAGCACTCCGCTCTCCCGCCTCTGAACTTTGAGTCCAAGGAAATGGTGAAGCTCACCCAGATCCTTCATCTCAAACCTGATAGCAAGCTCAGCTCTCAGCCTTGCTACTACCTCCTTCGAGTTCCCGGTGATAATCATGTCATCCACATACAGCAAGACAATAACCCAAAGCGCCCCCTCCTTCTTGACGAACAAGCTAGAATTAGAGTCTAAAGCAAAGAACCCGCAGAATAGAAGATACTCTGCGATCTTTCCATACCACGCCCGAGGCGCTTGCTTCAACTCATACAGGGCTTTCTTCAGTTTGCAGACGTAGTCCGAACACTCCTTCGAGATGAATCCTGGCGGTTGGATCATGAAGATATCCTTATCAATCTCTCCGTATAAGAAAGCATTCTTCACGTCGAGCTGCCAAATCTCCCATCCACTGGAAGCCGCCAAAGCAATAACAAATCGAACCGAAGTCATCTCTGCCACTGGACTAAACGTCTCATCATAATCTTCTCCATACTGCTGTGAGAACCCGCGAGCCACAAGGCGAGCCTTTTGTTGCTCGATCGTGCCATCAGCTTTCTTCTTGAGCTTATAGACCCACTTGCATGTCACAGGGGTAATGCCCTTGGGCCTGGGCACTAGAGACCAAGTCTCATTCTACTTGAGAGCATCCATCTCCTCCTGCATAGAAATGTCCCACTGCTTCACGCCTTTGGCCTTCTCAAAGCTCGACGTCTCCCTCTCATCCAAGGGACCAGCAAAGAAACATGAGACAAAGCTCACCATGTTTCCTCCTGTGTATCGATCAGGTGTCTTGATAGTCCTCTTCGACCTCCTAAGAGGTTGCTCCTGACTAACCACCTCCTCAGCTGCTTCTTCTATGCTAGCTCCTCTTCTAGATGAACCTGGAGCATCGCTCCCCCTGCTTCCAGAACCTGAAGCCTCCATCTCAGAGCTTGACACAGCTGGAGCCCCTGGTGAAACAGGCAACTCCACTTGAAGATTTCCCACAGCCTTCCCTTTTTCATCAACCCTGCTCTCCGGTAGTTCAACTCCTGCCCTCCCCTTGTAGGAATTCACCTCATCAAACACCACATCCCGAGATACAATTGATCTCTGTGTCTCAGGATCCATGCATCTCCATCCTTTTTTCCGCTCATCATATCCAACAAAGACTAGCTTCCTTGCTTTCGCATCTAGCTTTGTTCGAAGAGCATCAGGGATATGCACATAACAGGTTGACCCAAACACCCGAAGGTGTGCAACACTCGGCTTCTCCTTGAACATCAGTTCGTGAGGGGTCTTCATGTTAATAGGACTTAGAGGCATCCTGTTGATGACGTACGCTGCACAAGATATTCCCTCCGCCCAAAAGGACTTTGGGATACTCTTGGCATGAAGCCAGCATTTGCAGGTTTCCGTCAGATGACATATCTTCCTTTCCGCAACGCCGTTTTGCTGTGGAGTATGGGCACAAGTGAGCTCTCTCCGGACGCCGTGCTTCCTGCAAAAACTTGAGAACTCACTAGAGGTGAACTCCCCACCAATGTCAGTTCTCAATTTTTTCACCCGCAGGCCTAACCGACCTTCCACCAGCTCCTTGAACTCCACGAACTTAGCAAAAGCTTCCGACTTCTCTTTTAGAAAATACACCCAGACATATCTGGTGTAATCGTCAATCAACACCAACATATATCTGTTGCCTCCAAGGCTTGGGTTGGCAGTCGGTCCCATCAAATCACCGTGAATGCACTCCAACGGCGCTTTGTATCTTGTTTGTGATTTATCAAATGGAAGTCGATGAGACTTACCAAACTGACATCCCGCACAAACATGACCGTCTCCATAGGAGGACAAGCTAGGCAAGCCCTTGACAAGGACCCTTACCGCCATAGCCTTCAATTTGTTCATGCCTACATGCCCCAACCTATCATGCCAAATAGCCGCGTTATCATTGGTCTTCATTTTGTCAACATAGGTACTTGTCGATAAAATGAACAAGTCCTTCACCCGCTTTCCAACATGGATAACATCTCCCTTTATCTCTGGTTGAGTTTTAAGAAACTTCACTTCTGTTGGGCCAAACAGAACGTGATAACCGGCATCGACCGCATTGGTCACAGAGAAGAGATTCTTCTTCATACCAGGCACGTGATAAACACTCCTCAAAGTGAGTGGACCCTTATCACTGCTCAGAGAGACAACACCTCCTTGTTCTACCGACTGAATAGAATTATCAGCCATAATGATAGCATCGTTACCTGAGTAAGGCGCCAAAGAAGAGAACTTTGATTCATCCTCGGTGAGGTGATGTCCACACCCTGAATCCACGATCCAATCCTCTTCGAAGTTGATCGCAGCCAAGGCCTTAACAGGCATTGTCGTCATATTGTCCGCAAAGGCTCCTCCCCATCCAGCTTCATCAGACTTTGGCTTCTCCTTCTACGCTGCATGTCCTAGCTGAAGATTAACCCGACAATCTTTCTTGAAGTGGCCGATCTTATTGCACCTGAAGCACCTTGGTCCCTCTCCCTTCTTCTTACCATCAGACTTAGGAGCATAACCCCTATCCTGCTGACCTGAAGTAGAGGTTCCATCATGACCTATCTTTTTCTTCTCACACTTCTTCTTCTTCTTCCCAGAGAACAACACATCACTATCGCCCCCAGAGATAGCAGTCCCCGCCATCTGTCTTGCCAAACTTTCATGTGAAGCAAGTAAGTTTTCCAGCTCCAACAGAGATGGTTGATTTGCCCAACCCTGAACTGATGTCACAAAGGCAAGATACTCCTTTCACAGCCTGCGGATGATATGCGTCTTCAGTTTTGCCTCCGTAATGGGCTCATCAGGGTCCAATGCAGAAATCTCTGCTGTGAGGTTTTTCATCTTGAGAAAGAAGGTAGAGATAGAAAGATCACCTTGAGAGGCCTTCGCCAACTCATTTTCAAGAAACTGTAGCCAACCTACATTCTTCTTATTGAATAACCCGTCAAAAGACGTCCAAATCTCAGCAGCAGATTTACATCCAATGATGTGATCAAACAACTCTGGTGAGATAGCTCTCTTGAGTGTGAACTCTGCCTTAGCATTAGTCCTCCTCCAAAGTCTCACCTCTGCCATATTATCTCCTGCTAGAAACACCTCTTGTGTGTCTTCTCCTCCAACTATCTCCCATAGATCCTCGCCAAGTAAGTAGTTCTCCATACACGACCTCCATTTCTTATAGTTAGTCGATGTGAGGAGTTCAATACCAAGCCCTCTTGCGTATCCACCTTCCATGGCAATCTATGTGGTCTCTTCTTCACAAAGACGATGGCAACTCAAGTTGATCATTGCTTATCCACTCCAACAACCTCTCTCTGATACCATGTTAAAATTTTTGATTTGAATCGTTTAGGAGTAAGCAGGAGTTGCATCAACTGAGTTATAGCCAAACAACCACAATATGCCACAAAGCAACACAAAAGTTTATTGAATCACAATACTTGATTACAGTGCGAGGTATACATGGCGAGACATGATTCATAAGAATCACGAAGGAGAGAAGAACAAAACACCAAAAAGCAAAACTGGCGGCTTGACAAAGCAGAGACCGCACAGACCGCACAACTCCAGAGATCGCCCGGCTTGACCTGAGACCGCGCAAACAGAAAACAGACAGACCACCTGCACTGCAAGAACGTCACCTCAGACCGCACGAACTGGAGCTTATTGAATTGAACGAAGAACAAAAGCTGTCGCCAGACCGCAACTCAGATCGCCTAACCGCCGAAGGTCGCCTAATTGCTGAGCTCGCTGCGAACAGCACAAGAACACCATAAACCAGTTCGCAGACAGACCGCTGCCGAACTGTTAATTCAAGCCGCTGGGAATCACCAAGGAAGGAGACCGCAACCTGCTGACCGCAAACCTGCGAACACAACAAACAGTCAACTCGCTTCCGAGACCGCCCGACCTCAAAGTTGAGACCGCACGAATTAACCCAGGCTCTAGTTCTTACAGTTCTCGTTATGAATGATAGGCCATGCACCCCTATTTATAAACGGGTAGATAGATGTCATCACCGCACAGGAGAGATACAATCACCACCCGTCAGATCGCCAGCAGTCTCACAAAGTAGACCGCGCGATCAGACCACTTGGACAACCTTCCATCCAAGACCGCAGATCAGCAGGCAGATCGCGCACAAGTCACGCGAACATGAGACCACGCACAAGCCGCGCGAACACAAGTGTACTCCTCCCTTAGATCGCCAAGATCAAACCAAGAACCATCTGGCCGACTTCAGACAAGTCTCCAGATCGCCCAGCACAAGCCACCCGGTCAGGCGGTTACATAAGAACAGACCGCCCGGTCTTCTACAAAGAAGTTAGACAGACCAAGCCGAACAACTCGGAGAGAGACCGCAACAACCAGGAACAAACCGGCCAACCAGCAGACCGACAGAACCAGACCGCAGAGCCAGACCGGCAGATCACCAACACAGACCGTGCGGTCTCTGCGGTCACCCAAATTCAGACCGTCGGCCACCTTCCACTCCACTTCAACAATTTCAACAGATCATCACAGGTAGGAGCTCGTGACATACCGTCTTAAAGAACTCACGAGCAGGACACTCATGTAATGTAAGCTGTTGAATGAGATAATCGTAAGTAGGAGCTCGTGGAATACCATCTTGAATACCTTATGAGTAAGACTCTAGTGGAATAAAAGTTGTTGAAGGAGATCATCGCGAGTTGGAGCTCACAAAATACTAGCATGAAGACCTCACAAGTAAGACTCTCATCGAATGCAAGTTATTGAAGGAGATCGTCGTGAGCATTGAGTCGTAGAATATAAGAGAACACCTTATAAACATGAAGATCATCACAAGTTGGAGCTCGTGGAACACATTATATGCTTGTTAATGTGGTGATCTCATAATGTATCCCCCTTTTGTTAGTCATAAAAAATACATACGGCCTTTACCAAAACACCCATAAGCATGAACATGTATAAAAAGCACTACTATTCAAGTAGGAGAAAACTAAGCGGGGGTAAGTGTCTCTTTTGACATTAGATTTTTTTTTTCACACTCCAACTCGCCAAAGTTTTGAGCTTGCCTGGCCTTAAACTCTCTTCTCATCGAGCTCAACTTCATATCGTCTAGAATGGAACTCGCCAACTTGCAACTATAACACCAACAAGTATGAAGAGGTTGCCAATCTTGGAGCTCAGCAATTTTGAGGTCGCAAATAGGAACTCGCCAACTAAAGTCGCCATTAGGAAATTGCCAACTGAGTTCTCCATATGGAACTCACCAATAGAGGTCACCATCTAGAACTTGCCAACTGAGGTCGCCATCTGGAACTCACCAACAGAGTTGCCATTTGGAACTCGCCAAATGAGGTCGCCATCTGGAAGTCGCCAACTTACGAGTCGAATACATGCAAGTATAACTCCCCTATAGGAAGGTAACTCGCCCAATTCACCCAACTTGTCTAGTACTTATGAGTTGATGTATTTGGTCTCTGACTCGCCACTTGAGCCATGGCATCTTTTTGCAAAAATTTCTTCCTTACTACGGTCCACGCTCACCGCACCAAACTATTGAAGCCAGGAAAATCTTAAATCCAAATTTTTGGACCTAAGTGTAGCCTAAGGGTTACTGATCGCATGGTTGAACGCCACAATTCTAATGGACATACTAAGAGAAAGAGATGTCTAAAAGCACACCCAAAGTGCTTCAGAAGGGAGGTCCCATGTAACACCCAAGTTTTCACAATGCTGTGAAGGCAAACTCTCTATAGTTAACTCCCAGCAGTAAGTACTACTACTGGCAGTAGCTATATCATTGGGAAGCTTCACCGTGTCGTCGAGAAGGTGTCTACGAGAAGATATCGACTAGATGCTATCAATGAGAGGTAGCTCTACAACTGACGATAAGTCTTCAAGTTGATATGAGGCGCGGTATCGTTGAGAGAATGAGACAGTATGCTGAAAGTTAAGATCAAATGCTAGTGCGGCGTGGTAGCGCTACCGCCGGGCGATAGCTGATGGACAAGATCTGGGAAATAGCGATCATGACCATCAAGTCTTTAAGGCTTTTCATCAAACGACTGAGATGTTCTAGAAACTATTAAAGGATGAGCAGAGGAAGTTTATCCTCATTTTCATAAGTCTTTTCTCTCTCCAAGTTTTAGAAAGAGGAAAGACAAGGAGGAAGAAGGATACTCTTTCCGCCATTGATGGAGCACCGATGCTCCTAATCACGAACTAATTTTAGATCCACAGAGAGCGGCCCAATGCGGTTCTTTCCATCCAATTTAAATCTCAGATTCATGGTGCCAAAGAGACTGGCAGGGGTAATGATCCTACCTCCCAATCTTAGGACGTGTTTTGTTCCTTTCATCCCTTTTCTATGCTTGCATAGGGTTGTCTCTTCATTAATTAGTGAAGTATAGAACTCCCTTTAGTTCTTTGGAACTCTGGGTCGATTGTGGCCGTCCCCGACATTTATTACATGTAGAAATCCTGTAGTCGTACGGATTTAAGCATTTTGTGTGAAGACTACCCATGTCCGTTAGCCCGGATTGGTGATGCTTTATTGAGACATGCATTTAGGTTAAGCCTAGAATGCGTGCCGAAGAATGACTCCGCGAGATATGTTATTATGAATGCGAGACTTGGATTTTAGGTCTCTTGTAGAGAGCCTACTGTAAGCACCTTGTTTGGGTTGTTGTTGAACAAAAACCTTCACCATGAGTTTTGAAGTGGAGTTTTCTTGTACCTGCATCGTTGGTTATGTTTGTGAAGCCTAAGTCCCCTTAAAATGATTAGGTGTGTAGCTTACCCTTTTTGTTGCACTTGTATGGGTAAAACCCTTACGGGCTGAGGCGAAGCCGTACCCGCATTGTGAAGTTGGATCATGATGACTAGAGCACGGGCAAAGCTAAACCAAACATGTTTTCACTTCTTGTATGTCGTATAATCATGGTAGAGGCTGTGGAAGTGGTTCACCTAGACCGACCAAAAGCTCTTTCCCCACCTAAGGTTGTATAACTTAGGTTGGCGTTGGTGCTCGTGAAGGAGTTTATTGGAAGCATACCTCGTGTGCATGAAATGTGTGGTCGTGAGTGTAACATCCTCCAAACGCTTAGGCTCGAGGTGGAATTCACCATGGTCTGTGGATATTGATTTCCAGTTACCAAGCCTAGGGTTGGCCTTAGGGCATCAATGTGACCCATGACCCCACCATGACATGACTAACCCAATAAGGGGGTCCCCTCGTAAAACCCCAATTATCCAACCATAGAAAGAAGGGGGTGTATTGAATGCGGCGCTAACGCAGGTGCTAACGGCTAGCACTGGCGTTAGGGGTGGTTTAGTCAGACCGTCAAGATGAGTTCTGTACCACTGAGACGAACCGTACATCTTCGAGATGCTAGCGCGGGTGCTAGTGTTAGCGCTAGCGCTGGCGCTAGTGCCAGTTCATGCATTAGCGCTAGCGTAGAGTGCTGGTGGCGGTTGACGAATCGACGAATGTTACACCGTCGAGATGTTAGCTCAATCAATGAGAGGCGGACATGACTCGTTTTGGTGGACAAATTCATGGCCAAGGGAGTCCAAAAGTCCTCCCAATTGATGGGTATTCATTCCCCCTATCAATTAGAAGAATATTAAGAGGTTTTCCAACTTTTAAGGAGGGTAAATTTGGTGACCTTTGGGGATGGCCGAAATTTTCACCCTCAATGGTGTTAATGGAGAAATCCTAAGCTTTATCTCCTCCCCTACCAGGATTTGGTTCTATAAAAGGGCTCAAGGGGTGAAAGGATTGAGTTTCCCCCACTTTTCTAGAAGAATTTTCCTACCTAAGCACCGACCAGCATGGCACCCAAGAGCTCTCGACCAACCATGGTGGACAGGCGATCGACATGACTACAAGCAACAACTCAAGTCCTCTCCTCTCATCCATTTCTTAGTGGGTAGATCTCATCATTTTGGCCACTAGAATTGGTGCCAATTATACTTGGATTGGCATGGCCGAAAGCTTGTGTTCAAGCTTTTCTTCTCTTGTTCAAATTCCTGATTCCGTTTGCCTCCGGCCGGCCAACAACCATACATCGCCGGCCGCCACCTCAATGGAGGTGGTGGAGGTATTGGCCGACCGGGAGAGTGTCTAGGTGGCCGATAAATCACCTCCCAAGTTGCTACAGGATGGGCCAATCGTGGTCGATGGCTGATTGGTGAAGAGGAAGGGATGCCCTTCGTTTGTGCTTTAAGATCTGAGCAAGTTTATGTAATAATATATTTGATATTCCTATTTCTGTCCCTTTACTAGCAGTAGTTAAAAATAATTATAGAAAATACTTAAATCCCTCTACTGGAAAAGTGATCTATACCAAACTTGTAGCCCCTGATGTCTAGTTTAATTTAAAATCTATTTAAGACAATTTGGCCCACTGGTTTGACGGCAGCACTCAAAATGGTGCAACCTGTACATAGGGTTGATCAGATCTTGATTTGTGTGCCCCCACTAAACCAGCCATCCAAATTTTCTAAAATTTGGGACATAGCCTACATACAACAATATCCTTAACATATCCAAAAATTAGAATTTTTGGAAGAAGTTTCCTAATGCTTTTGCAAAAATTTAATAATTCATGTAATTATTAATTATAGGGTCTAATGACATCAAAACCCTTCCAAACTTTGGTGGGTGGTCATTAGGGTCATGGTATGTCTCTGGTAAAAATTTCATTCCATTTGGGATTGATTTGGTTGAGTAATTGAGTAACCCAAGATTGCTCAAACTAAGGGTTAAAAGGTCAAAAGTGCACTTGATGGGTTGAATGGGCAAATCTCATCCAAAAGTGATGAAACTTGGCCACAAATTTAATATCACATAAAACACCTCCTCCCAAGACTTGGGGTGATTTGGAGTAGTTGTGCCCTAGAACCCTAGTTCAAACCTTAGGGTTGTACCTTGAACCTATTGAAGGACATAGGCTCATAGGTCCTTGGATTGACTTGAAATTTGGTAGAGAGGTTCATAGGGTGGTGTGGAACCCTAGGTAATTTATTTGAAAATTTTGGAGACTTTTATTCTCTCTGATTTAATGAAGAATCATTTAGGGCCCTTTATTAATATAAGGAATTGCATGCTCATATAGCCTAGGATGTTTATGAAACTTTGGCAGTGAGTTTTTATTGATGATATTATTCTCTGATAGTTTTGTCAAGAATTTTGAAGTGTTGTTTATGGTACTTCATTCATACTCCTCAATCTGTTCCGTTGTTATATAAAAATTAATAATGGGTGTAATACTCACTGAAAAATTATGGAAATTGGTCAGAGGACTTGTTAGGCCAAACACATGATCTATTAATTTTAGAATAATGTTTGGAGTTATTTATATATGATTCCCTTCACAAGATGACCTTGGTTATGTTTATTTAATTAATAAAATTATATGGTCAAATGGATTTAGAAAATTATGGAACTTCATCAGTGAACTTTTTTGACCATTTTGGACACCAGCTAATTTTCTTGTAATTGTTGAATGAGAATTTCTAGTAGCTTCTTTGATAATCATTGATCTTGATTAATTAGTTTATATTTTAATTGGAGGTCAAAACCTTTCTAGAAATTGTGAAATTCATGTTTGGATGTTATTTTGCTGTTATCTAGTCGCACAAATTTTAGTGAAGCCATACCATGTCAGAAAACCATACTTGATGTACAAAATCATAGGTTCCTTGATTTTGGAGTAATTATAATAATTACCCAATTATGTAGAAAAATTATAAACTTCTGGATATGGTGCTATAATGTCATAACTCACCCCCAATAATAATCTCGAGTCATTATGAAGATTATTTGGAGTACCTCCTCTCATGTACCTCATGTAGCTCATTTGGTCTACGTATAGTAAAACAGTAAAACTTGAGTAACCTGTAGACCATTAGGTGGGAATGGAAGGTAGATGGTTTACTTAGACTAGTTGAGGAGTTTTGAGGTCACCAACAGGAGCCTGTACGTTGAGTGTGCCCGATAAGCTACGGGGCAAGGTTGTGCTCCGGATTGATGAAAGATCGCCTTTTCCTTGGAGTGGAATATAAAACACTTAGGGTTAACTCAAGTCAAAATGGTAAGAGGGGTATGTTCAAGGGTAGACATCAATAAAAATAAGTGTCTTGGAAAGGGCGGTTTGGGCTGTCATCCCATCGTGCCTCCTAGTACCGCTGCGATCCCCTCATAGGGTATACGTCGGGAAGTCCAAGATTAACCCTAAATTGTAGGAGTAAATTGTTATGCAAGATTAACTCAATAATACACTCACCCATACCCCGCTGCTGTGGGTGTTACCTTGTTTGGTCGGACGAGCAGTAGGCTCGGTGGATGTGGTTGCGAACGGGTTTGTCCGGCGAGCAGGTGGCTCCGAAGGTTGTTGCGACGGGTGGGTTAGCCCGGTGAGCCTATGGCTCGGAGATACATAATAATCATATTGCATGTGCATAAAGGTGGTGGGTCTTTGGTATTGACGGTCGTTCACACCAATGTCAATACGCTGACTCGGCAAGTGTGGATTTCCCCTTAGCCAAGAAAGTCTGGTGGTCCAGCCAGTAAGAGTACGCAGGCGCTCTGCAGTTTTGCGTTGAGGCGTATGATAGGTCTAGGTTATGTAATGTGAATACCAACCTAGATGTGGGCGAGGCCCAACCCACCGCTTCTGTTTGCCACTACGGGGGTATCCTGGGAGTCTTTCTAGCTCCAAAAAGGGGGAACTAAAGGTCTGTGCGCATAGAGTCAATGTGTGTGAGTTGCACTTGTGTGATCATAACATTACCCATCATAACTCTGCATGTCATGGCATAAGCATTGCATTTCAAACCCTACCCCTATCGTATAAAGTGGTTTTGAGACTTTTTATACGACAGGCCTTGCTATAGTACCCCTTGTTTTATAGGTTTGTATGGGCATTCGTATAAATCAATGGTTACTTTTATATTATATACCTATCTTTACCTGCTTACTTGACTAGTTTTTTACATTACTTTATTTACTGCTTCATATATAAACTCATGTGTAGTGATAAATACTCCTGTAGCTAAGACATGTCACCTGCTTTGTGTTATACCCCTTATTGTCCTCCGCTTCATCCTCCCGCTCTGTGCCTAGGGCTACTGGGGGATGGATGGGGGGGCAACGAGGCTTAGTCTTTTTGACTAATGGTTAGTGGACCATATCATTTTAGGGGATCGAGGAGATGCAGCACCACCAGAGGCAGTTGCCAATGGAGGAGGGCCAGTCTAGCACGGGAGCGCCAGTCACAAGATCCACGAGTTCATCAGTAGTTTTGCTTCAGCGAGTGATTCTGTAGTGAGTAAATGATGTACCGGGCATGAGTCCTTTATATTGCTACTTTTTATTTCGGTTATTATTTGTGGACATCTCCTTTTCATTATGATATATATTTCATATGATGTGGACCTGAGCTTACTTTTGCTTCATTTGTACTTCTCTTCTTCTGTGGTCGATATGGCCGGTAAAATCAGTGTTTTGTAGTGGCGACCTTCTCGAGTGTTGGTGTCACCGCAAAGCGGCAGTTCTGGGTATAAGAACTGGTTTCGTAGCACGAAAAAATGGGGTCTTACAAACTGCTATCAGAGAAAACTGATAGTTTATATAGGATGTAGTCTTAATTACCTAGAGGGGGGGGGGGGGGGGGGTGAATAGGTTTCTTATGTTTTAGGTTTTAACCTAGCTGTTTTCTGAGTTAATGTTAGTAATAAATCAAGCACACAGAAAACACACACACATTTATAGAGGTTCCTCAAGACGGGGTGTCTTGAGTAGTCCTCTTGCCCCCTTCACCTTTCTAACAATGAGTTAGACAAGGCCAACACCTCCAAACTCAGCTCCAAGAGCTTACAACACAGATCCCTCAGGATCTCTCAGGTTTTCTCAAACCCTACCTCAGGCTCAACAACCCTACCTCAGCACATCTGCGCTACAAGCTCAGACCTAACAAGAAGACCTATCTTAGATCTCCACTGAGATCCTACACTCAAGCTGAACCTTCATCTCTACACTCAGGCACAACCAGCGCTACTCCCTCAGGCAAAATGCCCTACAATCTCAGAACAAATGATGTTCCTACATGGGATAATAAGATATGTTTACAATAGAAGTTAGAATATATATGAAGCCTTGATCTGTTGTTGTTGAACAACTGCTGTAGCAGTCTTGAATCTGGGATGAGTCCAATGGCCTCAACTTTGATTCTTCTGATCCTTTTCTTCAGAGAATGAATAGATCAACTTGTTCTATCATGAGTTAATCAAGAGGAACAATCTTTTCTCTCTGATAAGTAATAAAATATATGTATTTTTAGTATAATTATTAGTATAATTTTAATTAATATTGTAAATTTCTATGTAAATTAATGAATAAATTGCTTGTTTTATCCTTTTTTGTTACTAACTTAGTTTTATTTTTGATTTTGCAGATTTTGGCAATTTTTGTCAAGTCACGCCCTGAGTCATGCCCGTGACAACATGTCACGCCCGTGACCCAAGGGTGTGTAATCTGCGTTCGACGAAAGTTGAGCTGCGTTCGACGAAAGCACTCTGCCCCTGCGTTCAACGAAAGCTCTCCAAGTTGCGTTCGACGAAAGCTCTACAAGCTGCGTTCGACGAAAGCGCCCTCCCCTGCGTTCGACGAAAGCTCTCCGAGCTGCATTCGACGAAAGCTTTCCAAGCTGTGTTCGACGAACTCCTTCTACCCCATTGTTCGACAAACGACATCCAGCATTCGACGAATCCTTCTCAGCGTCCAGCGTTCGACGAACGTCGATCTGCATTCGACGAACTCTCTCTGTCTAGGCTTTCGAAGAATCCAGCGCACACGCCAGATGTCACGCCACCAGTTAAAGCAGATATGTGCCGCCCACTGTCACGCCCGTGACACTGCAGGTCACGCCCGTGTGCAGCCATGTTTGACGGCCATACCTTCCAAAAGACGGCGGATGCGACCCCTTAGCACGCTAAATGTCACGCCCCAGGGTCACGCCCGTGACATCCAAGTCACGCCCGTGACCTAGGGCGTGTAAAAATGAAAATTTTCCTATAAATAGGAGGGCTCGGCTGAAGCATTTCCCATCCAAATTTTGAGTGTTTGTAATGTTTTTCTGAGTTCTTTGAGTGATTGTGAGTTCTTTTTATGCTATTAAGTTTAGGTTCGTTTGTAATTTTCGCCTTTTAGAAATAAAATGTTGTTTTCTCATTTGGATCATCTTCTTTTTTATTTTTGTTAGTGTGTGTGTGTGTGTCTGAGTAAAATTTTATTGCTTTCATAATTTAGTTTATTGCTTTCATAAAAATAGTTTATCGCTTTCTTTTAACGCTTTATTTATCGCTTTCTTTTAAACGCTTTCTTTCGATTCACTCTTTTATTTACAAGTAGAGTGCGTGCGTATATGAGATAGTGTTTTTCTTTTTTGTAACTTAGCTTTATTTCAGTCTTTATATAACTGCTATATACCACCCCCATCTTGAATAAGAGGCTAATTTACTTTAGCACTTGTTTAAGTCGGTTGGGACGGATATTATTTCTGCACCTTTATATGTCTTTCATTTCTATACCACCCCCATCTTGAATAAGAGGCTAAGAACTTTTTAGCGCTTGTTTAAGGCGGTTGGGACGGATACTATTACTGCTTTTATATAAGTCTTTTTATTTCTCTTTTTTTATCCGCTTATATCCGCTAAAATTGTTACACATGTATTTTCCAACTGTTAATGTCATCTCCATTCCGATGAGTGGCTAATTTCCTTTAGCGCACGATGTCGAAGAGCATTGGGACACAAAAATAGTTTTTCTAAAAATAAAACATCTCTTTCTAAAATAATTAACGCTTAAGGTTTACCCGAGAATAACGTTGAGTGAAGCCACATAATCGATGTGTGATTTTCATTTACGTCTCCGTACACTAGTTAGCTGAGAGGCTCGTGCGTACGGACTGATCACTCACGGGTAAAGAGAAGTGCGCTCTACCCTCGAGAGAGGATGAGGTAAGTCTCCCGAATTGGAAGTAAAAACCCAATAGCGGGGTTCACAACATAAGGCGAGTATTAAGAAGATTCGATGGTCGAAAATTCATAATCTCAGGTGGGCGTACCCTCGAGAGAAGAGCATTCATAATTATAGAACCTCCACGGCCAAACCGTTTTAATGTCTTAAAAAGACATATCTTTTACTTCTAAAAAAGACTATTTTTATGTCAAGGTAATTCGACATCGGGCGTTATTATTATCATCGTTTAGAACTCTAGTTATACGCTTATTATCATTTTCTTTTAAAAACCCAGCTAAAAACTTATTCTGATAAAATAATAGTTTGTTCCTCAAAGTAGCTTAATCAACACGATCCGCGGCAATATACGACCTCGATATTTTCTAAAACAAAATATCCTGTGTTACTTACGATAAGGTATACTTGCCTTTATTATATGGTTAATTCGGATTAAAAAAATTAAACAAAAGCTTTTCAAACCAATTTTGTGCAAAACTCTCCTTTGCTATTTTTAAAATCAATTGAATTCGGCGTTGTAGCCGAGGTGTAATCGTCAATATTTCGAAAGCAGAAAAAGACCATTACTTCTATCTTTCGATAGGATAATGTTTAATTTCTCAAAGTAGGAGTACTTGCGAGACTCTTTGGAAACACCCGCCTAATTCTAATCTCATCAAATAAAGGTTAACCAAAACAAAGAAACAAGAAGCAATCCGAATTTTAAATCATCAAGTTTTTGGCGCTGTTGCCGGGGATTCTTAGTGTTGTTATTTGAAACAAGGAATTACTATTACTTTTATCATATATATTAAACATATATAAAAAATATATATATATCTAAAAAATATATATATATATAAATATTACAAAAAGCAAAAAAAATATATATATATATCATTTTTATTATTAGTATATGACCCGAGGAAACTCCTCGGACGATTCGAATATCCCTTTTGACCCCAAAATCAAGCGCACTCTTTACGAGCGCCTCCGACTTCGTGATCAAAACTTACTCGAATTTCCCGAAGAGTTAGTCGGAGATACGTACACTGAACCTATGGCCAATCAAATTCCAGATGTGGCCCCGCCACGGACCATGTCATATTATGCCAGGCCAAATCTGGAAGATACCGGATCGAGCATAACACGCCCAACAGTGGCTAATAATAATTTTTAAATAAAATCTAGCATTATTCAAATGGTACAACAGTCAGTCCAATTTGACGGTTTGCCAGATGTGGATCCAAACTTACATCTTTCTAACTTTTCAGAAATATGCGATACATTCAAAATTAATGGCGTTACTGACGACGCCATTCGTTTACGCTTATTTCCATTTTTGCTGCGGACGAAGGCAAAAGTGTGGTAAACTTCTCTTCCCAGAGGATCCATAACCACGTGGGCCCAATTGATGGAACACTTTTTAACTAAATATTTCCCCCCGTCAAAAACCGCTAAGTTACGTACGGATATCGCATCTTTCATTCAATACGATTCTGAGTCTCTTTATGAGACTTGGGAGCGTTTTAAAGAGTTCCTGCGTAGATGTCCTCATCATGCGCTGCCGTCCTGGCTACAGGTCCAGACATTTTATAATGGCCTAAATTTTTCCACGCGATAGATGATCGATGCAGCCGCCGGGGGAACATTAAACAACAAAACCCCGACGACCGCCCAAGCTCTGTTCGAGGAAATGGCCATGAACGTCTATCAATGGAATGCGCCTAGATCACGCCCTACTAAACCAACTGGGATATATGAAGTGGATTCCACTTCTCACTTAGCCTCTCAAGTCGAAAGGTTAAGTAAGCAAGTGGCGGAGATAACTGCTTCCTCCTCCACTCCCGCTTGGGCTCCTAATAATAATAATAATAATAATACCAATATTTTTGTCGAAGAAACCATAGATTACCTAGGCAACCCAGTTAGGCCCCCCTTCAACCCTAATAACAATCTGTATAGTAATAATTATAATCCGGGTTAGAGGAACCACCCAAATTTTTCCTGGAGCAATCCTAATAATGCTCAGAGGCCCCCAAATGTGAACCCGCATGGATTTCTGCAAGGATTTCCAAACAGATTTCAGCGTCGACCTCCAAAACCTTCACCGCTAGAAGATATTTTTGCTAAATACATTGCGTCCACCGAATCAAATATCCGGAATATTACTGGATCGATTAAGATCTTGGAAAATCAGGTGGGACAGCTGGCAAAGATGGTCTCCGAGCGGCCATATGGAGCTTTACCAGGGAACATGGAGCCAAACCCCCGAGAAAATGCCAACGCCATAAACCTTCGCAGCGACAAGGAGGTAATCTCCCCAAAATGGGTTGAGCCCAAGGTACAAGTTTCAACACCGACCCCTCCACCCCCTCTCTCGATAGATAATACAACGAGTATTCCGACTGTGCGAAACATTTTTAGCCCGTCCCTTCCTTATCCCTCGAACATAAACAACGAGCGGAAGGATGAGCATTATAAAAAATTTCTACAAATTTTAAAACAAATTCACATAAACGTTCCTTTCTGCGAGGCACTCTCTCAAATGCCAAAATACGCGAAATATCTTAAAGAGTTGCTTTCTAATAAAAAGGGACTCAAAGATGTTTCGCGTGTTTCCCTTAATGCAGAATGCTCGGCTGTCCTCCTTACCAAATTGCCGCCAAAACTGAATGACTCGGGACGATTCTCCATCCCGTGCCTCTTCGGCAATATGTTAATAAAGTACGCTCTAGCGGACTTGGGAGCTAGCTTCAACTTGATTCCTTTCTCCCTTTTCAAAAAACTTGATTTGGGCATCCCAAGACCGACTAAGATGAGCATCCAACTCGCGGATCGCTCGGTAAAGTACCCGATAGGGGTAGTGGAGGATGTTCTGGTCAAGGTCGACAAGTTTATCTTCCCGGTAGACTTTGTCATCCTGGACATAGAGGAGGACGCTGAGGTGTCTATCATTCTCGTTCGCCCGTTCCTCGCAACCTCCCGCGCGTTAATCAATGTTAATAATGGTCGCCTCCTCCTTCGGGTTGGAGACGATGAAGTTACTTTTCATATCAACCCCTCCATGCGGAACTCACTATCGAATGATGATTCCTGCTTTAATTTGGAATCCGCATTTGAGGATGAGTGTTCTTCTCTTTCGGAATTGTTATCTTTAATGATAAACTATTCGGATCTGGCAAATCAACCTCCTTTAGATGAATTGCCGCCAGATTCGCCCTTCGAGCCTTTCGATTCGAAAGAGTTAAAAATCTCCACATCTTATGAAGAACCCCCGATCTTGGAGCTTAAGCAACTCCCCGACCATTTAAAATATGCTTTTCTAGCCGCAAACTTAAAACTTCCAGTTATAATATCATCTACTTTAATCGATTCGGAAACATCCAAATTGATTGAGGTTTTGTCTAAACATCGCCGTGCAATTGCATGGCAAATTTCTGATATCAGGGGAATTAACCCCTCATTCTGCTCCCACAAAATTTTTCTCGAAGAAAACTCCCGCAAAACTATTCAGCCTCAACGACGACTTAACCCGAACATGCAGGAAGTCGTTAAGACTGAAATTATTAAACTCCTCGATGCAGGGATTATCTATCCTATATCCGACAGTACGTGGGTAAGTCCCGTACAAGTCATCCCTAAAAAAGGCAGTATAACGGTCGTGGCAAACAGGAATAACAAATTAATCCCAACTCGTACTGTTACGGGTTGGAGGGTGTGCATCGATTACAGAAAATTAAATGATGCCACCAAAAAAGACCACTTCCCGTTGCCGTTTATTGATCAAATCTTAGAGCGTCTCTCTGGTCATCCTTTCTATTGCTTTCTTGATGGTCTCTCGGGATTTTTCCAAATCCCTATTTCCCCCGAGGACCAAGAAAAAATGACTTTTACTTTCCCTTTCGGCACCTTCGCATATCGAAGGTTGCCGTTTGGCCTCTGTAATGCGCCATCTACATTCCAATGATGTATGCTGGCAATATTCGGCGAGCTTGTAGAAGATATAATAGAAGTCTTCATAAATGACTTCTCCGTCTTTGGAAGCTCTTTTACAAATTGTCTAAAAAATTTAGATAGAGTCCTCCAGCGGTGCGAAGAGACGAACTTAGTCTTGAACTGGGAGAAATGCAATTTTATGGTCCGTGAGGGTTTAGTCCTCGGCCATAAAATTTCTTCCAAGGGGATGGAGGTCGATAAGACCAAAGTCGTTATAATTGAACAACTTCCTGTTCCTTCGAACGTAAAACATATTAGAAGTTTTCTCGGCCACGAAGGTTTTTATCGGCGGTTTATTCAAGATTTTTCAAAAATAACCAAACCGCTAACTCACCTCCTGGAAAAGGATTCCCCATTCATTTTTGACACGGCCTGCGTAGAGGCATTTAATTTTATAAAAAAGCAACTTATCAATTCTCCAATTCTGGTGGCGCCAGATTGGTCCCTTCAGTTTGAGATTATGTGCGACGCGAGCGATATCGCGGTAGGAGCCGTCTTAGGCCAATGCGTAAATAAATATTTTCATTCAATATATTACGCTTCCCGCACACTCAATGCCGCACAGGCTAACTATACAACGACGGAAAAGGAACTTCCTGCCGTTGTCTTTGCTTTTGATAAATTCAGGCCTTACGTAACACTTTCACACGTGATCATTTTCACTGATCACTCCGCCCTAAAATATCTTTTGGCCAAAGTTGATGCCAAGCCCTGCATGCTTCGATGGATCCTCTTTTTACAGGAATTTGACTTAGAGATCCGAGATAAGAAGAGGGCTGAAAATTTAGCAGCCGACCACCTCTCACGTTTAGAACAACCCTTCGCAGAAGCGCTCGTCGAACCCAAAATAGACGATCGATTTCCTGAAGAGCGCCTTTTAATTTTAAATAACATAAAAACTTCTCCCACCCCTTGGTTCGCAGATTATGCGAACTACCTAGTCGCACGGGTCCTTCCAAAAGATTTTTCGACTCAGCAAAAGAAGAAATTCTTTTCTGATTTGAAAAACTATTTTTGGGAGGACCCCTTTCTCTTTCGAGTCTGCGCAGACCAAGTGGTGCAAAGATGTGTTTTAAGTGAGGAGGGTGCGCAAATTTTGTGACACTGCCACGAGGGGCCGGCTGGAGGGCATTATCAAGCCAACCAGACCGCGCGGAAAGCGTTAGAGGCGGGCTTTTATTGGCCGACTCTCTTAAAGGATGCTCACAATTTTGTGAGTAAATGCGATTGCTGCCAGTGGTCGGGTAACATCTCTCGTCGTGATGAAATGCCCCAAAACCATTTTCTCGAGTGCGAAATCTTCGATCTGTGGGGCATCGATTTTGTAGGCCCCCTACCTTCTTCTTTTAATAATCATTATATTTTAGTGGTGGTTGACTACGTATCTAGGTGGGCGGAAGCGCATGCTCTGCCCACCAATGATGCACGAGTCGTCGTCCATTTTCTAAAAAAATTATTTTCTCGTTTTGGCACGCCCCGTGCAATAGTAAGTGATTGGGGTACGCACTTCTGCAACGCCCAGTTTTCAAAAAATTTATCTAAATATGGCGTCACGGACAAGCTCACCACCGCCTATCACCCCCAAACAACAGGCCAAGTAGAGGTAGTAAATCGCGAGATTAAATGCAATTTGGAGAAAACCGTTTCTTTAAATAGGAAATATTGGTCCGTCAAACTCGACGACGCGTTGTGGGCATATTGTACGGCATACAAGACCGTTATCGGTTGTACGCCCTATCGATTAGTCTACGGCAAAGCGTTCCATTTACCTGTAGAATTAGAGCACCGCGCTTTTTGGGCCTTAAAATTTTTAAATCTCGATTCGAACTTAGCCTCCGAGAATAGGAAATTCCAACTAAATGAACTCGATGAATGGCGTACGAACGCTTATGAGAGTAATAAATTTTATAAGGAGCGTTTTAAGTTTTACCAAGATCGCAAAATAAAATTTCCCAAAACATTTGCGCCGGGCGATCTTGTCCTTCTTTATAATTCACGCCTTCGTCTTTTTCCGGGTAAGTTAAAATCCCGATGGTCCGGCCCCTTTAAGGTTAAAGAGGTTTGGCCGTATGGGACCGTTCTTATCTCTCACCCCGAAAGAGGCGAATTTAAAGTAAACGGGCATCGTTTAAAACTTTATCTTGTGGGCGATCCAGTGGACGAAAATACTGAATCCTTAACCCTCCCCCACTTATGATCTCACCACGCCAAATGCGTCAAGCTACGCGACGGTAAACAAAGCGCTTGTGGGAGGCACCCCATATTTATCTAATATTTTATTATGTTTTTTTCTTTTACATGTTTTTTGCAGGGTTTTGTTTGACCCCGCCAGTTTTCGTTCAGGGAAGCTTTTTGCTCTCTCTATCTTTTTCGTACATACTGCACCTTTTATTTTCTCTTCTTCATACTTACATTACAACATTGGGGACAATGTTGGGTTTTAAGTATAGGGGTGTTTTACTGTCTTTATTTAAACAAAAACTTAAAAAAAATATTTAAAAAAAACAAAAAAACAAAACAAAACTATTTTTCCCTGTTTTATTCTGCATTTTTCTTACTTTTGTAAATATAAGCTTAAACAAAAATTTTCAAAAACAAAAAAAAATCAAAAAACAAAACTATAATTTTTTTTCCTGTTTTCTTCTGCATTTTGCTTACTTTAGTAAATATAAGTTTAAAAAAAAATTGCAAAACCCCAAAACATTTCAAAAAAATATATATAACTATATAGTAGTTGAAAAAAATGCAAAAATCCAAAAAAATTAATAAACCCAACTTTACTTTTATACTTAAAGCATTTAGTTTCGAGAGTATATGTTTGTGGATTTTCATAATCGCTAGTTTTACTATTTGTTTGTTTATATAAGATCGATAGATTTAAACGTTCGGGGTTAAGTTTTAAAGAATATCTTGTGTTTTAATTTAAATAGAGGCTTTGTTATTAAGCACTACTTCTACTAGCTAAAATAGAGACATGTGTATTATGTTGGCAAAACAACTTTAGACTGCAATTATCCCTACTTTATGTCTTTAGGAATCTAGGAATATTCAAATTACTAAGGTTGCTCTCAAAACTTTTTATTATTATTCTAGAATTTCTCTTGAAAACCACTTGTATACACCAATTTAGCATGGTAAATAAAAAAAAGAAAAAGATCTTATGTCAATGGGAATAAAAAAAATTTGTAAACATATGCACCGAATATTTGGTAAAAGAGATCCTATGTCAATGGGAATTAAAAATTTCGTAAACACAGGCATTGGGTTAATTAAAAAGGTCAATTTTCCCTCTTAAACCAACGATGGGAGTCAAAGGAAACTATAAAAGAGGGGTGAGAGGATAAAATTCATCACCCCTAATTCAAGTTCTCTTCTTTTTGCCAAGGCTTTTTACCCCTTTTTCCCTTAACCACATTATTGTTTCTAGTTTTAATTCAAAAAATCATTTGAGAGCATAATTAATAACTTATATTTTTCCTTCATATTTTTTAAGCAAAGGTTATTATAATTTCGATCTAATCTCATTTACTAATGATTGCAATTTTGTTTGCTATTTGATTAATTAAGAAGTCTTTTGGCTAGGACATTTCTTTCTACTTAAATCATTTGCATAATTTAGGACTTAACTCTTATTACTCCGAATTTTTATTTTGCAGTCTCTTATGATTAAAATAAAACGATAGCTAAAAATTAGAACTTATGTTAATCCCGTATAGATCTCTCTTACTTTTGATCTGGAATAGCAAAAGCTTAAGTATAGGGGTATTTGATAAGTAAAAAATATATGTATTTTTAGTATAATTATTAGTATAATTTTAATTAATATTGTAAATTTCTATGTAAATTAATGAATAAATTGCTTGTTTTATCATTTTTTTTACTAACTTAGTTTAATTTTTGATTTTGCAGATTTTGGCAATTTTTTGTCAAGTCACGCCCTGAGTCACGCCCGTGACAACATGCCACGCCAGTAACCCAAGGGCGTGTAATCTGCGTTCGACGAAAGACAAGCTGCGTTCGATGAAAGTCGAGCTGCGTTCGACGAAAGCACTCTGCACCTGCGTTCGACAAAAGCTCTCCAAGATGCGTTCGACGAAAGCTCTACAAGCTGCGTTCGACGAAAGCGCCCTCCCCTGCATTTGATGAAAGCTCTCCGAGCTGCGTTCGACGAAAGCTTTCCAAGCTGCGTTCGACGAACTCCCTCTGCCCCAGCGTTCGACAAACGGCGTCCAGCGTTCGACGAATCCTTCTTAGCGTCCAGCGTTCGACGAACGTCGATCTGCATTCGACGAACTCTCTCTGTCCAGGCGTTCGAAGAATCCAGCGCACACGCTAGCCGTCACGCCCCCAGTTAAAGCGGATATGTGCCGCCCACTGTCACGCCCGTGACATTGCAGGTCACGCCCGTGTGCAGCCATGTTTGATGGCCAGACCTTCCAAAAGATGGTGGATGCGACCCCTTAACACGCATAAATATCACGCCCCAGGGTCACGCCCGTGACATCCAAGTCACGCCCGTGACCTAGGGCGTGTAAAAAAGGAAATTTTCCTATAAATAGGAGGGCTCGGCTGAAGCATTTGCCATCCAAATTTTGAGTGTTTGTAATGTTTTTCTGAGTTCTTTGAGTGATTGTGAGTTCTCTTTATGCAATTAAGTTTATGTTCGTTTGTAATTTTCGCCTTTTAGAAATAAAATGTTGTTTTCTCATTTGGATCATCTTCTTTTTTATTTTTGTTAGTGTGTTTGTGTGTATGAATATAACTTTATTGCTTTCGTAATTTAGTTTATTGCTTTCATAAAAATAGTTTATCGCTTTCTTTTAACGCTTTATTTATCGCTTTCTTTCGATTCAGTCTTTTATTTACAAGTAGAGTGCGTGCGTATATGAGATAGTGTTTTTCTTTTTTGTAACTTAGCTTTATTTCAGTCTTTATATAACTGTTATATACCACCCCCACCTTGAATAAGAGGCTAATTTACTTTAGCACTTGTTTTAGTCGGTTGGGATGGATATTATTTCTGCACCTTTATATGTCTTTCATTTCTATACCAGCCCCATCTTGAATAAGAGACTAAGAACTTTTTAGCTCTTATTTAAGACGGTTGGGACGGATACTATTACTGCTTTTATATAAGTCTTTTTATTTCTCTTTTTTTATTCGCTTATATCCGCTAAAATTATTAAACATGTATTTTCCAACTGTTAATGCCGTCTCCATTCCGATGAGTGGCTAATTTCCTTTAGCGCACGATGTCGAAGAGCATTGGGACACAAAAATAGTTTTTCTAAAAATAAAACATCTCTTTCTAAAATAATTAACGCTTAAGGTTTACCCGAGAATAACGTTGAGTGAAGCCACATAATTGATGTGTGGTTTTCATTTACGTCTCCGTACACTAGTTAGCCGAGAGGCTCATGCGTACGGAATGATCACTCACGGGTAAAGAGAAGTGCGCTCTACCCTCGAGAGAGGATGAGGTAAGTCTCCCGAATTGGAAGTAAAAACCCAATAGCAGGGTTCACAACATAAGGCGAGTATTAAGAAGATTCGATGGTCGAAAATTCATAATCTCAGGTGGGCGTACCCTCGAGAGAGGAGCGTTCATAATTATGGAACCTCCTCGGCCAAGCCATTTTAATGTTTTAAAAAGTCATCTCTTTTACTTCTACAAAAGACTATTTTCATCTCAAGGTAATTCGACATCGGGCGTTATTATTATCATCGTTTAGAACTCTAGTTATACGCTTATTATCATTTTCTTTTAAAACCCAACTAAAAACTTATTCCGATAAAGTAATAATTCGTTCCTCAAAGTAGCTTAATCAACACGATCCGCGGAAATATACGACCTCGATATTTTCTAAAACAAAATATCCTGTATTACTCACTATAAGGTATACTTGCCTTTATTATATGGTTAATTCGGATTAAAAAAAATTAAACAAAAGCTTTTCAAACCAATTTAGTGCAAAACTCTCCTTTGCTATTTTTAAAATCAATAGAATTCGGCGTTGTAGCCGAGGTGTAATCGTCAATATTTCAAAAGCAGAAAAAGACCGTTACTTCTATCTTTCGATAGGATAACGTTTAATTTCTCAAAGTAGGAGTACTTGCGAGACTCTTTGGAAACACCCGCCTAATTCTAATCTCATCAAATAAAGGTTAACCAAAACAAAGAAACAAGAAGCAATCCAAATTTTAAATCATCACTCTCCTTGTAGCTTCTGGAAGTAGGAAGAGATAGCTTTCTTGGCTGCCGTCAATGGAACAATAGTATTCCTTCTTCAGTGAGTAAGTGTGCTTTTACAAAGCCCTAACAGATTCTTTTATACTCCTCCAGTCTTCAATGGCTATCAGATGTCCTCCTGACAGAGCATGGAGGTGATTGGAACATCCTATCTTGCTTTACAGCATGTTGCGCCAAAAGCAAACCCGCCAGAACATTTGAATCTATCTCAGCGGTTGGGCTGAGACAACATCCTGTCTCAATAACTACTTTTGTACCATCTCAGCGGATCCGCTAGCCCTAACAGATTTTCTCTATCCGCAGTTGAACATGCCCAGACACCTTCTCAGCGGCTCCTGGCCATGTCTCAGCAGTTCAGCTGAGACAGTGAACTCGTCTCAGCGGTTTTGGCAGTAAACCTCTGAACTTATTGCATATCTTGGGAATGACCAAACCCTGCATAGACATGATGTAAAATAGAGTTTATCAAATACAACTTGTACTTAGCATTGAGTGTGAAGCTTCTTCAAATCAAGGGAACGTTGAGGGTAATATTCCCAACAATATCCCCCTATTTGAAGAAGGCAGAATACCCTCAATGCTAAGGTACATATGAAAATAATTATTTATCATGTTATTTCACTACAGGGCATTCATCGTATACACATGTAAACAATTTTATTGCATCAAAGATAATATCACAACAGATAATATTCATGAGAGGCATAGTACCAATAGTGATTATGAACCCAATTATATGATTAGATAATCATGTCAATGCATCATAGATAAATATAAACAGTTACATAGAGTAAAATTTAAGTTGTGGCTCAGATTGGCTTATAACATTAAGTAATCATTTCACCAAATCATTCAATTGCATTTCATATTAAGTAATGATTCTTTGTTCAATATACATTGAGAAATTCCTAACACTTAAATACATTCATTTAAATTTTTCTCTTCTTAAAGGAAGTTGAACATTCAGCTATGTCAACAACAACTTCTTTGCCTTTAGCTGAAGCCTCTTGGTCTGCAGTAACAGCCACATTTTCTGCAACCACCTCATCTTTCTGTGGTGGAATCTCCTTATCTTCAGCAGCCACCTCCATGTTCTTAGGAAGATTTGTGGTAGTGTCTTGTTTAGCATTAGCTGCCTCAATTTCTGCTATCTTCCTCCTATTTTCTTGTCTCCTGAAGTATAGGAATGGCATAGGAATTTACTTTGAGGGCATCCTTCTTTAGTTGTCCTTCCTTACCAGATTGGCTTTGAATATCCTATCTCTTTTGGTGTTTCATTCTAAGTGCTTTATCCACTCCTCAGATAGATAAACCTTATCAATGTCTTTGCAGATTTGACCATGGATTAGCCGGGCATTTAGTATTATACTTTTGGAGTCTTCACTTCAATACTCAAAGTCTGGATCCCTAGACTGCTCATCCCTTTGCTTTTTTCCATAAATTCTTCCACTAGCATTACATGCTCTCTTTCTCTTCTTTTTGCCAGTCTGACATTTTGAGAAATCTGCTCCTGACTTGGGAAGTTCCAATCTTCTTCCCTATTTCTGTCCAGGAGAGGAAGGTTCAAAGCTAACCTAGTTCCTTGCAGGAGCTTGAGGGCTAGCTCAGAATTTGTTATAGCATTGTTATCCTCCCCCTTTCTAGCTTCTTCATATATTCTTTGACTTCTCCTGCTGAGCAGCAGTTATTATGCCAGAGATTGTTTGGAAGATATTATCCATATCAGCTTTTAGTTCATCCATGTTCCTCTCAATATCAGCCTTGAGCCCATCCTTGTTTCTGTCAGCCTCACCATTTAATTTCAAAGCAGTGGAGTAAACATATTCTTGTATATGATATGAGGATTTTTCAATCACCTCATCTGTCTTGCTTACATAATTCTTCACATAGGACATATCCTGTTCAGAGAGTTGGAGATGTTTGTCCATTGATCTGAGAATTATATTTTGAGAGACCCCAGATTTCTCTGCCAGATCAAACCACTTGATCATCTGTTAGTTCATGATGACAGTGTCTTCTTTGATTTCTTTGACTTCATCCATAACTTCAGATCTTATATTGAGGATGGACTGATCAATGTATGCTTTGACTGTAGAAGTTGACTGGTCTACCTAGTCCTTCATAGAAGTTAGATGAGTCTCTAACATAATCTGAATAGCATCTAGAATGCTCTGATTGGACTGTGTGGAAATAGAGGTTGAGGCTTGCTAATCAGTAGTAATTGGGGTCTGGGATCCTTTTTGGACTTGGAGGAGGGACCACTTGAGGTATAATTTGCACTTTAGCTGTAGGCATGCCCTGATCTGGACGTATGTTGTCCCTTTGGGCAGAATAATTATCCTCATCATTAATATCAGCATCAACATTATCTGGTTCCTCCCCCTCAGATAGAGCTTCTTGATCAGATGATTCCAGGAAAGCTGGGATAAGTATGTGGAGTTAGATCTAATGACTTAGCAATAGTAAAGATGGGTTAGTAATTCTTACAAAGGACATCATCTCTACCAGCTGATGGCTTTCTCAGCTTCTCCCCCTCAGATGGGGCATCAGATTTTCCTTGTGGTGGTAAATCCCAGAGAGCTGGGGAGTCATCAATGTTAAGTGAGATTCTTCTTTCAAGATCTAGTATGATTGTATTGTAAGTCCATAGGAGAAGGTACTTTGTCCTTATCAGTCTTGTCTCCTTCACTTTCATTTTTGTCACTTGTCACATTTATGGAAGATGGTTCTTGTTGATGCTGCCCCTCAGATGGAGCATCCATTTGGCCTTGAGGAGCTGTGGTCAATATTATTTAGGATTTATTAGAGATTAACTAGTAGATTGGTTATGGTTATGATTAGATAACATTAATAGTAATGTTGAGTTTATGAATTAGTTACCAGATGTGCTATCTATTCCCAAGTCCTGTGGATGGACATGGTCAGCAGGCATGCCATCCAGTTGAGCATCTTTGTCAGGAATGCTGGGTGATCCAGTATCAGCATCAACATTTTCATTCTTATCTGAGTGGTCTGACTCAGAGCTTGTCATGATCAATCTTGGCATCTGTGCTGATATAGTTTTCTTTTTCCCTTTTTCCTTTGCATCAGTGGGCTGGCTCATGGAGAGCACCTTGGTGAACCTATCCAATTTCTTTATATCCATCCTTTTCAGTTAAGGGATATTGGATCCTTTTAATCCCTAAACTTCTCAGGATAGGTATGGATCAGATATAGGGATAGACTTCTGCCCATATTTGGTGCTGGTAGACATTCCTTAAGTCTTTGAAATATGACTTCTCCCCAGGAAGTTCTCTTGGTTAGAATGATCCTTGTCATGATGTCAAACATGGATTGTGAGATGATATCATGAGACCCGGGCTTGCATAGAAGTGCTTTGCCCACTTTATCTGACAATAATTTGCCTTTTTGATTAAATAATTTTCTTTTTAATGAGCCAATCCTTGTTCCATTTCAGAGCTTTCTTCTTGTCATTTTCAGAAATTTTTTCCTCCTCATCCTTGTTGCATGAGGGAATGTGGAATGCTTGTTCAATTCTTACCGAGGAGATTTTCACTCTGTCTCCTCCTATTTTGGACTTTAAGGAAGACTTGGAGGAGGACAATTTGGCATTAGTGAACCATTCCAGAACTTCAGTTCTGAGAATGACTGTGGGTTCAGATAGAATGTATTCCAGGCCTTGTTCTTCCAGCAGTTGAATCACTCCTTTTATATCTTCTGGAGTATGTGCAAATCCATTTCTCACTATCTCATACCCCTCCAAAAGATCCTATGAACTCTTGGGTTCCATTATTGCTATAGAAGAATGCGCTGGGACAGAGGAGAATATGATTCGTCTCGGCGGCTAGGAGGGAAAGGTTGTGTAGCTTTCATTAATTGACAATTGTCTATTTATTTGGCTTGTATCTGTGTTTTGATTAGCCCTTATAATTAGGGTTAAATGAACTTATAATTGTAAGGAGAATTAGGTCTGTTGGGGTTGCATATAGACAAACTGTAAGGGGACCATCCTGTCTCAGCATAACCACTGAGACGGTGACATAAAACGCTGGGACAGAGCACTGTCAACCGCTTGGATAGTTTGGCAGTCTCAGCGGCTCAGTTGAGATTTTTCCCAGCTGTCTCAGCGACTCAGCTGAAATAGTCATTTCTGTTTTAGCTGACCTTTCTATCTAATCATTAATCCTTTTGAGATCTGAATGTGTTATGACCTAATCATGTCACTAGGAATTGATGTGAGAACATTTTTGAATCATATTATAATCAAGCATATTATCATAGATGATTGAAAGAATGAAATATTTGACACTATTCAATATTTAACATTCCAAGATCAATCTTGAAAGCATTAAATTTTGCCTCATCCAATGGCTTTGTAAAAATATCAGCAACTTGAGTGTCAGTGGGGACAAATTCAAGGAAGATATATTTACATTCAACATGTTCTCTTATAAAATGATATCTTATCTCTATGTGCTTAGTCTGCTATGAGAGACATGATTATTAGTAATAGAGATAGCACTGGATGAGTCACAATAAAGAGGAGACTCACTTCCCTTGAGGTTGTAGTCCTCTAACTGATGTTGAATCCACAATAGTTGTGCACAATAACATCTTGCAGCAATGTATTCAGGCTCAGCAGTGGATATTGCCACACTTGTCTGCTTTTTGCTGCTCCAAGTTATCAACCTCCTTCCTAGGAATTGACAAGTGCCTAATTGCTTTTAATGCAACAGGGGTAAAAGGTTTGATCAAAGTCTATTCCCTCTTCTTGTCTATAGCCCTTGGCTACCAATCTAGCCTTGTTTTTGATGATTACTCCATTTTCATCCAACTTGTTCCTGTAAATCCATTTGGTGCCAATAATGTTGTGTCCTAGATGATTTTGCACCAACTTCCATACCTTGCATCTTTTGAATTGAAGAAGTTCTTCATGCATGGCTTGAATCCAAAATGTGTCTTAGTTGGCTTCTTCAAACTTCTTGGGCTCCATTTGTGATAGGAAGCTCAAGAATAGGGCCTCATTATGAGCCCTACTTATGTCTAGTACACCTTGGTTCTGATCTCCAATGATTTGTTCTCTTGGATGATCCCTTAGGTGTTGGATCGGTCGACGCCCTTAGAGGGGGGGGGGGGGTGAATAAGGGTTTTCAAAAACATAGAATTATATTTAGAAAACTTTGAAATATTGCAAGATTAATATAATGAGAGATCAAGTAAAACAATAAAGAGAGACAAGCTTTATTAATGTTAAACAAGTTTTACAAAACTTGATCTCAATGACGCTAGAGATCGGGGGCGAATAATAAAAAAACTCTTTTTGTTATCTATCCCGACTCGCTTCCTCGCGAACAGGTGGCCCTAGCCTTATCCTCCCTGGATTCGGCCTCAAGCCGCTCTAGCCAATCCTTCCCCGGATGTGGCCTCGAGCACCCCCTAGAACTAGCCTAGATCTAGTCGCCAACACGAAGCGAATTTCAGCCCTAAGTCTACCCCAGACCTAGTCGCCAATACGAGGCGATTTCACTACCGTTTACAATGAAGAAAGAGAAATAAAATAACAAAACCTCCCTTAAGATGAACTTCTGAAGTCGGAGATGAAGATCTGCTGTAGAATCAACGATTGTTGAAGCGGACTTCGTCTGGATTCGGCGTGATGGAATTCTCCTTCAAAAATTGGCAGAGCTTCGCTGGGACCTCAAATTTCGGCTAAGACAAGCCTCTGGAATTATAGTACTCTCTCTCTGAGGTGTATGCAATAGGTGTGTATGCGAAAACAAGAGGAGAGGGGGTCCTTTTATAGCCCAAGCGCTACCGCCGGCGCTAGCGCTACCGCCGGCGCTAGCTCGGATTAGGAAACGTTTTGCGCGGCAGAATCTCCCATCCGCGGCAACAATTTTCTCTATGCCTTCTGTGCGCCATGCTACCGACAGCGCTAGTAGCTACCGCCGGCACTATCCCTGATTAAGAAACTTTTTGCGCGGCAGGATCTTCAATCCGCGGCAACGTTGCTTTTATTCCTTCTGTGTGCAGCGCTACCACCGGCATTATCCGCTACCGCCAGGCATTAGCGCCTTCTATAACAGCTCCCAGAATTGCGCTCTTCATCGCTAGCGCCCGGCGCTAGGTGCTACCGCCGGCGCTAGTGAGCCTCTTCGAATTCTGGCTTTAATTTTGGGGGCAGTCATCATGAGTACTCCTTGAGTCATATGGACTATGTTTACCTGCACACTTGAACACATAAGATCAAATACACATAGGATTTGTTATTCTCAAACCTAGGAGATGCGGAAGGTCATGTTCCAACAAACTCCCCCTTTTGATAATAACAAATCCATTAATGATAAATCAAAGCATTAATATATATAAGCATGAAGAAACATACTTGTGTGTGTGTGTGAGAGTGATGACTTAGGATAATTGTCGATTTTGGCATATAGAATTGCTCCCCATAAATATATGCTCCCCCTAAGTGAGTGCTCCCCTAATATGTAAGCTATCATCTGAATTTGTCATGTTGGGTTTATGATAGCGAGTTATATTTATCATGTTAGTTCTCCCCCTTTGTTATTAGCAAAAGAGGGTAGGGAAACAAAGCACCAAAAAGTTTGTAAGTAGAAAATAAGGCATGATCGAGCTTTTTAAGTAAATGATAAGGAGTTTTAGAGTTGTTTTTCATTGAAATTGATCAGAGTTATAAGCATTATAAAATTTTCAGAGTTTTTAGCATAAAAGATTTTTATGTTAGAAGTAACCAATAAAAAGTGTTTCAAGGAAATCTATCACGTAATGAGAGATAGGAATTTTGAGGAATAAGTGATGATGCAAAGAAGACAAGATATTAAGTAAGCATAAAAACGCAAGGTAAAACACTTATATGGTTAAGATGCGGAAGACTTATAGCAATACAAAAACATCAAATAGTAATGATAATCCAAAAAAAATATGAGTTAAAGTTCACAAAAGATGATGTTTTTGTAAATCATTTTGCATTTAGAACTTTAAATTTGATAATAACCAAGCATGAAATAATGTTTATAAAAAAAAATTACTACAATGTTACTTTAATTCATAATTCCAAAAACATATAAAACATTGTAGAACACATGCTAGGATAACTAGTGCATTTCATAAATAAAAAGTAATATAGAATTAGCATTAGGATCCAATACTCATGAGAAGAAGTGTTATGGAAGATAATGATGTGCACATAAGTGTATTTTTGAGTATTGTAAACAAATGTTTTGATCAAAAATACAAGATATATGTAAAGTACGAGCACAATAAAACACAAATAAGATTACTCCACACATTTTAATGCACAATAAAAAGTACAACTACCAAGGTGCTCTGCACACACAATGCTCATCAAGACTTATCAGGGTGCAAAGTAGTGCTTGGGGGATCACATATTTTATTTTGAATTTTGAGACTAGTGATCCGGTGTACTTAAGAGTAAGTGGTTTTTCTTATTTTTGAAAGAAAGATTTGATTTGCACAAGACACTTTACTATTCTTTCCAAGGTGCTCAACCTCACAATGCTTCTTAAGGCTTATCAGGAGGTTCAAGTAGTGCTTGGTGGAGTTATCTTTGTCATTTATTTTATAATTTTGTTTTATACAAAGTTCTCCGAATACACTTGTTTTGCAAATCAATAGAATTTATGAAAAACATAACCACTTTTCTTAATTTTTAAGAGTGCAAAATAAGGAGTGTAGGTAAGATACTTGTGCAATTTTAATTTATTTGTACTAATACAAAACATACACAAGCATTCTTAGATTAAATACATATGTAGACAATGCCAAAAAAAGGTGAGTGAATAAATATCATTATCAAACATAAAGCATTTCTCATACTTAGAGGCATGCTAAGCTTGATCCTACACAACTTTTAAACTATAATTGATGCACATTTGAATAGATATATCAAAGAATGAAGAAAGACAATTTCCAAAGTAGTTTGAAAAGATAAATTGTAACATTGTAGAATTTCGAAATAGATTAAATCATGCTTGAAAAAATCATACAATTTTTTTTGTGATAGTTTTAAAGTTTTATATTTTTGTATTTGATTTTAGCAAATAAAAACATATTTTTGTAATTGTTGCTTTTGTAAATTTTATATTTGATTTTTGCATAAAGATGAACTTTAAACAAAGGAAACAACACAAGCGAAAAATAAAAACATATTTTTTTGTAATTTGGTTTTTGTAGTTTTGTATTTGATTTTTCAAAAAAGAAAGAAACACAGAAGTGCAAAACTAAGTAGAAAATATAAATTAATATATTTTTAGAAATTTTTTGAAATTCAAAAAATACAGAAAATAGAACATGGACTCTAGCGCCTGCGGTAGCGCTAGCGCGGGAGACAGTGAATGATTTTTTAGGATTTTGGAAATTTTGATTTGTGGTCTTGATTAGGTGTCCCATTAGGAGTTTCTTGCTGAAATTGCAGAATTTAAGGAGATGTTTTTGATGGTTAAACACCAAAAAATTGCATTTTTAATTTGTGTTAATTTGAAAGATCTAGGACACCTAACACACGTTAAAATAAATGAAATCTTGCATCACCAACTAGTACATATAGTAGATAATAAATTTAGGTATTTAATTGAATTTTGTTATATTAAAAACTCAAAAGGGTCCGATACCGCCTACGCTAGCGCTAGCGCTGGCGCTATCGAGGCTTTTGATAAAACCGAGTTCTTTTTTTCAGATCCGTCATTATCTTCCATTTCCTCCCGAAAAACCCTAGAAGACGACTCGTTCTACGCGCAGATCTGAGGTAATTCTTCATCCTTTCTTATGATTTTTGTTTTAAAGCTTGATTGTGATGTTAGAGATGGAGATATTTGAATTTTTAGGTAGATTTAGGAACTAGATCTACACCGTTAGGTTTTCTCTAAGGATTGTGGTTTTGATGAGGTTTTTGGTTTTGAATATGTGGATTTCTTGGTTTTAAGTTAGGATATGAGCGTATTTTAATTTTGAGGAGATAAAAAAAAATTTTGTTGTTTTTTTTTATGAGGATTTTGTTTTCTTATTTTAATAAATTTTTTTGTAATGTTGCAAATGGCACCGGGTTATAAGGGAAAGAAGAATACTGAGTTGGCCGTAGAGGCAGCTGTAGTGGGAGTGCCATACGTCGTGGAGTTTGACTTGCCGCGACATCACCACATTATGGAGCTATTTGCTGCCGCAGAGGTGTTGAGCTTGTTCATTCCTAACGGATTTTCTTCCGAGTTGGTGCGCGATTTTTACATGCACTTGGAAGATCCATCAACGACAGAGCTGGATGGAGGAGTCCAGTCACAAGTGCAGGGGCAGATGGTTACTATTACCCATGAACAGTTGAGGATCGTGTTCGGAATGACTCAGCATTCACATAGATTGGAAATTGTTGAGAGGTTCAGGGCAGACAGAGATTGGACTCAAGTGAACATGGCGCTGCATAATAAGGAGTGCAGGAGTCTGATCTCTTCCATTTCGACTCTCACCGTGGATGCCTTGGTCGTGCAAAATGTGTTGCGCCATACAATCTTACTGAAGTTGGGTGATACTGCCAAGGTCACAGCGCAACTGAGTTATGTTACCTATTTTATTTTAGAGAAGGAGAGGTTTGATGTGGAGGATTTGTTACTCTCCTTGATCCGTTATTCCTACAAGTTGCTGCAACCAACCCGTCAGAGATTCAACAACCTGCCCCTGGGTGGCATCATTCAGCGAGTTGTTCAGGTTTTGTATCCTACTATTGACTTAGGTTTCTTTTTAGTAGATTGCTATCCTCCTATTTATAGTACCTCGCATTTGCGAACATCCTTCGTCTCGGATGAGCCATCATCATCAACTCAACCACCACTCCGGCGAGGAGCGTCTTCTCGAGGGTCTCGCGATGCTCCATATGGGTCCTTTCGAGAGGAGATGGGTGAGCGGATGACACGGGTGGAAGAGGATGTTTTTGTGATAAGGAAGGATGTCTCAGGGATCAAAAAGATGACATAGATGAGGAGGAGTAGTTGTGAGAGGAATAATTTTTATGTAATAATTTAGGAATTTGAACATATGTCTTGGATGTTGTTGTTCTTTGAATTATGTTTATTTTGTTATCTTTTGGATGTTTGACTGGAATGTTTCATTTATAATTTTATGAAGTGGTGCTATTTAAAAAAAAATTTATGTGGTATACCCTTTTTGAAATCTTATGATTAAATATTTTACCACCACATGGAAGATTTTGAATTTAATTGTTGATATATGTACAATGAGTATATGAATAATAAGTAGGTCATCTTAATAAGATTTTGAGTTTTGATTAATGTTATAGGTTCATTAAAATTTTTGATCATGTTTCCTATACAAGATGACCATAACATGATAATTTCAAAGAAATAAGAAAACAGAGAGAAAAAGAAAAGGGCATTAAGACATATCAGGAAGTAGAAATTTGTATATTTCATTTTGAAAATATTCTACTTCATGCATTTGGATGATACTAGTAGATAAGAGATTTAGGTATCCAAAGTTGACCATGTTTGATGGTTCCTTTGGGTACCCAAATGCATCGTGATGATTTTTGTGAAGACAAAGATGAATGAGTCCTTTCATGTGAAGCGAATGTTTCATTTTTAGTTTTAGGCTTCCATTCAAACCTTGGTTTAATGTTGTTCTTATTCATCAAATTTCCATTAAGATTATCTTTTTATTGATGATTATGATTGTAATGATTATTAAAAGTGTTGTTTATAGGAAATTTGTGTAGTTTTATTTTTAAGTTGGGAGAAACACGATTTTGTAAATAATGGTGATTTTGATTTTGATTTGCATATCCTTTATGTTCCTTACTCCCATTATTAAACTTAGTTAAGATGTTCATATTCATTTTCAACTTGTTTTTAGATATAGTTTGACATTGTGAATTTGTATTTACAATTTTCATAAGCAAGTTGATTTTTGATTTTAATTCATCATTCTTAACTTTAAGATTATGTCTTGCTTTATTATAGGCTATTGTGCAATTTTTAAGAGTGGATACAATAGACTCAATATGATCTTGATAATTGTTTCTATATTCATCAAATGTTTCATCCATCTCTTTAATTTCAATTTTATATTTTTTACACTTAGCACAATCATTTATCAAAGATGAATTTTCTAAACTTAATTTTTTCATTTTGTTCTTTTGTAGAAATAATTTCTTTTTCAAGTTCCTTAAGTTTTTCCTTAAAATTATCACAATCAAAATAAGGTTTTTTGTTTTCAAGTAAAGGACAAGATGGTGAAACCACATCACAATTTGATTCTAAATTAACATTAGCTTTTAATCTCTTATTTTCTAAACGTAAATTTTTATTAGTAATTTTCAATTTCTTGATCTTACGTTTAGCAGTTTTTAGTATATTGAAACTAGAAATGGAAGTTATCACACAAGAAGAAGATTTAGTCTTCCTTACAACGCTATTGGAGGAGGCAGATTGTGAACATGAAATTCCTTCGTCATCTTTTAGTTCTTCCTCCATTATAGATGGTTCTATATCTTCTCTTTCTCTTGGTGTATTGTTCTCCTTTTCTATTTCAATATTCTCCATGGCTTTGCTCCGAGAGAGATCTTCTTGAATGATAGTGGATGCTTGGACAGTTTTCTCTTCCTGTGTTTGTTCCATACCTGCGAGAGGAAAATCATACATTTCTTCAAGAAATTGCCAAACTTTGTATACACTAGAAAAACAATATATTAATTTGAAAATTTCATTTGATAGTGCACAAAATAAATAGTGTTTGGCTTTGGCATTTAGCTGACGTTCCTTTTTATTCGATTCATCCGCAGGTCTTATAATGGCTAAATTCCAAACTTCGATGTCTAAAGTTTTAATAAATTTTTCAATTAAAATTTTCCACCCTTTATAATTTGTTCCTTCGAATAAAGGAGGTTTAAGAGATATTTCTTCTTCATAGAAAATTGCCCCACTAGTAGAAGTGAGATCATGAGACGCCATTATTCCCGGTTGTTAAGCCGATTTGGAATAACCTAGCTCTGATACCACTTGTTGGATCGGTCGGCGCCCTTAGAGGGGGGGGGGGTGAATAAGGGTTTTCAAAAACTTAGAATTATATTTAGAGAACTTTGAAATATTGCAAGATTAATATAATGAGAGATCAAGTAAAACAATAAATAGAGACAAGCTTTATTAATGTTAAACAAGTTTTACAAAACTTGATCTCAATGACGCTAGAGATCGGGGCCGAATAATAAAAAAACTCCTTTTGTTTTCTATCCGGACTCGCTTCCCCACGAACCGGTGGCCCTAGCCTTATCCTCCTTGGATTCAGCCTCAAGCCGCTCTAGCCAATCCTTCCCCGGATGTGGCCTCGAGCACCCCCTAGAACTAGCCTAGATCTAGTCGCCAACATGAGGCGAATTTCAGCCCTAAGTCTACCCCAGACCTAGTCGCCAACACGAGGCGATTTCACTACCGTTTACAATGAAGAAAGAGAAATAAAATAACAAAACCTCCCTTAAGATGAACTTCTGAAGTCGGAGATGAAGATCTGCTGTAGAATCAGCGTTTGTTGAAGCGGACTTCGTCTGGATTCGGCGTGATGGAATTCTCCTTCAGAAATTGGCAGAGCTTCGCTGGGACCTCAAATTTCGGCTAAGACAAGCCTCTGGAATTCTAGTGCTCTCTCTCTGAGGTGTATGCAATAGGTGTGTATGCGAAAACAAGAGGAGAGGGGGTCCTTTTATAGCCCAAGCACTACCGTCGGCGCTAGCGCTACCGCCGGCGCTAGCGCTACCGCCGGCGCTAGCCCGGATTAGGAAACGTTCTGCGCAGCAGAATCTCCCATCTGCGGCAACAATTTGCTCTATGCCTTCTGTGCGCCATGCTACCTCCAGCGCTAGTAGATACCTCCGGTGCTATCCCTGATTAAGAAACTTTTTGCGTGGCAGGATCTTCAATCCGCGGCAACATTGTTTTTATTCCTTCTGTGTGCAGCGCTACCGCCGACGTTATCCGCTACCGCCAGGCGTTAGCGCCTTCTATAACAGCTCCCAGAATTGCGCTCTTCATCGCTAGCGCCCGGCGCTAGGTGATACAGCCGGCGCTAGTTAGCCTCTTCGAATTCTGGCTTCAATTTTGGGGGCAGTCATCATGAGTACTCCTTGTACAACCCCGATATTCGCCTAGTGTACGATCGAAAGAAGTAATGTGAGCCAGCGCTCGATGAAGTCCAAACAGCGCTCGATGATCCCGTCTTAGCGGATCCGCTGGGACGAGCACTTGGCCAGCTGCTCGCAAGAGAGCGAGCGAGTCAGGAGTGCAAGTGGGGCAGGAGTGCGGGCGAGGTCTTCACGGGTGATTCACCCAAAGGGAGGGGCGAGCCAGATCCATCAAAGGTCGCCCGCGGGAAGAGTCGCGAGTCAAGTTTCCGCGTGCCAGAGACCTAAGGTCGACCAGCAAGAAAGCGAGCGAGCCAAGTGCTCGCCGAATGCTCGCAAGGAAGCGAGCGAGATAGAAACTCGCCGAAGGATGGCGAGAAGACAAGCAAGCCAGATTTCTTCCAAAGTCTCCGTGATTGACGAATCTCAGTCGGGGTCGACGAGCTCAGCCCGACGCCCGACGAAGTGTAGGCCGCGTTTGACGAATTCGCCAAAACCCTGCGTTCGACGAACTCTCCAAGCTGCCACGCTCGATGAATCTGCTGATCATCTCTGATCGACGAAATCATCCATTGGCCTGCCATTAGCCCGTCCAAACAGCGGAGTTTGGCTGGTAGCAGACCCATTTGGGGTGCGGATAGTAAAATCAAGAGGCGGAATCCTGCTATTTACAGGCCAGATCAGAAAATCTATAAATAGGACCTCAAGGGCACCTTTGGAGGAGATCTCACTTCAGCTTCCCTCTCCTTAGGCTCTCTTTGGTTAGCATTTCCAGAGCTCTCCAAGGTGCCCAAGTCTCAGCTTTGGCTTGGGAGGGGAAGCGCTCAACAATCTTCCGGGTTAGTGGAGGGACCTCCTCGCTGTGACCAGGGTCTAGGTCATTTTCCTAATCTTCCGCCTACCCTCCTCGAGGGATTAGTAAGGACTAGCCGCCCCTCATCTCGGTGAGGGCCCCGAGCTCTATGGGAGGCCGAGAAATCAGTTTCAACATTTTGGTGCGGTGAGCGTGGAGCGTGGCTGGTTCAAGAAAGTTCCAGAGAAGGGTTATGGCGGGAGATGAGGAGCAGGGCGAGGAGTTCGGCGAGACTCCTCAGGAGGCGATGGCTAGGATGCTCGCGGATTTCAGAAAGGAGGTGCTCGACACCTTGGGGTTCATGGTCACAGCTCTGCGAAGTGAGTTTGCGATCCCGACACCTCAGGCGACCACTCCCCCAACAGCAGTCGGCGAGAGCGCACCAGGAGGAAGGGCTGGAAAGGAAGTTGCCATCGGCTTAGGTCAGAGCTAGGAAGGGTGGGTGTTGTTCGCCAGTCCGGCGAGCTCCGTACCGGCGAGCTCAGCGCTGGCGAGCTCCATCCCAGCGAGCGCGTCACTGGCGAGTGCACGCCAAGAGGAAGCGGCGACTGTCGGGGTGGTTCAGGCGAGCACCGCCCTCGCGAGCACAGTCCCGGCGAGCTCAAGTTTGGCGAGCGAGCTTGGGGGACGAGTGGAGCCGGGAAGAGTGACAGGAGGGGGAAGCCCCTTTTGCGAGTTGGTGCTTTCCGCACCCGTCCCGGGGGGATTTGGAGAATGGGACCGGGTGTACTACAACGGTAGAGATGACCCTGTCCAGCACCTGCAGAGTTTCGAAGACTCGGTCTCCATCAGGCCAATGTTAGATGCCCTTAAGTGTCGGCTCTTTGCCGTTACCCTCAAGGAGAAGGCCAGGGACTGGTTCCATCATCTCCCAGCAGGGTCCATCTACTCGTTCGAAGATTTGCGCCGAAGTTTTCTGCTGAGGTTCTCGACCTCAAAAAAGAGGAAGAAGGACGCTGATTCCCTCTTCGCAGTAAAGCAGGGACCCAGGGAGTCGCTGGCTCAGTATGCCGATCGATTCCAGGAGGAAGTGCAGCTCACTCAGGAGATGCCTGGGTTTGCACTCCAACTCGCCTTCACGGTCGGGTTGAAAGAGAGTTTCTTCAAGATGGCGTTGAAGAGAAAAGCCCCAGTCTCCTTTGAAGAGCTGATGGAGAGGGTGTCAGAGGAAGTCGCGAGTGAGGAGGCCAATCCAGAGCTCACCAAGAGGCTAGCAAAGCTCAGTGAGCCGGAGGTGAGGCAGCAGGAGGTCAGGAGAAGGGAAGAGCCCCGAGCCCCGGAGGGAGAATGGAGGCCGCAAGGTGGAGGAATGCAAGGGCAGGGAAGGGGTTACGGCCCAGGAAGGGGTAACCATGTCGGAGGTCAATGGAGGCCCCCCCAGTTAGGGTGGAGGCAAGGTCCGATGCAAATGCCTCCCCCTCCCCAACAGGCCATGGCGATTGGAAGGGGAAGAGGAAGAGTAAGAGGAAGGGGAGGAGAGGCAGAAGCGGCAGCCGCTAGGAGGAGAAGGAACAGGGTGGCAGAGGCCGAGGCGAGGGAAGTGGCGGTGCCATATTGCATCTTCCATGATGTGGAAGGTCACTCGACGGACACCTGTCCGGAATTCCTGGAAGTAAAGAGGGGCAGAGCGCCCGCGCCACCACAGCAGCAGCCAGTAAGGATCGTGGAGGTTGAACCTCGAGAGGAGGAGGAGGAATGATGTGAAGATAGAACCGATATGGGAAGTAGAGGAGGGATCGGGGTGATCCATGGGGGGGTAGGGGTGGAGGCGACTCGCAAGGCTAGCCTCCATACCATCTACCGCCGGAGCGTGGCTTCGACATCCACCGCTCCACCCCCGACCGAAAAAATCGTTTTCACCCAAAAAGACATGCCGGGCTACGAGGAGCCATTCTTCGACGCGCTGGTCATCCAGACGGCGATCGAGAACTTCACCGTCTCCCGGATCCTAGTGGACAACGGAAGTTCGGTCAACGTCATCTTCAAGAAGGCGTTTGACAAGATGGAGGTGGAGCCTAGGAGGGTGTTGGCCTCAGATGGCCCTTTGTTTGGATTCTCGGGGGAGAGGAAGGAAGTAGAAGGGGGAGTGGGGCTTCATGTGACCCTGGGTGGGCAGTCCCGGAACTGTCATTTTGTCATTGTGGATGCCCCAAGCAGTTACAGCGCTATCTTCGGACGGCCACTTATTAGTGCGTTCCGCTGTGTCCCTTCCACCTTTCATCAATGCCTCAAGTTCAACGATGGGGGGGTTCAGGTGCGGATCAGAGGGGATCCCAAGGTGGCAAGACAGTGCTACGTAACGGCTGTCAACACCATCTCCTGGATGGGAGAAGCTGAGAAGTGGGATAGGATGATGGAGGAGGCGGCCGAAGCCGGAGGTAAGGAGGTAGCTGAGGAGAAGTTGGAAGGAGATGAAGTCCATGCCCAGGAAGGGGTAGCTGAGGAACCCCGGGCGGAAAGAGAGGAAGAAGAAGAGAAGGCCCAGGAGGGGAGGGCAGAAGAGCTGATGGTGGTAGAAAAGGAAGTCGAGGAGGAATCCCAGGCTCCCACGTGTGCCGAAGAGGAGAAGGCTTGGGGAGAGCAGTCCCGGTTGGAGGCTGTGGATGAGGTCATAGAGCTCGAGGTCACCACCCGGCTGGGGGTGGTGGAAAAAGTCCGGGTCAGCGGAGAACTCAGCCGAGAAGATCAAGCGGAGAATCTGGCTTGCGTACAGAAGAACGTGGACGTCTTCGCTTGGAGCGCCGCGGAAATGCCCGGGATCGACGCGGATGTGGCTTGCCATCGCCTCAACCTCGACCCCGGCGCCCGCCCCATCCGCCAGAAGAGGAGGGCCGTCGCAGACAAGCTAGAAGGGCCCATCCGCGAGGAGGTGGGCAAACTCCTGCAGGCCGGATTTGTATCGGAGATCCAGTATCCAGGCTGGGTCTCCAACGTCGTTATGGTAAAAAAGGGAGGAGGTAAGTGGCGTATGTGTATCGACTTTTCGCTTCTTAATAAATCATGCCCGAAAGATTGCTACCCCCTGCCCAGAATCGACGCGCTTGTTGACTCAGCCGTTGGTTTTTCTGTAATGTCTTTCTTAGATGCTTTTTCAGGTTACCATCAAATCTGCATGCATCCCCCGGACATCAACGATGTTTCCTTCATCACGGGGGATGGATGTTATTGCTATAAGATGATGCCCTTCGGGCTCAAGAACATAGGGGCTACGTACCAAAGGATGATGGATAGGGTCTTCCGCGAGCAGAAAGGAAGAAATATAGAAGTCTATGTTGACGACCTCATGGTGAAGAGCCGAGACCTTGGGTCTCACCTCCGAGACCTCGAAGAGACATTCGGGACCCTGCGGCGGTACAAGATGAAACTCAATCCCTTGAAGTGTGTCTTCGGGGAGAGCCGAGGGAAGTTCCTGGGCCACTTGCTCACCCCCACAGGAGTGGAAACCAACCCGGACAAAGTTAAAGCGGTGATGGAGTTGGGGTCGCCAAGAAATCCGAAGGAGGTTCAGAGCCTTACAGGGAAATTGGCTGGGCTCAGCAGGTTCCTCTCCAAGGCGGGAGAAAAGTGTGCACCTTTTTTCAAAGTACTGCGGGGAAACAAGAAGTTTGAATGGACCCCGGAGTGCGAGAAGGCCTTCCAGGCTCTGAAAGAACAGCTCACCGAAACCCCTCTGCTCCAGGGACCGAGGCCAGGAGAAGACCTATCCCTGTACCTGGGGGTAGGGTCCGAAGCAGTAAGCTCCGTGTTAATCCGGGAGGAAGGGAAGAAACAGTTCCCTATCTACTACGTCAGCCGAGTGTTGAAGAAGGCAGAGCTCCGGTACCTGATTTTGGAAAAGTTGGCCTTCGCATTGGTGGTGTCAGCCCGGAGGCTCCGGCCTTACTTTCAAGCCCATTCAATTAAAGTAGTGACGGACCACCCGCTCCGCAAAATCATGGAAGGGGTGGAGCACTCAGGAAGGTTGGCAAAGTGGTCCGTGGAGTTAAGCGAATTCAATATCACGTTCGTGCCCAGGACGTCCATCAGTGCTCAAGCGGTGGCAGACTTTATGGCCGACTATGCGGCCGAAGTGGGGGAGCACGAGCTACCTCCCCCAGAAGCATGGAAGATGTTGGTGGACGGAGCATCGGGAAAATACTCCTATGGAGGGGGAATAGTCCTGGTAAGTCCTCAGGGGACTCGGATTGAGCAAGCCTTAAACATCCATTTCCCAATCACCAACAACCAGGCTGAGTACGAAGCAGTGATAGTGGGCCTTTGGCTGGCCCGGGAACTGGGTGTGCAGGACGTGGAGGTCTCCACGGACTCCATGGTGGTAGCATGCCAGATCAAGGGAGAATTTGAAGCAAAGGACCCGACCCTCCTGCTATACCTGGAAAAGGTTAAGGGGGTCATCGGGCGGTTCCGCACCTTCTCCATCAAGCACGTGCCGAGGGAGGAGAGCACCCAGGCGGACCTCCTAGCCAAGTTCGGTCCCCGAGCGGGAGGGACGACTTCAGAACTCTTCTGGCCCTCCATCGAGGAAGGAGAATTGATAGAGGTGGACCAACAAGCCTCGTGGATGGATCCGTTCATCACCTTCCTATCCTCCGGGCAGTTCCCTGGAGAGGATGTGGACAAGAGACGCTTCAGGTATAAGTCCGCCTATTACTCCTTGCATGCAGGGGGGCTATATAGAAAGACCCTCTCGGGACTCCTGGCCCGTTGTGTCTCCGAGGAGGAGGTCCCGAGAGTGCTGGAAGAAATCCACTCCGGGGAGTGCGGCAGTCACTCCGGGAGTCGGACCCTGGAAGGGAGGGTGTTGAGACAAGGCTACTTCTGGCCCACTCTCAGTAAGGATGCGGCAGAGTTCGCAAGAAAGTGCCCGAAATGCAAGCTCTACGCTCCGCTCCAGCTCCTCCCAGCTCAAAGACTCCAGACCATCACGACTCCCTAGCCCTTCGCCATATGGGGGCTGGACCTGGTCGGCCCCTTTCCCCAAGCCAACGGCCAGAGGAAGTTCCTACTGGTCATGATCGACTACTTCTCCAAGTGGGTAGAGGTGAAAGCACTTGCTAAGGTAACCTCTCAGGTTGTAAGGAATTTTGTGTGGGGAGAAATAATTTGCAGGCATGGACTCCCTCTAGCTATAGTGACGGACAATGGGCCGCAGTTTGCGAGTGAAGAGTTTGTTGGCTTCTGCACTCAGCTCGGCATTGACCTCAGGTTCGCTTCGGTCCACCACCCGAGGAGCAATGGGCAGGTGGAGGCGGCGAACAAGATAATCGTTAACCTGCTAAAAAAGAAAGTGGAAAACATTCGAGGAAATTGGGTGGAACAGCTACCCTCCATCCTCTGGGCCATGAGGACTACTCCGAATACCGCCACCGGGGAGACTCCATTCAAGCTCTCTCACGGGTCCGAGGCCATTCTCCTCATAGAGTTTGAGGTAAAGACCCCCCAGGGGATCGCTGCGAGCGAGGGGGATGAAGAGTGGCTGGAAGGTAACAATGCAGAGCAGAGGCTGTCCTTGGACCTGGTGGTAGAACTCCGAGACATGGCCACCATCAGGCAGGAAGAGGTCAAGCGGCGGATGGCTCGATATTTTGACAGACATATCTGGATAAAACACTTTCAGAAAGGAGATCTAGTCCTGAAGAAGGTCGACGCGGCCGGCAGAGGGGCCATGGTGGGAAAGCTTAACCCCAACTGGGAAGGTCCATATATTGTAAGCAGGGTGCTCAAGTTGGGAGGGTATCATCTCCAGGATGTGGAAGGGGTACCCCTCGACCGAGCCCGAAGTGGGGATGATTTGAAAAGGTTTTACCCTTGAGTGCTTTATTATGTTGTTTAATTAACGTCTTGCTCCTTTCTTATGACGCTTATAACTACTGCCGTGCCGACATGACAAAGGTTGGGTATGATGGTGCTGGAATTCCCCAGATCGATTCCGCTCCCGGACTCTCACTAGACGGGGGGTTCAGGTTGATCTCTGGAGAGGCTGGCAAAGTAACAAGGGTTGGTGCTGGAATGCCCCAGATCGATTCCGCTCCCGAGCTCTCACTAGACGGGGGGTTCAGGTTGATCTCTGGAGAGGCTGGCAAAGTAACAAGGGTTGGTGCTGGAATGCCCCAGATCGATTCCGCTCCCGGGCTCTCACTAGATGGGGGGTTCAGGTTGATCTCTGGAGAGGCTGGCAAAGTAACAAGGGTTGGTGCTGGAATGCCCCAGATCGATTCCGCTCCCGGGCTCTCACAAGACGGGGGGTTCAGGTTGATCTCTAGAGAGGCTGGCAAAGTAACAAGGGTTGGTGCTGGAATGCCCCAGATCGATTACGCTCCCGGGCTCTCACTAGACGGGGGGTTCAGGTTGATCTCTGGAGAGGCTGGCAAAGTAACAAGGGTTGGTGCTGGAATGCCCCAGATCGATTCCGCTCCCGGGCTCTCACTAGACGGGGGGTTCAGGTTGATCTCTGGAGAGGCTGGCAAAGTAACAAGGGTTGGTGCTGGAATGCCCCAGATCGATTCCACTCCCGGGCTCTCACTAGACGGGGGGTTCATGTTGATCTCTGGAGAGGCTGGCAAAGTAACAAGGGTTGGTGCTGGAATGCCCCAGATCGATTCCGCTCTCGGGCTCTCACTAGACGGGGGGTTCGGGTTGATCTCTGGAGAGGCTGGCAAAGTAACAAGGGTTGGAGCTGGAATGCCCCAGATCGATTCCGCTCCCGGGCTCTCACTAGACGAGGGATTCAGGTTGATCTCTGGAGAGGCTGGCAAAGTAACAAGGGTTGGTGCTGGAATGCCCCAGATCGATTCCGCTCCTGGGCTCTCACTAGACGGGGGGTTCAGGTTGATCTCTGGAGAGGCTGGCAAAGTAACAAGGGTTGGTGCTGGAATGCCCCAGATCGATTCCGCTCACGTGCTCTCACTAGACGGGGGGTTCAGGTTGATCTCTGGAGAGGCTGGCAAAGTAACAAGGGTTGGAGCTGGAATGCCCCATATCGATTCCGCTCCCGGGCTCTCACTAGACGGGGGGTTCAGGTTGATCTCTGCAGAGGCTGGCAAAGTAACAAGGGTTGGTGCTGGAATGCCCTAGATCGATTCCGCTCCCGGGCTCTCACTAGACGGGGGGTTCAGGTTGATCTCTGGAGAGGCTGGCAAAGTAACAAGGGTTGGTGCTGGAATGTGATAAGAAAATTTAAACTTCTTCTTATGATTTATGATTTATAAAAATGCGAAGAAGATTGATGATATTTTCCAAAACTATATTCGATGAAGGCAAGTGTACCTTATCATATATAATATAGGATATTTTATAAAAATACCAAGGTCGTATTAAACTCGGGTTTGTCGAGTACTTCTACTTCGAGAAAGCGGACTATTATTTTATCGGAGAGAGAGCGGAAAAGAGAACTAAATTGCTACTAAATAAAAGAGAACGAAAATAAAGAAAGAAAATAAAACTTGATTAAAACTCGCTTTGAAATGAAATTAAAAGATAAAAACTATCATTCAACTCTAAGCCTTGACCGTGGGGATTCCCGAAGCTCGAACATGCCTCTCTCGAGGTTAATGCCCAACTAAGCTTAGGAAAAATCAACCGGACTCTCGTCCTATAATTGATTACCTAAGACTTGCTTTACGCTGTGAATCCCACTATAGGATTTGACTCCTATCCGGAAGATTTACGTCATCCTCTCTCGAGGGGTGCGTGCAACTCTTTTTATTCTCGAGTGATCGATTCGTACGCACGTCCTCTCGGCTAGCTAGAATACGAAAACAAATACCGAAATTCATAACCGGAATATGAACTCGATATCGTTATATTTCGAGAATAAATCAAAGGAGAGAAGATACGATAATAAGGAAAGAGATGATTTTGATTCAAAGCTTGCTAAAAATCAAGACTACAAAATAATTGCTAAAGGAAAAAAATTAAAACAAGAAAGAGAGAGAAAGAGGAAGAAAGAGAGTTTGCGAAAATAAAAGAAAGCTTAAATTTTCATTGCCATAAAAGAAAGAGATTACATGAAATAAAACCTACATTACATCGCATGGAATTGAAACTAAGCTAGCTTGCATGAAATAAAATTACAAGGAATGAAAAAAAGAAATAACAAAATTACATGAAATTAAAGCTAACCCTAAAACATGAAGAAATAAGGAAAACTGTACAAGAACAGCCCAAATGGGCAGGGGGAAGGGAGAGGAATGCTGGAGGGGAACCTCTGAATTTATAGGAAAAAATTCCAGGTTACACGCCCTCGGTCACGGGCGTGACCTAGGGCGTGTAATACTTGTTCTGCACGGCTGCGACATCGGCGTGGGTCTTGCGTGACTGTGTCGCGAAAAAGAACATTACACGCCCGTGTAACTTTGGTCACGGGCGTGTACCTGGGTGGCTTCATCAATGCGGCATGGGCTTGAGTGCGGCGCTGCAGCGAAAAGCGATCACGCGCGAAAAGTCACGGGCGTGACTCTTTGGTCACGGGCGTGACTTGGGTCAACATTGGATTCGGTGGCTGACAGTCCACGTGGAAAGCTTGAAGTGATCTTTAAATTTACACGCCCTTGGTCATGGGCGTGACTCTGGGTCACGGGCGTGACCGAGGGCGTGACTTGCTGTGGACTAGCTCAAATGCGCGGCAACAACTCCTGGACTGATCTTAATGTTACACGCCCTTGGTCACGGGCGTGACCTAGGGCGTGTACTATGAAATTTGACCAAAATCTCCAAAAAATCTGCAAAACAACAATACAATTATATTTAGAACTAAAATTATAAAAGAAGTGATTTTTAACTAAAATATAAATAATATTTACAAAATTATATTAAATTTAACCTAAATACTATAATTAAAATAAGCATAAATCCTACTTATCAAATACCCCCATACTTAAGTTTTTGCTATTCCAGAGCAAAAGTATGAGAAATATTTATAAGACATTTAATAAAATTTTTAATTAAGCCTAAAAATTTATTGAATCATAAGTAAGCTAAAAAGAAAATTTAAGGATCAACGAATTAAGTCCTAAATTATGAAATTAGAATAATAAGAGAAAAATATTTAGCCAAGAGTTCTCAAAAATATTAACTAGTTAACAAAATTGAGTAATAAGCAAACAAAAATAGATTTAAAATTTATAAAAACCATAACTTTGAAAAAGCTAAAGGAAAAATGTAAGTTACTAAGTATTGCTCTCTCCATAACATAATTTAAATCTAGATCAAAGATATTGGGTTTGGGGGGGTTTCATAAATTTTGGCATAAGAAGAGATCTTTGAATGAAGGTGATGGATTTTCCATTTCACCAAAGTGGTTTTTTTTTTAAGTAAATATTTTTTTTTCTCTTCTAACAACAACCCAAAATGTATATGGTTTAGGAGTAATGAATTTTATCCTCTTACTCCATGCCATATAATCTTTTCAAATATTTTGGGTGCATATGTTTTAGGGACTAATGAATTTTATCCTCTTATTCCCATGACATATGATCTTTTAAAATACTTTTTTTTTATGCCATCAAAGGGGTAGGGTAGAGAAAAGACTTCTAGCTTATAAATTAAATTATTTTGAGAGCAAATTTTAGTACTTTAAACTTTCCTAAGATTTTAAAAGCTTGAGGTAGAAATAATTAAAATCTAAAGGTGTTTAAGCAAGATTACTAAAAATTTGTAACTATTTAAAATAAAAGAGAAGAAGTGCTAAAGAAATATCTCTAATCAAATTAAAATCATAAAATATTTCTTAACACTAAATCACTTAGACAAAAATTAGATTTAGCATACCATGATAGAATAAATGATTAGCAAATAAAAAAGTATAAATGCTTATAAATAAACTCAAAATGATTTTGGAAATGACAAAAACCAAAGTAAGGGCTTATTATATTTTTGGGATTTTTTCTAAGTTTTATGTAATAATTTTTTTGGAAAATTTTTTTTTTGATATTATCTTTTTTTGGAATTTTTAATATTATCTTTTTTTTTTTGGGAATTTTTTTAGGATAAGAAGTAAATACTAAAAATGCTAAACATAAACTAAAAAGAAACCTAATTTTTTTTTGTTAATTCTTGGATTTCCCGAGGTCTACCAGGTGAAGGGCTCGCAAGGTACTAGAGGCTATGATGGGAATTCAAGCCCAAAGCGTCCTTTCCGAGAATTTAAATTTTTGATTTTCTAATTTTTTTGAATATTTTTGGGTTTTCTAAAAAAATTTTTTTTTTTTTTGAAAAAGCTAATTTTTCTTTTGTAAAAGATGATAAAAAGGAAATAAACTATTTACAAAACTATGTACACAAATATTTTTGGAATTTTGTGATTTTCAAACAAAAAAATTTCTTTTTTTTTTGGGAAATTTTCTACGATTTTATAATTTAAAAGAAAGGGAAATACACCCCCATACTTAAAGTTCAACATTGTCCCCAATGTTGAAAGCTAAGTATGGAGAATAATAAAATAGAAAATACAAGAGCATGATTATGAAAGAAAAAGAACAAGGAGAGGAAAAGAAGTACGTCCCTGATGGAGACGGACGACCATCACGATTACCTGCAAAAATTTTCTTTCAAAACCATAAGACAAAACACAAAATTAAAACATAAAAGTTACTTATTATTATTATTATATTTTTTTTTTTTGATAAAAGTAATAGTGCTTTCTCTTTTCAAAATATCGACAAAATATCCCCGGCAACGGCGCCAAAAACTTGATAAGAAAATTTAAACTTCTTCTTATGGTTTATGATTTATAAAAATGCGAAGAAGATTGATGATATTTTCCAAAACTATATTCGATGAAGGCAAGTGTACCTTATCGTATATAATATAGGATATTTTATAAAAATACCAAGGTCGTATTAAACTCGGGTTTGTCGAGTACTTCTACTTCGAGAAAGTGGACTATTATTTTATCGGAGAGAGAGCGGAAAAGAGAACTAAATTGCTACTAAATAAAAGAGAACGAAAATAAAGAAAGAAAATAAAACTTGATTAAAACTCGCTTTGAAATGAAATTAAAAGATAAAAACTATCATTCAACTCTAAGCCTTGACCGTGGGGATTCCCGAAGCTCGAACATGCCTCTCTCGAGGTTAATGCCCAACTAAGCTTAGGAAAAATCAACCGGACTCTCGTCCTATAATTGATTACCTAAGACTTGCTTTACGCTGTGAATCCCACTATAGGATTTGACTCCTATCCGGAAGATTTACGTCATCCTCTCTCGAGGGGTGCGTGCAACTCTTTTTATTCTCGAGTGATCGATTCGTACGCACGTCCTCTCGGCTAGCTAGAATACGAAAACAAATACCGAAATTCATAACCGGAATATGAACTCGATATCGTTATATTTCGAGAATAAATCAAAGGAGAGAAGATACGATAATAAGGAAAGAGATGATTTTGATTCAAAGCTTGCTAAAAATCAAGACTACAAAATAATTGCTAAAGGAAAAAAATTAAAACAAGAAAGAGAGAGAAAGAGGAAGAAAGAGAGTTTGCGAAAATAAAAGAAAGCTTAAATTTTCATTGCCATAAAAGAAAGAGATTACATGAAATAAAACCTACATTACATCGCATGGAATTGAAACTAAGCTAGCTTGCATGAAATAAAATTACAAGGAATGAAAAAAAGAAATAACAAAATTACATGAAATTAAAGCTAACCCTAAAACATGAAGAAATAAGGAAAACTGTACAAGAACAGCCCAAATGGGCAGGGGGAAGGGAGAGGAATGCTGGAGGGGAACCTCTGAATTTATAGGAAAAAATTCCAGGTTACACGCCCTCGGTCACGGGCGTGACCTAGGGCGTGTAATACTTGTTCTGCACGGCTGCGACATCGGCGTGGGTCTTGCGTGACTGTGTCGCGAAAAAGAACATTACACGCCCGTGTAACTTTGGTCACGGGCGTGTACCTGGGTGGCTTCATCAATGCGGCATGGGCTTGAGTGCGGCGCTGCAGCGAAAAGCGATCACGCGCGAAAAGTCACGGGCGTGACTCTTTGGTCACGGGCGTGACTTGGGTCAACATTGGATTCGGTGGCTGACAGTCCACGTGGAAAGCTTGAAGTGATCTTTAAATTTACACGCCCTTGGTCACGGGCGTGACTCTGGGTCACGGGCGTGACCGAGGGCGTGACTTGCTGTGGACTAGCTCAAATGCGCGGCAACAACTCCTGGACTGATCTTAATGTTACACGCCCTTGGTCACGGGCGTGACCTAGGGCATGTACTATGAAATTTGACCAAAATCTCCAAAAAATCTGCAAAAGAACAATACAATTATATTTAGAACTAAAATTATAAAAGAAGTGATTTTTAACTAAAATATAAATAATATTTACAAAATTATATTAAATTTAACCTAAATACTATAATTAAAATAAGCATAAATCCTACTTATCAGAATGCCCCAGATCGATTCCGCTCCCGGGCTCTCACTAGACGGGGGGTTCAGGTTGATCTCTGGAGAGGCTGACAAAGTAACAAGGGTTGGAGCTGGAATGCCCCAGATCGATTCCGCTCCCGGGCTCTCACTAGACGGGGGGTTCAAGTTGATCTCTGGAGAGGCTGGCAAAGTAACAAGGGTTGGTGCTGGAATGCCCCAGATCGATTCCGCTCCCGGGCTCTCACTAGACGGGGGGTTCAGGTTGATCTCTGGAGAGGCTGGCAAAGTAACAAGGGTTGGTGCTGGAATGCCCCAGATCGATTCTGCTCCCGGGCTCTCACTAGACGGGGGGTTCAGGTTGATCTCTGGAGAGGCTGGCAAAGTAACAAGGGTTGGTGATGGAATGCCCCAGATCGATTCCGCTCCCGGGCTCTCACTAGACGGGGGGTTCAGGTTGATCTCTGGAGAGGCTGGCAAAGTAACACGGGTTGGTGCTGGAATGCCCCAGATCGATTCCGCTCCCGGGCTCTCACTAGACGGGGGGTTCAGGTTGATCTCTGGAGAGGCTGGCAAAGTAACAAGGGTTGGTGCTGGAATGCCCCAGATCGATTCCGCTCCCGGGCTCTCACTAGACGTGGGGTTCAGGTTGATCTCTAGAGAGGCTGGCAAAGTAACAAGGGTTGGAGCTGGAATGCCCCAGATCGATTCCGCCCCCGGGCTATCACTAGACGGGGGGTTCAGGTTGATCTCTGGAGAGGCTGGCAAAGTAATAAGGGTTGGTGGTGGAATGCCCCAGATCGATTCCGCTCCCGGGCTCTCACTAGATGGGGGGTTCAGGTTGATCTCTGGAGAGGCTGGCAAAGTAACAAGGGTTGGTGCTGGAATGCCCCAGATCGATTCCGCTCCCGGGCTCTCACTAGACGGGGGGTTCAGGTTGATATCTGGAGAGGCTGGCAAAGTAACAAGGGTTGGTGCTGGAATGCCCCAGATCGATTCCGCTCCCGGGCTCTCACTAGACGGGGGGTTCAGGTTGATCTCTGGAGAGGCTGGCGTGGTAACAAGGGTTGGTGCTAGAATGCCCCAGATCGATTCTGCTCCCGGGCTCTCACTAGACGGGGGGTCCAGGTTGATCTCTGGAGAATCCGGCAAAGCCGTGCGTAGGTTGAGCAGGTAAGACAAGATACTCATGCCAGGGGATTCTGGCTCGCGAGCGACCCCAAGACCCGGGCAAGGCGAGACCAGAGGTCCACTCGCGCACGAGGATCATTCACGATAGGGTAATAGAGTCGATGGCTCGCAAGGTCACTCGCAAAAGGTATCGAAGCGAATAAGGAAAATGACCCGGGAGGAGTCCGTTCTCGCGACGAACCGCGGATATCGGCGGGAACCCGCCAGTGGCGAGTGCGAATGAGGTAGGCGAAAGTGACCCAGGTATAATACAACGAGAAAAGGCCGCCGATAAAATAGGGGCGAGCGCGAGCGCTAAATGAAGTTCCACATACACGAACGTAAAAAGATAGGGGCCTCACGGACACAATGGAAAAGTCTGCGTGCGAACCATGAATAAAACATAACACAGAAAAAGATTGACAAAACATTCCCTTTCATTCCTCACAAAAGATTACAATTCGGCGGCGGTCTCGCCGGAAACAAAAAGAAAGGAAAACTTTTACATCATTAACAAGAAGAAAAACCAAGGTGGCTCGCCGGACAGCTCTTCAATCGCTCTCTCGACCCTCCGCCTCGGAGATGGGCGCGAACAAGTCGGGAACGACTTGCTCCGCGGTGAACTCCATGGCATCGGGGATGATGATGCCCGCTCCCTTGAGTATGTCGAGGACAAGCTCCGTGATCTCCATCGACCTCTTGCGGTCGGCTTCCTTCTCTTCCCGCGATTGACCGCGAGTCCCAGTTCACGAAGGAGGGGGAGGTAGCACCGCCGAGGCCAGGTCGTGGACCTGGGCCTTGAGACAAGTGTTCTCCAACTCCAAGTCAGCGATCCGCGCGTGGAGCTGACTGACGGACTCGGCGTCCTGCAAGAGGTGGGTTAGCGAGAGGAGAACGAAGCCAAACTGGAAGAGACTTCCACCGAGCAATACTTACCAGCCCGCCTTGAAGGCTGGCGAGGAGGCCCTCTGACAAGGCCTCTTTCCCCTTAAGCTCTGTGACTTCATCCGCGGACTTCTGAAGCTCGACTTTGAGCTCCTTGATCTCCCTATCCGCCGTGAGGTACCGACGACCCACCATGTGTGTTAGCTCCATCGCCCGGAACTGGGCTCGCATCGCCTCGTACACGACCCCTCTCGGCATGAAGGACCGAAAGAGGGAGGCGTCCTCGCGACCATATAGACCAAAGGCGAGGGCGAACGCCTCACCCCCGGCCTTGCCAGCCTCTACCCAGGAAGGGAGCAGAGAGGAGCAGGCGATCTTGTTCTGGTCAGGATCCCACGCGAGTACCGGTTCGCCTACCGCATCCGCCAGCTTCATGCCGAGCCCGAAGTTAGTATGGCTCGACGGCTTGGGCCGAACGACAGTCTCCCCTGGCTCGCCCCCCTCTTTGGTGAGCTCCTGATCCGCAGAAGGAGAGGGGAGGTCGGGCTCAGACAGGTCCACAACCTCCTTCGCCTTGGCAGCAGAGGGAGTCTTCCTGGGCTTCTTCCCCTCCCCCTGCGAAGTAGGCCGGCGTTGGGAGGGAGGACGCTTCTTTCTCGATGAGGAGCTCGGGACATCGTGGCAGGCCTCGACGGCCACGCGCGCGAGCGAGCCGGGAGAAAGAGAAGAGGGAGGCGCATGAGGCGGATTGAGGGGAAGATTGCGTTCTCCTACAAAGATAACGAGCGTTAGACGATCAAAAGAAAGAGGATTAAGAAAGTGGGCGAGTTCGAGCAAAACCTTCTCCCGGAAGGACGGGGGGAAGGAGGTCCACTCGCTCTGGGAGGAAGGCGACCTCGAAGTTTTTTCCTTTGAGGAACTGATACAGTGCCACGTCGCAACCACCTAGCGAGATCGGAGGGCGGTAGGAAGCCTCGTCTCGCTGGATAGGGATGTAAGAGATGTTGTCGAAGGGACCCTTCACCAGAATGAACTTTTGCGTCCAGTAATGAGTTTTGTTCACCGTCTCGCAGACGGTAACATGCTGGCTCGCAAAGTGAGCCGTTCCGTCCCTGTTCGCGCGAAATGAGAAGATCTTGCGGAAGCCGAGCAGGTTGAACTCGATCCTCTCCGCCCTGAGGTAACTGGCGAACGCGACCACCACGGCGATCGCGTTCGGCGTCAGCTGGCTCGGCAGGATGCCGAAGTACTTTAGCACCTGGAAAAGCCGACAAACATTAAGCGCTGTTCGCAAAGCAATTCAGGGAAGCCAAGGATGAGAAATAGATAATACCTGGCGCACTTCCGGCCAGAGAGGGAGTCGAAACCCATTTTCGAAATGGGCGACAGGAATTGCGAGCTCGTCCGGGTGCGGGTCGCTGAGGGAATCCCTATCGGTAGGGCAGCGAGCCACGAAACCGGAGTGGATGAACTGGTCAGCGGCGGCCCGATATTCCTCCTTCGTGAGGTTGGCGCAGTAGAAAATGCCGTCGAGGAAAGCCTTGGCGCACTTGGCTCGCCCCTCTGTTTCCGCCTCGCCAACCATAGTATGTGATCCGCCGAGTCACGAAGGTCGCGAAAACGAGCTAAAAATCTGCGAGAGAAACAGAAGGAGAAAGTGCGCGAGGAGGAAACAGTAAATGCGGTGGTTGAAAAGAAAAACGGTCGGCTATTTATAGGAATAAGGAAGGCGGGAAGAAGCCGAAGCGTCATTATCTGCGGATAGCAGATCCGCGCGGTACTCTCCAGCCTCCAGGGATCCAATTCGCTCCCTGCGAGTCGACAACCTGTTAAAAGCTTTTCCCCATTGGCGAGCTCACGCTAAACAATGAATCATAAAGGGAGGTGCGCGAGTGCGAGTAGTAGAGATGTAATTCACACGAGAGCAAACCGAGCGGGGAAAAAGAGCGAGATAAAAAGCAAAAAAAATAAGAGGCTCGCAAGCGAGTCAAAGTACTGTTGTTACAAACTCATAAAGATTGTTCACAACCCCTCTTAATGAAGATGAGGGGAAAAGAAAAAACAATAAAAAAGCAATACGAAGATCCTCAATATCGCAACCACTTCCAGCGACCGCGACCCCGGACACCGGAGCGAGGGGGGACTCGCGGGTAGTGATACTCGCGGAGTGACCGGTTCGCCTGGCTCGTCAGCCGCATGTAGTCATCGATGCGAGCAATATACACCCCGGGGGAGGTTGCGTCGCCCTGATCGGTCGGTCGTATCTCAGCGAGAACGCGCGCGTTCGCGTCCTCCATCGCGGCGAACCTTTCTTCATTGGCGAGCCGGTCTAGCCGACTCTGCTCGTGTAGATCCCTTAGTAGGATGGTATGCTTCTGAAATATCTATGTGACCCGCCTCTTCATTCGCTCCGGATTGCTGGGATCCCCCAAAAAGTCAGCAACCTGGCTCGGCGAAGGAGGTGGAGGCATCTCCAGCGCTCCAGACTCAGACTCGGAGAGAGGGGTCGACGGGTTACCTGCGAAGTAGGGATCAGCTACAAAGTGAAGAGCAACACTCAGTGACAACAGTCTAACCTAGTGGAGGAATTGGAGTACTGGCCCGCTGGCGGGAGGTGCCCGGCTGACCCCAGAATGCCTCAATAAAGGCAGGGGTGAGGGCCTTACCCAGACCAGGGGCGAGCGCGGGTCTGAAGCCAAGTCTAGGCTCGGCAATCAACGTCCCTCCTGGGCTCCTCTGACCCAGGACGCCGAATCCCGGAGTGGAAATATTCTGATTCGGCATGAGGGGCGAGTTCGCTGGAGGAGGAACTTGATCCTCTGGCGCCGCGAGGGAAGACACTGCATGAAAAGTAAGTACGACTTAGCGAGTCAAGGAATGTAAGGGAAAATGAGGTAGTTCGCTCACCTCGTTGTGAAGGCGAGTCCTGTCTATCAACAGCCCTCATATCCGCAAGAAGAACGTCACCCCCACCCGTAGAGGAGAGACAGATCTCCGTGTTTGGCCTTCCCGATTCGCTCTCGTCCGGACGATCATTCTGCGAATATGATAAATAAAGACGAAAAGGAAGAGCACCAAATAAGCAGCTGGGCGATAATACCTGAGAGGCGCGCTCGTCATCCGGAGAATGCGGCGAAGAGGAAGGCCCACCCCCACCAGCCGGGCGCCGGACGGCCTTTGCCGTACTTAGGGAAGGGGGAGGTAGAGAGCGTCGCGGAGAATTCCAGGAGGCGATGACAGCGGTCTTCCCCTTCTGGGCCGCCTGCGAAGCCTTTAGGCGGGCCAGCATCTCGTCCTTTTTCGACATTGCGTTGGGGGCGAGAGACCGAGTAAGAAAGGCCAGAGAAAAATGAAAAGTTCGAGTGACAGCCAAGGAGAGTGGTATTTATAGTGGTAGGCGTGGGACCCACCGAAAGATTCTCGCCACGTCACCGAGGGGCCGACGAATATCCAGGGTTGGACGATTCTTTGCGAGCCTGAAAAGCCTCGCGAAGAGCGGGAATTGTGTACAACCCCGATATTCGCCTAGTGTACGATCGAACAGAAGTAATGCGAGCCAGCGCTCGATGATCCCGTCTCAGCGGATCCACTGGGACGAGCACATGGCCGGCTGCTCGCAAGAGGGCGAGCGAGTCAGGAGTGCGAGCGGGGCAGGAGTGCGGGCGAGGTCTTCACGGGCCATTTACCCAAAGGGAGGGGCGAGCCAGATCCATCAAAGGTCGCCCGCGGGAAGAGTCGCGAGTCAAGTTTCCGCGTGCCAGAGCCCCAAGGTCAACCAGCAAGAAAGCGAGCGAGCCAAGTGCTCTCCGAATGCTCGCAAGGAAGCGAGCGAGCTAGAAACTCGCCGAAGGATGGCGAGAAGACAAGCGAGCCAGATTTCTTCCAAAGTCTCCGTGATCGACGAATCTCAGTCGGGGTCGACGAGCTCAGCCCGACGCCCGACGAAGTGCAGGCCGCGTTTGACGAATTCGCCAAAACCCTGCGTTCGACGAACTCTCCAAGATGCCATGCTCGACGAATCTGCTGATCATCTCTGATCGACGAAATCATCCGTTGGCCTGCCATTAGCCCGTCCAAACAGCGGAGTTTGGCTGGTAGCAGACCCATTTGGGGTGCGGATAGTAAAATCAAGAGGCGGAATCCTGCTATTTGCAGGCTAGATCAGAAAATCTATAAATAGGACCTCAAGGGCACCTTTGGAGGAGATCTCACTTCAGCTTCCCTCTCCTTAGGCTTTCTTTGGTTAGCATTTCCAGAGCTCTCCAAGGTGCCCAAGTCTCAGCTTTGGCTTGGGAGGGGAAGCGCTCAACGATCTTCCGGGTTAGTGGAGGGACCTCCTCGCTGTGACCAGGTTCTAGGTCATTTTCCTAATCTTCCGCCTACCCTCCTCGAGGGATTAGTAAGGACTAGCCGCCCCTCATCTCGGTGAGGGCCCCGAGCTCTACGGGAGTCCGAGAAATCGGTTTCAACACTCCTTGAGTCATATGGACTATGTTTACCTGCACACTTGAACACACAAGATCAAATACACATAGCATTTGTTATTCTCAAACCTAGGAGATGCGGAAGACCATGTTCCAACATTAGGTGTCTTGTAGTTGCAGGTAACCTATCCTCAGCTTGCTATAATTCTTATACTGGTTCAGCAGCATCTTCAGCATCCTGTACTTCTTCATCTTTTGGAATTGCAGCATCAGTATAGGCTTTGCTACTGCTGGGTATGTCTTGCACATACATCTTTTCCATTGCTTGTTCATTTCCTATCAAAACAGAAGAACTAGACTAGCCCTTATAGATTAGGTTGGTCTCATCAAATACTACAAGCATATACTCTTCTACAACATGAGTTTTCTTGTTATAAGCTCTATAAGCTCTACTATGTGAGCTATAGCCAACAAGAACCCCCCATATTGCATTTCTCTGCAAACTTTGTTAATTGAGATTTTCCTTTATTTAAAATGTAGCATTTTGAACCAAAGAGTCTGAAGTATGAAATTGTTGGTTGTTTGCCTTTCAGAATCTTATAGGGGATAATTCCATGAACCTTATTGATGGAAGCTCTATTGAGAACATAACATGCAGTATTGACTGCCTCAGCCCAGAAGTATTCTAGGAGTGAGGAGTCACTAAGCAATGTTCTCTCAGCTTCTATCAAGGTCCTATTCCTCCTTTCAGCCACACCATTTTGTTGTGGAGTCCTTGGAGAGGAGAACTCTTGGGTGATACCAAATTCTTGACAAAACCTTATCATGGCTTCAGATTGAAATTCTGTGCCATGGTCAGTCCTAGTCCTGACCACAGAACATTGCAGGTCATTCTGAATTGCCTTGACATAGTTTATAAAGATATTTAAAGTATCTGACTTATTTTTAAGGAAGAATACCCATGTATATTTTGAGTGATCATCAACAATCACCAAAGTATACAACTTCCCACCTAGGCTCTGAATTGGCAAAGGACCAAACAAGTCCATGTGTAATAGATATAGACATCTTTCAGTGTCTTTGGAGCCAATACTTTTAAAGGCGGCCCTTGTTTTCTTACCCATTTGGCAAGCATGACGGGGACCACTTTTAATACATTTTAGGTTTGGACTATTCCTAATAAGGTTTTTAGAGAATAGTCTATACATTGTCTTGTAGTTAATATGGGCAAGTCTCTTGTGCCATTGAACACAAAGATACTCATTTTCATTAGCCACAAGACATACAGATGATAGAGAATTATTGCATATAAAATCTAAACAATAAACATTCCCACTCCTAGTGCCTCAGAGAATGGACTTTAAGTCATTAGACTTTTTGATCAAGCATTTATCATTGTGGAATTCAATGACATAGCCTAAATCACATAGTTGACTTATGCTTACAAGGTTGTGTTGCAACCCTTCAACATAAGCAACCCTTGTGATTGAAACTATGCCATTGGAGATCATACAAAATACTTTGGTGATTCCCTTTTCAGATCCACCAAAGATCACTTTAGGTCCATTCTTCACAACTGTGTAGTCCTGTATAAGACTTTTGGTATCTGTCATATGCCTTGAGCACCGACTATACAAGTACCATATTTGTTTAAGACTGGTACTTGAACTCACCTGCAAGAAGGAGGTTAGTTACCTTTAGGAGCTCAAATAATTTTGGGTCCTAGGTCCTTGTTAGCATGATAAGCTGATCTCACACCTGATGCACCCTTTGTAGGAAGGCTCTTATTTGCACTTGGCACATTGGGATTGTGCCAACAATCTATGGCAAGGTGTCCCACTTTACCACAATACCAACATTCATGAATATTGTATCTCCTCTTCTGAACATTTCTTGAGGAGAGAGCATCAATATTCTTGTGTTCAGGAGGGGAGACATCAACATTTTTCATGTTTCTTTCGGCAATGATTTGGATGAATGTTAACTTGTGAACAGTCTGTTGAATTTTTGAAGTGGTGTGGAGGAGACCGGGCGGTCTGGTTTGGGAGACCGCGGTGATCGCGCGGCTTGTATAGGTTATCTGCCGGTCTGGCTCTGTCGGGTTGTTCTGGCGGTCTGCTGGTTGTTCCGGTCTGTTCTTGCTAGCTGCGGTTTGTTCCCGAGTAGGTCTGCTAGTTTGCCTGGCTTCCTTGTTGGAAGACCGGGCGGGTTGTTCCTATATGACTGTCTACCCGGGCGGTCTATATTGGTGATCTGGCGACTTGGTTGAAGTCGGCCAGATGGTTCTAGCTTGCTCCTGGTGATCTAAGGAAGGAGTGTTGTTGAGACCGCACGACTTGTGCGCGGTCTTGTGTTCGCGCGGCCTGTGCGCGATCTTGTCTGCTGATCTGCGTCTTGGTCGGGTGATCGACCAAGAGGTCTGTTCGCGCGGTCTGTCTTTTAAGACCATTCGCGATCTGATGGGTGGTGACTGTATCCCGGTTTGTGCGGTGACGACATACGTCCACCCGCCTATAAATAGGGGTGCATGGCCCGTCATTCCTAACTAGAACTGTAAGAACCAGAGCCCGGATTGTTTCTTGCGGTCTCAAGTTTGAGTTCGCGCGACTTGGATGCGAGTTAACCTTTGTTGTGTTCGCAGGTTTGCGGTCAGCAGGGTGCGGTCTCCTTCCTTGGTGATTTACGGTGGCTTGAATAAACAATTCGTCTGCGGTCTGTCAGCGAACTGGGTTATTGTGTTCTTATGCTGTTTGCAGCGAGCTCAGTGATCAGGCGACCTTTAGCGGTTAGGCGGTCTGAGTTGCGGTCTGGCGACAACTTCAGTTCTTTGTTCCAATAAAGCTCCAGTTCGTGCGGTCTGAGGTGCGGTCTTGCAGTGCTGGCAGTCTGTCCGGTTTCTGTTCGTGCGATCTCAGGGCAAGCCGGGCGAGTTCTGGAGTGGTGTGGCTTGTGTGGTCTGAGCTTGTCTAGCCGCCAGCTTTGCTTTTTCGTGTGTTTTGTTCTTCTCGTCTCCGTGATTTTGATGAATCATGTCTCACCATGTATACCTCGCATTGTAAAGCAGTTCTGTTTCAATAAAGATTTCTTGTGTTGCTGTTTTGGCATTGTGGTTGTTTGGCTATAACTCTTGTTGATACAACTCCTGCTTACTCCTAAACGGTCCAATCAAAAATTTTAACATGGTATCAGAGCCAGGTTCCTGGAGTGGATAAGCAGTGATCAACTAGAGTTGCCATCGTCTTTGTGAAGAAGAGACCACATAGATTGCCATGGAAGGTGGATACGCAAGAGGTCTTGGTATAGAACTCCTCACATCGACTAACTTTAAAAAGTGGAAGTCGTGTATGGAGAGTTACTTGCTTGGCGAGGATTTTTGGGAGGTAGTTGGCGGAGAAGACACACAAGAGGTGTTTCCAGCAGGAGATAATATGGCAGAGGTGAGACTTTGGAGGAGGACGAATGCTAAGGCAGAGTTCACTCTCAAGAGGGCTATCTCACCGGAGCTGTTTGATCAAATCATTGGATGTAAATCTGCTGCTGAGATTTGTACATCCTTGGATGGGTTGTTCAATAAGAAGAATGTAGCGAGGCTACAGTATCTTGAAAATGAGTTGGCGAAAGCCTCTCAAGGTGATCTTTCTGTTTCTACCTTCTTCCTCAAGATGAAGAACCTCACGGCAGAGATTTCTGCATTGGACCCTGATGAGCCTATCTCTGAGGCAAAACTGAAGAGGCATATCATCCGCGGGTTGCGGAAGGAGTATCTTGCTTTTGTGACATCAGTTCAGGGTTGGGCAAATCAACCGTCGTTGTTGGAGCTGGAGAACCTTCTTGCTTCGCAAGAAAGTTTAGCAAGACAGATGGCGGGGGTTTCAATCTCCGGGGGAGAAAGTGATGTGATGTTCTCTGGGAAGAAGAAGAAGAAATGGGAGAAGAAGAAGCCGGGTCATGATGGACCCTCCACTTCAGGTCAGCAAGATAGGGGCTATGCTCCTAAGTCTGATGGGAAGAAGAAAGGAGAGGGACCGAGGTGCTTTAGATGCAACAAGACCGGGCACTTCAAGAAAGATTGTCGGGTGAATCTTCAGCCGGGACATGCAGTGGAGAAGGAGATGCCAAAGTCTGGTGAAGTTGGATGGGGAGGAGCCTTTGCGTCTAATATAACGGCGATGTCTGTTAAGGCCTTGGCTTCCATCAACTATGATGAGGACTGGATTGTTGATTCAGGGTGTGGGCATCATCTCACCGTGGATGGATCAAAGTTCTCTTCTTTGGCGCCTTACTCAGGTAACAATGTTATCATTACGGTTGATAATTCTATTTATCCAGTAGAGCACGAAGGAGTCGTCTCTCTGAGCATTGATAAGGGTCCACTCACATTGAGGAGTGTTTATCACATGCCTGGTATGAAGAAAAATCTCTTCTCTGTGACCAATGCGGTCGATGCCGGTTATCACGTTCTGTTTGGCCCAACAGAAGTGAAGTTTCTCAAAACACAACCGGAGATAAAGGGAGATGTTATTCATGTCGGCAAGCGGGTGAAGGACTTGTTCGTTTTATCGACAAGTACCTATGTTGATAAGATGAGGACCAATGATGGCGCGGCCATCTGGCATGAAAGGTTGGGGCATGTAGGCATGGACAAATTGAAGGCTATGGCGGTAAGGGGCCTTGTCAATGGCTTGCCTAGCTTGTCCTCCTATGGAGACGGTCATGTCTGCGAAGGATGTCAGTTTGGTAAGTCTCATCGACTTCCATTTGACAAATCGCAAACAAGGTGCAAAGTGCCGTTGGAGTGCATCCACGGTGATTTGATGGGACCGACTGCCACCCCAAGCCTTGGAGGCAATAGATATATGTTGGTGTTGATTGACGATTACACCAGATATGTCTGGGTGTATTTCTTGAAAGAGAAGTCAGAAGCCTTTGCAAAGTTTGTGGAGTTCAAGGAGCTGGTGGAAGGTCGTCTAGGCCTGCGGGTGAAGAAGTTGAGAACTGACAATGGTCGGGAGTTCACCTCTGGTGAGTTCTCAAGTTTTTGCAGGAAACACGGTGTTCGGAGAGAGCTCACCTGTGCCCATACTCCACAGCAGAATGGCGTTGCCGAGAGGAAGATTCGTCATCTGACGGAAACTTGCAAATGCTGGCTTCATGCCAAGAGTATCCCAAAGTCCTTCTGGGCGGAGGGAATGTCTTGTGCAGCTTATGTCATCAACAGATTGCCTCTGAGTCCTATCAACATGAAGACCCCTCACGAATTGATGTTCAAGGAGAAGTCGAGTGTTGCACACCTTCGGGTGTTCGGGTCAACCTGCTATGTGCATATTCCTGATGCTCTTCGGACAAAGCTAGATGCGAAAGCAAGGAAGCTAGACTTTGTTGGGTATGATGAGCGGAAGAAGGGATGGAGATGCATGGATCCTGAGACACGGAGGTCAATTGTTTCTCGGGATGTGGTGTTCAATGAAGTGACTTCTTACAAGGGGAGTTCAGGAGTTGAGCTACCAGAGAGCAGGGTTGATGAAGGAGGAAAAGCTGCGGGAAGTCTTCAAGTGGAGTTGCCTGTTTCACCAGGAGCTCCAGTTGTGTCAAGCTCTGAGATGGAGGCTTCAGGTTCTGGAAGCAGGGGGAGCGATGCTCCAAGTTCATCTGGAAGAGGAGCTTGCACAGAAGAAGCAGCTGAGGAGGTGGTTAGTCAGGAGCAACCTCTTAGGAGGTCGAAGAGGACTATTCAACCACCAGATCGATACACAGGAGGAAACATGGTGAACTTTGTTTCATGTTTCTTTGCTGGTCCCTTGAATGAAAGGGAGCCGTCGAGCTTTAAGAAGGCCAGAGGCGTGAAGGAGTGGGACATTGCTATGCAAGAAGAGTTGGCAGCTCTCGAGAAGAATGAAACCTGGTCTCTTGTGCCCAAGCCCAAGGGCACCACTCCTGTGACATGCAAATGGGTCTTCAAGCTGAAGAAGAAAGCTGACGGCAGTATCGAGCGGTACAAGGCTCGCCTTGTAGCTCGCAGGTTCTCACAGTAGTACGGAGAAGATTATGATGAGACGTTTAGTCCAGTGGCAAAGATGACTTCGGTTCGATTTGTTATTGCCTTGACAGCTTCGAGTGGTTGGGAGATTTGGCAACTCGACGTGAAGAATGCCTTCTTATATGGCGAGATTGACAAGGATATCTTCATGATCCAACCGCAAGGCTTCATCTCGAAGGAGTATCCAGACTACGTTTGTAAGCTGAAGAAGGCCCTGTATGGGTTGAAGCAAGCGCCTCGGGCGTGGTACGGGAAGATTGCAGAGTATCTCTTATTCTGCGGATTCGTTGCTTTAGACTCTGATTCTAGCTTGTTCATCAAGAAGGAGGGGTGCTTCGGGTGATTGTGCTGCTGTACGGGGATGACATGATTGTCACCGGGAATTCGAAGGAAGCTGTTGCAAGACTCAGGGCTGAGCTTGGTATCAGATTCGAGATGAAGGATCTGGGGGAGCTCCACCATTTCCTTGGACTCGAGGTCCAGAGGCAGGAGAGCGGAGTGCTCATTTCTCAGGCTGGCTATGCGGAGCGGATTGTTCAGCGATTCGACATGGAGGAAGGGAAGAGCAGCTCTATACCTCTGGAGCAACATCATAAACTTCGGAAGGATGAGGGGAGAGTCTTATCTGAACCGTTGGTTTTCCGAGCTCTGGTTGGGAGCTTGATCTACTTGACGATCACAAGGCCAGATATTGCTTATGCAGTAGGCAAGGTGAGTCGGTACATGGCGGAACCACGGAAGCCTCATCTTCTGGCGGCAAAAGGCATCTTGAAGTATGTGAAGTCGACCTCTGATTTGGGTCTCCTATATAGGAGAGGGTCAAGCTTGGAGTTGCATGGTTTCATGGATGCTGATTATGGGGGAGACGTGGATGATCGGAGATCAACGTCTGGTTATGTATTTATGACGGGCCCCACAGCTATTTCTTGGTGCAGCAAGAAGCAAGACTCAGTGTCTGTGTCTACCACGGAAGCGGAGTACAAGGCTTCGGCCTTGGCTGCTCAGGAAGCCATTTGGCTCAGGAGGTTGGTAGAGGACGTTCATCAGGAGGTTCGAGGTCCCACTATGCTGCACGGGGACAATGAGAGTGCTCTCAAGCTGGTCAACAATCCAGTCTGTCATGCGAGGACCAAGCATATAGAGATTGAGCACCATTTCATTCGTGAAAAGGTGTTGGGAGGATCTCTTATGGTCGAGCATGTTCGGAGTGCGGACAATGTCGCAGACATCTTCACAAAGCCGCTGGCGAAGGGACCATTTACACGGTTGCGGAATTTACTCGGGCTAGTCTCCACTTCCCACTTCAAGGGGGAGTGTTGAATTTTTGAAGTGGTGTGGAGGAGACCGGGCGGTCTGGTTTGGGAGACCGCGGTGATCGCGCGGCTTGTATAGGTTATCTGCCGGTCTGGCTCTGCCGGGTTGTTCTGGCGGTCTGCTGGTTGTTCCGGTCTGTTCTTGCTAGCTGCGGTTTGTTCCCGAGTAGGTCTGCTAGTTTGCCTGGCTTCCTTGTTGGAAGACCGGGCGGGTTGTTCCTATATGACTGTCTACCCGGGCGGTCTATATTGGTGATCTGGCGACTTGGTTGAAGTCGGCCAGATGGTTCTAGCTTGCTCCTGGTGATCTAAGGAAGGAGTGTTGTTGAGACCGCACGACTTGTGCGCGGTCTCGTGTTCGCGCGGCCTGTGCGCGATCTTGTCTGCTGATCTGCGTCTTGGTCGGGTGATCGACCAAGAGGTCTGTTCGCGCGGTCTGTCTTTTAAGACCGTTCGCGATCTGATGGGTGGTGACTGTATCCCGGTTTGTGCGGTGACGACATCCGTCCACCCGCCTATAAATAGGGGTGCATGGCCCGTCATTCCTAACTAGAACTATAAGAACCAGAGCCCGGATTGTTTCTTGCGGTCTCAAGTTTGAGTTCGCGCGACTTGGATGCGAGTTAACCTTTGTTGTGTTCGCAGGTTTGCGGTCAGCAGGGTGCAGTCTCCTTCCTTGGTGATTTCCGGTGGCTTGAATAAACAGTTCGTCTGCGGTCTGTCAGCGAACTGGGTTATTGTGTTCTTATGCTGTTTACAGCGAGCTCAGTGATCAGGCGACCTTCAGCGGTTAGGCGGTCTGAGTTGCGGTCTGGCGACAACTTCAGTTCTTTGTTCCAATAAAGCTCCAGTTCGTGCGGTCTGAGGTGCGGTCTTGTAGTGCTGGCAGTCTGTCCGGTTTCTGTTCGTGCAATCTCAGGGCAAGCCGGGCGAGTTCTGGAGTGGTGCGGCTTGTGCGGTCTGAGCTTGTCTAGCCGTCATCTTTGCTTTTTCGTGTGTTTTGTTCTTCTCGTCTCCGTGATTCTGATGAATCATGTCTCGCCATGTATACCTCGCATTGTAAAGCAGTTTTGTTTCAATAAAGATTTCTTGTGTTGCTGTTTTGGCATTGTGGTTGTTTGGCTATAACTCTTGTTTATACAACTCCTGCTTACTCCTAAACGGTCCAATCAAAAATTTTAACACAGTCTTGGTACCCTTTGTCTTAATGGCATCTGCTTGTTTTGGCTTGGAACCCAGACAAGATTGGATGGCATCAGACACTGAGCAGCAGGATTTGTCTACAGATTTAGCAGCAGCCAAATTTATTGCTGGACAGAACTTGGAAGGGCTAGCTTCCTTATTCTTGAATGAAGGAATTGAAGTACTAAATACAAATGGTACTGGTTGGGCCATTTGAATTTCTTCATGGAGAGCCTTCATAGCACTCATTCCCATGCCCTTTCTTCCACTATGGGAAGGAGTGTTCTCCTTCCTGTAGGAGCTTCCATTCTTCCAGTGACCATATTGTTGGGTTTTTCTAGAACCATACATCAAATGTAGGCGCAGCGGAAATAAACAGAAACAACCCAAAAAGGTTTGGATCGACCATGAATGTTGAATCAAGAAGTTAACAAAATGCTAGGTATAAAATTACCTTTGCGGGATTGGATCAAATCCAACCTAGATACTCCACGAGTTGATTCCTGTCGTCGGCTATGCAAGAGTCCTCACGTAGAATAATGTCTACGTCTCTACAGTGATCCACACGAGCCGGGAGAAGAACGACTGCACCTTGGACTTCCATGAACTGCTAGGTTCGCTCCAGGAAGAACACACACGGCGACGATCGCCGGAGAGGAGGTCGGCGGACGCGATCGAGCGACGGAACTCCTTCCGTCTAGGGTTCGGGCGAGAGCGGAACACTTCCGTCGGCCTTTCTTTCGTTCGTTATGTGAACCCTAAAACGAAGTCCTATTTATACCCAAAGGATAAACAGCTTCTAGAAGAATCGCTATCCGCAGACCACACATCAGAATAAGGGCTTCTGTTACAATTCGTCGGAATTCCACGGAAGATCATTCGTCGAGATTTCACGGGACAATCCGACGAATCAGATGAGACGGCAACATTTGCCGAGAAAATGATCTCTGTAACAATTCGTCGAGTCTTCACGGGACAACCCGACGAATCCCGACGAATCCCGACGAATCAGATCAGACGGCAACATATGCCAAGAAAATGATCTCTGTAACAATTCGTCGAGTCTTCACGGGACAACCCGACGAATCCCGACGAATCCAGACAGACGACAACATTTTGTCGAATGAAGGGTTTCTGTAATAATTCGTCGAGTGTTCACGGGACAATCCGACGAATCCCGACGAATCCGACGAATTCTATCCGTGTAAACCCGACGAATTCAGACAGCAACAACCTGTTGGATTTCCCCATTCTATATATGGTGATTGGTAACATTTACCAACACAGTCAATCTACCAACTTCTCCACATGCTCTTATGTGCGACCCTGCAGGCTCATATCGCGTTGGCAGTGAGATTACATGTTTGACCACTTCTAGATCACAATGGCAACTCCAACAGTCTCCCACTTGATCTTGAAAGTATCAAACCAAAAACCTCACAAACAATGAGCGGCATCTAGCAATGCATCATTGCTCTCCAAGCAATAAGAGTTCATAACTCATAAGCCTTTATGACCAATGTTCCAGCGTTGTCTTTGTCCCTTTGTCCCTTACATCCGGAAAGAACTAGAGGCATGGACCGTGTCACCCTCATAATAGCTCAATCCAAGTTTCTTGATCTAGAACGGACTTCCAGAGAATGGTGAGCTCAATATCACATATTGACTCTACCAAGCATGGCCATGCATTTCTCAGTCCAATTCCATCAAGGGGCCCATGGATGCAACTCCTGTTATATAGGAGGACAAATCCCATATCTGCTCACACCCAAACACCCAAATGATTCGTAACGTACCCAACGACCACCCTTATCATCAACCTTCTTCAAGGAAGACTTTAGATGACATCAAAGCACGCTCTTCCTCACTCGGTGAATGCTGTGACTTCAGGTCAAAGGACCACAACACCATTGTCAAATGAGACCTACTTGTGACACTTTTAAGTAACAATCCACAAAGTAGTCTCAGGTTGGGTCTGTCCAGTACAACTTGTTCACTAACAAGTACCCACGTGATGACTTGATATCACAATATCATGACCTGTGAGAACCGGTCATCAGTCAACACACATGCTAGTCTTAATGTATCATCATCACCCTTAGCTTCTACGATGATACCTCGACCAGGGACCTTTTAAGAATGAAGCTTCGAAATCATAGGCTCTCACATTCAAGTCTCGTACTTGATGTCCTATGGAAGCGAACATTCTAAGGGTATTTATCACGAATTTTATTCTATCATATAGAAACAGTATATCGTAATAAAAGAACTTGCCATTAATCGTAAAAAGAAATAATTGGTACACAATTCATCATATGAATAAATTTTAAACAGCCAACAGAATATTTATTTTACATGCAACCCACAAGACTCCCACTAGAGTTGATCATTCAGGTATCGTATACCCATTGATCTAGTATGACCATCATGCTTTCTCTGCGCGAGAGGCTTTGTCAGTGGATCTGCAATATTCTCCTCAGTCGGCACTCTGCAAATGTTCACATCTCCTCGTTCGACAATCTCACGAATAAGATGGAACCGCCGAAGTATGTGCTTGGAGCGCTGATGGGATCTAGGTTCCTTAGATTGTGCAATTGCACCATTGTTATCACAGTAGAGAACTACGGGACCAACAATGCTAGGAACTACATCTAGCTCGCCGATGAATTTCCTAATCCATACAGCCTCCTTCGCTGCATTAGCTGCAGCGATATACTCGGCCTCAGTTGTAGAATCAGCAACTGTCTCTTGCTTGGAACTCTTCCAGCTCACAGCTCCTCCATTCAGGCAAAACACAAACCCTGACTGAGACTTTGAATCATCCCTATCAGTTTGGAAGCTGGCATCCGTGTAACCACTTACAACGAGCTCTTCCTTTCCACCATACACCAAGAATACATCCTTAGTCCTTCTCAAGTACTTCAGGATATTCTTTACGGCTATCCAGTGACATTCACCGGGATCAGACTGATACCTGCTAGTCATGCTCAAAGCAAAAGAGACATCGGGTCGAGTACATAACATTGCATACATGATTGACCCAATTACCGAAGCATATGGAATCGACTTCATGCGGTCCTTATCTTCGTAAGATTTTGGACACTGGTCCTTAGAGAGATTCACACCATGAGACATGGGCAAAAATCCTTTCTTGGACTCAAGCATGTTGAACCGCTTCAACACCTTGTCAATGTACGTACTCTGGGTCAAACCCAGCAACTTCTTCGATCTATCTCTATAGATCTTAATACCGAGTATGTAAGTCACTTCACCCAAGTCCTTCATAGAAAAGCAGTTCCCTAGGTTGTTCTTAACAACTTTCAGGGTAGGTATGTCATTCCCGATCAGCAGTATGTCATCTACATACAATATCAGGAAGACAACAATGCTCCCACTGATTCGCTTGTAAACACACGGTTCATCTTCATTCTTGACAAAACCAAACTCTTTGATCTTCTCATCAAAACGAAGATTCCAACTTCTAGAGGCTTGTTTCAATCCATAGATGGACTTATTCAGCTTGCATATTTTAGTGGCTTCATTTGGGGATACAAAACCCTCGGGTTGTGTCATGTACACTTCCTCAAGGAGGTTTCCATTTAGGAAAGCCATTTTGACATCCATCTGCCAGATCTCGTAGTCATAATACGCAGCAATAGCAAGCAATATCCTAATGGACTTTACCATGGCAACAGGGGAAAAGGTCTCATCATAGTCAACACCATGAATTTGCTTGAAACCCTTAGCCACCAGTCGCCCTTTGAATGTCTGTACATTCCCATCCATGTCGGTCTTCTTCTTGAAGACCCACTTGCACCCTATGGGTCGTACCCCTTCAGGTGGTTCCACCAAGTTCCAAACTTGGTTTATATACATGGAGTCCATTTCGGATTTCATTGCCTCAAGCCATTTGTCGGAGTCCGGTCCATTCATAGCCTCTTGGTAGGTTGCTGGTTCATCATCATGATCCATAAGCAACACATTACCTATTTGAGACACGAGAAATCCATATCTCTCAAGCTCAAATCTTGGTCTACCAGATCTACGTAGGACTTGTGCTTCGTGAGCAGGTTCTCTAGCTACAACATCTTGTAGTCCTGGCTCAGAATCCAACTCTGGTTCATTCACTATTTGTGGTTCTTGAACTTCTTCAAGTTCTACCTTTTGCGTCTTTCTTGATAAGAACTCTTTCTCCAAGAAGACACCCGTCCTTGCGACAAACACTTTGCCCTCAGACGGTAGGTAAAAGTAATATCCCTTCGTTTCCTTAGGATATCCCACCAGATAACACTTATCTGATTTGGGTTCCAGCTTGTCAGGCATTTGACGTCGTACGTATGCCTCACAGCCCCAAATTTTAATTAACGACATACTAGGACGCTTCCCAGTCCATATCTCATATGGTGTCTTTAGAACCGTTTTCGTCGGAGCGCGATTCAGTGTCATTGCAGCAGTCTCTAAAGCAAAACCCCAAAAGGAAACAGGCAAGTCTGCATGACTCATCATCGACCGTACCATGTCTAACAGAGTACGATTTCTCCTCTCAGACACACCATTATGCTGCGGTGTCCTAGGTGGAGTGAGCTGTGATACAATACCACACTCTTTCAGATGATCACGGAACTCATGACTCAGGTATTCGCCACCTCGATCAGATCGGAGTGCTTTAACCTTTTTACCCAATTGGTTCTCCACTTCATTCTTAAACTCTTTGAACTTTTCAAAGGTTTCGGATTTGCACTTCATAAGATACACGTATCCGTATCTACTGAAATCATCAGTAAATGTAACGAAGTAGAAATACCCACCTCTAGCCATAGAACTCATGGGTCCGCATACATCACTATGTACAACACCCAAGAGATCCTCAGCCCTCTCAGTATAACCAGTGAAAGGGGCTTTAGTCATCTTGCCTAATAAACAAGACTCACATCGCTCAAATGATTCATAATCAAATGAGTCCAATAGTCCATCTTTATGGAGCTTGGATATGCGCTTCTCGTTTATATGGCCCAAACGACAATGCCAGAGATATGTAGGATTTGAGTCATTTGTTCTTAGTCTTTTATTATTATCTACATTATAGATCGGATGGTCCAGGTTCAAAACATAAAGACCATTAAACAATTGAGCTACAGCATAACAAACATCATTCTTAAATATAGAACAACAATTGTTCTTAATTATAAAAGAAAATCCAATCATGTCCAAGCATGAAATGGATATAATGTTTCTAGTTATGGCCGGAACATAATAACAATTATCAAGTTCTATTACAAGCCCACTGGGCAAAGAAAGACGGTAAACCCCTACGGCTACAGCAGCAACTCTTGCTCCATTGCCGACACGTAGGTCCACCTCTCCTTTACTCAGCAATCTCCTCCTTCCTAGTTCCTGCACATTTGTACAAATGTGAGAACTACATCCGGTATCCAATACCCAAGATGAAGGAGCAGAAAGGTTTATCTCTATAACATAAATATCCGAAGCGGAAGTCATACCTCCCTTCATTTTCTGCAGACCCTCAATGTACGAAGGACAATTCCTCCTCCAATGACCAGCCTTGCCACAGTGGTGGCATTTTCCTTCCTTCACGGTGCTCTTCTTTTTCAGCGCAGAAGATTTGGGCTCAAGATGTGACTTAGGTCCCACCTTCGTCTTCTTGAAGCCCTTGGCCTTACCCTTGCCTTTATGTACCATCAATATGGGACTAGCAGGCTTGGCCTTCTTCATGTTTATTTCGGCAGTTCGCAACATGCCTAGGAGCTCGGGCAGTGTCTTGTCTATTTCATTCATGTTGTAGTTCAAGACAAACTGCTCATAATTATCCGGCAACGATTGCAGGATAAGATCTGTGGCCAACTCTTGACCCAGAGGAAAACCCAGTCTCTCCAGGTTCTCTATATACCCAATCATCTTGAGTACGTGAGTACCAACTGAGTCTCGAGCTCCCATTTTGCACTGAAATAATGCCTTCGTGACATCGAACCTCTCTTGACGAGCTTGCCCTTGAAACATTTTCTTTAGGTGCTCGTCAATCTCCTTGCACCCCATGTTCTCGTGTTGCTTCTGAAGCTCAGAGTTCATGGTGGCAAGCATAAGGCACTCGACGTCTAAGGCGTCATCGGTATACTTCTTATAAGCATCCTTATCAACACGGGACGAGTTCCCGGTCGGCACCTCGGGGGCTTCTTCTTCCAAGACGTAGAGCTTTCGCTCTTGCCTGAGAACAATTCTCAGGTTCCTATACCAGTCCATATAATTCGTCCCACTAAGCTTGTCCTTCTCAAGGATAGCTCTTAGGGACAAGGTGGAATGTGAACCACTTGCCATGGAATTCTACAAGAATTCATGCAGAATCTAATTAGTACCTTAATTTCAAAATACAATTTATTTTTAATTTGGACTTCAATTAAATACTCCCACTATTTTATTCAAATTGATGGCCCTCACTATCAATTCGGAGAGTCCATTGCGAGCTACTCTCTTAGTGGACAAGATCTGTATTTCACCAACACCACGAGTCCGCTTTGGCGTTCCTCTCATAATGCGGTTATTTAGGTAGGCAACGCTTGCCAATTGCATCCTCATGCAACTCTTGTATGGCTGGTGAATAACTCCTTATTCGCATCCATCATATGGAGCATGCCAACCCTATGCCTCTAGGCACTCAACCTTTGAGGTCACCTAGTTAAGTTAGACCCGATGTCGACAGTGGGATATCACAATTATCCGCTCGCACCCTTACCAAGATAGATTAATGCACCTTGCTTTGGCAAGCCCACACTTCATCGATCGAGGCAGGAAGAGTGTCATCCATCGGAAGGCATCCGAACACTTAATATTTGATGAAGGGATTTTAATTTTAATAATAGGTTAACACTTAACCATGATCAACATTTGATCAAAGTGCACATCCACAGAAAAACAAGCTTTCTTAAATCCACATGCATCCCTTATGTGCACAACATAAGACTATCAACCTTTGATAGATGAAAGGGCTAAATCTGGACATTTAGAACTCTTCCAAATCTTCAGATTTACATACATTGGACAAAGGCAAAGACAACTCGACTTAAAGCAGTAGACAAGCTCGTCTCTCATTGTTGGATTCAAAATCCAAAACAATACAATGGTTCATTAACCACTTGAGGGACGGTTACTGCTAAGGAGACAACAATTTCTAACAATTAGAAATGACCACGAAATCCCAGACGTTCCTGGCGGGGTTCAATTTTTCAAAATCACCACCGATTTCCCATGGAAAAATCATCAACTTTTGATGTTCCAGGAAGAAATCTTGACATTTAGAACGCTTCCAAATACCTAGATTTGCACGTACTGGAATAACCAAACTTCTGAAACAAAATTCATGACCAGAACCTAGCTCTGATACCACTGTTGGGTTTTTATAGAACCATACATCAAATGTAGGCGCAGCGGAAATAAACAGAAACAACCCAAAAAGGTTTGGATCGGCCATGAATGTTGAATCAAGAAGTTAACAAAATGCTAGGTATAAAATTACCTTTGCGGGATTGGATCAAATCCAACCTAGATACTCCACGAGTTGATTCCTGTCGTCGGCTATGCAAGAGTCCTCACGTAGAATAATGTCTACGTCTCTACAGTGATCCACACGAGCCGGGAGAAGAACGACTGCACCTTGGACTTCCACGAACTGCTAGGTTCGCTCCAGGAAGAACACACACGGCGACGATCGCCGGAGAGGAGGTCGGCGGACGCGATCGAGCGACGGAACTCCTTCCGTCTAGGGTTCGGGCGAGAGCGGAACACTTCCGTCGGCCTTTCTTTCGTTCGTTATGTGAACCCTAAAAACGAAGTCCTATTTATACCCAAAGGATAAACAGCTTCTAGAAGAATCGCTATCCGCAGACCACACATCAGAATAAGGGCTTCTGTTACAATTCGTCGGAATTCCACGGAAGATCATTCGTCGAGATTTCACGGGACAATCCGACGAATCCGACGAATCAGATGAGACGGCAACATTTGCCGAGAAAATGATCTCTGTAACAATTCGTCGAGTCTTCACGGGACAACCCGACGAATCCCGACGAATCCCGACGAATCAGATCAGACGGCAACATATGCCAAGAAAATGATCTCTGTAACAATTCGTCGAGTCTTCACGGGACAACCCGACGAATCCCGACGAATCCAGACAGACGACAACATTTTGTCGAATGAAGGGTTTCTGTAATAATTCGTCGAGTGTTCACGGGACAATCCGACGAATCCCGACGAATCCGACGAATTCTATCCGTGTAAACCCGACGAATTCAGACAGCAACAACCTGCTGGATTTCCCCATTCTATATATGGTGATTGGTAACATTTACCAACACAGTCAATCTACCAACTTCTCCACATGCTCTTATGTGCGACCCTGCAGGCTCATATCGCGTTGGCAGTGAGATTACATGTTTGACCACTTCTAGATCACAATGGCAACTCCAACACATACATACTGTCATGGTCATACCTGTTTGAAGGAAATAATACCTTTTGAAAGGTGGTATGGGGCTTAGCATTGTCCTTGCTCTTTTCTTCACTCCCTACTCCTACTTCCATTTTATTGAACCCTAGTCCTCTCCTATTGGTTTGATAAGAGAAGGTGTCAATAATTGGAAGCACAAATTTGGGCTTGGAGAATTGAGCCACTAGGCTCTTTTCTTTCAGAAGCTTCACCTCAAGGTCCTTGATGACCTTGTTCTTTTGGGATATGGTGCTCATTTGAATTATTTTATCCCCTTTAGATGGCTTATTTCTCTACACATCTGAGCCACCATGGTGGGTGACTCAGTGCACTCTTTCTTATCCATCTTAAGGGAAGCAATTTCTTGGGATTGCCTCTTGGCAGTTTCTTGCTCTTTTTCAGAGCATCTAAGAGAGCACCATACTTGTCAATTAATTGATTAACATCTTCCTCAGATTCTGAATCACTTCCACCAATTGATGAAGGTGCTTCAGATTCTGGTCTTGTCTCATAATCAGAAGAAGAGATGGGATGAATCAGTACCTGTTCACTGTCAGAATTGTTCTGACTGGCTTCCTCATCAGTGATGGCCATGAGGCCTAGTTGAACTTTGTCCTATTCATCCTCCTCAAAATCACTATCTGATTGTGATAGAGGGGCCTTGATTCCAACCTTGGCAGCAAGAAAATCATCATCCCTTTTAGCTGCAAATAACCCAATGTAGGCTTCCTCTTCATCATCTGAATCTGAAGTCGAGGATTCAGATTCACTCCAGCTCTTTCCTTTCTTTGTTAGGAAGGATTTTTCCCCTTCTTATCCTTTTGGTGATGATGTTTCATATCACCCTTTTTCTTCCTTTTGACTGGACAGTCAGCCATGATATGTCCAGGTTTGCTGCAGCAATAACAAAAGATATTTTTTGAAACATGTTTACCAGGATTAGATTCATACCTATCACCCTTGGTGTGTTGCCTTTCAAATCTGTTGTGATCCATTTTTGAATGAGAGGAGGAGGAGGGCTTGTTCTTCCACTGCTTCCTCCTCCTCATCTTCTTGAACTGCCTTGAGAAGGCTGCAAACTCGTCATCAGATGAAGAGCTGTCTGAGGTGTTGTTCTCAAATTTCTCTGATTCAGCAATCCTTCTTGGAGGAGACATCATCCTGGCTTTGCTATTCTTAGAGCTGTCAGCTTTGAAAGAAACAACCCTCTCCCTTGCATGATCCCTGGTATTGTGAAATTTTCCGTAGATCTAGAAGTGAGCAGGAATTGTACAACTCAAAGTTACAGCCAACAACCAGAAGCACATGAAGCAAAGTAGTCTTTATTGATAATAGCAGAAATCTTCATTACAGGGCGAGGTATACATGACGAGACATGATTTCGCCAGTACACAAAACCAACAGGAAAAATACAGGCTGAAGAAAAGATAACTGGCGGTCTGAACAAGAGAGACCGCCAAACTGCGCGGTCAGGGTGTTCGCGCGACTAGGAAAGGAGACCGCGCGAACAGACTACCGGCGACAAGAATCATCACAACTGAAGCCGCGACCACCCGAACTCCACTGATTCTCCCGAACTCTAGCAACCCGCACTGCAAGCCGCGAGACTGCCCGAACACCTTAGAAGAAGAGGTGACCACTGCTGTCCGCACAATCCGCAGAAGCTGCACAAGGAAAGTTCAATTAGCTAACCGGCCGGTCATAAAAAATGAGACCACAAGAACTAGACGCGAGCTCAACTTACACTTGGTGCAATTATTTTGCTGCTACAGTGACTCCTATTTATAGGCATGCGACCTGATCCAGGCACAACACTATGAGATATAGTCACCGCCCTGACCGCGCAACCAAGACCGGTCAACCAGCGTAGTCAGCAAGATCGCTCTGCGCTTTGTGAGTTTGCCGACTTCAACCCGGACTAGGAGATCGCCACTCCTCCAAGAAGCCGCGCGATCATGACAACTCGCACGGTCATGACGCCCACCACCTATTTTTGCCTATACGAGACCTCTCCCAGAGACCGCAAACACAGCCAGGTCGACTAAGGCAAGAGCCCGCTAAGTCGACCAACCACCAGTGTCCGCATATACCAGCAGATCGCCAAGGACTAGCTTATGTGAACACAAAAGTGGAGACCGCATGACTAAGAGAACCTTAGTCGGCGCGCACCACCAAGAACCTGAACAGCCACCAGACCGGATTGTCGGATACAAAAAACTGACCGTGCGGTTAACAACTTAACCCACACAGTCTAGAGAACAGCTCACAACGCGGTCTCATAAACTAGACCGCGCAGCCTCACCTCGGAAACCTTGGACAGAGAGCGACGGTCAAGCCGAATAGACCTACGGCTAGACCAAAGAGATCAGACCGCAGATGGAGACCGCAAAACCGTGCAGTTAGCCAGACCGCGTGGTCTCCTCCCAGACCGCCAACTTCACACTTCAACATTTTCAACACTCCCCCTTGAAGTGGGAAGTTGAAAACAGCCCAAGTAAACTCCTCAGCCGAGTGAACGACCCCTTCGCCAGCGCCTTTGTGAATATGTCAGCAACGTTGTCCATACTCTAAACATGGTCGACCGAAAGAGACCCCTCCAGCACCTTCTCACGAATGAAATGATGCTCGATCTTGATATGCTTGGTCCTCGCGTGACAATCTGGATTAGTAACCAGTTTGAGTGCACTCTCATTATCGCCACAGAGCAGAGTCGGACTCCGAACCTCCTTATGGACGTCTCCCACCAACCTCCTAAGCCAGATTGCTTCTTGAGCTGCCAAGGCCAAAGCCTTGTATTCCGCTTCCATGGTAGAGACAGACATGGAATCCTGCTTCTTGCTGCACCATGATATAGCCGTTGGGCCTTCCATGAAGACAAATCCATACGTCGACTTCCGATCATCCGAATCTCCCCCGTAATCAGCATCCATGTACCCATGCAACTCGAAGCCCGCATCCCTCCTGTATAGGAGACCCATATCCAAAGTTGCCTTTACATACTTCAAAATATTCTTGGCTGCTAGTAGATGTGGCATCCGTGGTTCCTCCATATAATGACTCACCCTGCCAACTGCATACGCAATATCCGGCCTAGTGATCGTCAGATAAATCAAGCTCCCAACCAGAGCTCGGAACACAATCAGATCTTCCAGAATCCTCCCCTCATCCTTCCAAAGTTTCATGGCCTTCTCCAGAGGTGTAGAGATGCATTTCCCTTCCTTCATGCCAAATCGCTCCACGATTCGCTCCGCATATCCAGCCTGGGACACCAGCACTCCACTTCCCTTCCTCTGCACTTTGAGTCCAAGGAAATGGTGAAGTTCACCCAAGTCCTTCATCTCAAACCTGATAGATAGCTCAGCCTGAAGCTTTGCTACCTCCTCCTTCGAATTCCCCGTCACGATCATATCGTCGACGTAAAGCAGCACGATGACTTGAAGCTCCCCATTCTTCTTGACAAACAAGCTCAAGTGAGAGTCTGAAGCACCGAATCCACAGAATAGGAGATATTCTGCAATCTTTCCATACCACGCCTTCGACGCTTGCTTCAACCCATACAGGGCCTTTTTCAGCTTACAGACATAGTCTGGAAAATCTTTATATACGAAGCCTGGCGGCTAGATCATGAAGATGTCCTTGTCAATCTTGCCGTACAAAGAAAGCATTCTTTACGTCGAGTTGCCAAATCTCCCACCCAAAAAATGCCGCCAAGGCAATAACAAACGGTACTGAAGTCATCTTCGCCACCGGACTAAATGTCTCTTCATAATCTTCACCGTATTGCTGCGAGAATCCCCAGCTCGATACTGGCATCTTCCTTCTTCTTGAGCTTATAGACCCACTTGCATGTCACAAGGGTGATACACTTGGGCCTGGGCACCAGACACCAAGTCTCATTTTTCTCAAGAGCTGTCATCTCTTCTTTCATAGCTAAATCCCACTGTTCCACGCCTTTCGCCTTTTCAAAGCTCACTGGTTCCCGCTCATCCAGGGGACCAACGAAGAAACACGAGACAAAGCTCACCATGTTTCCTCCTGTATAGTGATCAGGGGCAATGATCGTTCGCTTCGATCTCCTCAACACCTTTCCCTGACTCGCATTCTCCTCAGCTGCTTCTTCCGTAGCTCCCCTTCCAGACATACTAGGAGGATTGCTCCCCCTACTTCCTGATCCAGAAGCCTCCGTCTCAGAACTAGAAATGGATGGACCACCTGGTGACATAGGCAGCTCCACCTGAAGATTTTCCACAGCTCTCTCCGGCTCCTCCACCCTGCTTTCTGGTAACTCAACACCAGAACTTCCCTTGTAAGATGTCACCTCGTCAAACACGACGTCGCAAGATACAACAAATCTCCGCATCTTCGGGTCCATGCACTTCCATCCTTTCTTTCGATCATCATATCCCACGAAGACTAGCTTCCTTGCTTTCACATCTAGCTTCGTCTGAAGCGCATCTGGAGCATGCACATAGCAGGTGGAACCAAACACCCGTAGGTGTACCACGCTTGGCTTTTCCTTGAACATCATCTCATGCAGGGTCAACATGTTGATGGGACTGAGAGGCATCCTGTTGATGACGTAGGCAGCACAAGACATTCCCTCTGCCCAGAAGGACCTTGGGATACTCTTGGCATGCAGCCAACACTTGCAGGTCTCCGTTAGATGACGGATCTTCCGCTCTGCAACTCTGTTTTGTTGTGGAGTATGCACACATGTAAGCTCCCTCCGGATGCCCTCCTTCCTTCCAAAACTAGAGAACTCACCAGAGGTGAACTCCCCCCCCCCCCCATTGTCAGTTCTTAACTTCTTTATCCGCAGGCCTAGCCGACCCTCCACTAGATCCTTGAACTCCACAAACTTGGCAAACGCCTCCGCCTTCTCCTTCAGGAAATAAACCCAGACATATCTAGTGTAGTCATCGATCAACACCAGCATATACCTGCTGCCTCCGAGACTTGGGGTAACAGTCTTTCCCATCAAGTTACCGTGGATGCACTCCAACGGCACACTACTCCTTGTCTGCGACTTATCAAATGGCAGTCGATGAGACTTGCCGAGCTGACATCCCGCGCAAACTTGACCATCACCGTAGGAAGATAGACTAGGCAGGCCCTTGACTAGACCTTTTATCTCCATAGCTTTCAGCTTATCCATCCCTACATGCCCCAACCTCTCGTGACATATAACGTCACTATCATTGGTCTTCATCCTGTAACCATAAAACTGTGTCGATAAAACGAACAAGTCTTTTGCCCTTCTCCCAACTTGAATGACATCAGCCTTTACCGCCTCAACGTTTTGAAGAAACCTCACATCTGTTGGGCCGAACAGAACGTGATACCCATCGTCAATAGCGTTGGTCAAGGAGAAGAGGTTTTTTCTCATTCCGGGCACAAGATAGAGACTCTTCATCGTTAATGGCCCCCTATCACTACCCAAGGAAACAACCCCCACCTTCTTGACAGTATGCACACTATCATCAGCAGTTATGATAGCATCAGTACCTGAGTAAGGCTGCGCTGAAGAAAGATTTGACTCATCCCCGGTGAGGTGATGACCACACCTCGAATCCATGATCTAGTCCTCCTGATAGTTGATAGGATCCATAGCTCTGACAGAAGCCGAGAAGGCTCCTCCCCATCCTCCATCATTTTTCCTGGCCTCAGCATCCTCCTTCCCTGTAGCAGCATGCCTTGGCTGAAGATTCACCCGGCAATCCTTTCTGATGTGACCAAGCTTTCCTCATCTAAAGCATTTGAGTCCTTCTCCCTTCTTCTTCCCTTCAGCCTTGGGAGCATAGCACCTCCCCTGCTGCCTAGAAGTTGAAGGCTCATTGCCTCCAGCGTTCTTCTTTTTCTTATCCCATTTCTTATTCTTCCCTATGAAGAGCACCTCGCCTTCTCCCCCAAACACTGACACCCCCGCCATCTGCCTTGCCATACTCTCCTGCGACGCAAACAGATTCTCCAGCTCCAGCAGAGACGGTTGATTTGCCCAACCCTACACCAACGTCACAAAGGCCACATACTCCTTCCGCAAGCCGCGGATGATGTGCCTCTTCAGCTTCGCCTCAGAAATTGTCTCATCAGGATCCAGTGCTGAAATCTCAGCGCACAAGTTCTTAATCTTCAGGAAGAACGTATAAATAGACAGATCTCCCTGAGCCGACCTAGCCAGCTCATTTTCCAGGAACTGTAGCCTCGCTACATTCTTCTTATTAAACAGCCCATCCAGGGCTCTCCAGATCTTGGTAGCTGATCCACACCCTAAGATGTGATCGAATAGGTCAGGTGATATTGCCCTTTTTAGAGTGATCTCTGCTTTCGCATTGATCCTCCTCCAATTCCTCACCTCATGACCATTATCCCCAACTAGGACAACTTTCTCCATGCTATCTCCTCCAACCACCTCCCAGAGGTCCTCGCCCAGAAGATAACTCTGCATGCACGACTTCCACTTCTTAAAGTTAGTCGACGTGAGCATCTCTATTCGAAGACCTCTTGAAAACCTGCTTCCATGGCTCTACCATTGGTTCCTTCTTCACAAAGGCGATGGAAACTTTGAGTTATTCACTGCTCTATCCACTCCATCCTGCCTCTGATACCATGTGAAATTTTCCGTAGATCTAGGAGTGAGCAGGAATTGTACAACTCAAAGTTACAGCCAACAAACATAAGCACATGAAGCAAAGCAGTCTTTATTGATAATAGCAGAAATCTTCATTACAGGGAGAGGTATACATGGCGAGACATGATTTCGCCAGTATACAAAACCAATAGGAAAAATACAGGCTGAAGAAAAGATAACTGGCGGTCTGAACAAGAGAGACCGCCAAACCGCGCGGTCAGGGTGTTCGCGCGACTAGGAAAGGAGACCGCGCGAACAGACTACCGGCGACTAGAATCAACACCATTGAAGTTGCGACCTCCCGAACTCCACTGATTCTCCCGAACTCCAACAACCCGCACTGCAAGCCGCGAGACCGCCCGAACACCTTAGAAGAAGAGGTGACCGCTGCTGTCCGCACAATCTGCAGAAGCTGCACAAGGAAAGTTCAATCAGCAAACCGGCCGGTCACAAAAAACGAGACCGCAAGAACTAGATGCGAGCTCAGCTTACACTTGGTGCGATTATTTTGCTGCTACAGTGACTCCTATTTATAGGCATGCGACCTGATCCAGTCACAACCCTATGAGATAGAGTCACCGCCCTGACCGCGCGACCAAGACCGATCAACCCGCGCGGTCAGCTAGATTGCTCTGCGCTTTGTGAGCTTGCCGACTTCAACCCGGACCAGGAGATCGCCACTCCCCCCAAGAAGTCGCGCGATCATGACAACTCGCACGGTCATGATGCCCACCACCTGTGTTCCCCTATACGAGACCTCTCCCAGAGACCGCGAACACAGCCAGGTAGACTAAGGCAAGAGCCCGCCAAGTCGACCAACCACCAGTGTCCGCATATACCAGTAGATCGCCAAGGACCAGCTTATGCGAACACAAAAGAGGAGACCGCGCGACTAAGAGAACCTTAGTCGGCTCGCACCACCAAGAACCCAAACAACCACCAGACTGGATTGTCGGATACAAAAAACTGACTGTGCGGTTAACAACTTAACCCGCACAGTCCAGAGAACAGCTCGCCGCGCGGTCTCACAAACCAGATCGCGCAGCCTCACCTCGACAACCTTGGATAGAGAACGGCGGTCAAGCCAAATAGACCTGCGGCTAGACCAAAGAGATCAGACTGCAGATGGAGACCGCAAGACCGCGCGGTTAGCCATACCGCGTGATCTCCTCCCAGACCGCCAACTTCACACTTCAACATTTTCAACACTCCCCCTTGAAGTGGGAAGTTGAAAACAGCCAAGTAAACTCCTCAGCCGAGTGAACAGCCCCTTCGCCAGCGCTTTTGTGAATATGTCAGCAACGTTGTCCATACTCCAAACATGCTCGACCGAAAGAGACATGGCGAGACATGATTCATTAGAATCACGGAGGAGAGAAGCACAAACACAAAAGACAACAAGTTGCTGGCGACTTGAAAACTAGAGATCGCCAGACCGCGCGAATAGACAAGCCAGACGGATAGCCCCTGAGACCGCACAAACAGTGCACAAACCGCACCTGTCAGACCGCAACCACAGACCGCCCGACCTGCTGCTTATTCAACTACTGAAAATACTTGAAGAAGAAACTGCTTCCTGCTGCAGACCGCACTCAAGACCGCCTGGTCTCTTAAGACCGTCTGATAAGTAGTTTTTATATAACATTTTAATAGAAAATTTTATAAATATTTAATATGTAAATTTTTTTCATGTCAATTTTAGGTCATAAGTAGTTATTTTGTAATTTTGTTTCTAACTTAGCTTAATTTCAATTTTTGCAGAATTTTGGGAAAATTGGAGAAAATCACAAGTCACGCCCTCAGCCACGTCCGTGACCAAGGGCGTGTAACCTCAAGATCTGCATTTGACGAAAACCGAGCTAAGGTCGATGAATTCACCGCCGCACCACAAGTCACGCCCCAGGTCATGCCCGTGACCCAAAGTCACGCCCGTGACAAAGGGCGTGTAAACATAGAATCTTCCCAGCGGGCGGCCGTTGAGACGTGGAGATGTTGTCGAGGAGTTGACCCAAGTCACGCCCGTGACCAAAGAGTCAAGACTGTGACTTCCCGCGTGATCCCTGCTCCCTGCCACGCCGAATTCAAGCCCACGCTGCATTGATTGAAACCGCCCAGGTACACGCCCGTGAACCAAAATCTCACGTCCGTGACTTTCCCGCGTGATCCCTGCATGCTGCCGAGCCGCAAGCCAGCCCATGCTGCATTTAATGAAGCCGTCCAAAGTCACGCCCGTGACCCAAGTTACACGGGCATGTAATGTTCGAATGTCTCCCGCCGTCACGGAAAGTCCACGCCATTGTCGGATCTGATGTCAGTAATGTTTACACGCCCTAGGTCACGCCTGTGACCGAGGGCGTGTAACTTGAAAATTTTTGCTATAAATTCAGATGCTCTCATTGAGTTCAGGGTTCAGAAATTTGTAGAGGGGGAGGTGCCTTTAGAGCTGTTAGTGAACTTTTTCAATGTTTTTTTCATGTCTCTAAATTTCATGTTCTCTTCCTTTTCAATTCATGTAATGTGCTAGTTCCTATTTCTATGCAATAGTTAGTTAAAGCTTGTAGCCTTAATTTTCCTAGCTTTGTAATCTTGTTTAAAGAGTTGTAATAGCTTTTCATTTCAATGAAAGTTGGCATAGTTTTCTTCCCCTCTCTTTCTTCATAGTGATTTTCCTTCTTGCAATTTGTCTTTTTTTTCTTAGTTAAGTAAAACAACCTTCAAAAAATCGTTCGATAAGATAATGGTGATTTTCCTCGAAGTAGAAGTAATCAACGTGACATGTGGAATACGACCTTGGTATTTCTAAATATCCTATACAATAGAAGAAAAGGTACACTTGCCTTAATCAGATATAGTTTTGGAGAAAATCTTCAAACCTTCGCTTAATTTCAAAACACAAAATTTATATATTAAGTTTTTGGCACCGTTGCCGGGGAACTTGCGTAGATATTTTGAAAAGAGGATTGCTATTAATTTTATCATGCTTCTTTTTATTTTATTTTGCTTTTTCTAAATTTCAAAAAGAAAAAAAAATATTTTTTCCTCTTCTTTTTTTCTCTTTTTAGTGTATGACCCGAGGTAGCGCTTCGAATATTCCTTTTGATCCATAGATTGAGCGAACCCTTTTGAGGCGCTGCCGTTCTCGTGATCAGGAAAATCAAGTAGAATTCGAAGAGTCGATCGGGGACACTAACACAGCGAATATGGATCCTCATCTTGATCCTCCTAATCCAAACGCGCCAAATCCTAATTAGGCCGCGCAACAGACCATGTCCTATTATGCGCGGCCAAATTTGGAAGGCACACAGTCGTGTATTGTTCACCCCACGGTGGTGAACAATAATTTTGAGATCAAGTCCAGCATCATACAAATGGTGCAACAATCGGTGACCTTCGATGGTTAACCGGACGAAGATCCAAATTCGCATATTTCTTACTTTCTTGAAATTTGCGATACTTCTAAAATCAATGGCGTCACCGATGACGCCATTCGATTGTGACTTTTTCCTTTTTCTTTGCGGTCTAAGGACAAGCAGTGGTTGGGCTCCCTACCTAGGGGATCCATCACTACATGGGCCGAAATGGCGGAAACATTTCTAAATAAATATTTCCCGCCTTGAAAGACCGCTAAATTGCGCACGGATATTGCGTCGTTCATGCAAATTGACTCGGAGACTCTCTATGACACATGGGAGTGCTTCAAGGAGCTTTTGCGTCGATGCCCTCACCACGCACTTGCCACATGGCAACAAGTGCAAATATTTTATAATGGCTTAAATCTCCAAACGAGGCAAATGATTGATGCGGCCGCCGGGGGGACGTTAAATAACAAAACCCCGGACGCCGCTCAAGAGCTTTTCGAAGAGATGGCTGCGAATGCGTACCAATAGAACATGCCCCGAGCGCGGCCTAATAACCCAGCCGGAATTTTTCAAATAGACGCAAATGCAAATTTGTCTTTACAAGTTGAGCGCTTAACAAAGCAAGTGGCGGAGATGTCTGCTTCCTCCGCCACTCCTCCTTGGGCTAATAACGTTTTAATTGAAGAACAGGTTGACTACATGGGAAATCCGTCTCGGCTTTCCTATAACCCGAACTCTGCTCCGTATAACAACACATACAATGCGGGTTATAGGAATCATCCGAATTTCTCGTGGAGCAACCAAGGAAATGCTCAGCGTCCTATAAATCTAAATCAACCCCCCCCCCCAATCAACTTTTTAACTTAACTCCGCCTCTAAATTTGATTTCTCAAAATTTTAATCCTCCCGGTTTTCCACTGCAACAGCACAAGCCCTCTTTGCTTGAAGAGGTCTTTGCAAAATATGTTGCTACAAATGAATCGAACATCCGGAACCTCACCGGGTCGATAAAAAAATTAGAGAATCAAGTGGGCCAGCTCGCAAAGATGATTTCTGAGCGTAGGCAAGGAGCACTACCAGTGAATACAGAGCAAAATCCAAAGGAGAGCGCGCATGCGATTACACTCTGAAGCGGGGAGGAGGTTGTTTCAAAACAGGACGATCCCAATGTAACTTCCTCCCCTCCTCCTCCTACTCTTAATTTATCTTCGAATTTGCCCGCTACGTTAGCTCCGCGCGCTTCTACTTCTGTTATTCTGTATCCATCTAAGTTTAAAAGCGAGTGCGCTTAAAAAAATTATAAAAAGTTTTTAGACATTTTAAAGCAAATTCATATTAATGTACCCTTCTGCGAGGCTATCTCTCAAATGCCTAAATATGCGAAATATCTTAAGGAGTTGCTCTCCAATAAGAAAAGATTAGAAGATATTTCGCATATTTCTTTAAACGCAGAATGCTCCGCGGTTGTACTCAATAAATTGCCTCAAAAATCAAATGACCCGGGACGGTTTTCCATCCCGTGTTTATTTGGCAATTCGTTAGTAAAATGCGCCTTAGCGGATCTTGGAGCAAGCATCAATCTCTTGCCATTTTCATTATTCAAAAATCTAGGTCTAGGAAATCCTAGCCCCACTCGAATGAGTATTCAATTAGCGGATCGTTCTTTAAAATATCCGGTAGGAATAGTGGAGGAAGTGCTCGTCAAGGTTGACAAATTCATCTTCCCGGTGGATTTTGTGATTCTTGACATCGAAGAGGATGCCGAAGTACCCCTCATACTCGGCCGCCCCTTCCTTGCCACCTCCCATGCTATTATTGACGTAAGTAACGGAAAGCTCCTCCTACGGGTTGGAGACGATGAAGTTACTTTCGGCATAAATTCCTCGATGCGGAACACATTAGAAAACAATGATTCGTGTTTTTACCTGGAAGAGTGTTGTGAGTTCTATTCACCACCCCCCCCCCCCCCCCCCGAGTTTGTCTCATCGGCAAGTAGTAATCCCTAGCTCATCGAGCTCTTTTATCTTGAAGAAGAAGTCGCTCACCCCACACAACCCAAACCACTATGTTTAGAAAAACTAAAAATCAAAACATCTCATGAAGAGCCACCCGTATTAGAGTTAAAACAATTCCCCCTCACCTCCAATATTTATTTTTAGAAAAAGAGTCTAAGCTACCCGTCACCGTTTCATCCGATCTTAGCAACTCTGAAATTTCTGAGTTGTCTATAGTCTTAACAAAGCACCGCCACGCAATTGCATGGCAAAATATCGGATATTAAGGGTATAAACCCTTCCTTCTGCACTCATAAAATCTTTCTCGAAGATAATTCCCGCAACTCAGTCCAGCCTCAACGACGACTAAACTCAAACATGAAAGAAGTCGTTAAGGCCGAAGTTATTAAACTTTTAGACGCGGGATTCATCTATCTGATATCGGATAGTACTTGGGTTAGCCCAGTACAAGTCGTACCGAAGAAAGGTGGCATCACGGTAGTTGCGAACAAAAATAATGAATTGATCCCAACCCGTACTGTTACGGGTTGGCGGATGTGCATCGATTATCGAAAACTAAACGATGCCACCCGTAAGGATCACTTTCTGCTACTTTTTATCGATCAAATTTTTGCGCGCCTTTCAGGTCACTTCTACTACTGTTTTCTCGATAGTTTGTCGGGATATTTCCAAATCCCAATTTCGCCCGACGACCAAGAGAAAACCACTTTCACTTGTCCCTTTGGCACCTTCGCTTATCGAAGGATGCCTTTGGTCTTTGTAACGTGCCAGCTACATTCCAAAGGTGTATGCTGGCAATATTTGACGAATTAGTAGAGGAGGTGATGGAAGTGTTTATGGACGATTTCTCCGTGTTCGGAAACTCATTTAAAAATTGTTTAAAAAATCTCGAGTGCGTGCTGCAATGATGTGAGGAAACGAATTTAGCGCTTAATTGGGAGAAATGTCATTTTATGGTCAAAGAAGGATTAGTCCTTGGCCATAAAATTTCGGGCAAGGGGATCTAGGTCGATAGGTCCAAGAGCAAAGTAATTGAAAAGCTCCCCCTCCAACAAACGTAAAAGCTATTAGAAGTTTCCTAGGCCACGCGGGGTTTTATCGGCGCTTTATACAAAAATTTTCCAAAATCACAAAGCCGTTAACCCATCATCTCGAAAAAGAATCCTCCTTTATTTTTAACGATGAATGCCATTTGGCCTTTAAACTTATCAAAGAGAAACTTATAAACTCCCCGATTCTAGTCGCCCCAGATTGGTAGCTCCCTTTTGAAATCATGTGCGATGCGAGTGATATTGCGGTTGGTGCCATTTTAGGGCAACGGGTGAGTAAGTATTTCAACCCGATTTATTATGCAAGCAAAACACTCACGTCGGCACAAGCGAACTACACCACTACCGAGAAGGAACTTCTAGCAATTGTTTTCTCTTTTGATAAGTTTAGGTCATATATCACGCTTTCCAAAGTTATCGTCTTCAAAGATCACTCTGCTCTTAGGTATCTCTTAAGTAAATCGGACGCCAAACCTCGTCTTTTGTGATGGATCCTCCTCTTGCAGGAGTTTGATTTAGAGATCTGGGACAAAAGGGGAGCTGAAAACTTGGCGGCCGATCATCTTTCTCGATTAGAAAATCCCTCCTCGGAAGCATTAATAGAAGCTGACATTAATGATAAATTTCCCGAAGAGCGCCTCCTTGCTCTCAAAAATATTAATTCATCTTCTACCCCCTGGTTTGCGGATTTGGATAACAATTTAGTAGCCCGGGTCCTGCCAAAAGAATTCTCGAGTCAGCAAAAGAAGAAATTCTTTTCTGATGTAAAGAATTATTTTTGGGAGGACCCCTTTTTATTCCGTGTTTGCGCAGACCAGGTGGTGAAAAGATGCGTGTCAAATGAGGAAGGCCTTAAAATCTTACGTCATTGACACGAGGGACCAATCGGTGGTCATTATCAAGCAAACCGAACTGCGGGGAAGGCGCTGGAGGAGGGCTTTTATTTGACCACGCTCTTCAAAGATGCTCAGAACCTTGTGAGTACTTGCGACAGCTGCCAGCGGTCGGGGAACACCTCCCGCCGGGATGAGATGCCCCAAAACATTTTCTTAGAATGTGAAATTTTTGATCTTTGGGGTATTGATTTTGTTGGTCCTCTCCCTCCCTCCTATTCAAATAAATATATTCTCGTTGCGGTTGACTACGTGTCGAGGTGGACGGAAGCGCAAGCTCTCCCCACCAACGATGAGCGAGTCATCGTTAATTTCTTAAAAAAATTATTTTCTCGATTTGGCACACCGCGCGCTATAGTGAGTGATCGGGGCACCCTTTTTTGCAATAGTCAATTTACAAAAATCTTAACAAAATATGGTGTCACGCACAAATTATCCACTGCATATCACCCACAAACGAGCCGCCAAGTCAAAGTTGTTAATCGAGAATTAAAGCAGATTTTAGAAAAAACGATTTCTATTAATCGGAAGGATTGGGCAATAAAGCTCGATGACGTGCTATGGGCCTATCGAACGACGTACAAGACAACTGTCGGTTATACACCATATCGAATGGTTTATGGCAAGGCTTGCCACCTTCCAGTCGAACTAGAACACCGCGCTTTTTGCGCGCTTAAATTTTTAAATCTCGATTCCACTTTAGCGGGCGATCAAAGAAAAATTCAAATGAACGAATTGGATGAATGGCGAGCGAATGCGTATATGAGCAATAAATTATATAAGGAGCGAACAAAGTTTTATCACGATAAACACATAAAATTTCCGAAAACTGTTTCGCCGGGCGATCTTGTCCTCCTTTATAATTCTCTCCTTCGCCTTTTTCCGGGAAAACTAAAATCCCGATGGATCGGACCCTTTATTGTTAAAGAGGTTTGGTCCTATGGGATAATCCTAATTTCCCACCCGGAAAAAGGTACCTTCAAAGTAAATGGGCACCGCCTTAAGTTATATCTTCCGGGAGAGCTAGCCAACGAGAAGAGTGAATCATTATCTTTTCATCCTATAATATGATCGGCAAGTGGGTCAAGCTACGCGACCTTAAACAAAGCGCTTTTGGGAGGCACCCCAAAGTTATCTTTTTATTATTTTTTTTTATTTTAACATGTTTTGTAGGTAACCGCCGCTTCCCCTGCATCTTCATAACCAGGGAAGCCATCTTAACCTCTCCTTCGTTTCAATTAATTTGGTCTTGCACTTTATTTTCTTTTACTTCATACTTAGTTTTAAACATTGGGGATAATGTTTAACTTTAAGTATGGGGGTGTAAATAGTTCTTTGTAAATAGTTCTTTTTAAACATATACACCCAAAATCATTTAAAAGATTATATGGCATGGAGTAAGAGGATAAAATTCATTACTCCTAAACATATACATTTTTGGTTTTTATTAGAAGAGAATTTAAAAAAAAAATATTCATGATGAGGATAAAATCCATTACCTCCATTCAAAAAAAATTTCTCTTCTTTTGCCAAATTTTATGAAATCCCCCTTAGCCAATTATCATTGTTCTAGATTTATTTTAAGATTATGGAGAAAGAAATATTTAGTAAGTTACTTTTCCTTAAGTTTCTTTTAAGATAGAGTTCTTATAATTTTAATTTAATCTCATTTTATAATTTCTACAATATTATTAAACTAATTAATTTTCTTGAGAAGTCCTTGCCTAAACATTTTTCTCTCTTTTCAAATCATCATCATAATATAGGACTTAACTCCTCCTTGAATTTACTCTTAACTGAACTTTTGGTTTAAATGAAATTTTAGTTTAAAATTAAAAAATTTTAAGGATGTCTTATAAATTATGTCTCACACTTTTGCTCTAGAATAGCAAAACCTCAAGTATGGGGGTATTTGATAAGTAGTTTTTATATAACTTTTAATAGAAAATTTTATAAATATTTAATATGTATTTTTTCTTTTTCATGTCAATTTTAGGTCATAAGTAGTTATTTTGTAATTTTGTTTCTAACTTAGCTTAATTTCAATTTTTGCAGAATTTTGGGAAAAATTGGAGAAAATCACAACTCACGCCCTCAGTCACGCCCGTGACGAAGGGCGTGTAACTTCAAGATCTGCGTTTGACAAAAAATAAGATGAGGTCGACAAATCCACCGTCGCACTGCAAGTCACGCCCCAGGTCACGCCCGTGACCCAAAGTCACGCCCATGACCAAGGGCGTGTAAACATAGAATCTTCCCAGCGGGCGGCCGTCGAGACGTGGAGATGCTGTCGAGGAGTTGACCCAAGTCACGCCCGAGACCAAAGAGTCATGCCCGTGACTTCCTGCGTGATCCCTGCTCCCTGCCGCGCCGAATTCAAGCCCACGCTGCATTGATTGAAGCCGCCCAGGTACACGCCCGTGACCCGAAATGTCACGCCCGTGACTTTCCCGCGTGATCCCTGCACGCCACCGAGCCGCAAGCCAGCCCATGCTGCATTTAATGAAGCCATCCAAAGTCATGCCCGTGACCCATATTACAAGGGCGTGTAATGTCTGAATGTCTCCCGCCATCACGCAAAGTCCACGCCACTGTCGGATTCGATGTCAGTAATGCTAGGTCACGCCCGTGACCGAGGGCGTGTAACTTGAAAATTTTTGCTATAAATTCAGTAGCTCTCCTTGAGTTCAGGGTTAGGAAATTTGGAGAGGGGGAGGTGCTGTTAGACTTGCTAGTGAACTTTTTCAATGTTTTTTTTCTTGTCTTTCAATTTCATGTTCTCTTCCTTTTCAATTCATGTAATGTGCTAGTTCCTATTTATATGCAATAGTTAGTTAAAGCTTGTAGCCTTAATTTTCCTAGCTTTGTAATCTTGTTTAAAGAGTTGTAATAGCTTTTCATTTCAATGAATGTTGGCATAGTTTTCTTCACCTTTCTTTCTTCATAGTGATTTTCCTTCTTGCAATTTGTCTTTTTTTTATTAGTTAAGTAAAACAACCTTCAAAAAATCGTTCGATAAGATAATGGTGATTTTCCTCGAAGTAGAAGTAATCAACGTGCCCCATGGAATACGACCTTGATATTTCTAAATATCTTATACTATAGACGATAAGGTACACTTGCCTTAATCGGATATAGTTTTGGAGAAAATCTTCAAACCTTCGCTTAATTTCAAAACACGAAATTTATATATCACCGTCTGATCAACTGAGTCCACTGCACAGTCCAAGAACACCTAAACACAGTCCGCCCAGACAAACCACTGCCGGACTGGTTTATTCAAAGTTGGAAGAAGGGAGAATGCTTACCGCAAACTACAAGCCGCTAACAGTTCTTCGTTATGAATGACGGGCCCTGCACCCCTATTTATAGGCGAGCAGATGGATGACATCACCGCACAAACCGGGATATAATAACCACCCATTAGATTGCAAGTTGTCTGATAAGACAGACCGCCTGAGCACAGCAAGGCTAACAGCTCCCTTATTGAACCATACAGTTATACACAAACCGCCTGGTTATCGCGGTCATCAAAACAGACCGCCCAGTCTTATTGCATAAGCAAAGAACTTTTTCAGTAACCCAGACCGACTAGAACAACACGTCAGACCGCCCGGTCACTGCAAGAAGGCAGACCTACTGGAACATCTGGCCGACTTGAACAAGTCACCAGAATAACCCGTGCAAGCCGCCCGGACATTTAGCGGTCTCCCAGATCAGACCGCACAGAATAGATCGCCTGAGACAAAACCGGCCAGAGCACCAGCGCAGACCGCGCGGTCTCTGCGGTCTCCAGTCTGCAGACCGCCCAGCACCATTCCACTTCCACTTCAAAAATTTAACAAGAACGACCAGCCCATGAGAAGTCTTACGTATGAATAGAGAGTGATCTGCAGAACTTTGTACAAAACCAATGATGAACAAAACTTTGCTGAACTTGTTGAACCAGGCCCGAGGGCTTCGCTTGAGGCCATAGATTGCCTTCTGCAACACACATACCTGAGACTCCTCTTGAGAAACATACCCAGGAGGTTTATCCATGTATACCCCTTCTTGGAGGTTCCTATAGAGGTAGGTATTCTTGACATCTAACTGAGACATCTGCCAATCTTTGTTTATAGCTACAGAAAAGAGAACTGGAATTATGCTGATGTGAGCAACGAGGGAGAAGGTGTCGAAGAAGTCCACACCATATGTCTGAGTGAAGCCTTTGGAGACCAACCGAGACTTATACCAATACACAGTACCATCAGGATGAAATTTTTCCACAAAGACCCATCTACAACCAACAACATCTGCCCCTAGTGGAGTGGAGAAAAGAGTTTATGTTTGCCCAAAAATCAGCGATCCATTCAAGGCGACCAAAGCACCCTGGGCAGTCTCCCAGGTAGTCTCAGCAACCCAGACAGTCTCTCGCGCGGTCTCAGCAACCTGGATGGTCTCCTGGGCAATCTCGGCTTACCCGACAGTCTCAGCCTGCCAGGTGGTCTCAGTCTGCCCGGTGACCTCAGCCTGCCTGGCGATCTCAGCATGCTCGGTGATCTAAGTCTGCCCAGCGATCTAAGCCTACCCAACGATCTCAGCATGCCCGGTGTTCTCAGCCAGCATGACGGTCTCAGTCCGCCTGGCGGTCTCAGCCTGCCCAATGATCTCAGCTTGCCCAGCAGTCTCAGCCTGCTCGGCGGTCTCAGTATGCCCAGCGATCTCAGCCTATCAAACAATCTCAGCCTGCCCTGCGGTCTCAGTCTACCCGACAGTCTCAGCCTGCCCAGTGATCTTAGCATGTCAAGTGGTCTCAGTCTGCCCGGTGGTCTCTGTCTGCCAGGCAGTCTCAGCCTGTCTGGCAGTCTCAGCCTGCCTAGTGGTCTCAGCCTGCCCGGCGGTCTCAGACTGCCCGGCGGTCTCAGCCTGCCTGGAGGTCTCAGACTGCCTGGCGGTCTAAGCCTTACTGGCGGTCTAAGCCTTCATGGCGGTCTCAGCCTTCCCGACAGTCTCAGCCTTCTCGGCGGTCTCAGCCTGCCTGGCAATCTCAGTCTGCCCGGTGGTCTCAGCCTTCCTCACGGTCTCAGTATGCCCGGCAATCTCAGCCTGCCCGATAGTGTCATCCTGCCTTGCGGTCCCAGCATGTCCCAGGAAATATCAACATGTCCCTAACGGTCTCAGCGGTCCAGACAATCTCAATAGTTGGCAACCTGCGATCACTATTTTCGGATACTGCCCAGACTGCCTATCTCATCTTCGGCAAAACCTTCAGGGTATAGGTGGTCAGCATCAAACAAGACTGCACGACAGCATGGTCACATGTACCTCGGGCATCCTGTCATTCCTGGACCTGCCCATTTGGACAGACCCCCACGTCTATAAATAGAGGGGCAGGGGTACCAGAAAAAGCACTTCGGTAGTTTTCAGCCCCCGGCTTATGACTTGAGCAGTCTTAAGCTCTCCGATCGCGGAGACTAGGCAATCACACCTCATCCAGGCGATCTCGGCTCAGTCGATCGATATCCTTTAGTTTTTAGCTCCCAGCTGTCTCAACGACCTCGGCGACCTCCTACCTGACCGTCAGCTCTTATCTTCAAGCTCTGTACTATTTTCATTTTCCATGTATCTGAATGCAACTTCAGTTGTAATATCTGTTTTAAATCAATAGCATTGCCCGCTGTAAGAGAGGCATTTGTCGTGGTGGTTTGATCTGGTCTCGCCGCTTGCTCGTGGCCATCTCTTTTCTCCCTCTCACACTACTTCACTCATGGCTCAAAGTAACCGGCTACTCAACAGTTACCCCCCCCCCCCCCCTCCATCCATCAGCTTGAGCAAGTATGGACTTAGTATATTTTTGGTGCCAACAGAACTAACACACGACCTTCAGATCTTGAGTAGTCGACATACAATAGTTATAATGGAGATGCCAGAGGCTCAAGCCAATTCAAATAATGCACTTGCCCTGGAATCTCTTGAGCTCCACATAGAGCTTCGTCTAAAATAATTTTGGCAAGAGACAGCTCAAGGGCTGGAGCAATCTCGCCAGCAGCTGGAGCAATCTCGCTAGCAGCTAGAGAAATCTTGCCAGCAGCTGGAGAAATCTTGCTAGTAGTTGGATTTGCTTAACCAATATCTAATCACCAGCACCCCGCAGTTACCACCTCAAGATCCTTTCGAGGAGGCTCCTCCTCCTCCTGCAAGATTTGCACATCCAGTCGCTCCTCTACCGTCTCAAGCTGAGGAGTTCACAACTGCTTGTCATGACCACTGCAGATCAGCTGTCCAGGAAGATCCAGCATAAGTGCTGAATTTTCGGGAGGACTATGTTTATTTTTCGGCCCATGATGATGTTGCTTATCCTTCAGCTCCTCCTGTTATTGTTGAAGTGGAGGAGCCTTCTCCCTTTACAGACAGAGTTCATTGGGAACCTGCTCCTAATGGATTTAGAGACCCCACCTACCAACCTTCTCAGGGGGAGAAGATCCAGTCTCCCATCTTCAAGCCTTTGAGTCAGTTTTCGCGTTAAGAGCAATATCGGATGGCATCAAGTGCAAGCTTCTTGTCATGACTTTTGATGGTCAATCCAGAGAATGGTTCAATAAGTTGTCACCTCAATCAATTACATGCTTTATGGATCTTCGAAGAGCACTTCTCTTGAGGTTCGCTACCTCAAGAAAGCAAAAGAGAGGTCCAACGACTCTTTTTAAATTAAGCAAGGGGATAATGAGACTCTAGCTCAATTCATTGACAGGTTCTAAAAGGAAATACTTGAAATTGTCAATGTTAATCAGGACTTGTATAAAATCGCCTTGATACACAGATTACATGAAGTTCTTCTCAAATTTGAAGTCAACCGAAATGAACCCAAGACTTATGGGCATCTTATCAGCATGACAAATCAATTTATCGAAGCAGAGGCAGTAAATCCTAATTTCGTTTCTTATCTAAATCAAAGGACCCGACTATGGCAAAGGAATTCTTATCACCAACATCTGTCTTCGTCATAAGATATTCCACGAGATAGTCTGTAGATCTTACTCCTTTCCCCAGAATACATCTACTCAACTCCCGCAGCAAGATGCATCACCTGAAATTCTAGAAGCTTGTCCTATTTAGTCTTACAATCCAAGAAAGTTTGAATTCAAAAATTATCAAGAAAATTATTCTCAGCTTAATATTCCTATGGAAGAAGATCTTTTGATTATCCAAGATATGCAAAAATTTAGAATTCCTGGCCCTATGAGATGACAAACTAAGTACCATAAAAGTAAACTCTTCTGCAAATATCATGTAGACATTGATCATGACACAGAATGTTGTCGAGCTCTTCAGAAGCTGGTAGATGAGCTATGGAAAGCGGGAAATTACCGGATTATCTTGCTCAATAAAATGATGATCTTTCCTCTAGCAGAAACAAAGTTACAAGCAAAGAGTTTCTATCTCAGTAAAAGAGGTGCATAGAGTAGAGATGAGATAGAATTTCATTTTATTTCTTGTTTCGTATAATTCCCATTTTTTGGAGTTTCCTGCATCTTTTCTTTTCTAGCTTTACTTGTAATATGTGTAGCAATAACCAAGTCTTACCAGCAGCTATCATCGTGAAGACCTTCTCAGCAGTCAAACGTATCAGACCTTATATCCATATCCACCGCTGTATCCTCCATTGCATACATTTATCCAATTATGTCTTAAGCTTTTTCATTACTCTACTTTTTTCTTTGTGCGAAAATACTTCTAGAACAACGTTGATGTGAAGGGTGGAATTACCACCTCTATTGTTTGATGTGAAGGGTGGATATACGACCTCTATTTATTCTTTTGGGACGTAAAACCCACCAAGACCACATCTCGCTCGAATTATTCGCAGTTGTGCAGTGGTAGCCCATCCCCTCTATATATATATATATTTCTCTTTGATTGATTGTCAGATCAGATCCGTCAGAGGATGTCCATTCAAGGTTCAATTGCCATGATTTTTCTGTCGAATTAATCGACTTGCTTTGCTTGATTGAAGATGATTCCATTTGATAATAGATTGGTTGTGATAAATTACTAATAACTAATGTTAGGTTGATGTGATATTATTTGCAAGAGAAATAGACTAATTTTAGTATGTACCACAATGCACTACCAAATAATTATGCAATTATTTGTTGGGTACTAATTTTTCAGGTAACATAAAATTCCATACATATCATTTCAGGATTTCTGGATTTCTAGATTCCTGGGTTTCCTATCTCGGACTCATGGTTAATCTATTTATAACATCGAATTTCTCATTTCATATACCGAGTTTGGTTCTTTTGGCATCAACTGACATAATATCATTAGCAACATTATTATCGACAAGTCAAAATGCATCTAGCCCTATTGACTTCACGGTCATCATTCTGAGAATATATGAATATGAGGATGTTAGAATGATCAGGCTTCTCCTTTCACAAACATGGGTGTTACCTCATTTCATCACAATAGAGATATCATTCTATCAAACACCAAAGCAAGTAGTTGTTAATTGGTGTTCATATCACTTCTATAAATCAAATATTATTCCATATGCTTTTTAAGTACTAGGATAAAGTGAATGTCAACAAATCTTCTTGAGGTTCTCATAACATTTCCTTTATGAATGTTTATCTCTTGCCTCTTCTAGTACAGGAAGAAAGAAGATATCAACAGGTTACTATAGGTACATAACCTCTCTTTAAATATAATCTTATATATATACCTATTGTTATATCTTTTATAGATAGAAATAAATGCTCGCGAGTTCTCTTCAGGTACTCACGTTATATATTTCTTTTATACCTCTCTGACTACTCTTTTGCATAGAAGAGCAGGTACTCGCGATTTATCTTCAAGTACACACGTTATATATTTCTCTTATACCTGATGTGACAACTCTTTGTAGAGATAAGCAGGTTCTCGCGAGTTTTCTTCAGGTACTCGCGTCATATATTTTTGTATACCTGCTTTGACTACTATTTTGCGTAGATAAGAAGGTGCTCGCGAGTTATCTTCATGTACTCGTGTTATATGTTTCTCTTATACCTGCTTTGACTACTCTTTTGCAGAGATGAGCAGGTGCTCGAGAGTTCTCTTCAGATACTCGTGTTATATATTTCTTTTATACCTGCTGTGACTACTTTTTGCAGAGATAAGCAGGTACTCGCGAGTTCTCTTTAGGTGCTCGCGTAATATATTTCTTTTATACCTGCTCTAACTACTCTTGTGCAGAGATAAGCAAGTGTTCGCGAGTTTTCTTCAGGTACTCACGTAATATCTTTCTTTTATACTGCTTTGACTACTCTTTTGCAAAGATAAGTGTTGGATCTGTAAGCGCCTTTAGAGAGGGCGAACAAGGGATTTTTTATTTTTGAATAATATTTTATAAATGTTTCTTAGATCAAAGTTGGAAGGGGAAAAATCAGTTCTATCACTATCGCTGAGGGTTGTTGGATCTTGTGGCACCCTTAGAGGGGGGTGAATAAGGGCCTTTTAAAATTATGATTTTTTACTTAAGAATTTTTAAAACAAATTTTGCTTTTCTAAAAATCACTTATAAAAATTTTCAAACCAATGTAATTTTTAAACAGGTTCAAACACCAATTTCTAAGTTAAAGATTATGCAACCAAATTTGCAATTAAAGAAAAAGTCATAATTTTTAATCATGAAACTCACATACAATAAAAATGATCTTAACAATGCTTAAGATCAAGGCACAAATATGATAATAAACTTTTAACAATTTGAGTTTACCAATCCTTCTCCCAAGGATCGGAAGGCTATCACTTGTCTCTCCCTAGACCATGCCCAAGCCTATCCTCTAGATCTTCTCAAGATCTAGATGTAGTGCACAAGACTACGCTTTCCCAACCAAGCCGCATAAGGACTTGGACGCCACGCACAAGGAGGTGATTTTCCCACCAAGCCACGCAGGGCTTGGACGTCGCACGCAAGACGACGATTTCTCCAACGATTACAAGATGAATGTAAATGTAAATGAAATACAAAATAAAAACCCCCTTTAAAATTTGTGGAACAAAGCAGCGAAGAATCCTTGAGAAAATCTCCTTGGAACGCGTGTACAATCTTCGACTTTGCTCTTTCTTTTCTTCTTCAAGGATGGGGATTTTCGTTCTCTGGAGCTCTCTGGACGATAACACTCAGGAAGAAGGCTTGGAGGTCTGAAAGCATGAATTAAATGAAGTTCTGAGCCCTTATGTATAAAATATAGAAAACGTTATCCGTTAGCTAGCTATCGCCCAAATCTGATAGCTCCAGAGGTGCCACGTGTCCCATGTATTCGACATTTTTGTGGAGTGTGGCGATCTCGATTGAGTCGTGGTTGAGACGTGGGCTGTCGGATATCTGATAGCACTATCGGATATCCGTTAGCTTGCGTAACTGCTGCACGTAGTAGAGTTACGGGAAGATCGTGCATTGTTGGAAATCCGATAGCTCTAAAACGTTGAGTAGAGATCGGAGAATGGAAGAAATCGTGCATTGTCGGAAATCCGGTACTGCTGTCGGAAATCCGATAGCTCCAATTTCTGGAAAATCGGTATTTTGCTCCAAATGCAAACATGTTATTCTTGCACCTTTTATCTGCACACCATTAATCAAAAATAGGATCAAATACATTCGGGATTTGTTATTCTCAAATCGGACGAGTGCGGAACGCATGCTCCAACAATCTCCCCTTTTTGATAATAACAAATCCTTATAAAAAGAAATCAAATAAATCCTATAGAGATATTGAAAAGTATATCATGTGTCTACAAGTGTGAACATATGATCTCCATGATCTCCCCCTTAATATGATCTTCGCCTTAATATTAGCTCCTTCTAAAAATATTCTCCCCCGACATATGAACTCCCCCTACATGTATGCTCCGTGTAGTAATTAAGCATTTTAAGTGATTTAAGTTATTTCTTATTATCTTCTCCCCCTTTGATATTATCAAAAGTAATGAATAGAGACGAGGAAGGAGTATCATAGAGATATGGTAGAAAATAAGAAAGAATATAGGGAAAGTTGGAGTACACTAGCGGAAGCTTTGTAAGTGATATGATATCGAGATAGGAAACCTTAAAGATGAGTCCAAGCATTCTAGTTATCTGTTATCAATATACATAAAGCAAATATACTTAACCCTTATGAGATTCAAGTTCAATTATCAGAGAAAGTCACATTAGCAGATAGAATATTGAATCGTTTCGGTCCAATTCTCATAAGAAGAAATTTTATAAATAACAATGAAGTGTAGTAGTGATACTTTGAGAAAGAATACATATGCGTATATTTAAAATATACATGATTATGGAATTGTTAAACATAACATAAATATACATAAAGCCAAACTTATGAACTTATAGAAACTTTGCAAGTATACATAAAAGGACCATTTTGGTTTTGCATAACAAGACACTTTACAATTCTTTCCAAGGTGCTTAACCTCACAATGCTCATTAAGACTTATCAGGAGGCTAAGTAGTGCTTGGTGGAGGATCCTTTTCAATTTTTTTAATTTATTTCTTTCAAAATTTTTGGCAAAATATATGTTTTGCATTTGAATTTGTTTTTTTTTTTAATATTTATTTATGTAAAGGATCTCCGAATTCACTTGCATGCAAGAAATGGTATAATTTGAATAAGTGCAAAGTAGCAAAGTTGAAGGTAGCATTTATGAAATGTATTTTGTTATGTTCGATCAATCATGATGTATGTATAAAATAAATTTTATTAACATGTATTTGCAAAGTAAGTGTTTGTGATTGCTCATTGTCATAGATAAAAAATTTCTTATACTTAGAGGCATGTGAAAACAATTCTTAATTCCTATATGAAAGTGTCTATAGACTTTTATGTTGGAGGTACTCGACTCTTTTCAAACAAAGTTGGATAGACACATTGATAATTTTCAAGAGCAAAGAAAGTCTTTTGAGGAACACAAAGTGGAGGTGAAGAAGGATCGGACACGGATGCAGAAGTTCATGAAGTTCCTTGTTAAGGGACTAAAATTAAAACATACGCCTGCTGAACTTGCTGAATGGGAAGTGCCTACAGAGGAGGAGCCGCGTCGCCAATCAGTTAGTCAGGCTTGACGTAAGAAGGCAGTGGTAAGGAGACCAGTTTATGATCTTCCAGAAAGCAGTGGAGCAGGCAGTCGAAATGAGGAGGATTCGGATTGAAAATGAATTCTGGGAGCTAACGCAATCTGATATCCTACTGTTGCCATCCGATAGCTTCCCAGCACAGATCTCTCCTTAATTTTGTGAACTTATTTTATAAGACATTTTAAGTACTCTTTTATTAAAGTTCTGTAATAATTTTTAATATTTGGACATGATTTATGTTGGTGAATGTCTATGTTTTGATCGTTTAAGATTTAGTTTTTCTTTTTAAAATGTATAGCTATTGTGATGTTTTTAATTTTATAGGTTATAAGTAGTGATATAATCATTGTGAAATGTCTAGGATTCCCAATTCTAGCCTAAGCATAGAAAAACGGGAATCTGGTAACGGTTTAGTGAATATATCCGCTAGTTGATTATCCGTGCCTATAAATGAAATTTTAATGTGGTTATTTTTAATGTCATCTCTAATAAAATGATGTCTCACATCAATGTGTTTAGACCTTGAATGATGGACCGGGTTGTATGTTAAATCAATTGCACTTTTATTATCACACCATAATTCAATAGTTTGTTGTTTAATATTAAAATCTTCTAATGTTTGTTACATCAAAAGAGCTTGTGCACAACAACTACCAAGTGCGATATATTCGGCCTCGGTGGTTGAGAGGGCAACAGAATTCTGTTTCCTACTAGACCAAGAGATAAGTGAAGGGCCTAAAAAATGACAAGTGCCACTAGTTCTTTTCCTATCTAGTGAACAACCGGCATAATCAGAATCAGAATAACCAAATAATGTAAAATCATCACTGTGTGGATACCACAAACCAAGTTTAGATGTGCCAATTAAATATCTAAAGATTCTTTTAACCGCTTTTAAATGAGATTCTTTGGGATTAGCTTGAAATCTAGCACATAAACAAACTGAAAACATATTATCTGGTCTAGATGCAGTAAAATATAAAAGTGAACCTATCATGCCTCTATATAAAGTTTGATCTATAGATATTCCATTTTCATCTTTTCCTAATTTTAAATATACACTCATAGGAGTATTTGCTTGTTTGAGTTTTTCAAATCCAAATCGTTTTAAAACATCAGGAATATATTTTGATTGGTTAATAAAAACTCCATCATGTTTTTGAACAATTTAAAATCCTAAGAAATATTTTAATTCTCCTACCATACTCATCTCAAATTCACTTTCCATCATTTTTACAACATAATTACACAACTCTTCATTAGTGGCTCCTGATGCGCATCGGCAAGTGCACCGGTCGCTGTCAAGTAATAATTGTGGAGAATAAATTCCCCGGATGTCGGTCTCTTGAGGAATGCAGGATGGGTGATCGAATCGTGCAGTGAATATTGTTACACAAGCGTTTCACAAACACAACAAGGGGTTTTTGGTTGGTTTTCCTAATTTTAACAACAATAAAAGAGATGCGGGTCGAGAACACCGCTTCGCAACGTGAGGTGGATGCAACGGCCGCGATGCCGTGCTTCGTGAGGCGAATGAAGTGGACTCAGGCGCGAGAGAGTGAGGGTCGCAAACACCTCTTCACAACCGTCGTTAGCTCTTGCCAACACGGAGCAAACACCTTGCGTGCGTGTGTGAGTGAGTGCGCTTGAACGTGGTGAATCACAACCAACCCATGAATAAGAACACAGAAACATTCATTCTCATCAAGTAAATATCACAATATTCATTTAGTGAAAGCTTCACAGGGGTACAACCAAGGAAAGAGGGAAGGAGATAACCGGCGGTGAAGACTAGCGGCCGTTCACGGCCGGAATGGTAGGTTGTCGGGCTACCTCCGGACTCGGGCGGATGATGCTTCCGGCGTAGAGGGCTGTCACAATCTCCCTACGTGCTCCGTCGTCTTCGACTCAAGGTCTCTTCTTCTTCTCACCGGGCGGAAAGCGAAAATGATTGCTTGGAGGCTTGCGGATGATGGAGAACACTCACGGACGATGGAGGATGTCTAGGAATGGACCGAGGAAGCTTCCCCTTGCGTAGGAGATGAAGTAGGGGCGATCCAAGGGGGCGGTCGGTGGCGTGCGGAGCAGAAATCCCGCTCCCGGAATGATGATCCGCCCTAAAATCGCAACAGGCGCTTAAATAGGCGCTGGATTAAACACTGCGCACGATCATTGGCGCACGACCAGTGGTCGTGCGCACTGGAATCCTGCGATCGTGCGCACTGCCTGGACAGAACCTGCACGAGATGAAATCATGAAATACAATGTTCGCACGACCAGTGGCGCACGACCGGTGGTCGTGCGCACTGGAGTTGATGGTCGTGCGCACTACAGCAAACAGAACTCAGAAATTTAATGGTCAATGCGCACGAGCAGTGGCGCACGACCGATGGTCGTGCGCACTGGAGTTGATGGTCGTGCGCACTACACCAGACAGAACTCGTGAAAAAGGGTTAAGTGCGCACGATTAGTGGCGCACGACCGGTGGTCGTGCGCACTAGAACAAGTGATCGTGCGCAGTGTTCCTGTGCAGAATTGCACCGGAAGCACTTGCACGCCTCCTATTCCAGCACAAACACAGATCTAGCCACCAAAAGTGGCACTTAACAACATATGAGTACTATGAAAGGAAATAAACACGAAAACACACCCAAGTGGGCCAAAATGTGCACCTAGCATGGGTTATCAATTATAAACTATAATAAGGCTAAAGTGCGTGATATTGACTAAATAATGGCCCGGATGAGTCCATGAAGGTGTATATAATCAGGACTCATCACACCCCCAGACTTAACTGTTTGCGCGTCCCGAGCAAACTAATCCAGCGGAAGTTGAAAAAGATAATTAAAATAGCGAATTACGCAGGGGAGTACAGTGCGAAGTAACATATGCATGCGAGTAGGAATTCTAGTAGAAGAAGATTCTAGCTATGCTAACTAATTTACGTAAGTACTAAAGCGTAATCAAAGATTTAATTGCACTCAGTGGGTGAATTATGAAGAATTTAACGATCATGCCCGGTATGAAAGTGACGAGACGCTGAGGCGGGTGTTGCAAAAGATCGGGACTTAGGAATAACTCCGCTGAAATCCATCAACGTCGTGAACCATACGCTTGCTCGGTCACACTCTCTCCACGGCGCTAGCAAACTCGCAAGTCAAATCAGTAGGACTTATAGGATTAAAACGGGGCTTAGGTTACGGAATGATATGCAAAGATAAACATGACGGCTACGCAACCCAATTGAGCCAACGGCACACTGCACCTTACAAAACCAAACAACTATGCTCGTGTGACACACCCCCAGACTTATCATGAAAACCAGGTGTGCACACAGCCTACTTTACAAATACCAACTGATTTTTCTCTTTAGCTTGCGAAGATTATTTTCAGGATACTCTTCTTTTTTTTTCTTTTATATATTTTTCTTCTTTCAAGCAACCTCCAGTTGGTTCAAAATCAGCGGATAGACAATATTTTCTCTTCAAAACACAATGATACCACACACCACACAAGTTGGAAATTATGAGCACAGTTAAAACAATTTTTTTTTTTTTTTTTTGTTGCGGGCGTAGGATAGGCTTCAGGCTTTGGTGGATGAGGAGGAGCTGAACATAAAAAATGGTAGGCACAAATTTGGCTTGCAAAGGTGAATGAAAGGGGCATGGAATAGCAAAGCTCAAACTAGCCAAATGGTGGCCTACATCATGCTTGACTCAACAAGTAGCTCTCACCCATGCTTCAAGAGTCGCTTGGGGCAAGTTCTTAGCCCACAAGAAAGATAAACCTTCCTCCCGACTCGAGCAACACACGTTTAGCGACCGCACACACACAACACCGGGTTATCATCAATTTCATTCGAATTCACCACTTGAGTACATTAAATCTAAATTTACGCAGAGATACTACACATAAATTAAATGCATAAAGGAAAATCTAATTCTACTCAGGTCCTACTATAGCATGCGAAGCGACTAGAACACTACATGAGTCGACACCGCACTCCAAATAATAATTCCTGTGTTAATAGCCTATTTCACATTCCAACCAAACTAGCTTAAACGGAACAACACAAAAGAAAGCACGCACTCAAGTGGGTGAAGTGGTGTGTGAAGATGAACGAAACTAAATAACTGAAATTCAAATACTTCTAGTATGCAAATGAGATGAGCATGTGCAGTGGGTGACAAAGAAACGGCTCTCCCCCAGACCTAATCAAAACCATACAACATAATGATATGACAGTGAAAATCAAAATTGAAAGCTAGGGAAGAAGTTACCCAATGCTCAGCACGTGAGCATACCCGAAGAATGGCGTTTAAAATCAAAAATAGTCCGCAACATCCACCATCGAACACAAAACCTGCAAGCAAAACTCAAAACAACAAAAGCAAAAACAAAAACTGAACTGGGAAAGGTTAGATAAAAGGAAATATATATATAAAAAAAACGGAAATCTGGGTTGTCTCCCAGTAGCGCTTTCATTTAACGTCCTTAAGCTGGACCAAATACCTGTATTAGCATTGTTTATAAAGAGTGCAGGACTTTAAAAAGAAAAAGTTCAGAACTAGAGTTTCACACAAAAGATAAGAGACAAGAATAGGAAATCAGCTGCCGGTGCTTGTATGAAGTCCATCTCCCAATGTCAACAACTGACGCTCCTTGTTAATAGTGGCGCCATCATATAACTTCAGCCGATGTCCATTGACCTTAAACTTGTCCCCCTTATCTCCAGATATTTCAATGGCACCAAAAGGCGAGACATCGGTCACGGAGAAAGGACCACTCCACCTCGATTTAAGCTTCCCTGGGAAGAGGCGGAGACGGGAGTTGTAGAGTAGCACCTGGTCCCCAATTTTGAACTCCTTAGGAATTATATGCTGATCATGCCATTTCTTCGTTTTCTCCTTATAGATGCGAGCGTTTTCATAAGCAAAATGACGGAGCTCCTCTAACTCGTTGAGTTGGGACCGACGCACTTCGGCCGCGGCTCCAATATCCATGTTCAACAGTTTGGTGGCCCATAATGCTTTATGCTCCAGCTCTACAGGGAGGTGACATGCCTTGCCATAGACTAATTGAAACGGAGTCATTCCAATGGGTGTTTTGAACGCAGTCCGGTAGGCCCATAATGCGTCATCGACCTTCTTAGCCCACTCCTTCCTATTTGAATGTATTGATTTCTCAATTATTCGCTTGAGCTCGCGGTTGGAGACTTCGACTTGCCCGCATGTTTGGGGGTGGTAAGCCAAAGAAATTTTATGATGGACCCCAAACTTTTTCATGAGCTGCACAAACTGTCTATTGCAAAAATGACTCCCGCCGTCGCTGATGATAGTTCTCGGCGTCCCAAACCTGGAGAAGATGTTCTTGTGGATAAAGTGCAGCACAGTGTTGGCATCATTCGTGGCAACCGCCTCAGCTTCCACCCACTTCGAGACATAATCAACTGCCACAATAATGTAATGCTTACCATGAGACATTGGGAAAGGGCCCATGAAGTCTATTCCCCAGACGTCAAAGGGTTCGCAAACCAGCATGTTATTAAGGGGCATCTCATCACGCCGGGAAATATTCCCAGTCCTTTGACATTCGTCGCACTTGGTGACATAGGCATGGGCATCCCGGAAGAGGGTCGGCCAGAACAATCCACATTGCAGGATTTTTCGTGCTGTTCGAACGGCCCCGAAGTGCCCGCCGGCCTCTCTGTCATGACAATGCTGTAATACAGACTGAAACTCAGCTTCCGGAATGCAACGCCTAATAATCCCGTCGCTGCATGTGTGGAACAAGAGCGGATCTTCCCAAAAATAGTATTTTGCGTCGGAGACAAGCTTCCGTCTTTGCTGAGGGGACAAACTCGGGGAGAGTGTTCTACAAGCCAAGTAATTAGCAATATCTGCATACCAAGGTGCGGTCGGGGAGGATGTAGTGATTGCAAATAACTTTTCATCCGGGAAATAGTCGTCAGTTTCCTCCACAACGCAATTAGGAGTGTCGTACTCCAAACGTGAGAGATGATCAGCAATCACATTCTCCACCCCTTTCTTATCTTTGATTTCCAGATTGTATTCCTGCAAGAGTAAAATCCAACGAATCAGACGCGATTTGGATTCTTTCTTACTGAAAAGATACCTGAGAGCGGCGTGGTCCGTATACACGATCACTTCGGAGAGTACCAAGTATGAGTGAAACTTTTCAAAAGCGAAGACCACAGCTAGCATTTCTTTCTCCGTGGTGGTATAATTGGCTTGTGCACTGTTGAGAGTTCGACTGGCATACGCGATAGTGTGAAAAGTCTTGTCTTTCTTTTGACCGAGAACAGCACCTACGGCCACATCACTTGCGTCGCACATGATAATGAAAGGTAGAGTCCAGTCGGGTGCCACCAGAATTGGGGCTGAGATGAGTTGCCCCCGTAAAGTTTCGAAGGCGTGCATGCATGCTTCATCGAAATGGAATGGGACGTCCTTAACCAGCAGGCGAGATAAAGGCTTTGAGATGGAGGAGAAGTCCTTGATGAACCTTCGATAGAAGCCCACATGGCCAAGAAAACTTCGAATGCCCTTCACTGACATGGGTGGAGGGAGGTTTCTGATGACACTAACTTTCGCTTGATCCACTTCAAGCCCTTCGCAGGAAACTTTATGCCCCAAGACGATTCCTTCGCGCACCATGAAGTGGCATTTCTCCCAGTTTAAGATAAGATTGGTGTCTTCACACCGCTTCAATGTCTTGGCCAAATTTGCGAGGCAACTGTCAAAACTACTGCCAAATAGAGTGAAATCGTCCATAAAGACTTCGAGGAAATCCCCTACCATATCAGCAAAAATGGCGAGCATACAACGTTGGAAAGTTGCGGGGGCATTACACAGTCCGAATGGCATTCTTTTGAACGCGAAGGTACCGGATGGACATGTGAATGTAGTCTTGTCTTGATCAGAAGGGTCAATTAAAATCTGATTGTACCCTGAGTACCCATCCAAGAAACAGTAGTAATCCTGCCCTGCTAACTTTTCTAGCATCTGATCAATGAAGGGGAGTGGGAAATGGTCCTTGCGCGTCGCATCGTTCAGCTTGCGGTAGTCAATGCAGACTCTCCACCCAGTGATCATTCGGGTCGGTAGCAGCTCATTCTTCTCGTTAGCAACGACAGTGATCCCGCCCTTCTTTGGGACCACCTGGACTGGACTGACCCATTTGCTGTCGCTGATTGGGTAAATGATCCCAGCATCTAAAAGCTTTATCACTTCAGCCTTCACAACCTCTTGCATTTTCGGGTTCAGCCGCCTTTGGGGTTGTGCTGTCGGTTTGTACTGATCTTCAAGGAGGATCTTATGCATGCAGACCGTGGGGCTGATTCCCTTGATGTCAGCTAGAGAACGTCCGAAGACCTTGTGGTACCTTCTCAGCACACCCACTAGTGCAGTTTCGTTGGCAGCGGAGAGGGCTGCCGAGATAATCACCGGATGCGTGTTTGTTTCTCCAAGAAAGACATACTTGAGAGAGTCCGGAAGTTGTTTGAGAGCCGAACAAGGGTCTGGATCAGCAGAAACGTTGGAGGGCTCTCCAATTGAATGTGCCAAATCGGGCTGGTTTGAGTGAACACCCTCCTCCTCCTTGTCTTTGTGCTGCCAACACACCTCGCGGTTATCCAACTCCACATCGTTCTGACCATCGAATTCTTCAAGTGCCTCTGCTGGCTCACACTCCGTTATTTCAAAGAGTTGCGAAGGGCTATGGACATTGAACGATATAGCATCCTCCCCCAGTCTTAGAGTGAGCTCCCCCTGCTCCACATTAATAATGGCACGAGCAGTAGCCAGAAAGGGCCGCCCCAAGATAATGGGTACATTTGTATCGACCTTCATGTCGAGAATGATAAAATCAGCTGGGAAAGCGAGACCGTTTACAATGATTGTGAGGTCCTCGACAATTCCTGATGGCTTCTTGATCGACCGATCAGCGAGTTGCAGCATTACCTGTGTTGGCTTCAAGATACCCGCACCAAGTTCACGAAAGATAGAGAGTGGCATCAAGTTGATTGATGCCCCCAAGTCACAGAGTGCCTGGCTGAAACGGTGCTGGCCAATCCTGCAAGGGATCGTGAAGCTGCCCGGATCCTTGCACTTTGTGGGTAAATTGGAAACGATGGCGGAGCACTCCTCGGTGAGGTCGATAGTTTTGAGACCCTCCAACTGCTTCCGCTTCGAGATCAAGTCTTTCAAAAACTTGGAGTAGCCCGGCATTTGAGAGATAGCTTCAATGAGTGGTATGCTCACTTGCACTCCTTTCATTACTTCCAAGAATCTGTGGAATTGCTTCTCGGATTTCTCGTTGCGCAGCCTGTGGGGAAATGGGGGGTGAGCAGCGCTTTTCGAGGGTTGTGCCTCACTCACGGGGTGTGGCTCGAAATGAATCTGAGTCGGCTTCTCGTGGATGTCTTCATTAGGCTTGTCAGTGGAAACCGCAAGCGGTTCCGGTCGAGGGGGATTGTCTACACTTCTCCCACTTCTCAATCGCATGGTATTTACTGACTCAGGATGCTGAATTGCAAGTCCAGAAACAACATCAGAAAGAGTCCCAATAGTAGAGCGAAGCTGTTGGATTGCGACTGATTGGTCATTCATTTTGTTCAATACCCCAACCACCAAGGTTGCTAACTGTTCTGGTTGATCAGGCGGCACCAAATCCGCTGCTCCCTTGAGCGTCACGGCATTAACTGCAGCGGTACTTGTGGAGCAAATGACATGACTCCAATGCTGACTGGTGTGAACAATATTCACGACCACTTCCCATGCGTCCTTCCCTGATTTATTAAACAGGGCCCCACCGGCTGCCACATCAAATAGAAGACGGAATTTCTCCCGCACTCCAAAATAAAAAATCTGAATTAAGAAAGCTTCCGAGAGATCACCACGGTAACAACCCCTATGCAGGGACTGGAAACGTTCCCAAGCATTGTCTAACGTCTCCTCCTTCCCTTGTTCAAAGGTCATGAGTTCCCTGTACTTATCCAAGGCTTGAGTACGATGTTGAAACTCTTGTAAAAATCTCCCTTCGAGTTGTTTCCATGTGATCACCTCTCGTTTCCGGGTATCCCAATACCAGCTTTTGGCTTTTTTGTGCAGGGAGAATGAAAATGCCAGAATCTTCTGTGGGTCATTTTCAACTCCACTGAAAATACAAGTGTAATAGATGTCTAAGAAATCCCGCATGTGTTGCCCCGCATCTTCATGCTCATCTCCGCTGAACTTGCAGTTCCCATACATGTACTCAATGACGTCGGCGGAGATCCCAAAGTCATGATTGTTCCTTTTTGCTTGATCCCTTAAATCGTTTAAGCTTCCATGGTAGATGCATTCCTGAATAGAGGTCATGCTGCGAATACAGAGATGAACAAAAGAGGTGAAAGAAAGGGAAATTCTTGTGCAACAAAGCTTCACACAGACGAATTCATCACGTCTGCATTCCCCGGCAACGGCGCCAAAAACTTGATGCGCATCGGCAAGTGCACCGGTCGCTGTCAAGTAATAATTGTGGAGAATAAATTCCCCGGATGTCGGTCTCTTGAGGAATGCAGGATGGGTGATCGAATCGTGCAGTGAATATTGTTACACAAGCGTTTCACAAACACAACAAGGGGTTTTTGGTTGGTTTTCCTAATTTTAACAACAATAAAAGAGATGCGGGTCGAGAACACCGCTTCGCAACGTGAGGTGGATGCAACGGCCGCGATGCCGTGCTTCGTGAGGCGAATGAAGTGGACTCAGGCGCGAGAGAGTGAGGGTCGCAAACACCTCTTCACAACCGTCGTTAGCTCTTGCCAACACGGAGCAAACACCTTGCGTGCGTGTGTGAGTGAGTGCGCTTGAACGTGGTGAATCACAACCAACCCATGAATAAGAACACAGAAACATTCATTCTCATCAAGTAAATATCACAATATTCATTTAGTGAAAGCTTCACAGGGGTACAACCAAGGAAAGAGGGAAGGAGATAACCGGCGGTGAAGACTAGCGGCCGTTCACGGCCGGAATGGTAGGTTGTCGGGCTACCTCCGGACTCGGGCGGATGATGCTTCCGGCGTAGAGGGCTGTCACAATCTCCCTACGTGCTCCGTCGTCTTCGACTCAAGGTCTCTTCTTCTTCTCACCGGGCGGAAAGCGAAAATGATTGCTTGGAGGCTTGCGGATGATGGAGAACACTCACGGACGATGGAGGATGTCTAGGAATGGACCGAGGAAGCTTCCCCTTGCGTAGGAGATGAAGTAGGGGCGATCCAAGGGGGCGGTCGGTGGCGTGCGGAGCAGAAATCCCGCTCCCGGAATGATGATCCGCCCTAAAATCGCAACAGGCGCTTAAATAGGCGCTGGATTAAACACTGCGCACGATCATTGGCGCACGACCAGTGGTCGTGCGCACTGGAATCCTGCGATCGTGCGCACTGCCTGGACAGAACCTGCACGAGATGAAATCATGAAATACAATGTTCGCACGACCAGTGGCGCACGACCGGTGGTCGTGCGCACTGGAGTTGATGGTCGTGCGCACTACAGCAAACAGAACTCAGAAATTTAATGGTCAATGCGCACGAGCAGTGGCGCACGACCGATGGTCGTGCGCACTGGAGTTGATGGTCGTGCGCACTACACCAGACAGAACTCGTGAAAAAGGGTTAAGTGCGCACGATTAGTGGCGCACGACCGGTGGTCGTGCGCACTAGAACAAGTGATCGTGCGCAGTGTTCCTGTGCAGAATTGCACCGGAAGCACTTGCACGCCTCCTATTCCAGCACAAACACAGATCTAGCCACCAAAAGTGGCACTTAACAACATATGAGTACTATGAAAGGAAATAAACACGAAAACACACCCAAGTGGGCCAAAATGTGCACCTAGCATGGGTTATCAATTATAAACTATAATAAGGCTAAAGTGCGTGATATTGACTAAATAATGGCCCGGATGAGTCCATGAAGGTGTATATAATCAGGACTCATCAGCTCCAAAAATAATATCATCAACATAAATTTGTAAAACAATTAAATTATCATCAACTTGCTTAATAAAGAGTGTACAATCAACACCACTCATTCTAAAACCATTTTGTAATAAATATAAAGTCAATCTATCATACCATGCTCGTGGTGCTTGTTTTAAACCATACAAAGCTTTTAGCAATCTATATACGCGATTAGGAAAATTTTCATTTATAAATCTTGGGGGTTGTTCAACATAAACTTCTTCTTTAATTAACCCGTTTAAAAATGCAGTTTTAATATCCATTTGCAACAATTTGAATCTTTTATGACTAGCAAATGCAACAAAAATTCTAATTGCTTCCAATCGCTCAACGGGTGCAAATGTTTCATCAAAATCTGCCCCTTCAATTTGATTATATCCTTTCGCTACAAGCCTAGCTTTGTTTCTAGTGACCCTAGAGTCACTATCTAATTTATTTTTGAAAATCCATTTGACTCCTACCACTGGATGATCACTAGGTCTATCAACAAGAGTCCAAACTTTATTTCTTTCAAATTGGTTAAGTTCTTCATTCATAGCTAAAAACCAAGATTCATCATTTAAAGCGGTGGCAACATCTTTTGGTTCTATATTAGAGACAAAACATAAATTTGAAAAGCTTTCATGTAAACTAGAACGTGTACGTACCCCACTTGATGGTTCTCCAATAACAAATTCTTGTGGATGATCTTTTGAGAACCTTAGCTCGGTTGGAGGTACATATCCTTGTTATTCTGCTTCTTCACCATCTTTTTCGTCTTCTTTCTCTACTTTTTCTTCATCATCATCATCATCATCATTTTTCCTCAGATTTTGTTCCACATCTTCTTCATTTTTCTCATTACCTGCAACTTTAGTATTTTCTACACAAGAAATGTTTTCATCAAATTTTACATGAATAGTTTCTTCAACCACTTTAGTACGTTTATTATAAACTCTATAGGCCTTGCTAGTTGAAGAATAACCAATGAAAATTCCTTCATCACATTTTTCATCAAATTTACCTAAGTTATCTTTTGTATTCAAAATAAAGCATTTACAACCAAAAACTTTAAAGTAAGATACATTTGGTTTTCTTTGAAAATAAATTTCATAAGGAGTTAATTGTAATGTAGGAGGAATCATGACACGATTAATAATATTGCATGTAGTACTAACCGCTTCGGCCCAAAAATATTTTGGCAATTTAAATTCACAAAGCATAGTACGTCCTAATTCTTGAAGTGTTCTATTTTTCCTCTCCACTACACCATTTTGCTGTGGTGTGTGAGGAGCGGAAAATTCGTGTTTTATCCCAAATTCATTACAATATGAAATAAATTTTTCATTATCAAACTCTCCTCCATGATCTGATCTAATGCATTTTACTTTTAAATCAATTTCATTTTGAATACGTGAAATTAGTTTTACAAATTCATCAAAAGCATCAGATTTTGAATTTAAAAACAGTGTCCAACAAAATCTAGAATAATCATCAATAATAACAAATGTATATTTTCTACCTCCTAGACTTTATGTAATTGGACCAAATAAATCCATATGTACTAACTGTAAAGGTCTAGAGGTAGAAATAACATTTTTGCTCTTAAACAATGATTTAGTAAACTTTCCTTTTTGGCATGGTGAACACAATGATGAAAGCTTTCCATTTAAATTCGGTAAACTTTTAATTATTTTTTTCTTTGAAAGCTTTACTATTCGTTTAGCACTAGAATGTCCTAGCCGCCTATGCCATAATTCAAGTTCATCATTCTTTGAAATAAAACATTTAAGTGTAGAATGAGATAAATCATGAAAAGTGATTGTATAGACATTGTTTATTCTTGGGGTAGTAAGTACGATTTCGTTTGTTTTAGAATCAATAATTCTGCAAAGGTTTGAGCTAGAGTCAAATAAAACATTCAGATTTTTATCACATAGTTGACTAAAAGAAATAAAATTATGTTTCAAACCTTTAACATATAAAACATTTGAAATTTTAAATTCTTCGTTACCTACTACTCCAATGACTTTGACTTTACCCTTGCCATTATCTCCAAATGTCATTGTTCCACCTTTCTTCATCTCCAGGCTAAGGAACTTTGATTTATCACCCGTCATGTGTTTTGAACATCCAGAGTCCAAATACCACACGTCTTCCTTGTTCCTAGCCTGCACGGACATCTAAAAAGATGATGAGAGTAAAGATTTGGTTACACAAGTGGTCCCTCCCATGGTATAGGTGGAAGCCTTAGGTACCCAGATTTGTTTAACACTAACTTTTCCTTTCTTCCAGCATGAGTCCGAGATGTGACCAAATCGATGACATTTGGCACATGCAATGAATAGTGAGGAACCATTCTTTAATGTTTTCCGAACCTGGAGCTGTCGCTGGCGACAGCAGCTGTCGGAATTTTCCGATAGCTTTCAGAGCTTCCAGAAACGTATCATAGTCCAAATTTTGCTGACCATGGCATTGGTTGCCTAAAATCATATCCAGAGATTTTTTCCCAACACCAAATTTTCCAATTGCCATGTTCAATTCATTTACTTTGGACTTTAAAATTGAATTTTCTTTTACTATCATGCCACATCGATTTGCAAAAAAATTCTTGTAATTCTCTAATTGAGAATGAGAAGTTTTGACAACCTTTTCTAAGTCCTTTTTCTCTTTTAGAAGTTGATCAATTTTTTGATCGGAATTAGAAATAGTGTTTTCAAGTTCTTTTATCCTTGTCGAAGAGTGATCACACTCTTGACAAATTACCTTCTTGTTCCCAATAGATTTCAACTCATTTGATAACTTTTTATTAACTTTCAAAATATCTTTATTTTCACATTTTAAAAAATCGATTTCCTTTAGGCTTTTATCCAAAAATTTGCAAGTTTTCATAAATTCAGAATATAAATCTCATAAGATGGAGGAGTTACCTCAGTGTCGCTTTGGACACTGCTATCGTCGTCAGATGACGCATTTTATTTCCCCATCAAGCATACATTTGCTTCTTCTTTATCTTCATCGCTTGCTTCACTTGAGTCTTCAGAAGTTGTGTCATCCCAAGTCTCCGCCTTCAGAACCTTCTTTTTGAACTTCTTATCGTGCCTCTTCTCTTTCTGCTCTCTTAGATATTTTGGGCACTTGCTTCTTATATGTCCAATCTTTTTGCAATGATAACATTCCGGTAGTGGACGTTCTTCTTCATCATCCATTTTTCCTTTGCCTTTGTTGTAGGAAAAATCCTTCCTTTTGAAAAAATTTCTAAATGAGTTTCTCCTCTCAGGATTTCTCATAAACTTCTTAAAGTTCCTCACAAACAGTCCTTCTTGATCTTCCTCACTTTCTTCAGTCTCACTTTCAATTTCCTTTTTAGATTTCAACGCCAAGCTCTTCTTTTTGGGCTCCAAATTGTACTCTTGGCTTTGAATCTTCAACTCCACTTCATGGGTTTTTAGATTCCCAATGAGGCTCTCCAATTGTAAGGTCTTAAGATCATGTGACTCAGAAATTGCAGTCACTTTAGGATTGAACTTTGGGGGAAGTGATCTTAAGATTTTCCTTACTAAATCTCCATTGGAGAAAACCTTACCCAGCACCTTTGAATCGTTCACAATTTTAGTGAATCGTGTGTACATTGTATCAATTTCTTCATCCACCTCCATTTTGAATCTTTCGAACTCTGACTCCAGTTGAAATAACTTTGAATCCTTTACCTGCAAAGTACCTTCATGAGTAATTTCTAAAAGATTCCAAATTTCAAATGCAGTATCACAAGCACAAACTCTATTAAATTCAGTGCGATCTAGTGCGCAAAATAAAGCATTCATGGCTTTTGCATTGTTCTTACATTTTAATTTATCATTGTCATCCCACTTGTCTTTCGGTTTGTCCATAGTTACATCTTCTACAACAATTGTTGGGGAAGTATAACTCATCTCGACCATATTCCAAACTTCTATGTCGAGAGCTATTAGAAAACACCGCATTCGGGTTTTCTAATAGTTATAGTCTGTGCCCATACAAAGTGGTGGCCTACTAATTCCTTGCCCCTCAACGAACGCGTGATCGTTGTGCGCCATTACTCCCGGTGGTAAAACTGTTTTGGAGTAACCTTGCTCTGATACCACGTGTTGGATCTTGTGGCGCCCTTAGAGGGGGGTGAATAAGGGCCTTTTTAAATTATGATTTTTTACTTAAGAATTTTTAAAACAAATTTTTGCTTTTCTAAAAATCACTTATAAAAATTTTCAAACCAATGTAATTTTTAAATTAGTTCAAACACAAATTTCTAAGTTAAAGATTAAGCAACCAAATTTGCAATTAAAGAAAAAGTCATAATTTTTAATCATGAAATTCACATACAATAAAAATGATCTTAACAATGCTTAAGATCAAGGCACAAATATTATAATAAACTTTTAACAATTTGAGTTTACCAATCCTTCTCCCAAGGATCGGAAGGCTATCACTTGTCTCTCCCTAGACCAAGCCTAAGCATATCCTCTAGATCTTCTCAAGATCTAGACGTAGTGCACAAGACTACGCTTTCCCAACCAAGCCGCACAAGGACTTGGACGCCACACACAAGGAGGCGATTTTCCCACCAAGCCACGCAAGGGCTTGGACGTCGCACGCAAGACGATGATTTCTCTAACGATTACAAGATGAATGTAAATGTAAATGAAATGCATAATAAAAACTCCCTTTAAAATTTCTGGAACAAAGCAGCGAAGAATCCTTGAGAAAATCTCCTTGGAATGCGTGTACAATCTTTGACTTCGCTCTCTCTTTTCTTCTTCAAGGATGGGGATTTTTGTTCTCTGGAGCTCTCTGGACGATAACACTCGGGAAGAAGGCTTGGAGGTCTGAAAGCATGAATTAAACAAAGTTCTGAGCCCTTTTGTATAAAAGATAGATAACGCCATCCGTTAGCTAGCTATCGCCAAAATCCGATAGCTCTAGAGGTGCCACGTGTCCCATGTATTCGGCATTTTTGTGGAGAGTGGTGATCGCGATTGAGTCGTGGTTGAGACGTGGGCTGTCGAATATCCGATAGCACTATCGGATATCTGTTAGCTTGCGTAACTGCTGCACGTCGTAGAGTTACGGGAAGATCGTGCACTGTCAGAAATCTGTTACTGCTGTCAGACATCCGATAGCTCTAAAACGCTGAGTAGAGATCGTAGAACGGAAGAAATCGTGCGCTGTCGGAAATCCAGTACTGCTGTCGGAAATCCGATAGCTCTAATTTCTGGAAAATCGGTATTTTGCTCCAATTGCGAACATGTTATTCTTGCACCTGTTATCTGCACACCATTAATCAAAAATAGGATCAAATACATTCGAGATTTGTTATTCTCAAATCGTATGAGTGCGGAACGCATGCTACAACAATGGTAACAGTTAACACTCGGTGCCAGCGCTCCAAAAATTCAGAACTTTTCACAAAGTTTGCCAAAGTAGTGATTTCTCTTAAAAAACTTTTGAACGAAATAAAATCCTAAAAAATCAGAGAAGATGCAAATTGATTTTATTTCACAAGATAATTATAAGAATGATAATTTCAATGGCGCTTAAAATTGAGGCGATAAAATAAAAATCACTTTTTGATTCTTCACCGACTTGGTATAGCCTATCTTCCCAAAATTTGTCCTCTAGCCTTCCTACTAGATCTACACCTAGACCTAGTCGCCACACACACCATGGAAAATTCCCCTTAAGCCTCGTAAGGCCTAGTCGCTAACACCCGCGGTGAATTCAATACCATTTCAAAAGTAAATGAGAAGATTACAAAGTAAATAATGAAACAAAAACTCCCTGTTTAAAAGAGCTCTGAAGGAAATGATGAAGGATCGTCATGAACTTCATCAAAGTTGAAGCGTGCGTCCTTCTTCAAGAATCACCATGTGAAAATCTCCTTCTCACTCTTGTTATTCAATGATGGAGTTTGGAGTGCTCTAGAACTCAGGGATGAAGGCTCTCACGAAAGATTTGAGTTATGGCTTAAAAAGTGGTAACATAGAATAAAGAGATCCATCCTTTATATAGGCTCTAGAAACTACCGCCCGCGGCAGCACTACCGCACCGCGCTAGCATTCATATAGTAATATGCCCGATATTGTGGAGAACGTGCTAACCACAAGTGTTAATGATCTTACCCCGCCGCGGTAAGATCTAACGCCTCATGTTATCTCCCGTCGCTTCTTTGCTGAGGAATCATCTATCGTTAGTCCGTTGTCATCATCCCATCTAATGCCAGTGGTAGATGTTACCGCTAACTAAATTCACAGCATCATTATCATTTTGCATCGCACTTTTAGGAGTATGGTTCCTGTACACTATAAACACAAGACAAGCAAGATCAAATACATTATGGAATTTGTTATTTTCAAACCAAGAGATGTGAAACTCATGCTCCAACAATAAGCAGGTGGTCGTGAGTTTTCTTCAGGTACTCATGTAATATATTTCTTTTATACCTATTCTGACTACTCTTTTGCAGAAATAAGCAGGTACTTGCACTCCTTTTACATATATTCTGTTATGACAGAGAAGATGGATCTCGATTCTCATGGGTAAGTTTTATTTTTTCAAAGTTTATTCAAAAATACGGGGATCATGTTTACCCAGAAATCAGCGATTCATCCAAGGTGACCAAAGCAACCAGGGCGGTCTCAGCAACCCGGGGGGTCTCCCGGACGGTCTTAGCAACCCGAATGGTCTCCCAGACGGTCTCAGCTTGCTCAACGGTCTCAGTCTGTCCGATGGTCTCAGCCTACCCGGTGATCTCAGCAAGCCCAGCGATCTCAGCATGCCCGGCAGTCTCAGTCTGCCCCATGGGCTCAGCCTATCTAGTGGTCTCAGCCTTCCCGGTGGTCTCAGTGTGCCTGACAGTCTCAGCCTGCCTTGCGATCCCAGCATGTCCTAGGCAGTATCAACATGTCCCTAATGGTCTTAGCGGTCCAGACAATCTCAACAGTTGGCGACCGGCGGTCACAATTTTTGTTGACCGCCTATCTCATCTTCGGCAAAACCTTCAAGGCACATGCGATCAGCGTCCAGCAAGACCACGTGATCGCAATGTCGCATGTACCCTGGGAAGCCCGTCATTCCTGGACCTGCCTATTTTGGAATGCCCCCGCATCTACAAATAGAGGGGTAGGGGTACCAGAAAAAACATTTTGGGGAGTTTCTAGCCCCTAGCTTTTGACTTGAGCGGTCTCAAGTTCTCGATCACGACGAGTAGGCGGTCTTGGCTCAGCCAGGCGGTCTCGGCTCTATCGATCGGTCTCCTCCAGACAGTCTCCTTCTATTTTCAGCTCCCAGCGGTCTCAGTGACCTCCTTCCTAACTGCCAGCTCTTGTCTTCAAGATCTGTATTATTTTCATTTTCTATGTATGTGAATGCAACTTCAGCTATAATATCTATTTTAAACCAATAGCATTACATGCCACAAGAGAGGCATTCACCACGGTGGGTAGATCTGACTCGCCGCTTACTCGCGGCCATCTCTTTTCTCACTGTCACACTCCTTCACTCGTGGCTTAAAGTAACCGGCTATTCAATAGTCCCCCCCCCCCATTCTTCAGCTTAAGCAAGTGTGGACTTTGTACATTTTGGGTGCCAACAGTCTAGGTACCTCTTTCAGTCAAGGTGGTAATTTCTTCATCCATGGAATTCTTCCAGTGTGGTATGGTAAGAGCTTCATGGTAAGTGATTGGAGTGACAATGGTTGAGAGGGCCATAGAAAAATCCCTGCAAAAATGAGTAAGTCGAGCATACGAGACTACATCATGAATGGTATGTTGAGTACACGTCTAAACCCCTTTGTGAAGAGCATTATGAAGATCGAGGTCTAACCTATCGTTAGTACCAAATCTGTCCGATGAAGAAAATGTTGGTCTGGGAAATGGTGTCACAACCCGCATTTTCCCATGAATTTAATAAATATTATCACAGCAAGGGGAAAATACGTATTATGACGCCACGTTGATGAGTCCCATTTATATACACATTTATGGGCTCATCTGGGCCGATTATCTAGTCTGCGCACTACACTTTAGGCATGTTTTCATTCATATTCATCATTCCATGCTAAGTGCACTCTTAGGCCCGTTTTGGTGTGCATTTGCGCTCCTTGTCATTGGGGGTAAGCACATGGTGCTCCCAAATCCTTTTTCTGTGTTTGATTGGTGTTGGAGCTATAATCCCAGCTGGTTTGTGATGAATAGTAAATATACGCATTTTTCTTTATAATTTTTAGTATAATTTTAATTACATTTCTAAATAATATATGTAAATTAATGAATAAAATGTTTGTTTTTGTTATTTTTGTTTTTAACTTAGTTTTATTTTAATTTTTGTAAAGTTTTTGTAATTTTGTTAAGTCACGCCCTTGGTCACGCCCGTGTCCAAGGGCGTGTTCACTAATCCCTAACATTTTCTTTTCCCTGCTCTTTTTCCAACTCAAACATCAAGTCACGCCCTCGGTCACGCCCGTGACCGAGGCCGTGTACATCAGTCACGCCCGTGTTGAATGACCAAGCCCAGATTCGAGCCAAGATGTCAATGTCACGCCCACTGTCACGGCCGTGATCAGGTCACGCCCGTGACCGAGGCCGTGACCCCTCAATTTCTTTCGGAAGAACAAAGGACACGCCGCCCGTCACGCCCAGCAGCCGACAACACAATGCCGACATCGAACACGCCCGTGTTACTTGGAACACGCCCGTGTACTTCCGAAGTCGCCGGTCAAGCCTTCCAGATGCCTGCCTGGATCCAGCTGTTCTGGCTATTCGCACCCCAAGCCGTGTCACGCCCTCAGACACGCCCGTGTCCGAGGGCGTGTAATCCAAAATTTTTTTCTATAAATAGCCAGTTTCAGCTGAGTCCAAGGGTTCAAAAATTTTAAGAGCTTATTCTTAAGGTTTTGATCCAACTAGTTTTTATGTTTTTGTAATTTTGTGCTCTTTTTCTCTCTTGTTTTTTGTAATCTTTTTATTATGGAAATGAAATAGTTGGCTTGTTTTATCACACTCTCTCTCTCTTTGTTTTGTTGGAAGTGTGTGTGTGTTTTCTTTTTCTTTTTCTTTTTATTTTTAGTTTTTTGTAATTTAGTAATTTAGTAATTTTAATTAGTTTTCATCTTTTTAATTTGTGTGTGTGAGTGTATGAGAGTAATTATCTTGTTTTTAGTTTTGTTATAATTTTTAGATGTTTTGTTATTAGTGTGTGTGAGTGTAGGTGGTTAATTAAATTGTTTTGTTTTGTTTTATTTTGTTGTTTTCACTTTCTTTGTCTCTTTTTGTAAGTGTGTGTGTGTGTATGAGAGTAATTTGTATTTATTTTAGTTTTCATTATTGTTAGTGTGGGTGAGTGTATGAGTATAGCTTTTCTTTTCTTTTAACTTAGTTTTCATTATTGTTGTGTGTGTGAGTGTATGAGATTAGTTTTGTTTTATTTTTAATTAGATTTCATTAAAGAAGAGTGTGTGTGTTTATGAGCATAGATTTTATTTTCTTTTAACTTAGATTTCAATTTCAAGTAGAGTGCGTGTGTGTAGGTGAATAAATTTTGCGCCTTTTTTGTAACCGAATAGTTTCCATTTCTGTCACGCATTTATTTCCCGCCTATCCGTTTGGATAGGACTTGCTCACGCATTTATTTCCCGCCTATCCGTTTGGATAGGACTTGCTCACGCATTTATTTCCCCTCTACCTATTTGGGTAGGGATCGCATTTCTTCAATTTCTGCAATTTACCGCTTTAATTTTAATTCCGTAGAGTGCGTGAGTTTTCAATTAGTGCGTCTTTTATCTTTTATATATTTGCTTTTTGCTTAATCACGCGCTCCGCTCAATCGCTAATTATCGCCGTAGTTATCATTATAGTTTCATAAAGCCCTAAAAATTTCTAAGCAAAACTACTTTTCAAATTAACGTTTTCGTTCTTTTTCTTTTCATCGCTTTTCTTGGTTTTTGCTAAACGCACACCAAGCCCGCGATAGTCATCGTTTTCGTCACTAACTTTTCTATAAAATCATAAAAATCTTCAAACTCTTCTCGATAAGATAATAGCGCGTTCCTAACAAGTAGAAATAATCGATACGACCTTGGAAAAATACGACCTTGATATTTCAAAAGAAATATCCTATACTACTATCGATAAGGTCCACTTGCCTTTATTGATTTTAGTCCGGATAATTACATAAACCCAAAAGCTTTCTCTCTAAAGCACTCTTTAAAACTCTTTTAAAAAACACTAAAAAATTGTTGCAACGCCTCTTTGGTTGTTGCAACTAGCTCAAGGTAAAAGAAGTTTTAAAACGCTCTTAAAGAATTGTTGCAACTACTTAAAAAATTGTTGCAACAATATTTTCAAAAAGCTTTCAATTTAAATTTTAAAAGTAAAGTAGCTTTATTTTTCTTTTCATTCTGCCTTCAAAGGACGCGGCCGAGGAGGAATCCTCGATATTTCGAAAGAGAAAGAGTCCGTTACTTCTATCCTTCGATAGGATAACGGATAATTCCTCGAAGTAGGATTACTCGCGGGGCTCTTCGAAAACGTCCGCCCAAGGTTGAATCGAAAAGGAAGAAAGAGCTTTTCCTTTTCTTTCTCTCTTTCTAACAAAGAAAAGAGAGAAACAAACCAATTAAAAAGCGTATCAAGTTTTTGGCGCCGTTGCCGGGGACTTGTGTCGTTATTTTGAAATAGGAAACGCTATTAATTTTATCTTATATTTCATTACCTTTTCTATCTAAAAAAAAAAAAAAAAAAAAAAACAAAAACAAAAATATATCTAAGTAAAGAAAAAAGAAAAAAATATATAAACACATATTTTTCAATTTTCTTGTTTTACATATATTTTGGAATATAACTACTTATATGTTCATATAAAAACCAAAAAACCAAAAAACAAAAAAAAAAAAACCAAAAACCAAAAACCAAACCAAAATCACAAAAACAAATAAAAACCTTATCTTTTTCTTTCTCTTTATTTTAAATTCCTCCTAAAAGTAAAAGCCCCACAAAAATCAAAAATATATATATATATATATATTTTACTTAAGTAAAGAAAAACCAAAAAAAATATATTACTTTCTTTAACTTATTTTTCTTTTTTTTCATCTTTGTAAAAATATCTCTAAAACAAAAAACCAAAAAAATCTATAAAAAGAAAAACTCTCTTTTTCAAAAAAATTTGCGAATAGTGTATGACCCGAGGCGATTCTTCGAATAATCCAATATTACCTTTTGATCCCGAAATCGAGCGCACGCTTCTCGAGCGCCGCCGATCTCGTAATCAAAATCTACAAATAGATCCCGAAGAATCCGTCGGCGATATACATATAGGAGTAATGGGCGATCCTAATCCACCTGCGGCTCCGCAGCGGACCATGGCCTACTATGCCAGGCCAAATTTGGAGGATACAGGATCGAGCATCACTCGCCCCGCGATAGCAAATAACAATTTCGAAATAAAACCCAGCACCATTCAAATGGTACAGCAGTCGGCTCAATTCGACGGCTTGCCAGATGAGGACCCAAACCTTCATCTATATAACTTTTTAGAAATTTGCGACACATTTAAAATTAATGGCGTCAGCGATGACGCCATTCGCTTGCGCTTATTTCCCTTTTCCCTGCGGGCAAAGGCGAAATCGTGGTTGACTTCTCTTCCGAGAGGGTCCATAACCACGTGGGCCGAATTGACGGAGAATTTTCTAACTAAATATTTTCCTCCGTCAAAAACCGCCAAATTGCGCACCGACATCGCATCATTTATACAATTCGATTCCGAGTCTCTCTACGAGACTTGGGAGAGATATAAAGAATGTCTGCGTAAGTGTCCTCATCACGCGCTACCACCTTGGCTACAGGTACAAACGTTCTATAACGGCTTAAATTTCTCGACTCGACAAATGATCGACGCGGCCGCCGGGGGAACGTTAAACAACAAAACCCCGGAGGCCGCTCAAACTCTGTTCGAGGAAATGGCCATGAACGCATACCAGTGGAATGTGCCAAGGGCGCGTCCTTCTAAAGCGGCTGAGATTTTTGAAGTGGATCCCACTACTCACTTAGCCTCGCAGGTAGAGCGGCTAAGTAAGCAAGTGGCGGAGATGACTGCTTCCTCCTCCACCCCCGCGTGGGCTAATAATAATAATAATAATTTTAATAATCTTAATAATATTAATAATAATAATAATTTATGCGAGGAATCGGTGGATTACGTGGGTAACCAAGTGCGGGCGCCCTTCAACCCTTATAGTAATAACTATAACCCGGGTTGGAGGAATCACCCGAACTTCTCCTGGAGTAACCCAAATAATGCGCAACGCCCTCCACCTGCGATCCCGCAAGGATTTCCGCATGGATTTCCCCAAGGATTTCAGCAAGGTTTTGCGCCTCCCCCTCCAAAACCTTCTCCGCTCGAGGAGCTTTTTGCAAAATACATGGCTTCCAACGACGCAAATATCCGGAATATAACCGGATCGCTAAAAAACTTAGAAATACAGGTAGGCCAGCTTGCAAAAATGGTCTCCGAGCGGCCACATGGAGCACTGCCGGGGAACTCGGAGCAGAACCCGCGTGAAAATGCCCACGCCATTACCCTTCGCAGCGGCAAGGAGGTCGACTCCCCATTGCGGGTTGAGCATCAGGTAACTGTTTCGCCTCCGACCCCTGCACCCTCGTCTTTTATTTTATTAGATACGGAAACAAAATTAGCGCCGGGCGTCTCGAGCCCGCAAATTCCGTACCCCGCAAAACTTAATAAAGAGAAGGAGGACGAACATTATAAAAAGTTTTTACAAATTTTTAAACAAATTCAAATTAACGTCCCCTTCTGCGAGGCACTCTCACAAATGCCGAAATACGCGAAATACCTTAAGGAGCTCCTTTCTAATAAAAAGAAGCTCGAGGGTATTTCGCGTGTTTCCTTAAATGCGGAATGCTCGGCGGTCCTACTTAATAAATTGCCGCCAAAACTAAACGACCCGGGAAGGTTTTCCATCCCGTGCCTTTTTGGCAATTTATTAATAAAGTACGCCCTAGCGGACCTGGGAGCGAGCATCAATTTGATGCCCTTCTCCCTCTTTAAAAAACTTGATTTGGGTGTTCCCACCCCAACGAAAATGAGCATCCAACTCGCGGATCGCTCGATAAAATATCCTATCGGGGTAGTGGAGGACGTTCTGGTCAAGGTTGACAAGTTTATCTTCCCGGTAGACTTCGTCATCCTCGACATCGAGGAGGACGCCGAGGTGCCAATTATCCTCGGTCGCCCTTTCCTCGCGACCTCCCGCGCTTTAATTGATGTGAGTAACGGTCGCCTCCTCCTTCGGGTAGGGGACGACGAAGTTACCCTTCTTATTAATCCCTCGATGCGAAATTCTTTATCGAACGACGATTCTTGCTTTCACTTAGAATCCGCGTTCGAGGATGAGTGTTCTTCGCTTTATGAATTACTCGCTTTAAATATAGACGAACCGGATTTGGCGGACCTCGCCCCTTTGGACGAGCTACCGCCAGATTCGCCTTTCGAATCTTTTAATTCTAAAAGTTTAAAAATAACAACCTCTTACGAAGAACCCCCGGTCTTGGAGCTTAAGCCACTCCCCGACCATTTAAAATACGCTTTTCTCACCGCGGACTTAAAACTCCCGGTTATTATTTCGTCTTCCTTATCTGATTCGGAAACTTCCGAATTAGTTAAAGTTTTGTCCACGCATCGCCATGCAATTGCATGGCAGATTTCCGATATTAGGGGGATAAATCCCTCTTTTTGCACGCACAAAATATTATTAGGAGATAATTCCCGCAAAACCATCCAGCCTCAGCGACGATTAAACCCAAATATGCGGGAAGTCGTTAAGGCTGAAGTAATAAAATTACTGGATGCGGGGATTATCTACCCTATTTCTGACAGCACGTGGGTTAGTCCCATTCATGTCGTGCCTAAAAAGGGCGGTATAACGGTCGTGGCAAACGAACATAACGAATTAATTCCAACTCGTACTGTTACGGGTTGGAGGGTGTGCATCGATTACCGAAAATTAAATGATGCCACCCGCAAAGACCACTTTCCGTTACCGTTTATCGATCAAATTTTGGAGCGGCTATCGGGCCATCCTTATTATTGTTTTCTCGATGGTCTATCGGGATTTTTACAAATTCCTATCTCCCCCGAAGACCAGGAGAAAACAACCTTTACGTGCCCCTTCGGTACCTTTGCGTATCGAAGGATGCCATTCGGCCTCTGCAACGCGCCAGCTACATTTCAACGATGTATGCTAGCGATATTTGGAGAGCTCGTAGAGGATATTATGGAAGTCTTTATGGATGACTTCTCGGTTTTTGAAAGCTCCTTCCAAAACTGCCTCCAAAATTTAGATCGAGTCCTCCAACGATGCGAAGACACGAACCTGGTTTTAAACTGGGAAAAGTGTAATTTTATGGTTCGAGAAGGCTTAGTTCTCGGCCACAAAATTTCTGAAAGAGGGATGGAGGTCGACAAGGCCAAGGTCGAAATAATTGAAAAACTCCCCGCGCCCTCAAATATTAAATCAATCCGTAGTTTTCTTGGCCACGCGGGTTTTTATAGGCGGTTCATCCAAAACTTTTCTAAAATAACAAAACCGCTAACCCACCTCCTGGAGAAGGAATCTCCATTTATTTTTGATAACGCGTGCGTAGAGGCATTCAATGCCATAAAAAATAAACTTATCCATTCTCCCATTCTGGTGGCGCCCGATTGGACCCTTCCGTTTGAGATTATGTGCGACGCGAGCGATATAGCGGTAGGGGCCGTATTAGGCCAACGCGTAAATAAATATTTTCATCCTATCTACTACGCGTCCCGCACGCTCACGGCCGCACAGGCTAATTACACGACAACGGAAAAGGAACTCCTTGCCGTCGTCTTCGCCATAGATAAGTTTAGGCCCTACGTCACGCTTTCAAAAATTATTATATTTACCGACCACTCCGCCCTAAAATATTTATTAGAAAAAATGGACGCTAAGCCCCGCCTTCTTCGATGGATCCTCCTATTACAAGAATTTGATTTAGAGATCCGCGATAAGAAGGGGGCCGAAAATTTAGCGGCCGACCACCTTTCTCGTTTAGAGCACCCAACCGCGGAAGCGCTCTTCGAACCGGAAATCGATGATCGATTTCCCGAGGAGCGTCTTTTAGCTTTAAATAATTTACAAACTTCTCCCTCGCCTTGGTTCGCAGACTACGCCAACTATTTAGTTGCGCGGGTGCTCCCGAAAGACTTTTCAAAACAGCAAAAGAAGAAATTCTTTTCTGATTTGAAAAATTACTTTTGGGAGGACCCTTTCTTATTTCGCGTCTGCGCGGACCAGGTCGTGCGGAGATGCGTTTCGAGCGAGGAGGGTGCGCAAATTTTGCGGCACTGCCACGAAGGGCCGGCCGGGGGGCATTATCAAGCCAACCGGACCGCGCAGAAAGCGCTAGAGGCGGGCTTTTATTGGCCCGCTCTCTTCAAAGACGCTCACACTTTTGTGAGCACATGCGATAGCTGTCAACGGTCGGGTAACATCTCTCGTCGCGACGAGATGCCCCAAAATTTTTATTTAGAATGCGAGATTTTCGATTTATGGGGCATAGATTTCATAGGCCCCCTACCTCCTTCATATACAAATCGCTACATTTTAGTGGCGGTCGACTACGTATCTAGGTGGGCGGAAGCGCAAGCTCTCCCCACCAACGATGCGAGAGTCGTCGTCAAATTTCTTAAAAAATTATTTTCTCGCTTCGGTACGCCCCGTGCGATAGTTAGTGATAGGGGTACGCACTTTTGCAATGCCCAGTTTGCAAAAATATTAACCAAATATGGCGTCACGCATAAGCTCGCCACCGCCTATCACCCCCAAACGAGCGGCCAAGTGGAGGTAGTAAATCGGGAAATCAAACGCATATTAGAAAAAACCGTTTCAACTAATAGGAAGGATTGGGCACTTAAATTAGACGACACGCTGTGGGCTTATCGTACGGCGTACAAGACCGCAATCGGTTGTACGCCTTATCGATTAGTCTACGGCAAGGCATGCCATTTGCCCGTAGAATTAGAGCACCGCGCTTTTTGGGCGTTAAAACTCTTAAATCTCGATCATAATTTAACCGCCGAAAATCGGAAATTCCAATTAAATGAACTCGATGAATGGCGTGCGAACGCTTACGAGAGTAATAAATTTTATAAGGAACGCTCGAAATTTTACCACGACCGGAAAATAAAATTTCCAAAATCATTTGCGCCGGGCGATCTCGTCCTCCTATATAACTCACGTCTTCGTCTTTTTCCGGGGAAACTAAAATCCCGTTGGTCCGGCCCCTTTCAAGTGAAAGAGGTTTGGCCATACGGGACCGTCCTTATCACCCACCCGGAAAAAGGCGACTTAAAATTTAACGGTCACCGACTAAAACTCTACCACGCGGGGGATCATCTGGGAGGGAAGTTAAATTCCATACCCCTCCCCCACCTCTAAAAAGATCGTACCCCGCCAACGCGTCGAGCTACGAGACGGTAAACAAAGCGCTCGTGGGAGGCACCCCCATATTTATCCAATTACGCTCTTTTTTTATAAAACCAAAAAAAAAATGATGAAATAAATTTTCATTTCAAAAAAAAATAAAAACTTAAACAAAAATAATAATAATAAATAATAATAATAATAAATAATAATAATAATAAATAACAATAATAATAAATAATAATAATAAATAAATAAATAATAATAATAAAATGAAAAAAAATAATAAATATTAATAATTATGCATATTTTAAATTATCATTCTTTTTTTTTTTCAAAGAAAAACATAAAACAAAATAAAATAATGCAAAAACTTTAAAACGAAAATCAAAAAGAATTTTGGGAAATTTTCAGATAAGACAATAGGAAGTTTCTCAAAGTAGGATTACTCGACAGACCCGAGAGGGGATTTTTGTCGATATTTCGAAACAAGAAAACCCCGTTGCTTTTACCTTTCTATTTCTCTTATTTCTTCCTTGGTTTTTATCTTAAAGTTTTCTCTTTATTTTCTTTATTTTATCCTTCTTAAAATTTAGATATATTTTAAAACATGCATTTTCAAATTAAAACCAAAACAACAAAAAAAAAATGTTTACAATATAAATCATAACATAAAAAGATGATAAAAATTTATTTTTATCATACCCAAAAAATATATGATCACATATATACTTTTAACTTCTTCTATACGTATTTTATTCGTGTTTTGTACATTTCGGAAAACTAAAACAAACCAAAAAAAACAATTTTGTATATATTCGTGGAGTCCCTTTTTTTTTTATTTTGTAACTATTCTTGTAAATTTAATTTTTTTTTCTTCTCTTTCTTGTAATTAAAATCTTCGTCTTTTTTGTAAATATTTTCGTTCCTCACACTTACCTTCAACATTGAGGACAATGTTGGTTTTAAGTATGGGGGCGTGTTTTCCCTCTTTTTTGTAATTATTTTTGCCCCTCCCTTATCAAATGAAAAATCCAAAAAAATTTACATGTTTTATATTTATGTCTTTATTTGTATATAAATAAACCTTATTTATAAAATCAAAATCCAAAAAAAAAAAAAAAAAAGATGAAAAGTTTTACAAAAAATTTGTTACAACAAAATTCACAAAAATTTTGTCATAACATTCAAAAAAAAATGTCTTTCTTTTTCCTTTTTTAGTATTAATGTAAATATATATGTATTTACATATGTTTTTTGTTATAAATCAAATTAAAAAAATGATGAAAAAAGTACTTAAAAATTTGTTATAACAAAATTAATTTTGTCATAACACCAAAAATATTTATGTTCTTTTATTTTCTTTTCTTTCTTTCTTTTTTTTCCTTTTTTTTTATATATGTACATATTTTTAACAAAATTAAAACAATAAAAAAAATATGATGAAAAAAAAATATCTTAGAAAAATCAAAAATCTTGTATTTATTTATGCATTTTGTTATAAAGAAAATCAAAAATCAAAAAAAAAAATCATATCTTAAAAACAAAAAAAAAAATATATGAAAAACTTATCAAAAAAAAAAAAAAAACCCAAAAATAAAATAAAACCCCTACTTAGCTTTTTGTTATTCCCAAGGCGAGGTTAGTTTTATCTCTAAGCGCTTTTCATTATTTATGATTTGCTAAATCAATTTTATTTATTTCATAGTTTGAAAAATTTAAATTGAGGAATTTTCAGTAGTAAAGAAAATCTTGCGATCTTAATTTAATTTGAGAACAGAACTTTTAGCACTACCTCGAGTTTACCCTAAATAGATTCATTTTTGTATTATATTGGCAAACCATCTTTAGATTCAATTATTCTAACTCTAAACTTGTGAAACTTTAGGAATGTTTTTAATCTACTAAACTTGCTCTCAAAATCTTTCTTTATTAATCTAGAATTTCTCTTGAAACCAAAGTATAAACACCCCTTTAGCTTGGCATAAAAAAAGTAAAAGAAGAAGTTTTTAAAAGAAATCCTGTGTCAATGGGAATAAATAATTCCGTAAACACAGGCACCCAATATTGTTAAAAGAAATCCCGTGTCAATGGGAATTTAATTCCGTAAACACGGGCATTGGGTTAAGTTTAGAAAAGATTTCAATTATCCCGCGTAAACCAACGCTGGGAACCAAAGCAAAACCACCAAAAAGGTGGGGTGAGAGGATAAAATCCGTCACCCCTATATCCAAGCACTCTTCTTTTTGCCAAGGCTACCTCTTTTCCCCTACCCCTTAGCCAATAAAATTGTTCCTAGATTTTAATTTAAAAAAGTTTGAGAGAGCATAATTAGTAGGCTTTATTTATTCTTAAAAGCTTTCTTAAAAAAGGTTAAAGTTTTATATAATTCTATTCTAATTAAAAGGTACCAAAGACTGCAATAATCGACGCTATTTAGCTAACTTTAGAAGTCTCGCTAAAATTTTTTCGCTCTTTTTAAATTACTTTCATAGTTTTGGACTTACCTCTTTAAATACCCTAAATTTATTTCGATCTTACTTTTGATTTAATAAAAACTTTAGTAAATTAGAAATTTTATTAAACGTCTTATAGGTATCCCTTACTTTTGCTCTGGAATAGCAAAAGCTTAAGTATGGGGGTGTTTGATGAATAGTAAATATACGCATTTTTCTTTATAATTTTTAGTATAATTTTAATTACATTTCTAAATAATATATGTAAATTAATGAATAAAATGTTTGTTTTTGTTATTTTTGTTTTTAACTTAGTTTTATTTTAATTTTTGTAAAGTTTTTGTAATTTTGTTAAGTCACGCCCTTGGTCACGCCCGTGTCCAAGGGCGTGTTCACTAATCCCTAACATTTTCTTTTCCCTGCTCTTTTTCCAACTCAAACATCAAGTCACGCCCTCGGTCACGCCCGTGACCGAGGCCGTGTACATCAGTCACGCCCGTGTTGAATGACCAAGCCCAGATTCGAGCCAAGATGTCAATGTCACGCCCACTGTCACGGCCGTGATCAGGTCACGCCCGTGACCGAGGCCGTGACCCCTCAATTTCTTTCGGAAGAACAAAGGACACGCCGCCCGTCACGCCCAGCAGCCGACAACACAATGCCGACATCGAACACGCCCGTGTTACTTGGAACACGCCCGTGTACTTCCGAAGTCGCCGGTCAAGCCTTCCAGATGCCTGCCTGGATCCAGCTGTTCTGGCTATTCGCACCCCAAGCCGTGTCACGCCCTCAGACACGCCCGTGTCCGAGGGCGTGTAATCCAAAAATTTTTTCTATAAATAGCCAGTTTCAGCTGAGTCCAAGGGTTCAAAAATTTTAAGAGCTTATTCTTAAGGTTTTGATCCAACTAGTTTTTATGTTTTTGTAATTTTGTGCTCTTTTTCTCTCTTGTTTTTTGTAATCTTTTTATTATGGAAATGAAATAGTTGGCTTGTTTTATCACACTCTCTCTCTCTTTGTTTTGTTGGAAGTGTGTGTGTGTTTTCTTTTTCTTTTTCTTTTTATTTTTAGTTTTTTGTAATTTAGTAATTTAGTAATTTTAATTAGTTTTCATCTTTTTAATTTGTGTGTGTGAGTGTATGAGAGTAATTATCTTGTTTTTAGTTTTGTTATAATTTTTAGATGTTTTGTTATTAGTGTGTGTGAGTGTAGGTGGTTAATTAAATTGTTTTGTTTTGTTTTATTTTGTTGTTTTCACTTTCTTTGTCTCTTTTTGTAAGTGTGTGTGTGTATGAGAGTAATTTGTATTTATTTTAGTTTTCATTATTGTTAGTGTGGGTGAGTGTATGAGTATAGCTTTTCTTTTCTTTTAACTTAGTTTTCATTATTGTTGTGTGTGTGAGTGTATGAGATTAGTTTTGTTTTATTTTTAATTAGATTTCATTAAAGAAGAGTGTGTGTGTTTATGAGCATAGATTTTATTTTCTTTTAACTTAGATTTCAATTTCAAGTAGAGTGCGTGTGTGTAGGTGAATAAATTTTGCGCCTTTTTTGTAACCGAATAGTTTCCATTTCTGTCACGCATTTATTTCCCGCCTATCCGTTTGGATAGGACTTGCTCACGCATTTATTTCCCGCCTATCCGTTTGGATAGGACTTGCTCACGCATTTATTTCCCCTCTACCTATTTGGGTAGGGATCGCATTTCTTCAATTTCTGCAATTTACCGCTTTAATTTTAATTCCGTAGAGTGCGTGAGTTTTCAATTAGTGCGTCTTTTATCTTTTATATATTTGCTTTTTGCTTAATCACGCGCTCCGCTCAATCGCTAATTATCGCCGTAGTTATCATTATAGTTTCATAAAACCCTAAAAATTTCTAAGCAAAACTACTTTTCAAATTAACGTTTTCGTTCTTTTTCTTTTCATCGCTTTTCTTGGTTTTTGCTAAACGCACACCAAGCCCGCGATAGTCATCGTTTTCGTCACTAACTTTTCTATAAAATCATAAAAATCTTCAAACTCTTCTCGATAAGATAATAGCGCGTTCCTAACAAGTAGAAATAATCGATACGACCTTGGAAAAATACGACCTTGATATTTCAAAAGAAATATCCTATACTACTATCGATAAGGTCCACTTGCCTTTATTGATTTTAGTCCGGATAATTACATAAACCCAAAAGCTTTCTCTCTAAAGCACTCTTTAAAACTCTTTTAAAAAACACTAAAAAATTGTTGCAACGCCTCTTTGGTTGTTGCAACTAGCTCAAGGTAAAAGAAGTTTTAAAACGCTCTTAAAGAATTGTTGCAACTACTTAAAAAATTGTTGCAACAATATTTTCAAAAAGCTTTCAATTTAAATTTTAAAAGTAAAGTAGCTTTATTTTTCTTTTCATTCTGCCTTCAAAGGACGCGGCCGAGGAGGAATCCTCGATATTTCGAAAGAGAAAGAGTCCGTTACTTCTATCCTTCGATAGGATAACGGATAATTCCTCGAAGTAGGATTACTCGCGGGGCTCTTCGAAAACGTCCGCCCAAGGTTGAATCGAAAAGGAAGAAAGAGCTTTTCCTTTTCTTTCTCTCTTTCTAACAAAGAAAAGAGAGAAACAAACCAATTAAAAAGCGTATCAGTTTGCTGTGCTTATAGGTGTTTGGATCATCTCCTTTTTCCCAATATTCATGAGTGTGCATATCGCACAGTCGTGCGTTTTCTTGACGGACGGACGGCTGTGGTCGTGCACTTTCATCTAGGGAGAAAACCTGCAATCTGAATTTGATCGTGTGTTTTACGCACGGGCAGATTCGCCCGTGCGCGAAGGAATCGCACGATCACCCTGTTTAGCCTTGTTTTTAGCCAATCAGAATTTGTCCGTGCGTCTCTATGCACGGGCGGGTTTGCCCGTGCGTGAGTAAAATGCACGGGTGCTGCTTCTTCTTCCTCAAGCCATTTTAATCGTTAAATAACGCCCGGGCAGCGCATGGTCGTGCGTTCGCCCGTGCGTTACTAAAATTCTGCCTGTTTAGTATTTAAAGCAGGAAATCTGTTTCTTGGATGAGACGACCGGGGAGTACGATTCCCCTCAGGGGAAAAGCCAGAGAAGCCCACCATTTTCACTCCTTCCACCCTAGGAGACCGCATCCAGTGATCTCCTCCACCATACTTCCATCCCGGATCGTTTGCAAGCTTTCTCCACCACGAGTTCAAGCATTCTTCATCTTGGAGACCATAGAAGTGATGTAGATCGCTAGAGAAGTGGCAGCCTCCTTCGAGTCCGCACACCATCTGAGGGCCGAGCCCAGAGAGAGCTAAACAACCTCTCATTCCGGCCGAGAACCCAGGATACAGTGGCATCTTCTGTTGGGTCCTTTCTAAACCTTGAGCTTGTGCTTCCCTTAGTGTTGTTGTAATGAACTCTTGTTAGATTTATGTTACAGATCCTTGTTTGATGTTCATGTGCAATGATGCTATGATTATGAGAATCGCTTTGCTTTTCGTTGTGATATTCTGAGTTGTTTGCATGTGAAGCCATCTAGCAATTGCTAGTGGTGATGTTGGCGAAGAGGTGAATACGACCCTCACAAAACCCAGCTCTGTGGCCATTTCTCCCGCTTACCGAAGCGCAGCATCGCGGCCGCTGCACTCACCCCCACTTTGCGAAGCGGTACTTTCGACCCGCATCTCTCTTATTCCTGCAATAGCTTAGGACACCAATCACAATGCCCTTTGATCTTACTTTCTTCGCTCGCGTAACAATTGACTCACAACGCAATTCATTCACCATATCCTGCATTCCTCAAGAGATCGACATTCGGGGAAACAATTCCCATAATTATTACTTGACAGCGACCGGTGCACTTACCGAACACGCATCAAGTTTTTGGCGCCGTTGCCGGGGAATGCAGGCATGTAATGTTTTGTGTTGTGAACCATTGTTATAGGAGCAGTTGTTTTTTATTTTATTTTTTTTCTTTTTGTCTTCTTTTTGTGCATGCAGAGACAAGCCGGAAGGGAAGTAGTACCCTTCGATCCTGAAATTGAACGGGCTGCTCGCGCACTAAGGCGTGCTGCAGCTGTGCAAGCGGCAATGGGAGATAACCTTAACCCCGGAGATGAACCGAGAGCAACCAACGATAGAGAGGATGTGAATCCTAGAATGCCCCATGTGGGGCAGAATCATCTGGAGGATGAGCAGGAGGCGGTTAGACCGAGACCCCGAACAATGAGAGATTATACCACTCCAACAGCTGGGAGTGTGTATCCAGGGTTCGGGCCTAACATCATGTACAACCAGTTTGAGATCAAACCGGCCATCCTGAACATCATCCGCAACAACACTCAGTTCTCTGGGATGCCTAGTGAAGACCCGCATCTTCACTTGGCGGAGTTCTCCAATATTTGCTGGACCTTCCGTTACGCAGGAATTCCTGATGAAACAGTCAAGCTGAGACTGTTCACATTCTCGTTGCGTGACAAAGCAAAGGTCTGGCTCCACACTATTCCTCCAGGAACTGCTGCAACATGGGATGCTCTCGCATCCAAATTTCTCGCTAAATTCCACCCGGTAGACAAAATTGTGAGCCTTCGGCGGGAGATCGCCACTTTCCGTCAAGCAGATCAAGAAACTCTCGCAGTGGCTTGGGAGCGTCTTAGTGACCTTCTTCGCAGATGCCCGAACCATGAGCTCCAGCCATGGAACATTGTGGAAACCTTCTACTTCTCCATTGAGCCCAACCACCGGGCAATGATTGACGCTACTGCTGGAGGGACCTTGATGAACCATACACCGGAGGAAGCTCTTAGGATTCTGCAAGACACCGCCTCTCACAGCACCTTCTGGACTGCGGGGAGAAATGCACCGAGAAGCGCTTGGGGACTTTTTTTCGTGGATTCATTACCTCCTGCAGCTGCTCCCGCTTCTAGCATTACTTGTGAAGGATGTGGAGGTGGTAGTCACCACACATTCGAATGCCCAGGTAGCGAGCTGTCAGGTGAATTTTCACATTTTAATTTAAATGAATCTGTTAATTATGTTGGAAATCAAGCTAGGGCGCACCCTACGGCAATGTTTATAATTCGGGTGTGAGGAATCACCCGAATTTCTCATGGAACCCAAATGCGGCGGGGCAACGATGGCAACCGGGGCTGCACCATAATGCTTGTGCCTCCAGAAGTCAACCGAGGCCGCCTCATCCGGGTTATACTCAAGGTGCCCCAGCCCCTAAGTAAAGTAATCTAGAGGAAACGATGGAGAGATTTATGGAAGTTGCCAACTCTAATATGGCTAACCAAACCGCGTCCATGTGAAACTTGGAGACGCAATTGGGCCAATTGGCTCAAGTGTTGACCGAGCGTTCACAAGGGACCCTTCCCAGCAACACTGAAAAGAATCCAATCAATCAAGGGAAGAGTCTTGTCGATGCGGAAGTAAGTGACCCAAGTGAGTTTGTTATCACATGCTCCATCAATAATGTTGAAACTACTGTCTTGTGTGATTCTGGTTCATCCCGCAATATCCTTGCATTACAGGATGTTGCTAAGTTGCAACTTGAAATAAATTCAGATGACCGGATGTCCTTAGTGCTTGCTAACGGGACTATCATTCAGGCGGAGGGAGAAGTGAAAAATGTTGAAGTTATAGTCGAGGGGACGGTGGTGGTCGCCGATTTCCAAGTATTGGGACCCCATGAGAATCAATCTATTCCCATTTTGGGAGTGTCGTTCTTGAAAGAGAGCGGTGCTACTTTGGATTTCTCTGCGGGGTATGTTATCTTACCTAGTAAGGTAACACCCCCTACTTGCCCCAAGATTGCAGCTAAAACATTGTCTCGCTTCCCCCCAATTTATTACTGATGACTCTCTGAGTAATGCAAAAGACAGAAAAGAAAAAGTATCGTTGGAGGGAGAAAAGGAAGAGGAGCAGTCGAGCGGAAAAGAAGAAGAAGCTATCTTTCGAAAGGAATGTGCCCCGGAAAGGAAGGAGAGCCTCGTTTCTGAACCCGCCAAGTAGAACTTAACTCGGGACAACGTCCCATTTTTATCTAGCAAGAAATCTTGTAATAAACTTCTTAAACAGTTTGTCTCTTGGGCTAATCTAGTTGCCATAGCGGCAACGGAAGTGAAGCCACCCACCACCAAGGTGGGAAATTTTGAAGTTTATCAACGTTGGCGCTCTCCAACAGTGGAGAAGCTTAAACAAGAAAGACTATTGAGTGGCGCACGCTCCGCTGCCCTCCGGCGCGAGAAGGAGGAGGTTAGGGGCAAGGGGGAGACATCCTCCTTGGGCCCTAAAGCCTTCACCTCCCTTCCATCTCGCGTGGCTGGGGAGAACCACCATAAATCATCATATAGTTGATACGTGATAGGGTCTCCAATTTTTGGTCGTGCTGTGTTAATCTGTTATGCTGTGTTGTGTTTTTATTTAGTTTGGAACATTTTTCATAACTGCTGCTATCAAACATTAATACAGGTATTCGGTCCACCTTTAAGGACGTTAAACAAAAGGGCTTCTTGGGAGACAACCCATGGGAACCCCCCGGTTCCATGTGCTTATTTAATCCTTATTATGTTTTGTTCGTTTATTTTTTTGCTAACAATGCAGGTGTGAACTCGCTTGGAGGAAGAGGAAGGAGAACCCTAAAGATGGACTTGACCGCACTTCTGGCATGCTCATTCATGAGCATAGATCCACTCTACCCTTACTTTCCTTATTCTTGAATTCTGTATTTTATTTGGGTTTTGTCAAGTCTGGGGGAGAGTTCGAGTTATGCACGTGCACGCACTTTGCATAGCATGTTAGACTGTGCTGAGTTAGGATTTTTAATTTTGTTGCACACATTGCATACACTTGCACCTAGTTCACGCGTACTTGATCCCGCGCGCTTATTGGGTATTGCTGCGAGGTTCCCCGCTCGTAAGAATTGGATTGTTAGTGTAGGAGTGAAGGGTGGAGAAAAATGTCGACTTGAGTAGTGCTCTAGTTGAGTGCTCCCATCACGCCTAGAAATTCAATTAGAGTAGAATAAAATTCAATGTAATAATTTAATTATTTCTATTATAGTAGCTGCAATTTATTTTACTCTAGCGGTGAATCCAGTGAATCCAATTGTAGCATAAGGTCGAGTGTAGCTAGATTAGTAGTAGCTTATTACTAGGGTCAGAAGGAAGGATAACCTTTCTCGGTGGCTAGAACTTGCACTAGGCGACTCTTGAACCGATTGCGTTGAATAGCTCGTTATAAAGCGTGATATAGGTCGTCTCTTGATCTGTTTGTGCTTTTGAAATCCTAACCATCTTAATCACCTTTGCAAGCCAACTTGAGCCTACCTATCCTTCTTGCTTAGCTCCACTTAAATTTCACCAAAGCCATACAGCCAAACCTATATTCGCACCAACATATGTGTTTGAATGAAATTTATATTTCTATCACATCTGGTGTTATCTTTGATGTGTATGGTAGCTTTGAGAATGCTAAAAGAGAAGTTGTAAAGTGCTTATAAAAGATTTATTTGTCGAGAAGTGAAAAAGAAAAAAAATGGTTACAAAAAGAACTTTCAAATGCAATCTCTCGACAAAACAATGTTTGATCGACTTAGCACACACCTAGTGTCCAGTTGAAGTCTGGGGGTGTTGTGTAGATCTTTAATTTGTTGTTTTGGTGATTTTACACTCGTGAGTGTTCAGGCTATGTTGCGTGTGATGCCCATCGTTCTTCTACTTATCTAACCTGAACTCAACCTAAGCCAAATCCTAACCTATGAGTCCTATTGATTTTAGATATAAGTTATCTCATGCAGTAAAGAGAGTGCGAACGTGCAAGCCTAAGGACACCGACTTTGATGGATTTCTTAGGAGATTTTCCCGAGCTTTGATTCGAGTAATACTCTACTCATTAGTCACGCTATTTTCCCTTGTGCGCGACCGAAAGATTCACCGTGATTCACCATCCTAGTAAACTAGATTTCGAATTACTATTCTAGAAATAGTTAAATAAAATCTTGAGTTAAATTATATTCTAACGTATTTCTACGCACGTGAGCATGCGACTTCGCATGGGTCTCTACCGCTCAAACTAACTCTAACACCCAATTGTTCCGACGGAGAGCTGAGTAGTTTGCCCGATACGTGCAATTGGTTAAGTCTGGGGGTGTGATGAGTACCATTTATATAAACATTTATGGGCTCATCTGGGCCAATTATCTAGTCTGCGCACTACACTTTAGGCATGTTTTCATACATATTCATCATTCCATGCTAAGTGCACTCTTAGGCCCATTTTGGTGTGCATTTGCGCTCCTTGTCATTGGGGGTAAGCACATGGTGCTCCCCAATCCTTTTTCTGTGTTTGATTGGTGATGGAGGTATAATCCCAGCTGGTTTGCTGTGCTTACAGGTGTTTGGATCATCTCCTTTTGCCCAGAATTCATGAGTGTGCATATCGCATGGTCGTGCGTTCGCCCGTGCGTGACTAAAATTCTGCCTGTTTAGTATTTAAAGCAGGAAATCTGTTTCTTGGAGGAGACGACCGGGGAGGACGATTCCCCTCGGGGGAAAAGCCAGAGAAGCCCGCCATTTTCACTCCTTCCAGCCTAGGAGACCACATCCAGTGATCTCCTCCACCATACTTCCATCCCAGATTGTTTGCAAGCTTTCTCCACCACGAGTTCAAGCATTCTTCATCTTGGAGACCATAGAAGTGATGTAGATCGCTGGAGAAGTGACAGCCTCCTATGAGTCCGCACACCATCTGAGGGCCGATCCCGGAGAAAGCCCGACAACCTCTCATTCCGGACAAGAACCCAAGATACAGTGGCATCTTCTGTTGGGTCCTTTCTAAACCTTGAGCTTGTGCTTGTCTTAGTGTTGGTGTAATGAACTCTTGTTAGATTTATGTTATAGATCCTTGTTTGATGTTCATGCGCAATGATGCTATGATTGTGAGAATCGCTTTGCTATTCGTTGTGATATTCTGAGTTGTTTGCGTATGAAGCCATCTAGCAATTGCTAGTGGTGATGTTGGCGAAGAGGTGAATACGACCCTCACAAAACCCCGCTCTGTGGCCATTTCTCCCTCTTACCGAAGCGCGGCATCGCGGCCGCTGCACTAACCCCCACTTTGCGAAGCGGTGCTTTCGACCCGCATCTCTCTTATTTCTGCAATAGCTTAGGACACCAATCACAACACCCTTTGCTCTTACTTTCTTCACTCGCGTAACAATTGACTCACAACGCAATTCATTCAACATATCCTGCATTCCTCAAGAGATCGACATTCGGGGAAACTATTCCCATAATTATTACTTGACAGTGACCGGTGCACTTGCCAAACACGCATCAAGTTTTTAAGCACGAAGGTGATACGGGCACATAACTAGATGTTGAAGGTGTTCTGCCAGAAGTAGGAGTCGGGATGATTCGGCTATCCGGTTCATCATCCTCGTCCAATTGGCAAAGATAGACAGCACAATCTTTCAAGACATGATCCGTGCTTTGACAAAACAAGCACTGCCTAGCGGGCTTCTTTGGCACAGCAGGAGCTGAAGCTGAAAACAAGTATGACGGTAAAGTCGCAGCAGAATATCCATAGGACTTCCGCGCAACATATGGAGTACCAGACGAAGTCAGTGCTCCATATACTGGGCCTTGAGTCTTAGGGCTACTATCTCCCTTTGGACATCTATCACTTGCATGAGAGATATCTCCACACAAACGGCAACGAATAATAAAAGAGTCTCACATTGTGTGAAGATAACAAGATTCAAACGGAAAACAATATTGTGCAAAATATTACACCTAACAAAAATTTACTAGAGCAACCTAATATGAACAGTAAAATAGAATAAGAAGGAATAAAACAAAATTGATGCAATACACAAATGGAAGGGTTTCTCTCTCAGATTCTCCCTCTCTAGAAAACTCACACGACTGTGTTCCCCGGCAACGGCGCCAAAAACTTGATGCGCAAATCTTAGCACACCGTTATAGGCGATAGCAAGACTGCGGCTCGAAACGGCAGTATACTGATCGTTCAAGTAATATAAAATGTGGGAGTGAATCCCCAAGTATCGAATCTCTAAGGAACACAGTAAGGTGGAGTTATCGATTGAGTAAGGACTTGAGATCGAAGTCCTTTAGGTCGCATGGATGTGAAGGGGTTTATTTGGTTTGTGGAAATAAAAGAAAATAACTAAACTACTCCTATGCAATGCCGTTATGCAATGCTTCGCCATGCGGGATGGAAAACAATGTAGGCCTTGAACGCACTACTTCGCAAGGGCAGATGGACGAGTAGGCAAGCAGAGTGAGTGTCGCAAGCACCTCATCGACAAGAACGCCATGAGCAATTGCTAGTGCGGCGAACGAACATGATGGCGGAATGGAAAATGGATGGGGGCACACCTCATACACACATATGAACAAGATAGTTTCAACAAAATGAAATAAGCATTACATAACATGGTTCATAGTGTACATCATCAAAAGATAGAGGAATATAGCTTACACAACCATCAACATAAAGAAGGAGAAAGTAAGGAATCGACCCAATCCAAAGCCTTGTCGAAGATTCACGGTTGGAATCGCTGGGTTGTCAATCCGCGTCCAAGCTCGGTACTCAACTGCGTCCGGGGTAGAGAAGGCTGTCACTACCTTCCAATGTCCCGTCTTCTTCGTGTCACGATCCGGCCGCACGACCTAGCTTCCTTCCCCTTGGATATTGGTGGATGTAGGGCTAAATCCCTCTCCTTGGAGCTTGAGGATGATGGAGGAGGCCAAAAAGGGGTGGAATCCCTGTGGAAAGGGCGAAAACGACGGAGCTGTACGGTTTGTTCGCTCTCCCTGATTAGGTTGAAAACTGCAGCTTTTATAGAAAACAGTCAGAAGTTTGGTCACGCACGGGCGAACGCACGACCGTGCATTGCCCGTGCGTTATTTAATGAATAAACTGATGTGAGGAAGAAGCAGCAGCGCCCGTGCATTTCCTTCGCGCACGGGCAAATCCGCCCGTGCGTAAGAACGCACAGACAAATTCAGATTGGCGATAAAGAAGGCAAAACAGGTTGATCATGTGATTCCTTCGCGCACGGGCAACTGCCCGTGCGTAAAGACGCACGATCAATGGCAGAACATCGTTTTCTACCCAGATGAAGACGCACGACCGCAACCGTTCGTGCGTCAATAAAATGCACCACCGTGCGTTATGCACAATCATGATTTCTGGGCAAAAAGGGGATGCTTCATCCACCTGTGAGCACATCAACCCAGATGGGAATACACTTCCAGCACCAGCATAAAAATAGAAATAAAACGATGGGGAGCACAGTGTGCTTACCCCCAGCAATGTAGTGTGCAATTGCACACTACAACGGGCCTAAACAAGCACTTCAAGCACAAGCATGAACAAGGTGAAAATAAACAAATACAAGCAAAAACTGAAGTACAAATGCAGGAAAAATAGCCCGGATGAGTCCGAAAATCAGTATATAAATTGGACTCATCACACGTCATGTAGAGGACAACTACAGACGCTCAGGAAAATAGTCCGTATGAATATTTTATAAAGACATAAATATGATTGAGTTTAAAGGAGAAATTACATTTTAAGCTTAGGACTGTGTCCCTCGGCCCGGTGGATCAACTAGTCCACCAGTAGAAAACTATACATACGCAGTGGAAAAATATGTTCATTTTATCCTGCATGAGCATGAAGATCAAACATCTCAGCAATGATATGCACATCTCTAAATTTAGTATAGGTAAGGAAAGGGTTTTCTACGATTTTCAAAGTAGGTGATATTTACTTAAAATAATGTTATGCAAGAATGACATTTTATATAAATAAAGTAACTCATGCATGCTAACATAAACCTTCCAAGAGAGCAATACTTCATCCACAGTAAGAAGTAATAGCGTAATAACAAAAAGCAGAATACAACAAGAGACCACTATGGGTGCCAACAAACCCATAGGCAAACAAACCACTACAATCGCCAGAAGCCAACCACTCACTAAGGAGGGAAGGAAGAAAGCTACCACCAGGGACTGAAAGACTCCGCTCTACCACCTGCGACAGCTACAGACCTGAACCTAAGGCATTCAAAGAAAAAGAATGCCTCAGCCCAAAGGGGCATGAAAGCAGCACAATACTAAAGAAAGAGTTAAGGTTAGCATGAAAATATGAGGGTATGAGCAACTAGACTACAAAGGTAAGGGCAAACAAATAACATCGATTAAGAAGAAATAGCTCAAAAGTGAGAGAAAAAGGAATCTAGCACCAAGAATAATGGCACCCTAAAATATAATGATATATGTGTATATATATATATGAAATTATACAAGGACCTGAGACTGCTTAGCTCAGAAGAAAGGGGCATCATTTAACTCTGGGCAAACCAAGGCACTGAGGCAGAGGCACGCAGTCCAACAAGAACCATCAGTACACAGCTCTGGGGTGTCTGATCTACAAACGGGCACTGAGGTGGTGGTCCTATATCCACTGCCAACCTTAGCCCCAAAATAACCCAAACCAGGGCTGTATAATCCACAAATGGGCACTGAGGTGGTGGTCCTTTATCCACTTCCAACCTTAGCCCCAAAAAAACCCAAACCAGGGGTGTATAATCCACAGACAGGCACTGAGGTGGTGGTCCTTTATCCACTACCAACCTGTAACATCCCGATTCGAGCTAGACCCCTTGTGCGCATTTTTGAGTCACGCGAGTTGACTCGGGCTTGGGGTGTACTGAGGGCCAGGCTTGCACCTGAGCCGAGGAAGTGCACTCGATGAATGCGACGAGTGCAATTTCTATTCTTTATCCCGATGTTTGGTGTATCAGGATCCGAGCCATCCGGAGAGCTTAATTTGAACAATAAAACTCGAAGGAAGCGTGCCGCCTTGAAGGATTTATAGTGCGTACGTTATCTCAAATGACATGGTTTTCAAATAGCGTTTTTATTCAAAAAGGTGATATGTAGCAAACGACCTTGGAATTCATCTCAGTCAGTTTTGTTTGACTCGTGACGCCTATACGAGTTCAACAAAATTGCTCGCGCTCGATTCTGATGAGAATCGGCGAAATCATAATGCGGTCTGCGAATAGCGTATTTATCCACATTTGTGAAATCGAGCAAACAACCTCGCAATTAACCCCAGACAGTTTTTTTAGACTCATGAAGCCTATACGAGTTCAACAAAACTGTCTGCGCTCGATTCCGATTAGTATCAGAGAATTGTCGTTAGAATGCGGTCTGCGAATAGCGTATTTATCCATGAAAGGTGAAATCGAGTGAACGGCCTCTGTATCCATCTCGGTCAATTTTGTTAGACCCGTAACGATAATACGAGTCCAACAGAGTCATCCGTTTGAAATTCCGACGTCGTTCAGTGAGTTTTGATGCGACACAAAAATTAGGTCGTAAACGCTCCGACAAGCATAAAAGGAGGAAACGAACTCGAAATTGATCACAGATCGTCCCGGTGGATGCGTGTTAGTGAGACGGTCGAAACTTTGGGACAAATTACGAGTTCCCTAGAGCGATATTCGATCGTTTGAATGTTTTATTTAATATTTTCATATTAAGAATTAATAATAATAATAATATATGTTATATAATTATATATGTTAGGTTAGAAACAAAGAACCTGATACCTCCCAGCAAATGCGCCGTCAAGCCCTCCTTTCTCTCTCTCTCTCTCTCCCTCTCCTCCATGGCCGGCGACTCCTTCGGTGAGCTCTCTAGACCGCCGCCCCGTTCCCTCAAGCAACAGCTCTCCTCCATGGCCGAACTCCATCTCCAACTCCGGCGGCCTCTTCCTCGCCAAACGGCCATGGCCGGCCAGCGATCTCCCCTCCATGTTCCGGCAAACCTCCATGGTCGAATCTCTTCCTCCAAGCTCTGACGATGGCAAACTCCAGATCTGGACGAGATCCACCTCCCTCCATTTTTTTGGCGAGATTCGTGCTCCTCTCCTCTAGGTCGACCACCACCAATCTCCAAACTCCAGCGACCTCAACCTCTCTCCACCAAGTCTTGTGATTTCCTCCTTCTTTGGCGAGATATCCTCTTTCGAAGACCCAAAACAGTGAGCCATGCTCTCCGAAGGTCAAACAGCCCACTTCAAGGGGTTGACTCTACTTCGGCGATGTCCAACAAGATCTGAATCGGCGAGATCCGGCCTTGACCGGGAGTGACAGACAAATGCCGTATACGCGGCTATTGGGTTGCATGCATGGATACTCGGTGAGCTTCCTCCCCTCTCCCTTGGTGCTAGTTTTCTTAGATCAAATTAGGGGAGATGTCGAACTTAATTGAGTTGATTTGAGAGCAAGTCATGGAGGGATGACTGAAATCTATTTATTTATTCCGGTCAGCTCCGGTCACCGATCGTTGCCCGTCGATGCACCTCATATACGAGAAAGGGGCGGAGGTGTTGGTTGGTCGGATGGGAAATAAGTTGGCTGATGTGGGAGTTTTATTAGACTCCAGGTCGGGCAAATAACAGCCCCAGGCTGGAGGAAGAAGATGACCGGACATTGTTCGATCAGCACTTAGAGCCGTGTAGTTTACATTATTTATTTGGTAAATTATATGTTTAGCGCGCGGCGAGGTAGGCGTACGAATTCATAGTATTTTGGTGATTTACCTTGTTTTGTTTATCGGAAGCTGTTTGGAAATTGGTAGTTAAATGTTTGATGACAATGTGGACACCCCTCTTGAATTTCATAATTTTTGGATATGGGCTTGCTGTGATATGTCAATATTATGTTATGAAATTATCGTGCCGTAAAAAGTTATCATGATTATTCCGAATGAACTGAGATTTGGTGTAAACGCTCAAGATGCTAACCATGACTTATAGTAGAAATTTTTAGAAGTCTTGGGTTTGATATAGCCACTCGATTAATCACTTGTTCGATGACTCTCTAGGACAATAAGTATGTGCATGAAACTTTAGGCAAGTAGCGATTTGAATAGTGCTCCGATTTACATTGTATGTAAAAGTTATTATTATGATTTTAATACAATATTGGAGGTGATTGATCTAAATAGTAGGGCAAATTATGTAATGAACCTAAAACTTGCTAATTGGAGGTCGTTTGTACATGTTCTCATGATGGTAAGTCATGACTTGACTGTACTCGTAGAAATAGAATACTTAATCGCCTACTTCATGATTGATTCTTCAATGATATGAGACTTATAAATATCAGTGTTCATGATCAGCTTTTTCTACACTCTTACCAGTCAACCAATGCTGACTTATAAGACATGCGAGTTGCCACTAATGTAGAGGATTATATCTAAACGATGCTAGGGTATGCACCTGAGGATCATACTGTTCATGATGTGTTGTTAGATGAATAACTACCATTGTAAAACCACTCTTTCTACCCAAGTGTTCAGATGTGATGAACGATTGATGGCGCGGAATAAATTAACATTTAAATATATATGTTGAATCTAACAGGGTTGAGTAAGAAATAACCCTTGACTAAAAGTAGAGCTTAGTCATTGATCTTTAGTTTTGAGGACATGATATTGTGCTCAAGTAGTCCTTAGGTTAGGTTCATAGGAAGTGAAATCTCAGGACTTGTGTGTCTCACTGCTTAGAGTATTCTAACTCCCTACGGGTAGCATTGAGGGCTTGGTTTAGTGATTGGGATGGGTCGACAACCTAAGTTAATGTGAGAAGGGATTCGGTTTGGAACCCTTGCTTGCTCAAGGGCATGAGATAGTCTGACGAGCGGTAGACTCGAGATCCTATTGGGAGGACTGGGGTTGTCCTGCAAAAGATAGGTTCCATGTTATATAAGGAGGACTGGTCGAGTCCTCCGAGCCAAGAGTTTGGTGTTTCTCTTAGAGGCATTGTTGTATCAGATAGTACGCAGATACCCTGTGTGTTCTTAGGTGCGTACAAAGGTCTAGGTTGGGTGGTGTTACACAAGCCTAAAATTGGACAGCCCGGTCCACTGCCCTGTTGCCTCAACTGGGTACCTGAGTTGACACACTCGAACAGAGGGAACTACAAAAGGTCTGTACGTACAGAGTCGTGTGCGTGAGTTGTTGGAGCTTGCTTTTCGCATCTCTTGGTTTGAGAATAACAAATACCATGATGTATTTGATCTACTCTTTTGTGTGTTTATAGTGTACAGGTGATACATGTTAAATAAAGAAACACGTCCTCGTTCATGGATCAAAAAGACAAAATGATGAATTTTGTATGTTAAACTTCAAATGGCAATAACTTTCAATCCAGGAAGAGTTACGGAACGTGCCACCCCATTTCGGTGATGAGAACGACTCCATATATAGTCTGGAGAAGTTTCGGACGGCAAAAATGAAGAGGATCTATCGGATTTCCGACGGCAGTACCGGATTTCCGACAGCTAGCTAACGGATTTCCGACAGTGCACGATCTTCCTGTAACTCTACGATGTGCAGCAGTTACGCAAGCTAATGGATATCCGATAGTGCTATCGGATATCCGACATCCCACGTCTCAACCACGACCTCCACTTCGCGCAGAAACTTTGAATTAGTGGGACACGTGGCAGCCTCTGGAGATAATGGATTTCCGATAGCTAGCTAATGGAAATCCGACAGCTCTCTTTTATTAAAAGGGTTCAGAACTTTGTGGATTTCAAGCTTTGAAGATTCTAAGTTCCTTCCTGAGTGCATACGAACCAGAGAGCTCCAGAACCTCAAGAACTCCCATTTGTGCTGAGAAGGTTTGAAATTGAAGACGAGATCGGAAGCGCTTCTACATCAATGATCATCTCGAGGCTTCAACCTTCCTTTCAGAGATCTGAATTTCTAGGGAGTTCTTATTTTATCTTGTATTTTCATTTATATACATTTTACTTTGTATTGGTAGGGAAAATCTCTTCCTTGTGCGGAGCGTCTAAGTCCTTGCTTGGCTTAAGGGAAAATCGCTTCCTTGTGCGGAGCGTCCAAGTCCTTGCGTGGCTTGGTGGGAAATCGTGGCCTTGTGTGCTACGTCTAGATCTTGGGAAGATCTAGAGGATAGGCTTGGGCTTGGTCTAGGGAAAGATAAGTTATAGCCTTCCGGTCCTTAGTAGAAGGACCGGTAAAATTGTAAAAGTTTTATTTTACCATTATTGCCTTGATCTTAAGCTTTATTAAGTTCGTTATGTTCATGTATGTCTTTGTCATATTTAATAAAATTATGAATGTTACTTTATTGAAAATTAATTGAGTATTTATTAATATAAAATTTGTGTCTGGAAAATTTCGATTAATTATTTTTAAGAAAAGTGAAAGTTGGTGAAAAATTCTTAAGTAAAAATCATAATTTAAAAAGGCCCTTATTCACCCCCCTCTAAGGGCGCCAAAAGATCCAACATGAGTTGCATCATTGCATTGCACATCATGGCATAGCATACTTGCATAAAATACAGACCTCATCGTATAAATTAGTATGGGCTCTTTTATACGATGAGTTTACTTCTTGCCAGATCCATTAGCTTATGTGTTTGTGTGTATACACACATAAGTTGAGGTTACTTCCATAGCTGCTCTAGTTGTTTCTTTACTTGATCTAGTTTACTTTATAACTACTCTGGTTTACTCTCCCAGCTGCTTAGACTCTTTTATAACTGCGTGTGTATACTCACTTTGACGCTCGTTTAGATATATACTGCTTGGCTTCATTTAGCCCCTTGAATTATTATAATAGATTTGCTAGAAAGGTGCTTGATGTATTTATATACATGTTGTTAGTTGTTGATATATAACTGCTAGGTTAGTAGTACCTCCTTGTCACCTGCATATTATACATACTGTTATATTGCAGCTTTTCTTCCTTTCCTTCCACACGGTGCCTAAGAGTCACCGGGGTGAGAGAATGTGAAGCCACTTAGTCTTTATGACTAACGGTTGTTACACCACTAATTTTAGGAGCACACCCAGCTGGTGCAGTACCAGACAAATCAGAGTGATATGACTTGGAGACATGTTACAGCTTTTGCAACAACACCTTCTGACACGGTTCTGAGGGAGTGTAGTTCTTGTTGTAGACTTTCGCTACGCCTTGTGATTGTATATTTTGGAGCTCTTTTGCTTCCTGTCATTTTTTTTCTTTTATACTTTGTGGACATTTATACTTTGTGAATATGGACTCTTGAAAATATTCAATTTATTGATGGGTTGGCAAATGATATTGGTAATAGCGGGCAGAATAGGCGTCTTGTGGTACAGGTTAGCCCGTGTGCTGACGCTACTGCAAGATGGTTGTTCTGGGCATAAGACTCCCCTCGGCCGTGTTTTGTGTTCAAAGAGGGGGATCTTACAAATGGTATCAGAGCGCAACAATCATGAGATAAAGAAGTCCATTAACCCATGACACCACCCGTGCTCGGTCATTCAGTTTGAGGACAAACTGATGCAGCGGAAGCTGTGGTGTGCCCCTATGGGATTCACTCTAAGTATGTCCACTAATCCTTAGAACGAGTGCCAACCTAACTAGGACACCACCTTATTTTGACCTACCAACATGTTTTGTGGCGCATCCTAGTCTAAGAATCAACCTCAGATATAGACTTGGTTGAGTTATGTGAATACCCAAGTGGTTCAGGGAAGAGTTTTTTTTTTTGCAAGAGTATGTGCTCATGGCTTATACTTTGATATTCCTGGTACATTCATTAAGTGATACCATCTCTTACCCAAACTAATAGAACCATCTAGAGGAGAATTTGTGCTTATAATCTACTAACTAGAGTAGTAAGAGATTCGTAAGTCTAATTGATAACTTAATACTCTCCATCTTGATCATTGTGAAGCTATTACCATGATAAATACCAGAGGTTGAATAAGAATCTAAATCTTAGAAGAGGCTCATCTCTTTTGACTTCGTCACATGTTGACCCTAAAAAGTTGTTGTAAATGGTAGATCTAAAGGCCTAAAGAAAAGAGTGTATGAGTAATCGTCGAGGTGAAACTCCATGTCGAGGATTATAAGCCCTAAGGATGTGTGCTTATGGGGGATGGATGTACCACGTTAATGATCGAAGAGACTCTGCCCAAGAATTACGGTGGGCTAATCTCTTCGTTTATTGGGCCAGTGTTACCAACTGCGGTTTCTTTGGGATTTGAGAATCTTCACAAATTTTCAACAATTGATATTGATGGTACTTGATGAAGTAGTTCATCTTTGGCAAGGTGGACTACTAATGTCAAGTTTGGATCAATGAAATTTTACTAGCAGAATAACAAATGATAGTATGTCAAGGATGAGTATTTGCTCCCTACACTATTTTAATATTGTGAATAAGAAGACGAGGAAAGTAGCAAGTTAGCCCTTTTGGTAAATATCTGTATCGATCTCTACTTACCTTTTGATGACAGTATAGCTTGGTACTTGATGAAATTATGTACCCTTATGATGATATAATGAAGTTTGTATGGGTACGAGTGGTTTAATGATCAACCATCCCAGGAAGTTAGGAAATTTTCAATGACTTGTATGTTAAAGGGATGTTAGAGAAAATTAATAGATCCAAATCGACTAGTAAAAGGCCAACAAAAATGAATGTATGACTTGTTAAGTGATTTAAAAATCTCAAATGTTTATCATGGAATAAACATGTCATTAGCAATCTCTAGCGGCGATTGTGGGCACTAATTCATCATTTTTTGATAAAAAACATTTTAAGGTAGAATTTGAAAAATCAAGAAATTTAATCATATATACATTATGACATCTAGGTGCGGTAAAAACAATTTCATTTGTTTTGGAATTAATAATTTTGCATAAATTTGTAGAAGATTCAAATAAAACATTTAAACCCTTATCACATAATTGACTAATAGAAATCAAATTATGCTTTAATCCTTCTACAAATAAAACATTTGAAATTGAAAAAATTTCGTTACCCACAACTCCGATGCCGATGATTTTTCCTTTTCCATTGTCTACGAATGTAACAACTCCTCCTTTCTTCATCTCTAGGCTAAGGAACTTTTCTTTATTGCCCGTCATGTGCTTTGAACAACCCGAGTCCAAGTACCACACGTCTTCTTTGTCCTTAGCCTGCCAACATACCTAGAAAGAAGAGGTGAGTAAAGATCTGGTAACCCAAGTGGTTCCACCCATAGTATAGGTAGAAGCCTTAGGCACCCAGATTTGTTTGATTTTACTTTTTCCTTCTTTCCAGCAAGAGTCCGTAGTGCGACCAAATCTATTGCATTTGGCACATGTAATGTATTTAGAGGAGTATAACTTTTCTGGACTTTTACTGGATGAGGATGCAGTATTTAACAATTCATTAATTTTAGAATTTTTAAAAGTGAATTTTCTGGACTTTTCACTGTCGCCGGCGACAGTGGTTGTCGCCGGGCGACAGCTTCCAGATGTGTATCCGAGCCCAAACCTTCCAGATCCATGGCGTTGGTATCCTAAGATCATATCCAGTGATCTTCGGCCCATTCCAAATTTTTTCATGGCTAGTGTTAAGTCATGAATATGGTTTTTCATTTGTGTATTCTCGGATACTAGATTTACGCATCTACGTTCAAAAGATTTCTTTCCCTCATGGACTTTGGAGATTGAAGATTTCAGATCTCTCTCTAAAATCTCATTCTTGTTAGTAAGAATTTTTATTGTAGAATGAGATTTGGAAAGAGATTGTTCAAGTTCATTAATTCTTCCCAAAAAGTGATCACACTCTTGGCAAGAGATATCTCTTTTTCCAATAGTCTTAATTTCCCTTAACAATTTTTTGTTTTCTTTAAGTAAAATGTCATTTTCAGATTTAAGAAGATCATTGTCTTTTAAGCTTTTTTCAAAAAATTTGCAAGTCTTTAAAAATTCAGAAAACAATTCAACATAGGTTGGAGGAGTTACCTCGGTGTCGCTTTGGACAATGCATTCGTCATCAGATATGACGCTCTTTCCCATTAAGCATATGTTGGCCTCCTCTTCTTTACTTGAGTCGGAACTGCTTGCATCTTCAGAAGTAGTATCATCCCAGGTTTCCGCCTTCAACACCTTCTTCGACCCTTTGTGCTTCTTTTCTTTAAGTTCTTTCAAGTACTTTGGACACTTGCTTCGAATGTGTCCTAACTTCTTGCAGTGATAGCACTCCGGTGGCGGTCTCTCTTCCTCCTCATCGCCTTCCTTTCCTTTTTTCTTCCTAAAGGTCTCCTTCTTAAAATACTTCTTAAACGAATTCCTTCTCTCCGGATTTTTCATAAATTTTTTAACAAATAAACTTTCCTCATCTTCTTCATCCTCCTCAGAATCACTAGTTTCTTCCTTCTTTGATCTTAGAGCCAATCCCTTCTTCCTTGGCTCCATATACTCTTGTTGTTGAATTTTCAATTCAACTTCATGAGTTTTCAAGTTCCCAATGAGGCTCTCCAATTGTAAGGTCTTAAGATCATCTGACTCGGAAATTGCAGTCACTTTAGGATTGAACTTCAGGGGAAGTGATCTTAAGATTTTCCTTACCAAATCTCCATTTGAGAACACCTTTCCTAGCACCTTTGAGTTGTTCACGATTTTTGTAAATCGTGTGTACATCGTATCAATCTCTTCATCTACCTCCATTTTGAACCTTTCAAATTCAGATTCCAGTTGAAATAGCTTTGAATCCCTTACCTGCGAAGTACCTTCATGAGTGATTTCTAATAAATTCCAAATTTCAAATGCAGTATTACAAGCACAAACTCTATTAAATTCAGTGCGATCTAGTGCGCAAAATAAAGCATTCATGGCTTTTGCATTGTTCTTACATTTTAATTTATCATTGTCATCCCACTTGTCTTTGGACTTATCCATTGTTACATCTCCTACAACAAATGTTGGAGAAGTGTAACTAGATTCTACCATATTCCAGACTTCTATATCTAGCGCAATTAGAAAACAACGCATACGTGTTTTCCAATAATTATAGTCTGTGCCCGTAAAAAGTGGTGGCCTACTAATTCCTTGCCCCTCAACGAACGCGTGATCGTTGTGCGCCATTACTCCCGGTGGTAAAACCGTTTTGGAGTAACCTCGCTCTGATACCACTTGTTGGATCGTATGACGCCCTTAGAGGGGGGGGGGGGGGGGGGGTGAATAAGGGTGTGTCTAAAAATTAATTTTTACTTAGTAATTTTTTTTAAAGAGATTTTACTTTACTAAAAAAAGTACTTATAAATACTTTCAAACCAATGCAACTTTAGTATTAAACCAAAACACAAATTTCTAAGATTAAGATTATGCCACCAAATATGTAATTAAAGAAAAAGACATAATTATATTAATCATGAAATTTGAGTACAATAAAAATGATCTTAACAATGCTTAAGATCAAGGCACAATTATGTTAATAAAAAATTCTACAATTTTGGTTTACCAATCCTTCTCCCAAGGATCGGAAGGCTATCGCTTGTCTTTCCCAAGACCAAGACGAAGCCTATCCTCTAGATCTTCCCAAGATCTAGACGTAGCACACAAGGCCACGATTTCCCACCAAGCAACGCAAGGACTTGGATGCTCCGCACAAGGAAGCGATTTTCCCCTAAGCCGCGCAAGGACTTAGACGTCGCACGCAAGACGACGATTTCTCTACCAATACAAAATGAAAAGTATGTGAATGAAAATATAATATGAAAAGAACAACTCCCTAGAAGATCAGATCTCTGAACGGATTGTTGAAGCCTCGAGATGATCGATGATGTAGAAGTGCGCCCGATCTCGTCTTCAATCTTCACTCCTTCTTTGCACAAATGGGAGTTGAAGAGGTTCTGGAGCTCTCTGGTTCGTATGCACTCAGGAAGGGACTTGGAATTCTCAAAGCTTTTAATGCACGAACACAAGGAGGCAATTTATAGAAAATCGTTGTCGCCTGGGCGACAGTGACTGTCGGAATTTTCCGACAGCGTTAAACTGCCGCTGGAGTGGCGTCGTGCGGGAAGTTGCTGTAACCGTTGAGCTGTCGCCTGGGCAACATCGATGTCGAATTTCCGACAGTGCAAAACTGTCGATTGCGGGTGGTGTCGTGGGCAGTTGTTGTAACCTCCGAGCTATCGCCTGGGCGACATCGCTGTCGGAATTCCGACAGCTCGAAACTGACTTTCGTCGAGCTGCCGTGGAGGGAAGTAGTTGTAACTTCTCTGCTGTCGCCTGGGCGACAGCGGCTATCGGAATTTTCCGACAGTGCAATTTTCCCACATTCAAATTTAGCTCCAGCAGAAATGTGAACATCTCATACCTGTTACCTGCACACCATTAATAAAAATAGAATCAAATACAAACGGGACTTTGTTATTATCAAACCGGAGGAGTGCGAAACGCATTCTCCAACACTTAGGTTAGGTTCATAGGAAGTGAAATCTCAGGAATTGTGTGTCTCACTGCTTAGAGTATGCTAACTCCCTATGGGTAGCATTGAGGGCCTGGTTTAGTGATTGGGATAGGTCAACATCCTAAGTTAATGTGGGAAGGGACTCGGTTTGGAACCCTTGCTTGCTCAAGGGCATGAGATAGTCTGACGAGCGGTAGACTCGAGATCCTATTGGGAGGACAAGGGTTGTCCTGAAAAAGGTAGGTTCCATGTTATATAAGGAGGACTGGTCGAGTCCTCCGAGCCAAGATTTTGGTGTTTCTCTTAGAGGCATTGTTGTATCCAGATAGTACGTGGATACCCTGTGTGTTCTTAGGGGCGTACAAAGGTCTAGGTTGGGTGGTGTTACACAAGCCTAGAAGTGGACAGCCTGGTCCACTGCCCTGTTGCCTCAACTGGGTACCTGAGTTGACACACTCGAACAGAGGGAACTACAAAGGGTTTGTACGTACAGAGTCGTGTGCGTGAGTTGCATCATTGCATTGCACATCATGGCATAGCATACTTGCATAAAACAGAGACCTCATCGTATAAATTAGTATGGGCTCTTTTATACGATGAGTTTACTTCTTGCCAGATCACTTATCTTATGTGTTTGTGTGTATACACACATAAGTTGAGGTTACTTCCATAGCTGCTCTAGTTGTTTCTTTACTTGATCTAGTTTACTTTATAACTACTCTGGTTTACTCTCCCAACTGCTTAGACTCTTTTATAACTGCGTGTGTATACTCACTTTGACGCTCGTTTAGTTATATACTGCTTGGCTTCATAGTAGCCCCTTGAATTATTATAATAGATTTGCTAGAAAGGTGCTTGATGTATTTATATACATGTTGTTAGTTGTTGATATATAACTGCTAGGTTAGAAGTACCTCCTTGTCACCTGCATATTGTACATACTGTTATATTGCAGCTTTTCTTCCTTTCCTTCCACACGGTGCCTAAGAGTCGCCGGGGTGAGAGAATGTGAATCCACTTAGTCTTTATGACTAACGGTTGTTACACCACTATTTTTAGGAGCACACCTAGCTGGAGCAGTACCGGATAGATCAGAGTGATTTGACTTGGAGACATGTTGCAGCTTTTGCAACAACCCCTTCTGACATGGTTGTGAGGGAGTGTAGTTCTTGTTGTAGACTTCCGCTACACCTTGTGATTGTATATTTGGGAGCTCTTTCGCTTCCTGTCATTTTTTTTCTTTTATACTTTGTGGACATTTATACTTTGTGAATATGGACTCTTGAAAATATTCAATTTATTGAAGGGTTGGCAAATGATATTGGTAATAGCCGCCAGAATAGGCGTCTTGTGGTAAAGGTTAGCCCGTGTGCTGACGCAACCGCAAGGCGGCTGTTCTGGGCATAAGACTCCCTTCGGCCGTGTTTTGTGTTCCGGAGGGGGATCTTGTTGGAGCATGCGTTTCGCACTCTTCCGGTTTGATAATAACAAAATCCCATTTGTATTTGATTCTATTTTTATTGATGGTGTGCAGGTAACAGGTATGAGATGTTCACAATTTTGATTGGAGCTCAATTTGACGATATGGAGAATTTCGATGTCGGAATTTTCTGACATATACTGTCGCCCAGGCGACAGGATAAAAGTTACAGCAACAACCCGCACGACAGCACGACGAGCAGCAGTTTAGCGCTGTCAGAATTCCGACAGCGATGTCGCCCAGGCGACAGGACAGAAGTTACAGCAACTGCTTGCACGACAGCACGACGAGCGGTAGTTTTGCGCTGTCGAAATTATGACAGCGATGTCGCCCAGGCGACAGTGAGAAACTATAAATCTGTTCATTTTGTTCGTGCATTCCAAGTATTAAGAATTCCAAGTCTTTTCCTGAGTGCATACGAACCAGAGAGCTCCAGAACCACATCAACTCCCATTTGTGCTTAGAAGGTTTGAGATTGAAGATGAGATCGGACACGCTTCTACATCAACAATCATCTCGAGGCTTCAACCTTCCTTTCAGAGATCTGAATTTCTAGGGAGTTCTTCATTTCATTTTGTATTTTCATTTATATAAATTTCACTTTGTATTGGTAGGGAAATCGTCTCCTTGTGCGTGACGTCTAAGTCCTTGCATGGCTTAGGGGAAAATCGCTTCCTTGTGCGGAGCGTCCAAGTCCTTGCGTGGCTTGTTAGGAAATCATGGCCTTGTGTGCTACGTCTAGATCTTGGGAAGATCTAGAGGATAGGCTTGTTCTTGGTCTAGGGAGAGACAAGTAATAGCCTTCCGATCCTTGGGAGAAGGATTGGTAAACTCAAATTGTAAAAGTTTATTATCATATTTGTGCCTTAATCTCAAGTATTGTTAAAATCATTTTTATTATATGTGAATTTCATTATTAAAAATTATGACTTTTTCTTTAATTGCAAATTTGGTTGATTAATCTTTAACTTTGAAATTTGTGTTTGAATTAATTTAAAATTTTCATAGTTTGAAAATTTTTATAAGTGATTTTTAGAAAATCAAAATTTGTTTTAAAAAATTCTTAAGTAAAAAATCATATTTTAAAAAGGCCCTTATTCACCCCCCCCCCCCCCCCTCTAAGGGCGCCACAAGATCCAACACGTGGTATCAGAGCGAGGTTACTCCAAAACGGTTTTACCACCGGGAGTAATGGCGCACAATGATCAAGCATTCGTTGAGGGGCAAGGAATTAGTAGGCCACCACTTTTTACGGGCACAGACTATAACTATTGGAAAACACGAATGCGGTGTTTTCTAATAGCTCTCGACATGGAAGTTTGAAATATGGTCGAGACGAGTTATACTTCCCCAACATTTGTTGTAGGAGATGTAACTATGGTCAAACCCAAAGACAAGTGGGATGACAATGATAAATTAAAATGTAAGAACAATGCAAAAGCCATGAATGCCTTATTTTGCGCACTAGATCGCACTGAATTTAATAGAGTTTGTGCTTGTGATACTGCATTTGAAATTTGGAATCTTTTAGAAATCACTCATGAAGGTACTTCGCAGGTAAAGGATTCAAAGCTATTTCAATGGAGTCAGAGTTCGAAAGATTCAAAATGGAGGTGGATGAAGAAATTGATACAATGTACACATGATTCACTAAAATCGTGAACGATTCAAAGGTGCTGGGTAAGGTTTTCTCCAATGGAGATTTAGTAAGGAAAATCTTAAGATCACTTCACACGAAGTTCAATCCAAAAGCGACTGCAATTTTTGAGTCACATGATCTTAAGACCTTACAATTGGAGAGCCTCATTGGGAATCTAAGAACCAATGAAGTGGAGTTGAAGATTCAAAGCCAAGAGTACAATTTGGAGTCCAAAAAGAAGAGCTTGGCGTTGAAATCAAGAAGGGAAGTTGAGACTGAATCTGAAGAAAGTGAGGAAGATGAGGAAGGACTATTTGTGAGGAACTTTAAAAAGTTTTTGAGAAATCTGGAGAGGAGAAATTCATTTAAAAGATTTTTCAAAATGAACGATTTTGTCTACCAAAAAGGCAAAGGAAAAATGGAGAATGAAGAGGAGCGTCCGCTACCGGAGTGCTACCATTGCAAGAAGATTGGTCATATCATAAGCAAGTGCCCAAAATATCTGAGAGAGCAGAAAGAGAAGAGGCACGATAAGAATTTCAAAAAGAAGGTTCTGAAGGCGGAGACTTGGGATGACACAACTTCTGAAGGCTCAAGTGAAGCTAGCGATGAAGATAAAGAAGAAGCAAATGTATGCTTGATGGGGAAAGAAAATGCGTCATCTGACGACGATTGCAGTGTCCAAAGCGACACTGAGGTAACTCCTCCGTCTTATGATGATTGATATTCTGAATTTATGAAAACATGCAAATTTTTGGATAAAAGCCTAAAGGAAATTGATTTTTTAAAATCTGAAAATAAAGGTCTTTTAAAAGTGAATAAAAAATTATCAAATGAGTTGAAAACTATTGAGAAAGAGAAGGTAATTTGTCAAGAGTGTGATCACTCTTCGACAAGGATAAAAGAACTTGAAAACACTATTTCTAAGTCCGATCAAAAAATTGATCAACTTCTAAAAGAGAAAAAGGACTTAGAAAAAGTTGTTAAAACCTCTCATTCTCAATTAGAGAATTATAAGAAAAATGTTGCAAATAGATGTGGCATGATAGTAAGAGAAAATTCAATTTTAAAGTCCAAAGTAAATGAGTTGAACATGGCAATTGGAAAATTTGATGTTGGAAAAAAATCTCTGGATATGATTTTAGCCAACCAATGCCATGGGACAGTAAAATTTGGGCTAGGATACATTTCTGGAAGCTCTGGAAGCTGACGGAAATTTCCGACAGCTGATGTCGGAACCAGCGACAGCTCTAGGTTAAGAAAACTTATTTTTCAAAATGATAATTTTTCTAAGTCCACACATAAAGATGTTTCCTCCAGCAAGAGTCCAGAGAAACCATTGAAAATGGTTCCTCACCATTCATTGTATGTGCCAAATGTCATCGATTTGGTCACATCTCGGGCTCATGTTGGAAGAAAAGAAAAGTTCACATTAAACAAATTTGGGTACCTAAGGCGTCCACCTATACCATGGGAGGGACCACTTGGGTAACCAGATCTTTACTCTCATCATCTTTTTAGGTGTGCGTGCAGGCTAGGAACAAGGAAGACGTGTGGTATTTGGACTCTGGATGTTCAAAACACATGACGGGCGATAAATCAAAGTTCCTTAGCCTGGAGATGAACAAAGGTGGAACAGTGACATTTGGAGATAATGGCAAGGGTAAAGTCAAAGGCATTGGAGTAGTAGGTAACGAAGAATTTAAAATTTCAAATGTTTTATATGTTAAAGGTTTGAAACATAATTTAATTTCTATTAGTCAGCTATGTGATAAAAATCTAAATGTTTTATTTGACTCTAGCTCAAACCTTTGCAAAATTATTGAAATAGCACTTACTGCACCAAGAATAAACAATGTCTATACAATCACTTTTCATGATTTATCTCATTCTACACTTAAATGTTTTATTTCAAAGAATGATGAACTTGAATTATGGCATAGGAGACTAGGACATTCTAGTGCTAAACGCATAGTAAAGCTTTCTAAAAATAAAATAATAAAAGGTTTACCAAATTTGAATGGAAAGCTTTCTTCATTATGTTCACCATGCCAAAAAGAAAAGTTTACAAAATCATCTTTTAAAAGCAAAAATGTTATTTCTACTACTAGACCTTTACAATTATTACATATGGACTTGTTTGGTCCAATTACTACACAAAGTCTAGGAGGTAGAAAATATACATTTGTTATTATTGATGATTATTCTAGATTTTGTTGGACATTGTTTTTAAATTCAAAATCTGATGCTTTTGATGAATTTGTAAAACTAATTTCACGTATTCAAAATAAACTTGATTTAAAAGTAAAATGCATTAGACCAGATCATGGAGGAGACCTTGATAATGAAAATTTTATTTCATATTGTAATGAATTTGGGATAAAACACGAATTTTCCGCTCCTCGCACACCACAGCAAAATGGTGTAGTGGAGAGGAAAAATAGAACACTTCAAGAATTAGGACGTACTATGCTTTGTGAGTTTAAATTGCCAAAATATTTTAGGGCCGAAGCCGTTAGTACTGCAAGCTATATTATTAATCGTGTCATGATTCGTCCTACATTACAATTAACTCCTTATGAAATTTATTTTCAAAGAAAACCAAATGTATCTTACTTTAAAGTTTTTGGTTGTAAATGCTTTTTTTTAATACAAAAGATAACTTAGGTAAATTTGATGAAAAATGTGATGAAGGAATTTTCATTGGTTATTCTTCAACTAGCAAGGCCTGTAGAGTTTATAATAAACGTACTAAAGTGGTTGAAGAATCTATTCATGTAAAATTTGATGAAAACATTTCTTGTGTAGAAAATACTAAAGTTGCAGGTAATGAGAAAAATGAAGAAGATGTGGAACAAAATCTGAGGAAAAATGATGATGATGAAGAAAAAGTAGAGAAAGAAGACGAAAAAGGTGGTGAAGAAGAAGAAGAACAAGGATATGTACCTCCAACCGAGCTAAGGTTCTCAAAAGATCATCCACAAGAATTTGTTATTGGAGAACCAACAAGTGGGGTACGTACACGTTCTAGTTTACATGAAAGTTTTTCAAATTTATGTTTTGTCTCAAATATAGAACCAAAAGATGTTGCCACCGCTTTAAATGATGAATCTTGGTTTCTAGCTATGAATGAAGAACTTAACCAATTTGAAAGAAATAAAGTTTGGATTCTTGTTGATTGACCTAGTGATCATCCAGTGGTAGGAGTCAAATGGGTTTTCAAAAATAAATTAGATAGTGACTCTAGGGTCACTAGAAACAAAGCTAGGCTTGTAGCGAAAGGATATAATCAAATTGAAGGGGTAGATTTTGATGAAACATTTGCACCCGTAGCACGATTGGAAGCAGTTAGAATTTTTGTTGCATTTGCTAGTCATAAAAGATTTAAATTATTGCAAATGGATATTAAAACCACATTTTTAAACGGGTTGATTAAAGAAGATGTTTATGTTGAACAACCCCCAGGATTTATAATTGAAAAATTTCCTAATCGCGTATATAGATTGCTAAAAGCTTTGTATAGGATAAAACAAGCACCACGAGCATGGTATGATAGATTGACTATATATTTATTACAAAATGGTTTTAAAATGGGTGGTGTTGATTGTACACTCTTCATTAAGCAAGTTGATGATGATTTAATTGTTTTACAAATTTATGTTGATGATATTATTTTTGGAGCCACTATTGAAGAGTTGTGTAATTATGTTGTAAAAATGATGGAAAGTGAATTTGATATGAGTATTGATGCGCAAATTCGGCACTGCTAATTAGCAGGCACGAAATGCGTTACGACGGCAGTGCATCGGTCGCTCAAGTAATTAAAAAGGGAGGAACTCCCCGAATATCGTTCTCAAAGGACCGCAAGTTGGGTAGTACGATTTGCTCAAACCAGGAAATCTGTTAAAAGGGTTAATAAGTAACAACGGGAGATTTGGTTTGGGATCCTATGCTATTGCAGAATAAAGAGAGATGCGGGTCAAAACTCCACTTTGCAATGCGAGATGGATGCAACGGCCGCGATGCCGTGCTTTGGAAGGCGCGTGGACGGAATGTAACTATGACGGTTGAGGGTCGCAAACACCTCTTATCTAAACATCACTACTAGCAATTTCTAGTGGCTTCACACACAACGAAACTCAGAAATCACCAGGAAAAAGGGTTATTCATGCCATCACAACATCATTGCATATGAACACAAGCAATAATCCTTAAGATTAACTTAACAAGCATTCATAAAACAACAACAAAGAAGTTCAAGCATAAAAGGTTAGAGAGGACCACAAAGAAGAAGTCACGTCTTGGGTTCACGGCCGGAATGAGAGGTTGTCGGGCTCTCTCCGAAATCGGCCCTCAGATGGTGAGCTTGGCTCGAAGGAGGCTGTCACCGCTCCTACGATCTTCAGCACTTCTCTGATCTCTCGGCGAGGAATGCTTGAGCTAATGGTGGAGAAAGCTTCCTAGTGCTCCTGGATGGAAGGATGGAGGTGGAAATCACCGAAAATAGCCTCTATGGTGGTGGAGATGAAGGGGAAGCCTTCAGCCCTCAAGAGCAGCGGGAAGGAAGTGATTTCCCACTCTCTGAATCGCTCAAGTCCGCCTCCAATCGCTCTCCTCCTTGACTGCCTCGATTCCTGCTTTTTATACCAAACAGGCTGAAAAATGGTCACGCACGGTCGAACGCATGACCGTGCGCAGACCGTGCGATATTAACGGATAAAATATGGCTTGGGGAAGAAGCTGTGCCGCCCGTGCGTTTTGCTCACGCACGACCAATACTGCCCGAGCATTCAAACGCACGGGTAAACTCCGACGCTCTGAAATCACAAAGACACAGGTCGACCGTGCATTTTACTCACCCACGGGCGAATTCGCACGTGCGTCAAAACGCACGAGTAAACTCCGACGCTCCATTTTCTGCCCAGACACAAACGCACGACCGCAGTCGACCGTGCGTCAAGGAAACGCACGACCGTGCGATATGCACAGAAATTACTTCTGGGGAAAATGGGACGATCAGGTCACCTGCATACAAGATATAACAGCTGGGAATACACGTCCAACATCAAAAAAACATAAAAGAAGGGAAGGGGAGCACCATGTGCTTACCCCCAACAACAAGGAATGCAATTGCACACCGAAATGAGCTTAATAGTGCACCTAGCATGGAATAATAGATATGAATGAAAACGTGCCTAAAATGTGGTGCAAAGACTAGAATATCAGCCCAAATGAGTCCAAAATATATATATATATATATATATATATATATATATATATATATATATATGGGACTCATCACACCCCCAAACTTAACCATTTGCACGTATCGGGCAAACTACTCAGCTCTCCTGTCGGAACAATTGAATGTTAGCATGAGTTTGAGCGGTAGAGAACAATGCGAAGTCGCATGCTCTCGCGCATAGAAATGCATTAGAACAGAATTAAACTCAAGATTGTATCTAATTATTTCTAAAACAGTAAATTGAAATTTAATCTACTTGGATGGTGAATCCTGGTGAATCTTTCGGTCGCGCAAAAGTGAAAATAGCGTGACTAATGAGTAAAGTAATACTCGAATCGAAGCTAGGGACAAACTCCTAAGAAATCCATCAAAGTCGGTGTCCATAGGCTTGCACGTCCGCACTCTCTCTACTGCATGAGATGACTCGTGTCTAAAATCAATAGGACTGATAGGCAATTATTGGGCTTAGGTTGAGTATAAGCTAGGTAAGTAGAAGGACGATGGGAATCGCACTTAACACAACCTGAGCACTCAAGATAATAACAATCACCAATACAAAATTTTCAGTAATTATACGACACCCCCAGACTTCAACTGAACACTAGGTGCGTGCTGAGCCAGATATAAATAGAATTTGCCGAGAGAAATTATTTTTACACAACCTATTTATTTATTTTTTTCTTTTCTCTTTTCGACAAAATAACATTTTTTTAGCACAATAAAACGGCTTCTTTAGCTAAATCAAAGCTGCCATACATAACACAGATGACACCAAATGTGATCGAAATAGAAATTTCTTTCAGCTCATCGGTTGGTGCGCAAATAGGTTCGGCCTTATGGCTTTGGTTAAATTTTTAGTGGAGCTAAACAAGGAGGAAAGGTAGGCTCAAGTGGGCTTTCAACAGTGATTACGTAGGTAAGGATTTCCAATGTTGAGTCCAAAATCGCACCTCCGAAGGAAATCGGAGGCTGCGGGTTCCCGGTTACTTTTTGGGTTGAGAAGGTGAGACCGCTGGCAGCGATCAAGGCCAGACTTCGCCCATCACGGCGAATGCCACTCTTGTGACGGGCTTTCCTTTGATTAAAAAGAAGCGATTACAGCGGGTTACAAATGCAGTAAAGAAGAAGCCGGCCGGTCAGACAGTCCGCAAGACGAGAAGCTCGAGACCGCAGCTCAAACAAGCGAGCTCCTGGATTCGAGTGTGCATGCGTAGTGATCAGTGCCGCCCCCTATTTATAGGCTCGGGGGCCTGCCCGAATGGGCAGGGATAAAATAACCGCCTGCCCGGGTACAGGAGAAACGGGCAGGCGGTGACGGGATACACAAAGAAGAAAAGAAAGAAGCTGCGCGGCTTGGCGGATTGCCCTTCCGACCCGTCTGACCAAAGGATGAAGATGTCGTGACCAAGGAGATGATGCAAAACGAGCGGCTTCTGACTTGAGACCGTGGCCTGCCTTCTGGACGTGACCTTGGCCGATCTTCACGATAAAACCCGGGCGGTCTCCGATCTGAGACCGTGGGTCGCCTTCTTGCCTTGGGTTCTGACAATTTTCAATCTTGGGGGCGGTCAGAAGCGACATCAGACCGCCCGGCTTAGTTTACCTTGGACTGAGAGCCGCTGATCTTGGGACCCAGCGGCTTGATTTAGAAGCCCGCCCGGCCTGAGAATGATTCAACCCGAGAAGCAATTTTTCGGGTAAACATAATCCCCGCATATTTTCAAATCTCAAGAAAATATCGAAAATCTTAGCTTTAGCCGAGAGGCCGCATCCGACTTATACTGAACTCTATAAGAGAGCCTGAGAACTCATTCTGCAGAATTTTTTCTGAAATTACGGGATACTACTCACCAGTTGCGGTTAGAATTTTTAAAACCGGAGATTCAACAGCAATGGACTTCTTAGCGACTGTTATAGACCGCGTGGTCCCTGCTAGAGATAAAAAGAAAGGGGAGGAAAGCCAAAAGCACGATATAGTGGAGAAGCCGAAGAAAGTTGGAGAAGGAGACCAGAAAAGGAAGAAAGAAAAGGAGAGGTGGCACAGGAGAGATCGGAAGAAGGAAGAGCGGTCTGAAAAGCCCGCAACAGATATTTCAAAGTCCGTTGTGGACTTAACTATCCCCAAGACTCCTGCAGAGCCAGCAGCGGATAGCTCGGGGCTTCCTCCCAGTGACTCGTTGATTCCTTCAGGCGACCTCGGCCTACAGGCCGTCAGCCCGCTGAATAAAGGGGAGGCCGTCCCCTCTAGTAAAGTGGATTCTGGCAGCCCTTCAAAGAAAGTCGGCGAGACTAACTCGTTTGGTATGGAAATCAGCCCATCCGGGAATCCTCAATTGTTAGTCAAGGATATGGGGGAGGAGGCGGTTAGCTCTCCGAAGCCAGGCGACCTGATTACCCCTCTATCTGTGGACGATTATCCAAGCCCCTCCAAATAAATTAGTCCAGCTTTGGGTAAGGAAGGGAAGAAAAGAAAGAAGACCGGCTCAGTGACCGATCGAATAACCAAGAGGGTTAAGTGGCTAGCATCCAAGGAAAGGGCGACTTTTAAGAAACCGGCCGAGTCCCGCCTCCAAACCAATCTGCGACTGAAAGAGGAGCCTGGCCTAGCGACTACCCCATCCGCTAAATTGAATGACTCGTCGGCTACCCCTGATGTGAAATCGGGCGTTCTGCTTCCGGACTCGGCGAGCAGTTTATCATTTGATGGAATCTTTAAGAAGATGGATGAGCTGGAGAGCCGAGATAAGATTCTCCACAGCCCGGTGACTTCAAAGCAAACTGACCCTCCTATAGATAACACAGCCCGGCCTGAGGAGCCCGCTCAGAAGGAGGTCGAAGAGCGAGAAGCTGCTACTCGGGCCGCCCTGGAGGTCGAGCAGAGAGCGAAGGAACTCGAGGAGGTGCTGAAAGCGCGGGAGGAGGTTTCCCCGGCGATGACCGGGAAAGAGATAATGATGGTGAAGGAGGAGGAGGCGAGACGGGTTTTAAACAAGCCGCTGCGGCCTGATCCCTTTACGCCAGGTAAGCGCCCCGCGGGTTATAAAGCTGTCAGTTTCTTCATTCCGCGGCCTCATCAAAATAAATTACTGAACCCGCCGCCGAGCTTTTTCCCTTTAGCGGCCTGGTCCTCTTCCGCTAGGCAGAGTAAAGATAGACTCTAGCGTGAACAACAACGGAGGAAGGACACGGAACAGTCTAAGCGGCCTGTGAGCCCAGGCATTGATCTTATATATATGTACATTTTTTATATATGTATAGCGCTGCATGCTCTTGCTTTATATAACCGCGCGGTTTCTTGTAGAGAGCGAAGATCAAACTGTGAAGCTGGGCGACCTCGAGGCCATCCTGCCTCCATTAGTCCCCCCAGTGTTGACCTATGCAGCGGCTTCGTGAGAAGGGCAGCTATTGTTTGATCATCTCGAGGAGGACTTAGCAAACCTGAGGGTCCGCTTGAAGGAGGTGGAAGACCGGGAATCAACCACTCGGACCGTTCTGGAGGCCGAGCAAAAGGCAAGGAAGAAGGCTGAAGAGGCGCTGAAGGCACAGATGGAGACCGACAGGAGATCCAGGACAGATAGGGAGAAAGGTCTGGAGATGCAGCTTGAGGCCGCGCGAGCTGCAGTGGAGACTGAGAAGAAAGCCAAGGTTGCTCAAGTCGCTACTCTGACCGCTCAGTTCGAGAAGGAGAAGAGAATGTCTGCCAAGTTTGAGGATGACTCAAAATATTATCAGGATAAATTTTTGCGGCTAACTAGAGAAGTCGCGGGAGGCCGGCGAAGTATGAATGATGGGATGCAAGTTTCTAGCCGCCCGACTGTTGGGGTGGGCTCGAATCCTCCCCCGGTTAGAGCGGCTGACCCAATGATCAATGAGGCCACCGGAACCCCTCGTATGATTACTGCTACGCGGGTTGAAAGGGATGCCGGGCGGCTTCATAGCACTATCAACCACATCCATTATCATACCAGCCAGATTTACTCTCTTCTGAACACTACTAGCGATCAGGTCGCGCGGCTTCATAGAGAGGATGTCTCCCCCAAACACCGCCAGCCGTGAACGGCTTTTTAGAACAATTTGTATTTTGAGTGCGGCTTGTTGATTTGACCTCTGTTAGACAATGGTTCTTTCTGCTTTATGTCTTTTATTTGAATAACCCGTGCAGGTTCTTGTTTAATCGCTGTACTTTGTATTCTGTTTAGATCCTCTATGTTTTATCTGAACTGATTACAGGTCGCGCGATCTGTGATGTATGTTTGCACCTGATTTCCTGAATGCCTTTGGTTCTTTTGTTTTTCTGGCAAATCTGATCATGCAGACTGTTAACCGCGCGGTTAGAATGTGTAGCCGCGATATAATTTTACTATTTGCAGATCGTCAAAATCTATAAGTAGGGACCTTTCGAAGTCATTTTTACGATTTCAAATGGCGCGATCTAAGTCCAAATCGCAGCGACCTGTCAAGGTTAAAGCCGTTCGAACAGATGCGGCCTTGGCCTTTCACTCGGCGGACCACCAGGAGTGCCGTCTCACCCAGACCGAGCTAGAAGAATTCATTGCAAGACACATGGCAGGGAGTGATCTGCTCGTGCGGCTCCCTTTGCGCGACGAGCAGATCAACTCTTCCAACCCGCATCAGATAGCCGTTCCTGTCGACCATTTTGAATATGGCTTCAAGTTTCCGCTGCCACTTGAAGTCATCGCCATTTTTTACCACTATGGGGTTGTACCCGGCCAGCTTTCACCGAACTGCATAGCATCCATATATAGCTTTATTTCGTATCTGCGGTTCGAGAGGATGAGATTTTCCATTGATCTATTCAGGAAATTCTTTTCGGTGCAGGCTGTCCCCGACGTGGGGACTTCAACTTTCAGGGGGCATCTCTACTTTGGTTGTCACGGACTGAAGGTCGTTAATTTGGCGAACAAGGTCTCGAACTGGTCGGAGCGGTTTGTAATGTTCGAAGGCAATCTCAGACTGTTGCAAGTCGAACCGCAAGTTCGGGGGGAAGAAGTTTTCCAAGCTCCTCAAGTCGGGAAGATCGAGTCGGACACCTTCGCGTTCCTCGAGAACGAGCAGTTAGATATCAATCATTACATTCCGCTGTTCTCAGAGCTGGAGGACGTCTTCCCCCAACATAGTAAGTTCTTCTCAACCCGCCTGTATATGACCGCGCGGACTGTCTTAGTCAAACTTTTGATTTCATCTTACAGCTGCCCATATTGTCCCCGAGAACAAGCCGGTCACCCCAGCCGGTCCGGTTTTGACCCAGAGGGAAAGGAGGCAGCAGCAAAATAGGTCGCCATCATCTGAGGAAGAGAGCCCAACCTCTTCTGATGAATTCGAGCTTCTACGTTCCTGCGGGAACCCGCCCGATCTGCAGGGCAACCCAACTGTCCTTTGGCACAGGGACGGAAGCCGCATCCGGGTATCCACCGCACTTCCTTCATAGGCTAGTGAGAAAACTAACCGCCATGCGCTAGCTGCCGGGGCCGCGATGTATGGTCGAAAGACCTTAAAGAAGTTGAAAAAAGTTCCTGAAGAAGAGCTTCCCCGGCTGGCTGCACAAGCCGGTGCATGGGGGTTTGCGGCCAATCACTTCATGGCTTTATCGTACAGGTGGTTGGTTTCCGCTCAGAAATATATAGAAAACAAACATAAAGAGCAGGTCGCGGAGAACGCGCGGCTTCAAGAGATCGTGGCGGTGAGTTTTCCAAATGATGATGCGGTTTGTTTTGTTCACCCCGAGCGACCTCATTTATTTTTCCTTTTGCAGAAACAATATGAGATGACCAACCCTGACTTCCAGGATGAGGTGTTGCCTCATGTGGCCCAAGGAATTAATAAAGCTTTGGGCCTCCTGAGAGATCGTGGCGGTCTGTGCGAAGGCTTTGAGGGTACCACTTTTTCTGACCTCTTCCCTGCCTTGAAGGACCAGCTTGATGAAATTAGCCCCAGGCAAAAAGGAAAAGCCAAGGTGGGTGAAGAGGCTGAAGCCGACGCGAGCAGGGAAATTATAATCCATCAAGGAGGTGATGAAGGTGATAGAGCCGCTGAGGAGGCCGATGCGGATGACGACACTGATGATGATGATGAGGATGATGAGGACAGTTTGTCCTCTGGTACAAGCGGCTCCGCGAGTAAGACCGGGCGGTCTAATGATAGCGGCTCATCGGGTTCTTCCTCGACAAGCGAAGGCTATTCGCCTGAAGTCGACATCGATGGTGAAGATTCGAATTCCCCTGTCAAGAAGAAGAAAAAGAAGTCGGCAGACTAGTGCCTTTGTTTAATTTTACTTTTGTGTAACTGCCGGTTTTGATTGTAGCCGGGCGGTTAATATTTTGTTAACAGATATTTTGAAGAATGAACGGAAATTTTACCTGTCTAATTGTCTATCTATTGTTACTTACTTATGGTTGCTATCTTGTTTCTCTCTTCTTCTTTTTTACCTTTTGCTTTTTATGATAGAACCGTGCGGCTACTCTGACCCGAGTATAAGTGATAATCGATGATCTTGGATGGTCTATATACAACCTGCGTGATTAATTATTTAGATCTCAGGATATCCGATTTCTGATAGTATAAACAATAAATGACAGGCTCGTGCGGTTATAATTTGAACCGGGCGGCTTCTTATCTGAGTTCAGAGATATCTCATCCTTGCTGATACAAGTAATGGGTAATAAATTCGCGCGGTTAGAATACAATCCTGGCGAATAATCCATTGAATCCAGAGATAACTTCTTGCTAAGAGATAGATCATCTCGCTCAGTTAGAACATAATCCGGGCGACCATATATTTGGATCCAGAGATATCCAGACTTGGTTAACATGAGAGACAGATAAACCCGCTCGGCTAGAACATAATCCGAGCAACCATATATTTGGATCCAGAGATATCCAAACTTAATTAATATAAGAGATAGATAGACCCGCCCGGTTAGATTATAACCCGGGCGATCATATATTTGTTTTAATAATATCTTTCTCGAATGGTTTATATAATATTAGCTGATAGTCCGCACGGACTGCATATATAATTTGTGCGGTCAGTAGCTTTGATACTTGCGATGAGAATCATAATTGCTTGATTGAAAAGAGCCTGTTATGAGCCGAACGGGTCGATTTGACAACCATAAAGACAGATTCACGATCCAAATGACAAGGTCGACCGGTCATGACTATGCTCGATCCCCCGATACTTGCCTTATGATATTTCAATGGTGTCCTGTTTATTTCAAATCGTCCGATCTGCTTACTTCAAACCGCCCGGTTTGAGTAAAGTCGGCCGGTTTGTGATGTACATAAGAGTCCTGCTTTCCTTTCCCAAATGGTCTATAATGACCATATAAGATGAGATAATTTCCTGTAACGTAATAACAGATGATTACAGACTCAGATGACCAAGTGGGCAGGTGGGCCTAGGTGGCGAACATTGCTTTCCTCAAGTGGTCATAAGAGCTGTAGAAATAAAGAAAAAGACAAGTACAGACCCAGATGACCAAGTGGGCAGGTGGGCCTAGGCGGCGAACATTGCTTTCCTCAAGTGGTCATAAGAGCTGTAAGCGACTCGACTGCTCTCTTGCCTAGGGCTACAAGCCGAGTTGATCAATTGGGCAGGTGGGCCTAGGCGGCGAACATTGCTTTCCTCAGAGATATCAACTCAGTTGTGGGTCCCGCTTAGGCATCGCTTGAGAGTACCTAGGAGTATTCGATGGTCACAGACTAGGATGATCAGTTGGGCAGGTGTGGTTGTGCCGCGGGTGCTATACCGACATTGCTTTCCTCAGAAAGATCATCAAAGCTATAACTATATCCCTCTCGGGGCATGACAGAGCCAACATTCACCTAGACCTCCCTTGATGCAGGGGTGTGTCGGATATCAGCCGGGATCCAAGGTTCCGAAGACCACCGCACGGGAATTGGCAAGCTACCACTACATGTGTGCGAAAATTCCCCGCTACACATGATCTTCATGGTTTTATGCTAATGACTACAATCCGAGGGGGTTCGAGCAGAACTTGGCGATGTCTCCGCGGTTCAGTGAGGTTGATATATAAGAAATGTAAAAAAGGAGTCATCAGGCATGGAGAAGTGTCAGTATGGCGCTTCTTATTGAAATATCTAAAAATGATTGCAGGAACGTAAAGAAGACATTTTAAGGATAGAACCGTTTGAGATCGTCACCGCTCCAGGTGCGTGAGATGTCTTCTCCTTCGCTTGTTTGGAGGCGGTAAGCCCCAATTTTTAGTACCTCCTTGACGATGAAAGGTCCAGCCCAATTAGGATTTAACTTCCCGACATTGCCTGTTCTGGCTGCTGCATCAACTTTCTTTAGCACAACGTCCCCGACTGCAAAATGCTTCACCCTGACATTTTTGTCAAAGTACTTCGCCATCCTTCTTTTGACTTCTTCCTGTCTGATTGTTGCTTCGTCCTGAAGTTCTTCGATCAGATCCAGACTATACTTGATAGCCTCATCATTGTATTCTATCCATGCTTCTCCTCCCTCTTTTGCATACACAACTCTTTGAATGATCACCTCAAACTCTACATGAACAACAGCTTCCAAGCCATGAGATAATTTGAATGGTGTCTCCCCTGTAGCTGAATACAGGGTAGTACGAAGAGCACAAAGGATGGAGGGAAGTTGATCTGCCCAATTTCCTCTTTGATTCAAAACTCTTTTCATCAGGAGCTGCTGGATTTGCCTGTTTGCTGCTTCTACTTGTCCATTGGTCCTTGGATGATGTACTGAGGCAAACCGAAGATCAATTCCTACCTGATCACAAGAGCTTATCATCTCTGGATTATTGAATTGTGGGCCATTATCAGTGACAATTGCCAGCGGAATTCCATGCCGGCAGACTATTTCTCCCCAGATGAAGTTTCTGATAATTTGGGTTGTAGTTTTTGACAATTCTTTTGCCTCAATCCACTTGCTGAAATAGTCGATCATTACAATGATAAAACGACGCTGGCTGCTAGCTATTGGGAAGGGTCCAATAAGATCCATCCCCCCATACTGCGAAGGGCCATGGCGCAGCTATTGATCTGAGTGACTGAGCAGGCAAATGCTGAAGAGGAGCGAACTTTTGACACTGAACACACCGCTTGGCAAATGCTTCAGCATCCTTTCTCATGGTTGGCCAAAAATACCCTTGTCTTAAGATTCTTTTCTCCAGAGTCTTCGCTCCTGAATGGCTACCGCACTCCCCGGAATGAACCTCCTGAAGTATGGTTGGGATTTCATCTTCTGAAACACATCGTGCTGAGGGAGAGATCAAAGTATTTCTGTAGAGAACTCCTGCTATCAGATAATAGTATGCCGCCTTCCTTCTGAATTTCCTCCTATCTTTGATGGAATGATGGAATTCTCCTTTTGACAGAAACAGCTCGTAAGGATCCTTCCACAAAGGGTTCTGATCAATTTGCATAAGTTCTGCTTCATCTGTTGCCGGATGGAAAAGTTCAAAGGTCACTCCCCCTGATGGAAGACCGAATTTTGACAACTCATCTGCCTCCTCATTTTGTGTTCTTGGAATATGTTCGATAATGAATGACTTGAATCTTCCGATTTCCTTTTTTGGCTAACATCAGATATTTTCTTAGAATCGGCTCCCTTGTCTCATAATTCCCCAAGACTTGGGAGGCCATTACCAGCGAATCAGTTCTAACATGTACATGTTCTATGTTTAGCTCTCTTGCAAGCTTCAGCCCAGCCAAGAGTGCCTCATATTCTGCCTGGTTATTTGTAACTAGAAAGAAGAACTTGATAGCTTTCTCCAGCCTGATGCCATTTGGACTAATCAACACTACTCCGGCTCCCACGGAGTTTCTGCCAGAAGCCCCATCCACATAGATAATCCAAGCCACAGGAGATTGCACCACCTGTTCAGGACTAGGTTCTGCGGTATCTACCAAGAAGTCTGCCAAGATTTGCGCCTTGATCGTTGTTCGGGGGATGTATGATATCTCAAATTCGCTTAGTTCAATAGCCCATTTAGCTAACCTCCCTGAATGGTCTGGCTTTTCAAGAACATTTTTTAAAGGATGATCTGTAATGACTTGGACAGAATGAGCCTGAAAATAAGGACGAAGTCTTCGCGCGGACATAACCAAGGCCAAGGCCAGTTTCTCCAAGATCGAATATCTGGTTTCTGCATCTTTTAGAATATGGTTGACATAGTATATTGGAAACTGGCTCTTCTTCTCCTCCCGAACGAGGACAGAACTCACCGCATCCAGGCCGACTCCCAGATATAAGAATAATATTTCTCCCTCACGGGGACTTTGGAGTAGTGGAGTTGAAGTTAACTGCGTTTTTAGCTCCTCAAAAGCCTTGTTGCACTCCTCGTTCCATTCAAACTTTGATCCCCCCCACCGTAGTATTTTAAAGAATGGGGCACTTTTATCTCCGGATTTGGAGATAAACCTACTCAATCCTGCCAATCTCCCCCCGAGTTGCTGAACTTCTTTGGTATTTCGAGGAGGGGTCATATCAAGGATGGCCTTCACCTTATCTGGATTTGGTGCAAGGCCATTAGGAGTTAAGAGATGCCCAAGAAATTTTCCTTTATTTGCCCCAAACACACATTTCAATGGGTTTAGTTTTAAATTGAACCTCCGTAGAGTAGCGAACATCTCTACGAGGTCTTTCAGGTGTAATGAGAATGTTTTACTTTTTAGAAGAAGGTCATCAACGTAAACTTCGATATTCCTGCCTTTTTGATGCTTAAAGACGGTATCCATCATTCTTTGGTATGTTGCGCCTGCATTTTTAAGACCGAAGGGCATTAAGAGATAGCAGTAACACCCATCGTTTGTGATAAATGAGGTATGCGGGATATCAGGTTTATGCATTTTGATTTGATGATACCCAGAGAAGGCGTCGAGGAAACTCATAAAACCATACCCAACCGCGGAATCAACTAAGACATCTATCCGAGGCACGCTTTATTAAGTTTGGTGTAGTCTACGCACATGCGCCATTTCCCACCAGATTTCTTAACCATTACAACATTCGACATCCACGTGGGATATTGAATTTCAGAAATAAAACCCGCTTTCAGGAATTTGGAAAGCTCCTCTCTGATGGGCAACGCCAGCTTGGTCGCCACTTCTCTCTTCTTTTGCTGGACGGGCTTGAACTCAGGAGATACGTTTAGATGATGACAAGCCACGTCTGGATCCACTCCTAGCATATCCTCCGCTGACCAAGCGAAGATATCCAAATTCTCCAACAGGCAGGAGATTAGCTCCACTTTTTCTTCCTCCATCAACTCAGCATTGATAATCAGCTTCTTTCTCTTCCCCTTCAGCAATAGAAACTTCTTGGGTTGCATGGGCAGGTTCCAGATGAACCCCTTCGCGATCCTTTTCCTCCTCAGCAGGCCTTGAGGATTCAGCAATCTCCAGAACTTCAGCTATGACCTTGGGAAGTGGAACGTCGGTGATCATGTTAACAGTTCGGACGTAGCACTCCCGAGCCACCTTTGGGTTGCTTCTAACCCGATACTGCTTCCCTTTGGCAGCGAACTTGAGAGCAAGGTGAAAGGTAGAGACCACTGCCCTGAATGCATTAAGAATCGGTCTCCCGAAGATGGCGCAGTAATTGCTCGGGGCAACCACCACCACGAAATTGATTAGCTTTATCACTCCTCCAAGAGAGACCAGGAGCTTTACTGAACCCTCTACTTCTTTCTTTTCCCCAGAAAAACCGTAGAGGGTCCCGTCGGTGGAAAGCACAGGCTTTCCGGTCTTCAGGGCTTCGAAAGTTGGGCGGAAAAGGAGATTGACGGAGCTTCCTGTATCAATCAGAATCTTGTGGACCGTATAATTTTCGATGATGGCTTTGATGACCACCGCATCGTCGAAAGGATTGGCATTGGGGGGAAGGTCATCCTGACCAAAGGTGACAATAGTGCTTTCGGGAGGAGAACTTGTAGTGGCTGCCACTTCCTGCTTCAGAACTCTCGCGATGCTGGATTTGCGGGATGATTCCGCTCCAGCTCCTCCATTGATACAATAGATGTCCCCTAAGGGACCCACATCATTGACTTCGACGCATTCAGTGGAAGGGTGGATGTCACCATAGCAGCCGGCATCTTTGACGTCGGCGCATTCCCAGGTTACTTCTACCGTTTCTTTCTCTTTTCTCTTCTCAGCAGTTGGTTCAGCAATTACATCTTTCCGAACTAGACCCTGGAGCTTTCCTTCTCCTAGGAGTCTCTCTATTAGCAGACGAAGGGCCCGACAGTCTTCGGTTAGATGCCCCCCCTTCTTTATGATATTCACAATAAAGGTTCAGATTTCGACTGCGGATATCCGACTTCAGAGGAGCAGGCCTTTTGAAATCTGGCCTCTTTTGCAGAATCTGGACCACTTCGTCCATGGTGACGTTTAAGGGAGTGAATGACTCTTGCGAGTCATCATATTGAGTGGATGGAATGACTGGAGGTGGCTGCGCGGTATACTGCTGTAAATATACCGGTATGATTTGCGGAAGAGGAGCGGATGGAGCGGGAGCGATGGCCAATGGTGGTTTTTGATCTTGAAAACGCTGATGGCCCATGAATGGTTGCTTATTTTTGCAGTTCCTTCCCCTTTGGGAACGGGGTTCAAAGTGGGACTGTTTTGATGGCGGATGATGGAAGGATGGATTTGACTGCTCCTTGTCGCTTACCAGCTTTGCGACGTAGCCCGGATTGCTCTTCTCCCCTCTAATGAACATATTTGCCAAACTTATCATTTCCTGATAAGTCCTAGGCTCCCTTATATTCGCTTCAAATTTTAGGGGGCCCTCTCTTAAGCCATGGATGAGGGCGACCCTATACAGCTCCGGATCCACATTTTGGACCTCCATGATCTCTTTCTGGAAGCGGTCTACGAAACGAGCCCACGTCTCATCTTCCCGTTGTTTTATATCGAAAAGGGCCGCCAGGCCACTTTTTCTCTTCTTTGAGGTAGAGAATCTCAGCAGGAATTCCCTTCGTAGCTCAGCGAAACAACTGATTGACCTGGGGTGCAACCCGTAAAACCACTCCCTTGCTTGTCCTGCAAAGGAGGTCACAAGAAGCTTGCACTTAGTTGCATCAGTTAAGGTTCTAAGAGTGATGGCTGACTCGAAGGCTTGTAAATGAACCGTGGGATCAGTCTCACAATTGAAAGCTGGCAGGCGAGGCTCTCTGAAATTATTAGGGGCAGGCTCCCCTCGGACTTCTTCCACAAAGGGAGAAGTTTCTTCCATATCTTCATATAGAGGAGCAGGATAATAAGTCGCCGGAACTGCGGCTAATCGCGGGCAAGCCGCTTGGTAGGAAGATCGGGCCGCAGCTTCTGGCGGGTAGGAATGACGGGCCGCACCCTTTTACAGGTAGGAAATGTGGGCAGCATGAGAAGCCGCCCCCTGGAAGTCGAGGACCCGAGCCGGCATGCTGTGCGCGGCGTCCTGATAGAAGTTTTGCCTAGCCGCAAAACCTTCTTGCTGGGGCTGGAAGTTGGCGGCTTGTGGTAGCGGGTAAGGAGGAGGTGGAGGAGGAACTGGAGTCACCGCCTGATTAACTGTGGTTTGCTGTGGAACTAGCCACTCGGTTAATAGGGCCAGAGTCTGACTGATTGCGTCCAACCGCTTGTCAGTCTCCCTCTGAGCCCGCTCAGCTTCTCTCCTGGATTGCTCCAAGGCTTCCCACAAAGAGTCCTCGCTGTGATCGGAGCGGTCTCCAAGGGGGAACTGGCGGTCTGACATTATGGCGAAGAGGATTTCACCGACAATCCGAGATCTGAAGGTCGTGTGTTTCTGTTGAGTCCGAAATCGCACCTCCGAAGGAAATCGGAGGCTGCGGGTTGCCAGTTACTTTTTGGGTAGAGAAGGTGAGACCACTGGCAGCGGTCAAGGCCAGACTTCGCCCGTCACGGCGAATGCCACTCTTGTGACGGGCTTATTATGTTTACCCAAAAAACCGCTTCTCGGGTTGAATCATTCTCAGGTCGGGCGGGCTTCTAAATCAAGCCGCTGGGTCCCAAGATCAGCGGCTCTCAGTCCAAGGTAAACTACGCCGGGCGGTCTGATGTCGCTTCTGACCGCCCCCAAGATTGAAGATTGTCAGAACCCAAGGCAAGAAGGCGACCCACGGTCTCAGATCGGAGACCGCCCGGGTTGTATCGTGAAGATCGGCCAAGGTCACGTCCAGAAGGCAGGCCGCGATCTCAAGTCAGAAGCCGCTCATTTTGCATCATCGCCTTGGTCACGGCATCTTCAGCCTCTGGTCAGACGGGTCGAAAGGGCAAGCTGCCAAGCCGCGCGGCTTCTTTCTTTTCTTCTTTGTGTATCCCGTCACCGCCTGCCCATTTCTCCTATACCCGGGCAGGTGGTTATTTTATCCCTGCCCATTCGGGCAGGCCCCCGAGCCTATAAATAGGGGGCGGCACTGTTCACAACGCACGCACACTCGAATCCAGGAGCTCGTTTGTTTGAGCTGCGGTCTCGAGTTTCCCGTCTTGCGGACTGTCTGACCGCCGGCTTCTTCTTTACTGCATTTGTAACCCGCTGTAATCGCTTCTTTTTAATCAAAGGAAAGCCCGTCACAAGAGTGGCATTCGCCGTGACGGGCGAAGTCTGGCCTTGACCGCTGCCAGCGGTCTCACCTTCTCAACCCAAAAAGTAACCGGCAACCCGCAGCCTCCGATTTCCTTCGGAGGTGCAATTTTGGACTCAACATCCAAAGCTCAACCGGATCAAGAAATGGCCTATATCACATTTTATGACGAGTACTTCAACACAATCGTGTCGAGAGTCGCCTAGTGCAAGTTCTAGCCACCGAGAAAGGTTGTCCTTCCTTCAGACCCTAGTAATAAGCTACTACTAGTCTGCTACACTCGACCTTATGCTACCGTTGGATTCACTGGATTCACCACTAAAGTAAAATAAATTTCATCTACTATAAAAGAAATAACTAAATTATAATTCTGAATATCATTCTACTCTAATTGAATTTCTAGGCATGACGGGAGCACTTGACTAGAGCACTACTCGAGTCAACATTTTTATCTACTCCTCACTCACATGCTAACAATTCAATTCTTACGAGTGGGAAAACCTCGCAGCGATACCCAAAAAGCACGCGTGATCAAGTGCGCGTGAATTAGGTGCAAGTGTATGCAATGTGTGCAACAAAATATAAATCCTAACTCAGCACATTATAGCATGTCATCCAAAGTGTGTGCATGTGCACAGCTCGCTCTCTCCCCCGGACTTGATTAAAACTAACTAGAATAAACAATTCAAACATAAGTAAGAGAGGGGTAGAGTTGACCTATGCTCATAAAAGAGCATGCCAGAAGTGCGGTAATCCCATTTTTTTTTTAAAAATATTTCCCCTTCATCATCGTCCACAAGAGAGCATCCTCCTACAATGTTAGCAAAACAGAAATAACTGTGCACAAAAGGAATTAAAAAGCTAGACGGAACCGGGTGGTTCCCCATGGGTTGTCTCCCAAGAAGCCCTTTTGTTTAACGTCCTTTAAGGTGGACCAAATACCTGTATTAAGCATTGTTCAAAGAGCAGAAAGATATTGTTCCAAACTAAAATAAAAACGACCAACACAGCGAAGTGACAAAATAGAGCACAAAAATCAGACGGAAGAAACAGCACAATCACAACCCCGAGACCCCATCACGCATCAGCTGTATGCTGATTTGTGGTGGTTCTCCCCCGCTGCGCGAGATGGGAAAGAGGTGAAGGATTTAGGGCCCAAGGAGGATGTCTCCACCTTGCCCCTAGCTTGTTCCTTCCCGCGTCGGAGGGCAGGAGAGCATGATTCATGCAGCAATTTTTCTTTCCTCAGCTTCTCCACAGTTGGAGAGCGCCAACGTTGATAACTGGCAGAATTTCCCGCCTTAGTGGTGGGTGGCTTCACTTCCGTTGTCGCCGTGGCAACCGGATCAGCCCAATGGACATGCTTAAAATGTTCACATTTGTTACTTTGATTCGGGCAAATTTTTATAAGATGCTTTGTTCCACCATCTCCCTCGTCATTCAATATTCTGGTTTCAGTGCTGTCTCTTGCCTCCTTTCCCTCTTCCGTCACAACTTGCGACTTCTCTTCATTATTTGCTCCTTCTAGCGATTCTATTCTTTTCTCGGGTTCTGCAGCACTAGATGGTTTATCAGTAAAAACAAGGGGGGAGTGGATTATGTTGGATCGGTAGGCGCCCTTAGAGGGGGGGGTGAATAAGGGTTTTCAAAAACTTTAGATTTATTTAGAAAAACTTTGGAATAATGCAATATTAAAACAAGAAGAAGTCAAGTAAAACAAAAGAGAGACAAGCTTTATTAATATTAAATGAGTTTTACAAAACTTGATCTCTATGCGCTAGAGATAGGAGGCGAATAATAAAAGCTCTTTTCGTTTTCTATCCTGACTCGCTTCCCACGAACCGGTGGCCCTAGCCTTCTCCTCCCCGGATTCGGCCTCAAGCCGCTCTCGCCAATCCTTCCCCGGATGTGGCCTCGAGCACCCCCTAGACCTAGCCTAGATCTAGTCGCCAACACGAGGCAAATTTTAACCCTAAGTCCTACCCCAGACCTAGTCGCCAACACGAGGCGATTTCACTACCGTTTACAAAGAAAGATAAATAAAATAATAAAACCTCCCTTAAGATGAACTTCTGAAGATGAAGGCGAAGATCCGCTGTAGAATCAGCGTTTGTCGAAGCGGACTTCGTTTGGATTAGGCGTGATGGAATCCTCCTTCAGAAGTTGGCAGAGCTTCGCTGGGACCTCAAATTCGGCCAAGACAAGCCTCTGGGATTCTAGCACTCTCTCTCTCTCTCTCTGAGGTGTATGCAATAGGTGTACGAAAACAAGAGGAGAGGGGGTCCTTTTATAGCCAAAGCGCTACCGCCGGCGCTACCGCTACCGCCGGCGCTATCCCTGATTAAGTAACATTTTGCGCGGCAGGATCTTCAATCCGCGGCAACATTTTGCTCTATGCCTCTTGTGCGCCATGCTACCGCCAGCGCTAGTAGCTACCGCCGGGCGCTAGCTCCTTCTAAAAACACTGTCGGAATCGCGCTAATCATCGCTAGAGCCGGGCGCTATCGCTACCGCCGGCGCTAGTGGCCATGTTGGAATTCTGGCCTCAATTTTGGGGACAACCATCCTTGAGTCATGTGGACTTTGATTTCCTGCACACTTAAACACACAAGATCAAATACACATAGGATTTGCTATTCTCAAACCTAGGAGATGTGGAAGACCATGTTCCAACAAACTCCCCCTTTTGATAATAACAAATCCATTAATGATAAAGCAAAGCATTAATAAATACGCATGATGAAACTATACTTGTGTGTGTGTGTGAATGATGACTTAGGATAATTATTGATTTTAACATTTAGAATTACTCCCCCTAAATACATGCTCCCCCTAAGTGAATGCTCCCCTAATATGTAAGCTATCATCTGAATTTGTCATGTTGGGTGTATGATAGCGGGTTATATTTATCATGTTAGTTCTCCCCCCTTTGTTATTAGCAAAAGTGGGTAGGGAAACAAAGCACTAAAAAAGATTGTAAGTAGAAAATAAGGCATGATCGAGCTTTTGAAGTAAATGATAAGAAGTTTTAGAATTGTTTTTCATTTAAATAGATCAGAGTTATAAGCATTACAAAATTTTTCATAGAAGGAAATCAGAGTTTTTAGCATAAAAAGTAATGATTTTCCCTTTATATAAAAGTTTTAAGCATAAAAATAAGGATTTCCAAATAACCAATCTACCCAGACAATATGTCTACACCCTAGCCCCGTACTAAGTGACGGATGGGCATGAGGAGCTGCAAACATGCCGTAGGTTGGGGTGTTAGTCCCATATGCAAACACTAGACAAAACTCAACCTAGCACTCTTTCCCCCCAGTGCCTCGCAAGGCCCCACTGGAACCCTCCCCGGTTAAGGACAAGACATGACTAAAGATAAGTTTATCTAATGTCTACAACTCTACGCCCCCGCTATGGTGAGATATGAAGTCACGGATAATAGTTTTTTGAAACAAGAAGCTCTTAAATCTAATGAGAAGAATCATAATTGAATTTTTTTTGAAATAAAACTTACTTAGCTATATTGAAATTCATGAATGTATCAGAGTTTGAGCATTGCGGAAGATTTCGAAAAAGAAACACCATAATACTAAATAAGAGTTTAAGTTAAAAAAGGAGATGTTTTTGAGTTTCAAAACTAGCATTTTGGAAGAAAGAAACAACATCCTTTTAGCAATGTTTCACTTGTTGGAAGAGCGTTTAGCATACACGTTTATATTGAAATAAATCAGAGTTTGTTACTATAAAAATGATATGTGTGTTAGAACAACCAATATAAATTCTACCAAGCAAGTCTACCACTTGTTTTTAAAAAAAAATTGAGATTTACGACTTGATATAAGCATGAAAGTGCAAGGTAAAAGTTATATGGTGATGATGCGGAAGACTTGTAGAAATACATGAAATATCTTATTGTAATCAAGAATAATCCATACAAATATATATGAGTTTAATTTCAAAAAGTAGATGTTTATGTAAATCATGTTTCAATAAAAATCTTATGGTTGACAAAAATAACCAAGCATGAAATAATATTATCATAAAGAGATTACTACAATGTTATTTCAATTCACAATTTCAAGTCATACCAAACATTATAGAAAACATGCTAGGTTATCTAGTGTATTTCATAAGTAAAGAGTAATATAGAATTAGCATTAGGATCCAATTCTCATGAGAAGATGTGTTATGGAAGATAATGATGTGTACATAAGTGTATTTTTGAGTAGTGTAAACAAATGTTTTAATCAAAAATACAAGAAATATGTAAAGTAATAGCACAATAAAACACAAATAAGATTACTTCCACACACTTTAATGCACAAAAAAAAATGTACAACTACCAAGGTGCTTTGCATACACAATGCTCATTAAGACTTATCAGGGTGCAAAGTAGTGCTTGGGGATCACATAATTTTATTCTTCAATATTGATTTTTTTTATTGTGATCCGGTGTACTTAAGAATAAGTGGTTTTTCTTATTTTTGAAAGAAAGTTATTGTTTGCACAAGATACTTTACTATTCTTTCCAAGGTGCTCAACCTCACAACGCTTATTAAGACTTATCAGGAGGTTCAAGTAGTGCTTGGTGGAGTTATCTTTGTCACTTTATTTTATAATTTTGTTTTGTACAAAGTTCTCCGAATATACTTATTTTGCAAATCAATAGAATTTATGAAAAACATAACCACTTTTCTTAATTTTTAAGAGTGCAAAATAAGGAGTGTAGGTAAGATACTTGTGCAATTTTAATCCATTGTACTAATACAAAACATACACAAGTATTCTTAGATTAAACACATATGTAGACAATGCCAAAAAGGGTGAGTGAATAAATATCATTATCAAACATAAAACATTTACTCATACTTAGAGGCATGCTAAGCTTAGTTCTACACAACCTTTAAAATATAATTGATGCACATATTAATAGATATATCAAAGCATGATGAAAACAATGTTCAACGTAGTTTGAAAAGATAAATTGCAACATTGTAGAATTTCTAAATAATAGACTAAATCATGCTATATTATCACAGAAAAGTCCATACAGTATTTTTGATAGTTTAAGTGTTTTATATTTTTGTATTTGATTTTAGCAAATAAAAGCATATTTTTGTAATTTATGCTTTTGTAATTTTTATATTTCATTTTTGCATAAAGATGAACTTTAAACAAAGGAAACAACACAAGCAAAAAATAAAAACATATTTTTTGTAATTTGGTTTTTGTAGTTTTGTATTTGATTTTTCAAAAAATAAAGAAACACAGAAGTGCAAAACTAAGTAGAAAATATAGATTAATATATTATTAGAAATTTTTCAAAATTTTAAAATCACAAAAAATTTAATATGGACACTAGCGCCAGCGGTAGCGCTAGCGCGGGAAATAGTGAACGATTTTTTGTGATTTTGAATATATTAATTATTGATTTTGATTAAGTGTCCCAATAGCAGTTCCATGCTGAAATATCAGATTTTTAGGAGATGTTTAGATAGTGCAAATTGCATGAAACATTAGCGATTTAGTGTATGACTTGACAACGCATGATGTATATTTTCTTATATTTTCATTTTCATTTTTCTAAGACTCATATTTATCAATATAATGTAAATTGAAATTGATAGGAAATGTAAGCACAAGATATCATGTTTGAATAAGCCAAATTATATATGTTCTAATGATTAATCCATAAACTATGCGTTTGAAGGAATTTTAGTATTCTATTATGATTTCAAATCACATAACATCATAAATGTTGTACCTAGCATAGATACACAAGCATAAACCAAAAAGTGATGCTAGGATGATGAGTTTGGATGCGGATTAATCATGCATTTTGTGAAAAATATTTTTCTTCATTACAAGGGCTAACATAATCAACAAAACAAGATCAACACATTTCGCATTTTAATATTTAGCCTAAGCCCTTTAATAAACCATTTAAATCCATTAAAATATTATCATTAGTCTTGGCAATAATTTCAATTTACACTTCATAATTCAAGACATTTAAGAGGTAATGGATTTATAAGGTAAAAATAAAAAGGATAAGTAGATCACTAAACAGAATGATATGACTTTAATTCACTTTTATTGATTCATTTATGAATTATGATTTATGAAAGTCATATCACAAGATATATAGAGTGATCATATCATGTTAGTTTGAGCAAAACAAAAGAAAATAAACAAAATGAAAGTTTAAGCATATCATGAAGTAGAGAAGTGATATTTCATTTTTAGTTGATTTCTACTTCATGCAAATGATGGGATACTAATGAATGATAGATTTAGGTATCCAAAGAGGACCGGGTGTGATGGTTCCTTTGGGTACCCAAATAAATCGTGTTTGCTTTTGGGGAGATAGTGATGAGTGGACCCTTTCTTTTGGCATTAGTGCGTTATTCTTAAGAATGGGTCTCCATTCATACCTTGGACAAACATTTTTTTTAGTTCTCAAATTTCCATAATCATTTACTTGAATATTTGGATAAAAATGATTTTGAATTTATAATTTAAAGGAAATTTTGCATTTAATTTTGGGTTGGGAGAAGCATGATTTTGTAAATAATGATGATTTTGATTTTGATTTACAAGTCCTTTATGTTCCTTACTCCCATTATTAAACTTCTTTTCGATGTTCATATTCATATTCAACTTGTCTTTAGATATAGTTTGATATTGGGAATTTGTATTTACAATTTTCATAAGCAAGTTGATTTTTTATTTTAATTCATCATTCTTGATTTTTAAACTATGTCTAGCTTTATTATAATTGATTGTGCTATTTTTAAGAGTGGTAACAATTGAGTCAATATGTTTTTCGTATTTATCCCTATATTCATCAAATGTTTCATCCATCTCTTTAATTTCAATTTTATAGTCTTTGCACTTAGCACAATCATTTATCAACGATGAATTTTCTAAACATAATTTTTCATTTTGTTCATTTACTAAATTAAATCCTTTTAAATTTCATGAGTTTTTCCTTAATATTATAACAATCAAAACAAGGTTTTGTGTTTTCAAGTAAAGGACACGATGGTGAAACCACATCACAATTTGATTCTAAATTAACATTAGCTTTTAACCTCTTATTTTCTATATGTAAATTTTTAATAGTGATTTTCAATTTCTTGATCTTACATTTAGCAGTTTTTAGTATATTGAAACTAGAAATGGAAGTTATCACACAAGAAGAAGATTTAGTCTTCCTTACAGCACTATTGGAGGAGGCAGATTGTGAACATGAAATTCCTTCGTCATCTTTTAGTTCTTCCTCCATTATAGATGGATCTATATCTTCTGTTTCTCTTAGTGTATTGTTCTCCTTTTCTATTTCAATATTCTCCATGGCTTCGCTCCGAGAGAGATCTTCTTGAATGATAGTGGATGCTTGGACATTTTTCTCTTCCTGTGTTTGTCCATACCTGCGAGAGGAAGATCATACATTTCTTCAAGAAATTTCCATACTTTGTATGCACTAGAAAAACAGTATATTAATTTGAAATTTTCATTTGAAAGACCACAAAATAAATAGTGTTTAGATTTTGTATTTAACTGAAGTTCTTTTTTATTTGATTCATTTGCAGGTCTAGTTATGGCAAAATTCCATACTTCGATATCTAAAGTCTTAATAAATTTTTCAATTAAAATTTTCCATCCTTTATAATTTGATCCTTTGAATAAAGATGGTGCAAGAAATTTTTCTTCTTCTTCAAAATTACCCCCACTGAACGAAGCGAGATCATGAGACGCCATTATTCCCGGTTGTTAAGCCGATTGGAATAAAACCTCTCTGATACCACTTGTTGGATCAGTAGGCGCCCTTAGAGGGGGGTGAATAAGGGTTTTCAAAAACTTTAGATTTATTTAGAAAAACTTTAGAATAATGCAATATTAAAACAAGAAGAAGTCAAGTAAAACTAAAGAGAGACAAGATTTATTAATATTAAATGAGTTTTACAAAACTTGATCTCTATGACGCTAGAGATAGGAGGCGAATAATAAAAGCTCTTTTCATTTTCTATCCCGACTCGCTTCCCACGAACCGGTGGCCCTAGCCTTCTCCTCCCCGGATTCGGCCTCAAGCCGCTCTAGCCAATCCTTCCCCAGATGTGGCCTCGAGCACCCCCTAGACCTAGCCTAGATCTAGTCGCCAACACGAGGCGAATTTCAGCCCTAAGTCCTACCCCATACCTAGTCGCCAACACGAGGCGATTTCACTACCGTTTACAAAGAAAGATAAATAAAATAATAAAACCTCCCTTAAGATGAACTTCTGAAGATGAAGGCGAAGATCCGCTGTAGAATCAGCGTTTGTCGAAGCGGACTTCGTTTAGATTTGGCGTGATGGAATCCTCCTTCAGAAGTTGGCAGAGCTTCGCTGGGACCTCAAATTCGGCCAAGACAAGCCTCTGGAATTCTAGCACTCTCTCTATGAGGTGTATGCAATAGGTGTACGAAAACAAGAGGAGAGGGGGTCCTTTTATAGCCAAAGCGCTACCGCCGGCGCTATCCCTGATTATGTAACATTTTGCGTGGCAGGATCTTCAATCCGCGACAACATTTTGCTCTATGCCTCTTGTGCGCCATGCTACCGCCAGCGCTAGTAGCTACCGTCGGGCGCTAACTCCTTCTAAAAACACTGCCGGAATTGCGCTAATCATCGCTAGCGCCGGGCGCTATCGCTACCGCCGGCACTAGTGGCCATGTTGGAATTCTGGCCTCAATTTTGGGGACAACCATTCTTGAGTCATGTGGACTTTGATTTCCTGCACACTTAAACACACAAGATCAAATACATATAGGATTTGTTATTCTCAAACCTAGGAGATGCGGAAAACCATGTTCCAATAGATTACCGCTTCTGATACAATCTTGGGACAAGTGGAGGGCGTCACCTTGTAACATCCTGCCAGTACGAAAAGTATAACAGCAGGTCCGGCCAGGACCCCACGCCATACAAACCACACTAGCTAGGAGTTAAAAGGTGATACACAGAAAATAACTACACCAGAGTACACTAAAAATCAGCGGAAGCATAAAGGATTAAACTATTTCATTTAGAACTGTCCACTATCATAGGAATGAAACTACTAAAAGAGTTACGGCCTTAAGGCCTTACATTCACCAAATGTACTATAACTCAAAACATGCATCGGCGCGCAGGCCGGTAATACAAGGAAAATAGAAAAGAGGCTGGCCTTCGAGGGCCAACACAGCATAAGGGCCGTCGCCCGCTATTTTCCGCTAGGCTCACCTGCACCTGCATAAGAACATTCCACCAAGCGGTGGTAAACATGGAAACGGTCAGCAAAGCTGACCAAATTATAACAACGCCACCCCTTTCCCGGGGTGGCGGAGCTTCTACCCTGCAAGCAAGCTATACTAGCACAAGTACTAATATAAAGAAGGTGCAACTACACAAGGTGAGGTTTCAAGCACAATCAATCTTCTAGGTTGAGCATCAAAAAGAAGGGAACCTAGGTATGCACATGATGTTGGTTGGGTTCACCCGAAGGTTCCCCACAACCGCCTAAGCAATCGCATGAGGCTAATCATAATATTAATTCCACAACACTCCACCCTAAGGGTCACAGCCTTAGGTGGGAACAAGAGCATTTGGTCGGTCTAGGTATGACACCTTCCGCGACCTCTCCCATGATCACACGGCTTTCATGAGGAAGGGGCCTCTTACCGATCTGCATGGAAACGGGTTCGGTTTAGCTTTGCCCGTGCTCTAATCGTCGCGATCTATCGCACGACGCGGGTATGGCTTCACCTCGGCCCGTAAGGGTTTAGCACTTTCAAGTGCTTCACAAATTATACGCTACGCACCTAACCCCTTCACAAGGATCTAGGCTTCACAAATACTCAACAAGGGAGGTACCATGCGCTCCGCATCAAATTCGTGGTGAAGGTTTGCCTTCATCCAAATCTCAAAGCATGGGGCTTTCGTTAGGATCTTCACAAGACGCCTACACTTAATTCCCGCAATACTATAGATGATTTCACGGAGTCATTCTCTGGCGCGCATTCTAGGCCTAACCTAAATGCAACGTCGCAAATCAAGCATCACCGATTCGGGCTCACGGCCACGAATAGGCTTCACACACAATGCCTAAATCCGCATGACTACCGGATTTTCTACATGCAATAATGTCGGGGACGGACACAATCTACCCGGAGTTCCGAAGAACTTGAGGAAATCCTACACTTCACCCATTTGGTGAAAGGGATTCCTCATGCAAGCATAGAGAAATGAAGGAATGGACAAATGACAAGTCCAAATATTGGGAGGAAGAATCGTTACCCTAGACACGTTCTTTTTCGCCATGGATCCGAGATTCCACACGGAGAGAAACGACCGCACCGGGCTGCACTCTCCAGATCTGGAAACGGCTCGCGAAACGGAGCTCCGGAGCTCTGTCAATGGTGGGATCACTCTTCTTCTTCCTTGCCTCCTTCTTCTTCCTCTAGCCTAGGATAGAGAAACACCTCAAAATAATGAGGATTAATCTCCTCTCATAAGCCCTAATAGCCTCCAGCATCTAATCCTAGCCATTGGATCGGATTCCAAAAGATTTGGACGGTCGGATCGTCTTCTCCGCTCAAAATCGCGGAGCAGAATAAACAGGGCGCACGATCACAGGCGCACGGTCAGTGGTCGTGCGCGAAGAGGGAAATGGTCGTGCGCACTACCCGCGACAGAACTCCGATTCTTCTGAATTAACGCACGATCATGGGCGCACGATCACCGGTCGTGCGCGAAAAGGCCACTTCCCGTGCGCTAAGAGCAAACATGGAAAATTTAGCCCACTTCGAGCGCAGCACTACCACTCCGCCTACTTCGCTGAGTTACGATTTTTGGGGTGTTACAACTCCACCCCCCCCCCCCCCCCCCCCCTTAAAAGAATTTCGTCCCGAAATTTATAAAACAGCAATAGCATGAATTACAGTTATATCTTTTACCTGAGAGAAATAGCTCGGGGTACTCCGCAAGCATCATTTGCTCTCTCTCCCAAGAGAGCTCCTCTCGGCCGCAATTATCCCACCGGACTTTTACCATCCGAATGGACTTGTTCCGCAGCTGCTTTACTTCGGTATCTTCGATGTGTAAGGGCTTGACTTTCGTCGACAACCCACTATCAACCAGCACTTTGCCGACCGCAACGATATGAGTAGGCTCTTGCACTGCCTTCCTCAATACTGAAATGTGAAACACGTCGTGCAGACCGCTCAGCTCTGCAGATAGTGCAAGCCGATAAGCCGCATCAAAAACACGATCCACGATCTCAAACGGTCATAAGTACCTTGGACTGAGCTTTTTCAAGCGTCGGATCCTTGATACCCCTTTGAACGGTTTGATCTTCAAGTAAACCCGGTCACCGACGGCGAACTCTAGGTTCCTATGCTTGGCGTTGAAATATTTTGCTTGCCTATCCTGGGCAATCAATAGCCTTTCACGTATAGTTCGGATCGTCGAAGTTGCTTCCTCAATATCCTTTCACTTTAATAGCTTAGTATCGCCCGTTTCCGCCCAAGACAACGGCGTACGACACTTCTTACCATAGAGGGCCTCGAAAGGAGCCATCTGTATACTAGCTTGGTAGCTATTATTGTAGGCGAACTCGATCATATAGAGATGATCTTCCCACTTCTTCCCAAAATCTAGAGCGCACATTCGGAGCATATCCTCCATAGTCCTGTTGGTTCTCTCGGTCTGTCCATCCGTTTGCGGGTGGAAGGCCGTGCTGAACTTCAATTTCGTGCCCAACAGTTCATGGATAAGCCTCCAATATTTCGATGTGAAACGCCCGTCACGATCGCTGACGATGCTACGAGGGACACCGTGCAGCCTCACAATACTATCAACATAGAGCTTCGCTAGCTTCTCGACAGAATCATCCTTCCGGTTCGGAATGAAGTGTGATACCTTTGTCAAATGGTCCACGATCACCCAGATGGTGTCGTTTCCATGCTGCGATCTCGGCAATCCGTGCACGAAATCCATCGAAATATCATCAAACTTCCATTCCGGAATCGGCAAGGACTTCAGAAACCCACCGGGACGTTGACATTCCGCTTTCACCAATGCGCAAGTATGACACTTGGCCACATAAAGGGCAATGTCTTTCTTCATACCCGGCCACCAGAAAAGTTTCTTCATATCCATATACATTTTAGTGCTCCCCGGGTGGATTGAGTACTTGGTATGATGATCCTCGTACATCAACTCCGCCCGTAGAGTGCCAACGTTTGGGATGCACAACCTTTCCTGTTTCCACATAAGGTCGTCTTCGAAGGAGAAATCGGCGTGTAACCCATCAATGGTTTCCGCTTTAAAGCGTTTCATGCTCTCGTCCAGCTCCAATGCTTGTCGAACTCGGTCGGCAAGGTCGTATTGAACCTCCGTCCAGTTCAAGCATGCTGAAGTAGACGTTCTCCTATCAACGCAAATGATCTCCATTTCTTCCAGCTCACGGATTAGATGCTCATCGTGCATCAAAATCCAATTTGCTTGTGCGGGAGCCCGACGACTCAACGCGTCCGCAACTACGTTTCCCTTACCGGGAGTATATTTGATGTCGAAGGTGTAGTCCCCAAGGAACTCCATCCACCTCCTTTGACGCATATTCAACTCCCTTTGATCTAGCAAGTACTTGAGGCTCTTGTGGTAGGTAAAGATATCGATCTTCACGCCATATAGATAGTGCCTCCAAAGTTTGAGGGCGAAAACCACGGCCGCTAGCTCCAAATCATGGACCGGGTAATTCCTCTCATGAACCTTCAGTTGTCGGGAGCCGTAGGCAATTACCTTCCCGAACTGCACTAGGACACAACCCAAACCACTTCCTGAGACGTCGCTATAAATTTTGTAGCCTTCCGTACCTTGTGGCGAGCATAGAATGGGCGCCGTGGTCAGACGGCTCTTCAGCTCTTCAAAAGCTCATGCGCACTCGGGCGACCAAATGAACTTATGATCTTTCCTAGTCAGTTTAGTGAGAGGGAGTGCAATCCTCGAGAAGTTTTCCACAAAGCGCCTATAATAGCCGGCAAGTCTTAAGAAACTTCGGACTTCCACTACGTTTTTCAACAAAGGCCACGCTCGGATCGCTTCTATCTTCGACGGATCAACTGTAATTCCTTCTCCACTAACGACATGACCAAGGATTGCTACTGACGGTAGCCAAAACTCGCACTTAGAGAATTTGGCACATAGCTGACTCCTCCTCAAGGTGCTCAGAACTGCGTGCAGATGCCCTACATGCTCCTCTTCCGACTGAGAGTATACCAAAATGTCGTCGATGAAGACGATCACAAATTGATCCAAATACTCTCGGAACGTCCTGTTCATTAAGTCCATGAATACCGACGGTGCATTAGACAGACCAAATGGCATCACCGTGAACTCATAGTGCCCAAAGCGGGTACTGAACGCTGTCTTTGGAATGTCGCATTCCCTTAACCTCAGTTGATAATAGCTGAACCTTAGGTCCAGCTTGGAGTAAACTGTCGACCCAACCAGTTGGTCGAATAGATCATCGATTCTTGGAATCAGATATCGGTTCTTCTCGGTCAACTTGTTTAGCTCTCGATAATCAATACATAGACGCAAGCTCCCGTCCTTCTTTTTCACAAAGAGGATCGGTGCACTCCAAGGCGATGAACTTGGACGTACGTAGCCTTGCTCTAGCAGCTCTTACAATTGGACCTTCAGCTCTGCCAATTCCTTTGGCGCTATTCGGTACGGTGAGCGGGCCACAGGTTTGGCACCTGGCACCAACTCGATACAGAAATCGATCTCTCACTGAGGCGGAGCCCCAGGGAGTTCGTTAGGAAACACGTCGGTGTACTCCGCTACAACTGGGACATCACATAACCTGGGCTTTGGCTCCGAAGCCTCCAACAAGGTGAAGAACAACTCGGCGCCTTTTCTCACCGCCTTTACCACCTGGAGAGCAGACATCAGCGTCTTGCTCGCTCCTCGCATACCGGCGAACGTGGTTTCTCCTTCGGTGTTCCTTCCCAGAGTGATCTCCTTTGTATTGCAATCTATGCATGCTCGCTGCTCCAAGAGCCAGTCCATGCCGAAGATCATATCGAATTCAGCTAACGGTAATAACGATGCTTCCAAATCGAAATCCTGATTTCCGATCCGCACCTTCACACGGCTCTTCCTATCCGCAGACATGCGAGATCCATTGGGTAGCACTACTTCCAATCTATCCTCTACGAAGGTAGACGGCACTCCGATTCGCACCACGAAGTCCTCAGATAGAAAAGAGTGCGATGCACCCGTATCAAATAGAGCTCTCGCCGGATAGTTGAAAATTAGGACAAAGCCTAATTGCACACGAATCAACATAAGGTTGCACAATAGTATAATCACAACTAGCTATGTAAAAGCTAACTTCTAATTCATACCTGTGACAACGTCAGTTTGTCGTATGGCTTCTTGTTGGCCAAGCGAATAGACTCTCGGCTGGGTTGGAATGTGCTGGGAAGCCGAAGACTCCGCAACTTTACCCTTTTCCGCAGCACGAGCATAGTCCACCTCTCGATTTCCAGCCTTCGGGGGACCACTTCGACACACCACAGCTTTGTGTCCCACCTTCCCGCAGGTGAAACACGTAATAGGACCCCACGCGGTCGTGGCTCCCGAAACATTTGAAGGAGCTGGTTCCGCCTGTTTGAACTTCCTTTTGTTCCTTCTGAACTCCGACTTGGACTGAGAGGCCGGCGCATGAAACTCAGGTTTCTTTACAACACCCCTTGCTTGTACCCTCTTCATGTCCAACTCCAAAGATCTGGCAGTTTGCACCATCACTTGGAAGCCAAACGTCATAGGGCCTGCAAGGAGCAACCTCAACTCATCCCGAAGTCCTTCGTAGAATTTATTTGTCTTTGTCTCCTCATCCTCCACCAAGGACCCCGCATAACGGCTCAGTCTGGTAAACTCATGCAAGTAATCGTCTACAGAACGATCACCTTGTGTCAACCTCAAGAACTAGTTTTGTAACGCAATGCGCTGGGCAGAGGGGATAAACCTCTGGAGGAACGACTTTGAAAACTCAGCCATTGTGATTTTAGTAATATCTCTACCTGCAGAACTTATGCAACTCCTGCTCTTCCCACAACAGCACAGCCTCTCCATCGAGAAGGAAAGTGGCTAAGGTGACCATCATGGCTTCGTCAGTCGTTGTCGCCCTCAGAGTTCTTCTAACTCTTGACAACCAGTCTTCTGCCTCCGTTGGGGACTCAGATCCTGAGAAGGTAGGAGGATTAAAGCTCAGGAAGTGCTTTAATTGTTGGTCACGCGCTCGCCCCGCAACTACTTGCGCAACTTGACATTCCACCCTCGGCGCTACCGTAGGTTCCACTGCAGCTAAAGGCACGGGGGCCTCCACCCTTGGTTCCGCCGCAGGTTCTACTGCAACAACAGCCTCCGGGGCCACATCCGGAGTAGGAGTAGCAGGCTGAGCCAGCCTTTGGGGTTGAGCATTGATCATCGCGAAGACAGCTTCCGCGACTAACTTGATCATTTCAGCAGAAGGAGTGGTCGCTGGTACTTCAGCTGACCCACTACTTTCGGCAGTGTTACGGGGTCGAGACTGCCCCGCAGCACTTCTAGTCACCTATAATCATGCAAGGCATAATTTAGTGACCCAAAACATATCAAACATCAATCATGGAACGCTCAGGTTCCGCAAACAAGTATGTTTTTTCATTCCTAAGTGGACATTCTTATTAGTTTTTGTCGTTTTAGGTGAATGCACAACCCGTGTACACCAACCCTTAAAAGGAATTCGTCCCGAATTCGCTAAACTACGGATCGACGCCTTAAGTCCGATACCAAATTGTAACACCCTGCCAGTACGAAAAGTATAACAGCAGGTCCGGCCGGGACCCCACGCCATACAAACCACACTAGCTAGGAGTTAAAAGGTGATACACAGAAAATAACTACACCAGAGTATACTAAAAATCAGCGGAAGCATAAAGGATTAAACCATTTCATTTAGAACTGTCCACTATCATTGGAATGAAACTACTAAAAGAGTTACGGCCTTAAGGCCTTACATTCACCGAATGTACTATAACTCAAAACATGCATCGGCGCGCAGGCCGACAATACAAGGAAAACAGAAAAGAGGCTGGCCTTCGAGGGCCAACACAGCATAAGGGCCGCCGCCCACTATTTTCCGCTAGGCTCACCTACACCTGCATAAGAACATTCCACCAAGCGGTGGTAAACAAGGTAACGGTCAGCAAAGCTGACCAAATTATAACGACCCCACCCCTTTCCCGGGGTGGCGGAGCTTCTACCCTGCAAGCAAGCTATACTAGCACAAGTACTAATATAAAGAAGGTGCAACTACACAATGTGAGGTTTCAAGCACAATCAATCTTCTAGGTTGAGCATCTAAAAGAAGGGAACCTAGGTATGCACATGATGTTGGTTGGGTTCACCCGAAGGTTCCCCACAACCGCTTAAGCAATCGCATGAGGCTAATCATAATATTAATTCCACAACACTCCACCCTAAGGGTCACAGCCTTAGGTGGGAACAAGAGCTTTTGGTCGGTCTAGGTATGACACCTTCCGCGACCTCTCCCATGATCACACGGCTTTCATGAGGAAGGGACCTCTTACCGATCTGCATGGAAACGGGTTCGGTTTAGCTTTGCCCGTGCTCTAATCGTCGCGATCTATCGCACGATGTGGGTACGGCTTCACCTCGGCCCGTAAGGGTTTAGCACTTTCAAGTGCTTCACAAATTATATGCTACGCACCTAACCCCTTCACAAGGATCTAGGCTTCACAAATACTCAACAAGGGAGGTACCATGCGCTCCGCATCAAATTCGTGGTGAAGGTTTGCCTTCATCCAAATCTCAAAGCATGGGGCTTTCGTTAGGATCTTCACAAGACGCCTACAATTAATTCCCGCAATACTATAGATGATTTCACGGAGTCATTCTCCGGCGCGCATTCTAGGCCTAACCTAAATGCAACGTCGTAAATCAAGCATCACCGATTCGGGCTCACGGCCACGAATAGGCTTCACACACAATGCCTAAATCCGCACGACTACCGGATTTTCTACATGCAATAATGCCGGGGACGGACACAATCTACCCGGAGTTCCGAAGAACTTGAGGAAATCCTACACTTCACCCATTTGGTGAAAGGGATTCCTCATGCAAGCATAGAGAAATGAAGGAGAGGACAAATGACAAGTCCAAATATTGGGAGGAAGAATCGTTACCCTAGACGCGTTCTTTTTCGCCATGGATCTGAGATTCCACACGGAGAGAAACGACCGCACCGGGCTGCACTCTCCAGATCTGGAAACGGCTCGCGAAACAGAGCTCCGGAGCTCCGTCAATGGCGGGATCACTCTTCTTCTTCCTTGCCTCCTTCTTCTTCCTCTAGCCTAGGAGAGAGAAACACCTCAAAATAATGAGGATTAATCTCCTCTCATAAGCCCTAATAGCCTCCATCATCTAATCCTAGCCATTGGATCGGATTCCAAAAGATTTGGACGGCCGGATCGTCTTCTTCACTCAAAATCGCAGTGCAGAATAAACAGGGCGCACGATCACAGGCGCACGGCCAGTGGTCGTACGCGAAGAGGGAAATGGTCGTGCGCACTACCCGCGACAGAACTTCGATTCTTCTGAATTAACGCATGATCATGGGCGCACGATCACCGGTCGTGCGCGAAGAGGCCACTGACCGTGCGCTAAGAGCAGACATGGAAAGTTTAGCCCACTTCGAGCACAGCACTACCACTCCGCCTACTTCGCTGAGTTACGATTTTTGGGGTGTTACACACCTTACAGGGTAAGACAACACACCCCTTAGAAAAATCTAAGGTGGCACTACTCTCTTTTAAGAATGGTACTCCCAAGATGGGAATGGATTGATTCAGACTTGGTCCCAAGACTTGGAAGTCAGCAACTACTACCGTCCCTTCAATTGTAACTTCCACATTCTTGACTTCTCCCTCAGCCTTAACTACGGTCCCATTAGCAAGCACTAGTGACTTCCGTTCATCCGTATCCATATTAAGTTGTAGTTTAGCAACATCCTGCAAGGCGAGGATGTTGCGAGATGAAGCGGAATCGCATAGGGCTGTCATTTCAATATTGTTAATGGAGCAAGCAACTACCAACTCACTTAGTTCACCTACTCCCGCGTCGGAGATACTCTTCCCTTAGTTGATTGGATTTTTTTCTGTATTTCTGGGAAGGGTCCCTTGCGCACGCTCGGTTAGCACTTGAGCCAGTTGGCCCACTTGCATCTCCAAGTTACGCATGGACGCGGTTTGGTTCACCATATTAGCGTTGGCGACTTCCATAAACCTCTCCATCAACTCTTCCAAATTACTTTTCTTAGGGACCGGGGCACCTTGATTATAACCCGGCTGAGGCGGCCTTGGTTGACTTCCGGATGCTTGAGCATCGTTTTGATGCTGGCCCAGTTGCCATCGTTGGCCTGCAGCATTTTGGTTCCATGAAAAATTGGGGTGATTTCTCACACCCGGATTATAAGCATTTCCGTAGGGTGCCCCCCAAGCTTGATTTCCAACGAAATTTACAGATTCATTTAAACTAAGCTGAGAGAATTCACCTGATTGCCCGCTACCTGGGCACTCGTATGAGTGGTGACCACCACCTCCACATCCTTCACATGTAATGTTAGATGCGGGCGCAGCAACGGGAGGTAGTGAATCCACCATGAATAATCCCCGAGCGCTTCTAGGCGCATTTCTCCCCGCTGTCCAGAAAGTGATGTGGGACGCGGTGTCCTGCAGAATTCTAAGATCTTCCTCAGGCGTGTGGTTCATCAAGGTTCCTCCTGCAGCAGCGTCAATCATCGCCTGATGGTTGGGCTCGATGGCGAAGTAGAAGGTCTCCACAATGTTCCACGGCTGGAGCTCGTGATTTGGGCATTTGCGCAGGAGGTCACAAAGACGCTCCCAAGCTTCTGCAAGGGTTTCCTGCTCATCTTGCCGGAAGGTGGCGATCTCACGCCGAAGGCTCACAATCTTGTCCACTGGGTGGAATTTGGCGAGAAACTTGGATGCGAGCACATCCCACGTTGCAGCAGTTCCTGGAGGGATAGAATGGAGCCACACCTTGGCTTTGTCACGCAATGAGAATAGAAACAGTCTCAACTTGACTGTTTCGTCAGTGATTCCAGTATACTGGAAGGTACCGCAAATATCGGCGAACTCAGCCAAGTGAAGATGTGGGTCTTCACTGGGCATCCCAGAGAACTGCGTGTTGTTACGGATGATGTTCAGGATGGCGAGCTTGATTTCGAACTGATTGTTCATGATGTTAGGCCCAAAACTAGGATACACACTCCCAACTGTAGGAGTGGTGTAGTCTCTCATGGTCCTAGGTCTCGGCCTGACCACTTCATTTTCGTCAGCTACCTGACCCACGACCGGTGCATTTCCCACTCCAGGATTAGCCTGATTTCCATTAACATCCATGGTGGCAGCAGCACGGAGATGCGCCCGCAGGGTACGCTCTATTACAGGGTCAAATGCTGCGCACTCACCAGGATCTCTTCTATGCATACACCGCTATTCAACACAAAACAGAAAAAAAAAAGGTAATCAAAAAAAACAAAAAGACCTTAAAACGGATCTCCAAAGAAAAAACAAATTGTACACGCTTGCAGTCCTCGGCAACGGCGCCAAAAACTTGATGCGCAAATTTGGCACTGCTAATTAGCAGGAACGAAATGCGATACGACGGCAGTGCACCGGTCGCTCAAGTAATAAAATAGGGAGGAACTCCCTGAATAACGTTCTCAAAGGACCGCAAGTTGGGTAGTACGATTTGCTCAAACCAGGAAATCAGTTAAAAGGGTTAATAAGTAACAACGGGAGATTTGGTTTGGGATCCTATGTTATTGCAGAATAAAGAGAGATGCGGGTCAAAACTCCGCTTCGCAAGGCGAGATGGATGCAATGGCCGCGATGCCATGCTTCGGAAGGCGCGTGGACAGAATATAACTATGTCGGTTGAGGGTCGCACACACCTCTTCTCTAAACATCACTACTAGCAATTGCTAGTGGCTTCACACACAATGAAACTCAAAAATCACCAGGAAAAAGGGCTATTCATGCAATCACAACAACATTGCATATGAACATAAACAATAATCCTTAAGATTAACTTAACAAGCATTCATAAAACAACAACAAAGAAGTTCAAGCATCAAAGGTTAGAGAGGACCACAAAGAAGAAGTCACGTCTTGGGTTCACTGCCGGAATGAAAGGTTGTCGGGCTCTCTCCGGACTCGGCCCTCAGATGGTGAGCTTGGCTCGAAGGAGGCTGTCACCTCTCCTACGATCTTCAGCGCTTCTCTGATCTCTCGGCGAGGAATGCTTGAGCTAATGGTGGAGAAAGCTTCCTAGTGCTCCCGGAGAGAAGGATGGAGGTGGAAATCACCAGAAATAGCCTCTATGGTGGTGGAGATGAAGGGGAAGCCTTCAGCCCTCAAGAGCAGCAGGAAGGAAGTGATTTCCCGCTCTCTGAATCGCTCCAGTCCGCCTCCAATCGCTCTCCTCCTTGACTGCCTCGATTCCTGCTTTTTATAGCAAACAGGCTGAAAAATGGTAACGCACGGTCGAACGCACGACCGTGTGTGATAGTGCATTATTTATAGTTATTTTTATATAGTATTTTAGTAGTAATTAATTAGTTTTTATATAATTTTAGTTTAATATATATCTAATTCGCTTTATTTTGTGTTTTCAGGTAATCTGGGCCTGCTAATAGCAAATTCAAGCTCACAGCCATGTTCAGGGGAAAGAATGGAACAAGTCTGCAAAATTCTTCAGTACACGCCCTCGGTCACGGCCATGACCAAGGGCGTGACTTCAAGTCACGGCCATGACTCAACCCAGCCATCTTACATCTGCCAGATCATGCCGCCAGCCCAATTTAGTATTACACGCCCTCGGTCACGGCCATGACCAAGGGCGTGACATCAAGTCACGGCCATGACTCAACCCAGCCATCTTCTAGCTGCCAGAACACGCCGTCACATCATTTCCAGCCTACACGCCCCAGGTCACGGGCGTGACTCTATGTCACGGCCATGACCTAGGGGGTGACCCTTCCCGCAAATGCCAGAATAACTCCAGATCGCGCTGTTTCAAGATTTGGTCAAGTCATGCCCTCTGTCACGGGCGTGACTCTATGTCACGGCCATGACCTAGGGGGTGACCCTTCCCGCAACTGCCAGAATAACTCCAGATCGCGCCGTTTCCCGCCGTTTCCAGATTCGGTCAAGTCACGCCCTAGGTCACGGGGGTGACCGAGGCCGTGACCCGTCGAGATGATTAATTTTGGCGGTTTTTCTTCCCCAACGTTCCCGGGCTTTCAAGACGCAATTACGCAACTTACACGCCCTTGGTCACGGGCGTGACCAAGGGCGTGACTCACCAATTTTCTGCCTATAAAAGCCAGCTGCTGCCAAAGTGATGGGGATCCGATCCTAGCTTAGATTGGGTCATTTTTATATTAGTTTTTTCAGCATTTTCTTATTGTATTTTCTTTATGCAGATTTACTTTATGTCTTGCAAATTTCAATTCATAGTTTAGATTTCCAATTCCTGCAATTGTAATTCTCTTTACTTAGTTATAAAAATGTTTCTCTTTTCAAATATGTTTAGCTGAATTTATAGCATTTGATCGGATGAATTCTTAAGCTTTTCTTATTTTGTAATCTCTCATTTTCGGAGCTTTAGTTTAAGAATTATTACGATCCACTTTTGATTTTTCTCGATTGATCTCATATTGCCGGTATATGAATATCAATTCTTGATCCATTTTCTAGTGATCGAGAGATCCATGAATTTGTGTAGATCATTCATTAGTGGAAAGAGTTGCATGCATTCCTCGAGAGAGGGTGACACAAATCTTCCGGATTGGAGTCAAATCCAATAGTGAGGCTCTACCATATTTTGGGAACCTCCACGGTCGAATTATTCTATCGCTTTTGGTTATGAATTTAGATTTTACAATTTATTTAACTCAAGAAGGATTTCCGATCAAAATGCTCTTTTTTCTTTTCTCTTTTATTATTCTAAAAATCTTCTTAAATCTAGATAAAATAATATTAATTTGCGTGAGTAGAAGTAATCAACAAACCCGTGGAATACGACACTTGATATTTATTTCTAAATATCCTATACTATGAATGATAGGTGCTCTTGCCTATAGTTCGTAGAATTTGGAGAAATTTTATATCCTAAGTTTTACGTATCAAGTTTTTGGCGCCGTTGCCGGGGAATATTTTTGTTGATATTTTGAAAGCGTGAATTTTATTACTTTTATCATTCTCTTTCTCCACCCCCATTTCTCTTTTTGATTTATTTTCAAATTTCATTCTATTAAGTGACGATTGTTCAATTTTCTTTCTTCAAAAATGTTATCTCAATTGGCCGCCAAAGTTGCCGAGCTTCAAAATAAAGTCAATCTTTTGGAAGCCGCACGGAAGCGCCAAGTTAATTGTAATTTTTGTGGAGCACCGCATCGAAGTGAGGATTGTTATATTAATTTTTACTCTCAAAATTTTTCTTATGGAAATAATTTTGAGTTTATTTATGAAAATAATTATTCAAACTTTGATGAAAATAATTCATCTAGTTTTCATGCGAATGATTTTTCCGATTCTAATAATATTTCTTCTTGCTCCGATATTAATTATTCATGGTGGCAAGATCACCCGGATAGTTTTCGGTGCGATGAAGGAAATTCAGTCAATCAAGATTTTCATTCCTCCTCTTTTACCCCACAAAATTCTTTTTCTTCTACTCTTGGGTATTCTCCAGATTCTATTTATCAAAATTTAAATATTTATACTCAAGCTCAAGAAGAACTTCTTTACCACGAATTTAAAAGAGTCATGGAGACACCGGACGAAATTGATGAAGAACATGTTTCTTCACCTCCTCCGCCCGAATCTCCTCCTATTTTTCATGAATTTTCTCTCTCGCCAATTATTCACTTTGAAAGTGAAATTCATGAAAATATTGTGTCCCATGAATTTAGTCCACTTGGAATTTCAAATAAATTTTTGGATACGAATTTTATTTTTGAAAATGAACAACCGGAGCTTAATCATGTGTTTTCACAAGAAACTCCTCCTTGTGAAATATTTTCTGACTCGCTTAATTTTGATTCTTTTTCTTCTAACGATTTTCATGTAGAGGATGAGCCGGTGCAACCAAACGTCTTCACCGATCCATTTGCCGCTCATCTCCAGCAATCCAAATTACCTAAGGTATGTATAGGTAATTTGGATTCACAATTTCGCGCTAACGGAAAACAAAAGAATCAGGATTATAGCGGAGGAGTCGTCGGGCAACAGTTTTCGGCATTTTCACATCAGCGTGAATTAAGGGAGTTGCCTGTGCATTTTCAATTTGAATATCCTTTTAGCTAACCCTTAACGTCTAGCTAAAAGACGTTAAACAAAGCGCTCTTGGGAGGCACCCCTTGCTTATCTTTATATTTTTGCTATTTTTCTTTTATTTTATGCATTTTCTTTTCCTGTTTGGCCTTTTCATTCTTATTTATAAACATTGGAGACAATGTTTATCTTTAAGTATGGGGGGGTGTTCTCTAATGTTTATTTTTATAAAAAAATAAAAAAAAAATTGAAAACATGTTAAAAATCATAAAAAAATTGTTTCTTTGTTTTCTGTTGCAATTTTGATTTAAAAATATGAAAAATACAAATTAATTTGTTTTATTTTAAAATGTTTAAAAAACTTATAAAAAAAACTATTTTTCCAATAAGATAAATTTTGTAATATTAAAATTCTCCAAACTTTATTTATGCAAAATTAATTTTAATTATGAGTTGTCTTTATAGGTTTTTTTTAAGAGTTTTCTTTTTATGAATTTTTAAATCATATATTTCTCTTCAAAATATGTTAGATTTAATTTTTAGATGAATTTGATTTAATGAGTTTTTCATTATTTTGATTTGTTTAGAATATTTCTTAGTTTTACTTTCTCTCTTTAAAATATCATAATTCAATTTTGTAGTAATTGTGTTAAATATCTTTAGATTTTACTTATATTAACTTGAACTCATAGTTTCTTATAGATTGCTCAATTTATTTTCTATGCTCTTAAAATATTTCTTTGGAATTTTTGTAGCCTTTAAACCCTAGCCCTTCCCCTACCTTTTTGTTTAACCCTTTTATTTGGCATATAAAAAAATATTTGAAAAGATCATATGTCATGGAAATGAGAGGATAAAATTCATCATTCCTAAACATATGCAACCAAATTAGTAAAAGATTATATGGCATGGAGTTGAGAGGATAAAATTCATCACTCCTAAACATATACATTTGGGATATAAAAAAAAAAGAAATTAAAAAAAGATGGAAATGAGAGGATAAAATTCATCATTTCCTATATGCAAAGTAACTTCTTCAATGCCAACTTTACCCCAATTAGCCAAGTTTATTTGCTTATCCTAAGATATTTTTGAGAGAGCATAGTTAATATTTTGTAGTTTTCTAAAAGTTTCTAATGATGTTTAAAGTTTCTATAATTTTAATCTTGGTTATTTTACTTAATTCAATGCAATTTTGTTTATGAAGATTTAGTTAGAGAATTTTGAAACTAATATTTATTCTACTCATCTCAATTTATGAATTATAAATTATTTCTTATAAATCTGAATTTTAATTTCTTAACTTATTTTGACATGAGTTTTATAAGATTTGGAGTACATAATTAGAAGTAAATCTTTTTGGAAATGTCCTATAAATTCTTCTCGTGCTTATAAATTAGTTTTTGCTCTGGAATAGCAAAAGCTTAAGTATGGGGGTATTTGATAGTGCATTATTTATAGTTATTTTTATATAGTATTTTAGTAGTAATTAATTAGTTTTTATATAATTTTAGTTTAATATATATCTAATTCGCTTTATTTTGTGTTTTCAGGTAATCTGGGGCTGCTAATAGCAAATTCAAGCTCACAGCCATGTTCAGGGGAAAGAATGGAACAAGTCTGCAAAATTCTTCAGTACACGCCCTCGGTCACGGCCATGACCAAGGGCGTGACTTCAAGTCACGGCCATGACTCAACCCAGCCATCTTACATCTGCCAGATCATGCCGCCAGCCCAATTTAGTATTACACGCCCTCGGTCACGGCCATGACCAAGGGCGTGACATCAAGTCACGGCCATGACTCAACCCAGCCATCTTCTAGCTGCCAGAACACGCCGTCACATCATTTCCAGCCTACACGCCCCAGGTCACGGGCGTGACTCTATGTCACGGCCATGACCTAGGGGGTGACCCTTCCCGCAAATGCCAGAATAACTCCAGATCGCGCTGTTTCAAGATTTGGTCAAGTCACGCCCTCTGTCACGGGCGTGACTCTATGTCACGGCCATGACCTAGGGGGTGACCCTTCCCGCAACTGCCAGAATAACTCCAGATCGCGCCGTTTCCCGCCGTTTCCAGATTCGGTCAAGTCACGCCCTAGGTCACGGGGGTGACCGAGGCCGTGACCCGTCGAGATGATTAATTTTGGCGGTTTTTCTTCCCCAACGTTCCCGGGCTTTCAAGACGCAATTACGCAACTTACACGCCCTTGGTCACGGGCGTGACCAAGGGCGTGACTCACCAATTTTCTGCCTATAAAAGCCAGCTGCTGCCAAAGTGATGGGGATCCGATCCTAGCTTAGATTGGGTCATTTTTATATTAGTTTTTTCAGCATTTTCTTATTGTATTTTCTTTATGCAGATTTACTTTATGTCTTGCAAATTTCAATTCATAGTTTAGATTTCCAATTCCTGCAATTGTAATTCTCTTTACTTAGTTATAAAAATGTTTCTCTTTTCAAATATGTTTAGCTGAATTTATAGCATTTGATCGGATGAATTCTTAAGCTTTTCTTATTTTGTAATCTCTCATTTTCGGAGCTTTAGTTTAAGAATTATTACGATCCACTTTTGATTTTTCTCGATTGATCTCATATTGCCGGTATATGAATATCAATTCTTGATCCATTTTCTAGTGATCGAGAGATCCATGAATTTGTGTAGATCATTCATTAGTGGAAAGAGTTGCATGCATTCCTCGAGAGAGGGTGACACAAATCTTCCGGATTGGAGTCAAATCCAATAGTGAGGCTCTACCATATTTTGGGAACCTCCACGGTCGAATTATTCTATCGCTTTTGGTTATGAATTTAGATTTTACAATTTATTTAACTCAAGAAGGATTTCCGATCAAAATGCTCTTTTTTCTTTTCTCTTTTATTATTCTAAAAATCTTCTTAAATCTAGATAAAATAATATTAATTTGCGTGAGTAGAAGTAATCAACAACCCCGTGGAATACGACACTTGATATTTATTTCTAAATATCCTATACTATGAATGATAGGTGCTCTTGCCTATAGTTCGTAGAATTTGGAGAAATTTTATATCCTAAGTTTTACGTATCAAGTTTTTGGCGCCGTTGCCGGGGAATATTTTTGTTGATATTTTGAAAGCGTGAATTTTATTACTTTTATCATTCTCTTTCTCCACCCCCATTTCTCTTTTTGATTTATTTTCAAATTTCATTCTATTAAGTGACGATTGTTCAATTTTCTTTCTTCAAAAATGTTATCTCAATTGGCCGCCAAAGTTGCCGAGCTTCAAAATAAAGTCAATCTTTTGGAAGCCGCACGGAAGCGCCAAGTTAATTGTAATTTTTGTGGAGCACCGCATCGAAGTGAGGATTGTTATATTAATTTTTACTCTCAAAATTTTTCTTATGGAAATAATTTTGAGTTTATTTATGAAAATAATTATTCAAACTTTGATGAAAATAATTCATCTAGTTTTCATGCGAATGATTTTTCCGATTCTAATAATATTTCTTCTTGCTCCGATATTAATTATTCATGGTGGCAAGATCACCCGGATAGTTTTCGGTGCGATGAAGGAAATTCAGTCAATCAAGATTTTCATTCCTCCTCTTTTACCCCACAAAATTCTTTTTCTTCTACTCTTGGGTATTCTCCAGATTCTATTTATCAAAATTTAAATATTTATACTCAAGCTCAAGAAGAACTTCTTTACCACGAATTTAAAAGAGTCATGGAGACACCGGACGAAATTGATGAAGAACATGTTTCTTCACCTCCTCCGCCCGAATCTCCTCCTATTTTTCATGAATTTTCTCTCTCGCCAATTATTCACTTTGAAAGTGAAATTCATGAAAATATTGTGTCCCATGAATTTAGTCCACTTGGAATTTCAAATAAATTTTTGGATACGAATTTTATTTTTGAAAATGAACAACCGGAGCTTAATCATGTGTTTTCACAAGAAACTCCTCCTTGTGAAATATTTTCTGACTCGCTTAATTTTGATTCTTTTTCTTCTAACGATTTTCATGTAGAGGATGAGCCGGTGCAACCAAACGTCTTCACCGATCCATTTGCCGCTCATCTCCAGCAATCCAAATTACCTAAGGTATGTATAGGTAATTTGGATTCACAATTTCGCGCTAACGGAAAACAAAAGAATCAGGATTATAGCGGAGGAGTCGTCGGGCAACAGTTTTCGGCATTTTCACATCAGCGTGAATTAAGGGAGTTGCCTGTGCATTTTCAATTTGAATATCCTTTTAGCTAACCCTTAACGTCTAGCTAAAAGACGTTAAACAAAGCGCTCTTGGGAGGCACCCCTTGCTTATCTTTATATTTTTGCTATTTTTCTTTTATTTTATGCATTTTCTTTTCCTGTTTGGCCTTTTCATTCTTATTTATAAACATTGGAGACAATGTTTATCTTTAAGTATGGGGGGGTGTTCTCTAATGTTTATTTTTATAAAAAAATAAAAAAAAAAATTGAAAACATGTTAAAAATCATAAAAAAATTGTTTCTTTGTTTTCTGTTGCAATTTTGATTTAAAAATATGAAAAATACAAATTAATTTGTTTTATTTTAAAATGTTTAAAAAACTTATAAAAAAAACTATTTTTCCAATAAGATAAATTTTGTAATATTAAAATTCTCCAAACTTTATTTATGCAAAATTAATTTTAATTATGAGTTGTCTTTATAGGTTTTTTTTAAGAGTTTTCTTTTTATGAATTTTTAAATCATATATTTCTCTTCAAAATATGTTAGATTTAATTTTTAGATGAATTTGATTTAATGAGTTTTTCATTATTTTGATTTGTTTAGAATATTTCTTAGTTTTACTTTCTCTCTTTAAAATATCATAATTCAATTTTGTAGTAATTGTGTTAAATATCTTTAGATTTTACTTATATTAACTTGAACTCATAGTTTCTTATAGATTGCTCAATTTATTTTCTATGCTCTTAAAATATTTCTTTGGAATTTTTGTAGCCTTTAAACCCTAGCCCTTCCCCTACCTTTTTGTTTAACCCTTTTATTTGGCATATAAAAAAATATTTGAAAAGATCATATGTCATGGAAATGAGAGGATAAAATTCATCATTCCTAAACATATGCAACCAAATTAGTAAAAGATTATATGGCATGGAGTTGAGAGGATAAAATTCATCACTCCTAAACATATACATTTGGGATATAAAAAAAAAGAAATTAAAAAAAGATGGAAATGAGAGGATAAAATTCATCATTTCCTATATGCAAAGTAACTTCTTCAATGCCAACTTTACCCCAATTAGCCAAGTTTATTTGCTTATCCTAAGATATTTTTGAGAGAGCATAGTTAATATTTTGTAGTTTTCTAAAAGTTTCTAATGATGTTTAAAGTTTCTATAATTTTAATCTTGGTTATTTTACTTAATTCAATGCAATTTTGTTTATGAAGATTTAGTTAGAGAATTTTGAAACTAATATTTATTCTACTCATCTCAATTTATGAATTATAAATTATTTCTTATAAATCTGAATTTTAATTTCTTAACTTATTTTGACATGAGTTTTATAAGATTTGGAGTACATAATTAGAAGTAAATCTTTTTGGAAATGTCCTATAAATTCTTCTCGTGCTTATAAATTAGTTTTTGCTCTGGAATAGCAAAAGCTTAAGTATGGGGGTATTTGATAGTGCATTATTTATAGTTATTTTTATATAGTATTTTAGTAGTAATTAATTAGTTTTTATATAATTTTAGTTTAATATATATCTAATTCGCTTTATTTTGTGTTTTCAGGTAATCTGGGGCTGCTAATAGCAAATTCAAGCTCACAGCCATGTTCAGGGGAAAGAATGGAACAAGTCTGCAAAATTCTTCAGTACACGCCCTCGGTCACGGCCATGACCAAGGGCGTGACTTCAAGTCACGGCCATGACTCAACCCAGCCATCTTACATCTGCCAGATCATGCCGCCAGCCCAATTTAGTATTACACGCCCTCGGTCACGGCCATGACCAAGGGCGTGACATCAAGTCACGGCCATGACTCAACCCAGCCATCTTCTAGCTGCCAGAACACGCCGTCACATCATTTCCAGCCTACACGCCCCAGGTCACGGGCGTGACTCTATGTCACGGCCATGACCTAGGGGGTGACCCTTCCCGCAAATGCCAGAATAACTCCAGATCGCGCTGTTTCAAGATTTGGTCAAGTCACGCCCTCTGTCACGGGCGTGACTCTATGTCACGGCCATGACCTAGGGGGTGACCCTTCCCGCAACTGCCAGAATAACTCCAGATCGCGCCGTTTCCCGCCGTTTCCAGATTCGGTCAAGTCACGCCCTAGGTCACGGGGGTGACCGAGGCCGTGACCCGTCGAGATGATTAATTTTGGCGGTTTTTCTTCCCCAACGTTCCCGGGCTTTCAAGACGCAATTACGCAACTTACACGCCCTTGGTCACGGGCGTGACCAAGGGCGTGACTCACCAATTTTCTGCCTATAAAAGCCAGCTGCTGCCAAAGTGATGGGGATCCGATCCTAGCTTAGATTGGGTCATTTTTATATTAGTTTTTTCAGCATTTTCTTATTGTATTTTCTTTATGCAGATTTACTTTATGTCTTGCAAATTTCAATTCATAGTTTAGATTTCCAATTCCTGCAATTGTAATTCTCTTTACTTAGTTATAAAAATGTTTCTCTTTTCAAATATGTTTAGCTGAATTTATAGCATTTGATCGGATGAATTCTTAAGCTTTTCTTATTTTGTAATCTCTCATTTTCGGAGCTTTAGTTTAAGAATTATTACGATCCACTTTTGATTTTTCTCGATTGATCTCATATTGCCGGTATATGAATATCAATTCTTGATCCATTTTCTAGTGATCGAGAGATCCATGAATTTGTGTAGATCATTCATTAGTGGAAAGAGTTGCATGCATTCCTCGAGAGAGGGTGACACAAATCTTCCGGATTGGAGTCAAATCCAATAGTGAGGCTCTACCATATTTTGGGAACCTCCACGGTCGAATTATTCTATCGCTTTTGGTTATGAATTTAGATTTTACAATTTATTTAACTCAAGAAGGATTTCCGATCAAAATGCTCTTTTTTCTTTTCTCTTTTATTATTCTAAAAATCTTCTTAAATCTAGATAAAATAATATTAATTTGCGTGAGTAGAAGTAATCAACAAACCCGTGGAATACGACACTTGATATTTATTTCTAAATATCCTATACTATGAATGATAGGTGCTCTTGCCTATAGTTCGTAGAATTTGGAGAAATTTTATATCCTAAGTTTTACGTATCAAGTTTTTGGCGCCGTTGCCGGGGAATATTTTTGTTGATATTTTGAAAGCGTGAATTTTATTACTTTTATCATTCTCTTTCTCCACCCCCATTTCTCTTTTTGATTTATTTTCAAATTTCATTCTATTAAGTGACGATTGTTCAATTTTCTTTCTTCAAAAATGTTATCTCAATTGGCCGCCAAAGTTGCCGAGCTTCAAAATAAAGTCAATCTTTTGGAAGCCGCACGGAAGCGCCAAGTTAATTGTAATTTTTGTGGAGCACCGCATCGAAGTGAGGATTGTTATATTAATTTTTACTCTCAAAATTTTTCTTATGGAAATAATTTTGAGTTTATTTATGAAAATAATTATTCAAACTTTGATGAAAATAATTCATCTAGTTTTCATGCGAATGATTTTTCCGATTCTAATAATATTTCTTCTTGCTCCGATATTAATTATTCATGGTGGCAAGATCACCCGGATAGTTTTCGGTGCGATGAAGGAAATTCAGTCAATCAAGATTTTCATTCCTCCTCTTTTACCCCACAAAATTCTTTTTCTTCTACTCTTGGGTATTCTCCAGATTCTATTTATCAAAATTTAAATATTTATACTCAAGCTCAAGAAGAACTTCTTTACCACGAATTTAAAAGAGTCATGGAGACACCGGACGAAATTGATGAAGAACATGTTTCTTCACCTCCTCCGCCCGAATCTCCTCCTATTTTTCATGAATTTTCTCTCTCGCCAATTATTCACTTTGAAAGTGAAATTCATGAAAATATTGTGTCCCATGAATTTAGTCCACTTGGAATTTCAAATAAATTTTTGGATACGAATTTTATTTTTGAAAATGAACAACCGGAGCTTAATCATGTGTTTTCACAAGAAACTCCTCCTTGTGAAATATTTTCTGACTCGCTTAATTTTGATTCTTTTTCTTCTAACGATTTTCATGTAGAGGATGAGCCGGTGCAACCAAACGTCTTCACCGATCCATTTGCCGCTCATCTCCAGCAATCCAAATTACCTAAGGTATGTATAGGTAATTTGGATTCACAATTTCGCGCTAACGGAAAACAAAAGAATCAGGATTATAGCGGAGGAGTCGTCGGGCAACAGTTTTCGGCATTTTCACATCAGCGTGAATTAAGGGAGTTGCCTGTGCATTTTCAATTTGAATATCCTTTTAGCTAACCCTTAACGTCTAGCTAAAAGACGTTAAACAAAGCGCTCTTGGGAGGCACCCCTTGCTTATCTTTATATTTTTGCTATTTTTCTTTTATTTTATGCATTTTCTTTTCCTGTTTGGCCTTTTCATTCTTATTTATAAACATTGGAGACAATGTTTATCTTTAAGTATGGGGGGGTGTTCTCTAATGTTTATTTTTATAAAAAAATAAAAAAAAAATTGAAAACATGTTAAAAATCATAAAAAAATTGTTTCTTTGTTTTCTGTTGCAATTTTGATTTAAAAATATGAAAAATACAAATTAATTTGTTTTATTTTAAAATGTTTAAAAAACTTATAAAAAAAACTATTTTTCCAATAAGATAAATTTTGTAATATTAAAATTCTCCAAACTTTATTTATGCAAAATTAATTTTAATTATGAGTTGTCTTTATAGGTTTTTTTTAAGAGTTTTCTTTTTATGAATTTTTAAATCATATATTTCTCTTCAAAATATGTTAGATTTAATTTTTAGATGAATTTGATTTAATGAGTTTTTCATTATTTTGATTTGTTTAGAATATTTCTTAGTTTTACTTTCTCTCTTTAAAATATCATAATTCAATTTTGTAGTAATTGTGTTAAATATCTTTAGATTTTACTTATATTAACTTGAACTCATAGTTTCTTATAGATTGCTCAATTTATTTTCTATGCTCTTAAAATATTTCTTTGGAATTTTTGTAGCCTTTAAACCCTAGCCCTTCCCCTACCTTTTTGTTTAACCCTTTTATTTGGCATATAAAAAAATATTTGAAAAGATCATATGTCATGGAAATGAGAGGATAAAATTCATCATTCCTAAACATATGCAACCAAATTAGTAAAAGATTATATGGCATGGAGTTGAGAGGATAAAATTCATCACTCCTAAACATATACATTTGGGATATAAAAAAAAAGAAATTAAAAAAAGATGGAAATGAGAGGATAAAATTCATCATTTCCTATATGCAAAGTAACTTCTTCAATGCCAACTTTACCCCAATTAGCCAAGTTTATTTGCTTATCCTAAGATATTTTTGAGAGAGCATAGTTAATATTTTGTAGTTTTCTAAAAGTTTCTAATGATGTTTAAAGTTTCTATAATTTTAATCTTGGTTATTTTACTTAATTCAATGCAATTTTGTTTATGAAGATTTAGTTAGAGAATTTTGAAACTAATATTTATTCTACTCATCTCAATTTATGAATTATAAATTATTTCTTATAAATCTGAATTTTAATTTCTTAACTTATTTTGACATGAGTTTTATAAGATTTGGAGTACATAATTAGAAGTAAATCTTTTTGGAAATGTCCTATAAATTCTTCTCGTGCTTATAAATTAGTTTTTGCTCTGGAATAGCAAAAGCTTAAGTATGGGGGTATTTGATAGTGCATTATTTATAGTTATTTTTATATAGTATTTTAGTAGTAATTAATTAGTTTTTATATAATTTTAGTTTAATATATATCTAATTCGCTTTATTTTGTGTTTTCAGGTAATCTGGGGCTGCTAATAGCAAATTCAAGCTCACAGCCATGTTCAGGGGAAAGAATGGAACAAGTCTGCAAAATTCTTCAGTACACGCCCTCGGTCACGGCCATGACCAAGGGCGTGACTTCAAGTCACGGCCATGACTCAACCCAGCCATCTTACATCTGCCAGATCATGCCGCCAGCCCAATTTAGTATTACACGCCCTCGGTCACGGCCATGACCAAGGGCGTGACATCAAGTCACGGCCATGACTCAACCCAGCCATCTTCTAGCTGCCAGAACACGCCGTCACATCATTTCCAGCCTACACGCCCCAGGTCACGGGCGTGACTCTATGTCACGGCCATGACCTAGGGGGTGACCCTTCCCGCTAATGCCAGAATAACTCCAGATCGCGCTGTTTCAAGATTTGGTCAAGTCACGCCCTCTGTCACGGGCGTGACTCTATGTCACGGCCATGACCTAGGGGGTGACCCTTCCCGCAACTGCCAGAATAACTCCAGATCGCGCCGTTTCCCGCCGTTTCCAGATTCGGTCAAGTCACGCCCTAGGTCACGGGGGTGACCGAGGCCGTGACCCGTCGAGATGATTAATTTTGGCGGTTTTTCTTCCCCAACGTTCCCGGGCTTTCAAGACGCAATTACGCAACTTACACGCCCTTGGTCACGGGCGTGACCAAGGGCGTGACTCACCAATTTTCTGCCTATAAAAGCCAGCTGCTGCCAAAGTGATGGGGATCCGATCCTAGCTTAGATTGGGTCATTTTTATATTAGTTTTTTCAGCATTTTCTTATTGTATTTTCTTTATGCAGATTTACTTTATGTCTTGCAAATTTCAATTCATAGTTTAGATTTCCAATTCCTGCAATTGTAATTCTCTTTACTTAGTTATAAAAATGTTTCTCTTTTCAAATATGTTTAGCTGAATTTATAGCATTTGATCGGATGAATTCTTAAGCTTTTCTTATTTTGTAATCTCTCATTTTCGGAGCTTTAGTTTAAGAATTATTACGATCCACTTTTGATTTTTCTCGATTGATCTCATATTGCCGGTATATGAATATCAATTCTTGATCCATTTTCTAGTGATCGAGAGATCCATGAATTTGTGTAGATCATTCATTAGTGGAAAGAGTTGCATGCATTCCTCGAGAGAGGGTGACACAAATCTTCCGGATTGGAGTCAAATCCAATAGTGAGGCTCTACCATATTTTGGGAACCTCCACGGTCGAATTATTCTATCGCTTTTGGTTATGAATTTAGATTTTACAATTTATTTAACTCAAGAAGGATTTCCGATCAAAATGCTCTTTTTTCTTTTCTCTTTTATTATTCTAAAAATCTTCTTAAATCTAGATAAAATAATATTAATTTGCGTGAGTAGAAGTAATCAACAACCCCGTGGAATACGACACTTGATATTTATTTCTAAATATCCTATACTATGAATGATAGGTGCTCTTGCCTATAGTTCGTAGAATTTGGAGAAATTTTATATCCTAAGTTTTACGTATCAGTGTGCAGACCGTGCGATATTATCAGATAAAATATGCCTTGGGGAAGAAGTTGCGCCGCCCGTGCGTTTTGCTCACGCACGACCAATACCGCCCGTGCGTTTAAACGCACGGGTAAACTCCGACGCTCTGAAATCACAAAGACACAGGTCGACCGTGTGTTTTACTCACGCACGGGCAAATTCGCCCGTGCATCAAAACGCATGAGTAAACTCCGATGCTCCATTTTCTACCCAGACACAAACGCACGACCGCAGCCGACCGTGCGTCAAGGAAACGCACGACCGTGCGATATGCACAGAAATTACTTCTGGGGAAAATGGGACGATCAGGTCACCTGCATACAAGATATAACAGCCGGGAATACACGTCCAGCATCAGAAAAACATAAAAGAAGGGAAGGGGAGCACCATGTGCTTACCCCCAACAACAAGGAATGCAATTGCACACCGAAATGAGCTTAATAGTGCACCTAGCATGGAATAATACATATGAATGAAAACGTGCCTAAAATGTGGTGCAAAAACTAGAATATCAGCCCAAATGAGTCCAAATATATATATATATATATATATATATATAGGACTCATCAAGTATAGTAGGAGAATTAAAATATTTCTTGGGATTTCAAATTGTTCAAAAACATGATGGAGTTTTTATTAACCAATCAAAATATATTCATGATGTTTTAAAACGATTTGGATTTGAAAATCTCAAACAAGCAAATACTCCTTTGAGTGTATCTTTAAAATTAGTAGAAGATGAAAATGGAATATCTATAGATCAAACTTTATATGGAGGCATGATAGGTTCACTTTTATATTTGACTGCTTCTAGACCGGATATTATGTTTTCAGTTTGTTTATGTGCTAGATTTCAAGCCGATCCCAAAGAATCACATTTAAAAGCGGTAAAAAGAATTTTTAGATATTTAATTGGCACATCTAAACTTGGTTTGTGGTATCCTCATAGCGATGATTTTACTCTTTTTGGCTATTCTGATTCTGATTATGCCGGTTGTTCACTAGATAGGAAAAGCACTAGTGGCACTTGTCACTTTTTAGGCCCTTCACTCATTTCATGGTCGAGTAGGAAACAGAATTTTGTTGCCCTCTCAACCACCGAGGCCGAATACATCGCACTTGGTAGTTGTTGTGCACAAGCTCTTTGGATGAAACAAACTTTAGAAGACTTTAACATTAAACAACAAACTATACAGCTATGGTGCGATAACAAAAGTGCAATTGATTTAACTTACAACCCGGTCCATCATTCAAGGTCTAAACACATTGATGTGAGACATCATTTTATTAGAGATCATATTAAAAATAACCACATTAAAATTTCATTTATAGGCACGGATAATCAACTAGCGGATATATTCACTAAACCGTTACTGGATTCCCATTTTTCTATGCTTGGGCTAGAATTGGGAATCCTAGACATTTCACAATGATTATATCACTACTTATAACCTATAAAATTAAAAACATCACAAAACCTATACATTTTAAAAAAAACTAAACTTTAAATCAAATCATAGAATTTGAATGATTTAACAAAAATTCTCACATCATTAATATTTCATATAAATTGTTCCAGAAAAACAGTAGAAATCAAGATAAGATTAAGTTCAGTAAACAGAAAATGAAATCTGGGTAAGATTCACTGTCGCCCAGGCGACAGTGAGTGTCTAAAAATTCCGACATCAATCAGAAGCAGCAACCTGCTTGAAACTACTCATAATCATCATATCCAGCCCCGCTACTTTCTGGACAATCTTTTGAAGATCCACGTCTTACAGCCTTTCCACGTCGAGTCCGCCTAACCGATTGGCGTGGCGGTTCTTCATCTGGGATTTCCCATTCGGCCGCTTCTTCAGGAGTAGGCTTTAACTTCAGTCCCTTCACCAGAAATTTCATAAATTTCTGCAGTCTACTACGATCTTTCTTCACTTCCTTCTTGTGCTCTTCAAATGAATCACGAAGATCATCAATAGACTCTCGTAGTGATCCTCCCCTAGGATTTGTAGGCTCTCTAACCTCTATTCCAGGATGAGGCTTTTTATGAGACTTCTTCACTTTCATGGTACTCGTATAGTATATTTCAGGAACACAATCATCTAAGTATGCATCTTGACCTATCCATTCATACTTCTAATAGAGAATACGTTGAATTATAGCCCCCATTGGCAAAGTTAGAATCTTCACCCATTTTAGTTGTTTCAATCTAAAAGCATAACGAATCTGGGCAAGGATAAGGTCCGCTACATCAAAGGGTTCCTCCTCTATAATAAAATATGTAAACAACGTCAATTGTGCTGTGATACTCCTTGTATCACCACTTTTTAGCATGACTGTGTTCCTTAATATGTCTTGGACTAAATAGGCATCAGGAGTGAGTGAAGAGACTTCCGTGATTAGCGTCCTCTTTTGACTTCCATGTAAACTCATGTTTACAAGAGTCCAATCTCTGTCCCTTTTATAGCTCTCTACTATGTCTGCATACGATCACTCATAAGAAGACCAAATTCATCTCTAAGATCAACATGTGTTATTTCCACTTGTTGACCTTGGATTCTAGATCGCACTCCCCCATCCAATTCAGTGTATTTAGGGTCTTCCAAATGATTGTAAAACTCTCGGATCAAGAAAGATGTGAACATATCTACTGAGATTACTGATAATATACCTGCATTTGCAAGACGAGTATAGCTATGGTCGTGCTTAGGAGAGTCAAATTCTACATATTTTGAAACTCCAATTATTGCTTTCTCAATCCCCGGATATACTTGATAAGAACAATGCGCATCTTCAGACATACTCTTACGTGCCTTAGAATTGGAAGCCATTCTGCAAACATAACAAAACAAAATTAAGGTTAATCACAAAATTATGTTCTGTGCACTGGAACGATGTCGCCCGGGCGACATTGACTGTCGGAAAATTCCGACAGTGATCCAGTGAGCTTTTTTTACAAAAAATTGTTTTTGTTTTCAACATAGACTTCCAGATCTACTCAAAATCAAGCTATATTTCTGTTAAAAAAAAAATTTCCCTTAAACAAAACTAAACCTTCTCACATATCATTTACTATTCATCTTCTTCAACCATCTTCAAAAAGAACATCTTCAGTTTCTTGAAATTAATCCATGTAAAAATACAAATCTTAAACCCCAAAAATCACAAGATCCAAACACATTTCACAAGATCCAACAAGATCCACTTGATTTACACTAGATCTACACCTTTTATACACAAAACTTCAAAGGTCTAAACCATTCATCCAAAGAAAAATGAAAAACACATTTTTTTTCATCTGTACTTTCAAAAATCTCTAATCTCTAAAAACAATTAAGACAAAAACCTAAAAATCAACCAAACATACCTTAGATCTAGGGTTGTCGCCGTACTCCGATAGTTTCCTCTCGCCTTCCAGTCTAGAAAATGATGTACAATCGAGTATGACTCGGTTTTTAGCCCTTTTTATACTTTTAGTTGTCGCCCAGGCGACATTGAGTGTTAGAAAATTCCGACAGCTCCCAAATTTGATTAATCTACCATTTTGCTCCCAATGATACTCTACCCTAGTTATATGTCATTATTAATGCCACAACTCATGAATTGATGTCAAACCATGTGCTTTCTATTTTTTAAAAATGGTTATTTACATGATTATATGGTTTCATTTCCTCTCTATCATAGTATTGACACTCCTGCTAAGTGGTTTAGACTATTGGAAATTGTTTTCGCATGCCTCAATGTATGAGAAATTGTTTATATATAATAATGAGCTATCACGTTCACTCCTTTTGATCCATACATATGTCTTTCTATTTAATATATACATGAATCATGTTTACTTTAACATAATACAATAGCATTTCTTAAATACTACTTTCAACCTTGATTTGTTAGCACAACCAAATATACACCATCTTTTGTGATTCAAGTGAATTCGGAGATCCTTGGTCAATTCAAAATTAAAATCTATACAAACTACAAGTTAAGATATCACAAACTATGTGATCAACAAATAGTTTAAATTGAGGACAAGGATACTCCACCAAGCACTACTTACCCTCCTGATAAGTCTTAATAAGCATTGTGAGGTTGAGCACCTTGGAAAGAATTGTAAAGTGACTTGTGCAAAAGAAAAAATGGTATTATATTCTTCATGTGCTATATCTTCAAGGTCAAAGTTGTTTTTTCTATGCTTATATTATGTTTTCTATTCCAATGATCATGTAAATTAAGTAATTTCATATGTTTGATCAAAGCAACACTTGTACACATCATTATGTTATATAAACCTTCATCTCATGAGAATTGGACCGAAAAGATTCCAAATTTCTATACACAATTGTGTCTTTCTATGATACTTTAAAATGACATTAATCATGTTTAAGTTATTTTTTTATTCTACTACTTCATATGGCTATACCATCTCTTCATCAGTTTATTCAATACTATGGCATATTACTATTATTTCAAGACTTTCAATCATTTCCATCACAAGTGCTTTCGCTTACTTTTATTTTCTACATCCTATCTCTTCCCTTAAGAACTACTCATTCATTAAAAATTAACTTTTGCTAATACCAAAAGGGGGAGAATTATAAGTATATTCAAGAAATCAAAGAACAATTCCACCTAAATCTTCCACCTAAACAATACATCATTTCACTTTACTACAACATTTAGGGGGAGCATTCATCTAAGGGGAGCTTACATTTTAGAGGAATATATCATGTTATTTTTGTGCACACACCATATGTTAAAAACAATAACCTAAATAGACATGATTTCTTTTTATACGGATTTGTTATTATCAAAAGGGGGAGATTATTGGAGCATGCGTTTCGCACTCTTCCGGTTTGATAATAACAAAATTCCATTTGTATTTGATTCTATTTTTATTGATGGTGTGCAAGTAACGGGTATGAGATGTTCACAATTCTGATTGGAGCTCAATTTGACTGTATGGAGAATTTCGATGTCGGAATTTTCCGACATCTACTGTCGCCCAGGCGACAGGATAGAAGTTACAGCAACAACCCGCACGGCAGCACGACGAGCAGCAGTTTGGCGCTGTCGGAATTCTGACAGCGATGTCGCCCAGGCGACAGGACAGAAGTTACAGCAACTGCTCGCACGGCAGCACGACGAGCGGTAGTTTTGCGCTGTCGGAATTCCGACAGCGATGTCGCCCGGGCGACAGTGAGAAACTATAAATTGGTTCATTTTGTTCGTGCATTCCAAGTATTAAGAATTCCAAGTCTTTTCCTGAGTGCATATGAACCAGAGAGCTCTAGAACCACGTCAACTCCAATTTGTGCTTAGAAGGTTTGAGATTGAAGACGAGATCGGACGCGTTTCTACATCAACGATCATCTCGAGGCTTCAACCTTCCTTTCAGAGATCTGAAATTCTAGGGAGTTCTTCATTTCATTTTGTATTTTCATTTATATACATTTCACTTTGTATTGGTAGGGAAATCGTCTCCTTGTGCGTGACGTCTAAGTCCTTGCGTGGCTTAGGGGAAAATCGCTTCCTTGTGCGGAGCGTCCAAGTCCTTGCGTGGCTTGGTAGGAAATCCTGGCCTTGTGTGCTACGTCTAGATCTTGGGAAGATCTAGAGGATAGGCTTGGTCTTGGTCTAGGGAGAGACAAGTGATAACCTTCCGATCCTTGGGAGAAGGATTGGTAAACTCAAAATGTAAATGTTTATTATCATATTTGTGCCTTGATCTCAAGCATTGTTAAGATCATTTTTATTGTATGTGAATTTCATTATTAAAAATTATGACTTTCTCTTTAATTGCAAATTTGTTTGATTAATCTTTAACTTAGAAATTTGTGTTTGAATTAATTTAAAATTTTCATAGTTTGAAAATTTTTATAAGTGTTTTTTAGAAAAGCAAAATTTGTTTTAAAAAATTCTTAAGTAAAAAATCATACTTTAAAAAGGCCCTTATTCACCCCCCCCCCCCCCCCCCTCTAAGGGCGCCACAAGATCCAACAGATTTTACACAACCTTAGCCCCAAAATAACCCAAACCAGGGGTATATAATCCACAAACCGGCACTGAGGTGGTGGTCCTTTATCCACTGCCAACCTTAGCCCCAAAATAACCGAAACTAGGGGTGTTGTGGCGGTGACTCTAGTCCACACAAATCAACAGCCCAAATAGAGGCACTGTGTTGGTGACTCTTAGCTCACACATCCAACAGACCCCAACATAGCTCAACAACCACAGAAGTGGTGGTGCCTAAACATACATGTAAAAAAAATTATATATATAACACTCTACATTAGACAACATAGATCAAAATATTCAGGAAATACTCACCAATACTATCCCGGAATATTTGATGAAATAACCCAATATACATGACGAAATAACACGATGAATGGACACAACATCACGTGACATAACAATAAATGACTTCACCAAAAGACTCTACAAATGAGCATAAAACGTTCAACAACATAATTTAAGATACTTGGTCCCACACGGCAAAAAGAGCCTAAAAACATTGGTTAAACAATTCAAAATACACGATAAAGTTGACGGGGAAAGATTTATCAAAGTCAATGGGAAAGACTTAAGGAAAGTCGACGGGAAAACTTAAGAAAAAGTCAACGGGAAAGCTTTATTATAATCAACCGGAAGAGTCTTCAAAATCGACGGGAAGACTTACATGACATCGACGGGAAAAGGCTACCCAAAATCGACGAGATAGGTCTTCAAAATCGACGGGAAGATTTATCTCATAATCGACTGGAAAGGACTTATAATCAAGTCGACGGGAAGACAAACTCAAAATCGACGAGAAAGGCTAACTTAAAATCGACGGGAAGCTTACTCAATCGACGCGAAAGCTTAAAGTAAAGTCGATGGGAATGCTAACTCAAAATTGACGGGAAAGGCTAACATAAAATCGACGGGAAGCTTACTTAATCGATGGGAAAGCATAAAGTCAAATCGACAGGAAAGCTAACTCAAAATCGACGGGATGTTAACTCAATCGATGAGAAAGCTTAAGGTCAAGTCGACGGGAAAGCTAACTCAAAATCGACGGGAAAGGCTAACACCAAATCGACAGGAAGCTTACTCAATCGATGGGAAAGCTTAAAGTAAAGTCGATGGGAAAGCTAACTCAAAATCGATGGGAAGCTTACTCAATCGACGGGAAAGCTTAAGGTCAAGTAGACTGGAAAGCTAACTAAAAATCGTCGGGAAGGGGACTTAAGACAAAAGCATTGGCTGGAAGAGGGACCAATCGACTGTACCGGAGCCCGATCGATGGGATAGAAGCCCAATCGACACGTGTCCCGTTGAATTTTTACTTAGAAAACTCGACAAACATGACCTCTCTTCCCTCCCCCATCGATCTATGGGAAGGGGTGCCGATCGACGGGACGAGACTTCAAACAGAAAATCCAGGAAAATAGCTAAGTAAAATAATTTGACAGGAAACATAAACCTGAAATCAAACCATCCGGATTCAGCAAACCAAGGGGGTACATAAATAACATTAAAGAGAAAGAAGAAGAAGTGATGACAGCAGGGAATAAAATCACCATGACTATGAAAATCACACAAGCAACAAAGAAGGAAAAACTGCTATTTGCAGCCCACCCACTAAAACCCTTTTACATCTAACCAAAATTTACTCACCCCATAGAACAAAGAGGAAAACACATCTAATTGCTCATACCAAAATCAAAGACTTTACCTACAGCAATGTAGAGAAATCCAAGCTACTAGCAATAATCGAGAAGAAACACGAAAAGAAATAATGCGACTTGCCTCGAACTTGCGAGCTGACTCGCCGATTAGCACTCCTCGGCAAGGGAAGAAGCTAGACATGAAAAAAGAAGAAGAACTCCAACCATTAGGGTTTAGATCGACGACAAAACTCGACAAACATGAAAAACATACCGCACGCACAAAGATCTCGGCAAAAGCTTTCCAAAACAACGCTCCAGCGACGAATCCGAGCTCTCGAGCTCCCTCGACGGCCAACAGAAAGAAGAAAAAATCCTCTTTCAAGCTCTCCCTACCGAACCAACGAGCTCTCCTCGAACAAAAAGAAATAAAAAAGAAAAGTCTGGATGACTTGGGGAAGAAGAAGAGAAAGTACAGAACTTAAATAATATAATATCATAAGTGATGAAATTAGAAACCCACTCACCTTAAATTATTAACTTATATATAAATATCTCCATCCACTATCTGATTCATCTTTAGGCTTAAATTCTCATTATATATATATATATATATTGTTTGGAATCTTGCCCACATGATTCCTAATTTGAAGAGGTCACCAAGTCAAGAAAACTTCACCTTGTATTTGATCACTTCTCTAGCTCATAATCTCAGGAAGTTAAAGTACAATATCGTCGAGAAGAATAGAAGATATCATCGACAAAGTATGCTTGTCGTCATGATGATGAGCAAAGCAAAACTGAAGGACAATGGAAGTTATCGTCGTGAAGCACATATCGTTGTGACATCGCAATGCCAATTGAATATCGGAGAGAAGACATAAGCTGATGAAAAAGCAACATTGAAGATATCAAAGGAAAGAATGTCGTCGAGAAGATGCAGTATCGTCGACATCATTAAAGTAGCCTTATCTTTGAGAAGGCAATATCCAGAAGTATTGTCGATATCGGCGTAAAGGAGAGCTGATGTCAAAGAGGCTAGGGAAGCTGCTATGAAGACATCATTTCCTGAAGAAGTGACAATCGACGTAATGATCATGTTGTCGAGAGAATAAAGTGATTACGACGACAGTCTGCAAGAAAGAAGATCATGGCGACACAGTCAGAGATAGCATATCGTTATATATGCAGAAACGCCAGGATATCTCGTATCGTCGAGATATCAATGTCAGAGGCAGAAGAAAGAAGACTTGAAGATCAACCAAGGCCTAAGACAACGACGAAGTCTGTCGTCGTAATGCTGTCAGTATCGGCATGGAGCTGGAAATATCGTCAAGGCAAATTCAAATATTTGATCACGCACAGTCTGCATTTAATGTCGTCGCCTGGCTGTCATATCTGAGCGTGCTTCTACGGAAAGGGAGCTCTGACAATTAAAAGACTTTTTTTGGAAGACCGTTGGGAGGCCTCGCAGTCTTATAAAAGAGACAAGTGGTTGCCCTAAAAGTATCATCCATCAAAGAATCAAAAAGAACTTACGCATACAACAAATAGAACAGTAACAACGGCGTAAAGAAAGAAAGAGAAAAACAAGAACTCTCAAAAAGTGTTCTCGCAAGAATCAGTCATTTGATTGACTGATAAGAAGTTGTTCCTCATCAGGCTAAGAGAAGAGATTGAAGAAGAACTGTGCTTTCAAGATCTGAATCAGGAGCATCTTCTTCAACTTCAAGTTGTCGATCTTCATTAGGCAGAGTTTTTATTTCAACTTTTATTGTTGTAAGGCATGACGGCCAAACTTGTAAGATCTATTTTCAGATCTGGGTGTCTAGCTTGAGGGCTGGAGAGATGTGAGCCTTGAGGGCCGGGCAGTGGACTTGCGGGTCCAATATTGTCAAGCTTGATGGATTGAGACCTGTGAAGGCTTGCGGGCTAGGACAGAGGCTAGACTTGCGGGTCTGAGCTAGGGGTAGGGCTTCAGGGCCTGATTGTCAAGCTTTAGGGCTTGAGACCTGTGAAGGCTTGTGGCCAGGGCAGAGGCTAGACTTGCGGGTCTGAGCTAGGTAGGGCTTGAGGGCCTGAGTGTCAAGCTTGAGGGCTCGGGTGCAGTAGGGGCTTGGGGGCTTAGGTTGTAGGACTTGCAGGTCCGTGTTGTAAGGCTTGAGGGCCTGATGTTTTGGCAGAGTTTGCCGAGCCTAGCACACTGCTAGGTAGGCACAGAGGGACAGAGGACTACTCAAGACACCCGGTCTTGAGGAACCTCTAAAGATCTTGTGTTGTCTACTGTGATTTCTTGTGTTATACTTTCGTGGTCTGCTTGAATATTCGTAAATCGCGCTGATAAACAGAAAAGAAGCCAGATCACATAATACCCCCCCCCCCCCCCCCCCCTCTAGGTGAATGTTCCATTAACAACAAGTGGTATCAGTGCCAGATTGATCAAAAGAAGACTTAACCGTCTGATCTAGATCGTGGAACGACTCGCCATGGCTGGTGGAGATCAAAATTGGGAAATGAGAGCCATGAAACTCCCAATCAGTACAAAGGAGAACTTTCCCATCTGGAAGGAAAGTGTAAGGCTTTTCATGGAGGCGGTTGATCCAAGAATTTACTTAACAGTCCAACATGGTCCCTTTATCCCTACAACTCCCTCCACCATTGATCCAACAAGGAAGGTGATAAAAAAATATGAGGACATGAACAAGGATGAGCTAATCATGGCAGGCCTAGATACGAGGGCCCAAAATGTCATTGTGAGTTCCATAGATGACTCAACCCTCCAGAACCTGATTCACAGCAAAACGGACAAGGAGATGTGGGACTCCCTTATCGTGTATATGGAGGGTACTGAAGAGGTAATGAATGATAATAAATCTCTTCTCAACCAGGAGTATGAGGCCTTCAAACAAGGCAAGAATGAAACAATCTCCAACTGTTATGAGAGATTCTTCAAGATAGTGAATGGACTAAGAAACTATGAAAGAGAGTTCACCAACTCTGATCTTAATGACAAGTTTCTTGGATACCTCACAAAGGAATGGGACATCAAAATCTGTTCCATCAGAGAGATGGGTCAGCTGGGCATCATGGAGCCCAAGAATCTGTATGGGAAGTTGTTGTCCCATGAACTTCAGCTCAACACCAGGAAGGCTGAAGAAGAAAGCTCAAAGGGAAGCTCAAGAGACAGATCTATGGCTCTAAAAGCTGAGAGCACGAGAAGATCAAAGAGCAAGACCTCTGCAACTCTGAACAGATCTGAGAGCAGTGAAGAATCGGAAGCCAGCTCTTCAGATTCTGATGATACTGACAGAGAGGTGGCCCTTCTCTCAAAACAGTTCAAGAAGCTGATACACAGAAGGAGGAGGGACAATCACAGAAACCCCTCCTCAAGATCCAGAAGATCTGATTATCATGACAGATCCAGAGCCCTAGGGAGGAAAGGTACAAATCTAACCCTAGTAAATATGATTAAAATAATACTGTTTGTTATTCCTGCAGTAAGACAGGTCACATGGCTGCTGACTGCTCTTCTAAGAAGGAGTCCAGGAACTATGAAGAAAGAAGAAGCTCAAGGAGCAAGAGGAAATCTGAAAAAGGATTCATGGCCAAGAAGATCAGAACACTGAGTGATTCTGACTCAAGTTCCTCTGGTACTGAGGAAGATGCACTCATTGGCTTAATGGCCATCGGTGAAGACAACCATGATGACATCTCTCCTGGGAAGGTAACTAACAAAACTTATGTATCTGACTCTGATTCTGAATCAGCAGCAGATTCCTTGAATGATGATGAGGGTGTCTCTGCTGCCAACAGGACAGCCTCAAGATCCCAATATGAGGTTGAGTCTGAACTGATAAGGAAATATAATGCCTTGTTGAAAGCCTTCAAAGGCTATAAGAAACTCCTCAAAGTCCAAACCAAGGAGTTAGATTCCTTGAAGCCCGTTCAATCTAAGTTCCAGGAGACAGCTGAGAAGTTGGCTGCTATGAGCAAAGAAGTGGACAAATTTAAGGAAGCCATAAGGCTTAAGAATGTTGAATTAGGGCAGAAGAACAAGGTCATCAAGGACCTTGAGGAAATGCTGCTGGATGAGAAGAAACTTGCATTCAGCTTCTCTATGCCCAAAACTATCCTGCCATCGTTGACACCTTCTCTGGACAGTTCAGAGATGGTATCAGTTTCAATCAGGAGACAGTTACGGGCAAAGATTTTGAAGCTAGACCTTCCTATAAGAAGGTGCTAGTGTCAAGTCCTTCAGCCCACAGACCTGCAGCAACAGCAATCAAGGGCAGGGGAATGGTTGTTCCTATAAAGCCTGTTCCCAAGAAGGTGAACCAAAAAGTGGTGAGAGCAATTCCTCCCCAGACTCACACACATGAGGTTCACCCAAGATCTGTTAGGCAAGAATCCTTCTCTCCTGTTCATCAGCACTGCCATCCCATCCAGATGATGAAGCAGAAGAGAAGATACAACATATATGAATGCTGGTGCTGTGGGAAAGTAGGCCACTTTGCTTTGGACTATTGGTTCAACCCAACGGGGCTCAATGCAAAGAGAGTGCAGAACCCTCATAGGTTTATTGTTCCATTATATCACCCTAACAGAAACCAAGGACCCAATCCATATTGGGTACCTAAGGGGAAGTGATTTAATTTGCAGGTTTGTTCAAATGCCAACCAATCTCCAATTTGGTATTTGGACGGTGGCTGCTCCAGGCACATGACTGGAGTCAGAAAGCAGTTAAGAGGGTTCATCCCTTTGGAGAATGGACCAACCGTGATCTTTGGAGGTTCAGAAAAGGGAGTGACCAGAGGTTATGGCAACATCTCTAATGGGTTAGTTACCATCACAAAGGTTGCTTATGTGGAGGGGTTGAAGCACAATCTCATAAGCATAAGTCAACTTTGTGATTTAGGCTTTGTTATTATTTTCCACAATGATAAGTTCCTAATTAAGAAGTCCTTAGATTCTGAGGCTACCTTAACTGGCACTCGGAGTGGCAATATTTATTGCTTGAACTTTCTTAATACAAATTCTTCCAAGCCTATGTGTCTCGTGGATGATGATAAAGAGGCTCTATGTGTACAATGGCACAAGAGACTTGCGCACATCAACTATAAGACAATAAACAAGCTTTTCTCACAAGACTTAGTTAGGAATGGACCTAATATTAAGTGCATCAAAGATGGTCCTTGTCCAGCTTGCCAACTTGGAAAGCAGACTAGGACCAGCTTTAAAAGCATATCTAACAAAGAATCCTCTAGGTGCTTATTTTTACTACATCTGGATTTGTTTGGTCCTATGTCAGTTCTTAGCTTAGGAGGGAAGGTCTACACACTTGTAGTTGTTGATGATTACTCAAGGTTCACTTGGGTATTCTTCCTCAAAAAGAAATCTGATACCCTAGATATCTTGAGAAATTTTGTCAGGAAGATCCAGAATGAGATGGACTGTACTGTGGTCAAACTCAGAAGTGACCATGGGACAGAATTTCAGTCAGGGGCCATGAAAGAATTCTGCCAAGAACTAGGTATCTCCCAAGAATTTTCCTCACCTAGAACTCCTCAACAGAATGGAGTTGCAGAAAGGAAGAACAGAACCTTGATAAAGGCAAGTAGGAAAATGCTAAGTGACTCCTCTCTAACAGAATATTTCTGGGCAGAAGCTGTCAACACTACTTGTCATGTGAAAAACAGGGCTTCAATCATCAAAGACCACATGAAAACTCCCTATGAGTTAATGAAGGGCAGAAAACCAACCCAATCCTACTTTAGGATCTTTGGTAGTAAATGTTGTGTCCTTAATAATGGGAAACCCAAACTAACCAAGTTTGCTGAGAAAAGCAGTGAGGGTATTTTCGTTGGCTACAACTCCTACAGCAAGGCATACAGAGTATACAACCTCAATACCCAAACAGTGGAAGAATCTGTACTTGTTGTATTTGATGAGACCAGCCTCATTCACAAAGGCTGGTCTAGTTCTCTTGTGAATGCAGGTACTAATGAGAAGATAGAAAAATTGTGCATTGATGACCATGCTGGAACGTCAGCTAAAAGTAAAGATCAATTAATAGAAGTTGAGCTTGAAACAGATGCTGTGGAAGACTCAGAAACAGCAGAAGAAGTGCAACCTGAAAGACTTGCACCTGAAGAAATCCCCAGAATACTGCCAGCTACCTTGAAATAAGTAAGAGATCATCCTCAGGAGCAAATTATAGGAGTTGTCAACCAAGGAGTACTGACAAGGAGCAGAGCACTAAATGAAGCTCTATACCTGAGCTTCCTCTCTCAAATTGAACTCAAGAAATTTGAGAAAGCAAATAAAAACCCATTCTGGATTGGGGCAATGCAGGAAGAGCTGAACCAGTTCAAAAGGTGCAAAGTGTGGAAGCTAGTTCCTAGACCCCAAGGACAGAACATCATAGGAACCAAATGGGTTTACAGAAACAAACTGGATGAGAATGGAGTAATCGCAAAAAATAAGGCAAGGCTAGTGGCAAAGGGTTACAGACATGAAGAGGGGATAGATTTTGATCAGACGTTTGCTCCAGTAGCCGGACTGGAAGCAATAAGACTATTTCTGGCCTATGCAGCCTACCAAGGTTTCAAAGTCTACCAGATGGATGTGAAGTCAGCCTTCCTAAATGGTGACCTCAAAGAGGAAGTATATGTAGAGCAGCCCTCAGGTTTTGTAGACCCTACTCACCCTGATTATGTTTGCTTTCTTAGAAAAGTACTTTATGGCTTAAAACAGGCACCTAGGGCCTGGTATGACACTCTATCAAGCTTTATAGTTGAGAACAAGTTCTCAAGGGGAAAGATTGATAAGACATTGTTCCTAAGGGAAGTGAAGGGCAAGATCTTGCTAGTGCAGATCTATGTGGATGGCATCATCTTTGGCTCTGCAGATAACAATCTCTGCAAAAAGTTTGTCAATTTGATGCTGGGAAAGTTTGAGATAAGCGGTATGGGTGAGCTCAAATACTTCATAGGTCTCCAAGTGAAACAATCTGAAGATGGTATTTTCATCTCCCAGACCAAATTCACTAGGGAGCTAGTCAAGAAATTTGGATTGGAGAGTGCTTCTTCAATGAAGACTACAATGGGAACCAATGTGTCTCTAGACAAGGATGAGAAGGGCATACCCTTTGATGAAACCAAGTACAGATGCATGATTGGATCTTTGCTTTATCTAACTGCAAGTAGACCTGACATAATTTTTGCCACATGTGTCTGTGCTAGATATCAGGTGAATCCAAAGGAATCTCATCATGTCTCTGTCAAAAGAATCTTAAGATACCTAAAGGGTACATCAAATCATGGCCTATGGTGCCCTAGGAACAATGGATGTGAACTGACTGGCTACTCAGATGCAGATTATGCAGGGTGCAAGGAAGATAGGAAGAGTACCTCAGGGACATGTCAATTCCTTGGTGGAAGATTGATCTCTTAGAGCAGTAAGAAGCAGACAAGTGTAGCAATCTCAACAGCAGAATCATAGTATATCTCTGTTGGGAGCTGCTGTGCTCAACTGTTATGGATTCAGCATCAAATCGAAGACTACAATCTAAAGATGACCAAAACACCCCTGTTTTGTGACTCTTCAAGTGCAATCTCAATTGCTAAGAACCCTGTCTCGCACAGCAGGACTAAGTATATTGAGATCGGGTATCACTTCATCAGGGAGCATGTGGAAAATGAAGATATCACCCTTGAGTTTGTCCAAACAGACAAACAAGTGGCTGATATATTTACAAAGCCCCTAGATGAAGCTAAGTTTAACTTCTTCAAATTCCAATTGGGGATGTTAAACTTAGAGTAATCCTTAACTTATTCTTCACTAATCCCTTTCTATATGATTGGTTAGAAAAACTCTCAGGATAATTGCTGAAGAAGTCCAACAAAAAGGACAATCAACTGCCTAAGTCAAAATGATATCGAATGATGTGATACAAGCTCACGACGACAAATAAGGGTCGTTGACACAATATGCAGGATTTGGTTGAACTATGACTAAGCAAGGGGGAGCTTGGACTGTTGTCTAACTACCGATGATCTGCAGGAAAGAAGTCAGAAAGGGGGAGAATGGTATCAATATGTTCAAGACAAGATGCTCATGAAGACCTCAAAGATAGGGGGAGTCACAAAAGAAGAGACTTCAAATCAAGGGGGAGCTACAAAAGAAGAGACCACAAATCAAGGGGGAGCTACAAGCTTGATGTACTCATAAGTTCAGCAAAAGATAAGTAAAATCTTAAATACTCATGCCATCTATTTAAGATTATAATATTTATTATCAAGTAAAAGTAGTCTTGAATTGAGATTCTGACTTCTTCAAATAGGAGGAGATTGTTGGGAATCTTTCCCACATGATTCCTGATTTGAAGAGGTCACCAAGTCAAGAAAACTTCACCTTGTATTTGATCACTTCTCTAGCTCATAATCTCAGGAAGTTAAGGAACAATATCGTCGAGAAGAATAGGAGATATCGTCGACTTAGTATGTTTATCGTCATGATGATGAGCAAAGCAAAACTAAAGGACAATGGAAGTTATCGTCGTGATGCACACATCATTGTGACATCATAATGCCGACAGAATATTGGAGAAAAGACATAAGCTGATGAAAAAGCAACATCGAAGATATCAAGGGAAGGAATGTCGTCGAGAAGATGCAGTATCGTCGACATCATCAAAGTAGCATTATCGTTGAGAAGGCAATATCCAGAAGTATCGTCGATATCGGCGTAAAGGAGAGCTGATGTCAAAGAGGCTAGGGAAGCTACTATAAAGACATCATTTCCTGAAGAAGTGACTATCGACGTAATGATCATGTCGTAGAGAGAATAAAGTGATTACGACGACGGTCTGCAAGAAAGAAGATCACGACGACACAATCAGAGATAGCATATCGTTATATATGCAGAAACGCCAGGATATCTCGTATCGTCGAGATATCAATGTCAGAGGCAGAAGAAAGAAGACTTGAAGATCTACCAAGGCCTAAGACAATGACGAAGTCTGTCGTCGTGATGTTGTCAGTATTGGCATGGAGCTGGAAATATCGTCAAGGAAAATTCAAATATTTGATCACGCGCAGTCTGCATTTAATGCCGCCGCCTGGCTGTCATATCTGAGCGTGCTTCTACGGAAAGGGAGCTCTGACAATTAAGAGACTTTTTTCGGAAGACCGTTGGGAGGCCTCGTAGTGTTATAAAAGAGACAAGTGGTTGCCCTAAAAGTATCATCCATCAAAGAATCAAAAAGAACTTACGCATACATCAAATAGAACAGTAACAGCGGCGTAAAGAAAGAAAGAGAAAAACAAGAACTCTCAAAAAGTGTTCTCGCAAGAATCAGTCATTTGATCGACTGATAAGAAGTCGTTCCTCATCAGGCTAAGAGAAGAGATTGAAGAAGAACTGTGCTTTCAAGATCTGAATCAGGTGCATCTTCTTTAACCTCAAGTTGCCGATCTTTATCAGGCAGAGTTTTTATTTCAACTTTTATTGTTGTAAGGATTGAGGGCCAAACCTGTAAGATCTGTTTTCATATTTGGATGTCTAGCTTGAGGGTGGAGAGTTGTAAGTCTTGAGGGCCACGACAGTGGACTTGTGGGTCCAATATTATCAAGCTTGAGGGCTTGAGACCTGTGAAGGCTTGCGGGCCAGGGCAGAGGCTAGACTTGCGGGTCTGAGCTAGGGGTAGGGCTTGAAGGCCTGATTGTCAAGCTTGAGGTCTTGAGACCTGTGAAGGCTTGCGGTCCAGGGCAGAGGCTAAACTTGCGGGTCTGAGCTAGGTAGGGATTGAGGTCCTGAGTGTCGAGCTTGAGGGCTCGGGTGTAGTAGGGGCTTGCGGGCTTAGGTTGTAGGACTTGCGGGTCCGTGTTGTAAGGCTTGAGGTCCTAAAGTTTTGGCGGAGTTTGCCGAGCCTAGCACACTGCTAGGTAGGAGCAGAGGGACAGAGGACTACTCAAGACACCCGGTTTTGAGGAACCTCTATAGATCTTATGTCATCTGTTGTGATTTCTTGTGTTATACTTTCGTGGTCCACTTGAATATTCGTAAATCGCGCTGATAAACAGAAAAGAAGCCCGATCACCTAATACCCCCCCCCCCCCCCTCCTCTAGGTGAAAGTTCCATTAACAACATATATATATACGAGTGACAGTGCGTGGGGGGCCCCACGCGACAGTACCTTGCCCTCTCCGGACAGGCTTCGCCCGCCCCCGATACCCTGCCCGCCCCCGACGGCCTTCGCCCGCCCCCAGCGAACTTCGCCCACACCCGGCACGCACCAAGTTATATTTAATTTATATCTATATACTATAATGATTATGTATTTTATATAATTTCTGTATTTTATATAATATATTATATATAAAGATTACCTATTATATATATATATATATATTAGAAATTTAAAATAATAAAAAATATGTATTTTAATTTTTAAAATTTCTCTAATATATATTATATATTATATATATTAAATATTTATTTTTAAGATATTTAGATTTTATAAAATATTTTGTATTTTTTTTTTTCATTTCTCTCTCTCTCTCTATTTCTCTCTCTTTCTCTCTCCAATTCCTCCACCCTCTCTCCTCCTTCTCTCTCTCTTAATTGCAACCCACTTTCTCCTCCCTCTCTCTTAATTATGGGCCCCACTCTCTCTCCCCTCTCTCCCTCTCTCTTTCTCTCTTCTTATCAAACGGTGGGTAATAGTTGGTTGGGCATTACACCGATAAGGGGATTTTTTATATATAGTATAGATATATATATATATACGAGTGACAGTGCACGGGGGGCACCCCGTGCCCCGCGCGACAGTACCCAGCCAGCAGCGGCGGGCTTCGCCCGCCCCCACGGCGGGCATCGGGGCGCCCGACGGGCTTCGGGGTGCCCGACTCATAATTAATAATGATTAATTTAATTAATAAATTTAAATTCATTTTAAAGAAAATGAATTCACGGGTGATGTGATTTCTAAATGTGTTTTTTTTTAAAAAGCAAGTTTTTTTTAAATGTTTTTAAAAAAAAATAATATCAAGGTTTTGAAAATCGGACCGGGCATCGAACCGGCAGAGGGAGAGGTTCAAGGTCGAATCGGTCCAACCGGTTTAACCAGGGTTGAACCGTTATATATATATATATATATATTAGAAAGAAAAAAAATTAATGTTATATAAAAAATTTGCACAAAACATAACCTATGGGGCATAATATGTATATCAATTTACTATTATATGTATAAAAGAGTTCTGGAATCTTCACATCTCCATTGTAGGCAGAGTGGTAAAGGTTTACATTCCTGTATGGGAGGTCGCCACTTCGATCCCGGGCGGCCGCATTCTTTAAAAAATTTATAATTTTTAAATTAAAAAATAGTTTAAACCCCGCTCAAGACCCTATAACTGTAATAAGCGGGGCCCACAGGCCTGCCCCGCCCGCAACCTGTTTTTTTCAAAATAGTGGGGGTAAGATAGTAATTTCACTTTGTAAGGTAGGGGTCCTATAAAATTTATAGGTTTAAGACACCCTATCAAGGTAGGTTTAGGAGACCTAGGGAAAAAAATGGACGGTCGAGATTGAATCAACGTTCCAGGTTGATCGAACGGCTGAGATGTTGTGATGAAATCAGATCGGACGGCTGGGTTTAAATAGAGAAATTTCATTGTTAGATCGGACGGTGGGTATTGATTGGCAGGGCATTACACCGATAAGCCTATTTTCTTATATAGTAGTATAGATATATATAATGATACTTAAAATAATTCTTATTATATATAATTATAATACCTAAAGTTAACAGATATAAGAATTCATTTATGTATATATATTATAATAATTTATGATTGTATTAAATTAAGGCTCTTATATAGATAGTGTTGTTATATATATTTTAGATTATCTCATTATTTTATATACCTATACATATAGCATTTTTTTCATATAAAATCTTTTGGACAAATCACAAGCTTTTAAGTGCTTTATATTATCTTAACATTTTAATCATTATGATTAATCAAAATAATGAGACTATATAGAAAATAAGAATAGTAGCATTACTATTATAAACTATTTTATCATGTATAAACACATTTTATACATATAATATGACATATATATAAATCCTATTATTATTTTCATCCTTTTATTTTGGTTCTCGCTCTTTATTAATTATTTATACACACCCCAAAACGGGAACGCCCTCACACCGCCATTTCGATGATAATTATATTTAAAATAATTAATAATTAGATTTAAAATAATTAGCGAAAACCCCAAGCATTACAACCACCCCTCCTAAAAGAAAGCTTTGCCTCGAAACTTTTCAACGCGAAGCCGAACACTGACTCGGAAAGAACGTGCGCACGATGGTTCTTTACCGCAAACTCAACAATACAAGCGCAACGATACATACTTATTAACCGCATAACTATTATATAATAACTAGGTCAAAATATAACTTGAGATCGCCTGGGGGAAAACTCCTCTTCTTCCTTTGCTACTACATTCAACTCGGCCTCTCCTCGATCCAGCTGTCGATGCTGAGGCGGTGGCGATGCCAGAACTGGAAGGGCAAGCTGCTGGCCGGGCGAGCGGAACTGCGAACATGGGGATTTCACATGTCCTTTTTGTACACACTGATAGCACGCCCTATCCTTCAACCGACATCGAGTCGCATCATGCCCTCCTTGCCTACAATACTCACATGCCTTAACCTTCTTCCAACACTGGGCAAGATCGTGCCCCATCCGACTGCAAAAAGTGCAATACTGGACATTCTTCAGAGCACCTTGAAGAGCCATCATCTGAAGCTGCTTCTACGCTCCCAGTCTTTTGAAACACTTCTCGAACGGATGGCCCACACGAGTGCAAAAACTGCACACCAACTTGCCCTTCTTACTTAGAGCAGGTTTGCCACTATCATCATCCTTCCTCTTTCCCTTCCTCGACATCACATCATGACCCATAATAGGGTTCTGCACCCCAGGCTGCTGCCAAAAAGTAGCCGACATCAAAGCCCAAATCTGTGACTGCATCTCGACCATTTGCCTTAACAACGCCTCGTTACTCGGACACAACTCCTCAATCACCGCCTCACTTCGCGCAGCTGAGGTTTCATCCTCTAACCGGAGAGCCGACTCCAACGCACTACCCTATGGAGTCATCAACTGCAATTACGAATGAACCGCTCATCTACACCTAGCTTAAGACACAACAGCTAGGAAACTAGAATTTCCTAACACGATACAGATCGAAAAAGAATGGATACTTGCTCTGGGAATTCATGAAATGATGTTATGCTTAACCTAGGATGATATACCATCATCCTATTGACTCATGTGCATATAATATGAATGCATGAATGCCAAAATTTTATTTCAAATCATGTGTGTACGAGCGTCATCATGTATATCTTTAACTTGGCACATGTGCTAATGCTATGTTATGATGCGCATGCAGTGTTATTCAGTCTAAGAAAGGCCTTAATGCATGCTATGAGTAGCGTACACATGTGATCTTATTCATCATATACTGCATGTAACAAAAAAGAAAAATCGAGCTAATGGACATCCATGGGACCGGCGTTATGCATCCCATACTATATAACCGTCACATGTTGTCACCTATGAGAATCCATATACAAACACATATTATGCATCTCATACTACATAATATTCCCCGTATACATCTTATCATGCTATGAGTGTAGTGTTCATGCTTTAGCCAAGACATACGGATGACCCTTTGGTGTGTGTATACAATGAATAACGATCCTCATCAGGAGGTTAACCGGGCCAGCCAGACTATCCCAGTAAGATGGCCAACCTCCATCTGATACTAACTGTCACAACCCACATTTTCCCATGAATTTAATAAATTTTATCAGAGCAAGGGGAAAATATACATTATGATGCCACGCCATGCAGGGGACAACTACAGACGCTCAGGCAAACAATCCATACGAATATTTTATAAAATACATAAATATGATTAAGTTTAAAGGAGAAATTACATTTTAAGCTTAGGACCGTGTCCCTCGGTCCGGTGGATCAACTAGACCACCAGTAGAAAATTATACATATGCAGTGGAAAAATATGTTCATTTTATCCTACATGAGCATGAAGATCAAATATCTCAGCAATGATATGCACATCTCTAAATTTAGTATGGGTAAGGAAATGGTTTTCAATGATCTTCAAAGTAGGTGACATTTACTAAAAATTATGCTATGCAAGAATGACATTTTATATAAATAAAGTAACTCGTGCATCATTAGATAAAACCTTCCCAGAGAGCAATACTCCATCCACGGTAAGAAGTAATAGCATAATAGCAAGAAAGCAGAATACAACAAGAGACCATTATGGGTGCCAACAAACCCATAGGCAAACAAACCACTACAACTGCCAGAAGCCAACCACTCACCAAGGAGGGAAGGAAGAAAGCCACCACCATGGACTGAAAGACTCCGCTCTACCACCTCTGATAGCTACAAACCTAAACCTGAGGCATTCAAAGAAAAGAATGCCTCAGCCCAAAGGGGAAAGAAAGCATCACAATACTAATGAAAGAGTTAAGGTTAACATGAAAATATGAGGGTACGAGCAACTAGACTACAAAGTTAAGGGCAAACAAATAACATCGATTAAGAAGAAACAGCTCAAAAGTAAGAGAAAAAGGAATCTAGCGCCAAGAATAATGGCAGCCTAAAATATAATGATATATGTGTGTGTATATATATATATATAAATGAAATTATACAAGGACCTGAGACTGCTTAGCTCAGAAGAAAGGGACATCATTTAACTCCGGGCAAACCAAGGCACTAAGGCGGAGGCACGCAGTCCAACACAAACCATCAGTACACAGCTCCGGTGTGTATGATCCATAAACGAGCACTGAGGTGGTGGTCATTTATCCACTGCCAACCTTAGCCCCAAAATAACCCAAACCAGGGGTGTATAATCCACAAACGGACACTGAGGTGGTGGTCCATTTTCCACTGCCAACCTTAGCCCCAAAATAACCCAAACCAGGGGTGTATAATCCACAAACGGGCACTAAGGTGGTGGTCCTTTATCCACTGCCAACATTAGCCCCAAAATAACCCAAACCAGGGGTGTATAATCCACAAACAGGCACTGAGGTGGTGGTCCTTTATCCACTGCCAACCTTATCCCCAAAATAACCAAAACCAGGGGTGCTATGGCGGTGACTCCAGTCCACACAAATCAACAGCCCAAACAAAGGCACTGTGATGGTGACTCTTAGCTCACACATCCAACATACCCAAACATAACTCAACAACCACAGAAGCGGTGGTGCATAGACATATATGTAAAATATATATATATATATATATATATATATATATATAACACTCTACATTATACAACATGTTAAAAACTTGAGGTCCGGAGTTGAAGTAAAAAATGCGGAAAACTTCACAAACTTTCCACAAGTGTAGCAACACAATGACAATGGGAAGACCGAATAGTGCTTTGGCATTAACCATCTCTTTACAATTTGAGGTATACATGGCGAGACATGATTCATAAGAATCACAGAGGAGAGAAGCACAAACACAAAAGACAACAAGCTGCTGGCCACTTGACAACTTGAGACCGCTAGACCGTGCGAACAGATAAGCCAGACGGATAACCCCTGAGACCGCGTGAACAGAGCACAAGCCGCACCTATCAGACCGCAATCACTGACCGCCCGACCTGCTTCTTTATTCAACTGCTGAAAACACTTAAAGAAGAAACTGCTTCCTGCTGCAGACCGCACTCAAGACTGCCTGGTCTCTTAAGACCGCCTGATCAACTGAGTCCGCTGCACAGTCCAAGGACACCTAAACACAGTCTGCCCAGACAGACCGCTGTCGGACTAGTTTATTCAAAGATGGAAGAAGGGAGAATGCTGACCGTAAACTGCAAGACGCTAACCTGCGAACAACAAACCGGTCAGACAAAATCTCAGACCGCGCGACCTCAAATTGAGGCCGGCACAATCAAGCCAACTTTGGTTCTTACAGTTCTTTGTTATTAATGACGGGCACTGCACCCCTATTTATAGGAGAGCAGACGGATGTCGTCACCACACAAACTCGGATACAATAACCTCCCATCAGATCGCCAACGGTCTCACAAGACAGACCGCCCAAGCTCAGCAAAGCTAACAGCTCCCTTATTAGACCACCGGTTATATGCAACCAGCTCGGTCATGGCGGTCTCCAAAATAGACCTCCCGGTCTTATTGTAAAAGAAATGAACTTCTTCAGTAACCCAGACCGATAAGAACAAGATGCCAGACCGCCCGGTTACTGTAAGAAGGCAGACCAACATGAACATCTGGCCGACTTGAACAAGTCGCCAGAACAACCCGCGCAAGACGCCCGGACACTTAGCGGTATCCTAAATCAGACCTCCCAGAACAGATTGCCTGCGACAAAATTGGTCGGAGTACCAGCGCAGACCGCGCGGTCTCTGCGGTCTCCAATCTACAGACCGCCCATCACCATTCCACTTCCACTTCAAAAATTTAACACTCCCCCTTGAAGTGGGAAGTGGAAGTCATCCCAAGCAAACTCCGCAACCAACCAAATGGTCCCTTCGACAGCGGCTTAGTAAATATGACAGCAACATTCTCCTTGCTCTGCACATGCTCCACAGTCAGAGATCCCTCCAACACCTTCTCACGAATGAAATGGTGATGAATCTCTATGTGCTTTGTACTCGCGTGACAAACTGGATTGTTAACCAGTTTGAGAGCACTCTCATTGTCACCACATAGCAGAGTAGAGCCTCGCACCTCCCTATGAATGTCCTCCACAAGCCTCCTAATCCAGATGGCTTCCTGAGCCGCCAAAGCCGAAGCTTTGTACTCCGCTTCTGTGGTAGAGACAGACACAGAATACTGCTTCTTGTTGCACCATGATAAAGCTGTAGAGCCTGTCATAAAGACATAACCAGACGTCGATCTGCAATCATCTGAATCTCCTCCATAATCAGCATCCATGTACTCGTGCAATCAAAAGCCTGAATCTCTCCCATAGAAGAGACCCAAATCTGAGGTGGATTTGACATACTTCAAGATACTCCTAGCCGCCACAAGATGAGGTTTCCGAGGCTCTGCCATAAACCGACTCACCCTACCAACCGCATAAGCAATATCTGGCCTTGTGATTGTCAAGTATATCAGACTTCCAACCAAATCCCGAAACACCAAAGGATCGGTAAGAACCTTCCCTTCATCTTGTTGAAGATGAACTCCGACCTCTAGTGGAGTAGAGCTGCTCTTCCCCACTTCCATGTCGAACCTCTTCACGATTCGATCCGCATAGCCTTTTTGGGAAACAAGCATACCGCTCTCTTTCCTCTCCACTTCAAGCCCAATGAAATGGTGGAGCTCACCCCTATCTTTCATCTCGAATCTGATAGCTAGCTCAGCACGAAGCCTAGCTACCTCCACTTCAGAATTCCCCGTAACGATCATATCATCAACGTATAGCAGCACCAAGACCTGAAGCTCCCCCGTATTCCTTACAAATAAGCTTGAATCTAAATCAGAAGCAAAGTATCCGCAGAACTGGAGGTATTCTGCAATCTTCCCGTACCATGCCCGAGGCGCTTGCTTCAAGCGGTAAAGAGACTTCTTAAGCTTGCAAACATATCTTGGGTGCTCTTCGGATACATAACCAGGTGGCTGATCTGTGAAGATATCCTAGTCAATCTCATCATATAGGAAAGCGTTCTTCACGTCGAGTTGCCAAATCTTCCACCCTTGGCAAGCAGCTAAGGCGATCACCACCTAGACCGAAGTCATCTTGGCAACGGGGCTAAACGTCTCTTCATAATCCTCCACATACTTCTGAGAGAAACCTCGAGCTACAAGGTGAGCCTTGTACCGCTCAATACTTCCTTCAGCCTTATTCTTCAGTTTGAAAACCCACTTGCAAGTCACTGGAGTAACTCCCTCAACCTTAGGTACCAAGTCCCAAGTCTCATTCTTCTTGAGGGCAGCCATCTCTTCATCCATGGCTCCTTCCCACTCCTTGACTCCAATGGCATTTTCATAACAAGATAGCTCTCTCTCATACATGGGACCTATGAAGAAACATGAGACAAAGCTCAACAAATTTCCGCCCTAATATCGATCAGGTGGAATAATGGTCCTCTTGGACCTCCTCAGAGCTTGACTCTGAACCACCTCTTCAACTACAGCTTCTGGACTAGCTCTCCTTTCAGGTAGACATGGAGTATTTCTCCCCCTGCTTCCAGAACCTGAATCACCTGATCCAGAGCTAGAAATACCTGGAGCACCTGGAGAAACAGGCAACTCCACCAGAACTTCCTTTGCAGCTTTCTCTGGTCCACCATCTACCCTGCTTCCTTGTAACTCTACAGAAGAGCTACCTTGGTATGACGTCAGCTCGTCAAATACCAAATCCCTAGAGACCACATATCTCTGTGTCTCGGGATCCATGCATCTCCACCCTTTCTTCCGGTCATCATAACCGACGAAGACTAGTTTCCTTGCCTTTGCATCTAGCTTTGTTCGAAGGGCATCCAGAACATGCACGTAGCAGGTAGAACCAAACACTCGAAAGTGTTCCACGCTTAGCTTCTCCTTGAACATCAATTCATGAGGGGTCTTCATGTTGATGGGACTGAGAGTCATTCGGTTGATAACATAGGCCGCACAAGACATTCCCTCTGCCCAGAAGGACTTTGGGATACTCTTGGCATGAAGCCAACATTTGCAGGTCTCCGTCAGATGATGGATCTTCCACTCTGCAACTTCGTTCTATTGTGGAGTGTGAGCACAAGAAAGCTCTCTTTGGATGTCATGCTTCCTGCAGAAGTTACAGAATTCCTTGGAGGTGAACTCCCCTCCATTGTCAGTTCTTAACCTCTTATCCCGTAGGTTGAGCCAACCTTCCACCAGCTCCTTGAACTCCACAAACCTCTCGAACGCCTCCGACTTCTTCTTCAAAAAATATACCCAAGTATATCTGGTGAAGGCATCAACTAAAATCAGCATATACCTGCTACCTCCAAGACTGGCAGTGTTGGTAGGTCCAAACAGATCACCATGTATTCATTCCAATGGTCTTTTACATCTGCTTTGTGATTTGTCAAATGGAAGACATTGAGCCTTACCAAACCGACAATCTGCACAAATGTGACCTTCCCCGAAAGATGACAAACTAGGCAGACCATTCACCAGGCCTATTCCCGCCATAGCCTTCAACTTATCCATCCCAACATGCCCAAGTTTTTCGTGCCAGATAGTGGCGCTGTCGTTAGCCCTCATCTTATCAACATAAGAACTTGTTGAAAGAACAAACGAGTCCTTCACTCGTCTCCCTACATGAGTGACCTCAGCTTTCACGGCTGAAACATTTTGGAGACATTTCACTTCTGTTGGACCGAACAGAACGTGATAGCCAGCATCCACCGCATTAGTCACTGAGAAGAAGTTCTTCTTCATCCCCAGAACATGATAGACACTCTTCAATGTAAGAGTACCTCTATCATCGTTCAATGAAACCACACCCTCCTTCTCTACTGCATGTATAGTATCATCAGCCATAATGATAGCGTCATTACCTGTATTTGCTTGCAATGAGGAGAACTTCGACTCATCCCCGGTGAGGTGCTGACCACACCCAGAGTCCACTATCCAATCATCATGATAGTTGATGGAAGTCATAGCCTGAACTCATGTGCCCGTCACAAATGCACCTCCACCACCCCAACTACCTTCAATTGGAACCAGCCTCCTCCTTTCCTATAGCAAGCCCTGGATGAAGATTAACTTGGCAGTCTCTCTTGAAGTGACCAAGCTTGTTGCACATGAAGCAACTAGGTCCTTCCTTCTTCTTCCCATCATGCTTAGGAGCACAGCTCCTCTCCTGCTGATATGAAGTAGACGGACCATCATCTACAGATTTCTTCTTCTTCTTGTCCCATTTCTTCTTCTTGCTAGAAAAGAGAACCTCACCTTCTCCCCCAGAGACAGACATCCTAGCCATTTGCTTAGCCAAACTTTCTTGCAAAGCAAGTATGTTCTCTAGCTCCAGCAACGAAGGCTGATTGGCCCAGCCTTGAACAGAAGTAACAAAGGCCACATACTCCCTCCGCAAGCCGCGGATTATAGGCCTCTTCAGCTTAGCTTCTGAGATAGGCTCATCCGGGTCCAAAGCCGATATCTATGGGCAAAGGTTCTTCATTTTCAAGAAGAACGTTGAGATAGAAAAATCTCCCTGAGTTGCTTTTGCCAACTCATTCTCCAAGAACTGTAGCCTAGCTACATTCTTCTTATTGAACAAGCCATCCAAGGCTGTCCAAATTTCAGCAGCTGATCTACATCCGATGATGTGATCAAACAACTCCGGAATGATAGCTCTCTTGAGAGTGAACTCTGCTTTTGCATTCATTCTCTTCCAAACCTTCACGAGCTCAGCATTCCCTTCAGCAGGAATAACAGCTTGTCTTGCTTATCCTCCTACAACCTCCGACAAATCCTCGCCAAGAAGATAGCTCTCCATGCATGACTTCACTTCTTGAAGTTAGTCTGCGTAAGGAGCTCAATACGAAGACCTCTAGCATATCCTCCTTCCATTGTTATCCCACTAATTGCTAACCAACTTGAGGAACCCGAGAGAAGTTTCAGCAACTACAACTCAGCAACCTCCCTCTGATACCATGTTAAAAAACTTGAGGTCCGGAGTTGAAGTAAAAAATGCGAAACACTTCACAAACTTTCCACAAGCGTAGCAACACAATGACAATGGGAAGACCGAATAGTGCTTTGGCATTAACTATCTCTTTACAATTTGAGGTATACATGGTGAGACATGATTCATTAGAAACACGGAGGAGAGAAGCACAAACACAAAAGACAACAAGCTGCTGGCGACTTGACAACTTGAGACCGCCAGACCGCGCGAACAGACAAGCCAGATGGATAACCCCTGAGACCGCGCGAACAGAGGACAAGCGGCACCTGTCAGACTGCAATCACAGATCGCCCGATTTGCAACTTTATTCAACTGCTGAAAACACTTGAATAAGAAACTGCTTCCTGCTGCATACCGCACTCAAGACCGCTGGTCTCTTAAGACCGCCTGATCAACTGAGTCTACTGCACAGTCTAAGAACACCTAAACACAGTCCGCCCAGACAGACCGCTGCCAGACTGGTTTATTTAAAGCTGGAAGAAGGGAGAATGCTGACCGTGAACTGCAAGCCGTTAACCTGCGAACAACAAACCGGTCAGACAAAATCTCAGACCGCGTGACCTTAAATTGAGACCGACACAATCAAGCCAACTTTGGTTCTTACAGTTCTTCGTTATGGATGACGGGACCTGCACCCCTATTTATAGTCGAGTAGACGGATGTCATCACCGCACAAACTGGCATACAATAACCGCCCATCAGATTGCCAGCGGTCTCACAAGATAGACCGCCCAAGCTCAGCAAAGCTAACAGCTCCCTTATTAGACCACCGGATATATGCAACCCGCCCGGTCATCGCGGTCACCAAAACAGACCGCCTGGTCTTATTGCAAAAGCAAAGAACTTCTTCAGTAACCCAAACCGATAAGAACAAGACGTTTGACCGCCCGATTACAGCAAGAAGGCAAACCAACATGAACATCTGGCCGACTTGAACAAGTCGCCAGAACAACCCTTGCAAGCCGCCCGGACACTTAGCGGTCTCCCAGATCAGACCGCCCAGAACAGATCACCTGAGACAAAACCGGCCAGAGCACCAGGGCAGACCGCGCAGACTCTGCGGTCTCCAATCTATAGACCGCCCAGCACCATTCTACTTCCACTTCAAAAATTTAACACAACATAGATCAAAATATTCAGGAAATACTCACCAAAACTATCCCGGAATATTTGATGAAATAACCCAATATACATGAAGAAATAACACGATGAATGGACACTTAACATCGTGGTACATAACAAGACATGACTTCACCAAAAGACTCAACAAATGAGCTTAAAAGGCTCAATAACATTATTTAAGATGCTCGGGCCCACACGGCAAAAAGGGCCTAAAAACATTGGTGAAACAATTCAAAATACACGATAATGATGAAGGGGAAATATTTATCAAAGTCGGCGGGAAAGACTTAAGGAGAGTCGATAGGAAAACTTAAGCAAATGTCGACGAGAAAGCTTTATTAAAATCAACGGGAAGATTCTTCAAAATCGATGGGAAGACTTACATGAAATCGACGGGAAAAGGCTACCCAAAATCGACGGGAAAGGTCTTCAAAATCGACGGGATGACTTGAATCAATCGACGGGAAGATTTATCTCATAATCGATGGGAAAGGACTTATAATCAAGTCGACGGGAAGACTAACTCAAAATCGACGGGAAAGGCTAACTCAAAGTCAACGGGAAGCTTACTCAATCGACGGGAAAGCTTAAATTCAAGTAGACGGGAAAGCTAACTCAAAATCGATGGGAAAGGCTAACACAAAATCGATAGGAAGCTTACTCAATCGATGGGAAAGCTTAAAGTCAAGTCGACAGGAAAGATAACTCAAAATCAACTGGAAGCTTACTCAATCGATGGGAAAGCTTAAGGTCAAGTCGACGAGAAAGCTAACTCAAAATCGACAGGAAAAGCTAACACAAAATCGACGGGAAGCTTACTCAATCAACCGGAAAGCTTAAAGTCAAGTCGACGAGAAAGCTAACTCAAAATCGATGGGAAGCTTACTCAATCGACGGGAAAGCTTAAGGTAAAGTCGACAGGAAAGCTAACTCAAAATCGATAGGAAAGGGACTTAAGACAAAAGCATTGGCTGGAAGAGGGCCCAATCGATGGGATGGGAGCCTGATCGATAGGATAGAAGCCTGATTGACGGGTGTCCCAACGATTTTTTACTTAGAAAACTCGACAAACATGACCTCTCTGCCCTCTCCCGTCGATCGACGGGAAGGGGTGCCGATCGACGGGACGAGACTTCAAAGAGAAAATCCAGGAAAAATAGCTAAGTAAAATAATTTGACAGGAAACATAAACCTGAAATCAAACCATCCAGATTCATCAAACCAAGGGGGTACTTAAACAACATTAAAGTGAAAGAAGAAGAATTGATGACAGTAGGGAATAAAATCACCATGACTAGGAAAATCACACAAGCTACAAAGAAGGAAAAACTGATATTTCTAGCCCACCCAATAAGACCCTCTTGCATCTAACCAAAATTTACTCACCCCCTAGAACAAAGAGGAAAACATATCTAATTGCTCATACCAAATTAAAAATTTACCCACAGCAACATAGAGAAATCCAAGCAACTAGCAATAAAGGAAAAGAAACACGAAAAGAAATACTATGACTTGCCTCAAACTTGCGAGCAGACTCGCCGATTAGCACTTCTCGGCAAGGGAAGAAGCTATACATGAAAAAAGAAGAAGAAATCCAACCATTAGGGTTTAGCTCGATGACAAAACTCAACGAAACATAAAAAACTTAACGCACACACAAAGATCTTGGCGAGAGCTTTCAAAAACTACGCTCCGGAGATGAATCGGAGCTCTCGAGCTCCCTCGACGGCCAACGTAAAGAAGAAAAAAACTCTTTCAAGCTCTCCCTCCCGAACCAGCGAGCTCTCCTCAAACAAAAAGAAATAAAAGGAAAAGTCGGGACAGCTTTGAGAAAAAGAAGAGAAAGTACATAACTTAAATAATATAATATTATAAGTGAAGAAATTAGAAACTCACTCACCTTTAATTATTAATTTATATATAAATATCTCCATCCACTATCTGATTCATCTTTAGGCTTAAATTCTCATTATATATATAATGATACTTACAATAATTCTTATACCTAAAGTTAACAGATATAAGAATTCATTTATGTATATATATATATTATAATAATTTATGATTATATTAAATTAGGGCTCTTATATACATAGTGTTGTTATATATATTTTAGATTATCACATTATTTTATATACGTATAGCATTTTTTATATAAAATCTTTTGGACAAATCACAAGTATTTAAGTGCTTTATATTATCTTAACATTTTAATCATTATGATTAATCAAAATAATGAGACTATATAGAAAATAAGAATAGTAGCATTCCAATTATAAACTATTTTATCATGTATAAACATATTTTATACATATAATATGCCATATATATCTTACTATTATTTTCATCCCTTTATTTTGGTTCTCGCTCTTTATTAATTATTTATACGCACCCCAAAATGGTAATGCCCTCACACCACCATTTCGAAGATAATTATATTTAAAATAATTAATAATTAGATTTAAAATAATTAGCGAAAACCCGAGGAGTTACAACTAGCTGGGACGACCATGGAGTTGGAGGAGAGGTGGTCATAGGGGGAGAGGGAGGTGGAGGTGGTGGGGTGGTTAGTGGAGGTGAAATGGCAGAAATAATTGGTAGAGAATTCTGAGTATCAGCGGGTGGTGAGGGTGTAGGTTCTGTCGAGAAGTACGGAGTAGTTTCGAAAAAAGTGACGTCAGCCAATACATATTGTTTCCTGAGAAAGGTTTAAAATAATGATAACTTTTTTAGTGGGAGAATAGCCAAGAAAGATGCACTTGATGGCGCGAGGAGAAAGTTTATCTCACCCAGGGGAAGGTAAGTGGACAAAGGTTGTCCAGCCAAAGACCCGTGGTGGTAGAGGAAAGGGTGTTTCACTTAGGTATAGGATGGAGAAAGGGGTTTGTCCTTGGAGAATGGTAGAGGGGATACGATTGATGAGATAATAGGATATGAGGACGGCATGACCCCAATATGAACAAGGAACATTCATTTGAGTGAGAAGGGTGCGAGCAACGTCAAGGAGATTTGATTTTTCCATTCAGCCACACCATTTTGCTAGGAAGGGTAAGCACATCTAGTTTGATGAACAACGCCATTATTCAAACCAAAAATTGAAAATTAGTTACTCAGGTATTCTTTTACATTATCAGAACGAAGAATTTTGATAGAAACACCAAACTGTGTGCAAATTTCATTAAATAAAGTAGTTTGGGCAAAAAATTGTTCAGAGCATTCTATTAAAAGATACACACATGTACATCTCGAGAAATCATCAATAAAAGTTACAAAATAAAGACTTCTCCTACCAAAAGTTTTGGTAGAAGATGGACCCCATGTTTGAGTGAATAAGATCAAATGTTCAAGATGAGCTACGCCCATCTTTAGCTGAATACGAGGTGCGATGATGTTTTCCAATCTGATAGGCATCGTAGTTGAGGAAGGTATCGTCCTTTGGTAGGTCAGGCAAAAGCTGGTAGAGAAGGCAAGGAGGAGGATGATTGAGGCGAAGATGCCATTATAGAAGAGAGTTTGAGGGAGTAAATGTAGAGAGGGTTAACACATTATCCAGGAAGTAGAGGCCGCCACTTTTAGTCCCAGTAGCTATCGTCTCCTTGGAGCAAGGATCCTGAAAACAATAAATAGAGGAAATAAACATTACTAAACAATTCAATTTTCTACAAAGAGAAGTAATGGATAGCAGAATGCTAGGAAATGTCGGCAGGTAGAGAGTTTCCTTTAGTTGAAGAGATGGAGTGACCTGCACCATACCAGTTCCGCACACTGGGGATGGAAAGCCATCCGCAAGAACAACCGGAGGAGACCAATCATGTTTGTCTAAAAGAGAGAAGAGAAGAGGATTGCCCGTCATATGACTAGTAGCACCTGTTGGAACATCATTGTTCGCATCTCGTAGGTTTGAAAATAACAAATCCTATGTGTATTTGATCTTGTGTGTTTAAGTGTGCAAGAAAACAAGTCCACATGACTCAAGGATAACATAAGAAGGTTGCGCCCAAACTTGAAGCCAAAATTCCAACATGCCCATTAGAGCCGGCGCTAGCTCTGATTAGAGACAATTTTGGGAGCAGTTATAGAAGGTGTTAGCGCCTGGCAATAGCAGCTAACGCGGGCAATAGCAGCTAGCGCAGGCGGTATCTACTAGTGCAGGTGGTAGCGCAAAGCAATAGAGGAAGGCGGTCGGCTTGCTTAAAAGGATGGATTCTCACGTGGAGAATATTTCCTAAATCGGGATAGCATCGGCGGTAGCGATAGCATAGGCGATAGCTCTAAGGATATAGAAAGGACCCCATGGATCGGTCTTCTTCATCCTCTTATGATCCTAAATTCCAGAGCTTCGTTTCACAGCATATAGAGGATGATTCGGAGAGAGACTCCAACAAATCCATGAAGGCTTAAGGAGATCATTGGAGAAGATTTCAACATGCTTCATCACCATGATGAAAGACCGCATCGACTACGATCATACTCTCCAGGTCTTCGTCTACTTCTCCAAGAGATCCATATAGGGAGTTTTTATATTGTTGTTGTTATTTCCTTTATCCATCTCTTTTAAATCGTGCAGTAAATTTGCCTCGCGTTGGCGACTAGGTCTGGGTAAGACTTAGGGCAGAAATTTGCCTTGTGTTGGCAACTAGATCTAGGTTAGGTCTAGGGGGTGCTCGAGGCCATATTTGGGGAAGGATTAGCTAGAGCATCTTGAGGACATATCCGGGGAAGGATAGGCTAAAGCCACCGGTTCTTGGGGATACGAGTCGGGATAGAAAACAAAAAGGATTTTATTATTCGCTTTCGATTTCTAGCATCATAGAAATCTAGTTTTATAATCAATTTTATTAATAGTAATCATGTCTCTCTTTGGGTAATAAAATTGATTTGTTTTTCATTTCTCTAAATTGAAAATTATTTTCGCTTTCATTATAAATCAATTTAGATCTTCATTCTAAATCTCTATTTCAATCTCTTTGTTATTCAAGTATATCAAAATATAACATAAGTTTTTAAAACCCTTATTCACCCCCCCCCCCCTGTAAGGGGGCGCCTACCGATCCAACAAGTGGTATCAAAGCCAGGTTATTCCAAATCGTCTTAACAATCGAGAATAATGACGTCTCGTGATCTCGCTTCTATTAATGGGGGAAATTTTTATGAAGAAGGAAATCACTAGCACCACCTTTATTTGAAGGAAGAAATTATAAAGGGTGAAAATTTTTAATGGAAAAGTTTATTAAAAATTTAGATATCGAAGCATGGAATATAGCAATAGTAAGACCAGCGGATGAAACAAATAAAAAGGAATGTCGCCTGAATGCAAAGGCTTTGAATAGTATCTTTTGTGTTTTATCTCAAGATATTTTTAAATTAATATATTTTTTCCTGGTGCATACAAAGTATGGAAATTTCTTGAAGAAAGGTATGATTTTCCTCTCACACATATGGAACAAACACAAGAAGTGGAGAACATACAAGCTTGCAAAAATGGTCAAAAAAGCTCCGCTGATGATGGATCAATGGTGTGCACATCAAGTGGAAAAGAAGAAATATTATCTTTGGAAAAGGTGTGCCAAAAAGATGAAGATAATGAAGAAACTCTATGCTCAAATCTCACCGCATCCAAAAGCACTGTAAGCAAATCAAATTCTCTTATTATTTGCAATTCTATTTCTACTTTACAATTGCTACAATTTACAAAGCGCAAAATAAAGAAATTGAAAAATGCGAATTGCAAATTGCGCTTAGAAAATAAAGATTTAAAAGCAAAAGTTAAAGTAGAATCAAATTCTGATTTATCTAGTTTTACCTATGTCTCTTCAATTGAAAATACAAAAACTTATTTTGATTGTAATGATATTAAAGAAAAATTCAAGGAACTTGAAAAAGAAATTTTTTTAAAAGAACATAATGAAAAATTATCTTTAGAAAATTCATCTTTGAAAAGTGATTGCGCTGCGTGCCAAAATTATAAAATTGAAATCAAGGAGATGGACGAAACGTTTGAGGAATTTAGAAATGACTATCAAAATCATATTGACTTTATTGTTTCCACTCTTAAAAATAGCACAATAGCTTATAATAAAGGTATGCATAATCTAAAGATCAAAAATGATGAATTAAAATCAAAAATCAACTTGCTAATAAAAATTATTAATAAAAATTCACAATATCAAGAAATATCTAAAAGCATGTTGAATATGAATATGAATATCTTAACTAAGCCAAATAATGAGAGTAGGAAACACAAAGTATTTGTAAATCAAAGTCAAAATCACCATTATTTACAAAATCATGTTTCTCCCAACTTAGAATTAAAATTACACAAATTTCCTATTAACAATACATTCAATAATCATTACAATCATAATCTTCAATATAGAGATGATCACAATAGAAATTTGATACATAAGAATAACATTAAACTAAGGTTTGAATGGAGACCCAAAATTAAAAATGAAACATTAACTTCACAGGATAGGACCCATTCATCACTATCTACCCACAAACCTTCACGTTATATTTGGGTACCCAAAGAGACCACCACACTTGGTCCCCTTTGGATACCTAAATCTCTTATTCATTAGGTATCACCAAATGCATGAAGTAGAATATTTTCAAAATGAAATATAAAAATTTCTACTTCATGATATGCTTTAATTTTTCTTTTTGTTTTCTTATTTTTTTAAGCTATCATGTTATGGTCATCTTATATATTATTGGAAATATGATTTTATCTCTTACAACTTAATGAGTTTATAAATCAAATTGATCAAAATTCAAAATCATATTTTTTTTATGACCCATCTATCTTTCTAATATTTATTGCCTATAAATATCTTATATTATACCTATAAATCAGACTCTAAATTTGTTATAAGATATTTATCTAAATTAATAAAATCATGAACTTCACTTTTTCTCTTTCAAAAATTTTGAGGGATGACCATATTTCATAAATCATTCTTAAACCTATTTTTATGCATGACATCATTTCACTTTTAAATCATTTAAATCATGCTTATTTGGATTATTCGAGCATGATGTCTTGTGTCTTCAATTCCTATCTTTTTCAAGTTATACTATTTTGATAAACACAAGCATTTAGAAAAGTCAAAATGAAGGTATAATAAAATATATCTCATGCAATGTTTATTTGGTAAAGTCATATACAAAATTGCTAATGTTTCATGCAATTTGCACTATCTAGGCATCTCAAAAAATTCTGAAATTTCTGCATGAAACTACTCTTGGGACACTTAATCAAGATCAATAATCATAATTTCCAAAATCTTGAAAAATAGTGTACTGTTTGTCGCGTTAGCGCCAGCGCTAGCACGAGTGCCTGATTTTCTATAATTTTAAAATTCTAAAAAATCACTAAAAATATATTATTTTATATGTACTACTCACTTTCGCATTTCTACCTATAATTGATTTTTGAAAAATTACAAATGCCAAATTACAAAAAATATTATTCTTACTTCGTTTTTTTGGTTATTTGTTTGATTTCTATTTCTATATGCAAAAATCAAATACAAAAATATAAAACATCAAAAAATATTTTTTGAACCTAACTTTTCTATTGACACGTATCTTGCGAAAGGGAGATTTGGGATGTCACCCCATCACATCTCCTAGTACCAGATGAACCCTTCACAGGGTAGACATCGGGAAGTCCAAGATCAATTATATGAGTTCAAACTTTAAAACAAAATGATTTTTTAAATATAAAAAAAACTGTATTGATTTTATTATTCATATCAAGCATGGTCTAATCTAACATTTCGACCTTCTATAATATTGCAATTTATCTTTTCAAACTACTTTGAACATTGTTTTTATCATGCTTTGATATATCTACTCATATGTGCACCAATTGTAATGAAAAGGTTGGGTAGAACCAAGCTTAGCATGCCTCTAAGTATGAGTAAATATTTTATGATTGATAATGATATTTATTCACTCACTTGTTTTGGCAAAGTCTACATGTGCTTTTAATCTAAGAATGCTTTCTTGTGTATTGTAATTGTACAACAAATTAAATTTGCACAAGTATCTTACCTACACTACATTTATTTGCACTCTTAAAAATTAAGAAAAGTGGTAGTGCTTTAAAAATTACATTGGTTTGCAAAACAAGTGTATTCGGAGAACTTTATACAAAAAATAATCATGAAATAAATTGAAAAAGATAACTCCACCAAGCACTACTTGAACCTCCTGATAAGTCTTAATAAGCGTTGTGAGGTTGAGTACCTTGGATAGAATAGTAAAGTGTCTTGTGCAAACCTTTATTTTTACACCACTTATTCTTAAGTACACTGGATCACAAAAAATCAATATTGAAAAATAAAGTATGTGATCCCCCAAGCACTACTTTGCACCCTGATAAGTCTTAATGAGCATTGTGTGTGCAAAGCACCTTGGTAGTTGTACATTTTCTTTGTGCATTGAAGTGTGTGGAAGTAAAATTATTTGTGTTTTATTGTGCACTTTACTCTACATATGTTTTGTATTTTTGATTAAATCATTTGTTTACTCTATTCAAAATACACTTATGTGCACATCATTATCTTCCATAACACTTCTTCTCATGAGTATTGGATCCTAATGCTAAATTATATACTCCTCTTTATTTATAAATGCATTAGATAACCTAGCATGCTTTCTACAATGTTTGGTATGTTTTGAATTTGTGAATTATAATAACATCATTGTAATTTCTCTTTGATATCCTTATTTCATGCTTGCTTACTTTATTACTTAAAGATTTTAAATGAAAAATGATTTACAAAACCATCTTCCTTTTTGGAATTTAACTCATATATCTTCTTATGAATAGACATGATTACAAAAAGATGTTTCTTGTATTTCTATAAGTCTTCTGCATCATCACCATATATTTTTTACCTTGCGCTTTCATGCTTATATCAAAGTCTTAAATCTCAAAATTCCTTTTCCAACAAGTGGTAGACTTGCTTGGTAGAATTTATATTGGTTATTCTAACACGAATATCATTTTTATGCTAAAAACTCTGATTCATTAATGGATTTGAAAATAACTATGTGAGTTTTTCAAAAATTCAAATAAAAATATAAACTCATAGAGTATGAACTTATCATTAGATTCAAATGCTTAATGTTTCTAATGATTATTATCCCATGATTACATATCTCACCATAGCGGGGGCGTAGGGATGTAGACATTAAATAACCTAACCTCTAAGTCATGTCTTGTCCTTAACCGAGGAGGGTTCTAGTGGGGCCTTGCGAGGTACTGGGGGGAAAGAGTGCTAGGTTGAGTATTTTCTAGTGTTTGCATATGGAACACCCCAACCTATGGCATGTATGCAGCTCCTTATAACCATCTGTCACTTAGTACGCGGATAGGGTGTAGACATATTGTCTAGGTAGATTGGTTACTTGGAAATCATTACATTAGTATGCTTAAAACTCCTTATCATTTCATTTCCTTTCAAAAGCTCGATCATGCCTTATCTTTTTATAAAAAATCCTCTTTTATGTCTATTGCTTCCTTGCCCACTTTTGCTAATAACAAAAGGGGGAGAACTAACATGATAAATAATAATCGTTATCAAATGGGAAAACTAATATGACTAATGAGTAAGATGATAACTTACATTTTAGGGGAGCATTCACATAGGGGGAGCATGTATTTAGGGGGGCAATTCTTAATACTAAAATCGACATTATCCTAACTCATCACTTTCACACACACACACAAGTAGGTTTCATCATGCTTATATATTAATGCTCTGATTTATCATCAATGGATTTGTTATTATCAAAAGGGGGAGTTTGTTGGAACATCATCTTCCGCATCTCCTAGGTTTGAGAATAACAAATCCTATGTGTATTTGATCTTGTGTGTTTAAGTGTGCGGGAAAATAAGTCCACATGACTCAAAGATAACATAAGAAGGTTGCGCCCAAATTTGAAGCCAAAATTCCAACATGCCCACTAGAGCCGGCGCTAGCTCTGATTAGAGAAAATTTCGGGAGCAGTTATAGAAGGTGTTAGCGCCTGGTGATAGCAGCTAACGCAGGCGGTAGAAACTAGAGCGTGTGGTATCTACTTTCGCAGGCGATAGCGCAAAGCAATAGAGGAAGGAGGACGGTTTGCTTAAAATGAAGGATTCTCACACGGAGAATATTTCCTAAACCGGGATAGCACCGGCGGTAGTGATAGCGCGGGCGCTAGCTCCAAGGCTATAAAAGTCCATCTTCTTCATTCTCTTATGATCCTAAATTCCAGAGCTTCGTGCCACAGCATATAGAGGAAGATTCGGAGAGAGACTCCCACAAATCCATGAAGGCTTAAGGAGATCAATGGAGAAGATTTCAACACGCTTCATCACAGTGAGGAAAGACCGCATCGACTACGATAATACTCTGCAGGTCTTTGTCTACTTCTCCAATAGATCCATATAGGGAGTTTTTATATTGTTGTTGATATTTCATTTATCCATCTCCTTTAAATCGTGTAGTAAATTCGCCTCATGTTGACGACTAGGTCTGGATAGGACTTAGGGCAGAAATTCGCCTCGTATTGGCAACTAGATCTAGGTTAGGTCTAGGGGGTGCTCGAGGCCATATCCGGGGAGGGATTGGCTAGAGCGGTGTAAGGCCGTATTCGGGGAAGGATAGGCTAAAGCCATCAGTTCGTGGGGATACGAGTCGGGATAGAAAACAAAAAGGATTTTATTATTCCCTTTCGATTTCTAGCGTCATAGAAATCTAGTTTTGTAATCAATTTTATTAAGGGTCTGTTCGTTACGTCGGAATTGAGATGCAGGAATTGGAATTGACTTCAATTCTAATTCCCGCAGGAATTGGAATTGAAGTTAATTCCAATTCTGCTGTTCGGCTGAATGCAGGAATTCTATCACATGAATTTAAATTAGTAATCCCACTGTTCGGTTGCAAATTAGAATTTTATGCCCGGGCGCGCATTGTTCCGCCCGGGCACACATTTTTCCGCCCGGGCATGCATTTTTCGCCCGGGAGCGCATTTTTCGCCCGAGCATGCATTTTTCGCGCGGGCGCGCATTTTTTGCCCGAAAGCGCATTTTTGGCATGGGCGCGCATATTTTCGCTCGGGCGCGCATTTTTTTGGCCGGGCGAGCATATTTTCGCCCGGGAGCGCATTTTTTCGCCCCGGAGCGCATATTTTCGCTCGGGAGCGCATATTTTCGTCCGGGCGCATTTTTTTGTCGGTGCGCATTTTCCGCACGGATGCAAATTTTTTCACCCGGGCGCGCATTTTTTGCCCGAGCGTGCATTGTTTGCTAGGGCGTGCATTTTTTCGCCCGTGAGTGCATTTTTCTGCCTGGGCGCGCATTTTTCTGCCCAAGCGCATTTTTTTTTGCCTGGGAGTGCTTTTTTCGCCCGGGCATGCATTTTTCTTGTCGGGTGTGCATTTTTCTTGCAGACGCGAATTTTTCGCCCAGGCGCGCTTTTTTCGCCAAACAGAGGAAAATTGCACGCCCGGACGAAAAATGCTCGCCCGTGAGAATAAAGAAGCGCTTCCTGGCGAAAAAAGCGCGCCCGGGCGGGAAAATGCGCTCCCAGGTTGGAAAAAACGCTTCCGGGCGCTAAATGCGTGCACGGGCAGAAAATGCACGCACGGGAGGAAAATGCTCGCCCGGCAAATAATGGGCGCCCAGGCGGGCTGGTAGCCCGGGCGAAAAAAGCGCCACCGTGCGAAAACAAGCGCCCCCGGGAGAAAACAAGCGCCCGCGGGCAAAAAATGCGTGCCTGGGCGGAAAATGTGCGCCCGGGCAGAAAATATGCGCCCGGGTGAAAAATGTGCGCCCGGGCGGAGAATGTGTGCCCGGGCAAAAAATGCGCGCTCGGGTGAAAAATGCGCGCCCGGGCGAAAATGAGCGTATGGGCAGAAAAATGCGCACACTGGCGAAAAATGGGCGCCCGAGTGAAAAATGCGCGCTCGGGCAGAAAAATTGCACCTGGGCGAAAAAATACGCGTACAAGCGAAATATTCAAGCTCGGGCGGAAAAATATGCGCCGCGTCAAAAAATTCGCTCTTCGGCGAAAAATGCGCCCATAGGCGAACAATAGAGTTGGCGTCGAGAGCTTTTTGAGATAGTCAGGGGTGCACTGGTAGGGGTGGGAATTGCGAATGAAGACCTCACGAGGTCGGAATTGAGGGAGGCGTATTTCTTTAATAACCAATTCCTATGGGAATTGAAATGAATTCCAATTCCGATGTATTTTTATGGCCGCCGAACGCTGGAATTGGAATTGTCAATTGAATTCCAATTTCAACGATCCAATTCCGACGTAACGAACGGACCCTAATAGTAATCATGTCTCTCTATGGATAATACAATTGATTATTTTTCATTTCTCTAAATTGATAATTATTTTCTCTTTCATTATAAATCAATTTATATCTTCATTCTAAATCTATATTTCAATCTCCAAGTTATTCAAGTATATCAAAATATAACATAAGTTTTTTTAAAACCCTTATTCACCCCCCCCCCCCCCCCCCCTCTAAGGGCACCTATCGATCCAATAGCATCAGAGTCAATGAGCCACCTGGGTGACGATGTGTGCACTACATGAATAGGAGGCAAGAAAGGCAGACTTCTTTGAGGTAGAAAGAGGTGCTTCACCCGCTGCAGAACGGAGATATGGGTACTTGGCCCAACAGTAATCCACAGGATGTCAGTGCTTGCCACAAAGAGAAAAAATGTAGCGGGGAGGACCACATCCACCTAAGTGACCTCCGCGACCACTAGGGTAACCTCTGTGAGCTGGATGAGCAAAGCAGTCAGGAAGAGGCGGTGAGGCAATCAGAGGGCGCTGAAGAAGTGTCATGACAGTGATGGCTTCAAGATGAATGTGTCCACTATTGGAATTGTGTGACTGATGTAGGGCTACCGTGACTACGTGCTCGCTACGCTAACGAAAACGAAAATAACATTCAACACAAAATAAGAAGGAGAGGGCTCCGACCAAAGCGAACGGAAAGGGGTCGTGCTTGCTCTCAAAGATCTCGTTCCAAGAGTACTCTGACAAAGAGCGGCAAATAAAGAGGTCGGGTGGGCTCCCAATTCCGAATAACAAAATAAACAAGAAGATCCGCAACCAGACTCGATACCACGTTGTTGGAACACTAGTTTTGGATTTGAGTTAGGATCCATCAATTTGTTTATTTAAAAGGCTAAGAACATTAAGAGAAGAATGAAATAAATAATAAGCTAAGAAATAATATATATATACATAATAGGCTGAGAAATAATAAGAGAAGAAAAATAAATATTATATATTGTTTCTCTGCGTTCGACGAACGGCGAGCTGCCTGCGTTCGAAGAACTCTAGCCGCACTACGTTCGACGAACGACCTTAGTTATTCAGCGGTCGACGAAATCCAGCAGTCTCAGAGGTCGACGAAAAGATGCGGTCGACGAATTCGAACGGCGCTCGATGAAATATTATCAGTCGTATAATTTATCAGTTCTGAAATCATTTAAATTTAGAACAGCTATCTCATAATTATTTAGCTGCTCTCAGCTTGACTAAAATGATTCTATATTGTCAGATAAAGCAATATTTGAATACTCTCTATTTATATATTGCTGGCCTTTAAATGATATAGCCATTAAAGCTATTAAATAAATATAAAGCTCATATTTCCAATAACAGCTCTTTTCTCAATATATTCTCTAGCCGTTTGAAAAGTTATTGCAGGCACAGTTGGCTGATATTCAAACATAGAACTGGCAGCAATCGTATAAATGCTAAGAGAGAGAGAAAAGACATATAGATGATGTGAGACAATGCAATGAGCAGAGAGAAATAGAGAGGAAGGAACCTCCACAGCTCACAGAAAGAAATCAGGAGAAAAGCAAGAAAGAAGAAGCTCTAATTTAGAGAGCAATAGTTTCATTTATTTCTTTCTTGCTAATAAATTTTCTCTACAGATCGTCTCAATCCTGAGACACCTTATCCAGATCACTTGCTCGGGATCACAACTGTAGAAGAAGAAAGGAGTTATAAAATTCCAGAGAGGCAGCTTCCTCACCTGATCATCAACTATATTCAAATCAGGGGGAGCTCTTCAACTTCAAATCAGGATCTTCAAGAGTCTTCTTAGAAAGAGAAGAACACTAAACATTTTCTGTTTTATTTTATTTCTTCCCATCCTGTACAGGGTTATAACTCCCTTCAAAAGTTAATCCCGGTGACAGGGCACCTTAGCAAAAACCTGCAGTTTGGTTAGAGCACCTTATCAACAGCTCACCTGGTGAGAGGGCACCTTAACAACAACCTCACAGTGGATTCCTACCAGTGGGTAGAAGAGTAGATGTACCCAGTTGAGGGGAACTACTATACATCTTGTGTCATCTGGATGATTGTTTTATTTTTTATGCACTCTTACTGCTTGTGTAAATTATTCTTTCAGGAAACACATATAAATATACATATCATTTATTTTTGAAAACAAAACTTAATCAAGATCTTTTAATAAAGTAAATAAGAACTAAAACACTCCACTTTCAATTGGTATCAGAGGGGTGTTTGGTTGTTACAGGCTAACACCTGAACCAACAAAGATTTTCCTTAGATCTATTTTATTTTAGTGTATCATTACTCTGTTTTATAAAAACCTCATGGCACAGAATACAGGTTATGCTAACTCTCCTATGTGCAACTCAAGAAAGCTTGCAGGACCTCCATCAACTCATGATCAAAGGAAGCTACAAAGTGCTAATGCAGAGGCCATGAAGATACTAGTTCAAACCATGTCAAATGACACTCTGTCCAATGTTGAAGACTGCAAATCAGCAATGGACATCTGGAACTCCAATACAAGTATGGTAAATGAATTTTCTTCCACCTCTACAGTCTGTATTTATGATACAGAACCTCCAATTAGTCTAAGTATAGAAGAAGAAGAGAAAGAACAAAAAGCCAGAGCTTTCTACATGCTAGCCATATATGGCTCATATCAAATCAAAGATGCAGAAGCTGAAGCAGAAAAGGTAAGTGAGGTAAAATCAACTCCCAACTCTACCTCTGATAATTTTAAATCTGTTGATACTTGCATATCTATTTTTAAATTAACATTTACAGATCTAAATAAACCAGACATAGAAATATTGGAGTTAACAGAAATAAATATTTTAACTCCTGAAAATAATAAAATTCAAGAAAATTTGAAAAACTCAAAAGAACAAATTATTTCTTTTAAAAATAAGTCATTTAGGGCTAAAGAAAAAGAAATATTTTTTGTTCAGCAAAATCTGTTTAAATTTTCAAATTTATATTTTAATGAAATAAAAAGACCAAAATCTGATGCTTAACATTTTTCTTTAACTCAAATTATAATTAATTGAACAGCAACTTTAAGATTCATCTGAATTTTCTATCTCAAAAATTTGTCAGATAACTTCACTTTCTTACAGATTTTCTCTAAAATTATGTTGAGATTTCTACTCAAATTGCATAGATCAGAAATGATCAAAGCACTGAGTGTGAGTCTCTTCTGATTAAGGGGATTTCATAGAAAGAAGGTATCAGACAATGATTTTCTGATTTTAATTTGGCTTAGGATTGTTAGAACCCAGCCTTAATTTTAATTTGGCTTAGGATCCCAACTCAAATAGGGGGAGATTGTTGGAACACTAGTTTTGGATTTGAGTTAGGATCCATCAATTTGTTTATTTAAAAGGCTAAGAAAATTAAGAGAAGAATGAAATAAATAATAAGCTAAGAAATAATATATATATATATATATAATAGGCTGAGAAATAATAAGAGAAGAAAAATAAATATTATATATTGTTTCTCTGCGTTCGACGAACGGCGAGCTGCCTGCGTTCGAAGAACTCTAGCCGCACTACGTTCGACGAACGACCTTAGTTATTCAGCGGTCGACGAAATCCAGCAGTCTCAGCGGTCGACGAAAAGATGCGGTCGACGAATTCGAACGGCGCTCGATGAAATATTATCAGCCGTATAATTTATCAGTTCTGAAATCATTTAAATTTAGAACAGCTATCTCATAATTATTTAGCTGCTCTCAGCTTGACTAAAATGATTCTATATTGTCAGATAAAGCAATATTTGAATACTCTCTATTTATATATTGCTGGCCTTTAAATGATATAGCCATTAAAGCTATTAAATAAATATAAAGCTCACATTTCCAATAACAGCTCTTTTCTTAATATATTCTCTAGCCGTTTGAAAAGTTATTGCAGGCACAGTTGGCTGATATTCAAACATAGAACTGGCAGCAATCGTATAAAAGCCAAGAGAGAGAGAAAAGACATATAGATGATGTGAGACAATGCAATGAGCAGAGAGAAATAGAGAGGCAGGAACCTCCACAGCTCACAGAAAGAAATCAGGAGAAAAGCAAGAAAGAAGAAGCTCTAATTTAGAGAGCAATAGTTTCATTTATTTCTTTCTTGCTAATAAATTTTCTCTACAGATCGTCTCAATCCTGAGACACCTTATCCAGATCACTTGCTCAGGATCACAACTGTAGAAGAAGAAAGGAGTTATCAAATTCCAGAGAGGCAGCTTCCTCACCTGATCATCAACTATATTCAAATCAGGGGGAGCTCTTCAACTTCAAATCAGGATCTTCAAGAGTCTTCTTAGAAAGAGAAGAACACTAAACATTTTCTGTTTTATTTTATTTCTTCCCATCCTGTACAGGGTTATAACTCCCTTTAAAAGTTAATCCCGGTGACAGGGCACCTTAGCAAAAACCTGCAGTTTGGTTAGAGCACCTTATCAACAGCTCACCTGGTGAGAGGGCACCTTAACAACAACCTCACAGTGGATTCCTACCAGTGGGTAGAAGAGTAGATGTACCCAGTTGAGGGGAACTACTATACATCTTGTGTCATCTGGATGATTGTTTTATTTTGTATGCACTCTTACTGCTTGTGTAAATTATTCTTTCAGGAAACAGATATAAATATACATATCATTTATTTTTGAAACCAAAACTTAATCAAGATCTTTTAATAAAGTAAATAAGAACTAAAACACTCCACTTTCACACGTCCTTAGACAAGACCTACCTCTCCAACAAGCACACAACTCACCGCACCTACACAAGCATCTATTCCATCAATCGATTCGTTTTCAAATGCAGCGGCAAATTTTCGGAGCGGCGGTGAACATTCAAACGGCGATAAAGCTTTAGTTGAGATTAACTCCCTTGTTAACGCCAAGTGCGCCAATCTTCGAGAGCAAACCAAGGCTAGGCCGAGTTTCGCTCCCGCAACGGATCTACCCGATCCCGACAACAAGAGATTCAATAACAACACTATTATTTCAGATTTTGCAAGCGAGAAGATTAAGATCACGGATAAAATGATTCGACAAAACCTCCACAAAATAACATAGAAGAATCACTAGAAAGGGGAGGGGTTACCCAACCAAGAACATGCATGCACTCAATATAGATGTGGGAGAATCTCTCTCTCCACGGTTCCACCGGCGTCGCACCGAATGGAGTAGCACCCTTTCTTCCTTGGAGTCGCACCGCGAAAGTCTCGCTGGAGTCGCACCGAAGAGGATGGAAGGGGGCGGCCTTGGAGACACACCAAGAGGGGGCGGCGGCTAGGAGGGAGCTCCAAGCATGGCCAAAATTCTCTATGGAGAGATTAGGGTTTGAAATCTTCAAAATGTCTACTTTACTCTCATCAAGCCTCCTTTAAATAGGAGTTTACAAAATACATCAAATCATGATGGCTAACTAATCCACCATCAAAACGGCTAAACGCACACCATTGTTCAATATTAGGAAATGAAAAATAAGCAAGAGCAAAATGAATATAAAATTATTTCCAAGACATGAAATAATTTTATATCCGCAAATATGAAATAAACGATATAAAATAAATAGAAGTCTTCAAGCGGGTTTGGTACGCCGCGGGCGGAGGTTGTAGCTCCGGTTTCCGTTAGCATCTTCACGGCGCCTCAAGTCCTTGTAGTGTTGCGCTTCGGCAACCTTGTCGTCATCAGAAAGTGGTGGCGGGGTCGCGCCATCAATCCTCCCCCACTCAAAATCAAGCATCTCCGATGCGTGGTCCGAGAGGTAGCGACGGAGAAGATCGGCATCCAGTCGTTGAAGCTCCGTCGCGAGGACCCATGAATCGTCTGAAGGAGGGCGATCACGCCAACGGATGAGGAATCGGTAAGTAGCACCCGCCAAGGTAGTAAGTGGCTCCGCAGCAAGTATCATGTCCGGAGTGAGAAAAGTCTTCGGAAACCTGGGGAAAATATCAGCAGTAGGAATAAAAGTATGCGACTTACCATCCGGTGAAATACCTGTGGGGACCGACAGAGAGAAGTCATCCGTACTACCACTCCCCAACCCATTAGAAGATGTGGTGGAAGGAGAAGACGTCAAGGAATTTAACTCATGTGGAGGCGATATGAACATCGTTAAATCTGAGACGTTAAAAATAAGGGAAATCCCCCATTTGGCAGGCAAATCCAAAACAAAAGCGTTGTCACCTATTTTCTTGATGATCTGAAAAGGGCCAGCGTGCTTAGGTGCTAACTTTTTAACGGTGCCAGATGGCAAACGCTCGGGAACTAATCGTACTAAAACCAAATCGCCAACCTTGAAGTGTGAGACTCTCCGATGTATATTGGCGTGCGCCTGATAAGAATCGTACTGATCAGTCAAGGTAGCTCGTATACGTGCATGAAGGTCGTGAATATGTTGGGCGAAGGATTGTGCAAATTGACTTGCCTTGTATGTTGGGGGCAAGGGAACCAAGTCAAGAGGCACAGGGGCCTTGTACCCGTGGACAATCTCATTTGGTGATAGACCGGTGGACCGATTTTTGGAATTGTTGTAGGCTAACTGAGCGTGGGGAAGAAGAAGATCCCATGTGCCTTTATGATCACTCACGAGGCATCTAAGAAGGTTCCCTAGGCTCCGGTTAACCACCTCAGTTTGCCCATCGGTTTGAGGATGATAGTCGGAGGAAAACAATAGTTTGGTACCCATTAGGATCCAAAGTGTCTTCCAGAAGTAGCTCGTATACTTAACATCCCTATCCGAGACAATTGTCTTCGGCACTCCCCGGTGACTAACGACTTCCTTAAAATATTGCTTTGCAATATGAGAGGCGTCGTTGGTTCTAGTGCATGGTATAAATTATGCCATTTTGGAGAACCTATCCACAACTACGAAGATGGAATCGTGACGACGAAAAGTGGTGGGTAGGCCTAAGACAAAGTCCATGCTCACGTCCTCCCAAGGTACGGATGGTATAGGCAACGGAGTATATAACCCGACGTTGGTTTTGGTGCCCTTGGAAACTTGGCAAGTACGACAACTACTCACTACCCGTCCTACCATGGCCTTCAAATTTGGCCAATAAAACTTTTCCTCAACCAGGGTGATAGTCTTCTCTCTACCGAAATGGCCACTCAACCCGCCACTATGCAGTTCCCAGATGATATGGAGACGTAGAGATGACTGCGGAATACATAATTTCCCATGCCTAAATAGGTAACCATCCTTGATAACGAATGCAGTAATAGTGGTGGGGGAACTATCCTGGGCAGATAGGTAAGGATCCTGAAAATCCGGGCATGTAGCGTACTCATCTTTGATTCGCTCGAACCCGACAATGTTAACCTCCATAGTGGTGACTAAAAGGGCTAGGCGACTAAGAGCGTCCGCAACCCGAATGTCCGCTCCCTTAAGGTGTTTGAGATTAAAAGTGTAACCCTGTAGGAAGGATACCCACTTGGCGTGACGCTGGCTGATTTTATGTTGGCCATTGATAAATCGTAATGCTTCGTGATCGGAGAGGATCACGAAACCTTTAGAGAGGAGATAATGCCGCCAGTAGTGCCAAGTATATAATGACCGCATAAAATTCCCTATCATAGTTGGAATAATTCAATTTAGCGCCCGCCAACTTTTCACTAAAGAAACTCACAGGATGCCCTTCCTGACTCAAGACACCTCCTATTCCCACGCCCGAAGCGTCATAAGTAAGCTCAAAGACTTTCGAGAAGTCAGGTAGACGTAAGATGGGTGCCTCAGTCATAAGCTCCTTGATGTGTTGGAAAGCGAAGGTGGCGGACTTCGTCCAAGTAAACTCACTTTTTTTCATGCAGTCACTAATGGGGGCCATGATGCTGCTAAAGTCTTTGATGAAACGGCGGTAGAAAGTTGCCAACCCATGGAAGCTCCTCACCTCACGTATCGTGGTCGGCTTGGGCCAGTCCTTAATCACCTTAACCTTGCTAGGGTCAACTCTAATGCCCTCCGTTCTAACGATGTAGCCTAAAAACTCCACTTCAGTAACATGGAAAGTGCATTTCTTGAGATTCAGAAATAAAGTTTCCTTCCGTAGGGTGGAAATAACCACTCTCATGTGGGAGATGTACTCGGTGGTAGTAGTGTTGTAGACCAAGATGTCATCGAAGTAGACTACCACAAATTTCGCAATGAATGGCTGAAAGACATGCGTCATCATCAGGGAGAATGTGCTGGGGGCATTGGATAGCCCGAAGGGCATCACAAGCCACTCGTATAACCCGTCCTTAGACTTAAACGCCGTCTTCCATTCATCTCCCTCGCGGATCCTTATCTGGTGATAGCCGCTTCGTAAATCTAACTTAGAGAATATGGTGGCGCCAGACAAGACATCTAGAAGGTCATCTAAGCACGGTATAGGAAATCGGTACTTGATGGTGATCGTGTTGATAGCGCGGCTATCAACACACATCCGCCACGTACCATCCTTCTTGGTGGCAAGAAGGGCTGGCACCGCACAAGGACTCATGCTAGTCCTGATGAATCCTTTTTTCATCAAGTCCTCGATCTGAGTTTGTAGCTCTTTGTGGGTCGTGGGATGAAGCCTATAGTGGGGTTGGTTCGGCAAGGATGAACCCGGAATAAGGTCTATAGCATGTTGTATGTTCCTCAATGGAGATAACACAGAAGTCAACTCTTGTGGGTACACATCCTTATACTCGTCCAAAAGTTCTCGTAACGCCCTAGGCAACTCATTCAACGCTTCCGATTCAACCTTCGCACCCATAAGAACTAAAATGCGTACATAACTCCCTCAAGGAAAGGATCTCTCACAAACTCTCTCCTACCAACTAGGCTCAAAGCCTTCCTCTCGGCCGGGACGGTAGTGTCCTTAGCCAAAGCTACCGACTCCTTCGGAACGGTCGGTCTCAATGTGATGGTCTTACCGTTGAATTTGAATTCATAAGTATTGGCTCGACTGAAATGTGTGACGTCACGGTCATAAAGCCAAGGGCGGCCTAATAACACGTGGCACGCGTCCATGGGGAGGACGTCACACCAGACCTCATCCGTGTAAGATTTAAATGTAAGAGGGACCAGGCAACGCTTGCTAACCGGGACGGTAACCTTGCTAATCCAAGCTACCTGGTAGGGTGTGGGGTGTGGTTCCGTGGTCAGATTCATATGTTTAACAGCGTTCTCAGAGATAACATTCACACAGCTACCGCTATCAATAATGAGCTTGCACAGCTTTTCACCACTCTTAAAGATCAGAGAGAAGATACTCGTCCTCCTCCAGTCATCTAGCGGACGTGGAGTTGTCAGAATACAACGCATCACCATGAGGGGGGATCGTCTTCCAAATCGCTTGGGACCCCTTCGGGGTCACTCTCCTCGGTGGCCTCATACACATAGTCAGTAGAATCGGCGGCCATGTCTAAGAGGGCAACGGCCTTAGTCTTAGTTGGGCATTCGAAGGCATTGTGGCCTTGAACACCGCAAGAATAACATGTGGTATTCGCCTTGCTAACTTTCCCAATGGGAACACGCTCACTCGTGGGGTTCCTAGTGTTTCTAGCGGTGATCACGACGGACTTAGACTCTGTAGTTCTAGACCTTCCCTTGTCCGGATAGGTGGAAGAAGATGCTCCAACGGTGGTCTTATTCCTCGTATGGGAATAACGGGAGTGAGCCTTGGCGTCTAAGTGTTTTTCAATGTCTAGGGCGGTATTGAAAGTCGTGTTCAGATCTGTGTGCCCAAAGCACAAGAGCTTCCGCTGGATATCGGGTTGAAGCCCCTTACAAAACCTGGACAATGTGACCTCTGGGAGTTTCCTAAGCTCGCAACGCACCATACGGTCTTTCAACTCTCCCATATACTCGGCCACCGACTTTGAACCTTACCGCAGGGTGGCTAGTTCATCGAACATCTGTGTTCGGTGGTAAGCGGGGACGTATTGGTCGGTGAGCAAATTTTTCATCACCGCCCATCCGATAGGTGGGACTCCCTGTCCGGCTCCCAACCTCCTTTCCTCATTCAGCCAAAAGGTTTTTGCATGATCTGTCAACTTCATGCTGGCGACTTGGACCTTTTGGAGATCCGTGAGATTGTGCCACTGGTAGTAACATTCCATATCAACTACCCAGCTAAGGAAGACCTGGGGGTCTCCCATGCCATCGTAGGTGGGGGCATCAATCTTGATGGCCCTAGTGATATCGAAACCATGCTCGGGACGGTGATCTCGAGGAGGCACTCGGGGTTGGTCTCCATCAGAATCTGACTCATGGACCTGGTCATTAAAGTCGGGCTGTCCAACATTAACGGGTGGTGGAGGTGGTGTCGGTGCTCCTTGATTCCGTAAAATTTGTTCTAACATCGTCCTAAGCTCAGTCATTTCGGTACGTAGACCAGCTATGGCCTCGATGTTGGGATCGTTATGCTGATTCGCAGCCATTCTAGAAGTAGACGGTGTCGTGTACTCCGTTCCTAGCCTTATGCGCATTCAGGTTCAGGAAAATTTTGGAAAGATGATTTTTCCTAGGGCTGTAGCTAGATTGAACATAGGATATTTTTCAGATTCCTGATGTGCATAATACGTAGATCGTTAAAAAAAAAGTTTTCTGAATTTCGCTGAAAAATGACAATTTTAGCCCGCTATTCGCAGACCACCGAATTTTTTTTTCTAATGATCGGAACGACCAACAAGGAACGCAGCGAGGATGTTTGCAACGTGGGAGTTGAAACGACCGGCTTTGATACCAAATTGATGTTGGGCTACCGTGACTACGTGCTCGCTACGCTAACGGAAACGAAAATAACATTCAACACAAAATAAGAATGAGAGGGCTCCGACCAAAAGCGAACGGAAAGGGGCCGTGCTTGCTCTCAAAGATCTCGTTCCAAGAGTACTCCGACCAAGAGCTGCAAATAAAGAGGTCGGGTGGGCTCCCAATTCTGAATTACAAAATAAACAAGAAGATCCACAACCGGACTCGATACCACGTCCTTAGACAAGACCTACCTCTCCAACAAGCACACAACTCACTGCACCTACACAAGCATCTATTCCAACAATCGATTCGTTTTCAAACGATGCGGCAATTTTTCGGAGCGGCGGTGAACATTCAAACGGCGATAAAGCTTTAGTTGAGATTAACTCCCTTGTTAACGCCAAGTGCGCCAATCTTGGAGAGCAAACCAAGGCTAGGCTGAGTTTCGCTCCCGCAACGAATCTACCCGATCCGGACAATAAGAGATTCAATAACAACACTATCATTTCAGATTTTGCAAGCGAGAAGATTAAGATCACGGATAAAACGATTCGACAAAACCTCCACAAAATAACGTAGAAGAATCACTAGAAAGGGGAGGGGTTACCTAACCAAGAACATGCATGCACTCAAGATAGATGTGGGAGAATCTCTCTCTCCACGGTTCCACCGGCGTCGCACCGAATGGAGTAGCACCCTTTCTTCCTTGGAGTCGCACCGCGGAAGTCTCACCGGAGTCGCACCGAAGAGGATGGAAGGGGGCGGCCTTGGAGTCACACCAAGAGGGGGGTGGCTAGGAGGGAGCTCCAAGCATGGCCGAAATTCTCTATGGAGAGATTAGGGTTTGAAATCTTCAAAATGTCTACTTTACTCTCATCAAGCCTCCTTTAAATTGGAGTTTACAAAATACATCAAATCATGATGGCTAACTAATCCACCATCAAAACGGCTAAACGCACACCATTGTTCAAAATTAGGAAATGAAAAATAAGCAAGAGCAAAATGAATATAAAATTATTTCCATGACATGAAATAATTTTATATCCGCAAATATGAAATAAACGATATAAAATAAATAGAAGTCTTCAAGCGGGTTTGGTACGCCGCGGGCGGAGGTTGTAGCTCCGGTTTTCGTTAGCATTTTCACGGTGCCTCAAGTCCTTGTAGTGTTGCGCTTCGGCAACCGGGTCATCATCAGAAAGTGGTGGCGGGGTCGCGCCATTAGTGTCACATATCTTTGTTTGAGAATAACAAATCCCATATTGTATTTGATCTTGCTTGTCGTGTTTTTATTATGTGCAGGAACTATAGGTGCAATACTCTACGGAATCAAATTCTCGGAATGGATTACTACCGCCAGCGCTAGCCGATACCGCAGGTGCTAGCGCTACCGCCAGCGCTAGCGCTACCGCCTGGCACTATCTTGAGTTCATGCACACAACGCCACGCCGTGATGGTTTCATAACCGCTTCTACACGAACGCTATGGCAGGCCCTAGGAGCTACCGCAGGCGCTATCTCCAAGTTCTATAAATTGATGCCTTCTCTCTCATTTTGGCTGTCCATCCCAGAGAGAATACAAGTGCCAAAATTCCATTGATGTTATGCTGCCGAAGATGGATCTCCCACAAAAAGCTTAAGGAGAATTCTGGAGGAGGACTACATCACGCTACATCCGAAGGATGATCGCCTTGACCTCGCTCACACTACAATGATTCTTCATCTCTGACTTCATAAGATCTCATATAGGGAGTTTTTATTGTTGTTATCATTATTTTCATTTCATTCCATTTTATAACCATATAGAGAATTCGTCTTGTGTTGGCGACTAGGTCCTTGCGCGGCTTAGGGGATAATTCACCGCGTGAGTTGGCGACTAGGTCTAGGAGATTAGATCTAGGGAGTGCTCGAGGCCATATCCGTGGAAGGATTGGCTAGAGCGGCTTGAGGCCATATCCGGGGAAGGATAGGCTAAAGCCAACCAGTTTGTGGGGATACAAGCCGGTATAGAAAAGGAAAAGATATTTACATTTGTACACCTCCGATTTCTAGCGATATTGAAATCAAATTTATGTTAACGCTTATTCATATAATACAATCGTATCTCTATTTATGTTTACTTGATTTCTCTCATTTGGCATAAATTTTATTATTGCAAATTACTTTTTGCTAATTTGTTATTTTGCTCTCATTTATTCCTAAACAATTTAGTAATTTTCTTAAATTTATAAAAAGAATTTTTTTATTCCCTTATTCACCCCCCCCCCCTTCTAAGGGCGCCTATCGATCCAACCAGTGGTATCAGAGGGAGGTTATTCTAATACGGCTTCACAACCGGGAATAATGACGCTTCATGATCTCGCATCCACTAGAAGGAGGAGTTTTTATGAAAATGAAAAATCCTTATGTCCACCATTATTTATGGGTGAAAATTATAATGGGTGAAAATTCTTATAGAAAAATTTCTTAAATCTTTGGATATTAAAGTATGGAATATTACAATTAAAATGCCCCCAAGTATTTTAAATAAAAATGAAATATTTTTAAATGTCAAATCAATGAATAGTCTATATTGTGCACTAGTTCAAAATATTTTCAAACTTATTTATACACTTCCTACTGCTTATGAAGTTTGGAAATTTCTTGAGAATTCTTATAGTCTTCCTTCCACAGATGATGAACAAGAGCAATTCCTTATGGATCCAAGAGAAGAAACCTATGAGGACTTATGCTTGGAGAAAGATCTATCTAAGAGAGAAGAGTGCAACGTCACAATATTGGACTCAAATGATGGCAATACATCAAGCAAAAGAGAAGACGAAAATTCAAATATGGAAGAGGAATGCAAAGAAGATGTCAAAGGAACCCTTGGTTCAAATCATGCCACATCCCATAGCAATGTAAGAAAATCAAAAACTTCTCTTTTTGTAACTGTTGGTGCCAAAAATGGTACCTCCAAAATTCACACAAAAAAGGGGGATGGGAGAAAACTGCGAAGTGCAGGTTACTAAGACAGAAGATGCTGGAACAAAGAGAAACGATCACGAAATGGCGATCACGAAGAAATGAGACCGCTTAAACAGGTTGTAAGCTGGAGCCTCAGAGCCAAAAGTCCCTTTTCTGGTACCCCTACCCCTCTATTTATAGACGAGGGGGCTGCCCAAACGGGCAGAACTGAAAACTATGGGCTGCCCAGGGTACAGGAGAGCCGGGGCAGGGAAATGGGGTACAAATAGCAAAAATAAGGAAAACGATCAGACCGCTTAAGCTGGCGATCTCGCACTTCCCTGACCGCTTGGCACTTAGAAAGTTCTAGTTGAGGAGGCAGCTGGCGATCTGGGAGGTCACCAAAACTGAGACCGCTGAGACCGAAAAATTTGACCAGCAAGAGGAGGTCGCGGGCTTTCCGGACAAACATAATCCCCGCACATTTTTAAGTTGTACCTGGAACTTCGAAAATGTAAGCTTTGACCGCTGAGACCGCGACCGTCATAAATGCAGCTTGGTCTATAAATACCGGCTGAAATCCTCATATTCCGAGACATTGAGAAATTCCAACTCTCGAGCGGTCTCTGAAAATTAGGTAGGCGCGATATCTTTCAAAGATGACTATGCTCGATCTTTTAAAGGCTCTCCCATCGAAGGCGAACTCTCCTGGAAAAAAGGAAAGCGTCAGTTCGAAAAAAGGAAAGAAGGTGCCGAAGGTTTTAACGAAAGCGAGCATTTCAAAGGGGACCGCCCGATCTCCATCAAAATCTAAACTTCCTGAGGTTTCAGTTTCGCCGGTCTCTGTTGTTTCTGAACCATCTAATGCTTCTTCAGACCCTGTATGGAAATTATCTGACTTTTCCATTTCCTTTGATTGTCAGAAGTCCCTGGAAGTGCTAGATCAAACAATTTCCAAGCCACCTGAGACCGCCTCTACCGAAGCCATTTTGGCCGGTCTGCGCCAGAAACAGGCTGAGGCAGAATCCTTAAGGCAAAAGATTGCGGATCAAGTGGGAGCTGCCAAGAGCAAGAAGAGAAAAAATTTAAGCCCATCTAGTTTGACTTATAAGAGAAGCAGAAGAAATGAGGAAGAAAAAGATGTGATCGTCTTGGGGGCGACCACACTTCCTGAATCTACCGATCTGGAGAACACCGTGGAAACTTCCAAGGTGAGTGCTAAGGGCGATCCCTTCTTCCCCCCTGCGATCTCAACTTTGTCAAGAGAGGATGATTCCGGATTAATCGCCTATCTTGATGAGGTTTCTTCAAATAATTCATCTTTTTCGTCGTTGCAGGTGTTGGATCCTCTTGAGGCTTCAGCTCTCAGAAATGCCGTTGTTGAGAAGGAGATCGTGGACAGGGAGAAGGAGATCGCTGGCGCAGCGATCAAGGCAAAGGAGGAGGAAGAGAAAAAGAAGGAAATGGAAGAGGTGATGAAGAAGAAGAAAGAGAAAGAAGCAGAGGAAAAGAGAGAAAAAGAAGAGAAAGAGAAGAAGGAGAAAGAAGAAAAATATAAGAAAGAAAAGAGGGAGAAGAAGGAGAAGAAAAAGAGAGAGGACGAGGAGAAGAAGAAGGACAAGGAGAAAGAGAAAAAAGAAAGAGAGGAAGAGGAAAAGAAGAGAGAGGCGGCTAAGACCGTTGAGGAGAAGGAGAAGGAGGCGGTCAGGGTCGCTAAGGAGAAGGCGGCTCTGATCGCTGAGGAAGAGAAGAAGAAAGAAATGGTCAGGGTCGCTGAGGAGAAGGCGGCTCTGATCGCTGAGAAGGAGAAGAAGAAAGAGGCGGTCTTGCAGACCGCTGAGAAGAGAAAAACTGAAGAGGAGATCGCGAAGAAACTGCAGATTGTAAAGGAGAAAGCTGCACTTTCTAGCGATCTCCCTGGTGATTCTTCTCAGGAAGACTATCTGAACAGGGCTGCAACAGATCGCGTGGCGGCGGTCTCAGCTTTACGAGCTGGTAAGGGTAAGAAGACTCTCCAGTCGGTTGAATTTCTTTCATTACCTGTGGTTCGACCTATCTCTTTAGAAAGAAAATGTGAGATCATCCTTATTGAGACCGATGATATCCTTTTGAGTAATGAAGAGTTAAAAATAAGAAGAAAGGAGGGAGAAAGATCGCAAAAAGAGAATTGGAAAGAATGGATCTGGAGCGTTTAAGGGGATCAGATCGCCTTTCACTGACCGCAGATCCCGCGGTCACTAAAGATGTCGGAAGAGATTTACGTGACTGCGGTCTCGACTTATTTCCAAGTATTCTTTCCGCTTATTAAAAGAATTTACTTGATCGCTTGTTAATGATTGAAATAACCCATTTCTTGTGACCGCAGATGATAATGTTGAGATCGAGGAGGGAGAACTTCCTCAGCATATCGAGACCTCCCCTCAGCTAGCCAACATTCTTAACCCAATGTTCGAGGATGTTCGCTCTATGTTGATGAGGGAGCAAACTCAGAACGACCAGATCTGTGATCTCGAAGAGAAATTGCGCACTAATGAGAAGAGGATTCGAGAAGAATGCGATCTGAGGGTTGCAGAGATCGCACAAGCTCTTAAGAAGGCCGAAAAGGATGCTGAATATTACAAGGGGAAAGCTGCGGCGCTGTCTGCAGAGAATGAGAGGCTGAGGGGCGGTCATGCAAAGATGTTGATGAGACCAGGTACCTCCAGCGATCATCCAACGGAGAGACCGCAGCCTGAAATTGTGTTGATCCCTATGGAGCAGATGGACAAGGAAATGTCAAAGATTCGCCGAGCTGCAATGCTGGCCAATCATAGTTTGCGGCTCATGTAGGGAGAAACAGGCCTTCTAGGAAATGAACATTTAATTTGAGACCGAGCGGTCTCTGGATTTAGACAATATATCTTGTAATATTTTTACTATTAATGTTCCATATATTTTTGTGTTTCCTTCTAATTCTATGTTTGGTGCAGTCCTGATTTCTGTGATTTCGATCTCTTTATGCTTGGATTGCCTGTATTATTACTGTTGTGTATGTGTTTTATTGATTGAGACCGCCAATGTAACATGCTTTCGCGTAGCCTTGCATAGATCGAGCGATCTGAGCATTTTTTGCTGGGCAGTTTGCAAAAGGTAATGATTACGAAATGACCCTTCGTCTTCTATAAATAGCTGCCTTCATAACCTTCATTTTATGCTTCCTTGAATGCGCTCTAAGCACCGATCTCAGCGATCGCTCAAAATGGTGTCCGCTCGTGCTTCTTCCGCCAACATCTTTCTGAATGCCGGTCACAAGCAAGGTCGTTTATCAAAGGATGAGTACATTGAGTTTATAAAGAAGTATATGATCCAGACTCAAATAGTTGTGAGACCGCCAACTGAACAAGAAAGACTAAATTTTGGGGAGGAGAAGAAATTTGTCATTCCCATCGATCACTTCGATCACGGATTAAAAATCCCCCTCCCTTGGGAATGGCTAGAAATACTTGATTACTATGGTATGATACTTGCCCAGTTGGCCCCGAACTCCGTCGGTCTGGTCAACATTTTCATTAATTACTTGAGATCGGAGAAGGTGAAATTTACGATGAATCTGTTCCGCGCAACCTTTACCGCGAAGATCCTGAAGGAAGGCAAGAAGAAAGATGAGTTTAAAGGGCTGATGTATTTTTTAGCAGAAGGAATAAAGATCCTTAATCTTCCCAACAAAATCTCCTTCTGGACAGAGAGATTTCTCATTTTTGAAGGTGACCTTGGCAGTCTCAAGAGCTCGCCATCTCCGCGACCTGACAGTGTCTTTAAAAAGATAAAAGCGGTCTCAACTGAGGAGCTGAAGATTTTGGGCTTCTTGGCGGGCAAGAGGATCGACCTCATTCATTATCTAGCGATCTGGCCCGAGATCGCTGAGATCACCCCAGCCGAGAGTAAGTCTTCCTTGCGGTCTCGAGTAGATTTTCTTCATGTCTTTTGAATTTTTTTCTAACTTTTTCCTTTTTCCTAACTTTTAGCGACCTTTGCGGTCCCTGAAAAAGATCTCATCTCCCCAGCAATGGAAGTTCTTACTCAAAGGGAGAGGAGGCTGAAGCGCGAGGCTGACGTGTTCGGCACCACCTCTGAGACCGCTGAGCGAGATTTTCCCTTGGTTGGTTTTAAAAGAAGAATGAAGGACATCAAAGGAAAGCCCCTCCTCAAATGGGCGGCTAAGGGAAAATCTATGAAGGTGTCCACTGATTTACCCTTGTGGAGCGGGAAGGTGACCCGTCACGCCTACGCGATCACTTCGGCTTTGTACGGGAGAAAGAATATGAACGAAATGTTGAGAATTGAGACCGAAGAGCTCCCCGATCTCTGTGCTCAAGTGACCGCTAGAAGCACTATCCTAAATCATCATATGGGGCGGTCTCTTCGCAGCGCTCTGGACGAAATAACTGCTTTGCAAGAGGAAAGAAAGGTGAGAATTTTACCTATATTTTATGAATACATTACTTGTGATCGCGCAGTCTAATATATTTCCTTTTGACAGCAATTTGAAAAGGCAGCCTATGACCCTGAAAATCCAGCTTTTCAAAGGGCTATGATGCACCATATAAAAGAGACCGCTGACCAGGTGCTGGATAAGGTTCGCAACCGCAGTGGATTTACTGAAGAATTCAAAGATATATCATTTGCCGATCTCTTCCCTGATGCGGCACAGAGAATTGAAGAACAATCTGTGACTGCTGAAGAGACCGTGGATGTTGTCGATGAGACCGCAGGTCAAGATGAAGACGTCGTGATCAAAGACGAAGAAATTGGCAGTCGATATACCCTGGGCCTGCACTCCAGTTCGAGCTCAAGCTCTGGATCTAGGGTTCCAGGGAATAGCTTAGAAGAATCCTCCGCAGAAACTGGTTCTTCCCCCTCGAGCGAGCGGTCTTCCAAGAGATCAAAGAGAGGATAAATTGTAATTTTCCTTTTTCTTTTTTGGAGACCGAGCGGTCTCGTTGTAGTAGACATTTCAGAATATATAAAGATTGTATTTCTGTTAGATTCTGTCTAAGTGAATGAATTTGTTTTTGATGCATATATTTATTTGTTCTTCTGAGTTAGAATCGGCATTCGATCTCAATGCCTTAGGTTTATTACATGATTTTCATTCAAAATTACAGGACTTCAGGTGGCGATTTATTGGAAAAGACACCAAAACTTTATATAAATAAGACTACTTTGCGATCTCGAGATAATCAGATCGCTAAAAAAGAAATTCAGCAACTCAACTGTTTGATCAGAAAGTAACCAACTTATTCATGATAGTTATGCGGTCTCAGATTACACAGGTCGCAATATAAGGAAACTATAACTTGCAGATGATTCGAACTCATCGAACTCTGGATGATCGGCGCACAAATGACTTTCATGAAACCCGTTTGACGACCCCTTGATAGCCAAGATCATTACTTGAAAAGGAAAATAATAACTCCTCATGAATTCCAGTTCAGCGATCATATTATATATAGACCGCCATCTTGAAGAAAACCCAACTTTCACTTGGTGAGGAATATAAAACCATGATTATAACAGAGAACATCGGGATCTCGGTCTTACCAATACCGGGCCGACCTCTATCAAGCTGGCATAAGAAATTCCTGAATAACGACCTCAATTGTCCTGAAAAAATTATGCCCGGTGATCATAAATGACTCAGATCGCTCTTTGGAGAAAAAGTAAGAAAGGAGAACATGCGGTCTCATAAATTGCTGACCGCCCGATCCCAGTACAAAGGAATGAATAGGATTTTTATAGTAAGAAGAAGATGGGAAAAAAGGATCCCAAAAATGATCCATAGGGATGGTGTGGTCATGCCACGGAGGCTATACCGACATTGCTTTTTCTTAAAGGATTACCGAGTTTGCTGCAAATTGGCCAATTTGAGGTTCAGGCGACGGTCATAGATGTTTCTGGTCGTCCCTTACCTAACCATGCTTCAACGAGTATTCGAGAGTTACAGACCAAAATGATCGGTAGGGCAGGTGTGGTCATGCCGTTGAGGCTACACCGACATTGCTTTCCCTGAAAGATCATTAAGATCGTAACAATGTCCTTCTCAATGCTTGACAGAGCTGAGCCAGCCACCTAGACCTCCTTGATATGCTGAGGTGTGCCAGATGTCAGCAAGGACCCGGTATCCTAAACTTCCACCGCTCGAGCTTGGCAAGCTACTGCTACACAGATTCGAAATCTCCCCGACATCTGTGGTCCCGGCAGAATTACACGTCGAGCTAACAAGTCGAGGGGGAAGATAGTAGGATCCGTCGATGTCTCACTTGACAGGTTTTTGGCTTTTCAAAAAACAACTTATTTTTAAGACTTGTCATCCATCACTTGCATTACGAATGTTTTGATAATACCTGCGTGATGTTTGAGAGAAGAAAAAGTGAGAAAAAAGAATGAGTGAATCAGATACGAACATTTAAGAAAAGAAGAGCTTGAGATCATCTCCGCTCCATGAATGAGGCAATTCTTCTCCTTCATAAGTTTGGAGATGGTAAGCACCATTTCTAAGCACACTCTTCACCACGAACGGCCCTGCCCAGTTTGGGTTAAGTTTTCCAACTGAGCCGGCTCTTGCTGTCGTATCTACTTTCTTCAATACTAGATCCCCAGCAGCGAATTCTTTGGTTCTTACATTTTTATTGAATAGCCTCGCCATTCTTCTTTTCACCTCTTCTTGTCTGATGATCTCAGTATCTCTCAGCTCCTCAATTAAATCAAGGCTACATTTTAACTCCTCATCATTTCCTTCCATCCAATCAATTTGATTCTGTTGTGCCAATAATACCCTTGGGCTTTTTACTTCAAATTCCACCGGAATAAGGGCTTCAGAACCGTGTGACAATTTGAATGGAGTCTCTCCAGTAGCAGAACATGGAGTTGTCCTCAAGGCCCATAAGACGGAAGGTAGGTTTTCCGCCCAGTTTCCCCTGACATTTTCTACCTTCTTTTTCAAGAGATTTATGATGAGTTTGTTGGCGGCCTCTACCTTCCCATTGCTTCTAGGATGATGCACAGAAGCGAAACGTAGCTCAATGCCAACTTGCTTACAGAAATTAATGAGAGTTGAATTATTGAACTGAGAACCATTATCCGTGATGATTGCCATTGGAATTCCATGCTGACATACTATCTCCCCCCAAATAAACTTTTTCACGGCTTGAGTAGTAATTTTGGCCAATGCTTTTGCTTCTATCCATTTGCTGAAATAGTCAATCATGACTATAATATATCGATGCTGCCCACTTGCCATAGGGAAAGGCCCAATCAAATCCATTCCCCAAACTGTAAACGGCCATGGAGTTTCTATTGACTTGAGTTGTTGAGCCGGCTGATTTTGGAGAGGAGCAAACTTCTGGCACTTTACACATTTCTTAGCAAATTTTTCCGCATCCTTCCTCATTTGAGGCCAAAAGTAGCCTTGCCTCAGAATTCTTTTCTCCAAAGTTCTAGCCCCAGAATGACTTCCACATTCTCCAGAATGGACCTCCTGAATGACCGCTGGAATCTCCTCCTCCGAAACACACCGTGCTAATGGTGAAAGGGAAGTTCTTCTAAAAAGCACTCCTGCAACAAGATAATAGTTAGCCGCTTTCCGTTTAAACCTTTTCCTATCCTTTATTGATGAATGAAGCTCTCCAGTTGAAAGATATAGAACAAATGGATCCATCCAAGACGAATGCTGATCAATCTCCATGACCTCTCCTTCTTCAATTGCAGGGCGAAACAATTCTGAAGTTGTTCCTCCCGAGAGAAGTCCAAATTTTGCCAACTCATCTGCTTCCACGTTCTCGCCCCTTGGAATATGGTCAATGGTAAAGCTTTTGAACTTCCCTACCTCGATTTTTACCAGAGTTAGATACCGCTGTAAAATACTATCTCTAGTTTCGAAAGTTCCATTTACTTGAGAAGCCATCACCAAAGAATCTGTGAAGACTTTGACATCATCAATCCCCAATTCTCTAGCAAACTTAAGACCGGCTAGCAAAGCCTCATATTCCGCCTGATTATTTGTTACTTGAAAATAGAACTTCAGCGCCTGATCCAGCCTTACTCCGTTTGGGTTGATTAAGACAAATCCTGCTCTGGAAGAATTTTTTCCTGAGGCTCCATCCACGAAGATTTTCCAGGCAAGGGGCACTCCGCCCCCCTTCTGCAACTCAACTTCTTTGGCATCCACCATGAAGTCTGCTAAGATTTGAGCTTTGATCGCCACCCTTGGAACATAAGATATGTCAAATTCACTGAGCTCTATTGCCCACTTTGCCAACCTGCCTGAATGCTCTGGCTTTTCCAAGACACTCTTCAACGGAAGATCAGTAACGACTAGAATCGAATGAGCTTGAAAATATGGTCTTAATCTTCTTGCTGAAGTTATAAGCATTAAGGCCAACTTTTCGAGAATAGGATAACGAGTCTCTGCATTCTTCAGGATTTGACTCACGTAATAGACTGGGAATTGCTTCTTTTTCTCCTCTCAAACCAAAACGGAGCTTATGGCATCGGATCCGACTCCCATATATAGAAAAAGATTTTCCCCCTCTCGCGGGCTTTGGATCAAAGGAGTTGATGTCAATTGCTTTTTAAGCTGAGTGAAAGCATCATCACATTCCTTTGTCCACTCGAACCTACTCCCTCCCCGGAGGGTCTTAAAGAAAGGTGCACTCTTATCCCCTGATCGGGAGATGAAGCGACTTAAGCCTGCCATCCTCCCTCCTAGCTGCTGAATTTCTTTGGGGGACTTAGGAGGTGACATCTCCAGAATAGCTTTTAATTTGTCGGGATTGGGTTCCAGCCCTTCTGGAGTAAGGAGGTGACCCAGAAATTTTCCTTTACTTGCCCCGAAAACACACTTCAACGGATTCAACCTCATATTAAAAGTTTGAAGGGTCGCAAAAGTTTCTGAGAGGTCTCTAAGATGAGAAGAGAATAATTTGCTTTTTACCAAGAGGTCATCAACATATACCTCAAGGTTCCTTCCTTTTTTACTCCTGAAAACTGTATCCATCATTTTCTGATAGGTTGCTCCAGCATTTTTTAGCCCAAAAGGCATTACGAGATAACAGAAGCAACCGTCATTTGTGATAAATGAAGTATGAGGTATATCTGGTTTATGCATTCTGATTTGATGGTAACCTGAAAAAGCATCTAAAAAGCTCATAAAAGAATAACCAACCGCAGAATCTACTAAAGAATCTATCCGAGGCAAGGGGTAGCAATCCTTGGGGCAAGCTTTATTGAGTTTGGTAAAGTCGACACACATCCTCCACTTTCCACCTGACTTCTTTACCATTACAACATTTGACATCCATTCTGGGTATTGGATTGGTTGGACGAACTTTGCCTTCAGGAGCTTCTCTACCTCTTCACGGATTGGCTGTGCTAGAGTAGTTGCAACAGACCTCTTCTTCTGCTGGATCGGGATGAAGTTTGGGTCAAGATTGAGATGGTGGCAAGCAACATCCGGGTCCACTCCAGGCATGTCATCTGCCGACCAAGCGAAGATATCTAGATTTTGCAGAAGGCAAGAGATGAGCTGACCCTTGTTAGCTTCAGATAATTCAGCGTTGATGGAGAGGCTTCTGCTCTCATCTTCCTCGCTGATCTGAACATCTTGAGTTGATTGGGCAGGTTCCAAGCGAACTCCATCTCTTGCATCCTCCTCACCTTCTTCTGTAGCTTGGACTTGTTCAGGAGCTTCAATTGATTCAGCCATCATGACTTCTTGGGGAGGAGAGGACACAATCATGTTGACCGTCTTTACGTAGCATTCCCTAGCTTTCCTTGGGTCGCTCCTGATTCGTTGTTGTTTGTCTTTCAAGGCGAACTTCACCGCTTGATGATAGGTGGAGACAATGGCTTGATATCCATTCAAGAAGGGTCTTCCAAAGATGGCGTTGTAGCTACTGGGAGCATCAACGACTATAAATTTGACCAGCTTTACTATCCCTCCCAGAATTACGGAAAGAGTGACGAGCCCTTCTACTTCTTTCTTCTCTCCTGAAAAACCATAAAGGGTGCCTTCAGTTGATAGGAGGGATTTACCTATCTTCAACGCCTCGAAGGCAGGTTTGAAGAGCACGTTGACTGAGCTCCCCGTGTCTATCAGAATCTTCTCCACTGTGTAATTTTCAATTACAGCTTTAATGACGACCGCGTCGTCAAAGGGATTCGCGGTCTGAGGAAGGTCTTCATCACCGAAAGTGACCGTTCCTCGGACCGGGGCATAAGAGGTGGCCACAACCTCTGATTGGTAAACCCTCTTCAGACTTGCCTTTCTTGAAGACTCCGGACCTGCACCCCCGTGGATGCAGAAAAGATTACCCAAGGCGCCTTCGTCATCAGCATCCACACATTCATTGGGAAATCCGATATTGCCAAGATGGCCAATATCGTCCACTTCTTTGCATGCCCAGTGAACCTCCGCTACTTCCTTAGCCTTGGAGGTTGAGGCTTTGGCAGAATCATTCTTCTAAATAAGATCTCGGAGCTTACCCTCCTTCAGAAGCTTCTCTAAGAACAGGCAGAGAGCTCTGCAATCCTCTGTCAAATGACCCCTATCTCTATGGTACTCACAGTAGAGAGTAGGATTTCTGGTCTTCGGATCAGAGTTTAGCGGAGCTGACCTCTTGAAAAAGGGCTGCTTCTGAAGGATTTGGAGCACTTCACTCATAGAAACACCAAAGTCTGTAAAAGACTCTTGGGATTCATTGTAGAGTGAAGGAATGGGCAGAAGAGGAGGTTGGGCGTACTGGATCTGGTGGACTGGGGTGACTTGCGGAGCAGGAGTAGCAGGGGTTTGAAGAAATGAACCCTGAGGCGGGAAAAATTGATTACCTCGATTGAAACGGTTGTTGCGATAATTCTTACCTCTCAGAGCCGGAGGTGGGAGCTCTTGTCGAGGCTTCGAGGAAGATGGAGCCGGATAAAATCCCGCAGAGCCTTTCTGAGTGGCCCTGTTGGTCAAATTGCTCACATAGGTGGGGTTGTTGATCTCCCCTTCTATGTAGCGATTGGCAATGCTAATCAGCTCCCGATAGGAGCTAGGCTCCTTGGTTGTGACTTTAAACTTCAGAGGGCCTTCCTGCAGGCCACTGATCAAAGCTACCATATAAAGTTCAGGATCCATATCCCTGACTCCCAAGATCTCTTTTTGAAAGCGGTCAACAAAATGCGCTGCGTTTTCGTTGTCGCCTTGCTTAATCTTGAAGAGGGTCGCAGGACCACTCTTCCTTTTCTTCGCGGTGGCAAACCTTATAAGGAGCTCTTGCCTCAGGGCAGCAAAGCTCGAGATAGACTGACAAGGCAGCTTATAGAACCATTCCATGGCCGACCCATCAAAGGAGGTGACCATCAGCTTGCACCTCACTCCATCCGAAATGGTCCTGAGGGCAACAGCAGACTCGAAGGCTTGAAGATGACACATTTGATCTGTCTCTCCTGTATACACAGGAAGGCGGGGCTCTCTGAATCCGTGAGGAATCGGATCCCGACGAATCTCATCAGTAAAGGGGGAGGGCTCCCCAAACTCAGAAGGTCCCGGAGGAGGAAGGAAAGGAGCAGGAGGAACTTGAGGGTAAGCAAACCCTTCTTCAAAATTCAAGGTCTGAGCCGGAGGCCCCTGGGCTGCGGCTCGGAAATAATTACGACGGGCGGCGAACTGCTCATGCTGAGATCGCTGAGGAGCTGCGGGCTGGAAGACAGGGTGATCGCTCTGGTGACCGCTTACCATGCGGTCAGGAGTGGCGACCTGAGAGGCTTGGGGAAGGATCTTCTGGGAGATCGCGGCCAGAACCTGGTTCATGGCCTCAATCTGCTTCGCGGACTCCTGCTGAGTCTGGACGACTTCTTGCCGGTCTCGGGCGGTCTCTTGCTGAGACCGCGTGATCTCCTACTGAACAGCGGCGGCGTCCTGCCTAGCTCGGGCGGCCTCGCGGAGAGCCTGCTCAACTCGAAGCTCGAAGCGGCGCTCAAGCGCTTCTAACGGGTTGTGATAGGAAGGGGGAACGCTGGGAGATCGCAAGGGACGACCTCTACGGCGATCAGCCATCTTGAAAGTCTGAATTTCACCTGACACTTCGAATCTGAAGGTCGGGTGTTCGTTCTGTTGGTGCCAAAAATGGTACCTCCAAAATTCACACAAAAAAGGGGGATGGGAGAAAACTGCGAAGTGCATGTTACTAAGACAGAAGATGCTGGAACAAAGAGAAACGATCACGAAATGGCGATCACGAAGAAATGAGACCGCTTACACAGGTTGTAAGCTGGAGCCTCAGAGCCAAAAGTCCCTTTTCTGGTACCCCTACCCCTCTATTTATAGACGAGGGGGCTGCCCAAATGGGCAGAACTAAAAACTACGGGCTGCCCGGGGTACAGGAGAGCCGGGGCAGGGAAATGGGGTACAAATAGCAAAAATAAGGAAAACGATCAGACCGCTTAAGCTGGCGATCTCGCACTTCCCTGACCACTTGGCACTTAGAAAGTTCTAGTTGAGGAGGCAGCTGGCGATCTGGGCGGTCACCAAAACTGAGACCGCTGAGACCGAAAAATTTGACCAACAAGAGGAGGTCGCGGGCTTTCCGGACAAACAGTAACAAATTCTATTTCTACATCTCGTATGCTTAAAATTGCTAAACGTAAAAATTTAAAGTTGAAAATTTCTAATTCAAAATTACGTTTAGAAAATAAATCTTTAAAAGCAAACGATAAAATAGAATCAAATATTGATGTGTTAAATTCTCTTTCATGCTCTTTGATTAAAATTCTTACTCCTTGTTTTGATTGCATTCTATTAAAAGAAAAATTCAAGGATATTGAAAAGGGGCTCTTAGTTTCTAAAAAATATAATGAAAAATTGATAATTGAAAATGATGCTTTAACTTGTAAGTTAAGATAATTTAAATCTTTTGTTGAAAAAGTACAAATTTCTAGCAATGACTTTCATCATAAGATCTTAAATAACAAGGATAAATTAACTTATAAAATCATTTCTAAAACGGACCATTTTCGCACATCAAATCAAAAGGAGTTTAGTTTCAAAAGGAATTATGATCCTCACAAAATTCTTAAGAGTCACTATTATAGGTCTCAATATATTTTCAATCATGACTCAAATTTAAAAACTCATTTGCATGAAAATCAAACTATAAAATATTTTCCTTCACATTATAAGAGTATGTCTAAACGAAAGAGTGGAAATGAAAATCATCAAAATAAGAATCAATCATTTTACACATATTGTTACCCACTCTATCAACAATCACTTCTCAAGAAAGACAATCACTTTTATAAACTTTCAATGAATCAATATAATAAAATTCATTATGATTATCAACATCAATCTATTTTGAAAAATAATTTGGACAAACATAAATCCCAAATGAATTATTTTTCAAACAACTATAATCATATAAAGATTTCACATAATCATTATATGGATTTGAGTGATAAACAACCAAGGTATAAATGGAGACCCATAAAAAAAATGACAAATCAATTTTAATTGAAAGGTCTCATTCATCATTGTCTCACCAAACGCCAACACAATGTATTTGGGTACCCAAAGGAACCATCCCACTTGGTCCCCTTTTAATTCCTAAATCTCTCATTCATTAGTATTCAATCATTTGCATAAAGTAAAAACAATTAAAAATGAAATATCCTTACTCTTCTTCATGATATGCTTAATTTCTTTTCCTTTGTTTTTACTTAAGCTAACATGCCTTGGTCACCTTATAAATATTTCAAATATGACTTTATCATCTAAAGCTTTATAACGAATAAATCAAATTGAATAGAAGTCATATGTTTTTAAAAAAGTGGCATTTCTCTCATTTTTTGTTTTTATCCTTTTAAATCCATTACTAATAAATGTCTTGAATTTTCATTATAAATTGAATCTTGAAATTATTATCACGACAAATGAAATTATTTTAAAGAATGGATTTAAATGGTTTATTAAAGGGCTTAGGCTAAAAATTAAAATATGCAATATTTTGATTAATTTATATTTTGTTTGCTGCATATGATAGCCTTAATAATGAAGGATATTATCAAGTAAAATCGAAAACAAAAATTCACAAAACGCTTGTTTAATCCTTCAAAAATGCGAGTTTTTGATCAAAAATACAAACAACCATATTTTTTGATCCACTTGTCCAATTTTTGCGTTTAAAATGTTTTTGGAAAGAGCACAAAAATCTCCATCCAACGGTGAACCAGGCTTGCTCGTTTGAGTTCATTTGGTGCTGTCAAATTGCCCAACTTCATCTCCGTTTAAAAGGTTTTTTTTAGTTTTCTTATTTCGGCAATTTCTGTGTCTATGGATTTTCATCACATGTTATCCTTAGAATAATTGTTTCATATATTGATTTAGGCATTATGTGTGTGATGTGTGTCACCATTGTTTGCATGTATTTAGACCTTATAATCATCTTGTATCATTAAGTTCAAATCAAAAGTTTAATCATTTCATTCAAGGTCTAAAGAAAATTAATTTGAAACCTTCTCATATTACATGCAACATTATCTCCATTAATCCTATATAATATCATTGCATTCAAAGTCATCATCCTAGCATCACTTCTTAGTTTATGCTTCAATTTATATGCTAGGTATAACATCTACAATGTTTTTCAAATTTCATGATAACTATGTGATTTGAAATTATAATAGAATACTAAAATTCCAACAAACACATAGTTTATGGATTAATCATTAGAATCTATATGAATATTGTATCATGAATCATATATAATCATGCAAAACCAAAGATCAATAAATTCAAATATTGAATGCAATTTTATTGTAAATTTCAAAACTGTATATATGTGATCTTTGTCGTTGATATGATTGCATGATCATCATTTTCTAAACTTATAAATCAAACTTGCTCATTCAAAAGAAAATCGCCAAATCATATTGTCATAAGTCTAGAAGGAATAGAATTCGCATACATCATGATGATCTAACAAATATTCTATGCAAAATTCTCTAAAATCATAAATCATAATTCATGTTCTATCAAGAAATATCTCAAATCAATAATGTCCATCACCTATGAATTATGAATCTTATGATAAAAATATGAATAATATTTTCTTTACACTATTTAGTGTATTGATATGCTTTGTTATTGATTGTATGTATCTCTCATATATGTAGACTCTAGAATCAACTTTGTAATAATAAGAATAAATCAAACTAAATCATCACTTTATTCTAGATCTATAATTTGAAACTCTATTTTTGAATACATGCAGTATTAATGTTAATCTTATGACGTGACATTAAACCCAAAACTCATCATAATTGCATTATTTGAATATTAGTACTTATGCTAGTTATCTCATATAGTTATCTCATAAATGTAGAAAAACTATGCGGCTTTATATTTTTTAAAAATCTTCACATTAAAAAAACATAGTTTATAAATCAAACCATAGTTTAAAAGCATAGGTTGTCCAAAGATTATTCACCTATGACTTCATATCTCATAATAACGGTGGCGTAGGGTTGTATGCATTAGAGACCTAACCTCTATGTCATGTCTTGTCCTTAATCGGGGAGGGTTCCAGTGGGGCCTTATGAGGCACTGTGGGGGAAAGAGTGCTAGGTTGAGCTTTCTCTAGTGTGTGCATATGGGATTAACACCCCAACCTACGGCATATGTGCAGCTCCTCATGCCCATCCGTCACTTAGTATGGGGCTAGGGTGTAGACATTTAGTCTGGGTAGTTTTTAATCTTAGGACATACTTACATTACTCATTGCATGAACATTCTATTTACTTATCACTAAAATCATGCATATTTAGGTGGTTCGAAAATGACCTCTTGTGTTTGCATAATTTATCTTTTTGCGCTTAAATGATTTTGTAAAAACATAATTATTTGAAAAAGCCAAAGTTTCATGCAGATTTGATCCACCTAGAGATCTCCAAATATCTTGCAAGGTTTCAAGTGTTAAAGTTGGAATTAGGAGTCTTAGACATCTTAGGAGGAGTTATATGAAAAATGCTAAAGTTTTATGCATTTGAGCAATCAAGACATTACCAAATTTCTGCGTAAGACTACTCTTAAGATTCTTAATAAATATCAAAAAACAGAATTTTAAAATTCTCAATATTTCACTCACTGTTTGCCGCTCTGGCGCTAGCGCTGGTGTTAGCGTGAGTCTTCAATATTTCTATTTTTTTTAATTTCTAAAAATCTATAAAAATATGTTAGTTTATATGTACTATTTAGTTTTGGATTTCTGACATTTGTTATTTTTGTTTTATTTATATTATGGAAAATCAACTACAAAATTCAAAAATACAAAAATATGTTTTTGTTTTTCTGCTTTTTTTCTTTCATTAAAAATTTCAAAGCAACAAAAAAACTGTATGATCTTTATTGTTAATATCAAGAATGTATGAATTATATTATTTAGAATTATTTACAATGTTAAAATTTATTCCTTCAAATTACTATTAACATTGTTTTGCTTATCATGCTTTGATATATCTAATTAAGTGCATCAATTGTATTGAAAAATATATGTAGAACCAAGCTTAGCATGCCTCTAAGTATGAGTAAATGTTTTGTGATTGATAATGATACTTTTTCACTCACTTATTTTGGTAATCTACTTGTGTGTTTAAATCTAAAAATGCTTGCTTGTATATTGTAATTATATAATGAATTAAAACTTGCATAAGTTTATTACCTACACTACATTTGAATTACACTTAAGAAAAGTGATTGAGTTTAAAAAATTGTGTTAGGTTTGCAAAACAAGTGTATTCAGAGAATGTTGTCTCACAAAAGTGAACAAAAATAAAAATAAACAAATATAACTCCACCAAGCACTACTTGAAACTCCTGATAAGTCTTCATAAGCATTGTGAGGTTGAACACCTTGGAAATAATAGTAAAGAGTCTTGTGCAAACCTTGGTTATTACACCATTTTTTTCTAAGTTATGTGCATTAGAGTGTGTGAAAGTTAATATATATACTTGTGTTTTATTGTGCATTTTGCTTTACATATGTCTTGTATTTTGTGATTTAAATCACTTCTTAACATTGCTCAAAATACACTTATGTGCACATCATTATCTTTCATAACACTTCTTCTCATGAGTATTGGATTCTAATGTTTTATCTATACAACTCTTTCTATAAGAAATGCACTAGATAACCTAGCATGATCTCTACAATGTTTGGTATCTCCTAAACTTGAAATTAAGTAACATTGTAGTATATTCTCTTTTTGATATATTCATTTCATGCTTGGTAACTTTATGTAAAACTATGAGATTTCAAAAAGATTAAAACATCTTTACATTTTGAAATTAAACTCATATTTATACTTATGATTTTCTTGCTTACAAAAAGATGTTCCTTATAATCTTCCATTTGCTTACAACTCTTATCTTTTTATTTGAAATCTCTTATATATTATGCTTAAACTCTTTATCATTTCATATATTACAAAATCTCGATCATGAATTCTCATTTATAAAGAATGTCTCTTTACTATGCTTACCCCTCCTTCTTTTGATAATACCAAAAGGGAGAGATTAATTGAAGAAATCTAGAGGAGTAATCTAGAAGATTAAGGGAAGACTAATTCATGTAATCTATCATTTATGGGGAGTAAAACATAAATTACATTTATATAGGGGGAGCATTAAGATAGGGGGAGTATGCACAATTCTCATGTTTATCATATACTATGGTATGCATTATCATCTCACTTATCATATACTATAAACACCATTGTTGATTTCTTGCTAAGAGGATTTGTTATTATCAAAAGGGGGAGATTGTTAGACTTGTGTGTCACATCCCTTTATTTGAGAATAACAAATCCCATATTGTATTTGATCTTACTTGTCGTGTGTTTATAGTGTGCAGGAACTATAGGTGCAATACTCTACAGGTAGAAAGCATCTTGGAATCAAATTCTCTGAATGGAGCACTACCACTAGCGCTAGCCAATACCGCAGGCGCTAGCACTACCGCCAGCGCTAGTGCTACCACCTGGCGCTAGCTCGAGTTCGTGCACATAACGCCATGCCACGATGGTTTCGTAACTGCTTCTACACGAACGCTACCGCAGGCGCTAGGAGCAACTGCATGCGCTATCTCCAAGTTCTATAAATTGATGCCTTCTCTCTCATTTTGGCTATCCATCCCAAAGAGAATACAAGTGCGAAAATTCCATTGATGTTATGCTGCCGAAGATGGATCTCCCAAAAAAGCTTAAGGAGAATTCTAGAGGAGGACTACGTCAAGCTACATCTGAAGAATGATCTCCTTGACCTCGCTCACACTACATCGATCCTTCTTCTCCGACTTCAGAAGATCTAGTTGGAGCTTGTGTTCCACTTCTCTCAGTTTGAGAAATAACAAATCACACTATGTATTAGATCTTGCTTGTGTTTATAGTGTGCAGGTACAATAGTTATATAACCCTATGAACATGATGCTGATTGATGACGATTCTCTGAAAAGAGAGCTAACGCTCGCGTTAGTTGTTAACGCCCCGCGTTAATAACCGCTGAGAAGGAAACCGCTGAGAAGGAAACCGCTGAGAAGGATGCCGTCGAGAACGAATCCATCAAGTAGCCAGAGACAATGCTAGCGTTATGTCTTATTGCTGGGTGGTAGCCGTTCGACGAACTTTGCTAGCCGTTTGATGAAATTGCGCTTGACGAAACTGCGTTCGACGAACTCTGAAGGGGTTCGACGAAAGGAGATTCCGTTCGACGAACTGAACCTGCGCTCGATGAAATTTCGCTTGACGAACTTGCATTCGATGAACTTTGTGGCGTTCGACGAACTTTGATTCCGTTCGATGAACGCGCGTTCGATGAAATGAGTTTCGTTCGACGAAATTGGTTTCTGCCACGATCCCGACGATTTGCACGATTTCATCCATGATAGTGCACGTTCACTAATGCTGGTGTTAACCCTTAACGCCACGCGTTAGCTCCCATTTCTATTTAAAGATCTGATTTCGTTTTCTCAAGAGAGAGATGCATTGAAGCATTCATTCCATAGATCTGGGAGAGCATTTCTTCCAGAATTCAGAGAGAACTCCCAACACCAACATTGAGGAACAAGAGTGAGAAGGAGATTTCCAACGACAAATTTGAAGAAGGACGCTCGCTTCAACTCCGAGGTGGTCATGGCGTATCTTCAACATCTCCTTCAGCGCTCTTCATTCTAGGGAGTCATTTGTTCTAATTTTATCTTTATCATTTTATATTTTTCTTGTCACGGTAGTGAATTCGCCGCCTTGCGCGTGGCGACTAGGTCCTTGTGCGGCTTATGGGGTAATTCACCGCCTTGTGCGTGGCGACTAGGTCAAGGGTAGATCTAGGGGGTGGCTAGTGGCCTTATCTGGGGATAGATAGGATATAGCCAACCGATCCTTGGGAGAAGGACCGGTGATGGAACAAAAAGAGATTTTCAAGATTGTCGCCTCCAATTTCAAGCATTATTAAAATATTATCCTTGTAATCATTTTTGTGATATATAAAATTCTTTTTCAGTATATCTAATTTTTTCTGGGTTTATATTTCATAAAGAAAATCATTCTGAATATTTATGTGAAAATACTTTTTCTGGAGAGTTAATGTCCGCGTTGACTCTTAACGCCAGGCGTTAGCGACAAAGCAAAAAAGTTTTTCTGTTTTGTTAAAATTAAAAAAATAGTTAACCCCTTATTCACCACCCCCTCTAAGGGCGCAATCAGATCCAACACTTGGTATCAGAGGAAGGTTATTCCAAAACGGTTTCACAACCGAGAATAATGGCGCATAATGATCATGCTTTCGCTGAGGGTCAAGGGATTAATAGACCTCCACTATTTATCGGAACTGATTATAATTATTGGAAAACAAGAATGCGTTGTTTTTTAACTGCTTTAGATAATGACGTTTGGGATATGGTAGAACAAAGTTACTCTCCACCAACATTTGTTGTTGGAGAAGTCAATATAGAAAAACCTATAGATAGATGGAATGACAATGATAAGTTGAGATGTAAGAATAATGCTAAAGCAATGAATGCGTTATTTTGTGCTTTGGATAGAATGCAATTTAATAGAACTTGTGCTTGCGAAACAGCTTATGATATATGGAATTTATTAGAAATTACTCATAAAGGTACTTCGCAGGTTAAGGATTCAAAGCTCTTCCAACTTGAATCTGAGTATGAGAAATTCTGGATGGAGGCGGATGAAGACGTAGATTCAATGTACACAAGGTTCACCAAGATCGTTAACGACTCAAAAGTACTTGGAAAGGTGTTCTCCAACGGTGACTTGGTGAGAAAAATTTTAAGGTCTCTCGCTCCAAAGTTCAATCCAAAGGTGACAGCTATCTCAAAGTCGCATGATTTGAAGAAGCTCCAAATTGAGAGCCTCATTGGGAACCTAAAGACTCATGAGGTTGAACTCAAAATTCAACAACAAGAGTACAACTTGGAGCCAAAGAAGAAGAGTTTGGCCTTAAAGTCAAAAAAAGGAGGCAAATGGAGATAATGATGATGAGGATGAGGAGAGACTTTTTGTGAAGAAGTTCAAAAGGTTCATGAAGAATCCGGAAAGGAGAAACATCTTCCGGAAATATTTCATCAAAAAGGGATCTTCATTAAAGAAAGAGAGAGGTAGCGACGAGAACGGTGATGAACGACCACCACCGGAGTGCTACCATTGTAGAAAGACCGGACATATTCGGAGCCAGTGCCCAAAATATCTGAAAGAGTGTAAAGAAAAAGGGCACAAGGGAAAAGAGATGAAGAAGTTCCTAAAAGTGTCTACATGGGATGACTCCTCCTCCGAAGATTCAAGCGGCTCATCCACTAGCGATGAAGAAGAGGCAAATATGTGCCTTATGGGAAAAGGTGACAAGACATCCGAGGATGAAAGCAGTGTCCAAAGCGACACTGAGGTAACTCTCCCTACTTCTTATGATGATTTATGTATTGAGTATTTACAAACTTGCAAATTCTTTGATAAAAGTTTAAAAGATATTGATTTTCTAAATTCTGAAAATAAACTTTTATTAAAAGAAAACAAAAAATTATCTAAACTATTGGGGAAAGAAAAGGTATCTTGCCAAGAGTGCAATCACTCCTTGGCAAGAGTGAAAGAACTTGAAGAAGCTCTTTCTAAATCCCACTCCATTATTGAACTTCTTACTAAGGAGAAGGGGGATTTAGAAAGAACTTTAAAAACCTCTCTTTCTCAAATAGAGGATGGAAAGAAGAGTTTTGCGAATCGGTGCGTTATGTTGGTAACGGAAAACACCGCTCTCAAAGCTCATATTCATGATTTAAATTTGGCTATTAAGAAGTATAGAGTTGGGCAAAGATCTCAGGACATGATCTTGGCCAACTAATGCCATGGAAGTGCCAAATATGGCCGTGGATATAGCTATGGAGTCTATCGCCATGCGTTAACTCCTAACGCTGGCGTTAGCTGTAATTCCAGAAACACTAAATATGTTATTAATAATTTCAAAAATTCAAATGTTGCCTCATTTTCAAGCAAGAGTTTATCCAAAACTTCAAAAAGGGTCTCATCCCCTTTTATATCATGTGCCAAATGTCATTTATTTGGACACACCTCAAACTCTTGTAAGAAAAAGGGCGGTAGTGCTATAAAGCAAATTTGGGTGCCTATGGTTTCCACCTATTCTATGGGAGGAACCTCTTGGGTATCCGGATCTTTACTCTCCTCTCCTTTTTAGGTATGTTGGCAGGCTAAGGACAAAAAGGACGTGTGGTATTTGGACTCGGGATGCTCCAAACACATGACGGGAAACAAAGCAAAGTTCCTTAGCCTTGAGATGAAGAAAGGAGGGATGGTGACATTTGGTGACAACGGAAAAGGAAGGATCATGGGCATCGGCACAGTGGGTAACGATTCTTTTTCAATCTCAAATGTTTTATTTGTAATTGGCTTAAAACATAATTTAATTTCAATTAGTCAATTATGTGATATAGGCTTAAATGTATTATTTGAATCATCTACAAATCTTTGCAAAATTATAAATTCTAAAACAAATGATGTCGTACTCACTGCACCCAGGATGCATAATGTTTATATGATTACTTTTAATGATCTTTCAAATTCTTCTTTAAAATGCTTTATTTCTAAAAATGAAGAATTAGAACTTTGGCATAGACGTTCACTCTAGCACCAAGCTTATTTTGAAATTATCAAAAGATAAATTAATTAAGGGATTACCTATGCTTAATGGAAATTTATCTTCTCTTTGTACGCCTTGCCAAAAAGGAACATTTTCAAAAAATTCTTTTAAAAGCAAAAATCTAATTTCTACCACTAGACCTCTTCAATTAATTCATATGGATTAATTTGGACCGGTTAGCACTTCTAGTCTAGGAGGTAGAAAATATACTTTTGTAATAATTGATGATTTTTCGAGATTTTGTTGGACATTATTTCTATCTTCCAAATCCGATGCATTCCTTGAATTTACTAAACTATGCATTCGTATTCAAAATGAACTTGATTTAAAGATTAAATGCATACGTTCAGATCATGGAGGAGAATTTGAAAATGATAGATTTTCTTCTTTTTGTGATGATTTAGGAATTAAACATGAATTTTCCGCTCCTCACACCCCACAACAAAATGGTGTAGTGGAGAGGAAAAATAGAACCTTTCAAGAGCTAGCACGCACTATGCTTTGTGAATATGGGTTGCCTAAATTATTTTGGGCCGAAGCGGTTAATACTTCATGTTATATCATTAATCGTGTTATGCTTCGTCCTATTTTAAAATTGACACCTTATGAGCTTTACTTTAAAATAAAACCTAATGTATCTTATTTTCATGTGTTTGGTTGTAAATGTTTCATCTTAAACACGAAAGATGCACTAGGAAAATTTGATGAAAAATGCGATGAGGGAATTTTCATTGGTTACTCTTCAACTAGCAAGGCTTATAGAATATATAATAAAAGAACTAAAGTAGTTGAAGAGTCTATACATGTAAGATTTGATGAGTTTGTTCCTTGTGTAGATTCTAATCATACAGGAAATGAAGACGAACCTATTTCCCCTTTGGAGCATGAGGATGATGAATCACTTGGAGAAAAAGAAGAAGAAAAAGAAGAATAACAAGAGGAGAAAGAAAATGAGATTGTAGAATATGTTCCTCCAAGCGTGTTGCAGTTCATTAAGGATCATCCAAAGGAGCTTGTGATAGGAGAACCATCAAAAGGGGTAAGTACTCGTTCTTCTTTACATGAGTCTTTTTCAAACCTTTGTTTCGTATTTGAAATAGAACCAAAAAACGTTTCAACCGCTTTAAATGATGAATTTTGGTTTTTAGCTATGAATGATGAATTATATCAATTTGTACGAAACAAGGTTTGGAATTTAGTAGAGAGGCCATCTAACTATCCGGTTATAGGAGTCAAATGGATTTTCAAAAACAAACTAGATGATGACTCTAAAATTACAAGGAATAAAGCTAGACTAGTTGCACAAGGGTATTCACAATTCGAAGGGATAGATTTTGATGAAACATTTGCACTCATTGCTCGTCTTGAGTCTATTAGAATATTTCTTGCATTTGTGAGTTGTAAAAGATTTAAATTACTTCAAATAGGTGTTAAAAGTGCCTTTTTGAACGGGATTATAAAAGAAGTTTATGTAGAACAACCCCCCGATTTTGTGAATGAAAAATTTCCAAACCATGTGTATAAATTAGAGAAAGCGCTTTATGGATTAAAGCAAGCTCCACGTGCTTGGTATGATAGATTGACATTATTTTTGATTAAGCACGGGTATAAAATGGGAAGTGCGGATAATACACTCTTCATTAAGCATGTAGATAATGATTTGATTATATTGCAAATTTATGTTGATGATATCATTTTTGGAGCCACTAATGAAGAGTTATGTAATGAAGTAATTTTAGTGATGAAAAATGAATTTGAAATGAGCTTGGTAGGAGAACTCATCTATTTTCTAGGATTTCAAATCTCACAAAAACAAGATGGTATATTTATTTGTCAAACTAAATATGTTCATGATATTCTTAAAAGATTTGGATTTGAAAACCTAAAACAAACTAATACACCAATGAGTGCATCACTAAAATTAGGAAAAGATGAAGCCGGTATTTCTATTGATCAAACATTATATAGAGGGATGATAGGCTCATTGTTATATTTAAGCGCATCTAGACCCGATATTATGTTTTCTGTTTGCTTATTTGCTAGATTTCAAGCTAACCCAAATGAATCACATTTAAAAGCGGTTAAACGAATTTTTAGATATCTAATAGGAACGTCTAGATTAGGCTTATGGTATCCTCATAATGATTGTTTTATTCTACACGGTTTTTTTGATGCGGACTATGCGGGATGTTCATTAGATTGTAAGAGCACTAGTGGCACGTGTCATTTTATAGGCCCTTCACTTATATCATGGTCGAGTTGGAAATAGAATTCTGTTACCCTCTCCACCACCGAGGCCGAATATATCGCACTAGGTAGTTGTTGTGCACAAGCCTTGTGGATGACCCAAACGTTAGAATATTTTGGTGTTCATCTAAATAACATAGAATTAAAGTGTGACAACAAGAGCGCTATAGATCTCACAAACAATCCCATACATCATTCTAGATCTAAACATATAGATGTCCGACATCATTTCATTAGAGATCATATAAAGAAAGAACATGTTAAAATTAGCTTTATAGGGACTGAATCACAATTTGCCGACATTTTTACCAAACCTCTACTCGATGCATGTTTTTGCATGCTTAGGTTAGAATTAAGTGTCTTAGAAATGTCACTTTAACCCTTATAAAAGGCTATCAAAATTATCTTATGTACTTTGTTATATTTGTTTTTTTAAAAATTCAATTCAAAAATCAATAAAAATGTAAAAAACTATAGACAAACCGCCAAAAACATGCTAAAAGAGCATTCATATCAACTTCATAATGTCTGAAATTTCAACTGTAAGAAGGCCTACTTATATTACAAATGTATCATGAAAAAGATTTTTCAAAAAATCAAAAATTGGTGTTCTGTCTCGGCGTTAAGAAGCTAACGGCTGGCGTTAGCCTCTATGCTCAAAAATTTTTTTTTTTGTTATTTACTTCAAAAATTAAAAAATATATATATGTGCTTAAATGTTTATTTCAAGGATGATTATATATATTGCTTAAAGATTCTTTTCAATGTTTAATTTAAACCTTCAAGTTTCTTTAAAACATTGTCTTGATTTTATCATGCCTTGAATATCATCTTAAAATATGCAAAAACAAAATTGGTTATAGATTACATGTGTAGAAATGTTTTTACATGCCTCTAAGTATGAGTAAAGTTTTTATCTTTGATAATGATTTTCTCACTTACACTTTTTTGTTAATATACATGTGTTTTAAATCGTATTGCATAATTGTGTAGTATAAGAACTTATTTTGAATCTCATAAATAGTTTACCTACACAACATTGAATTCTTTCTTGAATTCTTTGTTTTTCATGCACTTGTATTTCGAGAAATGTGGTAAATAAAATTAAAAAAATGATATGTTTGCAACACAAGTGAATTTGGAGTCCATAGTCACTAATCTAAAAAGCAAATAATGAATGACAAGGTTAACTCCACCAAGAACTACTCACCTTCCTGATAAGTCTTAATGAGCATTGTGAAGTTGAGCACCTTGGAAAGAATTGTAAAGTGTCTTGTGTAAACAAAATTTTCACCACTTCTCATTTTAAAAATAAAAATAAAAAAAATTTATGTGCATTGAAATTTGTGGAAGTAAAGTTGTTTATGTTCAATTCAAGTTATGTTCTTACATTGCATAGTTTCATGTGGTTTGATTATACTCTTGTATACTTTATCAAAACACACTTATTGAACACATCATTATCATTTATAATACTTCCACTCATGAGAATTGGACCTAAAGCTTTCCTACACTGTTCTCTACAATTATGAGTAAATGCACTAGATAGCAAAGCATGATCTTTACAATATTTTTGTATACTTGAACTGCAAATTTATTTACATTGTAAACATATCTTTACTTGATATTTTTATAATCTTGCTTGCTACTTTTTGTTACAAATTACAAATGAACTTGCAGCTTGTGTATCTAAATTCAAAATATCAACTTAATTGAGTAAAATGTTTATTATATTTTGTACTTACAATTTCTACAAGATGTTACAAATTCCTTTCGCTGTGTTCACTATTTATTTTCATGTTGCTCTTATCTCTACTAAATGCATATTATTTTATATTGCTATGACTCTATCCCACCTTCTTTTGATTATAACAAGAGGGGGAGAATAATTGAAGAAATAAAGAAATCTTTTATTTAGGGGGAGTTCATTAGGAAATACATTCATGTATGGGGAGTATCCACATAGGGGGAGTATGCATGTTTATAACGCTTAACATTTACTATAAACACTACTTTAATTATATTTTATTTCTTATTGGTGGATTTGTTATTATCAAAAGGGGGAGATTGTTGGAGCTTGTGTTCCACTTCTCTTAGTTTGAGAAATAACAAATCACACTATGTATTTGATCATGTTTGTGTTTATAGTGTGCAGGTACTATAGTTATATAACATTATGAACATGATGCTGATTGATGACGATTCTCTAAAAAGAGAGCTAACGCTCACGTTAGTTGTTAACGCCCCGCGTTAACAATCGCTGAGAAGGATGTCGTCGAGAACGAATCCGTTGAGAAGCCAGAGACACCGCCAGCGTTAGGTCTTATCGCTGGGTGGTAGCCGTTCGACGAACTTTGCTAGTCGTTCGTCAAAATTGCGCTTGACGAAACTGCGTTCGAAGAACTCTGAAGGCATTCGACGAAAGGAGATTCCGTTCGATGAACTGAACCTGCGCTCGACGAAATTTCGCTTGACGAACTTGCGTTCGACGAACATTGTGGCGTTCGACGAACTTTGATTCCGTTCAATGAACGCGCATTCGACGAAATAAGTTTCGTTCGACGAAATTGCTTTCTGCCACGATCCCGACGGCTTGCACGGTTTCAGCCATGACAGTGCACGTTCACTAACGTTGTCGTTAACCCTTAATGCCACGCGTTAGCTCCCATTTCTATTTAAGATCTGATTTCGTTTGCTCAAGAGAGAGATGCATTGAAGCCTTCATTCCAGAGATCTGAGAGAGGATTCTTCTTGAATTCAGAGAGAACTCCCAATGCCAACATTGAGGAACAAGAGTGAGAAGGAGATTTCCAACGGCAAATTTGAAGAAGGACGCTCGCTTCAACTTCGACGTGGTCATGGCGTATCTTCAACATCTCCTTCAGCGCTCTTCATTCTAGGGAGTCATTTGTTCTAATTTTACATTTATCATTTTATATTTTTCTTGTAACGGTAGTGAATTCGCCGCCTTGCGTGGGGCGACTAGGTCCTTGTGCAGCTTAGGGGGTAATTCGCCCCTTGTGTTTGGCGACTAGGTCAAGGGTAGATCTAGGGGGTGGCTAGAGGCCTTATTTGGGGATAGATAGGCAATAGCAATCCGGTCCTTGGGAGAAGGACCGATGAAGGAACAAAAAGAGATTTTCAAGATTGTCGCCTCCAATTTCAAGTGTTATTGAAATATTATCCATGTAATCATTTTTGTGATATATAAAATTCTTTTTCAGTATATCTAGTTTTTTTCTGGATTTATATTTCATAAGGAAAATCATTCTGAATATTTTTGTGAAAATACTTTTTCTGGAGAGTTATCGCCAACGTTGACTCTTAACGCCAGGTGTTAGCGACAGAGCAAAAAGTTTTTCTATTTTGTTAAAATAAAAAAACAGTTAACCCCTTATTCACCCCCCCCCCCCTCTAAGGGCGCCATGAGATCCAACAGATCTCATATAGGGAGTTTTTATTGTTGTTATCATTATTTTCATTTCATTTTGTAACCGTATAGAGAATTCGCCTTGTGTTGGCGACTAGATCTTTGCGCGGCTTAGGGGATAATTCGCCGTGTGAGTTGGCGACTAGGTCTAGGAGATTAGATCTAGGGGTGCTCGAGGCCATATCCGGGGAAGGATTGGCTAGAGCTGCTTGAGGCCATTGTTGGACATGTGTGTCACATCCCTTTGTTTGAGAATAACAAATCACATATTGTATTTGATATTGCTTGTAGTGTGTTTATAGTGTGCAGGAACTATAGGTGCAATACTCCACAGGTATAAAGCAGCTTGGAACAATCTTTTGAAAGGAGCAGCGCTACCGCCAGCGCTATCGCTAACGCCAGCGCTAGCACTACCGCCAGGCGCTAGCTCAAGATCGTCTCAGCGACGGTTTCGCAATCTCTACCGTTACCGCTACTGCCAGCGCTATCGCTACCGCCAGGCGCTATCTCAAGTTCGTGCATAGCGCCACGACGCCGACGGTTTCGCAACCGATCCACACGAACGCTACCGCAGGCGCTAGCCACTACCACCGACGCTAGCTCCAAGTTCTATAAAATGCTGGGCTCTCTCTCGTTTTGGTTACACCTCCCAGAGACATTACTTGTGCCCAAACTCTCGTGCTGCTACTCTGCCGAAACATCATCTCCCACTCAAAGCCAAAGAAGAAATTCTGGAGAAGGAAGCCATCACGCTGCATCCGAAGAACGATCGCTTCGACCTCGCTTGTGCTTCAGCGATCCTTCATCCTCATCTCCAGAAATCTCAAGAGGGAGTTTGCTTGTTATTTACTTCACTTCTTTATTTGTATTTTGTAGTGAAATCGTCTTGTTTTTGGCGACTTGGTCCTTGCGCGGCTTAGGGGGAATTCGTCGCGTGAGTTGGCGACTAGGTCTAGGGGATTAGATCTAGGGGTGCTCGAGGCCATATCCGGGGAAGGATTGGCTAGAGCGGCTTGAGGCCTTATCCGGGGAAGGATAGGCTAAAGCCAACCGGTTTGTGGGGATACAAGTCGGTATAGAAAAGGAAAAGAAATTCACTTTTGTACGCCTCCGATTTCTAGCGATATTGAAATCAAATTTTGTAAACATCCTTTTTTTATATAATGCAATCATGATTATATTTGTGTTTATTTGATTTCTCTCAATTGGCGTAAAATTTCTTTATTGCAAAATTGTTATTACTAAATTGGCATCTTATTTCCTATTAATCAAAAACAACTTAGTAATTATTTTGAAAATTATAAAAAGAATTTTCTTCCCTTATTCACCCCCCCCCCCCCCCTCTAAGGGCGCCGTAAGATCCAACAAGTGGTATCAGAGCGCAGGTTATTCCAAATGGTTTAAAAATCAGGAATAATGGCGTCTTATGATCTCGCTTTTTCCGAGGGTCAGGGAATTAGTAGACCTCCACTATTTACTGGGTCGGATTATAATTATTGGAAAAATAGGATGCGTTGTTTTCTAATGACCCTAGATATTGAGGTTTGGAACATGGTAGAAGAAGAATACACTCCTCCTACATTTGTAGTTGGAGAGGTTATGTTAGAAAAACCCAAAGATAAATGGGATTATCGGGATAAACTCAAATGTAAAAATAACGCAAAAGCCATGAATGCTCTATTTTGTGCGTTAGATAGAAATGAATTTAATAGAATTTCTGCATGTACTACTGCATATGAAATTTGGAATCATTTGGAAGTTACTCATGAAGGTACATCGCAGGTTAAAGATTCCAAGCTTTTCCAACTGGAGTCGGAATATGAAAATTTCCGAATGGATGAAAGCGAAGATGTTGATGGTATGTACACACGCTTCACCAAGATCGTCAATGCCTCAAAAGCTCTTGGAAAGACTTTCTCAAATGGCAACTTGGTCCGTAAGATCCTTCGTTCTCTTCCTCCAAAATTCAACCCGAAGGTGATGGCTATTTCGGAGTCGCACAACTTAAGGAAGCTCCAAGTTGAGAGCCTCATTGGGAATCTCAAAACCCATGAGGTAGAACTCAAAATCCAACATGATGAATACAACAAGGAGCCAAAGAAGAAGGCGTTGGCATTAAAATCAAAGAAGGAGTGCCAAGAGGATGAGGATGAAGATGAAGAGAGTCTTTTGGTGAAGAACTTCTGAAAGTTCATGCGCAATCCGGAAAGGAGAAACACCTTTCGAAAATATTTCCAAAAGGGTGAAAGATGGAAAGGGTCATCTTCAAAGAAGGAAAAAGAGAGCGACAATGAAGAAGAGAGACCTCCACCAGAATGTTATCATTGTAGGAAGACGGGGCACATTCGGAGCCAGTGCCCAAAGTTCTTGAAGGAGAAGAAAGAAAAACGGCACAAAGGGAAGGAGAAGAAGAAAGTACTAAAAGCTAGAACATGGGATGACTCTTCCTCCTCCTCCTCCGAAGAATCAAGTGGGTCTTCATCAAGCGAAGATGAGGAAGCAAACATGTGCCTCATGGGACATGAAAATGACGGCGACGACACCAGTGTTCCTAGTGACACTGAAGGTAACTCCTCCCACTTATGATGAATTGTATAATGAATTTCTTGAAACTTGCAAAGTTTTTGATAAAAATATGAAAGATAGTATTTTATTAAATCGTGAAAATGAATCTCTTATAAAAGAAAATTAAAAGCTTTCCAAAAAGGTAATTGTTTTAGAAAAGAGAAATGTTTCTTGCCAAGAATGTGATCACTCCACAAAATTGGCAAAAGATATAGAAGAGTCACTTTCTAAAGCCCTCTCTTATGCCAAAACTCTTACAAAAGAGAAGGGGGAATTAGAAAGGAAATTGGAAGCCTCTCTTTTGCAAATAAAAAATAATAGAAAAGGTTTTGAAAATAGGTGTGTCATGCTTTTGAAAGAAAATTCTTCACTTAAAGCACAAGTTCATGAACTCACCATGGCCATTAAAAAATTTGGTATAGGCCAAAAATCACTGGAAATGATTCTAGGGTACCAGTGCCATGGTTCTGGAAAGTTTGGGCTCGGATATCGAGGTGAGGGCTACCGCCCGGCGCTAGCCACTAACGCCAGCGCTAGCACCTCATACCAGAAACCTGAAATTTCTTTTTCAAAATGCTTTCCTTCTGCAAATCAAAATTTTTCCAGCAAGAAAATATACCAGAAAAGGACATCAACCCCCTTTATTTCGTGTGCAAACTGTTATAGGTTAGGTCACACATCTAGTTCTTGCAGGAAAATAAAATGAAATACTTTAAAGCAAGTCTAGGTACCTAAGGCTTCCACTTACTCTATGGGTGGTTCCACTTGGGTATCCGGATCTTTACTCTCATCTTCTTTCTAGATGTGCAGGAAGGCTAAGGACAATGAAGACATGTGGTACTTGGATTCAGGATGATCCAAGCACATGACGGGCAATAAATCAAAGTTCCTTAGCCTAGAAAGGAAGAAGGGAGGGATTGTGGCTTTTGGCGACAATGGAAAAGGAAGGATCATGGGAATTGGTACAGTTGGTAACGAATCCTTCACTATATCAAATGTTCTTTATGTAAAAGGGCTAAAACATAATCTTATTTCAATTAGCCAATTATGTGATAAAGGATTAGATGTTTTATTTGAATCTTCTACTAATCTATGCAAAATATCTAATCCTATTACAAACAATATTTTACTAACTGCACCAAGAATACACAATGTTTATATAGTTTCATTTCATGATCTTTCAAAATCATCCTTAAAATGTTTTATTACCAAAAATGATGAACTTGATCTTTGGCATAGAAGGCTAGGACATGCTAGCACAAAGCTTATTGCAAAACTTGTCAAAAGAGATTTAATTAGAGGATTGCCTTGATTAAATGGAAATTTACCTTCACTTTGTTCACCATGTCAAAAAGGTAAAATTACTAGATCCTCTTTCAAAAGTAAAAATGTTATTTCTACTACAAGACCTTTGCAATTAATTCATATGGATCTCTTTGGTCCCGTTAGCACCGCAAGTCTTGGTGGTAGATTGTATACATATGTTTTAATAGATGATTTTTTAGATATTGTTGGACAATATTTCTCTCATCCAAATCCAAAGCGTTTTGTGAATTTTCAAAATTATGTACTCGTATTCAAAATGAAAGTGATTTAAAAATTAAATGCATTCGCTCGGATCATGGAGGAGAATTTGAAAATGAAAAATTTACTTCTTATTGTGATATGTTAGGCATAAAACATGAGTTCTCCGCACCACGCACACCACAACAAAATGGTGTTGTATAAAGAAAGAATAGGACACTTCAAGAGCTATCACGCACTATGTTATGTGAATATAAATTACCTAAGTCCTTTTGGGCCGAAGCCGTAAACACATCATGTTATGTTATAAATAGAATCATGCTTCGCCCATCTTTAAATCTCACACCATATGAACTCTATTTTCAAAAGAAGCCTAATGTGTCTTACTTCAAAGTTTTTGGTTGTAAATGCTTTATCTTAAATACAAAAGATAGCTTGGGAAAGTTTGATGAAAAATGTGATGAAGGAACATTTCTTGGATACTCTTCAACTAGTAAAGCTTATAGAGTTTTTAATAAAAGAACTAGAAAAGTTGAAGAGTCAATTAATGTGAAATTTGATGAGCTTGTTCCTTGTATAGAAAGACTTTCCGCAGGTAAAGAGGATGATCTATTACCTCCTTTGGAGCATGGTGATGAAGAACCTTCCAAAGAAGAAGAAGAGGAGGCCAAGAAAGATGAATATGTACCTCCAAGCGTCTTAAAATTCACAAAGGATCATCCACGGGAATTGATAATTGGTGAACCATCCATCGGGGTAAGAACTCGTTCTTCTCTTCATAAATCTTTTTCAAATATTTGTTTTGTTTTCGAAATAGAACCAAAAACCGTTACTACCGCTTTAAATGATGAATTTTGGTTTTTGGCTATGAATGAAGAATTAGAACAATTTGAGCGACATAATGTTTGGAAATTAGTAGAAAGACCATCTAATCACCCGGTTGTAGGTGTAAAATGGATTTTTAAAAATAAATTAGATGGTGAGTCTAGAATATCTAGAAATAAAGCACGCTTAGTAGCACAAGGATATTCTCAAATCGAGGGGATAGATTTTGATGAATCTTTTGCACCCGTTGCTAGATTGGAGTCTATAAGAATTTTTCTAGCATTTGCAAGCTTTAAAAGAATAAAACTATTTCAAATGGATGTGAAAAGTGCTTTTCTAAACGGGTTTGTAAAAGAAGAAGTTTATGTTGAACAACCCCCCAGTTTTATTAATGAAAAATTTCCAAATCATGTTTATAAACTAGAAAAAGCGCTTTATGGTTTAAAACAAGCGCCCCGTGCATGGTATGAAAGACTTACATCATTTTTATTAAATCACTGTTATATTATGGGAAGTGCGGATAATACTCTCTTCATTAAGCACAATAATGATGATATAATTATTTTACAAATATATTGATGATATTATTTTTGGATCTACTAATGAAGAGATGTGTAAAGAAGTTATTTTAGTGATGAAAAATGAATTTGAAATGAGTCTTGTAGGAGAACTTTCTTATTTCCTTGGTTTTCAAATATCACAAAGAATTGATGGTATTTTTGTATGTCAAACTAAATATGTCCATGATATGCTTAAACGTTTTGGATTTGAAAACCTTAAACATGCTTCTACACCAATGATTGCATCACTAAAATTAGGAAAAGATGAATCAGGAGTTTCTATAAATCAAACTTTATATAGAGGTATGATAGGATCTCTACTTTATCTTAGTGCAACTAGACCCGATATTATGTTTGTCGTATGCTTATGTGCTATATTTCAAGCCAATCCAATAGAATCTCATTTAAAAGCGATAAAACAAATTTTTAGATATCTTATTGGGTCATCTAGATTAGGATTATGTTACCCGCATAATGATTCATCTACATTGCATGGCTATTCCGATTCGGATTATGCCGGTTGTTTACTTGATAGAAAAAGCACTAGTGGTACTTGTCATTTTCTAGGACCTTCAATAGTTGTATGGTCTAGTAGGAAACAAAATTCGGTTGCACTCTCCATCACGGAGGCCGAATACATTGCATTAGGGAGTTGTTGTGCACAAGCACTATGGATGAGCCAAACTTTAGAGGACTTTGGTTTTCATCTAAGAAATATTGAACTAAAATGTGATAACAAAAGTGTCATTGATCTCACAAATAATCCGGTACACCACTCTAGATCCAAACATATAGATACGCATCATCATTTCATAAGGGATCACATTAAAAAGGAAAATGTAAGGATTAGTTTCATTGGCACGGACTCTCAACTTGCTGATATATTCACTAAACCTCTTCCCGATGCAAGGTTTCAAATGTTAAGGTTGGAATTAGGAGTCTTAGACATCTTAGGATGAAAAACATATAAAACGCTAATGTTTTATGCAATTTGAGCAATCAAGACATCTCTGATAATTACAAAACTTCTGCATAAGAATACTCTTAAGACCCCTAACCAATATCAAAAATCAAAAATTTAAAATTCCTAAGAAATTGTGTACTGTTTCCCGCGCTAGCACTTGCGACAGCGCTAGCGTGAGTGTTCAAATTTTCTGTTTTTTTTATTTTTTAAAAATCAAGAAAAATATGTTAGTGTATTTGTACTACTTTGATTTGTAGTTCTGACATTTTTTATTTTTTGTTTTATTTATTTTATGAAAAATCAACTACAAAAATTCAAAATTCAAAAATTACAAAAATATGTTTTTGTGTTTTTCAGTTTTTTATTTCACTAAAAATTTTCAAAACAACAAAAAAACTGTATGATCTTTATTGTCAATATCAAGCATGTATGAATTCTATTATTTAGAATTATTTACAATGTTAAAACATATTCTTTCAAGTTACTATAAACATTGTTTTGCTTATCATGCTTTGATATATCTATTTAAAGTGCATCAATTGTATTGAAAAATGTGTAGAACCAAGCTTAGCATGCCTCTAAGTATGAGTAAATGTTTTATAATTGATAATGATACATTTCACTCACTTATTTTGGTAATCAACATGTGTGTCTAAATCTAAAAATGCTTGCTTGCGTATTGTATTTGTACAATGAATTAAAACTTGCATAAATTTATTGCTTACACTACATTTGAATTGCACTTATGAAATTTAGAAAAGTGGTTAAGTTAAAAATTTGGGTTTGCAAAACAAGTGTATTCGGAGAATGTTGTCTCACAAATGTCAAAAAATTTATATATGAAGACAACTATAACTCCACCAAGCACTACTTGAACCTCCTGATAAGTCTTCATAAGCATTGTGAGGTTGAGCACCTTGGAAAGAATAGTAAAGTGGCTTGTGCAAACCTTAGTTATTACACCACTTTGTTTAAAAATTTTGTGCATTAAAAGTGTGTGAAAGTAATTTACTTGTGTTTTATTGTGCACTTTACTCTACATATGTCTTGTATTTTGATGATTTAAATCAATTGTTAACATTGCCCAAAATATACTTATGTGCACATCATTATCTTTCATAACACTTCTTCTCATGAGTATTGGATTCTAATGCTTTATCTATACTACTCTTTATATAAGAAATGCACTAGATAACCTAGCATGATCTCTACAATGTTTTGGTATTTCTTGAACTTAAAAATTAAGTAACATTGTAGTATAATCTCTCTTTGATTTGTTCATTTCATGCTTGGTATCTTTATGAAAAACATTGAGATTTCAAAAAGGTTAAAACATCTTTGAATTTTGAACTAAAACTCATATTTTTACTTATGCTTTTCATGCTTACAAAAAGATGTTTATATAATCTTCCGCTTGCTTACAACTCTTATCTTTATATTTGAAATCTCTTATATATGCTATGCTTAAACTCTTTATCTTTATTTATATTTCGAAAAGCTCGATCATGATATATTAATGCCTACTTACTACCCTCACCCCACCTTCTTTTGATAATACCAAAAGGGGGAGATTAATTGAAGAAATCTATATATGAGAAATATAGATAAATAAGGGGAGACTAATTCATAAAATCTATCATTTAGGGGGAGTAACACATAAATTGCATTTATGTAGGGGGAGCATTAAGTTAGGAAGAGTATGCACATTATCATGCATATCATTTACTAATTGCACTTTTATCTTGCTTATCTTATCTATAAACACTATTGTTGATTTCTTGCTTAGAGGATTTGTTAGTATCAAAAGGGGGAGATTGTTGGACATGTGTGTCACATCCCTTTGTTTGAGAATAACAAATCTCATATTGTATTTGATATTGCTTGTAGTGTGTTTATAGTGTGCAGGAACTATTGGTGAAATACTCCACAGGTATAAATCAGCTTGGAATAATCTTTTGAAAGGAGCAGCGCTACCGCTAGCGCTATCGCTAACGCCAGCACTACCGCCAGCGCTAGCACTACCGCTAGGCGCTAGCTCAAGATCGTCTCAGCGACGGTTTCGCAACCGTTATCGTTACCACTACCGCCAGCGCTATCGCTACCGCCAGGCGCTATCTCAAGTTCGTGCACAGCGCCACGCTGCCGACGGTTTCGCAACCGCTCCACACGAACGCTACCGCAGGCGCTAGCCAGTACCGCCGGCGCTAGCTCTAAGTTCTATAAAATGTTGGGCTCTCTCTCGTTTTGGTTACACCTCCCAGATACATTACTTGTGCCCAAACTCTCGTGCTGCTACTCTGCCGAAACATCATCTCCCACTCAAAGCCAAAGAAGAAATTCTGGAGAAGGAAGCCATCACGCTGCATCCGAAGAACGATCGCTTCGACCTCGCTTGTGCTTTAGCGATCCTTCATCCTCATCTCCAGAAATCAAGCACATTGAGTCTTAAAAACCGGGGAGAAAGAGACGGTTACCTATGACCATTTCTTTCCGACCATGGAAGCCTCAAGAAAATGGGTGAAGAAGAGACGTAGAGCAATTCCTTTCATGTTGGAGGTGACGACACATCAATTTGAGCTCTCTAGCTCCGTCGACATCCTTTCCTTCCTCCAAGTCCTACTTTTCCAAACCCTAACTTCATGATTTCTCCAAAATTCATCCAAAAACACCAAATCAGTTGGATTGTACCAAAGCCCAATGAAATCAACGGAGTAACAAATGGGAAAATAATTACCGGAACACCAAATCCATGAATAGCCTCTTCGGACGACGTAAATCAAGTACATACTCCAATATCACCACCAAAATCAAAAATCGGAATAGTAAAATCCAAACTCTCTCAAGATCTTACCACCATCTGGAAGAAAGGAGATGGATCTCCACTAATAGGAGTGATGAGCTTGAGCGGAAAGAAGCCCTCTTTGCATTGCCGGAAATGAATTGTCGATCAGCCTCCTAGATCTCCGACAACGCCATAAATCCTCCTCTACATACTCCTCCTCATATCCACCCTTTCTCTCAAAAGAAAGAGAAATAAAAGAATAGAATGGGTTGATTTAAGCCCTCACCCACACCCTAATATCACCATGGATCTACCATGGCCATTGGATCCAAAATCTCTCAACGAATGGCTCAAAGGGAGCCGAAATATGTTTTTATGAGCCCATACATGTACAAGTCGTGTTCCACAATCCAGACATTACACCTCACACAGTTGTACATGCCCTATACACAGCCTGGTTAGGCTATGTGGCTTACTCGTAACCGTTGACGTGGCCTCCCCCAGGTCGTGTGTAGCTCAGGATGAATTTCTAGAAGGCTGTAGCTCCCGGGATTGTACACGAAAGTGTACGTTGTTGTGTGCCAACCCGTGAAGGGTTGTTTTCCAACCCTGAAGGGTCCCTTAAGGCCGCAATAAAAGGGAAAATTGGGGCATTACACAAGGCCTACCTCAAAGCTGTCGATGCGCCTTTCCAAATGCGGACACTCTTTTGTAGCACTTGAGAAAGAATCAAAGGGCTTGGAGCTATAAAAGAATCAAGAAATTATACTATTATCGTTGTTGCCGTCAAGTTTACCTCTTTTTACTGAAAATGATGGTCAAAAACAAGATTCACAAATCTGTTGAAGTGTCAAAAGATCATCAACATCCATTCTCCCCTTATTTATATCCTGATATGTTTGGTGGTGAGTTAGAGTGCAAGTTGAAAGAAGACTTTTTTTTTTCGTACTAAAAAAATTGGATCGTTTGTTAGTGGGTCAATTTTGAAAACTTAATTTTTTCTTAAAGAAATGGCCATTCTCGGGCTTGCCCTCACTAAACCTTGGGCTACCAATACTACATCTTTCTTTACCAGCTTGCATCCATTTTAGCAGGATAAATTATTAGTTGAGCTTAGACCGATCTTCTTCGGTCACTGAGTAGGGGTGACATCAGGAGTTTTTACAAGAGGGTTAGACATCGTCTTTCTCCAACTAAAAAATAATGAACTCCTCCATTTTATCATAGTTATTTCTCTCTCATCCGACCACCGTTTTGACATACAAATAGACAAAATTTATTACCTCGATAAAAGGAATCCAAACACTATCCAATTTACAAAATGCTTAAGAGGCCCCGAGCCCAGCCCCCTTAGATCCGCCACTACCGTTAGGCATATAAACAGCGGATATATATGCAGTGAAAATTAGGTCACACTCATAAAACATAATGTAAAATTCGTTGTGAAGTTTAGTATACACTGTCAAGTGTCGTATATGTTACTTCAATATACATTTGCGGAATATTGTATATGCTGTGAAATTATATACGACCCTTCAATATAAAATGAGAAATGTTGTATACACCTGAAGGTAATATATATGATGTGACAACATCTTATGCGCTTTGGAAGTAGTGTATGCTATGTTTCGACATTTACTATTCAGTGTCGTATACAATGTGAAAGTGGTGTGCATATACTATGAAATGTCGTGTATGCTATGAAAATCTTGTGAATGTTGTGAGAGTATTATATGTACTATGAAAATGAAAGTTGTAAAAGTACTGTATGCCGTGAAAGCGTTGCATACGTTGTGAAAATAGGCAAACCATGAAATTAATCCTTAAATTTTGAGGACTCTTTGAAATTAGTTTTTTTTTTTAAATTAATTAATTGTAATATACACACATTTTTAGATTAATCGTATCTTGTAATTATCTACTAACATTTTTTAAATTTGATAATTTTAATTTAACTACAAATAAAATTTTATTTTGAAAGAACTAGATTTCATGGAACGGTAGGGGTACAAGTATAATTGAGTCGGCTCGTGAGCTCGATGTGTCGGTTTAAGAAAAACTCAACTCAAACTCGAGTCTATAGAGCTGAAGCCCAATTACAAGTCAGCTCCACCTCACATGCACTTGTTCATCTACTCGTGAGCTTTTTCTTTGATTGTTTTCATTTAAATTATAATGGTACACGAGCAAGAAAAAGCTCTGGAGCTAGCTCGCAAGTGAGGAACGAGATCATGCGAGCCGGAGCTCCTCTCGCAAAGATGGGTAAACTACAATTAATCTAAAAAACATTGATAAATTATAATTAATTCAAATAAGAAATTTTATTACACTTAATTTTACATTAATTAGTAAGGTTATTAGAGTTAGGACTAATTTAAAAAAAAAATTGAAAGTTAAAGAACTGATTTATAATTCAAAAATGTTTTTTGACTGATTTACAAAAATAAATAAATTTTAGTGACTAATTTCAAATAAATTAAAGTTTAGAAACTAATTATAAAAAGTCCAGACTAATTTCATAGATTTGCTGTGAAAATATTGTATGCACTACAAAATTTCGTATATCCCGGGAAAGGATTATATACGCTGTGATTTCACATGTGTCGATGTTATACATTTAGCGCAGCCTACACTAGTGTCTAGTGGTGCCAACTAATAGATTTTTTTTTCTTTATATAGGGCGAGCGAGTAACATTTCTAATCTCTCTTCATAAAAACACCAAGATTCAAACCCGTGCATCGTCTTCCTCCGACTCGGATTCGCCAGGTTTGCTTTTCTTCATTTAAACCCTAACTGGTTCTGCTCTGCCTTCCAAACTTGGAGATCTTACTTCCCTTGATCAGTCTCAACTGATTTTTTTTATTTAATGACAGATTGGGATTGCTTGCCAGTAAATTGCAACCATTACCCCAAATTTGAGTATTTTATCCTTGTATCTTTTTTCACTTACCCGTTTACTCCTTATTTCTACAGAAACACAGATCTGAAGTACAAACCGGAGGATTTTCAGCTATAAAACGGAGGATTTCAGCTATTACAACCTAAGCTTGTCAACTTGTTCACTGTTCTTCAAGTTTGACTGTTTTCGTACACTGTTGCTGTAAATCAACCCATTTCCTCCATATAAACCTTACGCTTCCTGACAGTCTCTTATTTTTTTTCGTTCTGTTTTATTTTTTCCAGGAGTCTGTAGTTGAAAAGTTTCATCTTTTAACTTTCGGGAATACAGAAAACCCTAATTACGAAGAAAGAGAGAGAGGGAGAGAGAGAGAGAAGCCGGTCGATGGCACTAATCACTGCCTTCGCCATCACAGCAATCCTTTCCGTATGGATCTCACCCATAACCGCCCAATCCCCACCGCCGCCTCTCTTTCCTCCGTCGTCCTCGCCGGCCCCTTCGCCGGCTCCTCACGTCGTCAATCTCACCAACCTCCTCTCTCTCACCGGCCCCTTCAGCACTTTCCTCGACCTCCTCCTCCGAACTGACGTCATCCAAACCTTCCAAATCCAGGCCAACAACACGAAGCAAGGCATCACCATCTTCGTCCCCACGGACTCTGCTTTCGCCGAACTCGAAAAGCCGTCCCTCTCAAATCTCACCAAAAATCAGCTCAGATCCCTCCTCCTCTACCACGCGTTTCCGAAGTTCTATTCATTATCCGAGTTCAAGAACCTCAGCAGCCAGAATCCGGTCAGCACATTCGCCGGCGGGCAGTACACCCTGAACCTCACCGACACAGGCGGGCTCATCCGAGTTGGCTCCGACTGGTCTAATCCCCAGATCAGAAGCAGCGTCTTCTCCACCTACCCAGTTGCGGTCTACGAGGTCAACAGTGTTCTTCTTCCAAAAGCCATTGTTACAACTCCGCCGGCACTCACACCCGCCCCAGCTCCGGCGCCCGATCTCAGCCCGGCTTCAGATTTGTCTCCGGCGGGCGAGAAGGGAAGGGGAGAAGAAGCTCCGAAATCATCAGAAACTGGCAACAGTAATTCTTCTCCACAAACCATTGTTTTCAGTGGCTTGATCTGCTTTCTTGCGGCAGTATGGGGTGCTGTCGTTGTTATGGTTTGAGCCAGGGCAGACCTGGTGTTCACCATGCTTTCATGATCATTCTTTTACCTGTGTTGAGTGAAATGGGAATTTTATATGAAGGATATGTTGAAGCTGTTGTTTGCTTAGTTTTCTTATATATATGTATGGAATTCCTATTTTGAAAAGCTCGTGATAAATGTTTAGATTTCAGTGACGTCAAGTAGTTTGAGAAACCGAAAGAATTTCATGACAGAAGTGACTCCGTTTTTGCATATGCACAGTAAATATGAATAATTCTAATGTGAAGCATTCTTATATTCCACGACCATTGATTTTCCTGAAGATGTAATTTGTGGGTTGATTTGGGGTCTATTTGGATTGTAGTTCATCAGCGCCAACCTCACTTCTGGAACTGCATCCTCCCTTAGATTCAAAGTGAGGCATCTCTGCGGAGGCGGTGCCTCAAACAGTTGTTTATAGAGACATTTTTGTCTGGAGCATTGTCGGACCTCTATTAAGCAGATGATGCGTCAATTCTCAGATAACTTTTATGCTGATGGTGTGGCAATTTTGTAGGAAATTTAGTGGTTTGAAAAGATATTTTGTCCTCATTATCATATTAGAGATGTGAATTAAAATGAGGAGGTTGAAGAATGTACCTATTCCAAAATTGTTTTGAGGGTCTTTTGGTCGTTTTTATTTCTATGCAGCTTTAAATTTTTCACTTCAAAGGTCGGTTTCTTGATCGTGTGTATAACAAAAGCTTAATGAAACCCTAGGATAGCCGCAAAGAGTAGCCCATTTCAAGCAACATAAATTGTTGTGTATAACAAAAACCTAAACTATCAAACTTGCCTAAGTTCAGTAATGTGTGATTCCTAGAAAGATGAAATACGTGAACGTCTTATAAATGAGAAGCTTTAGTTAATTGGAATGGCAATTAAGGCTTTGTTTGGCGGGGAGTTTTGAGAGTGGGGGCTGCCTTTTTTTGAAGAAGCCACGCCAAACAGTAAATTACATATGCTGCGATTAAAAATGCCCCCACTATTTTGATAGCCGCGCCAAACTACAGCGCTGCTGCCTTTTTTATTTTGGTTTATATAAATAATGTATTATATATTATATATAAGTTTTATGTGCCGTGCTGTATTGTATATATAATAAGTTATATGATAAATAATATATTATAAGTTATATGTTATATAATAACGTGTATTTCATATTATAAAATCATATGATTTAAATAATATGATATATAATATATTATATATAAGTTATATTATATATCATATTATTATCATGTCATATATCATATTATTTTCATATTATATATAAGTGGATCACTTATATTTCAAAAAGAAATTTTTGTTTTTTTTAGAAAAAATTGGTTCGTGTGATTGTGCCCCACAGATTGAAACAGCACTGCAAACGTTGTTCTTTCAAACAGCTTCACAGATTCTGTCACCACTCTGCAAAACAGCTGATTATTCCACCACTGCTTCCCACCATTGTTTCTCCAGTCGCAGCAGCTGAGCCAAACAGAGTCTTAATGGTACTCATCAGTAAGTTGACGTCCTTTTTTTAGAGCATTGTTATAGGTAGATCAACTTTGATTATATATAAACAAAAAAACCCAACATTTTTGGTCCTCTAAAAAGATTATTCACAAACCATAGAAAAACCTAAAACAAAGGCATTTTCCTCCTCTCCCCTTCCACGATGTTGTGAAATAACTCTTGTGCCCTATTGAGCCCCGACACTGAAACCTCGCTCTCGTTCCAGCCATCACCGCGCAACTTTCATTCTCCTGCGAAGTCCTGCGACAATGAAGGCGGAGACCTTACACTAAAATTCTATATCACGTGTCTGCGATGAAAAAGAACATCTTTTCAGTTATGAATGCAGTGGATGCTGTTGGAGCCTATGTTCCGCATCTCTTGGTTTGAGAATAACAAATACCGTGTTGTATTTGATCATATATTTTGTGTGTTTATAGTGTGCATGTTGTACAGGAACTATAGCTACACATCCATATCAGTAGTATACTGAATGGAGATGACTCTCTGAAAAGAGAGCTAACGCTCGCGTTAGTTGTTAACGCCCCGCATTAACAACCGTTGAGAAGGAAACCGCTAAGAAGGAAACGTTGAGAAGGAAACCGCTGAGAAGGAAACCGCTGAGAAGGAAACCGTCGAGAAGAAATGTCATCGAGAATGAATCGGTCGACGAAACTGCGTTCGACGAAAGTTGTTGACGTTCAACGAAATGGGATTCCGTTCGACGAATTTGTGTTCGACGAAATGAGGTTCCGGTCGACGAAAAATTGCGGTTGACAAAATGGGATTCCGTTCGACGACATTGCGTTCGACGAACTTTGATGGCGTCTGCCGAAATTGAGTTCGGCGACATTGCGTTCGACGAACTTTGATGGCGTTCGACGAAATTGAGTTCGGCGACATTGCGTTCGACGAACTTTGATGGCGTTCGACGAAATTGAGTTCGACGAACTTTGATGGCGTTCGTCGAACTTTGATTCCGTTCGACGAAAGCGCGTTCGACGAAATGAGTTTCGTTCGACGAAATTAGTTTCTGCCATGATCCTGACGGTTTGCGCGAATTCAGCCACGACAGTACACGTTCACTAGCGCCGACGTTAGTGATTAACGTCACGCGTTAGTGTTAAATTTTCCGAATCTTTATGGAGTGAGCAGGAATCATACAACTTAGAGTTCACAAGCCAAACAACCAGAAGCACATGAAGGAAATAGAGTCTTTATTGATTACAACAATCTTCATTACAGGGAGAGGTATACATGGCGAGACATGATTTCGCCAGTACACAAACCAAAGGGAAAAAATACAATGCTGAAGAGAAAGATAACTGAGACCGCAGACCACGCGGTCTGCTTGCCGATCTCTGATAGCTGCCTGACCGCAAACTCTGCCGGTCACCGATCAACACTCCTGACCGCTGAGTTTCCGCGACCTCCTTCCGAACTCCACTGATTCTCCCGAACTCCAGCAACCCACACTGCAAGCCGCGAGACCGCCCGAACACTTTCAGAAGAAGAGGTGATCGCTGCTGCCCGCACAATCCACAGAAGTTGCACAAGGAAATGTTCAATCAGCAAGACCGACCGGTCACAAGAATTGAGACCGCAAGAATTAGACGGGAACTCAGCTTACACTTGGTGCGATGTTATTGCTGCTACAGTGGCTCCTATTTATAGGCGTGAGACCTGATCCAGTCACCACCCTATGAGATAGGATCACCACCCTCCAGATCGCGCGACCAGAACCGATCAACCCGCGCGATCAGCAACAGATCATTCTGCTTAGGTGAGATCGCCGGCTTCAACAACAGACCGCGGGAGATCGCCACTCCCACAATGAAGCCGCCCACCACCAATGTTCGCCAACGAGACCGCGAACACAGCTTGTTTGCCCACGCCACAGAGAACACAACCTGTTCGCCTGCCAGCCTCCTCCTGAGACCGCGAACAGAGACCGCTCGACTAAGATGCCTTAGCCAGCGAAAAACAACCAGGAACCTGGATAGCCATAAGACCGGCTTCTGGAAACCTGAATCAACCTGTGCGGTCACACCAGACCGGCACAGCCCTGAGGTAGACAGCCCGCCACGCGGTCACAGACCAGACCGCGCGGCCTTACCCCATCACCTTGGATACAGAACGGCGGTCACGCCAGGAGACCGCGGCTAGACTAAGACAAGTCAGACCGCACAGCAGATCGCCAGACGTGCGGTCTCACCAGACCGCGCGATCACCCTCCCAGACCGCCAACTCCCAAAACTTCCACTTCAACATTTTCAACACTCCCCCTTGATGTGGGAAGTTGAAAACAGCCCAAGTAGACTCCTCAGTCGAGTGAACAACCCCTTTGCCAGCGCCTTTGTGAAGATGTCAGCAATGTTGTCCTGACTCCGAACATGCTCGACCGAAAGAGACCCCTCCAGCACCTTCTCATGAATGAAATGATGCTCGATCTCGATATGCTTGGTCCTCGCGTGACAAACTGGATTAGTAACCAGTTTGAGAGCACTCTCATTGTCGCCGCGAAGCAGAGTCAGACTCGGAACCTCCTTATGAACGTCTCCAACCAACCTCCTAAGCCAAATGGCTTCCTGAGCTGCCAAGGCCGAAGCCTTGTATTCTGCTTCCGTGGTTGAGATCGACACGGAATCCTACTTCTTGCTGCACCATGATATAGCCGTGGGGCCCGCCATGAAGACGTATCCAGACGTCGACTTCCGATCATCCGAATCTCCCCCGTAATCAGCGTCCATGTAACCATGCACCTCGAAGCCCGCATCCCTCCTGTAAAGGAGACCCATATCCGAGGTCACCTTGACATACTTCAATATACTCTTGGCCGCTAGAAGATGAGGCATCCGTGGTTCCGCCATATAACGGCTCACCCTACCAACTGCATATGCAATATCCGGCCTAGTGATCGTCAGATAGATCAAGCTCCCAACCAGAGCTCGGAACACCAACGGATCTCCCAAAATCCTTCCCTCATCCTTGCAAAGTTTCATGGCCTTCTCCGGAGGTTTGGAAGTGCACTTCCCTTCCTTCATGCCAAACCGCTCCACGATCCGCTCCGCATATCCAGCCTGGGACACCAGCACTTCACTCTCCTTCTTCTGCAGCTCGAGTCCAAGGAAGTGGTGCAACTCACCTAAATCCTTCATCTCGAACCTGATGGATAGCTCAGCCCGAAGCTACGCTACCTCCTCCTTCGAATTCCCCGTCACGATCATATCGTCGATGTATAGCAGCACGATGACTTGAAGCTCCCCGCTCTTCTTGACGAACAAGCTTGAGTCTGAGTCTGAATCTCAAAACCCGCAGAATAAGAGATTCTCTGCAATTTTTCCATACCACGCCCTCGGCGCTTGCTTCAACCCATACAGGGCCTTCTTCAACTTGCAGACATGCTCCGGAAAATCTTCAGATACGAAGCCTGGTGGCTGGACCATGAAGATCTCCTTGTCAATCTCGTCGTACAAGAACGCATTCTTTACGTCGAGCTGCCAAATCTTCCACCCCCAACACGCCGCCAAGGCAATCACAACCCGAACTGAAGTCATTTTTGCCACCGGACTGAATGTCTCTTCATAGTCTTCATCGTATTGCTGCGAGAATCCCCGAGCCACAAGGCGAGCCTTGTACCGCTCGATACTGTCGTCAGCCTTCTTTTTAAGCTTGTAGACCCACTTGCATGTTACAGGGGTGATGCCCTTGGGCTTGGGCACCAGAGACCAAGTCTCATTCTTCTCAAGAGCACTTATCTCTTCCTGCATAGCCGAATCCCACTGTTCCACGCCTTTGGCCTTTTCAAAGCTCGACGGCTCCCTCTCATCCAAGGGACCAGAAACACGAGACAAAGCTCACCATGTTCCTCATGTATAGCGATCGGGGGCAATGATAGTTCGCTTCGATCTCCCTAACGCCTTCCCCTGACTCACAGTATCCTCAGCTGCTTCTTCCCTAGCTCCCCTTCCAGACGTACTCGGAGCATCGCTCCCCCTGCTTCCTGATCCAGAAGCCTCCGCCTCAGAACTAGATATTGATGGACCACCTGGTGACACAGGTAGCTCCACCTGAAGATTTTCCACAGCATTCTCCGGTTCCTCCACCCTGCTTTCTGGTAGCTCAACACCAGAATTTCCCTTGTACGACGTCACCTCGTCGAACACGACGTCGCGAGATACAACAAATCTCCTCATCTCCGGGTCCATGCACTTCCAGCCCTTCTTCCGGTCATCATAACCCACGAAGACTAGCTTCCTTGCCTTCGCATCTAGCTTCGTCCGAAGCGCATCTGGAACGTGCACATAGCAGGTGGAACCAAACACCCGAAGGTGTGCCACACTTGGCTTTTCCTTGAACATCAGTTCATGCAGGGTCTTCATATTGATGGGACTAAGAGGCATCCGATTGATGACGTAGGCAGCACAAGACATTCCCTCCGCCCAGAAGGACTTTGGGATACTCTTGGCATGCAACCAACACTTGCAGGTCTCCGTCAGATGACGGATCTTCCGTTCTGCAACTCCGTTTTGTTGTGGAGTATGCGCACAAGTAAGCTCCCTCTGGATGCCCGCCTTCCTGCAAAAAGTACAGAACTCACCAGAGGTGAACTCCCCTCCGTTGTCAGTCCTCAGCTTCTTAACCCGCAGTCCAAGCCGACCCTCCACGAGCTCCTTGAACTCCATAAACTTGGCAAACGCCTTCGCCTTCTACTTCAAGAAAATTCACTAATTCGGCACTGCTAATTAGCAGGCACGAAATGCGATACGACGGCAGTGCACCGGTCGCTCAAGTAATAAAATAGGGAGGAACTCTCCGAATATTGTTCTCAAAGGACCGCAAGTTGGGTAGTACGATTTGCTTAAACCAGGAAATCAGTTAAAAGGGTTAATAAGTAACAACAGGAGGTTTGGTTTGGGATCCTATGCTATTGCAGAATAAAGAGAGATGCGGGTCAAAACTCCGCTTCGCAAGGCGAGATGGATGCAATGGCCGTGATGCCGTGCTTCGGAAGGCGCGTGGACGGAATGTAACTATGACGGTTGAGGGTCGCACACACCTCTTCTCTAAACATCACCACTAGCAATTGTTAGTGGCTTCACACACAACGAATCTCAGAAATCACTAGGAAAAAAGGCTATTCATGCCATCACAACAACATTGCATATGAACACAAGCAATAATCCTTAAGATTAACTTATCAAGCATTCATAAAACAACAACAAAGAAGTTCAAGCATCAAAGGTTAGAGAGGACCACAAAGAAGAAGTCATATCTTGGGTTCATGGCCGGAATGAGAGGTTGTCGGGCTCTCTCTGAACTCGGCTCTCAGATGGTGAGCTTGGCTCGAAGGAGGCTGTCACCGCTCCTACGATCTTCAACGCTTCTCTGATCTCTCGGCGAGGAATGCTTGAGCTAATGGTGGAGAAAGCTTCCTAGTGCTCCCGGATGGAAGGATGGAGGTGGAAATCACCGGAAATAGCCTCTATGGTGGTGGAGATGAAGGGGAAGCCTTCAGCCCTCAAGAGCAGCGGGAAGGAAGTGATTTCCCGCTCTCTGAATCGCTCCAGTCCGCCTCCAATCGCTCTCCTCGTTGACTGCCTCGATTCCTGCTTTTTATAGCAAACAAGCTGAAAAATGGTCACGCACGGTCGAACGCACGACCGTGCACAGACCGTGCGATATTAACGGATAAAATATGGCTTGGGGAAGAAGCTGCGCCGCCCGTGTGATTTGCTCACGCACGACCAATACCGCCCGTGCGTTCAAACGCACGGGTAAACTCCGACGCTCTGAAATCACAAAGACACAGGTTGACCGTGCGTTTTACTCATGCACGGGCGAATCCGCCCGTGCGTCAAAACGCATGAGTAAACTCTGACGCTCCATTTTTTGCCCTGACACAAACGCACGACCGCAACCGACCGTGCGTCAAGGAAACGCACGACCGTGCGATATGCACAGAAATTACTTCTGGGGAAAACGGGACGATCAGGTCACCTGCATACAAGATATAACAGCTGGGAATACACATCCAGCATCAGAAAAAACATAAAAGAAGGGAAGGGGAGCACCATGTGGTTACCCTCAACAACAAGGAATGCAATTGCACACCGAAATGAGCTTAATAGTGCACCTAGCATGGAATAATACATATGAATGAAAACGTGCCTAAAATGTGGTGCAAAGACTAGAATATCAGCCCAAATGAGTCCAAATATATATATATATATATATATATATATATATATATATATATATATAAATGGGACTCATCAATGACGTAGGCAGCACAAGACATTCCCTCCACCCAGAAGGACTTTGGGATACTCTTGGCATGCAGCCAACAGTTGCAGGTCTCCGTCAGATGACGGATCTTCCGTTATGCAACTCCATTTTGTTGTGGAGTATGCGCACAAGTAAGATCCCTCTGGATGCCTGCCTGCCTGCAAAAAGTACAGAACTCATTAGAGGTGAACTCCCCTCCGTTGTCAGTCCTCAGCTTCTTAACCCGCAGTCCAAGCCAACCCTCCACGAGCTCCTTGAACTCCACAAACTTGGCAAACGCCTCCGCCTTCTCCTTCAAGAAATATACCCAGACATATCTGGTGTAATCATCGATCAACACCAGCATATATCTGCTGCCTCCGAGGCTTGGGGTAGCAGTCGGTCCAATCAAGTCACCGTGGATGCACTCCAACGACATACAACTCCTTGTCTGCGACTTATCAAACGGAAGCCGATGAGACTTGCTGAACTGACATCCAGCGCAAACATGACCGTCACCATAGGAGGATAGACTAGGCAGGCCCTTGACCAGACATTTGATTGCCATAACTTTCAGCTTATCCATCCCGACGTGCCCCAACCTCTCGTGCCATATCACATCACTGTCATTTGTCCTCATCTTGTCAACGTAAGAACTTGTCAAAAGCACAAACAAGTCTTTAGCTCTCCTCCCCACATGAACTACCTCCGCCTTCACTGCTTCAACATTCCAAAGAAACCTCACTTATGTTGGGCCGAACAGAACGTGATACCCAGCGTCAACAGTGTTGGTCATGGAGAAGAGGTTTTTCCTCATTCCAGGCACATGATAGACACTCCTTAATGTAAGCAGCCCTCTGTCACTGCCCAAGGAAACAACCCCTACCTTCTCGACAACATGCACAATATTATCAGCAGTAATAATGACATCATTACCTGAATAAGGCTGCGCTGAAGAAAGCTTCGACTCGTCCCCGGTGAGGTGATGACCACACCCCGAGTCCACGATCCAGTCCTCCTGATAGTTGATAGGAGACCCCGCTCCAACAGAAGCCGAGAAGGCTCCTCCCCATCCTCCATCAACCTGCCTGGCTTCAGCTTCCCCCTTTCCCGCAGCAGCATGCCCCGGCTGAAGATTCACCTGGCACTCCTTCCTGGTGTGACCAACCTTTCCGCACCTGAAGCACTTGGGACCTTCCCCCTTCTTCTTCCCTTCAGCCTTAGGAGCATAGCCCCTCTCCTGCTGTCCAGAAGTTGAAGGCCCATTGCCTCCTCCATTGGTCTTCTTCTTATCCCACTTCTTCTTCTTTCCCGTGAAGAGAACTTCGCCATCTCCCCCAGACACTAACACCCCCGCCATCTACCTTGCCAGACTCTCCTGCGAAGCAAGCAGATTTTCCAGCTCCAGCAGAGACGACTGATTTGCCCAACCCTATACCGACGTCACAAAGGCAACATATTCCTTCTGCAAGCCACGAAAGATGTGCCTCTTCAGCTTCGCCTCAGAAATTGGCTCATCAGGATCCAGAGCTGAAATCTCGATGCACAAGTTCTTCATCTTCAAGAAGAACGTAGAGATAAAAAGGTCACCTTGAGCCGATCTGGCCAGCTCATTCTCCAGGAATTGAAGTCTTGCCACATTATTTTTGTTAAACAGCCCATCCAGGGCTCTCCAGATCTCTGCAGCTGATGCACACCCCAAGATGTGATCAAACAAATCAGGTGATATTGCACTCTTCAGCGCGAACTCTGCTTTGACATTAATCCACCTCCAGTTTCTCACCTCATGATGGTTATCTCCAACCAGAAAAACTTCCTCCGTGCTCTCTCCTCCAACCACCTCCCAGAGGTCCTCACCCAAAAGATTACTTTACATACACGACTTCCACTTCTTAAAGTTAGTCGATGTAAGCATCTCCATTCCAAAACCCCTCGCTTCCATGGCTCTACCACTGGTTCCTTCTTCACAAAGGCGATGGCTACTCTAAGTTGTTCACTGCTCTATCCACTCCAACCTCGCTTTGATACCATGTTAAATTTTCCGAATCTTTATGGAGTGAGCAGGAATCATACAACTTAGAGTTCACAAGCCAAACAACCAAAAGCACATGAAGGAAATAGAGTCTTTATTGATTACAACAATCTTCATTACAGGGAGAGGTATACATGGCGAGACATGATTTTGCCAGTACACAAACCAAAGGGAAAAAATACAATGCCGAAGAGAAAGATAACTGAGACCGTAGACCGCGCGGTCTGCTTGCCGATCTCTGATAGCTGCCTGACCGCAAACTCTGCCGGTCATCGATCAACACTCCTGACCGCTGAGTTTCCACAACCTCCTTCCGAACTCCACTGATTCTCCCGAACTCCAGCAACCCACACTGCAAGCCGCGAGACCGGCCAAACACTTTCAGAAGAAGAGTTGATCGCTGCTGCCCGCTCAATCCGCAGAAGCTGCACAAGGAAATGTTCAATCAGCAAGACCGACCGGTCACAAGAATTGAGACCGCAAGAATTAGACGCGAACTCAGCTTACACTTGGTGCGATGTTAATGCTGCTACAGTGGCTCCTATTTATAGGCGTGAGACCTGATCCAGTCACCACCCTATGCGATAGGATCACCACCCTCCAGATCGCGCGACCAGACCCGGTCAACCTGCGCGATCAGCAACAGATCATTCTACTTAGGTGAGATCGCCGGCTTCAACAACAGACCGCGGGAGATCGCCACTCCCACAATGAAGCCGCCCAACACCAATGTTTGCCAATGAGACCGCGAACACAGCTTGTTCGCCAAAGCCACATCGAACACAACCTATTCGCCTGCCAGCCTCCTCCTGAGACCGCGAACAGAGACCGCTCGACTAAGATGCCTTAGCCAGCGAAAAACAACCAGGAACCTGGATAGCCATAAGACCGGCTTTTGGAAACCTGAATCAACCTGTGTGGTCACACCAGACCGGTACAGCCCTGAGGTAGACAGCCTGCCATGCGGTCACAGACCAGACCGCGCGGCCTTACCCCAGCACCTTGGACATAGAATGGCGGTCACGCCAGGATACCGCGGCTAGACTAAGACAAGTCAGACCGCAGAGCAGATCGCCAGACGTGCGGTCTCACCAGACCGCGCGATCACCCTCCCAGACCGCCAACTTCCAAAACTTCCACTTCCACATTTTCAACAGTTAGCTCCTGAAGCTATTTAAAGTATACCCCCTCTCATTCCTAAAGAGATGATTCCAGTATTCCAATAGTTTTAAGAGAGGCTCGTGTACAACAATTAAGAGATCTCCCTTGGGCTATCATGAAGATCTAAAGAGGATTTTGAAGGAGAAGGTCTACAATGCATATTCCATACGAAGGACGATCGTTTCAAGAACGCCAACATCTACATCGCCTTCATCTTCACCTTCAGAATTTCTTGGAGAGTTTCTCTTTACTTATCTTGCAATCTTTTACTTTCTCTTTTTGTAATTTGTGTAGAGAAATCGTTCAGGGAGAATGTCGGATTTCGGGAAGGATTCCGTGGGTAAATTCGCCTTGTGTTGGCGACTAGCTCCTTGTGCGGCTTAGGGGGTAATTCGCCGCCTTGTGCGGCTTAGGGGGTAATTCGCCGCCTTGTGCATGGCGACTAGGTCGATGGTAGATCTAGGTGGTGGCTAAAGGCCTTATCTGAGGATAGATAAGCTATAGCCAACCGGTCCTTGGGAGAAGGACCGGTGAAACAACAAAAAGTGTTTTTACATATTCTCGCCTTGATTTCTAGCGTTATAGAAATTAAATATTTGTGTATTCAATTTATTATGAAATAAAATCATGTCTTTTAATGTTCTATTCAATTGATTTTATTTCCTCTTCAAGAATGTTTTAATTTATATTTTCATTAAAGTATTAAAATTATCATTTGTGTAATTATCTTTGAAATACAATAATTGTTTTCATTATCTTTGATTTTCTAGAATTGTATTTCATTTAAGATTTCATAAGTTAATCACTGCGATAATCTTATTGTGTGAATGAATATTTTCTGGAGAGCTAACGCCCAGCGTTAACACTTAACGCCGGCGTTAGCATCTGTTAACAAAAAGTTTTGTTTCTCTTGTTTAAAAAGGAATCTTTAATACAATCTTTTCTGAGATATCAAAATATATTTTCTTATAAAATATTCCTAAACTTTGATCAAAAACTTTAATAAATTTAATTATGATTTTAAATTCCATAAAACTCTTATTCACCCCCCTCTAAGGGCGCCGTAAGATCCAACAAGTGGTATCAGAGCGTAGGTTATTCCAATACGGCTTCACAACAGGGAATAATGACACTTCATGATCTCGCATCTTCTAGAGGGGATAAGTTTTATGAAAATGAAAAATCATTATCACCACCTTTATTTATGGGTGAAAATTATAATGGGTGGAAAACACATATGGAAAAATTTCTTAAAACTTTGGATATAGAAGTTTGGAATATTACAATTAAAATGCCCCCAATTATTCTAAATAAAAATGAAATGTTTTTAAATGCCAAATCCATGAATAGTCTATATTGTGCTCTAGATCAAAATATTTTCAAACTTATTTATACGCTTCCTACTGCTTTTGAAGTTTAGAAATTTCTTGAGAACACTTATAGTCTTCCTTCCATAGATGATGAACAAGAGGAATTCCTTATGGATCCAAGAGAAGAAATCGACGAGGACTCATTCTTGGAGGAAGATCTATCTAGGAGAGAAACAATATTGAACTCAATTGATGACAAAACATCAAGCAAAAGAGAAGACGGAAACTATAGCAAGGTAAGAAAAAACTAAGTCTTCTCTTTTTGTAACAAATTCTATTTCTACATTTCGTATGATTGAAATTGCTAAACGTAGAATTAAGAAATTGAAAAATGCTAATTCCAAATTACGTTTAGAAAATAAAACTTTAAAAGCAAATGCTAAAGTAGAATCTTATATTGATGTTTCAAATTCTCTTTCATGCTCTTTTAAAAATGCTAAACCTTGTTTTGATTATAATATTTTTAAAGAAGAACTCAAGGTTTTGGAAAAAGGTCTTTTAACTTCAAAAGAGCATAATGAAAAATTGATAAAAGAAAATGATAATTTAAAGGATAAACTAGAATCATTAAAAATGTTTATTCAAAATTTTTCATATAATAAAAAATCTTTTATTTCTAGTTTATCAAATTATCAAAAGTCTAAAAGCTTAACTTCATATTATAAGAGTATGTCTATAAAAAAGAGTGGAAATGAAAATCATCAAAATAGGAACCAATCATTTGAAACATACTGTAACCCACTCTTTCAATATTCAATTCTTAAGAAAGACCATCACTCTTATAAACTCTCAAAGAATCCATATAATAAAATTCATTATGATTATCAGCATCAATGTATTTTGAAAAATAATTTGAATAATCATAAATCCCAAATGAATTATTTTTCAAACAACTATCATCCCCAAAAGATGTCAAATAATCATAATACGAATTTAAAAGATAAACAACCAAAGTATGAATGGAGGCCCAAAATTAAAAACGAAACACTAGCTCCACTTGTAAAGGCCCATTCATCACTATCTCTCCAAAAGCCAACACGATGTATTTGGGTACCCAAAGGAACCATCAAACTTGGTCCCCTTTGGATACCTAAATCTCTTATTCACTAGGAATCATTGTATTGCATGAAGTAGAAATAAATCAAAATGAAAATTTCAATACTCTACTTCATGATATGCTTATTGTCATTTTCTTTTGTTTATTGTTTATTTTTGAGCCAACATGTTTATGATCACTTTATATATCATGAGATATGACTTTCATATTAAGCCTAATGTTTAACAAATCAAATTGAATTAAATTGAATATAAAGTCATAAGGTTTTTAAGTGATCTATCTTTCCTTTTATATGTTTTATCCTTTTTAAATCCATTGCCTATAAATGTCTTATATTATCATTATAAATTGAATGCTAAATTTGCTAAATGATATAATCAAGACTAATTAAATTACGTTCAAAATTGGATTTAAATGGACTTTTAGGGGTCTTAGGCTAAAATATTAAATGCACAACTTATTGCATATTTGTCTATTTTTCGTTGCTGCATATAATAGCCCATATATTGAAAAGGCTGAATTTTCCCTGCGTTGAGCGTAGGAAGCAAGCCTGTGGGATAGTATTTCTAGTTTTATATACAGTTGTAACATCATATATTAACTGTATATAAACTGTATTTTTAGTTGTAAATACAGTTGTACAATAGTTCAAGAAATACATTTGTTTACAAGTGTATTTTCACCTCAAAATATATACATATGAGTACTTAAAATGATCATAAAAATACAAAGATTGATATTCAGTTAATTATTTTGTGAAAAAATAAAAAATGTAATAGATAAATGCATTTCTCCCACCATCCTTTGCACAGCTGTATTTACAACTAAAAATACAATCTATATACAGTTGGTATATGACGTTACAACTGTATATAAAACTAGAAATACTGTCCCGCAGGCTTGCTTCCTGCGCTCAACGCAGGGAAAATTCATGCATATTGAAAATCATAATCGAGAAAATTCGGAATCAAATAATATAAAAAACAATGTGTTTTAAATCAAATATTGTAACTCTGTTGCTAATGCCACGCGTTATCACTAACGCTGGCAGTAGCATGCTTTCCTAACAATTCTGATTTCTCTAATTATTATTTTCTGAAAAATTATTTTACTATGTTAAGTATCATTATCTTCTACTTTCAAATACCTTGTATTTGTTTTGTCTAATTTCTACAAATTAAAATCATAATTAAAAAATTCCAAAAATGATGAATATGATTTCACACACTCCACCTTGATCTATTAATATCCTATGCTAAAATTCACTATATTCATATATCATAATTCATGATCCATCAAGACCTATCTTAAATCAACTAATTCAATCAACCTTAGGAATTATGAAATATATGATTGCAATTGGTATTATAGTTTCATATCTTGTTTTGTGTGTGTGATGTGCATCTCTATTGTTTGCATGTATCTCAGTATCTTTAGACCTATGAATTAACTTGATATCAACAAGATGAAATCAGATAGAATTGTCACTTCTTTCTAGGTCTATGAAAATTCAAAACTCTATGTTTGAATACATGCAATTCAATTATATATTTGTCCAATTTTACTTAGCTTTGCACCTTGTTGTCGTAATTCATCATACTATCATCACCACTTACCATTGGTAGAAATCAATGTCCATGCTAGTTATATATCTTGCAATGCTAAAGTAAATTATATTTCTAAAATATGAAAATCATAATTTCCTTTGTAGTTATTTGCATGAATAAAAATTTTCTAAATGGATTTAAAATCAACAATCTTCGATATAAGTGTAAATCCAAAATTAATCATGCAATTATACCATAGTTAATATATTTAAGGCTTACACGCTTAGTATGTCCATAATCATTAAACCTATGACATGTGTCTCACAATAGCGATGACGTAGGATTGTGTGCTTTAGAGACCTAACCTCTAAGTCATGACTTGTTCTTAACCGGGGAAGGTTCCAGTAGGGCCTTGCGAGGCACTGGTAGGAAAGAGTGCTAGGTTGAGCTTCATCTTTTGTATGCATATGGGATTAACACCCCAACCTACAACATGTGTGTAGCTCCTCATGTCCATCCGTCTCTTAGTATGGGGCTATAATGTGTAGACATATTTTTAGGGTTTATTATTCTTGGGTATACTCATACTGTATTCATTGCATGAATATTATCTCACTCTTTATACTTAAATCATGCATATTTGTTTTTTTTTTCTAACATTGCATCTTGTGTTTGCGTATTTTATTATTTTGATCTTTAATATTTTTACAAAACACAAGTATTTGAAAAATCACCAAAAATATGTTAAAAGAGCTTTCAAATCTAATCAATATACTCTAAAATTTCAACTGAAGGAAGGTCTCTTTATAACACAAGTGAATTGTGAAAAATGTTTTCCAAAACATCAAAATTTGCAATTCTATCTCGGCGTTAAGAAGACAACGCCCGGCGTTAGCTCCTTTGCTCTAAATTTTTTGTTGTTGTTTTGAGTAATTTCTGGTATTATTTTAATATTTTGTGTGTGTTTTATTTCTCTGTTTGTAAAAAGTTTTCTATTTTTTTATTTCCTTTAATAACAAAATTTTATTTCTTTTAAATATATATATGTATTTTCTCATGCATTATTTTGGGTTTATTTCTCTGGCTAAAAAGACTTCTATGTTTTCCAGGGAATATATATAAAAAAAACAAATACAAAATTACAAAACAATTTCAAAGAACAAAAATATGCTTTTCTCTTTATGTGTGTTTATTGTTTTGTGCATATATAAAAATTCAAAAATTTATAAAAACTGATTGTTATTCATTGCCATTGTCAAGGATGATTAATTATATCAATTAAAGATTAAATACAATGTTTAATTTAACTTTCAAGTTTCTTAAAAAACATTGTTTTGTATTTTTCATTCCTTGAAAATTATCTTGTTATGTGCAATGAAATTGATTGTAGATAAACATGTGTAGAAATGCTTAGCATGCCTCTAAGTATGAGTAATGTATTATGTTTGATAATGATTTATTCACTCACTTATTTTTGATAATCTACATGTGTTTACAATCCTATACTTGCTTGATTGTGTAGTGTAATAACATAAATAATTAAAATTCATAAATAGATTACCTACACAACATTGAATTGGTTATTACAATTCTTTGTTTTTCATGCACTTCTTCTTTAGAGAAATTTGGTTTAAAATGCTATGTTTGCAAAACAAGTGAATTCGGAGTCCTTAGTCACTAAACTAAAAAGCAAATAATAAATGACAAGGAAAACTCCACCAAGCACTACTCACCCTCCTGATAAGTCTTAATGAGCATTGTGAGGTTGAGCACCTTGGCTAAAGAATTGTAAAGTGTCTTGTAGCAAACAATTAATACACCACTTCTCTTAGTACACCGAATCACAAAAAATGAAAATATAGCTAAAAAGTATAAATGTGATCCACAAGCACTACTTTGCACCCTAATAAGTCTTAATAATCATTGTGTGTGCAGAGCACCTTGGTAGTTGTACTCTTTATTTATGTGCATTGAAATATTGTGGAAGTAATATTATTTGTGTATTTTAATGTTGTGTTATTTCATTATATATGTCATGTGTTTTTGATTGATTCACTTGTATACTTTATCAAAACACTACTTTGTACACATCATTATCTTTCATAAAACTTCTACTCATGAGAATTGGATCCTAATGCTCATCTCCTCAAATCTCTACAAACTTAAGTAAATGTACTAGATAACAAAGAATGATCGCTACAATGTTTATGTTTACTTGAAATGCAAATTTTATTACATTGTAGTTTTTGTATCTTTTCTTGATATTATGAAATCATGCTTGCATTTTTTATCTTAATGGAATAGCATCTCTTCAATCTTTAACTCAAACATCAACTTTTCAAATTTAAAACACATTACCCTTTATATGGTTTTATCTTCTAAAAAGATGTTTATGTTTAAGAGTGCTTATTATATTCTTCTGCTAAGTTTACCACTTATGCTCATTCATGTCTATTATTTTTAACACCGTTTTTTTCTTTTCAACAAATGGTATCTTAAAATAGAATGCTTACTTTATCATGTCAGCTATGTTGCTTACTACTATATGTTCCATCATGCTTATATTTTTCTCAACAAGTAGTATTTAACAAACTTTTGATTGCATCCCATTTTTATCTCGACATAGAACATATTACTCCTTATTACATACTCACTCCTAAACCCTCTTTTGATACTACCAAAAGGGGGGATTAAATTGCATAAATCTAATATTTAGGGGGAGTGCATTATAATAATATTATACTAAAAAAGGGGTATCTTTGTAGGGGGAGTAATCATATAGGAGGTGCATACACTATCATATGCTCGATCATGACAATCCTTCAATAAGTGGTTCCTAATCAATTTTAGTAGATTTACACTCATCCCTACCCACTTTTGCTAATAACAAAGGGGGAGAAGAAATTGAGAAATCTAGTCAAATAGATATTTAGGGGGAGTAAATTATAAGAGAACACTTATGTAGGGGGAGGACTTTATATAGAAAGAGTATGCATTATTGCTATCAAATCTATCATGCTTTTAACCTGTTATTCATGCATATATTATTACCTCACTTATCTATAAACACAAATAGTCTTTATCTCACTAATTTCTCATACAGGTATTTATTATTATCAAAAGGGGGAGATTGTTGGAGCCAATGTTCCGCATCTCTTGGTTTGAGAATAACAAATACCGTGTTGTATTTGATCATGTATTTTGTGTTTTTATAGTATGCAGGTTGTACAGGAACTATAGCTATACATCCCTATGAGTAGTATACTGAATGGAGATGACTCTCAAAAAAGAGAGCTAACGCTCATGTTAGTTGTTAACGCCCCGCGTTAACAACCATTGAGAAGGAAACCACTGAGAAGGAAACCGTTGAGAAAGAAACCGCTGAGAAGGAAACCGCTGAGAAGGAAACCGCTGAAAAGGAAACCGTTGAGAAGAAATGCCGCCGAGAACGAATTGGTCAATGAAACTGCATTCGACGAAAGTTGTTGACGTTCGACGAAATGGGATTCCGTTCGACGAATTTGTGTTCGACGAAATGAGGTTCCGGTCGACGAAAAATTGTGGTTGACGAAATGGGATTCCGTTCGATGACATTGCATTCGACAAACTTTGATGGCGTCCGACTAAATTGAGTTCGACGACATTGCGTTCGACGAACTTTGATGGCGTTCGATGAAATTGAGTTCGTCGACATTGTGTTCGACGAACTTTGATGGCGTTCGACGAAATTGAGTTCGGCGAACTTGCGTTCGATGAACTTTGATGGCATTCGACGAACTTTAATTCTGTTCGATGAAAGCGCGTTCGACGAAATGAGTTTTGTTCGATGAAATTAGTTTTTGCCACGATCCTGACGGTTTGCGCGAATTCAGACACGATAGTGCACGTTCACTAACGCCTGCGTTAGTGATTAATGCCACGCGTTAGATCCTGAGGCTATTTAAAGTACATCCCCTCTCATTCCTGAAGAGATGATTCCAGAATTCCAATAATTTTAAGAGAGGCTCGTGTACAGCAATTAAGAGATCTCCCTTGGGCTATCATGAAGATCTAAAGAGGATTTTGAAGGATAAGGTCTACAACGCATATTCCATACGAAGGATGATCGTTTCAAGAACGCCAACATCTACATTGCCTTCGTCTTCACCTTCAGAATTTCTTGGGGAGTTTCTCTTTACTTATCTTGTAATCTTTTACTTTTTCCTTTTGTAATTTGTGTAGAGAAATCGTTCGGGGAGAACGTCAGATTCCGGGAAGGATTCTGTGGGTAAATTCACCTTATGTTGGCGACTAGGTCCTTGTGCGGCTTAGGGGGTAATTCGCCGCCTTATGCGTGGCGACTAGGTCGAGGGTATATCTAGGGGGTGGCTAGAGGCCTTATCTGGGGATAGATAGGCTATAGCCAACCGGTCCTTGGGAGAAGGACCGATGAAACAACAAAAAGTGTTTTTACATATTCTCGCCTTGATTTCTAGCATTATAGAAATTAAACATTTGTGTATTCAATTTATTATGAAATAAAATCATGTCTTTTAATGTTCTATTCAATTGATTTTATTTCCTCTTCAAGAATGTTTTAATTTATATTTTCATTAAAGTATTAAAATTATCATTTGTGTAATTATCTTTGAAATACAATAATTGTTTTCATTATCTCTGATTTTCTAGAATTGTATTTCATTTAATATTTCTTAAGTTAAATCACTGCGGCAATTTTTTTGTGCTATGGAATATTTTCTGGAGAGCTAACGCCCAACGTTAATACTTAACACCGACGTTAGCATCTGTTAACAACAAGTTTTGTTTCTCTTGTTTAAAAAAGAATCTTCAATACAATCTTTTCTGAGATATCAAAATATATTTTCTTATAAAATATCCCTAAACTTTGATCACAAACTTTGATAAATTTAATTAAGATTTAAAATTCCATAAAACCCTTATTCACCCCCCCCTCTAAGGGCGCCGTAAGATCCAACAGATGCATGGTATCATGAGTTGTTTAGGTCTATGGAGGTGAAGTTTTTTTGGAATGTCACCACTTTGAAGGCAGATATCACACACACGGGAAGAAGAGTTTGGGATTTATTTGTTTTGTCTACTTCCTCCTGTGGACAAGATGCGTGTAAATGGAGTAGTAATTTGGCACGAGAGACTTGGACATAGAGAAGTTGAAGGTTATGGTGGCAAAGAAACTAGTGAAAGGTTTGCCACATTTATCATCATTTGGAGATGACATGTGTGTGAAGGATGTCAATTTGAGAAGGAACATCATCTCCTATTCGACAAGTCTCTTTCTAGGTGTTGAAGACTGTTGGGAAAAATCCCTTTGATTTAACTTAACAAATTTCCTAAAAGTGATTTTATTTCTTAGTATTGAATTTCCCATTATATAGTGAGGGTAATCTGGTCATTAGATGTCTTAGGATGTCACACTCAACCTAGGGTGCCAAGACCAGATCAAGAGAAGCACAATATGGGCAAGTCAATATTTGCGTCGAATATAAATCGACGCAACATCGAATTATTGTCGACGCTACTCTGACTAGAAGTCCAAGTAGGTCACCCTTATGTCGAAGTATCCCAAGTCGACGGTACGTCGAATAGATATCGACGCAGTGGTCATGGTCCTGTCGGAGCACTTGAGGAAGTCGATGCAGCTTCTACTTCAACTCGGCACAAAAGGAAATATCTGTCGAAGTAATCTAAAGTCGACGCAATGTCAGCTTCATCTCGACGCAGAAAATGAAGCTCAGAATCATATCTTCAACTCGATAGTTACGTCGATTGGGTATCGACGCAACATCGACTAGCAGAGTTCAGTCTGTAAGACCCCATTTTTTTCTTTTGAAAACCCGGGTCTTATGCCCAGAACCGCCGCTTTGCGATGACACCATCACTCGGGAAGGTCGCCACTACAAAACGCCGATCCTGCCGGCCATATCGATCACATAAGAAGAAAAGTATAAACGAACAAATAGAAGTTCAAGTCCACAAATCACATGCTATACATAATAAATGTCCACATGGTATAATTGAAATAACAATGTTACAATAATAAAGGGCACATGCCCTGTACATCATGTCCTCACTACAAGATCACTCACGGAAGCTAACTACTAATCACTCACTGATCCTGAAACTTGTGCTCCTGTACTAGACTGGCCCGCCTCCGTCTGCACCGGCCTCTGGTGCTGCAGCATCTCCTCAGTCCCCTAAAATGATAAGGTCCACCGACCGTTAGTCAAAAGACTAAGCCAATCCCCACCCCTCCACCAGTGACTCCTAGGCACCGTGCGGGAAGGATGAAGCGGAGGATATCAAGGGGTATAAACAATAGCAGGTGACAGGGGCATAATCTACAGGGAATGTTTCTACAACTACACATATATATATATATATATATATATAGATAATTGAAGCAGTAAGTAAAACAGGGTAAAGAACAAGTAAAGTACAGTAAGTAAAGACGTGTATATATATAATAGAAAAAGTAACCATTGATTTATAGGAATGCCCATACAAACCTATAGACCAAGGGGTCGTTTAGCAAGGCCTATCGTATAAAGAGTCTCATAACCAATTTATACGATAGGGGTAGGGGTTGAAATGCAATATTTGTGCTATGACATGCAGAGTTATGCAGTTTATGCTATGTTCACACAAGTGCAACTCACACACTTCGACTCTATGCGCACAGACCTTTAGTTCCCCCTTTTTGGAGCTAGCAAGACTCCCAGGATACTCCCGTAGTGGCAAACGGAAGCGGTGGGTTGGGCCTCGCCCACCTCTAGGTTGGTATTCACACTACCTAGCCTAGACCTATCGTACGCCTCAATGCAAAATCGCGGAGCATCTGCGTACTCTTACTGGCTGGACCACCAGACTTTTATGGCTAAGTGCAAATTCCACACTTGCCGAATCAACGTATCGACGTCAGTGTGAACGACCATCCAATACCGAAGACCCACCAACTTCATGCACATATAAACATGTTCTACAATATCCCGAGCCATAAACTCCCCGGCCTAACCTGCCCGTCATAATAAACTTCCAGGCCAACGGCTCGCCGGACCAACCCGTCTGTACCAATAAGCATTACTGAGTTACAAGCTCACCGGACTAACTAGTCCGCTGCTTCAACCACCGAGCCTACAGCTTGTACAACCAAACCAACTAACCTCCCATAACTACGGGGTGTGTGTGTGTGCGCGTTATTAAGTTACTCTTGTACATCAACTTATCCCTACAATTTATGGTTAATCCCGGACTTCCTGAGGATTACCCTGTAAGGGGCTCACTACGGTACTAGGAACTATAATGGGATGACACCCCAAAGTCCCCTTTCTCAAGACACTTAGTGTTGTTGGTATCTACCCATAAGAACACCCTCCTTGTTATTACACTTGGATTACCTTAAGTATTTTATGACTCGCTAGGGGAAAGACGATCCTTCGTCAATCCCGAGCACAACTTTACCCTTAACTCACCAAGCACACCCTCATCACCTAAACTCCTTTTGGTGACCTTCAATATCTTCAACCTGACCATGTACACCAACTACATGCCACTTCCACTTGGTAGGCCCCTAAATATCCAAATTTCACATTTTTACTATGCGCAGACCAAACTAACTATATGAAGCTTATAAGTAGAGGTACTCAAAATATTCATCCAACTGACTCAAGATATTTACTGGAGGTCTATCATGATGTTTCAAAACTAAATCCAGAGTATCATATTTTTCCTTAATTATTTGCATTTATTATCATTTCTCCAATATTTGCCAAGTATGAATATGAGCATTGATGAGTCCCGATTATATACACATATATGGACTCATCTGGGCCGTTTATCTAGTCATTCCACTGCACTTTAGCCTTGTTTTAGCTTATATTTGTTATCACTTGCTATGTGCACTTCTAGGCCCATTTTGGTGTGTTTTCATGTTTATCTTCATTAGTAGTTTTCATGCACTATTAGGTGCCACTTTCAGTAGCTGGATTCGTGGTTGTACGCTAGAACAGGAGTCGTGCAGGTGCTTCCGGTGCAATTCTGCACAGGAACACTGCGCACGATCACTGGTTCTATTGCGCACGACCACTGGTCGTGCGCCACTGATCGTGTGCACTTAACACTTTTTTCATGAGTTCTGTTTGGTGCAGTGCGCACGACCATCTACGATAGTGCGCACGACCACTGGTCATGCGCCACTGTTCGTGCGCACTTATCATCAATTTCATGAGTTCTGTTTCAACCAGTGTGCACGACCACCTACGATAGTGCGCACGACCACCGGTCGTGCGCCACTGGTCGTGCGAACATGTTACTTCATAATTTCTGTCTTTGCAGGTTCCGTCCAGGCAGAGCGCACGATCACCGAATTCTAGTGCGCACGACCACTGGTCATGCGCCAATGACCGTGCGCACTGTTTATTCCAGCGCCTATAAAATGACCTGCTCGCGATTTTAGGTCGATCCGGATTTTCTTCCGCCGTTTTCCGCCCGGTTCCGTCCAGATTCGCCCCTCCACCGTCGCCCACCATCTGGAGGTGCTCCGGGCTTGCTCTTCACGCCAATCTTGAGCCGGAGTTTCCTCTCGGCCTCCTCCTTCATCCAAGAGCTCCAAAGGAAGACCTAGCCGCCATTACCATCAAGCAAGAGGAAGTTTGCAACCTCTACCGGATCGTGACACGAAGAAGACGGGTCCATTGGAGAGTCGTGACAGCTCTCTCTACCCCGGACGTAGTTGCGGACCGAGCTTGGACGCGGATTGACAACCCGGCAATTCCAACCGTGAATCTCCAACGAGCCTTCGGATTCGGTCGATTTCTTGCCTTGTTCTCCTCTTATTGATTGTTGTAATAGTTAGATCTTTTGTATTTTGATGAAGAACACTGTAGACCTTGCTATTTAAAGTTATTTCATGTCTATGTGAAGTACCATTTTGTTTATTTGTGTGCTTGAGGTGCGCCACCATCCATCCTCCATCCCGCCGTCACGTTCGTGTGCCGCACTAGCAATTGCTAGTGGCGTGCTTGTCGAAGAGGTGCTTGCGACCCTCATCCGTATGCCTACTCTTCCATCCGCCTAGCGAAGCGTGGCAAAGCGGCCCGTGTAATCCATTCCGACTCCGCCGGTGCGAACCATTCCATCCGCTAGCCTACTCGTCCATCCGCCTACCGAAGCGTGGCATCGCGGCCCGTGTATTCCATCCCACCTAACGAAGCAGCGCGCTCAAGGCCTGCATAGTTCGATCCGCTTGCCTACTCGTCCATCCGCCCTTACGAAGTAGCGCGTTCAAGGCCTACGTAGTCTTCCATCCCGCCGAGCGAAGCATTGCATAGCGGCATTGCATAGGAGTAGTTGATAGCTTTTATTTTAGTTTCCAAAAGCCAACCCAACTCCCCCGCATTCCATCCGATTTAAGGACTTCAATCTCAAGTCCTTCCTCGAAACCTAACTCCACCTTACTGTGTTCCTCAAGAGACCGACACTCGGGGATTTTCCCCATTATTATTACTTGCGCGACCGGTGCACTTGCCGAATCGCATCAAGCATGAAGTGTAAGGTATTCTTATGATATGGCTCCCATAAAATTAAGATAAATCTATCATGCCAAAATAACAGTAAGTACAGTGTGTTTCAATTTTATAATCAAGAATTGTCCTCTAATTATAATATTGTTTAACCAAAATTAGAAATTAAAGAAGTAACCACCAACAATACTTGTCGAAAAATTATGGGAATATTACCAGACATTTATATTGATCAGAAAAGTTCTCAGGCCAAATTTTAGAGTTTGTAAAGGCATATTAATCACTTAAATAAATATTCCAAAGAAACCCTAATATGAGCATGTTGTGAAGTAGCCTACTGATAACAATCTCCAAAAATTATGAAATAAATACCAGATCTCTAAGATGACCATAAAGGCTTACTGACTGAGTTTCAAAAGTGATGGAAATCATTTTCTTACATAAATAAATATTCCAAATAGATCATAATATGAACATGTTATGAAGTAGCCTACTGATAACAATCTCCAAAAATTATATAAATATTTGTTGAGCTTCCTAGTGCTCTGAAATATCCTATCACCAAGTTGCACATTTTCTAGAGAGTTTTGGACCCTTAATTATATTTCTTAAGATTAAGGTAAAATAAGTGCCTTGTGAATGAAGTGCTGGTTAAATCACCTACTTAATTACACAAAAATTACCAGAGGTCCATCATATGATTATAAAGGCACTACCAAGGTTTCATCACCATCCAAGGCCATTTGAACATGTAAATATCTCTTAAAAGAAATTTCCCTAAAGGGGTTATGGCCTAATTTAGGGGAATTAAGTAATCCTAAAATTCTCTCAAAATTCCCTAGAGCATAATCACACCCCATGAACATATCTCCTAAATTCCATGGCCATTCTAGGGCTTTTGACCACATGTCCTTCACAAGGTTCTATACGCACCCCAAGGGGTAAAACTAGGGTCCTAGGGATTATCCACCTCTACACCACCCCATCTTACTCCTGAAGGTGTTTTAGGTGATCATAAACCAGTGGCCAAGGTTTCAACTCATGGTGATGAGTTCTGACCACCATACCCCAAGATAAACACCATGCCCTAACTTTGACCCAATTTGACCTAACTTGGGTTGACAAATTACCCAACCAAATCAGTCCCAATTGAGCTGAGATTTTTACCAGGGTCATGTGATAACCCTAAGAAGTACCCACCAAAATTTGGAGGGCATTGGAGGTCATATGACCCAATAAATAATTAATATTTGATTTATGAAATTATTACAAAAACCTTAGAATATGTTTCACCTAAAATTCCCATCTTTGGGTATGATGTGTGGGTAGGTGTAAATAGCCTATATTTTAAATTTCATGGCCATTCCATTTACCAGTAAGAAGATATTCAAGAATTTATGACTGCCCTATCCTAGGGACCAATCCTATCAAAATGACTCCTCAAAGGGCTATAGTGCCCCTATTGACCTGAAATAAATTTTCACATAAACTAAACACCAAGGGCTACAACATTTATGTTGGGCACTTTTTCATTTGAGGGGTTCTAGTATTTTTAATAATTAAAATAAAATACAAGTCTCTATGTTCGACGAAATCCGATCTGCGTTGACGAAATCTACTCTGCGTTCGACGAACGCCGTGCTTCAGTTCGACGAAATTAGTTCTCCATCCAGATCAGCAGATTATCTCTCAGTTCGACGAATTCCAGATTCAGTTCGACGAATTAATCTAGTTAGAAAAATTAATTATGTTCGGCAAACTCCGGATTCAGTTCGACGAACTCAACTATCAGTTCTACGAACTCTAGAGTGTGTTCAACGAATGAATTCCGTTCGACAAACTCCGGATTCAGTTTGACGAACTCAACTATCAGTTCGACGAACTCAGCCTACAGCTCGACGAATTTCTTCTACTCAGATCGACGAATTAATGAAATAACGTTATAACATAATCATTTAAATATGTGAATAGCTGATCACTGCAGATCCGACAGCTCATAGTCATTGTCCCCAAGGGATGGACGACGCGCGACAGCCCGTCCTGGTCTTCTTTATGGGACGATTTCCTTGCCACCTGCGCCTCTTCCCGGCCGGCCAATGCCACCACCACCTCCGTTGAGGTGGTGGCCAGCGATAGGGGTGGTTGGCCGGCCAGAGGTGGTCGGAATCGGGGTTTAGAGGAGGGGAAAGAGAGCTCGAATCGAGCCCTTTCGGAAGCACGATCCGAGCTAAATTGAGCTTGGATCAAGCCCCAAATTATCATAAGATCTAGCACTAAGGGAGAGGAGGCGGATCAGACCTGTGTGGGGGTTTGGTGGCGCGAATTCCATCGAGTCTCCATGGCCGGATGTGGAGCTTTCGGCGCCATGTTGATCCTAGCTTCTGGTGCTCAATTTCTTTAGGGAAGGTGGGGAAACTCCTCCTCTTCATCCACTGAAGGTGTTATAAGGTCCAATTGGGGGAGGGGAAGAGCCAAATCATCAATCACCATTATCACCATTAATGGTGAATTTCAGCCAACTGAATTCCTCTTGATTCAGCCCCCATGTGAGCAGGAAAAACCACCAAAATTTTGGTAACAGCCAGAGGAGATGAATCCCCATCAATTGGGAGATCAATTGGCCTCCCTTGGCCATGAATGCCATTAATCCTCCTTTTCTCTCTTTTCAAATTGGGGGAAACTCCCAATTTTTCTCTCCTGTTACCCCCTCCAGAAGTTGGATGGCATTCCATGTAATTTCAGCCTCATGAGACTAGAGTGTCACTTCAATTGGGCCTAGCCCAAGTGGGTTGAGCTTGAGTTAGCCTTTTCCCCTCTTTCTGGGCAAGGTTGACCAAGTGTTGACTTGAGGTGTTGACTTGGTCAACTGATGAGTTGACTGGTCCAAGTGGTGTGTCTTGGGTCCCTTGACACCACCCAAAGTTGGTCGAGTCATGGTGGTGCCCCAATTGGGCCAATTTAACCAAAATGTGTTGGTTTGACCAAAATAGAGCTAGAGTTGACTTGGGTCAAATTAGCCAAATTGGTGGCTCCATGATGGGACCTTTTGGTCCATTGGGTCCCTAATGACCTTATAAGGGTAGGGGAAAGGTCAACTGGGCATGGTGGAGGTCAATTGACCCTAATTAGGCTACTTTGACCAATTTGGGGTTAGAGTTGACTTTAGTAAATTTGGCCTCTTTGGTTGACCCCAATGGGTCCTTGGTGCTCTAAGGGGACCCCTAAAGGGTTAGTATGCTATGGTGGGGTCAAAGGGTCAAGGTGAGGCCCTTAAGTCCAACCCTATGCTTGTTAACTAGAAATTGCTATTTGTAGACCACTGTGGTTTCCTTCTTCCTAGCTAAGGCCAAGTGGTCTCTTCAAGCTTCCTAGGGTTTTGTCATGACCTAGTCATGACAAAACCACTCTAGGGGTCTAGTTGTTTGGGGGACGTTACACAGTTAGAGCAAGAATGAATTAAAAGCTGCTCCTACAGGAACTCGAAGGTGCGTCGATAAGAGAGGAAGTGAACTCGACGCTACGTCCCTTTTCAGCTGTCATTTTTGACCCTCTCTCATGGCCCACCTCTCTCAAGACTGTTCTACAACGGCTCCGTAATTACCTTAACTGGAATGAAGACTTAACTGTGGTCAGAGAAAAGCTTTCTTGGAAACAAGCCTAAATGTTGGTGGACGGGTCGGGAATAAAAGAAGGAAGTAAGGTTTTATTGCTTAGACAAATATACCCTTCAGGACTTACCTAAAAGTGAAACAAATTCAAATTCAACAGTGGGACAATAAAAGGCAACAGAAAAAAAAGAAAAGGAAGGCACTCATCACAATCAGTCATACTATTTTATTGGGTCTCCTTCTTCCTCTCTCTCACAGGAACCTAATAGAAGAAAAATACAGAGAAGAAATATTTGCTGCTCTTCTTCTCTCTAAGAAGTGAATAGAACAAGGCTGCTCAATAACACAATCTTATAGCAACCTGATGAGTCCCAATTATATACATATTTTCGGACTCATTTGGGCTGGTATTCTAGTCTTTGCACCACATTTTAGGCACGTTTTCATTCATTTGTACTATTCCATGCTATGTGCACTTTTAAGCCCATTCCGTTGTGCAATTGCGCTCCTTGCTGTTGGGGGCAATCACTTGGTGCTCCCCTTCCCTTCTTCTATGTTTTTCTGATGCTGGACGTGTATTCCCAGCCATTTTATCTTGTATGCAGGTGGCCGGTTCGTCCCATTTTCCCCAGAAGTAATGTCTGTGCATATCGCACGGTCGTGCGTTTCCTTGACGCACGGTCGGTTGCGGTCGTGCGTTTGTGTCTGGGCTGAAAATGGAGCGTCGGAGTTTACTCGTGCGTTTGAACGCACGGGCGGATTCGCCCGTGCGTGAGTAAAATGCACGGTCGACCTGTGTATTCTTGATTTCAGAGCGTCGGATTTTGCCTGTGCGTTTGTATGCACGGGCAGTGTTGATCGTGCGTGAGCAAAACACACGGGCGGCGCAGCGTCTTCCCTAAGTCACGATTTATCATTTAATAACGCACGGTCTGCGCACGGTCGTGCGTTCGACCGTGCGTGATCATTTTCTGACAGTTTTTCTATTTAAGCCGTAGGTCTTGCCCTATTCTGGATCGACCTTTTTTTCCCGCTCCCAGAGCTCCAGTTCCGCGCACTTTTCGCTGTCCATCGCCGCACACCTTCGGGAGGAGCTCCGGCCGCCATTCTCTTGCAAATCTCAAGCCGGAGCATCCTCTAGGCCTCCTCCATTGATCGTGCACCTCCAAAGCTCCATTTCGAGGGATTTCCTGCTGCATATATGAAGTTCTCCGGTGAGATTGTGACCAGAGAAGATTGACGGAGAAGACGGGTATAATAGAAGAAGGTGACAGCTCTTCCGGACCCCGGACGGCAGTTGGAGCCCAAGCCCGGACGAGGATTGACAACCCTAGATTCCGGCCGTGAACCTCCGATGAGTCTCCGTGCTTTGGTTGTAATCTAAACCCCCTTTATACTGTAGTATTGTTTTCCTTTATATTTTGGGTGTATGAACAATGTTTGCTTAAACCTTATTATGTTATTTTTGTATTTCATGTTTATGTGAAATTAATATGTGTGGTTTATGCAAGTGAGGAGCGCCCCATTCCATCCTCCATCCCGCCGTCACATTCGTGTACCACACTAGCAATTGCTAGTGGCGTGCTTGTCGACGAGGTGCTTGCGACCCTCATCCGTATGCCTACTCTTCCATCCGCCTAGCAAAGCGTGGCATAGCGGCCCGTGTAATCCATTCGCCTAACGAAGCAGCGCGTTCAAGGCCTGCACAGTTCGATTCCGCTTGCCTACTCGTCCATTCGCCCTTGTGACGCAATGCGCTCAAGGCCTGCCTAGTCTCCATCCCGCCACGCGAAGCATTGCATAGCGGCATTGCATAGGAGTAGTTATAGTTGTTTTTCTTTATTTTTCACAATCCAAATCCCCCATTTCCGCATCCATCCGACGTAAAGGACTTCAATCTCAAGTCCTTCCTCGAACGTTAACTCCACCTTACTGTGTTCCTTGAGAGATTCGATACTCGGGGATTACGCCTCGTTTTATATTACTTGAACGATCGGTACACTGCCGTTTCATGCCGCAGTCTTACTACCGCCTATAGCGGTGTGCTAAGATTTGCGCATCAAGTTTTTGGCGCCGTTGCCGGGGAACACAGACGTGTGAGTTTTCTGGAGAGGGAGAGCTGTAAGATAGAAGCCCATTTCTCTTTGTTTATACCATTTCTTTTGTTTATTTTAGGGTTAAAATTTGATATTTCTATTTCATTTCCTACTTTATCTAGTTTCGGCTTTTCTATAGCAGGTGTTCATTTAATTCTGGTTGCGTGTAGTTTTATTTTGCAAGGAATTGTTGATTTTTGTTTTATCCACATATTTCTGTGATGTATTCTGAAGCCGAGTGTCGCCTCTATGACACTTTGCGTCGATACATTGACGCCATGACTGCTTTAAATGCTGAGCATTGTATTAGGTGCTTGCTATGTCAAGGTTTAGGCCATATGGTGAAGGATTGCCCTCGTCTGTGCGATCCTTCCCCTTCTGAGGATGTGTACGCAGCATCCCCCCGTTTACGGGAGACTACTGCGGACAGGCCCACCAGAGTGTTGCCTGGCCCCTACACTGACATCGCACATCTTGCTCGATCTTTGCCCTTGGAGATTACCGAGGAATCTCTCGCCGCGTACAGCTCTTTCATGGGTCCCTCAATCCCCTTTTATGAGCTTCCCTTGAGTGACGATGTGCACTCATTCGATGGTCAACAGGGAGAGGATTGGGAACTCATGGATGCACCAGTATGGTGTGTAGATTCTGGTTCTTCCTGCAGGGAGGCGTCTGTGGATATTTTCGCGGAGCCGACTGCTCATTTATTTTCTGATCATGAGAGTAGTCCGGTTCCCCCGCATTCCTTGCAAAAGTCATGTACTCCTATCTTTAGTGAGTCGGTTGATGATGTCATGCGGGTGGTTGGTTCGGCGCCTGAGGTTGCGCCAAAGTGGGACGAGGATTTCATTCTCTCTGATGGGGAGTGTGATACCTTTGAACACGATGACGCACCGCGGTGGGATGAGGAGGATTCTCTTTCCGAGGAGGAGGTATTTACTTACTTCGTGGATGGGGACATCCAGCTCACCACCGAGGACCCCGAGCTCCTGGGTTCCCCTCGTTACGACTCATATGATACCGACAGTGATCTGTGCTTGGATCCTGCCAGGAGTGAAACCGGGATCACTCCTCCTTTGTTTGATTCTTTTAGTTCTTCGTCCACTTTATTTCCTAATCAACCTTCTTATAATGCTGATATTGATAAGTTCATCCTTCCTGCTTCCCCGCCTGCTTTAATGTCTGATATTTCATTTATCCCTCTGCAGATGCTTGAATATCTAGACCCATTTTTAGGTAAGTCTGAGTGGCAGTCTTTGAAGGAAGAGCAAATGGCAATGATAAATTCAATCATCTATTCCACTTCATCATCATTGCCTGCTTTTTCCTTGAAAGACTAGGTGCAGGGTGGAAAGCGCTACTTCATCCATGATCGCCGATTGGAGGAGAGGAAGAGGATGAAGAAAGATGAAATATGGAGATGGAAAGCTCCTAATCTTCTGGACTGCTGCTGTTGGGTCTTCGAACCCATTTCTTTTATCTCTAGTTACTACTTTAAATCAACGTACAGTTGATCTTTTTGGCATGCTTGTAATAATTAGGAAATTTTAGCCTTTTCTTTTATGTTTAGACAATATTTTTAATTGCATAATACAGGTATTAAGTCCAGCTTAAGGACGGTAAACAAAAGCGCTGCTGGGAGACAACCCAAGTTTTGCTGCTTTTGTTTTTCCCTAATTTGCTCATAGTTTAGTTTTATATATTTTTGCGTGGAGTCTTTTGCCTGCAAGTGCGCGGCATTTTCCTTGGTGGTAGACTCTTGGAGCTAAATTGTCAAAGTTTAATGCCAATCTTCTGGTATGCTCATTTACTGAGCATTGGGTAACCTCTTCCCCTCTTCTTGCTTTAGATTGTAATGTTATATTATTTCTACGCATAGTATGTCATAAGTCTGGGGGAGAGTGTAACGAGCTTTATTACCCACATGCCCGTGCACCAATTCATCTGCATACCAAAAGCAAATTTCATTTTTACTTTTCAAAATTCAATAATTTTCAGCTTTTTCCATGCACATCACTACACCCACTTGAGCGTGTACTCACTTGTTTTGAGCGTCTTGGGTCAAACCCAATTTTTCATGTTCGATTGGAAAGTTTTTTTTTGTGCTGGCATAGGATTGAGTTGTGAAGTAACATGTCAACTCTTGTAGTGCTCCTAGTCGAGTGCCCGTGTTATGTGTAGAATTCATGTAGAATTAGCTTTTTCTCGTGCATTTAGTTTTATAATTTTCTAATTGCGTGAATACTATTTATTCTACTCGTAATTCGTGAATCCAGTAGAATCCGATGGTAGTGTAGGTGAGTGTGTTTGCAATCACTAGTGATGTATTGCTCGAGTCGGGAGGAAGGATATTCTTTCTCGGTGGCTAAGAACTTGCCCCTAGCGACTCTTGAAGCATGGGTATAGGTTAGTTCATTTGTGCAAGTGTGATATAGGCCATTCGTTGGCCCGGTTGAGCCTTTGCACCATTCCTACATGCTCTATCCTTGCTTAACCATTTTGTGCCTAACCCCCACCTCTTGATTCAGCTCCACCTTCAATTCACCAAAGCCAAAATGACTATCCTAATCGCACACCAAATTATGAGCTCAAGCAATTTTTGCATTTAAAAAAGGTTGGGTGTTGATGCGGTGTATATTTGTGATTGTGGTGGAAATGCGTTATTGAAGATATAGCTGTCTTTGTTATTAATTGTGCAAAGTTATAAAGTTGAAAAGAAAAAAAATGTGAAAAGAAATGAATGTCGAAAAAAAATGTGCAAAGAGATGTAAATAGGCGGTGTACACCCCCCATAGGTTCATGTTTAAGTCTGGGGGTGTGGTGTACACATTTTTATTATTGCTGGGATAGTGTTTTTATTGCGAGCTCATTTGGGTTATGTGTGCTAAACCCCCACATTTATTATTGTTTACCACACCGTAGCCTAAGCCTAAATCATAACCTAAAGTCCTATTGATTTGCACTTTGAACGTAACCAGTGCCGTGGAGAGAGTGTGAACGGGCAAGCTTAAGGCCATCGTCATTGATGGATTTCTTTGGAGGTTGTCCCGATCTTCGATCTTTAGTAATACTCCACTTAGTGATCAAGCTACTTTCCACATATTCGTGACCAAAGGATTCACCGCGATTCAAATTACGAGTAATAATAATAAGTAGATACACAATTTAGAAAATGTTAATCTACTTTGCATGTTTAAAAGATTTTTCTACTAAAGTTTCTACAAGTGCGAGTAAGCGACTTCGCATGGTAATCCGCATATTCAATTACTACGCCAGCTTATGATTTTTCAAGTCCAGATGGGAGATAGTTTGCTCGGGACGCGCAAATAGGTAAGTTTGGGGGTGTGATGAGTCCCAATTATATACATAAGTTCGTACTCATTTGGGCTGGTATTCTAGTCTTTGTACCATATTTTAGGCACGTTTTCATTCATTTGTACTATTCCATGCTATGTGCACTTTTAAGCCCATTCCGGTGTGCAATTGCGCTCCTTGCTGTTGGGGGCAAGCACTTGGTGCTCCCCTTCCCTTCTTCTATGTTTTTCTGATGCTGGACGTGTATTACCAACCATTGTATCTTGTATGCAGGTGGCCGGTTCGTCCCGTTTTCCCCAAAAGCAATGTCTGTGCATATCGCACGGTCGTGCGTTTCCTTGACGCACGGTCGGTTGCGGTCGTGCGTTTGTGTCTGGGCTAAAAATGGAGCGTCGGAGTTTACTCGTGCGTTTGAACGCACGGGCGGATTCGCCCGTGCGTGAGTAAAATGCACGGTCGACCTGTGTATTCTTGATTTCAGAGCGTCGGATTTTGCCCGTGCGTTTGTACGCACGGGCGGTGTTGATCGTGCGTGAGCAAAACGCACGGGCGGCACAGCGTCTTCCCCAAGTCACGTTTTATCATTTAATAACGCACGGTCTGCGCACGGTCGTGCGTTCGACCGTGCGTGATCATTTTCTGACAGTTTTTCTATTTAAGCCGCAGGTCTTGCCCTATTCTGGATCGACCTTTTTTTCCGGCTCCCAGAGCTCCAGTTCCGCGCCCTTTTCGCCGTCCATCGCCGCACACCTTTGGGAGGAGCTCCGACCGCCATTCTCTTGCAAATCTCAAGCCGGAGCATCCTCTAGGCCTCCTCCATTGATCGTGCACCTCCAAAGCTCCATTTCGAGGGATTTCCTGCTGCATATATGAAGTTCTCCGGTGAGATCGTGACCAGAGAAGATTGACGGAGAAGACGGGTATAATAGAAGAAGGTGACAGCTCTTCCGGACCCCGGACGACAGTTGGAGCCCGAGCCCGGATGAGGATTGACAACCCTAGATTCTGGCCGTGAACCTCCGATGAGTCTCCGTGCTTTGGTTGTAATCTAAACCCCCTTTATACTGTAGTATTGTTTTCCTTTATATTTTGGGTGTATGAACAATGTTTGCTTAAACCTTATTATGTTATTTTTGTATTTCATGTTTATGTGAAATTGATATGTGTGGTTTATGCAAGTGAGGAGCGCCCCATTCCATCCTCCATCCCGCCGTCACGTTCGTGTGTCGCACTAGCAATTGCTAGTGGCGTGCTTGTCGACGAGGTGCTTGTGACCCTCATCCGTATGCCTACTCTTCCATCCGCCTAGCGAAGCGTGGCATAGCGGCCCGTGTAATCCATTCGCCTAACGAAGCAGCGCGCTCAAGGCCTGCACAGTTCGATTCTGCTTGCCTACTCATCCATTCGCCCTTGCGACGCAGTGCGCTCAAGGCCTGCCTAGTCTCCATCCCGCCAAGCGAAGCATTGCATAGCGGCATTGCATAGGAGTAGTTATAGTTGTTTTTCTTTATTTTTCACAATCCAAATCCCCCGTTTCCGCATCCATCCGACGTAAAGGACTTCAATCTCAAGTCCTTCCTCGAACGTTAACTCCACCTTACTGTGTTCCTTGAGAGATTCGATACTCGGGGATTACTCCTTGTTTTATATTACTTGAACTATCGGTACACTGCCGTTTTGTGCCGCAGTATTACTACCACCTATAGAGGTGTGCTATGATTTGCGCATCACAACCAGAGTTCAATCCGAAAGAAGATAGAAGGATCTGACAATCATAGCTTCTGCAAATCATCACCATCATAAGCAGAAGTTCATCAAGAGCAGATTCTGTAAATAAATACAAGAAGCTGTTCTTCATACAACCATCATAAGAATTCTGAAAATAGAATTCCTACACTTTCTTCTTCCTCTTTCTCCTTCCCTTCTGTAAAAGTGTTTTGTTAATCCCTCTTCAAAGGATTCTGTGGTTCAAGATCTCCTTATCAAAAGATTCAGTGGTTCAAGATCTCCTTATCAAAAGATCTAGTGGTTCATGATCTCCTTGTCAAAGGATCAGTGGTTCTAAGAGTCTCCTTACCAAAAGACTCAGGCATAGTGGTGCAACCCTACAAGGTGGTAGAAGAGGGGAGTACCCACATTTTGGGGAACCTCTATAAAAATTTGTGTGTCTCCTGGATTGATAATTTTCTATGCTGTCCTTCATAGCTAGTTTATATTATTGTTTTCTGCTTTATATTCCAGCACTAATTTATTATGTCTGAGATTTAATGGTTGAACATAAATCCTTAGATTATTTTATTATTCTCACAGTTAGAATTGGAATAATTTTTAAATCTCTATTCACCCCCCTCTAGAGGATTCTCAGAGGCACACTGTGCACTTTCAATTGGTATCAGAGGGAGGTTGATCAATAGAAGGTTAACACCTTGATCAAAAAGGCCTCCTATACATTTTCTTTACTTTAAGTATATTTTATAAGGAAAATGAGCTCTAAGGATTATGCCTCTACAAGACCTCCAGTGTGTAATCTGAACAAGTTCACACTCTGGAAGGACAGAATAAAACTATATATGAATTCAATTGATGATGATATTTTCAATGTCATCCTCACAGGTCCTCCAACCCCAATAAGGAAGGACTCCACTGGGAAGGTCATACAAACCTCAGTTCCCAGAGCAGAATGGACTGAGGATGAGAAGAAGGTCAAGGCATGTGATGCCAAGGCCATGAACATACTGGTCTCAACCATATCTGATGACATATTCCAGAAAGTTGTTGATTGCAACTCTGCAAAAGAGATTTGGGAATCTCTCTTCAGACTGGTTGAAGGAAGCTCTGATGAGAGGAAAGACAAAAAGTCTCTTCTCATATCTCAATATGAGAATGTCAAGAAAAAGGCTGATGAAAGCATTGCAGAAATTTATGACAGATTCAGCCTCATCATAAATGAGCTGAGAGGGCTTGACAATTAAATCTCTCTGACAGAGATTAATGACAAGCTCCTCATATGCTTCCCTAGCACATGTGACTCTAGAATCTATGCTATTAGAGATTCTAGATGCCTTAGAGAGATATAAACTGATGCTCTCCTAGGAAACCTCAAATCCTATGAGCTCCTACTGAAAAGCAGGGCTATGTCAGAAGCCCAAGAAAGGACACCTACTTCCAAAGAGAGGACTCTTGCATTAAAAAGTGTAGAAGCAGAGTCCTCCACTACTGAAGAAGAAATGTTTAATCTCTTGGCTAAGAGATTCAAGAAGTGGGCCAGGACAGAAGATTCCAGAAGGAGAGAGAGGAGCTCAAGCAAGCCAAGATATGACAAAACTCCTAAACCAGAGATAATCTGTTTTCTTACAGAAAACCAGGACATATTTCTACTGAATTTCCTGAGGAAGACAAGAACAAGAAAAACAAGCAAATGAAGGAGCACAAGAAGAAATTCTTTAAGAGAAAGGAGAAGAAAGGAGAGAGAGGTCTCTTAGCTGAGACCTGGAGTGATTCAGATTCAGAATCAAGCTCCTCCTCATCTGATCATGATGAAGATGGTGAACCAGAAGAAGCCTGCTTAATGGCTTTTAAAGATCCCACTAATGAAATTAAGGTAAGCATATTTGAAGACCTTGACTTTTCTTCACAAGATTATAAAGGATGCTTTAAAGAATTTTGCCAAGATTACATCAACAATCAAAAGGAACTTGAAATAATCAAATTTGAAATAAAAGTTCTTAGTAAAGATTCTTCATTCTCAGCTAACAATGATCTGAAATATGAACTGCTTAAGAATGAAAAAGAAATAGATCTCTTAGATAATGAAAATTCAGATCTAAGGAAAGAACTCTCAAAGGCAAAAGCCTTTGAAGACTCCCTCAATGGAAGGAGACAAAAGATCAAAGAGATTTCACAAATCTCTCTAAGAGATTTAATCATCTTAATCAAGAATCACAATCACTCACTAGCAAACTTGCTTGTGATAGACCAGCAACATCCTCTAGGTCTAGGCCAAATAATTTATCAGAATCGTGCAAAGAAGATGAGGAAGATAACCCTAATAAACTCATCACATTTAATAGGGTAGACACTAGCGATGAACAAGAAATCCTAGACACACAACCCTTGGAAAATTTAGATTTGAAGAATGAGTGTGCTACATGCAGAAACTATAAAATTGAAATAACAGAGATGGATGAAACTTTTGAGGAATATAGAAATGATTACCAAGCTCATATTGACTCTGTCATTTCCACTCTTAAAAACAACACAAATGCCTACAATAATGCTAGAAATGATTTGATGATAAAAATGATAAATTAAGGTCAGAAATCAACTTGTTTAAGAAAATGGTAAATTCAAATTCACAAACACTGAATGATATGAATCATACGTTGAATAGAACTCGACGCAATTTTAGGAATGCGTCGAATACATCTCGACGGACTCCAGCATATGCGTCGACATCATCTCGAAGCAACTATGTGGGTGCGTCAAACTACACACGACGTAACCAATATCATACTTCGAATGATTATCGACGGGACTTTGCAGGTATATCGAATTGCACTCGACGCAACTCTAAAAATACATCAATTTCTTCTCGACGCATATTTCCTGCACAGAATCACCAAACATCAAAACCTTCTTTTTCTATCCCAAGGTGTTTTTGCTGCTCCAACCAGGGACATACTACCAAATATTGCTGGCATAACAATGCAACACTTCTTCATCTAAGGGAGAACAAGGGAAGACCATCTCATTCTTTCATATCTCCATATGATGATAGAAGGAAGAGACCCCAGTATGAGATGGTCTTTATTAATGTTTAATTTACATGTGCAGAGGGAAGGCTGTTCAACCACAAACCAACAGTGGTATCTGGATAGTGGATGCTCCATGCATATGACTGGAGCAAGAGATTTGCTGGAAAATTTCAAGTCCAAGGAAGGGCCCAAGGTAATATTTGGGAACTCCCACTCTGGTCAAACCAAAGGATATGGTTTGCTCAGGATTGGAGAAATCTCCTTTTCTAAAGTAGCTTATGTTGAAGGACTTCAACATAATCTGATCAGCATTAGTCAGCTGTGTGATGGTGAATACAAAGTTGTATTCACCAAGTCCTTGTGTCATATAGTTAGCTCAAAGACTGATCAAATAGTTTTGACTGGTCTCAGAAAAGGTAAGGTGTATGTAGTAGACTTTGAGTACACAAAGTCTGAGATCTGCTTGTTTAACTCTCAGTTAGAAAATAGTGAGCTGTGACATAGGAGACTTAGTCATCTTAACCTTAAGACCATAACTAAACTCTCCAAAGTCAACATAGTCAGGGGTTTACCAACTGGTAAATTCAATAAAGACCACCCCTGTAGAGCCTGCGAACTAGGGAAGCAGATCAAAGCTTCATTCAAATCAATTGGTATGAATGATTCTCCTATAATTCTTTTCCTGTTGCACATGGACTTGTTTGGACCTATCTCCACTCAAAGCTTAGCAGGAAAGTCCTACACATTAGTCATTGTTGATGATTTCTCTAGGTTCAGCTGGGTGTTCATTCTAAAAGCTAAGTCAGACACCTTCAAGATCCTTTCAAGATTCATTAGACAGATTCAATCTGAACTCAACACACAGGTAGCTGTGATCAGAAGTGATCATGACACTGAGTTTGAGATTTGGTTAATGTGTAGATTCTGTGAGGATGAAGGTATAAGACAAAGCTTTTCAGCTCCTAGAACCCCCCAACAAAATGGGTGGCTAAAAGGAAAAACAGAACCCTAATTGAATCAGGAAGGACATTGTTAGCTGAATCTAACTTGCCAGAGTCCTTTTGGGCTGAGGAAGTAAATACTGCAAACTATGTTCTGAATAGGAGTCTCATTCACAAGACTAAATTGAAAACTCCCTATGAGGTGTTGAAGGGAAAGACACCTATAGTCACTTATTTTAGAATCTTTGGGTGTACTTGTTTTATCCTCAACAATGGGAAAAACCATCTTGCCAAATTTGATAAGAAGGTTGATGATGGAATATTCTTAGGATATTCTTCATCAGGCAAGGCCTATAGGTGCTTCAATAAAAGCTCACTCAAAATTGAGGAGTCTATGCATGTGGTCTTTGATGAAGCTAACATGGTTTACAAGGGGAAGGAAACTTCCACCAATTCTATCCTGCAGGAAGAAGATCAACTATCAGAGTAAGCTGAAAGGATAAGCATAGTGGATCATCCAAATGTGTGTCAAGAAAAAGGACAATAGGATATTGATAATGACTCTTGTTGGGAAAATGATTTCTCTTAACCCCTAGAAATAAGTTAAAGAAGAATTCTAAGAATGAATTATAAGGCTAAGTAAATATGCGTCGAATAGTATTCGACGCAACGTCGAAATGTAGTCGACGTTTCCTTCAGATTGAGTCGAAGTAACTCTAGGAAGATTTCGACGTATGTGTTGTCGACGTTACTCTGATTTCTAGTCGACACATCTAATGTAGTCGACACACCTTTGTCGACGCACCTTCCTTATTCTCCTCTCGATGTCCAGACAGGATGTATTCGACGCTTGCGTCGAATAGTAATCGACGCACGTCGATCTTTATGACAGAATTCAAAATCGCCAGATCTCTTTCCTTATCTTATAAGATCTGATCTATATGGAATCAATTTATGTCTTATAGTCATTCTGAATCTTTCTTTTCCTCTATTAGATTCTTGGCTAATTTGTTAAAATTCATTATGGACATTATTTGAAATTAGAATGAATACTTTCCTTCTATGGATATAACTATTATGGGAATTTCTCTTTCTTTCTAATACTCTGCCTGCTAATTGATTACTCTCCTTTAGTATTATTTGATTGAAATAGAGCTATAAATAAAGAGGAGGTCGGCAGAAGAAGTAGTCAAGTGATTCACCACTTTTACATTTGAAAAGAGGAAAAGCTCCCAAGTGAAAAAGAGAGAATTGAGAAATAGTCCTGCAGCAATATTCAAGCATTCTTCTTCTCTCTGCTTCTGAAGTCACCCTGCTGCAAATTCTGATAGCTCTCACATAAGAGAGAAAAGCTACCAATCTTCTTCTCTCTATAGAAGAAAGATTTAATTCACTTCTTGTGCTTCCAATCTTCTTGCTAGGAAGAAGATTCATTCTTGTTCTTATTTCTTTCTTCTTTCTTATTTTTACTTAAACATTGTAAAAGAGTTTTTAGAATCTCTCTTCAAAAAATTCAGTGTACTGGTTCTAAGAGTCTCCTTTTCAAAAGACTCAGTTGGTTCTAAGAGTCTCCTTGTCAAAAGACTCAGGGTGGTTCTAAAAGTCTCCTTATCAAAAGACTCAGTGCAAGATAGTGAATTCCTACCAAGGGGGTAGAAGAGTGGGCTACCCAAAGTTTGGGGAACCACTATATTTTCTTGTGTTGTGCTGTGATTTCTTTTCTTGCATTTACTTTCTTTATTTATTTAATTCTTGTTGGTGTGTGGGAAGCTATAATCTGTGATCATACACCCCCCCCTCTAGAGAATTCTAGTGAGGTTAACTGTGCACTTTCAATTAGTATCAAAGCTAGGTTGATCTAAAAAGGTTTAACTCCTTGATCAAAAAGATCCTACCTCTTGTTTATATATATATATATTTTTTTTATTTTCATGGCACAAATCAAAGATTATGCTTCCACCAGACCACCAATTTGCAACCTTGAAAAGTTTGCACTTTGGAAAACAAGAATTAAAATCTATTTAAACTCTATTGATGATGAATTATTTAATGTTGCCATGACAGGTCCCCCCAAGCCATTCAAAAAGGATTCAAGTGGAAAAGCAACTGAAACACTTGCTCCAAAGGCTGAATGGACAGAAGAGGAAAAGAAAGCCCAAGCATATGATGCCAAGGCTATGAATATCCTAGTTTCAACTCTCTCAGATAAAATCTTCCAAAAGATTGCTGAGTGTGAGTCAGCTAAGGAAGTATGGGAAGCTCTCACCAAAATTGTTGAGGGAAGTGCTGATGAGAAAAAGGACAGAAAGGCACTACTCATCTCCCAATATGAAAACTTCCAAAAGAAAGAAAATGAAAGTGTTGCTGACATGTATTCAAGATTCAGCCTCATAGTCAATGAATTGAGAACACTTGAGAAGGACATATCTCTTACTGAGATAAATGACAAATTGCTGACTTGCTTCCCTAGCTCTTGGGATTCAAGAATCTGGCCAATCAAAGACTCCAGAAGTCAAAAAGAAATCTCAACAGATGTCCTGTTGGGTAAATTAAAATCCTATGAACAACTGTTGAAAACAAGGGCTGAGAAAGAAGAGAAAGAAAAGGCTCCTCCACTCCCAAAAGAAAAGAGTATTGCTTTGAAGGCTGTTGAAGGAGAACCCTTTACAAGTGATGAGGAGCTGATCAGTCTACTGGCCAGAAGGTTCAAGAAGTGGATCAAAACAGAAGGATCCAGAGGAAGAGACTCAAAAACCAGGTATAATAAAACACCTACTAAAGAGATTATATGCTACTCTTGCAGGAAACCTGGACACATTGCACCTGAATGTCCTAAAGAGATCAACAATAAGAAGGATCTAAAAAGAACAGTTCTAAAGAAGAAGAAGAAGAAGAAAGAAAAAGGATTCATTGCTCAATCTTGGAGTGACTCAGAATCTGAAGGAAGTACCTCATCAGATAATGATCAGCAAGAGGTCAAGCAAGAGGAAACCTGTCTGATGGCCACTGAGAAGCCTGATGATACATCTATGGTAAATATACTTGATAATATAGATTTCTCTTCTACTGATTTCAAACAAAGTTTCAAAGAATTCTGTTTAGATCTAATCAAATCTGAAAAAGAAGTAAAAGAATTAAGAATTGAATTAAAAAATCTCAAACAGGAAAATACACATCATAAAAATTATAAGCTCAATCTAGAACTCTCAGAAGAGGAATTAGACAAAATCTATTCAGAAAATCTAACACTAAGGAAGGAGCTTGCAAAGGCTAAAGTCTTTGAAGACTCTCTAAATGGAAGAGGTCAGAAGCTCAAAAATATGTCTGAGAATCTCACTAATAGATTTAGACAGATAAATCAGAATACTAATGAAGCATCTAAACCTCAAACATCCAGCAAATCTGTCTGGAAACATCCAATTCACTTCACCAGGGAGAATTATCTAACAGGAGAAATATTACAAGAAAGCCCTGAAATAACCACTGTTTTTAATAAACCTAATCCCATTACAGATAAAGGAATCTTAGGAAAATATCCTCACAAAAAATTTGAACATGCGTCGAATTCTTACCAACGTGCGTCAAGTTCTAATCGACGCTTATACCAAAATGCGTCGACTTCTACTCAACGCAACATCTCTCATGCTTCGACTGAAAATAGACTCAGAATGAAGAAAGCGTCGAATTCATATCGACGCAACCATAAGTCTACGTCGAATCCCTATCGACGCAATAAATCAGACAGAAAATTTTCTGTTTCCAAACAGGCCTCTCAATCCATGTCCTTCTATTATAAACATTATTTCTGTGATATCATCCAAGAAGATTGGTATGATAAGCCAGTACCCCATAAGAAGGAAGGATATCCTGAAAGACCCACTTATTCTTTTATTAAATCTTTTACTAATGAGAGGAAGGGACCCCAGCTTAGCAGGGTCCAAACTAATGTTTAAAATTTTATTTGCAGATGTATCACATCTCCAGGATGGTGTGGTACTTGGACAGTGGATGCTCCATGCACATGACAGGATGCAAAAACCTATTAATCAACTTTGAGGATAGACTTGGACCATCAGTAACCTTTGGAGATTCTAGCTGTGGCCAAACCAAGGGCTTTGGAGATTTCAAAGAAGGGAAAGTCACCTTCAAGAATGTGGCAGTAGTCAAAGGACTAAAGCACAATCTGATAAGTATAAGTCAGATATGTGAAAATGGTAGGTATGAGGTAAAATTCACCACACTATTCTGCCATATTATTGATATCAAGACTGGTGCTACAGTACTAAATGGAACTAGAAAAGGAAAAGTATATGTAGTGGACTTTAGCTCTTCACCCACAGAAGTTTGCTTATTCAACAATATCATAGATAAAAATGAACTACGACATAGGAGATTAGGTCATCTAAACTACAAAACCATTAGTAAACTAGCAAAGAATAACCTAGTCAGAGGTTTACCAAAGGGTAGGTACTCTAAGGATTCTCCATGCAGACCTTGCCAACTCGAAAAACAGACCAAATCATCTTTCAAACCCATTGGTAAGGATGACTCTCCCAGGGCCCTATACTTACTACACATGGATCTCTTTGGTCCCATATCCACTCAGAGCTTAGGTGGAAAATCCTATACCTTGGTTATTGTTGATGATTATTCTAGGTTTAGCTGGGTGTTCTTTCTAAGGGTTAAATCTGAAACCCATAAAATTCTCTCAAAATTCATAAAACAAATTCAATTTGAGTTCAACTCCAATGTTTCAATTATAAGAAGTGATCATGGGACTGAATTTGAGAATCAGATGATTTTTAGTTTCTGTGAGGAAAAAGGTATTAAGCAAAGCTTCTCAGCACCTAGAACTCCTCAACAAAATGGAGTTGCTGAAAGGAAGAATAGAACCTTAATAGAATCAGGAAGGACCCTGCTTGCAGAATCAGGATTACCAAAAACCTTTTGGGCTGAAGCAGTCAACACTGCAAACTATGTTCTAAATAGAAGCCTCATACACAATACTAAATCAAAGACTCCATATGAGCTCCTGAAAAATAAAACACCCACTGTTAAATATTTTAAAATTTTTGGATGTGCGTGCTTTATTCTAAACAATGGGAAAGATCATCTTGCCAAATTTGACAAGAAGTCTGATGATGGAATATTTCTGGGATACTCATCATCTAGTAAAGCCTATAGGTGCTACAATAGAAGAACTCTTAAAATTGAAGAATCCATGCACATTGTATTTGATGAAACTAACATGCTACTTAAGGGGGAGGAGACTCCCACCAGTTCTTTTCCACAGGAAAACAACAGCATAGAAACCCAGCTTGAGCAACTAGCTCTAGAGAACACAGATAATGGAGAGGAAAACTAGTTAGAGGAACCAAGTGAGGAGTCTGAACAAGAAACCTCAGAAAAGAGCATTCAAGACCCAGTTCCACAAGAGAACATGGTTCAGGAAGAACAATTGAACAATGATCTCATTGAGAATGAAGAAGAAGAAAAACTGACAAGTTCAAGCAGAACAGGGATCAATTTGAAGGATCATCCACAAACTCAAGTAATTGGAGACCCCAATACATGAGTAAGAACAAGACACCAGGTCTCCACTGGGATGGTGCTCCAATGCTTCCTATCACAAGTTGAACCAAAGAAGTTTGAGGAAGCAAATTGTGATCCTCACTGGATTATGGCCATGCAAGAAGAACTAGGCCAATTTGAAAGAAACAAAGTATGAAATTTAGTGGAAAGACCAAGAAACTACCCAGTGATTGGCACAAAATGGGTATATAGAAACAAATTAGATTCCACTGGAGTAATTGTCAAGGAACAAGGCAAGACTTGTAGCACAAGGATACAGACAAGAAGAAGGAATAGACTACAATCAAACCTTTGCTCCAGTAGCCAGACTGGAAGCAATTAGGCTCTTTCTTGACTATGCAGCTTTCATGAAGATGAAAGTATATCAGATGGATGTCAAGAGTGCTTTTCTGAATGGTGACCTTCAAGAAGAGGTATATGTGGAGCAACCACCAGGTTTTGTTAATCCCTCCTCTCCTAACTTTGTTTATAAACTCAACAAAGCACTATATGGTCTTAAGAAAGCTCCTAGAGCTTGGTATGAAACTCTCTCTAACTTTCTTTTGCAAAATTCCTTTGAAAGAGGAAAAGTAGACAAAACACTCTTTACTAGAACCCATAAAAACCAACTTCTTCTTGTTCAAATATATGTAGATGATATCATCTTTAGCTCAACACATCCTAAACTGTGTAAAAGATTTGCTAATCTCATGCAATCTAAATTTGAAATGAGTAGTATGGGAGAACTCTCATATTTCTTAGGATTACAAGTAAAACAAAGTAGTGAAGGAATCTTTATCTCACAATCAAAGTACACTAAAGAGCTAATCAAAAAGTTTGGTATGGAATCAGCCTCCTCTATGAAAACTCCCATGGCAACAAATGCCATTATATAAAAAGATGACAAGGGAAAATCAATAGATCAAAAGACATATAGGGCAATCATAGGATCCCTTCTATATCTCACTACTAGCAGACCTGACATTATGTTTGCAACTTGCATATGTGCTAGATTTCAGGTTGAACCAAAGGAATCCCATCTCACCTCTGTAAAAAGGATTCTTAGATACCTAAAGGGAACTCCTGAACTAGGTCTATGGTATTCAGCAGAAACCAACTTTGAATTAATAGGTTTCTCAGATGCAGACTATGCTGGATGTAGGGTTGATAGAAAAAGCACATCTGGCACTTGCCAATTCCTAGGTGACAGATTAATCTCTTGGTTTAGTAAGAAACAAACCTCAGTCTCAACCTCAACAACAGAGGCTGAATATATAGCTGCTGGGAGCTGTTGTTCACAAATCTTGTGGATGCAAAATCAGCTTCTTGACTACAAACTGGAAGTCAATAACTCTAAGATTTATTGTGATAGCTCTAGTGCTATATCTATAGCATCTAACCCAGTCCTTCATAGTAGAACCAAGCACATAGAGATTAGACATCACTTCCTTAGAGACAATGTTGAAAAAGGTAAGATAACCTTAGAATATATACCCACAGAAAGTCAAAGAGCAGACATTTTTACAAAACCCTTGGATGAAACCAAGCACAACTACTTCATAAACACCTTAGGAATGCTTGATGGAAGCTTGTAAACACCATTGTTAGGGAACTCTAAAGGAATCAGACAATCTAAGAAAACTTCTTGCAGATGCGTCGAATACATATCGACGCTCCGTCGAAACAAACTCGACGCTGGCACCAATTTCCATCAGACAAAGTTACGTCGATCTTTTATCGACGCACCGTCGAATTCATATCGACGCATTACAATGATCACGTCGATAGAGCTCCAGGCTGGCCAATCTCCATGGAGCGCCGACTCTATATCGACGCAAACGTCGACATCCATTCGACGTAATGACGACTTCAGGTTAAAATTAGAATCAAATCCTTACTTCCTCTTCTGACGATTGGATTACCTTGATTTCTGTTTCCTTTCTCGACGTTTCATCTTCTTTAAATAATACTTCTTATTTCATAACATATACCTTTTTGAACCCGCCAAAACTTTGTCTTCCACCTCTTTCTCTTTCTACATCAATGGCGCCTACTCCTGTTCAAACCGCCCTTATCAAAGCGATGAACGATGCTCTGGAAAATCTTCTCACCGACTTCCAGACACGTCTAACCAACTTCTCCAATGAATGTGCAAATATGATCACCACCTGTGAAGCCAAATTGGCCTGCCTATCTGCCTCTCTTCCTGAGCTTCATGCTCTTCTTCGAGAAGAACCTCTGTCGCCACAAAGGTTTACATCCTTCCTGAAAGATATAAACCAGGGGGAGAGTTGCTCCAGAAACCCCTCCTGCCAGGTCTTTGATCTCACTTAAAGCTCAGGTTTAACTCTCTTCTCTCCAACTCTAAGTATTCTCTCTAACTATTACTCCAATTCCATTATAGGCTCCACTCCTCTCAAATCACTCTGACTACACCTTCATCAAACACTTTGGTGAATCCTCCTCTTACAACACTGAAGGGGAGCATGCTGTGGATTCAGCATTCAGAATTAATAATCCATATAACCAGGGGGAGATTCCTGTAGTAAAGAACCCAGAAATCCAGGGGGAGGAAGAAGCAGTCACCTCTAATGATTGGAATGGACAGATATGGATTGATGCACCCTTATGTGAGGAGGAACTTCAACATCACTCCCCTGGCTTCTCTGCCAGTTACATCAAGCTGATGACACCTCTACTTGAGGACATCCCTACAAAAGAGCTTGGAGGAGACAATCATCCCTCAGCAGAGATCATTCTACCTGAAGTCATTCTGCCTTCTATTGCAGAACAGACTCCTCTTCTTGATATTGTTCCCTCTCCACCCAAAGAGAAAACTCACTCTCCTTCTTCTCCACCTCTACCTCTACCTCCACTTCAACCTTCTTCTCTACCTCCTCTGCTACCTCTACCTCCACAAGTGGCAAGCTTCTCCAAACAAATCCTACCTAGGCAAAGTTCAGGAGGACAGATGAAAAGGAAAAGAGAAGCCATTCCCTACTGGCAAAACTTCTCCAAAGAAGAAAGGAGAGAGTATGCAAAAGAAAGGAAGTATAGAAAAGCATGTGAGCAAATAAAAAGATTTGAAAAGATGTCTATTATCACTCCTAACAACCCTGTGAAGGAGTACCATGACCCTGACATGGAAAAGAGGCATGAAGAGATACGAGAAAGAGAACTGTATGAATATGAAGCAGCTATGAAAGAAGTGGAAGATAAAAGGATTGCCTGGATGGAAAAGATCAACAAGGGAATGACTAAAGAACAAATTCTTGTTGAATCTTCTATCAGAATTCCAAAGAAGTTGTTTGATATTGATGCTTATCAAAAGAAAAACCCTCAGGCAGGGATCATCCTAGATAAAGGTCAAAAACACAAGAAGGGTGTAGGGTGTACAAAAGATACTTACACTCCCTATAAGAAGCCCAACAGACCTATAAAATTAGACAAGTGGCATGCCTCACCCTGGAAAGGGAAAGGAAAAATGGCTGACATTCCAGAGAAGAAGCAATCAGAAAAGAAAACAATATATAGGCCCAAGGTTGATAACAAGGGACCACCTGAGATCAAGCCTACTGAAAAGAAAGTTCAAAACATTACAATTGAGATGATTGATGAAAAAGCAGCAATCATCATCAGCAAAGGCTACTCTATAAATGACACAATCCCTGATGGTGATAAACTATTGGAAAAACTGCATACAATCATCAGGAATGTCCAGGAACGACCTGATAGAGTCAGGGGCTACATTCTTGATGCTATTGAAAACTTATCTAGGAAACTTTATTCTGCTTTTGTTAACTTCATGTACAAAAAGAAGTTTCTGGTTTAAATTTTTGTGAAAGACAAATACTTGTCATATGCTTTCTTATTCCACTTTCTCTTCTGATTATTTAATATATTTCTTATCCTTACAAATGCTGTGCTGGGTTAATTATATGCTAGTACAATTTCCCTCTAAATAGGGTTAAGACAAATAGGGGGAGATTGTTGGGAAAATGATTTCTCTTAACCCCTAGAAATAAGTTAAAGAAGAATTCTAAGAATGAATAATAAGGCTAAGTAAATATGCGTCGAATAGTATTCGACGCAACGTCGAAATATAGTCGACGCTTCCTTCAGATTGAGTCGAAGTAACTCTAGGAAGATTTCGACGTATGTGTTGTCGACGTTACTCTGATTTCTAGTCGACGCATCTAATGTAGTCGACGCATCTAATGTAGTCGACGCACCATTGTCGACGCACCTTCCTTATTCTCCTCTCGACGTCCAGACAGGATGTATTCGACGCTTGCGTCGAATAGTAATCGACGCACGTCGATCTTTATGACAGAATTCAAAATCGCCAGATCTCTTTCCTTATCTTATAAGATCTGATCTATATGGAATCAATTTATGTCTTATAGCCGTTCTGAATCTTTCTTTTCCTCTATTAGATTCTTGGCTAATTTGTTAAAATTCATTATGGACATTATTTGAAATTAGAATGAATACTTTCCTTCTATGGATATAACTATTATGGGAATTTCTCTTTCTTTCTAATACTCTGCCTGCTAATTGATTACTCTCCTTTTGTATTATTTGATTGAAACAGAGCTATAAATAAAGAGGAGGTCGGCAGAAGAAGTAGTCAAGTAATTCACCACTTTTACATTTGAAAAAAGGAAAAGCTCCCAAGTGAAAAAGAGAGAATTGAGAAATAGTCCTGCAGCAATATTCAAGCATTCTTCTTCTCTCTGCTTCTGAAGTCACCCTGCTGCAAATTCTGATAGCTCTCACATAAGAGAGAAAAGCTACCAATCTTCTTCTCTCTATAGAAGAAAGATTTAATTCACTTCTTGTGCTTCCAATCTTCTTGCTAGGAAGAAGATTCATTCTTGTTCTTATTTCTTTCTTCTTTCTTATTTTTACTTAAACATTGTAAAAGAGTTTTTAGAATCTCTCTTCAAAAAATTCAGTGTACTGGTTCTAAGAGTCTCCTTTTCAAAAGACTCAGTTGGTTCTAAGAGTCTCCTTGTCAAAAGACTCAGGGTGGTTCTAAAAGTCTCCTTATCAAAAGACTCAGTGCAAGATAGTGAATTCCTACCAAGGGGGTAGAAGAGTGGGCTACCCAAAGTTTGGGGAACCACTATATTTTCTTGTGTTGTGCTGTGATTTCTTTTCTTGCATTTACTTTCTTTATTTATTTAATTCTTGTTGGTGTGTGGGAAGCTATAATCTGTGATCATACACCCCCCCTCTAGAGAATTCTAGTGAGGTTAACTGTGCACTTTCAATTAGTATCAAAGCTAGGTTGATCTAAAAAGGTTTAACTCCTTGATCAAAAAGATCCTACCTCTTGTTTATATATATATATATTTTTTTATTTTCATGGCACAAATCAAAGATTATGCTTCCACCAGACCACCAATTTGCAACCTTGAAAAGTTTGCACTTTGGAAAACAAGAATTAAAATCTATTTAAACTCTATTGATGATGAATTATTTAATGTTGCCATGACAGGTCCCCCCAAGCCATTCAAAAAGGATTCAAGTGGAAAAGCAACTGAAACACTTGCTCCAAAGGCTGAATGGACAGAAGAGGAAAAGAAAGCCCAAGCATATGATGCCAAGGCTATGAATATCCTAGTTTCAACTCTCTCAGATAAAATCTTCCAAAAGATTGCTGAGTGTGAGTTAGCTAAGGAAGTATGGGAAGCTCTCACCAAAATTGTTGAGGGAAGTGCTGATGAGAAAAAGGACAGAAAGGCACTACTCATCTCCCAATATGAAAACTTCCAAAAGAAAGAAAATGAAAGTGTTGCTGACATGTATTCAAGATTCAGCCTCATAGTCAATGAATTGAGAACACTTGAGAAGGACATATCTCTTACTGAGATAAATGACAAATTGCTGACTTGCTTCCCTAGCTCTTGGGATTCAAGAATCTGGCCAATCAAAGATTCCAGAAGTCAAAAAGAAATCTCAACAGATGTCATGTTGGGTAAATTAAAATCCTATGAACAACTGTTGAAAACAAGGGCTGAGAAAGAAGAGAAAGAAAAGGCTCCTCCACTCCCAAAAGAAAAGAGTATTGCTTTGAAGGCTGTTGAAGGAGAACCCTTTACAAGTGATGAGGAGCTGATCAGTCTACTGGCCAGAAGGTTCAAGAAGTGGATCAAAACAGAAGGATCCAGAGGAAGAGACTCAAAAACCAGGTATAATAAAACACCTACTAAAGAGATTATATGCTACTCTTGCAGGAAACCTGGACACATTGCACCTGAATGTCCTAAAGAGATCAACAATAAGAAGGATCTAAAAAGAACAGTTCTAAAGAAGAAGAAGAAGAAGAAAGAAAAAGGATTCATTGCTCAATCTTGGAGTGACTCAGAATCTGAAGGAAGTACCTCATCAGATAATGATCAGCAAGAGGTCAAGCAAGAGGAAACCTGTCTGATGGCCACTGAGAAGCCTGATGATACATCTATGGTAAATATACTTGATAATATAGATTTCTCTTCTACTGATTTCAAACAAAGTTTCAAAGAATTCTGTTTAGATCTAATCAAATCTGAAAAAGAAGTAAAAGAATTAAGAATTGAATTAAAAAATCTCAAACAGGAAAATACACATCATAAAAATTATAAGCTCAATCTAGAACTCTCAGAAGAGGAATTAGACAAAATCTATTCAGAAAATCTAACACTAAGGAAGGAGCTTGCAAAGGCTAAAGTCTTTGAAGACTCTCTAAATGGAAGAGGTCAGAAGCTCAAAAATATGTCTGAGAATCTCACTAATAGATTTAGACAGATAAATCAGAATACTAATGAAGCATCTAAACCTCAAACATCCAGCAAATCTGTCTGGAAACATCCAATTCACTTCACCAGGGAGAATTATCTAACAGGAGAAATATTACAAGAAAGCCCTGAAATAACCACTGTTTTTAATAAACCTAATCCCATTACAGATAAAGGAATCTTAGGAAAATATCCTCACGAAAAATTTGAACATGCGTCGAATTCTTACCAACGTGCGTCAAGTTCTAATCGACGCTTATACCAAAATGCGTCGACTTCTACTCAACGCAACATCTCTCATGCTTCGACTGAAAATAGACTCAGAATGAAGAAAGCGTCGAATTCATATCGACGCAACCATAAGTCTACGTCGAATCCCTATCGACGCAATAAATCAGACAGAAAATTTTCTGTTTCCAAACAGGCCTCTCAATCCATGTCCTTCTATTATAAACATTATTTCTGTGATATCATCCAAGAAGATTGGTATGATAAGCCAGTACCCCATAAGAAGGAAGGATATCCTGAAAGACCCACTTATTCTTTTATTAAATCTTTTACTAATGAGAGGAAGGGACCCCAGCTTAGTAGGGTCCAAACTAATGTTTAAAATTTTATTTGCAGATGTATCACATCTCCAGGATGGTGTGGTACTTGGACAGTGGATGCTCCATGCACATGACAGGATGCAAAAACCTATTAATCAACTTTGAGGATAGACTTGGACCATCAGTAACCTTTGGAGATTCTAGCTGTGGCCAAACCAAGGGTTTTGGAGATTTCAAAGAAGGGAAAGTCACCTTCAAGAATGTGGCAGTAGTCAAAGGACTAAAGCACAATCTGATAAGTATAAGTCAGATATGTGAAAATGGTAGGTATGAGGTAAAATTCACCACACTATTCTGCCATATTATTGATATCAAGACTGGTGCTACAGTACTAAATGGAACTAGAAAAGGAAAAGTATATGTAGTGGACTTTAGCTCTTCACCCACAGAAGTTTGCTTATTCAACAATATCATAGATAAAAATGAACTACGACATAGGAGATTAGGTCATCTAAACTACAAAACCATTAGTAAACTAGCAAAGAATAACCTAGTCAGAGGTTTACCAAAGGGTAGGTACTCTAAGGATTCTCCATGCAGACCTTGCCAACTCGGAAAACAGACCAAATCATCTTTCAAACCCATTGGTAAGGATGACTCTCCCAGGGCCCTATACTTACTACACATGGATCTCTTTGGTCCCATATCCACTCAGAGCTTAGGTGGAAAATCCTATACCTTGGTTATTGTTGATGATTATTCTAGGTTTAGCTGGGTGTTCTTTCTAAGGGTTAAATCTGAAACCCATAAAATTCTCTCAAAATTCATAAAACAAATTCAATTTGAGTTCAACTCCAATGTTTCAATTATAAGAAGTGATCATGGGACTGAATTTGAGAATCAGATGATTTTTAGTTTCTGTGAGGAAAAAGGTATTAAGCAAAGCTTCTCAGCACCTAGAACTCCTCAACAAAATGGAGTTGCTGAAAGGAAGAATAGAACCTTAATAGAATCAGGAAGGACCCTGCTTGCAGAATCAGGATTACCAAAAACCTTTTGGGCTGAAGCAGTCAACACTGCAAACTATGTTCTAAATAGAAGCCTCATACACAATACTAAATCAAAGACTCCATATGAGCTCCTGAAAAATAAAACACCCACTGTTAAATATTTTAAAATTTTTGGATGTGCTTGCTTTATTCTAAACAATGGGAAAGATCATCTTGCCAAATTTGACAAGAAGTCTGATGATGGAATATTTCTGGGATACTCATCATCTAGTAAAGCCTATAGGTGCTACAATAGAAGAACTCTTAAAATTGAAGAATCCATGCACATTGTATTTGATGAAACTAACATGCTACTTAAGGGGGAGGAGACTCCCACCAGTTCTTTTCCACAGGAAAACAACAACATAGAAACCCAGCTTGAGCAACTAGCTCTAGAGAACACAGATAATGGAGAGGAAAACCAGTTAGAGGAACCAAGTGAGGAGTCTGAACAAGAAACCTCAGAAAAGAGCATTCAAGACCCAGTTCCACAAGAGAACATGGTTCAGGAAGAACAATTGAACAATGATCTCATTGAGAATGAAGAAGAAGAACAACTGACAAGTTCAAGCAGAACAGGGATCAATTTGAAGGATCATCCACAAACTCAAGTAATTGGAGACCCTAATACAGGAGTAAGAACAAGACACCAGGTCTCCACTGGGATGGTGCTCCAATGCTTCCTATCACAAGTTGAACCAAAGAAGTTTGAGGAAGCAAATTGTGATCCTCACTGGATTATGGCCATGCAAGAAGAACTAGGCCAATTTGAAAGAAACAAAGTATGAAATTTAGTGGAAAGACCAAGAAACTACCCAGTGATTGGCACAAAATGGGTATATAGAAACAAATTAGATTCCACTGGAGTAATTGTCAAGGAACAAGGCAAGACTTGTAGCACAAGGATACAGACAAGAAGAAGGAATAGACTACAATCAAACCTTTGCTCCAGTAGCCAGACTGGAAGCAATTAGGCTCTTTCTTGCCTATGCAGCTTTCATGAAGATGAAAGTATATCAGATGGATGTCAAGAGTGCTTTTCTGAATGGTGACCTTCAAGAAGAGGTATATGTGGAGCAACCACCAAGTTTTGTTAATCCCTCCTCTCCTAACATTGTTTATAAACTCAACAAAGCACTATATGGTCTTAAGAAAGCTCCTAGAGCTTGGTATGAAACTCTCTCTAACTTTCTTTTGCAAAATTCCTTTGAAAGAGGAAAAGTAGACAAAACACTCTTTACTAGAACCCATAAAAACCAACTTCTTCTTGTTCAAATATATGTAGATGATATCATCTTTAGCTCAACACATCCTAAACTGTGTAAAAGATTTGCTAATCTCATGCAATCTAAATTTGAAATGAGTAGTATGGGAGAACTCTCATATTTCTTAGGATTACAAGTAAAACAAAGTAGTGAAGGAATCTTTATCTCACAATCAAAGTACACTAAAGAGCTAATCAAAAAGTTTGGTATGGAATCAGCCTCCTCTATGAAAACTCCCATGGCAACAAATGCCATTATATAAAAAGATGACAAGGGAAAATCAATAGATCAAAAGACATATAGGGCAATCATAGGATCCCTTCTATATCTCACTACTAGCAGACCTGACATTATGTTTGCAACTTGCATATGTGCTAGATTTCAGGTTGAACCAAAGGAATCCCATCTCACCTCTGTAAAAAGGATTCTTAGATACCTAAAGGGAACTCCTGAACTAGGTCTATGGTATTCAGCAGAAACCAACTTTGAATTAATAGGTTTCTCAGATGCAGACTATGCTGGATGTAGGGTTGATAGAAAAAGCACATCTGGCACTTGCCAATTCCTAGGTGACAGATTAATCTCTTGGTTTAGTAAGAAACAAACCTCAGTCTCAACCTCAACAACAGAGGCTGAATATATAGCTGCTGGGAGCTGTTGTTCACAAATCTTGTGGATGCAAAATCAGCTTCTTGACTACAAACTGGAAGTCAATAACTCTAAGATTTATTGTGATAGCTCTAGTGCTATATCTATAGCATCTAACCCAGTCCTTCATAGTAGAACCAAACACATAGAGATTAGACATCACTTCCTTAGAGACAATGTTGAAAAAAATAAGATAACCTTAGAATATATACCCACAGAAAGTCAAAGAGCAGACATTTTTACAAAACCCTTGGATGAAACCAAGCACAACTACTTCATAAACACCTTAGGAATGCTTGATGGAAGCTTGTAAACACCATTGTTAGGGAACTCTAAAGGAATCAGACAATCTAAGAAAACTTCTTGCAGATGCGTCGAATACATATCGACCCTCCGTCGAAACAAACTCGACGCTGGCACCAATTTCCATCAGACAAAGTTACGTCGATCTTTTATCAACGCACCGTCGAATTCATATCGACGCATTACAATGATCACGTCGATAGAGCTCCAGGCTGGCCAATCTCCATGGAGCGCCGACTCTATATCGACGCAAACGTCGACATCCATTCGACGTAATGACGACTTCAGGTTAAAATTAGAATCAAATCCTTACTTCCTCTTCTGACGATTGGATTACCTTGATTTCTGTTTCCTTTCTCGACGTTTCATCTTCTTTAAATAATACTTCTTATTTCATAACATATACCTTTTTGAACCCGCCAAAACTTTGTCTTCCACCTCTTTCTCTTTCTACATCAATGGCGCCTACTCCTGTTCAAACTGCCCTTATCAAAGCGATGAACGATGCTCTGGAAAATCTTCTCACCGACTTCCAGACACGTCTAACCAACTTCTCCAATGAATGTGCAAATATGATCACCACCTGTGAAGCCAAATTGGCCTGCCTATCTGCCTCTCTTCCTGAGCTTCATGCTCTTCTTCGAGAAGAACCTCTGTCGCCACAAAGGTTTACATCCTTCCTGAAAGATATAAACCAGGGGGAGAGTTGCTCCAGAAACCCCTCCTGCCAGGTCTTTGATCTCACTTAAAGCTCAGGTTTAACTCTCTTCTCTCCAACTCTAAGTATTCTCTCTAACTATTACTCCAATTCCATTATAGGCTCCACTCCTCTCAAATCACTCTGACTACACCTTCATCAAACACTTTGGTGAATCCTCCTCTTACAACACTGAAGGGGAGCATGCTGTGGATTCAGCATTCAGAATTAATAATCCATATAACCAGGGGAGATTCCTGTAGTAAAGAACCCAGAAATCCAGGGGGAGGAAGAAGCAGTCACCTATAATGATTGGAATGGACATATATGGATTGATGCACCCTTATGTGAGGAGGAACTTCAACATCACTCCCCTGGCTTCTCTGCCAGTTACATCAAGCTGATGACACCTCTACTTGAGGACATCCCTACAAAAGAGCTTGGAGGAGACAATCATCCCTCAGCAGAGATCATTCTACCTGAAGTCATTCTGCCTTCTATTGCAGAACAGACTCCTCTTCTTGATATTGTTCCCTCTCCACCCAAAGAGAAAACTCACTCTCCTTCTTCTCCACCTCTACCTCTACCTCCACTTCAACCTTCTTCTCTACCTCCTCTGCTACCTCTACCTCCACAAGTGGCAAGCTTCTCCAAACAAATCCTACCTAGGCAAAGTTCAGGAGGACAGATGAAAAGGAAAAGAGAAGCCATTCCCTACTGGCAAAACTTCTCCAAAGAAGAAAGGAGAGAGTATGCAAAAGAAAGGAAGTATAGAAAAGCATGTGAGCAAATAAAAAGATTTGAAAAGATGTCTATTATCACTCCTAACAACCCTGTGAAGGAGTACCATGACCCTGACATGGAAAAGAGGCATGAAGAGATACGAGAAAGAGAACTGTATGAATATGAAGCAGCTATGAAAGAAGTGGAAGATAAAAGGATTGCCTGGATGGAAAAGATCAACAAGGGAATGACTAAAGAACAAATTCTTGTTGAATCTTCTATCAGAATTCCAAAGAAGTTGTTTGATATTGATGCTTATCAAAAGAAAAACCCTCAGGCAGGGATCATCCTAGATAAAGGTCAAAAACACAAGAAGGGTGTAGGGTGTACAAAAGATACTTACACTCCCTATAAGAAGCCCAACAGACCTATAAAATTAGACAAGTGGCATGCCTCACCCTGGAAAGGGAAAGGAAAAATGGCTGACATTCCAGAGAAGAAGCAATCAGAAAAGAAAACAATATATAGGCCCAAGGTTGATAACAAGGGACCACCTGAGATCAAGCCTACTGAAAAGAAAGTTCAAAACATTACAATTGAGATGATTGATGAAAAAGCAGCAATCATCATCAGCAAAGGCTACTCTATAAATGACACAATCCCTGATGGTGATAAACTATTGGAAAAACTGCATACAATCATCAGGAATGTCCAGGAACGACCTGATAGAGTCAGGGGCTACATTCTTGATGCTATTGAAAACTTATCTAGGAAACTTTATTCTGCTTTTGTTAACTTCATGTACAAAAAGAAGTTTCTGGTTTAAATTTTTGTGAAAGACAAATACTTGTCATATGCTTTCTTATTCCACTTTCTCTTCTGATTATTTAATATATTTCTTATCCTTACAAATGCTGTGCTGGGTTAATTATATGCTAGTACAATTTCCCTCTAAATAGGGTTAAGACAAATAGGGGGAGATTGTTGGGAAAATGATTTCTCTTAACCCCTAGAAATAAGTTAAAGAAGAATTCTAAGAATGAATAATAAGGCTAAGTAAATATGCGTCGAATAGTATTCGACGCAACGTCGAAATATAGTCGACGTTTCCTTCAGATTGAGTCGAAGTAACTCTAGGAAGATTTCGACGTATGTGTTGTCGACGTTACTCTGATTTCTAGTCGACGCATCTAATGTAGTCGACGCATCTAATGTAGTCGACGCATCTAATGTAGTCGACGCATCTAATGTGGTCGACGCACCATTGTCGACGCACCTTCCTTATTCTCCTCTCGACGTCCAGACAGGATGTATTCGACGCTTGCGTCGAATAGTAATCGACGCACGTCGATCTTTATGACAGAATTCAAAATCGCCAGATCTCTTTCCTTATCTTATAAGATCTGATCTATATGGAATCAATTTATGTTTTATAGCCGTTCTGAATCTTTCTTTTCCTCTATTAGATTCTTGGCTAATTTGTTAAAATTCATTATGGACATTATTTGAAATTAGAATGAATACTTTCCTTCTATGGATATAACTATTATGGGAATTTCTCTTTCTTTCTAATACTCTGCCTGCTAATTGATTACTCTCCTCTAGTATTATTTGATTGAAACAGAGCTATAAATAAAGAGGAGGTCGGCAGAAGAAGTAGTCAAGTAATTCACCACTTTTACATTTGAAAAAAGGAAAAGCTCCCAAGTGAAAAAGAGAGAATTGAGAAATAGTCCTGCAGCAATATTCAAGCATTCTTCTTCTCTCTGCTTCTGAAGTCACCCTGCTGCAAATTCTGATAGCTCTCACATAAGAGAGAAAAGCTACCAATCTTCTTCTCTCTATAGAAGAAAGATTTAATTCACTTCTTGTGCTTCCAATCTTCTTGCTAGGAAGAAGATTCATTCTTGTTCTTATTTCTTTCTTCTTTCTTATTTTTACTTAAACATTGTAAAAGAGTTTTTAGAATCTCTCTTCAAAAAATTCAGTGTACTGGTTCTAAGAGTCTCCTTGTCAAAAGACTCAGGGTGGTTCTAAGAGTCTCCTTATCAAAAGACTCAGTGCAAGATAGTGAATTCCTACCAAGGGGGTAGAAGAGTGGACTACCCAAAGTTTGGGGAACCACTATATTTTCTTGTGTTGTGCTGTGATTTTTTTTCTTGCATTTACTTTCTTTATTTGTTTAATTCTTGTTGGTGTGTGGGAAGCTATAATCTGTGATCATACACACATATATATATATATATATTAACATTGCACAAAATATTTTTTAATCTCTATTCACCCCCCCTCTAGAGAATTCTAGTGAGGTTAACCGTGCACTTTCAACTCTGGTGAGGATTATGGAGCAGATGAAGAGGAAACAGTAGCACCTGGTTTACCAGCCACAGACATTATTCCAGCACATGAGGATGAAGATCCCACGGCCACTGAGCAAGTGACAGCTCAGGAAGAAGAGCAAATCCTAAATCACTCAGCATCAAGATGACTCAAAAAGATCATCCTCCAGCTCAAGTAACATGAAACTTTACACTAGGAGTCAAAACAAGGAACCAACTTACAAGTGAGACAATGCTGCAGTGTTTCCTGTCTTAATATGAACCAAAGAAATTTGAAGAAGCAGACAGTGACCCTCACTGGATATCTGCTATGCAAGAGGAATTGACCTAGTTTGAAAGGAACAAGGTCTGGACCTTGGTTGAGAGGCCAAAGAATTACCTAGTGATTGGCACCAAGTGGGTGTTCAAAAATAAAGTGGACTCAACTGGGGTCATAATCAGAAATAAGGCTAGATTTATGGCCCAAGGGTACAGGCAAGAGGAAGGCATTGCCTTCAACCAGACATTTGCCCCAGTAGCAAAACTGGAGGCAATCAGAATGTTCCTGGCATATGCTGCCCACATGAAGATTAAGGTGTATCAGATGGATGTCAAGAGCGCTTTTCTCAATGGGAAACTACAAGAAGAGGTGTGTGTGGAGCAGCCACCAGGTTTTATCAATCCAACTTTTTCCTCTTATGTATATAGATTAGATAAAGCACTATATGGTCTAAAACAAGCTCCAAGAGTTTGGTATGAGACCTTATGCACCTTTCTATGGAACACAACTTTGAAAGAGGAATGGTGGACCCTTTTCACAAGAGCACACAAGAATCAACTACTACTTGTGCAAATATATATAGATGATATTATATTTGGATCCACAGATCAATCTTTATGCAAAAGGTTTGCTTACCTGATGCAGTCAAGATTTGAGATGAGTAGCATGGGGGAATTATCCTATTTCCTTGGTCTCCAGGTTAGACAAAATCCAGATGGCATTTTCATATCCCAATCCAAATATACCAGAGAACTCATTAAAAGGTTTGGGATGGAGAATGCATCTGTTATGAAAACCCCCATGGCTACTAATGCTGTTTTAGATAGAGATGAATAAGGCAAGTCATTTGATCAGAAGACTTACTGAGCAGCCATTGGCTCTCTTCTCTACCTAACAGCTAGCAAACCTGATATAATGTTTGCTACCTATATTAGTGCAAGATTTCAGGTTGATCCAAAGGAATCCCACATGAGTTCTGTCAAAAGAATTCTCAGATATCTGAAGGGTACTCCTAAGCTTGGCTTATGGTATCCAGCTGAATTTGGATTTGAATTCGTTGGATATTCAGATGCAGACTATGCTGGATGCAGGCTTGATAGAAAAAGCACTTCAGGAACATGTCCATTTCTAGGTGCTAGACTGATATCATGGTTTAGCAAGAAGCAAACCACAGTCTCCACTTCTACAGCTGAAGCTGGGTATATTGCTGCAGGAAGCTGCTGTTCACAAATTTTGTGGATGCAAAATCAGTTGTTAGACTACAACTTTTCCCTTGCCAATTACATAATCTATTGTGACAGCTCTAGTGCAATTTCAATTACTTCCAATCCTATTCTCCACAGCAAAACTAAGCACATAGAGATAAGACACCACTTTCTCAGAGACAATGTAGAAAAGGGTAAGATCAACCTTCAATACATATCTACTGACAATTAAAGGGCTAACATCTTCCCTAAGCCCCTTGATGAAAGTAAGCACAAGTTCTTCATCAATGCACTGGGGATGCTTGATGGAGCTTTGTAAGTCCCCTCTTATTATGTATAAATATCTATTTTCTGTAGAAAATTATTGCTGGGAAAAATAGCAAGAATCTTAAAGAAAATCATAACTGTTTAATCAAAGCTGCGTCGAATTAAAATCGACGTATTATCGACTTCTACTCGATGTCAGCTTCGAGAGTAATCTGGGAAGGATCATTCGAATACTATTCGACGTAACGTCGAATACTTATCGACGCTTACGTCGACAACATCATTGATGACTATATTTCGAAGCCAAATCGACATCTACTCGACGCTCCGTCGATTTGATAGATCGCGCGCATTGACAAAGTTTGGCGCACTGATTGTCGCTCTTCTCGACGTTGCTTTGAATAAAGCCCTAAGTTGCGACGATTCATCTACTCAAAACAACTTTTGCGTTTAATCCCATTGTGCTATTCTAATTCCCTGCTTCCTGCTCTCTCTTCTTCCCCTTCTTCATTTTTTTCTTGTTTCAGTGCAGGTTCTTACAACATTGCAATGGCATCCTCGTCAAATCAGTAAGATATTATTGAGGCCATCAATCTTGCCCTCGAGATTGTGCTATCCAAGTTTGACTCCCTCTATCTTGACTTCTCAATGGATTGCTATCGCAAGATCCGTTGCCAACACAAAAGATTGCGAGACCTAACAACATAACTCACGGCTTTCGATAAAGATGTATGATCGACTGCCTTGCTTGCTGAAGGCTTTATATCCTTTTCAATGATATAAAGCAGGGGGAGACTTGTACCAGCAGGCAGAAACCTCTTAAAGACTAGCAACCTCTCCAAGATTCTGTCTATACGACAACAATCCCTATCTCCTTCACCACTGAAGGAGAGCCGACCGTATCATCCAAACTGCAGCTTTCAGATGCAGTAAATCAGGGGGAGGCAATCCCTCCAATGACCCTACCCTCTGATCAGGGGGATCCATCAACTCAGGGGGAGGTCCCTTCAATTTCAGATGATTAGATGTACCTCAAGTCTCTACAAGAATTTCATGAAGACATCGAACCATCCATCCCTAATCCTCTCTCATTCAGAGTGTCCTCTGAAGATTCATCCACTACACCCTCTCCAGTCAAAATAGCTAATCAAGATTCTGTCTCACCTAATCCAGCACCAGCTCAACCAGTACCTCCTGTTCAGCTTCCCTCTCCACCTGCTCCTATGACTAAACCACTTCTTACAACACCAGTCTTCAGAGGGATATCTCCATATAGAGGTGGAAGTATAGGTAGAGGAAGAGTACCTTTCTGGGAAATGTACACAAAGGAACAAAGGAAGGAATACAAGAAAAATAAATCCTATCATAAGAAATATGAGAAGGTTGAAGTCCCAGTGAACACAATGAAAACCTACACCAATCCAGAGCAGGATAAAGCTTTAGAAGAGATTGCAGACAGAGAAAGATATGAATATGAGACAGCTCAAAGGGAGATTGAAAAGAAGAAAAAGAGATTTATTGATATTCTACAAAGAGGAAAACAGGTGGCTGACAAGAAGAGATAGCAAAAGCAATCCCCATCAAATCCTCCCTGTTTGATCCCACTGAGTATATTACAAGGAATCCTAAAGCTAAGATGTTGGAGGAAATAGGAAAACTTCACAAAAGGGGCATTGGATGTGTTCCAGAAGATCCAGAGGAGCCTCCTCAGAAGAAAAAGAAAGGAAAACAACCTCCTGTGAAAAAGAAGAAGATACTATTCAAGTTTGCCTCAGACACTGGTAAACCGCAATCAACCTTTGTTGTACCAAAGCTTGATGGGGACTCAGAGTCAGATGATCTAGAATTGGAAACCATAAACCTGTTGACAGCAAAGGTTCTTGATCTGGGCTTCACCTTTAAAGATGTTTCTCCTGAAACAGAAAGTGACCTAGCAAAGCTGTACAAAGGCCATGAGAAAATACAATGGAATCCAGAGAAGGCAACTCCTACAAATTTCAAGTATGTGGAAAGAAAGTTCAGAACGATCTATGAGGATTTATCCAATTTTCTGAAAGGAAGAAAGTAGATGTACTCTTGGGTAATCTCTGTTAAACTCTTGTGGCAATTAATCAGATACATTTCTGCTTACTAGTTCAATCTAGTCAATTATTCTATGCCTTATTATCCTTTCTGTATTATTCTTGAGTATATAAGAAAAATGTGTAAAATCACTTTGAACAATTTGTAAAATTTGTTAAGGTAAATAGGGGGAGATTGTTGGGAAAATCCCTTTGATTTAACTTAACAAATTACCTAAAAGTGATTTTATTTCTTAGGATTGAATTACCCATTGTATAGTGAGGGTAATCTGGTCATTAGAAGTCTTAGGATGTCACACTCAACCTAGGATGCCAAGACCAGATCAAGAGAAGCATAATATGGACAAAGTCAATATTTGCGTCAAATATAAATCGACGCAACATCAAATTATTGTCGACGCTACTCTGACTAGAAGTCCAAGTAGGTCACCCTTCTGTCAAAGTATCCCAAGTCGACGGGACGTCAAATAGATATCGATGCAGGGGTCATGGTCCTGTCGGAGCACTTGAGGAAGTCGACGCAGTTTCTACTTCAACTCGGCGCAGAAGGAAATATCTGTCGAAGTAATCAAAAGTCGACGCAACATAGACTTCATCTCGACGCAGAAAATGAAGCTCATAATCATATCTTCAACTCAACTGTTATGTCGATTGGGTATTGATGCAACGTCGACTAGCAAAGTTCAGTTAGAGCAAGAATGAATTCGAAGCTTCTCCTACAGGAACTCAAAGGTGCGTCGATAAGAGAGGAAGTGAACTCGACGCTACGTCAAATACAGTCTGAAATGGGAAACCTTTTCAGCTGTCATTTTTGACCCTCTCTCATGGCCCACCTCTCTCAATACCGTTCCCCAACGACTACTTAATTACCTTAAATGGAATAAAGAATTAACTGAGGTCAGAGAAAAGCTTTCTTGGAAACAAGCCTAAATGTTGGTCGACGGATCGGGAATAAAAGAAGGAAGGAAGGATTTATTGCCTAGACAAATATACCTTTCAGGACTTACCTAAAAGGAAAATAAATTCAAATTCAATAGTGGGACAATAAAAGGCAACAGAAGAAAGAGAAAAGGAAGGCACTCATCACAATCGGCCATACTATTCTATTGGGTCTCCTTCTTCTTCCTCTCTCTCACAGGAACCCTAATAGAAGAAAAATACAGAGAAGAAATATCTGCTGCTCTTCTTCTCTCTAAGAAGAGAATAGAATAAGGCTGCTCAACAACAAAATCTAATAGCAGCCAGAGTTCAATCAGAAAGAAGATAGAAGGATCTAACAATCATAGCTTCTGCAAATCATCACCATCATAAGCAGAAGTTCATCAAGAGCAGATCCTGTGAATAGATACAAGAAGCTGTTCTTCATACAACCATCATAAGAATTCTGAAAATAGAATTCCTACAACTTTCTTCTTCCTCTTTCTCCTTCCCTTCTGTAAAAGAGTTTTGTTAATCCCTCTTCAAAGGATTCAATGGTTCAAGATCTCCTTATCAAAAGACCTAGTGGTTCAAGATCTATTATCAAAAGATCTGGTGGTTCACAATCTCGTTGTCAAAAGATCAGTGGTTCTAAGAGTCTCTTTACCAAAACACTCAGGCACAATGGTGCATCCCTACCAGGTGGTAGAAGAGGGGAGTAACCACATTTTGGGGAACCTCTATAAAAATCTATGTGCCTTCTGGATTGATAATTTTCTATGTTGTCCCTCATAGCTAGTTTACATTATAGTTTTCTGCTTTATATTCCAGCACTAATTTATTCTGTTTGAGATCTTGGTTGAGCATAAATCCTTAGATTATTTTATTGTTCTCACAGTTAGAATAGGAATAATTTTTAAATCTCTATTCACCCCCTCTAGAGGATTCTCAGAGGCACATTGTGCACTTTCAAAGACCATTGGGGTGCATCTATAGTGACGTGATGATGCCATGTGCTACTCCTACATATCGAGAACTACTACATATTGTTGTTAATACATGAGTTTTTAGGAACACTTGGGTATACTTTATGAAGGAAAAATTGGAAGTGTTTTTGAAGTTTTAAGAGTTCAAGAAAATGGTTGAAGTGGTGCTTAAGTCGAAGATCTAGAAGCTAAGAACATGCAATGGAGGGGAGTTTACTTCTAATGAGTTATTGTCCTTTTGTAAGAAGCACGACATAAAAAGAGAACTCCCATGTGCTTACACTTCACAACAAAATGGAGTGGCAGAATGAAATATAATACACCTTGTAGAAACATGCAAATGTTGGTTACATGCTAAAGACATACCTAAAGCCTTATGGGTGGAGAGTATGACTTGTGCAACATATGTAGTCAAAAAATTCATTTAAAGTCCAAACAACACAGAGTAACCTTATGAGATGATGTTTGGAGAGATGTCAAGTGTTTGAAACACTTGAATGTGTTTGGATCTCTTTGTTTTGTGCACGTTCCGGATTCCAAGAGAAAAAAGTTGGATGCAAAGGCGGGGAAGTGAATCTTCATTGACTATGATGAGCGCAAGAAAGGGTGGAAGTGTATGGATCATCAAACACATCGATCCACCATTTTAAGAGTCATGGCCGTTGATGAGTTGACATCATACCATGAAATTCCAAGTATGACTCTTGAGGAGAGTAACGGTGGAAGGAGCTATGGAGGTGATGTTGAAGATCTGTTGGTGATGTCATTTATTGGGAAGAACCTCTTGATTTGGTATATTAGATTAAATAAGTGATTTAAGAAAGCCTTATGAATATAAAGAAATTGAATAAATGTAATGTATAAAGAAGAAAAGCTATCATAATTGAAGGCATGAAAGAAAAAGGGAAAACATTGAAAGAAGGCTCTATACATCAAGAAGTATTCGACGATGATGAAGATCTGAGATAGCTTATGTCGAGTTCTCTGTAGCTTAAAAGAATAAGTTGAAGTTAAGTATAAGAGAATTCAGCTTATGTCTATTTTTTAAATACTCAGAAAACGACAAACATCGAGAAGTAATCGATAGTTTTGTATAACCTTACGTTGAATCCTCAAAGGATATCAGTAAATCTAGCCATTGATCTTTATTTAAAGAAAGATAATATGTCGAATCAGAGATAAGAAGGAATGTATTTGTTAGATCGGTAGGCGCCCTTAGGGGGGGGGTGAATAAGGGTTGTAAAACTTTTTCTTATATTTTGAATATCTTGAAATAATAAGAGATTAAGATGGTGAGAAATCAAACAAACTAAGTAAAATAAAATAGAGACATGTTTTATTAATATGAAATATGGGTTTACAAAAACTGACTTCTATAACGCTAGAAATCGGTGGCGAATAATAATAAACTCATTTTGTTTTCTATCCTGACTCGCATCCCCACGAACCGGTGGCCCTAGCCTTTCCTTCCCCGGATAAGGCCTCAAGCTGCTCTTGCCAATCCTACCCTGGATATGGCCTTGAGCACCCCATAGACCTAACCTAGATCTAGTCGCCAACACGAGGCGAATTTCTCCCTAAGTTCTACCCAGACCTTAGTCGCCAACACGAGGCGAATTCTCTAATGGTTTACAAAATATATGAAATGATAATAATAAAAACTCCTTCTTGAAGAACTTCTGAAGTTGGAGATGAAGATCCGCTGTAGAATAAGCGTTGTTGAAGCGGACGTCGTTTGGATCCGGCGTGAAGAAATCCTCCTTCAAAAATTTGCAAAGCTTTGGTGGGAGATCAACTTTCGGCCAAATCAGGCTCTGGAATTCTAGCACTCAACCTTTCTCTCTAATGGATGTCCAAAACAAGAGAAGAGGGGTCCAATTTATAGCCTTAGCGCTAGCGCTACCACCGTCGCTATCCCATAATAGGACATATTCTGCGCAGGAGAATATTCAATCCAAGGAAACATTTCCGCCTTGCCTCTTGTGCTCCGCGCTACCGCCTGCGCTATTCTCTACCGCCTGGCGCTAGCGCCTTCTGAATGTGCTCCCGGGATTGCACTAATCATCGCTAGCGCCGGGAGCTAGGTGCTACCACCGATGCTAGTGGGCATGTTGGATTTATCGGCTCAATTTTGGGGGCAACCTTCTTATGTTATCCTTGAGTCATATGGACTTTGTTTCTTGCACACTTAAACACACAAGATAAAATACACATATGATTTGTTATTCTCAAACCTAGGAGATGCGGAAGACCATGTTCCAACAAACTCCCCCTTTTGATAATAACAAATCCATTAATGATAAATTAGTGCATTAATATATAAGCATGATGAAACCTACTTGTGTGTGTGTGAGAGTGATGACTTAGGATAATTATTGATTTTAGTATTTAGAATTGCTCCCCCTAAATACATGCTCCCCCTAAGTGAATGCTCTCCTAATATGTAAGCTATCATTTTAGTTAATCATGTTAGTTTTCCACTTTGATAGCGGATTTTATTTATCATGTTAGTTCTCCCCCTTTTGTTATTAGCAAAAGTGGGTAAGGAAGCAAAATACATAAAAATTTTGATTCTAAGATAAATGCATGATCGAGCTTTTAGAGAGAAGGAAATGATGAGGAGTTTTAGAATAATTTTCATAAAAATAAATTAGAGTATTTAGCATAAGTATGTTCATAGAAATAAATCAGAGTTTTTAGCTTTAAAAGAAATAATATAACATTTACCATGCAAGTCTACCATTTGGTTGAAAAAAAATTTGGAGTTGGAAGACTTGAGATAAGCATGAAAAGAACACAAGTTAAACGTAATGTTGCGGAAGACTTATAAAAATACAACAAACATCTTTTTGTAAGACATGGTGATTCATAAAAAGAAATACGAGTGAAGGACCAAAATGAAAAAGATGTTTTTGTAAATCATTTTTCTTTGAAAATCTTAAAAGATTACCATCAAGTAACCAAGCATGAAAGAGATGTATGAAAAAAGACTATTACAATGTTATTCCAATTCACAAATTCAAAACATACCAAACATTGTAAAGAGCATGCTAGGTTATCTAGTGCATTTAGATATAAAAAGTATTATAGAATTAGCATTAGGATCCAATACTCAAGAGAAGAAGTGTTATGGAAGATAATGATGTGCACAGAAGTGTATTTTGAAGAGAGTAAACAAATGTTATAATAAAAAATACAAGACATATGTAGAGTAAAGTGCACAATAAAATACAAATAAGTTTACTTCCACACACTTTTTATGCACAAACAAATGTACAACTACCAAGGTGCTTTGCACACATAATGCTCATTAAGACTTATCAGAGTGCAAAGTAGTGCTTGGGGGATCACACAATTTTATTTCTCAATATCTATTTTGTTTTTGATCCGATGTACTTAAGAATAAGTGGTGCAAAAAAATGAAAGGTTTGCATTAGACACTTTACTAATCTTTTCAAGGTGCTCAACCTCACAACGCTTATTAAGACTTATCAAGAGGTTCAAGTAGTGCTTGGTGGAGATAACTTTGTCAATTTATTTCATGATTTTTGTTTTGTACAAAGTTCTCTGATTACACTTGCTTTGCAAACCAATTAAATTTTGAAAGTACAACCAGTTTCTTAATATTTAATAGTGTAGGTAAGATACTTGTGCAAGTTTAATTTATTGTACAATTGCAATACACTAGCAAGCATTCTTAGATTAAAAAAACACATGTAAACTTAGCCAAAAAGTGAGTGAAGAAATATCATTATCAACCATAAAACATTTACTCATACTTAGAGGCATGCTAAGCTTGGTTCTACACTACTTTTACAATATAATTGATGCACATATTAATAGATATATCAAAGCATGATAAGAACAATGTTCAAAGTAGTTTGACAAGATAAATTGTAACATTGTAGAAGTTCTAAATGATAGATTAAATCATGCTTGATTTTCACAATAAAGTCCATAAAGTTTTTTTGATAATTTTTATGTTTTATATTTTTGTATTTGTTTTTTGCATTTAATTTTTTCACTTAGAATTAGAATTTAAACAAATGAACAAAGAAAAGGAGTAAAAGAAATATTTTTTGTAATTTGGCTTTTGTATTTTTTTTTGTTTTAATTTTTCAAAAATTAATTCAAAACAAAACTGCAAAACTATGTAGTACATATAATAGAGCATAATTTTAGGTATTTTATAACATTGTAAAATTACATAAAGACAGACACAAGCGATACTGCCCGCGCTAACGATAGCGCTAGCGGTAGCGCTGCTTTAGTTAAATCCCCTTTTCACTTGTCATTTCGGCCATTTCACCTCATGCTCTCCCAAAAAACCCTAGAAGATAATGCAGCCTACGTATAGATCTAAGGTAAAACTTCATCATTTCTTTGATTTTTGTTTTAAACTTTGATTTTGATGTTAAAGATGAAGATTTTTGAAGTTATCAAGTGGTTTTAGATGATAGATCTAAACTGCTTGATTCTTTTATTTTTGAAGAGAGGAACTAGGACAAATCTTCATCATTTTTATGATTCTTGTTCTAAAAATTTAATTTTGATGTTTGTGATGAAGATTTATTAACTCATTTAAAAAAAACTTTTGATTTTGATGATGGATCTAAAAGAAGGTTAGATCAAAAAGAGGATCTTCATTATTTTTATAATTTTTTTTTTTCATTTTGAATTTTTATGAAGATTTCTAGTTTTAATTTTAGCTTAAATTATGTGGGATCCTTGGATCTAGCAATTTAGGATTGGGAAATATTTCATAGTAGATAGATCTTATTATTTTAGATCAGAGGACTAGCACCGGCGCTACTGCAGGCGCTAGTGAGTTTTGTTTCATTTTAATTTCTCTTGTAATAATGTGCCAGATGGATCCTAGATCTAAGGGGAAGAAACAAGCAGGACTAATAGTGGAGGCATCCATAGTGGGTGTCCCATATTTTGTGGATTTTTCCATGCCAAGACCCCACCACATCATACAGTTATTCGCAAACTTCGAGGTATCGAATGTATTTCTCTTAGAGGGGTTTTCCTCAGAGTTTGTACACGAGTTTTATATGCACTTGGAAGATCCATATCAGTCAGATCTGGATGGAGGAGTGCGGTCTCAGGTGCAGGGACAAGTGGTTACTATTACCCATGATGATTTGAGGGGAACGTTTGGGTTGACTGAGCATCCACATAAGTTGGATGTGGTTGAAAAGTTTCGAGTTGATAGGGATTGGACTCATCTAAATATGGTACTCCACCACAGGGAATGAAGGAGTTTGATCCAAATGGTGAGGTCACTTACAGTGGATTCCCTTACAGTATAGGATGTTCTACGCCATACTATCTTGCTGAAATTGGGTGACACAACGAAGATTACAGCACAACTTAGTCTTGTCTCATATTTTATTCTCGAGGAGGAGAGATTCAATGTGGCAGACTTGTTGCTTTCATTGATTAGATATACATACAAGTTGTGGGATCCTTCTCGTCAGAGATACAATAATCTCCCACTCGGTGGCATAATACAGAGGGTTATTCATCATAGGTACCCTTCTCTTGAGATTGGTTTTTATTAAATAGATTGCTTTCCTCCTATCTACAATACCTCACACCTACGAGCTAAAACACTCCCAAATGAGCCTTCAACGTCCACTCGACCACCACTCTGGCGAGGAGCATCATCTCGAGGGGCTCGAGATGATTCATTTGAATCTTTTCGAGAAGATATGGGAGAGCGGATGTCAAGAGTGGAGAAAGATGTTTCTGGTATAAAGAAGATGGTGAAGTTCATGATCAAGACATTAAAGCTAAATCCATCTACACTGGAGTGTAGGGAGTGGGATAGCCCATCACAGGATCCACCTCATCATTCGATTTGGAGGAGTCATAGAAGATGATCCCCAAGTGCTAGTGTGGAGGAGATAGACAAGACAAAGTAGAGGAGTAGGAATGTCCTGAGGGAAACTAATATTTGAGTTGTGTAATAATATAGGAATTTCAACACATGTTCTTGGATACTGTCTGCTAGCGCCAGCGCTACCAGCTAGCGTTGGCACTACCAGCTAGCGTTGGCGCTACCAGCTAGCGTTGGCGCTATCTGTTATGTTTACTTTGTTGTTTTTGGATGTTTGGCTATTTTTATCTGGTCCTTTGGTAATTTTTGAAGGTTTTGCTTTACGCTTTATTTATAAATTTAAAGTCATATGAAGTGGAGATGTTTAAACAAATTGGAACTCATATGAAGTAGTACATATTTGAAATCATATGACTTGAGATTTCAATATCACATACACAATTTTGAATTCAATTTTTGTTGATGATATATGATATATATATAGGCAATGAGTTTAGGAAGAATAGATTGGTCATTAGAAATAAAAGGTATGACTTTAAAATTTGATAATTTGATTTATTGATCTTTAAGTGATAAAGTCTTGTGTCTATATGATGACCATACCATGATAGCAAAACAAATAGGAAAAAAATAATAATAAATTAAGGCATATCATGAAGTAGAAATTTGTATATTTCATTTTGAAAATATTCTACTTCATGCATTTGGTGATACCTAATGAATAAGAGATTTAGGTATCCAAAGGGGACCAAGTGTGGTGGTTCCTTTGGGTACCCAAATATAATGTTTAGGTTTGTGAGTAGATATTGATGAATGGGTCCATTCATGTGAAGTTAATGTTTCAGTTATAATTTTGGGCCTCCATTCAAACCTTGGTTTAGTGTTATTCTTATGCATCAAATTTCCACAGTGATAATCTTTATATTGAAGATTATGATTGTAATGATTATTGAAGGTATTGTTCATAGAAAAATTTGTGTAATGTTACTTTTAAGTTGGGAGAAACATGATTTTGTAAATAATGGTGATTTTGACTTTGATTTACAAATACGTTGTGTTTCTTATTCCCATTATTTGGCTTAGTTAAGATATTCATATTCATATTCAACATGTTTTTAGATATTTCTTGATATTGTGAATTTTTATTTATAATTTTCATAAGCAAGTTGATTTTTGATTTTAATTCATCATTCTTGATCTTTAGATTATGCCTAGATTTATTATAAGCTATTGCGCTATTTTTAAGAGTGGAAATAATAGAGTCAATATGATTTTGATAGTCATTTCTAAATTCCTCAAATGTTTCGTCCATCTCCTTGATTTCAATTTTATAATTTTGGCACGTAGCACAATCATTTTTTAATGATGTATTTTCTAAAGATAATTTTTCATTATTTTCTTTTACAAAAATAATTTCTTTTTCAAGTTCCTTAAATTTTTCTTTAATATCATTACAATCAAACCAAGGTTTTGTATTTTCAATTGAAGTGACATGGGTAAAGCTAGATAAATCAGAATTTGATTCTACTTTAACTTTTGCTTTTAAATCTTTATTTTCTAAGCGCAATTTGCAATTTGCATTTTTTAATTTCTTAATTTTGCGCTTTGTAATTTGTAGCAATTGTAAAGTAGAAGTAGAGAGTTACAAACAATAAGAGGATTTGATTTCCTTACAGTGCTTTTGGATGCTGTGAGATTTGAGCATGAATTTTCATTGTTATCATCATCTATTTGGTATTCCTTTTCCAAGGAAAGGATTTCTTCTTTTCCACTTGATGTGCACTCCATTGATTCATCATGAGAGGAGCTTTCTTGATCATTTGTACAATCTTGTATGTTCTCCACTTCTTGTATTTGTTCCATACCTGTAGATGGAGAATCATACCTTTCTTCAAGAAAATTACAAACTTTATATGTAGTAGAAAAACAATATATTAGATTGAAAATTTCATTTGATAAACCACAAAATAAATAGTATTTGGCTTTTGCATTTAGATGACGTTCATTTTTATTTATTCATCCACTGGTCTAACTATTGCTAAATTCCATGCTTCGATATCTATAGTTTTAATAAATTTTTCAATTAAAATTTTCCATGCTCTAAAATTTGTCCCTTTAAATAAAGGTGGTGCTAGTGATTTTTCTTCTTCATAGAAATTTCCCCCACTAGTTGAAGCGAGATCATGAGATGCCATTTATTCCTGGTTGTTAGACTGATTGGAATAAAACCACTCTGATACCACTTGTTGGATCGGTAGGCGCCCTAAGAGGGGGGGGGGGTGAATAAGGGTTTTAAATCTTTTTCTTATATTTTGAATATCTTGAAATAATAAGAGATTAGGATGGTGAGAAATCAAACAAACTAAGTAAAATAAAATAGATACATGTTTTATTAATACAAAATATGGGTTTACAAAAATTGATTTCTATAACGCTAGAAATCGGTGGTGAATAATAATAAACTCTTTTTGTTTTCTATCCCGACTCGCATCCCCATGAACCGATGGCCCTAGCCTATCCTTCCACAGATAAGGCCTCAAGCCTCTCTAGCCAATACTACCCCGGATATGGCCTTGAGCACCCCCTAGACCTAACCTAGATCTAGTTGCCAACATGAGGCGAATTTCTCCCTAAGTCCTACCCAGACCTAGTCGCCAGCAAGAGGCGAATTCTCTAATGGTTTACAAAAGATATGAAATGATAATAATAAAAAAAATCCCTCTTGAAGAACTTCTGAAGTTGGAGAAGAAGATCCGCTGTAGAATAAGCGTTGTTGAAGTGGACGTCGTTTGGATCCGGCGTGAAGAAATCCTCCTTCAGAAATTCACAGAGCTTTGGTGGGAGATCAACTTTCGGCCAAATCAGGCTCTGGAATTCTAGTTTCTCTCTAATTGATGTCCAAAATGAGAGAAGAGGGATCCAATTTATAGCCTTAGCACTAGCTCTTGCGCTACCACTACCGCCAGCGCTATCCCATATTAAGACATATTCTGCGCGGGAGAATCTTCAATCCGAGGAAGCATTTCTGCCTTGCCTCTTGTGCTCCGCGCTACCGCCAGCGCTATCCGCTAGCGCCTGGTGCTAGCGCCTTCTGAATGTGCTCTCGGGATTGCGCTAATCATCACTAGCTCCGGGCGCTAGGTGTTACTGCCAGCGCTAGTGGGCATGTTGGATTTATCGGCTCAATTTTGGGGGCAACCTTCTTATGTTATCCTTGAGTCATATGGAGTTTGTTTCCTGCACACTTAAACACACAAGATCAAATACACATAGAAATTGTTATTCTCAAACCTAGGAGATACGGAAGACCAAGTTCCAACAGTATTGAATCAGATGGTCTAATATATTCTTCATCTTCTTCTCTCTCGATCAAAAAATAATTGTTATGCTGCAACCCCAAGTACAAAAAAGAACTTATTGATTGTTATTCAGTCTTCTTTTATTCAAGAATAGTCGATCAAATACAAATTAGTATCCACACTGATTATCAAATTAAATGATAATTTCAAATCTTGTCAAAGAAAGAATCTAATTATGGAAAAGCCTGCTACATCCATCCATTCAAAGGAGTTTTAAGAATCCCTCTTCAAAGGATTCAGGATAGAGTTTTAAGAATCCATCTCCAAAAGATTCTGGACAGAGTTTTAAGGATCTCTCTCCAAATAATTTAGTGGTTCGAAGAGTCTCCTAATTAAAAAACTTTGTTATTCTAAGAATATCCTTATCAAAAGATTTAGTTGTGGTTCTAAGAGTCTTCTTATTAAAAGACTCAGCACTGTTTAGTGCTTTCCTACCAAAGGGTAGAAGAAATGACTTACCCAAATTTCGGGAACCTCTATGAAACTTATTGTGTCATCTGGATGATCTTCTTTATAGCTTATATTTCTTTTTACCGCATAATCTTTCTTCTATTTATATATAATCAGTGGCATATTCTGTGATTGATTGTGTTAAAAGTATTTAAAAATCTATTCACCCATATAGAGCAATTCTCAATGATCATTCCGCACTTTCAATTGGTATTAGAGATATGTTAATAATAAAAGGCTAACACCTTGATTAATCAAGATCCTGATAATTGAGAATTAGTTCTTAAACAATCTTATACAATCATGAGTCCTACTCAGATTAGGGATTATGCCACATCTAGACCACCAATGTGTAATCTCGATACATTTTCATCATAGAAATCTAGATTAAAATTGTATATAAATTCTATTGATAAGATTACTTTGATTTTGTGCTCACAGGTCCATATATTCCAACAAAGTTAAATATTAATGAAGAAAATATGTCAGAGACAAAGGAAGAATGAATTGAATGAGGTAAGAAAGCTAGGTCTTATGATGCCATGACCATGAAAAATCTAGTCTCTACAATGAGTGATGAAATCTACCAGAGAGTTGTAGATTGTCAATTTGCAAAAGTGATTTGAGAATCTCTAATCAGAATAGTCGAAGTAAGCTCGGATGAGAGAAAGAAAAAAGAGATCTATCTTGATCTCTCAATATGAGAATTTCAAGAAGAATCATTGGCTGGCATGCAGAATAGTATGAAGATTCAGGGAATGGATTAAATCTGAAGATTTTAGAAAGAGAAATCGCAACTCCAGAGGCAAACCAAGGTATGCCAAAACTCCATCTAATTAGATTATTTATTATACTTGCAGGAAATCTGGACATTTTTCTCCAGAATGCCCAGAGAATAGCTAGGAAAAAACTCTGAAAAAAAGAACATAGAATCAGAAATGATAGAATCAGAAATGATTCTAAGAGAAAGGAAAGAAGAAAGAAAATACTTTCATTGTCAAAACTCGGAGCGAGACAAATAATGAGTCTACTTCAAGCTTAGATAGTGAAGCTAAAGAGAGTGAAAGTAAAGACCCGATGACATTAGATCTTCCTGTTTAGGAAGATGATGTAATAAATTTAGATGATTTTGATTTTACTTTAGAAGAGTTTAAATGTGCTTTTAAAGGTTTCTGCAAGGACCAATTGACTGTAGTAAGGAATGTTAAAATATTTCTAGAAGAAAACTCTTCTCTATTAAATGAAAACACTATGCCTGAAGAGAAATTTATAAAGGCAAATTAACTTGAAGATGATATTTATTAGCTTAAAGTTTACAATATGAGTCTCAAGAGAGACATAAATATAATAAAAAATGAAAAATAAGGAATTAAAAGAATAATTAACCCAAGCAAAGCAATATGAGGATGACCTCAATAGTAAGAGTCAACAAATCAAGTCCACTTATGAAAATGTGTAAATCAGATTTAAGAACTTGGGCTTAGGTATTGAAAACACCACAAAAAAGGATTCTGGTAAGCATCTAGCTTGGGAGAATCCAGTTGCTTTAATTAGTGAAAAGTGGAAAGAAAAAATTGATTATACATATGTTGTTTATGCCTGATAAAATACTAAGTTGAATAATAAAAATAGAAGGAAAAAATCACAAAAATCTCCCATGGTATTCCTTCCCCAAAAGGAATTTTGGGCAAACCTCTAGTGATAAAGAAACATTCACAACTTTTTACTCTGAATAATATTCAGCGAATGTCGAATAATAATCCATAGATGACTGAATATGCGTCAAAAACTAATCAATGCACAACACAATATGCGTCGATTTCTTCTCAGTGCACGCCTTTCAGAGAAAAAATTACCTATTTTAATAGAGTCAAACCATATTCTAATAAGTTTATTCCTATGAAGAGAAAATGTGCATTCAATTGATTTGAGTGTTATTACTGCAACAGAGTTGGACACTTCATGAAAGATTACTGGTATAATCAACCAATAATTCTTGATGTTGCTTCATATCCTAATAGATCGATTTATTGGTTAAAATCCTTATGTCAATAAAACTTGAAACTTTAGCCATATCGTGTCTCCTCTAATAAATGAATGATTAACAAGAAAGGGCAAATTCAACCATAACTAACGCACTAATAAGCAAGCAATAGATATCATAAATACCTTTAAAAATAATTAAATATCAAATAGGGTAATTAAGAGACCAAATAACTGGATTGAAAATTGAGTACTAACTTTAATTCCTAGAAACTTTAAGAACATAAATGCTATAATAAAAATGAGAACTGTATTCGTTCACATGTATAACCTAAAAGTTTATTGATTTGTTATTCGACGAACATCAATATCTATTAAATGTATGAAAGTATAATTTGTCATTTCTAAAACTAACTAGTTAAATATTGTTTACGCCCCGTCTAAACAACCTAGTTAAGTCAAAATAAACAAATCAATAAAATATATTACTAACTCTTCCCATAGAAGATGCCTCTTTGTTCTCCCTTCATTCTCCTTCGTTAGTGTCTAAAGCTCTCAAAGTTTTCCTTCAACATTAAGAAGATGGTTTCTAAAATCAATACAGGTTTTTGAGTTGATCAGAGATCATTTTAAAGGTGTATTGATAAGTACCAGAAGATTAGTGAGCTCTTAAGAAATACTCATATGGAGCATTTGATCTATTCAACGAAAAAGTTACATAGAGAAGAGGTCATTGTAACGCCCCAGAATTTTCGATTTATATTTAAATCATTAATTTAGTTGTAGCGAGGACGTTACCGCCTTAGGTGCATCGTCGTAGTTCGTCTCGAGTGTTCGTGAGGTTGCGTTTTATCGAATCTTTATTTATTTTGGTACCCGTATTTAATTAGCATATAAAATATTTTATAAAGGCTTTCTTATCAAGTTCTCTACAAAATTTATATAAATATATATTCTTATAAAAAAATTCTATATAAAAATTCTGATGAGACGTGTAAATGAAATTCCTGTATAAAAGTAAAGTTCTGATAAATAATTTACATTTAAGAAAAGCTTAGTGGAATCCATAAAAATCCATTTTCCTTGTCTATATATAGATTTCTCTTTTCTTCTGATAGAAGACTTCTTCCTGTCCTCGTTTCGCGAACTCCAGTCAAGAGAGAGGAGGGCGGAAGATTAGGGCTTTCGTCGAAGGTTTTCTTTCATTTCTAGTGGTGGAGGTGGTCGGATCTCTCGCCGGAGCGTGATTTTGGAGAGCTCTCGTTGAGTTCTTCCTCAGTGAAGAAGGCTTTGCGGCGTTGGCTTCCGGTTAAGGCAAGAAGTATTCTTCTTCCTCTTCTTCTTATTCTTCATCTTCATCATCATCTTCTTCTTCTTCTATTTGACCAACGCTAGTTTGATTTTGTAAGTAAAGGAAAAAAATCAGGTATTTGGTGAGTTTTCAGTTTTCAAAGGGTTTAGGGTAGATGTGTAGAAATTTCTGGATGCTAAGTAAATTCATCGAGTCATCTCGAGTGGTTAAGTAAATTCGTCGAGTCATCTCAAGTGGTTAAGTTAAATTTGTTGAGTCATCTCGAGTGGTTAAGTTAAATTCATCGAGTTATCTAGAGTGGTTAAGTTAAATTCGTCGAGTCATCTCGAGTGGTTAAGTTAAATTTGTCGAGTCATCTCGAGTGGTTAAGTTAAATTCATCGAGTCATCTCGAGTGGTAAAGTTAAATTCGTCGAGTTATCTCGAGTGGTTAAGATAAATTCATCGAGTCATCTCGAGTGGTTAAGTTAAATTCGTTGAGACATCTTGAGTGGCTAAGTTAAATTTGTCGAGTCATCTCGAGTGGTTAAGTTAAATTCATTGAGTCATCTCGAGTGGTTAACTTAAATTCGTCGAGCATCTCGAGTGGTTAAGTTAAATTCGTCGAGTCATCTCGAGTGGTTAAGTTAAATTCGTCGAGTCATCTCGAGTGGTTAAGTTAAATTCGTCGAGACATCTTGAGTGGTTAAGTTAAATTCTTCGAGTTATCTCGAGTGGTTAAGTTAAATTTGTCGAGTCATCTCGAGTGGTTAAGTTAAATTCGTCGAGACATTTCGAGTGGTTAAGTTAAATTCGTCGAGTCATCTCTAGTGGTTAAGTTAAATTCGTCGATTCAACTCGAGTGGTTAAGTTAAATTCATCGAGACATCTCGAGTGTTTAAGTTAAATTTGTCGAGTCATCTCCAGTGGTTAAGTTAAATTTGTCGAGTCATCTCGAGTGGTTAAGTTAAATTCGTCAAGTGAACTCGAGAGGTTAAGTCCAATTCGTTGAGTGAACTCGTGAGGCTAAGTTAAATTCATCGAGTGAATTTCTGAGGGTGAGTTCTTGTTGCGATATGGTAAGTTGGTAATGATAAATATTGTTGTACAGTTGATCAGTTTGACCATCAACTCTGAGCCACACTGACGAACAAGTGGTTGGCTTTGATCAGTTTGACCATCACATCTGAGCTGCACTGACGGACAAGTGGTTGGCCTTGATTAGTTTGACCATCACCTCTGAGCCGCACTGACGGACAAGTGGTTGGCCTTGATTAGTTAGACCATTACCTCTGAGCCGCACTAACGTACAAGTGGATGGCCTTGATCAGTTTGACCATCACCTCTGAGCCGCACTGACGGACAAGTGGTTGGATTTGATCAGTTTGACCATCACCTCTGACCCGCAGGGATGGACACATGGTTGGTTAGGCTCGCTTGGTGCTAGTTCCCCTTTGTTCATGTTTATTGAGCTGACTTTATTAATGTATATTACTCCTATTTCTCTTGCTATCTGGTAATCCTACCTAGCTTTTTGTACGGCTTTCTTCTCCCCTTTTTGGGCCGAGGCATTCCTTTCTTTTGAATGCCTCATGTTCAGATGTGTAGCTGAGCTGGTGGTCAGTGGCCTCTCCCAGACTCTTGAAGATGGTGCCTTCTTCTCTCCTCGGCGAGGAGTCCTTTTGTTTATTTGTAGAAACTTTCGTGTTTCTCTATGGCTTCGTGTCAGTTTGTTGAAGCCCATAGTTGTTTCTAGTTGTATACTGTTAATTTTGCTGCTCTGCTTGTACATCTTGCTGATGAGTATTTGCTCTCTGGGAATGCTTTATGTTAGCTTGCATGATAGATATTTTAAGTATCAAGAAAATTGCATTTCAATTTCATAGCATGGTTTTATATGAGTATCTTCTACTTAAAACTGCGTATACGAAAACCTCCTATGTATGCTAAACTCAGGAAATTGTGTATCCTCAGGACTTCTTTTCTTAGTTGTCGTGCTTGCTTAGAATAAAGTGAAAGTATTTTTCGCTGTGTATTTATATACTTTTACGTGTGGACTAGTTGATCCACTAGGCCGAGGGACACGATTTCAACGATAAACTTCAACTTTAAATCTTTAAATGTCTTCTTGGAAAGATAATCTGTGCATTAAAGAGGCCTGAGCGTCGGTAGTTGTCCGCTACCAGACGTGTCATCACATCGCGTGTTTTCCTCAACTCAACTCATATATTTATATATTTATGTTTGAGAGAAAATGCGGGCTGTGACAGTCATTCCACTACAAGAAAATTTGACTTTTAGTGACGAAAAGTTTCGTTACTAAAGATTAGATTTTGGTCAATAAAAAAAATTAGTGACCAAATTCAGTCCGCCGCGAAGTGGTCACAAATGCCCCGCCACTAAAAGTATTTATGACCAAGAAGGTTTTCGTCTCTAATTGTACATATTTAGTGACCAAAATAATTACAGTTACAAAAAGAAAATTTGGTGACCAAATTAATTTGGTCACAAAATAAATTTTTAGTGGCCAAATTGATTGTCACTAAATGAAGTATTAGTGACCGAATTGATTCGGTCACTAAATGAACTTTTAGTGACCAAATTAATTCGATCACTAAATGAAATTTTTGTGACCAAATGGATTCCGTCACTAAATAAAGTTTTAGTGACCGAATTAGTTCGGTCACTACATGTGTATTTTTAGTGATGAAATATCTGGTCACTAAAGAGACAACACAATATAACATTTCTCATCACTAAAATCATTTTAATTCTTCAAAAAATATAATATAATTATTTCATTTGCTATTTATTAGAATTCAGTTATAGACATTTAAATACAAGAATAAATTAAATACTCAATCGCAAATATTAGTGACCTTCTTCTGTGTCTCGTCGAGTAACATCCAGAGGAACCCTCTCCTGTAAGGCCAATTCCGGCCAATCTTGATCCCCTTCCTCTGACCATCTATAATCTCTGTCAACAACTCATCCACTTTAAGACATGCAGCTACATAAGGATAACATCAACCAATAGTAAATGATAAATACATAGAAAGAATATTAAATGATAAATCATCTACTTGATCTAGAGGGTAAGGGAAATGAAGGACATGTAAGAGAGAGGCGGTCAAGCATTTTACCAGCATTCCTACTAAACTATCCATTGCTGACATGTGTTCACCAAGCTCGCTATAGGCATTTTCTAGGACAACATTAAATAGAACCTGAGAAAAGTTATATATATATATATATATATCTTAGGTCTCAAAGAAAAAAAAATTATTAAATTAATTTTAAAAAATGAATATAGTCAAACAAGCTTCTAATTTTCACATTAAAAAAGAATACTAACACCAAAAAATTGAAAATAAGTTGTCCAATTTAAATTTTCTATCATAACCCATCTCAATATCTCAGAAAAAATTGATAATCTAAAAAAAACAAAGGCAAAAACCTGTTAAAGAGATGCACACTCCAGTCACATTGATATATCCAATGCTCTCTGCTCTGTTAGACGAGAAAAGTGACGTTCATCAATAAATTAATAATTTTTAAATATTAGTTTAACAAAATGGGTTATCATTGAAGGAAACTTACGTTTCTTTCCATTAAAATGATCCTAATAGTTTGCAGAATCTTTCACCATGCACTCGCAAACTAAACCAGCCTGCATATTATCAATTTCATGCTGAGAAATGAGACTATAAAGAAATTTGTTGATTGGAAGCCCATAATGCAACAACTATGAATGAAGTTCAAATACTAATAAATGGGACTTTTTACAAATAAAAGAAGTTAAATAATGAAGGTTAAAATACTTCTGAAAAAGTCATTATGAAACAAGAATTTTTTCAAAATATTTGCAAGTTTGAAGAAATTCATCATAGAGATCACCATAAGTAGGAGGAGGTACCTCAGTGTCGCTTTGAACAATAGTTTTGTCATCGATGAGATCTTTGCTTTTACCCATGAGGCACCTATTTGCCTCTTCATCTTTGCTTGAAGAAGATCTACTTGACTCCTCGGAGGAAGAAGCATCCCATCTAGCCGCTTTAAGAACTTTCTTCTTTTCTTTTCCTTTGTGCCTCCTTTACTTTCAATCTTTCAAATATTTTGGGCACTGGCTCCATATTTGTCTGGTCTTTCAGCAGTGGTAGCACTCGGGCGGTGGTCGCTTGTCATCGTCGTCGCTACCTTTTTCTTTTGTAGAGGATGATCCCTTTCATTTTGCATCTTTCACGAACTATTTCCGAAAAGAGTTTCTTCTCTCCTGATTTTTCATGAATTTCTTGAAATTCTTCACAAAGAGGCTTTCTTCATCGTCTTCATCATCATTTGCCTCCTTCTTGGATTTTAGCGCCAAGGCCTTCTTCTTAGGCCTTGCATGGTACTCTTCATGCTGAATTTTGAGTTCCACCTCATGGGTTAATGAGTCTCTCAATGTGGAGTTGCCTTAGATCATGAGATTCTGATATAGTCATCACCTTTTGATTGAATTTTGGTGGGAGAGATCTGAGAATCTTTCACACTAGGTCTCCTCTGCGAAGGTCACTCTGAGGATTTTTGATGCATTTATGATCTTTGTGAATCTTATGTACATGACGTTGATATCCTCATCTGGTTCCATGAGGAATTTTTCATACTCAGATTCCAGTTGAAAAAGCTTTGAATCCTTCACCTACAAAGTACCTTCATGAGTAATTCCCAATAAATTCCAAATATCATATGCAGTCTCACAAGAACAAACAAGATTAAATTTGGTTCTATCTAAAGCACAAAATAATGCGTTCATTGCTTTGGCATTATTTTTACATTTAAGTTTATCTTGATCATCCCACTTATCTTTGGTTTTTTCACAAGTAGCTTCTCCTACTATAAAGCTAGGAGGAGAATAGAGTTGTTCCATCATTTCCCAAACTTCTATATCTAAAGTTTTTAGAAATCATCGCATCCTAGTTCTCCAATAGTTATAACCGGACTCAGGAAATAATGGTGGTCTACTATTTTTTTCCCTTCGTAGAAAGCGAGATCATGGTGCGCCATTATTCTCGGTGGTTAAACCATTTTGGAATAACCTGGTCTTATTCCACTTGTTAGATCTTAAGGCGCCCTTAGAGGGGGGTGAATAAGGGTTTTTGAAATCTTTATATTTTTCATGAACTTTTTGATATTTTATATGAAATAAATTGAATCAAAAGTAATTTCCTAGAATTGAAAAATAAATCCATTTTATTTTACAAATAAAGACCTGATTATCATTGATAAAATTGATTACAAAATCGGATTCTATGACGCTAGAAATTGAGGCGAATACGAAAAACTCTTTTTGATTTTTATACCGGCTCTTCATCCTAAGAACTGGTTGGATTTAAATGATCTATACCCAGATACAGCCTCAAGCCGCTCTAGCCTCTCTATCCCCAAAAAGGCCTCGAGCATCCCTAGATCTAAGCCCTAGACCTAGTCGCCAACAAATGCAGTGAATTCCACCTAAGATGCACACGGACATAGTTGCCAACAACTGCGACGAATTCACAAAACGATCACAAGTATAAAAGGTATTTCAAAATATGAAAGACCAATCAAAAACTTCCAATAAAGAAATCAGAAGTAGACGATGCAGAACCCCTGAAGATCATTGAAGTCAAAGTGTGCGTTCTTCGCATTGAGTTAGCGTTGATCTAATCCTCCTTTGATTCCTTCTCTTGAATTTGAATTGGAGATCCTTTGTGATATGGAAATACTACCTTCATAGAGATTTCAGAGTGCTAGAATAGGGCTCCTTGAGTTGTAAAGTTGAATAGAATGAATGTCAAAAATTTATAGGAGAGAAAGATAATGCTGGCATTAGACCTAACGTCAGGCGTTGACTCTGTTTAGAAATGTTTTGATGGTACTTATCCTCATTCTAGGAAGGAGATTTTGCATGTTTAGAAACATCTTATTTTAGGCAACCCTAATGTTGGCGTTAAGGCTAACGTCTGGCGTTAAGCCAAATCATTCCTAAAATGCTCCTACAATCACGACAACTTCCCTCCATACAATTTTCATAATGGTAAGATCGAGGGTCAACACTGTCGTTGGCTTTAACGCCGGTGTTAGACCATATCCTTTTCTTTTAGCACATTGAGCTAGTACAGACCAACATATTGTATCCTAGAGTCATCTTTGTTCAATCCTCGCATACTAAAAACACAATGACAAACTTGATCAAATACAAGTACGATTTGTTATTCTAAAACCAAAGGGATGCGGAAAACTGTGTTCCAACATAACTTCACCTAAAGGGGGCATGAATAGGTGATGTCTTCTTTTTCATTTCATGACGGAATAATTAAAATGATAGTAGAAAAAAAACAAGCACACACAAACACAAAGATTTATTGTGGTTCCCTAATCTTGGGTACATCCACTTTCCCCCTTTGCCTAACCAGCAGTGTGCTTGCCTCAGCAAACTCCACCAATAACTCAGATCTTCTAGATCCTACAATTCAGAGTACAAGACTCCTACCTCAGGAATACAAACTGATTCCCTACCACAGATCCCCTAGCTCAGGATACTACATTTAGATTCACAACTAGAATCCTACCTCAAGTTCAATCCAGAACCATACCTCAGGTCACACTGGACCCTACCTCAGATCCCAAATACAGGATCCTACAACTCATATTATATAACTCCTACAGCTTAGATTCTATCTTGAATCCTACCTCAGGCTCACACAGAACCCTACCTTAGGTTACACAGGACCTTACACTCAGATCTCAGAGAGATCCTACAAAATAAGTAGAATAAGTATGTTACAACTTTTCTTAGATTTAAATTAAAGTTCTTGAATAATAGAGTCTTCTTGGAGCAAAGCTTCTTCTTGATCGACAAAATCAGATCTTGAAATATCCTCCTTCAATTGATTTAGCTTCAGCAACAAGTTCTAGATATTTCTTTTGAATGAACGTTGATTTTGATCTTTAATCTTCTGTGACAAAGAACTTCTTTTCTCATATTAGGATGAGAGTTTAGATCTCTGAGAAATACTTGAGCAAAATATATAACTTGAATGAAACAGCTCCTTCAAAAAGTAGATCTCTATTCTTGAAGTCGTCGGCCACAGATGCAGGAACAAAAATATTGTTTCTTCTCAAATGATCACGACCTGGTCATGAACTTTGTTTCAGAGAACTTCTTTGCTCTAATAAAGTTGATCGCAATGAATACCTTGAGCAAATCTAGAGCAAAAGAAAGACTGAACTTGTACAACTGCTCCTTCAGATTTTGAGTCTCGGCAATTTGAACTTTTGCCACCAAGATTCAGAGATAACAACGATTCTCGATTTCTATCTGTTATATATATACATATATATATATATATATATATATCTGAACATGATAATAGTCATTTTCGAAATCATAAATGCACAATTAAGAGTGATTAATTACTTCAAAATCTCTAGCGCAATCAATGGCGATGGTCGGCGACGGAATTTGAAATTATGAGAAAATTCACTCAATCAAGTCAACATGAACCTCGTCTAGTCGATATGACTGTTTGTCATGAGCTTTCAGTAAATATTTTGAACTCTGCATGATATTAGACCTTTAAGTTGATATCTGTAGCTTCTAGTAAATATTTTGAACTCTGTACGATATTAGTCCTTCAAGTCGATATTTGCAGCTTATAGTCGATAAACACTTAGTCTCACCGATAAGAATTATCAAGTCGATATCCACACTGTCTAGTCGACATGAAAATCTTCAAGTCGATATGTGTTTGTCTAGACTACATAAGACTTTCTAGTTGATATTGGCGATTGAGGAATTGGCTAAGTAAAATCTAGCCAATATGAATTTATTCTAGTCAATATAACCAAGTCTAGTCGACATAGAACTATTAAGCCGATAAGAAAAATTTCATTGCTCTTTATAGTGTAGTCTTCTAGTTGATATGATTATAAGCATCTAGTCGATATGCAGTGAACTTGAATTCATCTAACTAAAATCTAGTCAACATCGACATACCTGCATATAAGAAGAACTGCAAGTCGATATACTCTATATTTGAGAATCCTTCTAGTCGACATGAATTCTATCTACTACTCATCTAGTCGGCATCAATAATGACTTAGAGTATTTCTGATCTATATCTTTATCATATCTGACCAGCATCAAGTTGATATAGGTTGTGTCTACACCTAGTCTAGTCGAGAAAAGACTTAGACAGATTTTTGATGAATTTTATTCTAGGATTCCACCATCTTTACTTAGCGTGAGACCTTCTCTATGAAGATTTTTAGTCATCAACATGATGTGTATAAATTTTAGCTCTGTCCAGACGATAACTATCTTGCTGATTTTCTGCAAGATGATATTTGAATAACTGATACCTGTCAAAGCGATATCATCATAAACTGTGTATTATCAAGACGATATTTGGAGCTTGAACTGCTTCTTCTTATCAAGATGATTTGAGACTTTAGCTGAGTATCTTCAAGACAATATCGTCTTGAAGCTTAATGTTATCAAACCGATATTGATACCTATTCAAGATAATATTTGACTTAGATAAATTCTGATCTTCCTGAATTCTGATCTTTTGCTCTATCCAACTTTCTAGACCATTTTTCCTGATGTATATGCGTAAGTGACAAGTCTAACATAGTCTTGATCTTAGGTCGACATGTGTTTTCAACAATGAGAGATTACATTGGTAAAACTATGTCTGATGACGCTAAGTATAGCCCTATGCTAGGCTTGTACTATCTAGTACCTGAAATCAGCACAACTAAACACATGCATCAAATACAAAGTATGTTTATCCTTGACTTGAGGACTTCATCAAATTAGGAACATTATGGGCAAAGTCCCCAACAATCTCCCCATATTTGAAGAAGTTAAACCCTCAAACACTGATAAACTACACATAATAAAATTATCAAAAATAATAGTCACGTTCTACATCGAAGGAGGTTAATAATACCTTACATTGTTGCATTCTCTCCCTTTATGACTTTTCAATTTCTTCACCCCCTTTCTGACTTTTCAATTTCCACTGTTCTGGAGGATAATAGTCTCTTGTAATTTTCTCCCCTTTTTGACTTCTTAATAAGTTGATTGAAGAGTATATCCTTGCATTTGATCATCTAGGGCAGATGACTCTAGATGAGTCTCCTCCTCAATATCTACTAATACTTATAATCTTCTTCATAGTGTCTTGGGCTGAGAATTGATCATGAATCTCCCACTCAACTGCTACTTGCGCAAAGAGCTCATCATGAGTCTCCCCCTCAACTGAATCCATCTCTAGTGCATCTTGATTCCCTTCCAAGCTGATATCTACATCTATTGAATCTAAGACTTGCTCCCCTTTAATGTCTGCAGGAGGGGTAGAACTATAATAGATTATGTAGATTGCTCCCCCTCAATATATGCATGGTGTTGATCAGAGATAAGTCCTGTAGATGGCTCCTTATTCTAGTCATTTTCCTGTAGCATTCACTGTCCAAATGTCAGATAGGATTTTTGGTTGGCCTTTGGACTATTCTGCAAAACAGATTAGTTTACCTTAGGAACCCAAACTATTTTGGGTCCTAGGATATTGTTAGTTCTAATAACTGGATGACTTCAAACAACATTATTGGCAAGTCATATATTCTTTGCCTTATGCATTATTGGATTGAACCAACAACTTATGGCAATATGTCTAATTTTGCCACAACATCAACATTCAAATCTATTGTTCCTCCTCTTATGAGCCACCTTCTGAGTGGAGTGAGGATGATAATGAACAAAAGAGCAGACTATAGCATTCTTTGCATTTCTTAGATAAATCTTGTGGTTGTGTGCATGATGGAAGGTGGGCTGCACAGTCATATGATTCATCTTATAGATGGGACTTTGAGAAATAGCCTTTCCCTTCCTTTGACTATTGGTGTTGTAGAGCCAAATACAAATGATCCATGATTTTTCATCTGGATTTCCTCATGAGGTGACTTGAAGGCATTTAGTCCAATGTTTGCTCAATTCCTTGAGTTATGTGGCTTTGTTCTACTTTTAGAGCACTCATTGGATAGAAATCCATATGAGAGATCATGATCATAGGTATTGGTAGGAAATATGAACTCTTGAAAAACATTCTAATCTTTGGTGGTCTTGCCCTTGTCTGCTTCCTTAGTATAGCCAACACCATCTCTATATGGTGCAAAAAACTATCAATGATTGGAAGCACAGTTTATGGTTTGGAAAAACTAGCCACAAGATTTCTCTCAATGAGGAGATTCTCCTCAAGATCTTTGATGATCTTGTTCTTCTAAATTAGTGTATCAATTTGGATCTGTGAGATCCCTCTTATCTTGCTGAGTTAATCTCTTACTTGAGCCAACTTCTCAATTTTTTCAAGGAGTTCATATTTAGCAATTGTTGGGAACAGTGCCCAGCAATGTTTCTGATTTGAAGTAGTGCTCAGGTCAATGATAAAAACACTATATATTTGATGTTCATTTGGCGTGACATGAGCAGGTTAGGACATCATACATTCTAAGTATAATGTCTTAAGATCAAGCAAAAATGACTAAGGCATATGATACGCTTTTTAATTGGTTTGTTTCTCTCTTTTCTTTGTTAGAAAGAGAGAAAGAAAAGGAAAAGCTCTTTCTTCCTTTTCGATTCAACCTTGGGCGGACGTTTTCGAAGAGCCCCGCGAGTAATCCTACTTCGAGGAATTATCCGTTATCCTATCGAAGGATAGAAGTAACGGACTCTTTCTCTTTCGAAATATCGAGGATTCCTCCTCGGCCGCGTCCTTTGAAGGCAGAATGAAAAGAAAAATAAAGCTACTTTACTTTTAAAATTTAAATTGAAAGCTTTTTGAAAATATTGTTGCAACAATTTTTTAAGTAGTTGCAACAATTCTTTAAGAGCGTTTTAAAACTTCTTTTACCTTGAGCTAGTTGCAACAACCAAAGAGGCGTTGCAACAATTTTTTAGTGTTTTTTAAAAGAGTTTTAAAGAGTGCTTTAGAGAGAAAGCTTTTGGGTTTATGTAATTATCCGGACTAAAATCAATAAAGGCAAGTGGACCTTATCGATAGTAGTATAGGATATTTCTTTTGAAATATCAAGGTCGTATTTTTCCAAGGTCGTATCGATTATTTCTACTTGTTAGGAACGCGCTATTATCTTATCGAGAAGAGTTTGAAGATTTTTATGATTTTATAGAAAAGTTAGTGACGAAAACGATGACTATCGCGGGCTTGGTGTGCGTTTAGCAAAAACCAAGAAAAGCGATGAAAAGAAAAAGAACGAAAACGTTAATTTGAAAAGTAGTTTTGCTTAGAAATTTTTAGGGTTTTATGAAACTATAATGATAACTACGGCGATAATTAGCGATTGAGCGGAGCGCGTGATTAAGCAAAAAGCAAATATATAAAAGATAAAAGACGCACTAATTGAAAACTCACGCACTCTACGGAATTAAAATTAAAGCGGTAAATTGCAGAAATTGAAGAAATGCGATCCCTACCCAAATAGGTAGAGGGGAAATAAATGCGTGAGCAAGTCCTATCCAAACGGATAGGCGGGAAATAAATGCGTGAGCAAGTCCTATCCAAACGGATAGGCGGGAAATAAATGCGTGACAGAAATGGAAACTATTCGGTTACAAAAAAGGCGCAAAATTTATTCACCTACACACACGCACTCTACTTGAAATTGAAATCTAAGTTAAAAGAAAATAAAATCTATGCTCATAAACACACACACTCTTCTTTAATGAAATCTAATTAAAAATAAAACAAAACTAATCTCATACACTCACACACACAACAATAATGAAAACTAAGTTAAAAGAAAAGAAAAGCTATACTCATACACTCACCCACACTAACAATAATGAAAACTAAAATAAATACAAATTACTCTCATACACACACACACTTACAAAAAGAGACAAAGAAAGTGAAAACAACAAAATAAAACAAAACAAAACAATTTAATTAACCACCTACACTCACACACACTAATAACAAAACATCTAAAAATTATAACAAAACTAAAAACAAGATAATTACTCTCATACACTCACACACACAAATTAAAAAGATGAAAACTAATTAAAATTACTAAATTACTAAATTACAAAAAACTAAAAATAAAAAGAAAAAGAAAAAGAAAACACACACACACTTCCAACAAAACAAAGAGAGAGAGAGTGTGATAAAACAAGCCAACTATTTCATTTCCATAATAAAAAGATTACAAAAAACAAGAGAGAAAAAGAGCACAAAATTACAAAAACATAAAAACTAGTTGGATCAAAACCTTAAGAATAAGCTCTTAAAATTTTTGAACCCTTGGACTCAGCTGAAACTGGCTATTTATAGAAAAATTTTTTGGATTACACGCCCTCGGACACGGGCGTGTCTGAGGGCGTGACACGGCTTGGGGTGCGAATAGCCAGAACAGCTGGATCCAGGCAGGCATCTGGAAGGCTTGACCGGCGACTTCGGAAGTACACGGGCGTGTTCCAAGTAACACGGGCGTGTTCGATGTCGGCATTGTGTTGTCGGCTGCTGGGCGTGACGGGCGGCGTGTCCTTTGTTCTTCCGAAAGAAATTGAGGGGTCACGGCCTCGGTCACGGGCGTGACCTGATCACGGCCGTGACAGTGGGCGTGACATTGACATCTTGGCTCGAATCTGGGCTTGGTCATTCAACACGGGCGTGACTGATGTACACGGCCTCGGTCACGGGCGTGACCGAGGGCGTGACTTGATGTTTGAGTTGGAAAAAGAGCAGGGAAAAGAAAATGTTAGGGATTAGTGAACACGCCCTTGGACACGGGCGTGACCAAGGGCGTGACTTAACAAAATTACAAAAACTTTACAAAAATTAAAATAAAACTAAGTTAAAAACAAAAATAACAAAAACAAACATTTTATTCATTAATTTACATATATTATTTAGAAATGTAATTAAAATTATACTAAAAATTATAAAGAAAAATGCGTATATTTACTATTCATCAAACACCCCCATACTTAAGCTTTTGCTATTCCAGAGCAAAAGTAAGGGATACCTATAAGACGTTTAATAAAATTTCTAATTTACTAAAGTTTTTATTAAATCAAAAGTAAGATCGAAATAAATTTAGGGTATTTAAAGAGGTAAGTCCAAAACTATGAAAGTAATTTAAAAAGAACGAAAAAATTTTAGCGAGACTTCTAAAGTTAGCTAAATAGCGTCGATTATTGCAGTCTTTGGTACCTTTTAATTAGAATAGAATTATATAAAACTTTAACCTTTTTTAAGAAAGCTTTTAAGAATAAATAAAGCCTACTAATTATGCTCTCTCAAACTTTTTTAAATTAAAATCTAGGAACAATTTTATTGGCTAAGGGGTAGGGGAAAAGAGGTAGCCTTGGCAAAAAGAAGAGTGCTTGGATATAGGGGTGACGGATTTTATCCTCTCACCCCACCTTTTTGGTGGTTTTGCTTTGGTTCCCAGCGTTGGTTTACGCGGGATAATTGAAATCTTTTCTAAACTTAACCCAATGCCCGTGTTTACGGAATTAAATTCCCATTGACACGGGATTTCTTTTAACAATATTGGGTGCCTGTGTTTACGGAATTATTTATTCCCATTGACACAGGATTTCTTTTAAAAACTTCTTCTTTTACTTTTTTTATGCCAAGCTAAAGGGGTGTTTATACTTTGGTTTCAAGAGAAATTCTAGATTAATAAAGAAAGATTTTGAGAGCAAGTTTAGTAGATTAAAAACATTCCTAAAGTTTCACAAGTTTAGAGTTAGAATAATTGAATCTAAAGATGGTTTGCCAATATAATACAAAAATGAATCTATTTAGGGTAAACTCGAGGTAGTGCTAAAAGTTCTGTTCTCAAATTAAATTAAGATCGCAAGATTTTCTTTACTACTGAAAATTCCTCAATTTAAATTTTTCAAACTATGAAATAAATAAAATTGATTTAGCAAATCATAAATAATGAAAAGCGCTTAGAGATAAAACTAACCTCGCCTTGGGAATAACAAAAAGCTAAGTAGGGGTTTTATTTTATTTTTGGGTTTTTTTTTTTTTTGATAAGTTTTTCATATATTTTTTTTTTGTTTTTAAGATATGATTTTTTTTTTGATTTTTGATTTTCTTTATAACAAAATGCATAAATAAATACAAGATTTTTGATTTTTCTAAGATATTTTTTTTTCATCATATTTTTTTTTATTGTTTTAATTTTGTTAAAAATATGTACATATATAAAAAAAAAGGAAAAAAAAGAAAGAAAGAAAAGAAAATAAAAGAACATAAATATTTTTGGTGTTATGACAAAATTAATTTTGTTATAACAAATTTTTAAGTACTTTTTTCATCATTTTTTTAATTTGATTTATAACAAAAAACATATGTAAATACATATATATTTACATTAATACTAAAAAAGGAAAAAGAAAGACATTTTTTTTTGAATGTTATGACAAAATTTTTGTGAATTTTGTTGTAACAAATTTTTTGTAAAACTTTTCATCTTTTTTTTTTTTTTTTGTTTTGGATTTTGATTTTATAAATAAGGTTTATTTATATACAAATAAAGACATAAATATAAAACATGTAAATTTTTTTGGATTTTTCATTTGATAAGGGAGGGGCAAAAATAATTACAAAAAAGAGGGAAAACACGCCCCCATACTTAAAACCAACATTGTCCTCAATGTTGAAGGTAAGTGTGAGGAACGAAAATATTTACAAAAAAGACGAAGATTTTAATTACAAGAAAGAGAAGAAAAAAAAATTAAATTTACAAGAATAGTTACAAAATAAAAAAAAAAGGGACTCCACGAATATATACAAAATTGTTTTTTTTGGTTTGTTTTAGTTTTCCGAAATGTACAAAACACGAATAAAATACGTATAGAAGAAGTTAAAAGTATATATGTGATCATATATTTTTTGGGTATGATAAAAATAAATTTTTATCATCTTTTTATGTTATGATTTATATTGTAAACATTTTTTTGTTGTTGTTTTGGTTTTAATTTGAAAATGCATGTTTTAAAATATATCTAAATTTTAAGAAGGATAAAATAAAGAAAATAAAGAGAAAACTTTAAGATAAAAACCAAGGAAGAAATAAGAGAAATAGAAAGGTAAAAGCAACGGGGTTTTCTTGTTTCGAAATATCGACAAAAATCCCCTCTCGGGTCTGTCGAGTAATCCTACTTTGAGAAACTTCCTATTGTCTTATCTGAAAATTTCCCAAAATTCTTTTTGATTTTCGTTTTAAAGTTTTTGCATTATTTTATTTTGTTTTATGTTTTTCTTTGAAAAAAAAAAGAATGATAATTTAAAATATGCATAATTATTAATATTTATTATTTTTTTTCATTTTATTATTATTATTTATTTATTTATTATTATTATTTATTATTATTGTTATTTATTATTATTATTATTTATTATTATTATTATTTATTATTATTATTTTTGTTTAAGTTTTTATTTTTTTTTGAAATGAAAATTTATTTCATCATTTTTTTTTTGGTTTTATAAAAAAAGAGCGTAATTGGATAAATATGGGGGTGCCTCCCACGAGCGCTTTGTTTACCGTCTCGTAGCTCGACGCGTTGGCGGGGTACGATCTTTTTAGAGGTGGGGGAGGGGTATGGAATTTAACTTCCCTCCCAGATGATCCCCCGCGTGGTAGAGTTTTAGTCGGTGACCGTTAACTTTTAAGTCGCCTTTTTCCGGGTGGGTGATAAGGACGGTCCCGTATGGCCAAACCTCTTTCACTTGAAAGGGGCCGGACCAACGGGATTTTAGTTTCCCCGGAAAAAGACGAAGACGTGAGTTATATAGGAGGACGAGATCGCCCGGCGCAAATGATTTTGGAAATTTTATTTTCCGGTCGTGGTAAAATTTCGAGCGTTCCTTATAAAATTTATTACTCTCGTAAGCGTTCGCACGCCATTCATCGAGTTCATTTAATTGGAATTTCCGATTTTCGGCGGTTAAATTATGATCGAGATTTAAGAGTTTTAACGCCCAAAAAGCGCGGTGCTCTAATTCTACGGGCAAATGGCATGCCTTGCCGTAGACTAATCGATAAGGCGTACAACCGATTGCGGTCTTGTACGCCGTACGATAAGCCCACAGCGTGTCGTCTAATTTAAGTGCCCAATCCTTCCTATTAGTTGAAACGGTTTTTTCTAATATGCGTTTGATTTCCCGATTTACTACCTCCACTTGGCCGCTCGTTTGGGGGTGATAGGCGGTGGCGAGCTTATGCGTGACGCCATATTTGGTTAATATTTTTGCAAACTGGGCATTGCAAAAGTGCGTACCCCTATCACTAACTATCGCACGGGGCGTACCGAAGCGAGAAAATAATTTTTTAAGAAATTTGACGACGACTCTCGCATCGTTGGTGGGGAGAGCTTGCGCTTCCGCCCACCTAGATACGTAGTCGACCGCCACTAAAATGTAGCGATTTGTATATGAAGGAGGTAGGGGGCCTATGAAATCTATGCCCCATAAATCGAAAATCTCGCATTCTAAATAAAAATTTTGGGGCATCTCGTCGCGACGAGAGATGTTACCCGACCGTTGACAGCTATCGCATGTGCTCACAAAAGTGTGAGCGTCTTTGAAGAGAGCGGGCCAATAAAAGCCCGCCTCTAGCGCTTTCTGCGCGGTCCGGTTGGCTTGATAATGCCCCCCGGCCGGCCCTTCGTGGCAGTGCCGCAAAATTTGCGCACCCTCCTCGCTCGAAACGCATCTCCGCACGACCTGGTCCGCGCAGACGCGAAATAAGAAAGGGTCCTCCCAAAAGTAATTTTTCAAATCAGAAAAGAATTTCTTCTTTTGCTGTTTTGAAAAGTCTTTCGGGAGCACCCGCGCAACTAAATAGTTGGCGTAGTCTGCGAACCAAGGCGAGGGAGAAGTTTGTAAATTATTTAAAGCTAAAAGACGCTCCTCGGGAAATCGATCATCGATTTCCGGTTCGAAGAGCGCTTCCGCGGTTGGGTGCTCTAAACGAGAAAGGTGGTCGGCCGCTAAATTTTCGGCCCCCTTCTTATCGCGGATCTCTAAATCAAATTCTTGTAATAGGAGGATCCATCGAAGAAGGCGGGGCTTAGCGTCCATTTTTTCTAATAAATATTTTAGGGCGGAGTGGTCGGTAAATATAATAATTTTTGAAAGCGTGACGTAGGGCCTAAACTTATCTATGGCGAAGACGACGGCAAGGAGTTCCTTTTCCGTTGTCGTGTAATTAGCCTGTGCGGCCGTGAGCGTGCGGGACGCGTAGTAGATAGGATGAAAATATTTATTTACGCGTTGGCCTAATACGGCCCCTACCGCTATATCGCTCGCGTCGCACATAATCTCAAACGGAAGGGTCCAATCGGGCGCCACCAGAATGGGAGAATGGATAAGTTTATTTTTTATGGCATTGAATGCCTCTACGCACGCGTTATCAAAAATAAATGGAGATTCCTTCTCCAGGAGGTGGGTTAGCGGTTTTGTTATTTTAGAAAAGTTTTGGATGAACCGCCTATAAAAACCCGCGTGGCCAAGAAAACTACGGATTGATTTAATATTTGAGGGCGCGGGGAGTTTTTCAATTATTTCGACCTTGGCCTTGTCGACCTCCATCCCTCTTTCAGAAATTTTGTGGCCGAGAACTAAGCCTTCTCGAACCATAAAATTACACTTTTCCCAGTTTAAAACCAGGTTCGTGTCTTCGCATCGTTGGAGGACTCGATCTAAATTTTGGAGGCAGTTTTGGAAGGAGCTTCCAAAAACCGAGAAGTCATCCATAAAGACTTCCATAATATCCTCTACGAGCTCTCCAAATATCGCTAGCATACATCGTTGAAATGTAGCTGGCGCGTTGCAGAGGCCGAATGGCATCCTTCGATACGCAAAGGTACCGAAGGGGCACGTAAAGGTTGTTTTCTCCTGGTCTTCGGGGGAGATAGGAATTTGTAAAAATCCCGATAGACCATCGAGAAAACAATAATAAGGATGGCCCGATAGCCGCTCCAAAATTTGATCGATAAACGGTAACGGAAAGTGGTCTTTGCGGGTGGCATCATTTAATTTTCGGTAATCGATGCACACCCTCCAACCCGTAACAGTACGAGTTGGAATTAATTCGTTATGTTCGTTTGCCACGACCGTTATACCGCCCTTTTTAGGCACGACATGAATGGGACTAACCCACGTGCTGTCAGAAATAGGGTAGATAATCCCCGCATCCAGTAATTTTATTACTTCAGCCTTAACGACTTCCCGCATATTTGGGTTTAATCGTCGCTGAGGCTGGATGGTTTTGCGGGAATTATCTTCTAATAATATTTTGTGCGTGCAAAAAGAGGGATTTATCCCCCTAATATCGGAAATCTGCCATGCAATTGCATGGCGATGCGTGGACAAAACTTTAACTAATTCGGAAGTTTCCGAATCAGATAAGGAAGACGAAATAATAACCGGGAGTTTTAAGTCCGCGGTGAGAAAAGCGTATTTTAAATGGTCGGGGAGTGGCTTAAGCTCCAAGACCGGGGGTTCTTCGTAAGAGGTTGTTATTTTTAAACTTTTAGAATTAAAAGATTCGAAAGGCGAATCTGGCGGTAGCTCGTCCAAAGGGGCGAGGTCCGCCAAATCCGGTTCGTCTATATTTAAAGCGAGTAATTCATAAAGCGAAGAACACTCATCCTCGAACGCGGATTCTAAGTGAAAGCAAGAATCGTCGTTCGATAAAGAATTTCGCATCGAGGGATTAATAAGAAGGGTAACTTCGTCGTCCCCTACCCGAAGGAGGAGGCGACCGTTACTCACATCAATTAAAGCGCGGGAGGTCGCGAGGAAAGGGCGACCGAGGATAATTGGCACCTCGGCGTCCTCCTCGATGTCGAGGATGACGAAGTCTACCGGGAAGATAAACTTGTCAACCTTGACCAGAACGTCCTCCACTACCCCGATAGGATATTTTATCGAGCGATCCGCGAGTTGGATGCTCATTTTCGTTGGGGTGGGAACACCCAAATCAAGTTTTTTAAAGAGGGAGAAGGGCATCAAATTGATGCTCGCTCCCAGGTCCGCTAGGGCGTACTTTATTAATAAATTGCCAAAAAGGCACGGGATGGAAAACCTTCCCGGGTCGTTTAGTTTTGGCGGCAATTTATTAAGTAGGACCGCCGAGCATTCCGCATTTAAGGAAACACGCGAAATACCCTCGAGCTTCTTTTTATTAGAAAGGAGCTCCTTAAGGTATTTCGCGTATTTCGGCATTTGTGAGAGTGCCTCGCAGAAGGGGACGTTAATTTGAATTTGTTTAAAAATTTGTAAAAACTTTTTATAATGTTCGTCCTCCTTCTCTTTATTAAGTTTTGCGGGGTACGGAATTTGCGGGGTCGAGACGCCCGGCGCTAATTTTGTTTCCGTATCTAATAAAATAAAAGACGAGGGTGCAGGGGTCGGAGGCGAAACAGTTACCTGATGCTCAACCCGCAATGGGGAGTCGACCTCCTTGCCGCTGCGAAGGGTAATGGCGTGGGCATTTTCACGCGGGTTCTGCTCCGAGTTCCCCGGCAGTGCTCCATGTGGCCGCTCGGAGACCATTTTTGCAAGCTGGCCTACCTGTATTTCTAAGTTTTTTAGCGATCCGGTTATATTCCGGATATTTGCGTCGTTGGAAGCCATGTATTTTGCAAAAAGCTCCTCGAGCGGAGAAGGTTTTGGAGGGGGAGGCGCAAAACCTTGCTGAAATCCTTGGGGAAATCCATGCGGAAATCCTTGCGGGATCGCAGGTGGAGGGCGTTGCGCATTATTTGGGTTACTCCAGGAGAAGTTCGGGTGATTCCTCCAACCCGGGTTATAGTTATTACTATAAGGGTTGAAGGGCGCCCGCACTTGGTTACCCACGTAATCCACCGATTCCTCGCATAAATTATTATTATTATTAATATTATTAAGATTATTAAAATTATTATTATTATTATTAGCCCACGCGGGGGTGGAGGAGGAAGCAGTCATCTCCGCCACTTGCTTACTTAGCCGCTCTACCTGCGAGGCTAAGTGAGTAGTGGGATCCACTTCAAAAATCCCAGCCGCTTTAGAAGGACGCGCCCTTGGCACATTCCACTGGTATGCGTTCATGGCCATTTCCTCGAACAGAGTTTGAGCGGCCTCCGGGGTTTTGTTGTTTAACGTTCCCCCGGCGGCCGCGTCGATCATTTGTCGAGTCGAGAAATTTAAGCCATTATAGAACGTTTGTACCTGTAGCCAAGGTGGTAGCGCGTGATGAGGACACTTACGCAGACATTCTTTATATCTCTCCCAAGTCTCGTAGAGAGACTCGGAATCGAATTGTATAAATGATGCGATGTCGGTGCGCAATTTGGCGGTTTTTGACGGAGGAAAATATTTAGTTAGAAAATTCTCCGTCAATTCGGCCCACGTGGTTATGGACCCTCTCGGAAGAGAAGTCAACCACGATTTCGCCTTTGTCCGCAGGGAAAAGGGAAATAAGCGCAAGCGAATGGCGTCATCGCTGACGCCATTAATTTTAAATGTGTCGCAAATTTCTAAAAAGTTATATAGATGAAGGTTTGGGTCCTCATCTGGCAAGCCGTCGAATTGAGCCGACTGCTGTACCATTTGAATGGTGCTGGGTTTTATTTCGAAATTGTTATTTGCTATCGCGGGGCGAGTGATGCTCGATCCTGTATCCTCCAAATTTGGCCTGGCATAGTAGGCCATGGTCCGCTGCGGAGCCGCAGGTGGATTAGGATCGCCCATTACTCCTATATGTATATCGCCGACGGATTCTTCGGGATCTATTTGTAGATTTTGATTACGAGATCGGCGGCGCTCGAGAAGCGTGCGCTCGATTTCGGGATCAAAAGGTAATATTGGATTATTCGAAGAATCGCCTCGGGTCATACACTATTCGCAAATTTTTTTGAAAAAGAGAGTTTTTCTTTTTATAGATTTTTTTGGTTTTTTGTTTTAGAGATATTTTTACAAAGATGAAAAAAAAGAAAAATAAGTGAAAGAAAGTAATATATTTTTTTTTGGTTTTTCTTTACTTAAGTAAAATATATATATATATATATATATTTTTGATTTTTGTGGGGCTTTTACTTTTAGGAGGAATTTAAAATAAAGAGAAAGAAAAAGATAAGGTTTTTATTTGTTTTTGTGATTTTGGTTTGGTTTTTGGTTTTTGGTTTTTTTTTTTTGTTTTTTGGTTTTTTGGTTTTTATATGAACATATAAGTAGTTATATTCCAAAATATATGTAAAACAAGAAAATTGAAAAATATGTGTTTATATATTTTTTTCTTTTTTCTTTACTTAGATATATTTTTGTTTTTGTTTTTTTTTTTTTTTTTGTTTTTTAGATAGAAAAGGTAATGAAATATAAGATAAAATTAATAGCGTTTCCTATTTCAAAATAACGACACAAGTCCCCGGCAACGGCGCCAAAAACTTGATACGCTTTTTAATTGGTTTGTTTCTCTCTTTTCTTTGTTAGAAAGAGAGAAAGAAAAGGAAAAGCTCTTTCTTCCTTTTCGATTCAACCTTGGGCGGACGTTTTCGAAGAGCCCCGCGAGTAATCCTACTTCGAGGAATTATCCGTTATCCTATCGAAGGATAGAAGTAACGGACTCTTTCTCTTTCGAAATATCGAGGATTCCTCCTCGGCCGCGTCCTTTGAAGGCAGAATGAAAAGAAAAATAAAGCTACTTTACTTTTAAAATTTAAATTGAAAGCTTTTTGAAAATATTGTTGCAACAATTTTTTAAGTAGTTGCAACAATTCTTTAAGAGCGTTTTAAAACTTCTTTTACCTTGAGCTAGTTGCAACAACCAAAGAGGCGTTGCAACAATTTTTTAGTGTTTTTTAAAAGAGTTTTAAAGAGTGCTTTAGAGAGAAAGCTTTTGGGTTTATGTAATTATCCGGACTAAAATCAATAAAGGCAAGTGGACCTTATCGATAGTAGTATAGGATATTTCTTTTGAAATATCAAGGTCGTATTTTTCCAAGGTCGTATCGATTATTTCTACTTGTTAGGAACGCGCTATTATCTTATCGAGAAGAGTTTGAAGATTTTTATGATTTTATAGAAAAGTTAGTGACGAAAACGATGACTATCGCGGGCTTGGTGTGCGTTTAGCAAAAACCAAGAAAAGCGATGAAAAGAAAAAGAACGAAAACGTTAATTTGAAAAGTAGTTTTGCTTAGAAATTTTTAGGGTTTTATGAAACTATAATGATAACTACGGCGATAATTAGCGATTGAGCGGAGCGCGTGATTAAGCAAAAAGCAAATATATAAAAGATAAAAGACGCACTAATTGAAAACTCACGCACTCTACGGAATTAAAATTAAAGCGGTAAATTGCAGAAATTGAAGAAATGCGATCCCTACCCAAATAGGTAGAGGGGAAATAAATGCGTGAGCAAGTCCTATCCAAACGGATAGGCGGGAAATAAATGCGTGAGCAAGTCCTATCCAAACGGATAGGCGGGAAATAAATGCGTGACAGAAATGGAAACTATTCGGTTACAAAAAAGGCGCAAAATTTATTCACCTACACACACGCACTCTACTTGAAATTGAAATCTAAGTTAAAAGAAAATAAAATCTATGCTCATAAACACACACACTCTTCTTTAATGAAATCTAATTAAAAATAAAACAAAACTAATCTCATACACTCACACACACAACAATAATGAAAACTAAGTTAAAAGAAAAGAAAAGCTATACTCATACACTCACCCACACTAACAATAATGAAAACTAAAATAAATACAAATTACTCTCATACACACACACACTTACAAAAAGAGACAAAGAAAGTGAAAACAACAAAATAAAACAAAACAAAACAATTTAATTAACCACCTACACTCACACACACTAATAACAAAACATCTAAAAATTATAACAAAACTAAAAACAAGATAATTACTCTCATACACTCACACACACAAATTAAAAAGATGAAAACTAATTAAAATTACTAAATTACTAAATTACAAAAAACTAAAAATAAAAAGAAAAAGAAAAAGAAAACACACACACACTTCCAACAAAACAAAGAGAGAGAGAGTGTGATAAAACAAGCCAACTATTTCATTTCCATAATAAAAAGATTACAAAAAACAAGAGAGAAAAAGAGCACAAAATTACAAAAACATAAAAACTAGTTGGATCAAAACCTTAAGAATAAGCTCTTAAAATTTTTGAACCCTTGGACTCAGCTGAAACTGGCTATTTATAGAAAAATTTTTTGGATTACACGCCCTCGGACACGGGCGTGTCTGAGGGCGTGACACGGCTTGGGGTGCGAATAGCCAGAACAGCTGGATCCAGGCAGGCATCTGGAAGGCTTGACCGGCGACTTCGGAAGTACACGGGCGTGTTCCAAGTAACACGGGCGTGTTCGTTGTCAGCATTGTGTTGTCGGCTGCTGGGCGTGACGGGCGGCGTGTCCTTTGTTCTTCCGAAAGAAATTGAGGGGTCACGGCCTCGGTCACGGGCGTGACCTGATCACGGCCGTGACAGTGGGCGTGACATTGACATCTTGGCTCGAATCTGGGCTTGGTCATTCAACACGGGCGTGACTGATGTACACGGCCTCGGTCACGGGCGTGACCGAGGGCGTGACTTGATGTTTGAGTTGGAAAAAGAGTAGGGAAAAGAAAATGTTAGGGATTAGTGAACACGCCCTTGGACACGGGCGTGACCAAGGGCGTGACTTAACAAAATTACAAAAACTTTACAAAAATTAAAATAAAACTAAGTTAAAAACAAAAATAACAAAAACAAACATTTTATTCATTAATTTACATATATTATTTAGAAATGTAATTAAAATTATACTAAAAATTATAAAGAAAAATGCGTATATTTACTATTCATCAGCATATATCATCATGTCGACAAGGTACACATGACAATATCGTTGAGATCACCCGCAGAAGACATTAGAAGAAATGAGTCAAGAATCGTAGTGATAATTAGAAGAACACAATGATATCATTGTGTCAACAAAGTATACAAGACGATATCGTTGTGAAAACATGAAGAAATAACTAAGTCAAGATATCACCGGGACAACAAGGATAACATGATGATATTGTTGTAACAACAAGTATCACACGACGATATCATTGTGAAGACTCAAGAAGGGCCAACTAAGTCAAATATTGTTGTGAAAGAGCTATATTGTCATGAAGGCTGTTAGATATCGTGGAGACAGAGAATGTTGTTGAGAAGTTCCATATCATCAAAAGGATCACAATGATATCGCCGAGAAGACCTTATTTGGTCGTAGCTAAACAAGTCGCTGAGACGGGATGCTCAATCGTCGTGATAGTTTTCATATCATTGAGATTTCTATTCGAGGAGAAGATCTCAGAAGACTTGAAGAGTTGTCTAAGTTAGATCGCTGAGGTAGCAAGTTATGTCATTAAGATGGTGTTCATATCGTCGAGACAAACCAAGATTTTTCAAAATACGCTATCTGAATTTAATTTCGCCGTCTATGGGTCTAATCAGCAGATGTTGTTTAGGAATGAGCTTCTGATATTAATGAGACCTCGGAATAGACCGCTAGACATTCTTGTCATATAAAAGGATAACTTGTTTGCCCTAATAAGTATGAAATAAAAATAGAACACAGAAAGCGAAAAGAATCAATCGAACAGTGTAACGGCTTTTAGAAGAAGGACCATTCTCGAGAATATTGCTCTTAGTTCTCCAAGGCTCAGTCAGTCATCATCGATGGATAAGCTCCTTCCAGATTGAATAAAAGGATATAAAAGAACCTTATGTGCATCTGTGAATAGATCTTCAAGACCTTCTCTTCAGATCCAGAGGTCGTCTGCATCTGGCCCCAGAAGAAACTTTAGGATATTTCTATTCTCTATTCTGTGACGTGTTCTTCTTTATTGTGAACATAATATGTTCTATAGGAATCTTTAAGTCCGAGCTGTAGGGTTCTATGAGAATCTAATGTAGGATTTTTGTAGATATGAGTTATAGGGCTTGAAGTGTCTGAGCTGTAGGGATCTGGGAACCTGAGGTAGGATCCTAGAAGGATCTGAGTTGTATGGCCTGCTGTTCCTGAGTTGTAAGATCTATGGAGGAGATCTGATTTTTTGGTGGAGATTGCTAACTCTAGCACACTGCTAGATATGCACAGAGGTACAATGGAGTACTCAAGGCACATTGTCTTCGGGAACCACTATAAATCTGGTGTCTTTGTGTGTTGTGTTATGTGCCTGTGATCTGTGTTGTGATATACTTTATTTGCTCTTGTGCTTAAAATTTAAAACAGTCACATCACCTATTCCCCCCCCTAGGTGATAGTTCCATACATAAGAGAATTCTTGAGGGATTCAATCTCCTCAGCTTGTGCCTTAACAAGATTTTTGCTTCTTTTTAGAGCATCCAGCAAGACACCAAACCGATCCACTAGATCAGCTTCATCCTCATGATCATACTTAGATGCGGATGATCTTTCAGAACCTAACTCATAACAAGATTATGCTTTTGATTTAGAATCAGCAGCAGATAGGGGATCTCCGATTTGTACCTTAGCAGGTGAGTTGCACTCATCTTGACATTCTTCATCAGTCATGTCCATAAGCCCATAGTAGTCATCTTCTTCAGACTCACTGTCTAACATGGATAAGGGTGGCCTTATGCACACCCTGTCAGGAGGATAATTATTCTACCCCTCATCTTTAAGCAGTGCAGTGAGCCCAATGTAGGCTTCATCTTCAGACACAAAAGAGTTTCTAATGTTGTCACTTAGTGTCCTTGTCTTATTGGAAATGAAGCTCCTCTCATGCTTCTTACCCTTATGAGATCTTATCTCATCAGACTTGGCCTTCTTCTTCTTTTTTTCTCCTTATTGGGTAGACAATAATTATGTTACCTGCTTTTTGACAGCCATAACAAATAACATTAGAAGAAACATATTTGTTATGTTTAGAGCCATACTTTCTAGAACTGGAAGAGGAGGGCCTGTGCTGTCATGTCCCTTCTTTGACAACAGACTTTTGAATTATTTGTATAGAAGATGTAACTCTTCATCTGAAAGTTCAGAGCCTGAAGTGCTGGCTTTTGAATCCTTATCTTTAGCATATCTAGTTGGTCAAATATGATACTCATCCCTTCTTCTTCTTGAACTTTCAGCCATGAAGGAAACTGATTCATCTTTGGAGGATGGATTGTTTCCTTCTTCTTCTACTTTCCTTATGTTCAGATGGACTTTATGGGACAACAACTTTCCAAATAAGATTTAGGGCTCCATTCTTGCAAGGTTGCCCATCTCTCTTATGACACATATCTTTATGTCCCATTCCTTATTCAAGGACCTTAATAACATATCATTTAAATCTTAATTTGAGAACACTCTCCCATAAGTTCTCAAGTCATTGACATTTTTAAAGAACTTTTCATAGCATTCTAAGATTGAGTCCTTCTTACCTTGCCAAAATGCTTCATACTCTTGATCAAGAAGAGACTTTCTATCATCTCTTACTTCTTCAGTCCCCTTCATGAGCACAATAAGAGAATCCCACATCTCTGTTGATGTCATCAGGGAATCAAATTATGGAATGTAGAATCATCAATATAGCTAACCAAGATGTTCTTAGGCGTCTTGTCTAAGGTGACTAAGATGATTTCATCATTAGTCATTTCATTATATTTCTTAGGAACTTGTGTGGCTGGATCTATTATTGAAGCTTTTATAGGGATGAAATGATCTTCTTCAACTATTATGAAAATCCGTGGGTTAGAGTCTTCCATGAAGAGCTTGATCCTCTCCTTCCAAATACCAAAGTTCTCTTTTCTACAGATGGGTAATTTCGTAGAATTTAGTTCCTTGAGACTTCCTCCTGAAGTCATGGTGGTTAGACTTTGAATCCCTTTTTATAGATCTTGTTCAAGTTGTTAAGCTCTCTTTGAACAATCTCTCTCTGATACCACTTGTAAGTTATGTGATGTCTAACTTCACCTCGGAGTCGAATAGGTGATGTCTTCTTTTTTGTTTTAGAACGGAATAATTAAAATGATAGCAGAAAGAAAACAAACACAGATATTTATAGTGGTTCCCCAATCTTGGGTACATCCACTTTCCCCCCTTTTCCTAACTTGCAGTGTGCTAGCCTCAGCAAACTCCACCAATAACTCAGATCTTACAACTCAGAGTCCAAGAATCCTACCTCAGGAATACAAAATGATTCCCTACCATAGATCCCCTAGCTTAGGATCCTACACTCAGATTCATAGCTGGAATCCTACCTCAGGTTCAATCCAGAACCCTACCTTAGGTCACACATGACCCTACCTCAGATCCCAAATACAGGATCCTACAATTCAGAGTATATAACTCCTACAACTTAGAGTATATAACTCCTATAACTCGGATTCAATCTTGAGTCCTACCTCAGGCTCACACTGAAACCTACCTCAAGTCATACAGGATGTTACACTTAGATCTCTGAGAGATCTTACAGAATAAGTAGAATAAGTATGTTATAACTTCAATTAGACTCAAAGAATAGATCTTGAATAATAGAATCTTCTTGGACCAAAGATTCTTCTTGATTAACAGAATCAAATCTTGAAATATCCTCCTTCAATTGATTTGGCTTCAACAACAAGATCTGGAGATTTCCTTTGAATGAATGTTGATTTTGATCTTTGATCTTCTATGTCAGAGAACATCTTTTCTCCAATTAAGGTGAGAGTTTAGATCTCTGAGAAATACTTGAGCAGAAATACTTGAATGAAACAACTCCTTCAGAAATTATATCTCTGTTATTGAAGTCGTCGACCATAGATGCAAGAATGAACTTCTTTGCTCTAAAAAAGCTGATCACAATGAATACCTCAAGCAAATCTAGAGCAAAAGAAATATTGAACTTGTGTGGTTGCTCCTTCAAAATTTTGAGTTCTCAGCACTTCAAATTTTCGCCGACAAGATTCAGAGATAACGACGATTCTTGATTTCTGTCTGTTTGGTTTTCAATTTTGAATCCTATAGGTATATATATCTCTGATAGTGACAGTGGTCAATTTCGAAATCATAAATGCACAATTAAGAGTGATTAATTACTTCAAAATCACTGGCTCAATCAACGACGATGAGAGGCGGTAGAATTTGAAATTTCGAGAAAATTAACCCTGTCAAGTCGATATAGACCTCATCTTGTCGATATGACTGTTCATCATTTGCTTACTGTCGATATTTTGAACTCTGCACGATATTAGACCTTCAAGTCGATATCTGTAGCTTCTAGTCAATATTTTGAACAATGCACAATATTAGTCCTTCAAGTCGATATCTGCAGCTTCTAGTCGATAAACACTTAGTTTCGCCGATAAGAACTACCAATCGATATCCATACTATCTAGTCAACATGAACATCTTCAAGTCGATATATGTTTGTCTTGACTACATAAGACTTTCTAGTCGATATTAGCAATTGAGAAATTGGCTAAGTAAAATCTAGTTGATATGAATTTATTTTAGTCGATAAAACCAAGTCTAGTCGACGTAGAACTATTAAGGTGAGAAGTAAATTTTCACTATTCTTTGTAGTGTATTCTTTTAGTCGATATGACTTCATATCTGATAGGCATCTAGTCGATATGCACTGAACTTGAATTCTTCCAAGTAAAATCTAGTCAATTGATTCTAGTTGATATCTAGAACTTCTAGTCGACATACCAGCATATAAGAAGAACTTCAAGTTGACATACTCTATATATGAGAACCCTTCTAGTCGACATGAATTCTATATACTGCTCATCTAGTCGACATCAAAAATGACTTAGAGTATTTATGATCTATATCTTCAGTATATCTGACCAGCATTAAGTCGATATAGGCTGTGTCGACACCTAGTCTAGTGAAAAAAAGACAGACATATTTTTGATTTTTGCTGAATTTTCTTCTGGGCTTCCACCATCTTTACTAAGTGTGAGACCTTCTCTATGAAGATTTTTAGTCATCAACATGACGTGTATAAACTTCAGCTCTGTCCAGATGAAAACTATATTGTTGATATTCTTCAAGATGATATTTGAATAACTGATACTTGTCAAAGCGATATCGTCTTGAACTGTGTATTATCAAGACAACATTTGGAGCTTGAACTACTTCTTCTTATCAAGATGATTTGAAACTTTAGTTGAGTATCTTCAAGACGATATCGTCTTGAAGCTTAAGGTTATCAAGCCGATATCGATACCTCTCAAGACGATATTTGACTTGGACAAATTTTGATCTTTTTGAATTCTGATCTTTTGCTCTATCCAACTTTATGGACCTTTCTTCCCGATGTCTATGAGTGAGTGGAAAGTCTAACATTGTCTAGATCGTAGGTCGACATGATGTCTTGCACAATGTGGGATTACATTGGCAAATCTATGTCTGATGACACTAAGTCTAGCCATATGCTAGGCCTGCACTATCTAATACTTGAAATCAACACAACTAAACACATGCATCAAATACAAAGTGTTTTTATCCTTGAATTGAGGACTTATACAAATCATGAACATTGTGGGCAAAGTTCCCAACACATTGTATTAATTCTTTAAAAAATATATCTAGTCATCCTTGACAATAGCAATGCAAATTTAGAAGTTTGTATAATTTTTTATTTTGTAATTTTATATTTCATTTTTGAAATATTTTCAAAATAAATAAATTTCATAAAAAACATAGAAGTATATTAAGTGCTCATCAGTAAAATGATCTTCTATGTCAGAAAAATATAAAAAGGAAATAAATTAAATTTAATGCTACAGCCGACACTAGGTACTACCGTTCGACGTTTGCATAGAGAAACTTGTTTTTGTTTAGAAAACATAGTTTCTGAGAATTTTTGATCTAATTTTTAAATCCATGTTTTCTTAAGATAGGGGTCACCATTTTTCGTAAAGAGTTTTGAAAAATAATGAAAAAGTTTTGAATATAAGATTTTTGGCCTAAGGTGCCAAAAAAGTTGTTTTAAAAAATACTTGTGTTTTTAAAATCATGAAATCTAAAAAAATGCAATCACAAGATATCATGTTCCTCAGTTCTTAGTGACCGGTCAAGGGTCTAGGATTAGGTCAAGTAAGAGTTAGTCGCAACCCCCTTTCGAACGCTGAAACCGGGAAACTGGTTTCAACATTTTGGTGCGGTGAGCGTGGAAGCGACTAGTTCGGAAAACTTTGAGCCAAGTCTCATGGCTGGAAGCGACGAGTTGGGAGACCCTCCTCCACCTTGCGAGTATGTGAAGAAGAGCGACTTTGACGAATTCAGCAAGAGGATCCTGGAGTTCATGCAGGCCGCATCCTCCGCTCGCGGCGAGTGCTCAACACCACCTGCACCTAGGATCCCCTCACTCACCCTAGTGGAAGTGAGAAGCAGTCAGCAAGAGAATGGGCCAGCCTCGGAGGAGGGCTTGAGCCTCCAGGCGTGAGTGCTCTTCAACAGTTCGCCCCAGACCAGCTGCCCCTGCGGGGAAGTGATGGGAGTGCCTCCCCCCAACCAAGAAGAATGGAGAAGCCCTTTCTGCGTGCTGGTCATGTCAGCCCCCGTTCTGGATGGGTTTCGCGATCCTGCCATGTCCAACTACGAGGGGGATAGCGATCCTCTCCAGCATCTTCAGTGGTTCGAGGACATGACCACGATCAGGCAAATGTCGGACGCCTTCATGTGCAGGCTTTTCGCCGTCACGTTCCAGGGAAAGGCGAGGGATTGGTTCCACTCGCTTCCGGCGGGAACCATCTACCGCTTCGAAGATCTGCGTCGAAGTTTCTTGTTAAGGTTCTCTACCTCGAAAAAGAGGAGGAAGAGCATGGAGGCCTTGTTCGCAGTCAGGCAAAAGCCAGGGGAGACGCTGGCTAGCTACATGGATAGGTTCCAGGCGGAGGTCTTTCTTGTCGTCGAAGTGCCCGGGCACACCCTGCTGCTAGCCTTCACCCTTGGGCTGCAGCCTGGGCTGTTTCAGATGAGTCTGACTCGGGACCCTCCCCTGTCTTTCGAAGAGCTGATGAAGCGTGTTGATCGTGAGACCGAGTGTGAGGCCACCAACTAGGAGTTCGTGGCGAGGTTAGCCCAGGTAGCAGAGGAAGAAAGGAAAAAGCATGGAGGAAGAAGAAAGGAGGAGATGAGGGGTCAGGGATAACAAGGACCCCCCGTTGGGCAGGAGCAAGGCTGGGAGTTTCAACCACCAGTCTCCCTACCGACCTGGAGGCCGCCAGGAGGACCCCCTCGAGGCCAAGGAAGAGGCCATTTCCAAGGGATAGAAAACTTTCAGGGGGAGGAGGGACGGTTCAACCCAACAGGGAGGCAGCCGGACACAAGGCCATTGCACCCCCACCCCCTGCAAACCATGACGATTGGCCGAAAAAGAGGAAATAAGAAGAGGGGTCGCGCAGGGAAGGAAGCAAGGATGATGGCATTGCCGTACTGTGACTTCCATCAGCAGGAGGGCCACGCGACAGCCACATGCCCAGAGTTTCTGGAGGTAAGGAAAGGAAGAAGAACCTCGACAGAGAGGAGACAACTATACCCGGAAGGACCAGGAGGAAGCTAAGGAGATGGAGGAAGTGATGAATGAGAAGGCCAAGGTGCATGTGGCCGAGTAAGCGCAAGGAAGCGCATTGTAATGGTATGCAATTTATGTATAATATATTAAAACTAGTTAAAGATAGCATCTAAGTCGAGTCCTCGACTGGAGACCACTCGCCCAGGCTTGTTGATGCCGGTCGCTGGGTGGCTCGTCGGGTAGATTCGTTTTAAGTTGAGTCCTCGACTGGAGACCACTCACCCAGGCTTGTTGATGCCGGTCGCTGGGTGGCTCCTCGGGTAGATTCGTTTTAAGTCGAGTCCTCGACTGGAGACCACTCCCCCGGGCTTGTTGATGCCGGTCGCTGGGTGGCTCGTCGCGTAGATTCGTTTTAAGTCGAGTCCTCGACTGGAGACCACTCGCCCGGGCTTGTTGATGCCGGTCGCTGGGTGGCTCGTCGGGTAGATTCGTTTTAAGTCGAGTCCTCGACTGGAGACCACTCGCCCAAGCTTATTGATGCCGGTCGCTAGGTGGCTCGTCGGGTAGATTCATTTTAAGTTGAGTCCTCGACTGGAGACCACTCGCCCAGGCTTGTTGATGCCGGTCGCTGGGTGGATCGTCGGGTAGATTCGTTTTAAGTCGAGTCCTCGACTGGAGACCACTCGCCCAGGCTTGTTGATGCCGGTCGCTGGGTGGCTCGTCAGGTAGATTCGTTTTAAGTCGAGTCCTCGACTGGAGACCACTCGCCCGGGCTTGTTGATGCCAGTCACTGGGTGGCTCGTCGGGTAGATTCGTTTTAAGTCGAGTCCTCGACTGGAGACCACTCGCCCGGGCTTGTTGATGCCGGTCGCTGGGTGGCTCATCGGGTAGATTCGTTTTAAGTCGAGTCCTCGACTGGAGACCACTCGCCCGGGATTGTTGATGCCGGTCGCTGTGTGGCTCGTCAGGTAGATTCGTTTTAAGTCGAGTCCTCAAATGGAGACCACTCGCCCGGGCTTGTTGATGCCGGTCGCTGGGTGGCTCGTCAGGTAGATTTGTTTTAAGTCGAGTCCTCGACTGGTGAACACTCGCACAGGCTTGTTGATGCCGGTCGCTGGGTGGCTCGTCGGGTGGATTCGTTTGGGTTGGTAAGGCTCCAAGAAGAGAAGACGGTCTGAGGATGTGTCGAGTTCCTCCACCTCCAGGTGAGCTTGGCTCCCTGTTAGGTGTTGAGTCCCTCCACCTCCAGGTGAGCTCGGCTCCCTGTTAGATGTTGAGTCCCTCCACCTCCAGGTGAGCTCGGCTCCCTGTTAGGTGTTGAGTCCCTCCACCTCCAGGTGAGCTCGACTCCCTAATAGGTATTTAGTTTCCTCCACCTCCAGGTGAGCTCGGCTCCCTGTTATGTGTTGAGTTCCTCCACCTCCAGGTGAGCTCGTCTCCCTGTTAGGTGTTGAGTCCCTCCACCTCCAGGTCAGCTCGGCTCCCTGTTAGGTGTTGAGTTCCTCCACCTCCAGGTGAGCTCGGCTCCCTGTTAGGCGTTGAGTTCCTCCACCTCCAGGTGAGCTCGACTCCCTGTTAGATATTGAGTTCCTCCACCTCCAGGTGAGCTCGGCTCCCTGTTAGGTGTTGAGTCCCTCCACCTCCAGGTGAGCTCGGCTCCCTGTCAGGTGTTGAGTTCCTCCACCTCCAGGTGAGCTCGGCTCCCTGTTAGGTGTTGAGTCCCTCCACCTCCAGGTGAGCTCGGCTCCCTGTTAGGTGTTGAGTCCCTCCCCCACCAGGTGAGCTCGGCTCCCTGGTATGTATGGAGTTCCCGCCTCCCACCTCAGGTCGAGTTCAACTCGACTAGAGGTCTTGAGTTTTTCTCCACCCAAGGTTAAGATCAATTCAACCTAAAGGTGTTGAGTTTTCTCCACCTCCTGTTGAGCTCGGCTCACAGGAGGGGTGTGTAGTGGAGAAAGGTCTGTTTCCCACCTCAGGTCGAGTTCAGCTCGACTAGAGGTGTTGAGTTTTTCTCCACCCAAGGTTAAGATCAATTCGACCTAAAGGTGTTGAGATTTCTCCACCTCCTGTTGAGCTCGGCTCACAGGAGGGGTGTCTAGTGGAGAAAGGTTCGCCTTCCGCCTCAAGTCAGGTTCAGCCGAAAGGCTTGGCAGAGGTTCCCCGATGGCAGATCCCTTCGTGGATTCCCCTAAGGTCCCACCTACTCGTCAAAAAGGTGGGTTGGACTTTCTTTCAGAGCTTGGGACAAGCTCGCAAAGAGCGGGGATTGTGTACAACCCTCATATTTCCCGAGTCGGTGTGACCCGACCCGGATGAGACCAAGACAGTGAAGGTGGCCGAGACGGGCAAAACGACCGCGCTGAAACGGCCGAAACCGATCAAGGCAAAAAGAGGCGGCTAGGGAAGCGTAGGGAGCGCCCACTCCCCCGACCCACTTTGGGCGAGTGGGAGGAACCCTCCCACTCGCCCGGCCCTCTTTGGGCGAGTGGGAGGGGCCCTCCCAGGCGAGTGGGAGGGGCCCTCCCACTCGCCAGGCGAGTGGGAGGGGCCCTCCCACTCGCCAGGCGAGTGGGAGAGGCCCTCCCACTCGCCGGCCTCCCTTGGGGGCGAGTGGGGGGGGGGGGGGGGGGGGGACCTTCCCACTCGTTGCCCCCTTTGGGCGAGTGGGAGGGAATTTTCCACTCGCCCAGCACCCTCGGGAGGGGCAGGTAGGACCTCCTCTTGCGTTGATTGTTCATGGTCATGGTCGGACTGCGGACAGCAGAATTTTGGCTATTCGCAGTCCAATTTTGGCTATTCGCAGTCCACTTTTGGGAAAGTCTATAAATAGGCCACAATGGGCACCTTGGGAAGGGTTGGTCACTACCCCCCCCCCCCCCCCTTGCGTGTGTCTTGTGAGCAAGCACCCCCTCCCTTGTCATCCTTCAGCTGACATTGAGGTGGTTCTTAGTGCCCTCCAAGGTGCCCAGGCTCAGCATTGGCTTGGGAGGGGAAGTTCCGAGTGGGCTTCCGGGTGTGCGGTGGGACCTCAACGCTGTAGCTTAAGGGTCTGTTTCTAGACTCCAGAGATCGTCTAGGGCAAGTTCCTCAGTTCTTAGTGACTGGTCAAGGGTCTAGGCTTAGGTCAAGTAAGAGTTAGTCGCAACCCCCTTTCGAACGCTGAAACCGGGAAACTGGTTTCAACAGTATGCCTTAGAATAAATCTACCCGAACTACAAGTCAACACAGTAACCCCGTACTAAGTGATGGATGGGCATGAGGAGTTGCACACATGTCGTAGGTTGGGATGTGAGTCCTATATGCGCACAAAAGAAATCGCTCAACCTAGCACTCTTTCCCCCTATAGCCTCGCAAGGTCCCACTGGAACCCTCCCAGGTTAAGGACAAGACATGACTTAGAGGTTAGGTCTTCTAATGTATATAATCATACGCCCCCGCTATTGTGAGATACATATCATGGGTGAATGACCATTGTCATACTAAGCATTTAAGTCTAAGGAACAATTCATAAACTATGGGTTTGATTGAACTTTATAGAATTATATTCAATTTTAAGGCCATATAGTTATCATGAATTTCAAATTTTCTATTTTTACATTATGGCATTATGAGATAACTAGCATGGATAGTACTATTTATTAGGTGATAATGCTAGAGTGGTGAGTTTGAATTCAATGTTATGCCATAAGATTAATAAGTTATAATGTTGCATGTAATCCATAATAGAATTTCAATCTATAGACCAAAGCATATATAAAATTTCCTGAAATAAAAAATAATGATATTAAAGTAGCAAAATAATTTTTCAAAATTTAACATTTAGAGAAATCTTATTTTTTTTCATGAAAATAGAGCTAAATAGAGACTTAAAATTTCATGCAAAAAATCATGGTTTTTGTAATTTTTCAATTCTGATTTATCTTGATTCAAATTATTCATATTAGGGGCTATCTAATGCAGTGAAGAAATTAGAGAATTAGTCAAAAACTTGCGCAATAAACATTTTAGCCTAAGACCCCTAATGTCCCATTTAAATCCATTTTTGAAAATATTTTAATTAATCTTGATAATATCACATAACAAATTCAATATTCAATTTATAATGATATATAAGACAATTATAGGCAATTGATTTAAAAGGGATAGAAACTAGAAAGAGAATAGATATGCCACTTGGAAATGATATGATTTTTTATTCAATTTCATTCAATTTGATTTATTAAAGAATTTATGCTTAATGTGAATAAGTCATATCGCAATATATAAAGTGACTATGAAAAGCGTGTCGACTTAGATAAAAAATTGTTTTTGGTTTTTATTATTTTTGTAAAGTTAAGCATATCATGAAGTATAATTATGTAGATTCTATTTTTTGATTTATTTATACTTCATGCATTTGATTGGATACTAATGAATAAGAAATTTAGGTATCCAAAGGGGACCAAGTGTGACGGTTCCATTGGGTACCCAAATATAGCATGATGTATTATGGGGATACAAGGATGAATGAGCTCTTTCAAGTGGAATTAATGTGTCATTCTTAACAATGGGTCTCCATTCAAACCTTGGTTTAATATTATTTTTATGCATCAAATTTCCATTGTGATTATTTTTATCTTGAGGCTTATAATTGTAATGATTATTAAAAATATTTTTCATAGGAAATTTGTGAATATTTAATTTAATATTGAGAGAAGATGTATTTTGTAAATCGTGGTGATAGTGACTCGAGTTTGGAATTACAAACGATTGGTGTTTTTCACTCCCATTATTAAAACTCAACATGTTTATATAATTAAGTATTCTACTAAGTGTATGTTTTATAAAGTTTGAAACACTAGTAGACCCCTTATAAAATTTTGAAGATAAACTAGAAATAAGAGATTTTCTATTATTTGAAAATTTTTGAATGAACAATTTTAGAGAGTCTAGTTTATCCTTTAGAGCATTATTCTCTTTTATTAATGTTTTACTACACACTTTAAAAATTAGAATAACTTTTTCAAAATCCTTGAAATTTTCTTTTAATTCTTTGCAATCTATACACGATTTAATATTTTCAACTAAAGAGCGAGGTGAAGAATAATCAAACACATCAATATTTGTTTCTACATTAAATTTTGCTTTTAAACTATTATTTTCTAAATGTAATTTAGAATTAGCATTTTTCAATTTCTTAATTCTACGTTTTGCCATATCTAGCACATGCAATGTTAAAACAGAAGTTGGAACAATAAGGGAATTTGATTTACTTACAATGCATTTGGAGGAGGCAAGATTTGAACATATAGTTCCTTTGACATCTTCTTGGCATTCCTTTTCCATTGATGATTTGACATCTTCCCTTCCGCTTGATGTGCACTCCATGGATCCATCAAGAGAGGAGCTTTCTTGAATACTTATGCAAGCTAGCATGTTCTCCAATTCTTGTGCTTAATCCATACATATATGAGGAAGACTGTAAATTTCATCATGGAATTTCCAAATTTTGTAAGCAGTAGTAAATCAATAAACTAGTTCAAAGATTTCTTTAGAAATTGCATAAAATAAACTATTATTAGCTTTAGCATTTAAAACACACACTTCTCTACACAACTATCTTGGGGGATCTCTAATTGTAATATCCCAAACTTTGATATGTAAAGATTTAAGAAAATTTTCGATTAAGATTTTCCACCCTTTATAATTTTTACCATCAAATAAAGGTGGTGCCATTATTTCCAATTGTGAAGTCATTTTGGAAGAAACTAGATCCGATACCACTTGTTGGATCTACTGGCGCCCTTAGAGGTGAGGGGGGGGGGGTGAATAAGGGATTTTTATATTATAAGACTAATTTAAAATATTCATGATAAACAAAGTAGTTTCAGGATATTTAATGGAAACACATTATTCTAACTTTGCAAAAGAGATTATATCGAAGGTTACTTTTGAAGAGTAGTAATTCAAACTTTCTTTGATACCGCCAGCGGTAAGTGCTACCGCCCGGCGCTAGCTGATAGAGATATAATTTCTTGAGTTATAGAACACTAATGAACCTTGTAATATATTTTTATTATAAACTTCGATAGCAAATATTATTTAAACATTTATGAAGAAGAAATAAAATCTAATTCGTGAACAACAAAGTGAGACATGATTTTATTTCACCAAACTTTGATTACAAAATGTTTGATATCTATGATGCTAGAAATCAAGGCGATAATGAAAAATCCTTTTTCATTTTCTATTCCGACCCTTCTCCCAAGGACCGGTTGGCTCTAGCTTATCTCTCCCCAGATAAAGCCTCGAGGCACCCCTATATCTACACCCAAGACCTGGTTTCCAACACATGCAGTGAATTCTCCCTAAGCCATACAATGACCTAGTTGCCAACCAGGGCGAATTCTCCCTAAGCCACACATGGACCTAGTTACCAACATGGGCAATTTCTCTACGGGCAAACAAAAGAAAATACAAGATGTGAAATCTGAAAATAAAAATCCCTTTAGAGATTTCTGAAGGAGACGACGAAGGAATGCTGGAGATCAACATTGTCGATGAGTTCATTCCTTGCGTTGAATAAGAGTGATGAATCCTTCTTCACAAATACTCCTTTTAATCTTGAAGTTGTAGACGGGAATGCTCTCAAACGTCTGAAATAAGGTCCCTCATAGAGTGTTCGGTGTGTTAGAGTTAGGGTTCCTCAATCAGCAATGAGAGCATCAAAAATTGTATTTTTATATATTAAGACCTCTACCGCCGGCGATATTGATAACGCCTGATGGTAGAACTTAAGGCAACATTTTGAGCGCCAAAATCTTCAATCCAGGAAGGAGATTATGTTCTTTAGGAAACATTTCATTTTATACAACACTAAGGCCTGACGTTATAGATACCGTCTAGCGGTAGTATCCTTTCATATGTGCATCCACCTTCCATGTCATCTTGACCATTATCCATATCATCGCGAAGGCTCCATGTCATCGATACCAGCATCCATATTGTTGTGAATGCTCCATGTCATCGAGACCAGCATCCATATCATTGTGTAGAATCCATGTCGTTGAGACGCTAACGCTAGCATTAGAGCTAACACCACACATTAGTCAGGAAGACTCCATGTTGGCTAGAAGACTCCATGTCGACTAGACTAGCATCCAACACGGGGACAATATCGTCGAGACACTATCTTCGGCATTAGTGCTAACGCCACACATTAGTGTTCACTTTTCATCATTTTCCTAGATCAGTGCCCCCATTCAGCTTGTAGCATCCTAGTGTCATACCTGTGAGTTCCTATAGACTACACAAAATAAGATTGAACAAATACAATATGGGATTTGTTATTCTCAAACCAAAGAGGTCCAGAAAACCATGTTCCAACATGCTAGAGGCACCTTTTCCCTTCTTTGCTTTTCTAAGCTCCTACCTGGGATATAGTGATTTCCTATTTAGGATATTGCAAGCTTCCATTCTATTTGAGGTCTAGCAACATCACACCTAGTGCTCATGCTATTTTTTCCCTGATCTAGACACATCAACGTCTCACTCAAGGATCTTGCCTGACCATCTATAATTTATGTAATTGATCACTCACAGTCTCCTCACCCTTTTTTCGATTTGGGTGTTGTGGAACTCAGGAAGAATATTTTTCACCCCAACAGGTTACATCAAATCAAGATGGCTCCCGCACATCTAATTGTCCTACAAAGAAACAAGATATCATGCTTACATTGTTTTCATCTATATACTGAGAGGGCGACACAATCATCCTCTTTGATCTTCTAAGAGAAGGACCGCTTTCCACTTCTCCATTGCAAGTATCAGGTTCTACCACTTCAACAACATGAACAGAAGAAACACTGCCACATTCTCCTTCTCCATCGCCAAGGAAGATAAACTTGAAGGACTTTGAGCACTAGGGGACACGGTAATAAAAGGTACAAAATGATAATTGAGAATTACTCGAGTGAGGGTGAATAGAGTTTTAAAATCTTTAAACACAATCAATCATAGAACATGTCAAATGTACAACCACATACTCGTCGGGTGTGACCCTCCCCAGATAGTTGGGACCCGAGGTGTCCTGTGATTGGCTTTTTGATCGGGCTGCGTCTAGTGGGTTTTGGTGTGCGTTTAGAGGAGTGGTCTGCGGATAGCAGTTTTGGCTAGGTTTTATTTAAAACCTAAATTCCCTTCCCCCCAAACCCTACCCAGCCGACTCCCCCCTCCCCTTTTTTTCGCGTGAAGCAGCCCGAGATCTCCCTGATCTCCCTACCTCCTCTCTCTCCCCGTCGGCCTGGAGCAAGGAAGCCTGAGCTATCTTCTCTCTCTCTCGATCCCTCTCTCCCATCACCTGGAGCAGGGAAGGCCGTCCCGAGCTCCCTCTCCCTTTCCCGACGCCGCCTAAAGCAAGGAGGACCCAAGCCCTCTTCTCCCTCTCTCCCCGTTGGCCTGGAGCAAGGAGGAGCAGCCCCCGAGCTCTCTTCTCCATCTCTCCCCGTTGGCCTGGAGCAAGGAGGAGCAGCCCCCCGAGCTCTACCTCCTTCTCCTCTCTTCCTCGTCAACCCAGAACAAGGGCAGAAGTCTTTGTTGGCTTTTGTGGTCGTTTAGAGTTCAATTCGACAGGTGGAGAGCAGATCCGTGCGTGGACAACCGCTACTTTCACTAGCCGTCAAATCCGGGCACGTTCCCATGCCTCCGAAACACACTTCAAGGGTAACGACTTTTCTTCTTGGGCAGGTGAAGCCCTTAATTAGCATGATTGCATGGAAGCCCCTCTCCACCAATGGGTGGAGGAAGGGAGCTCTTCGGCTGGTCGATGTGTACATCCCCGCTTGTAATTGCATTAGCGTCCGGAAGCGTGAGTACGAATTTAGGCATGCTGTGTGAAGCCCATCCAGATATGCCAATCTGGATTGGTGATGTTCTGGGGTTCCCGGAGAAGACTCCGAGGAAGTTGCATACTACTTGCTTGCAGGGGCAAAATATTGCCACCCCAAAAAAGGGGTGGGGTCGATAGGCTCCGGCCCGTTGTAGCTGATCGATGTTCCGCTTGCCACCGCTTGGTAGGATGTTGGCGTGCAGCTGTTGCAGAACAAAGCGGGAAATAGCGGGTTTAAGCCCAAGGTTTTGCCAGCCCGAGAAGGCCTTATTTATTTATATTGTCGGCCTGCGTGCCGAAGTATGGAATTCATGTTCCTGTAATCTGTGATGCATGTTCTTTGTTTATATTTTTTAACGTAGTCAAGTGGGGGTCCAGAGGGAAATTTACTTGGAAACCCCTGAGAGTCCGCTAATAGTCTCCTGGAACAGCGGAGTCACGCTGTTGGCAGCCCCATTTGGTCTGCGTATAGTAAAATTGTTAGGCGGGAGTACGGTATTGGTCGACCGGACGAGAAAGGTTTTGCATAGATCCAGGGAGGTGCACCTATGGAGAGGAAGGGGTCGGCTCTGATATTTTGGCCAGCCAAGAGAGCCCTCCAAATGTGCCTTAGCTCAGCCTTTGGCTTGGGAGGGGAAGAGTTTTTAGTCTTCCGGGTGTGCGGTGGGACCTCCACACTGAGACATTGGATCTGTACATCGAGTTCCTAGTCTTGTGTCTACATCGTTTACTTGAGCGTAGTAAGTGCGCGGTCACCCAGTTTTGGGGACCCCAAACTCCACAGAGACCGAGAAATCGGTTTCAACATTATGGTGCGGTGAGCGTGGAGAGTGACTAGCACAGAAGAACTCAAGTGAACGTCATGGCTAGGGAAGGGGAACTAAGTGACGACCAGGGTCATGCGCTGACACCCGCGGTAAGATGTGAGAAGTTCTACTAAGATGGTTCGATCATGTGTATAGGGGACCATTAGAGGCACCGGTTAGGCATCGCATGATAAACGAGGGAGGGGTAGACCAATAAAGACTTGGAATGAAACTATACGGCCAGACACGATGCACTTAAGCATTAGTGAGGTTATGACTAGAGATAGGACACAATGGAGACAAAGGATCCATGTAGCAAACCCCACTATAGTGGGATAAAGGCTTGAGTGTTGTTATTGTTGTTGGGAATCTTGTCCACATGATTCTTGATTTGAAGAAGTCATCATATCAAGAGTACTTCACTTTGTATTTGATCGTACATCTAGTTCATAAGCTCAGGAAAATATAAGTACATATCGTCAAGAAGAAGAAGCGATATCGTCGATAAAGAATGCTTGTCGTCGTGATAATGAGTAAAGCAACCACCGAGAAGTAGCGTGTTCGTCGATCGCTGAGACATGGTGAGTTCGTCGAACTCTGAGACATGGCTAGATCGTCGAATGAAGAATGCTGATCGTCGAACGCTGAGACGTGGTGAGATCGTCGAACGAAGAATGGCGATCGTCGAACGAAGGATGGCAAGTTCGTCGATCGCAGAAAGCTGCTCGTAGAACGCAGAGAAGAATCAAAGGAAGGAATGTTGTCGAGAAGATGCAGTATCGTCGACATCAACAAAGTGGCCATACTGTCAAGAAGAACAAATATCGTCATATAGAAGCCTTGTCGCTAATAAAGCTAAGGATGACTGATGGCGTTGGACATCGTCATGAAGAAGGCATGCCGTCGAGTAAAGAACATGATTACGACGACATATTACAAGAAAGAAGATTGCGACGACAAAGTCAGAGAAAGAAGATCGTCGTATATATAGAATCGCCAGGATATCTTGTATCATCGTGATACCAACATCAGAGGCAGAAGAAAGAAGACATGAAGGTCTACCAGAGTTCATGGCATCGACAAAGGCCTGTCATCGAGATATTATCCATGTCATCATAACAATGGAAATACCGTCGAGACAGATTCAAATTGTGCGGACGTACTGTCAGCAGTTAATGCCACCGCTTGATTGTCCAATCAGCGCGTGCACTCAATGAATCGAGGTATTAGCGCGTACTCCAAAAGAAATAATGATATCAGCGCGTGCTAAAAAGGAATGGAGGTCTGACACATAAAGAAACTTTTTAGAAGACCGTTGGGAGACATCGCAGTCTTATAAAAAGGATACATGAGGTTGCCCTAAAAGTTTAATGAAAAAGAAAGAACTTGCGCACATAGCGAATCGAAAAACACAAGCGCCGCAAGAAAGAAAGAGAAAAGAAGGAGCAGTCACCTTCATCGACTGCTAAGAAGCCAATCCTCATCTGGCTAAGAAAAGATTTGAAGAAGAACCGTGCGCTCAAGATCTGATTCAGAACAATCTTCTTCAATCTTAAGGAGCCGATCTTCAACAGGCTAAAGTTGCCGATCTTCATCCGGCAGAAGAAACATTTTATTATTGTATTTTCTTATAAGGCTTGCGGGCCAATTTGTCTAGCTTGAGGGCTGGAGAGCTGTGAGGCTTGAGGGCCAGGGCAGTGCACTTGCGGGTCGACTTGTCGAGCTTGAGGGATCGGGGGCAGTAGGGGCTTGCGGGCTTAGGCTATTGGGACTTGCGGGTCCAATTTGTAGGGCTTGAGGGCCTGAGTGTCGAGCTTGCGGGCTCGGGGGCAGTAGGGGCTTGCGGGCCTAGGCTGTTGGGAGTTGTAGTTCTGTGTTGTAAGGCTTGAGGGCCTAAAGATTTTGGCGGAGTTTGCTGAGCCTAGCACACTGCTGGGTAGGCGTAGAGGGAAAGAGGACTACTCAAGACACGACGTCTTGAGGAACCTCTATAGATCTTGTGTCGTCTGGTGTTACTTATTTGTGTGTTAATTTTGAGCATTGCTTGAATCTTGATAACTCACACTAATAGATCAAAAAGTACCAAGATCACCTAACACCCCCCATCTAGGTGAACGTTCCATCCCCAACAATTGTTGTGTGTGAGCATGCTAAGTATAATTGTATAAACATATTATATTTTCTATTGGCAATAAAATAAGATTTATCCCTTTTCATTTAATTCAGAGACATTTGGTGGTCATCTAATACTCAAATGTAAGTGGAGCTCGTTGGTTTGTATCATTTAGTGACAGTAGCATCAGGGTCACTTCGATTTTCCTTAAACCTATATATTTATTGTTAGTATAATTCTTTCAAATTGTTATGATCTAAAGTCACTTTGGTGGTAAAATACAAAGTTTAGGTATTAAAGATTATTTCCCAGACTGACTTTCAACTTTCATGTGTCTAAATCATATTAGGGAAGCCATCATTACTACTCATCTTACAAATGACCTTCCATCTAGAATTTTGGGTTTTAAATGTCCTATGAGTATGCAACCAAATGTCTATCCTAGAAGTTTTAGTTCTCCTTTTGTTCATTATCATAGTCCTAATATGGAGAAATTGAGTCACAAGGCTAATAAGTGTATTTCTAGGATATCTTTCTGCTCAAACAATGTTATAAAATCACCATTATCCATCTAAGAAATCATGTCTATGCGGATGTCACATTAGTGAGGGAGAATCATACTTTATACCATCTCATCACCAGGTGAGGATATTAACATGGAGGAGCTCCGGGAGGAGCTCCGGGACCTGTCCACCATTCGCCAGGAGGAAATCAAGAGGCGGATGGCCAAGTATTTTGATCACCACGCCCGGGTAAAGCAGTTCGAAAAGGGGGACTTGGTCCTGAAGAAGGTAGATGCGACAGGGAGAGGAGCCGCTATAGGTAAACTAGAGCCCAACTGGGAGGGGCCTTTCGTTGTAAGTGAAGTGCTCTAGTCGGGAGGGTATCACTCCCAGGATGTGGAAGGGTTACCTCTCGGCCGAGCCAGGAGTGGGGACGACTTGAAAAGATTCTATCCATGAAATTTTTTCTAACCAACTTGTTGTGCGTTTCATTATCCATGCATATATTCTGAGGTCTTCTCTGAGCAAGTGGCAGGTTCTTTGGCGCTGGAATGCCCCAGATCGATTCTGCTGCTGGGCTCTCATAGACGGTGGGTCAGGTTGATCTCTGGAGAGGCTGCCGAGTGGTAGGTTCTTTGGCGCTGGAATGCCCTAGATCGATTCTGCTGTCGGGCCCTCATAGACGGTGGGTCAGGTTGATCTCTGGAGAGGCTGGCGAGTGGCATGTTCTTTGGCGCTGGAATGCCCCAGATCGATTCCGCTGTCAGGCTCTCATAGATGGTGGGTCAGGTTGATCTCTGGAGAGGCTGGCGAGTGCAGGTTCTTTGGCGCTGGAATGCCCCAGATCGATTTCGCTGCCGGTCTCTCATAGACGGTGGGTCAGTTTGATCTCTGGAGAGGCTGGCGAGTGGCATGTTCTTTGGCGCTGGAATGCCCCAGATCGATTCCGCTGCCAGGCTCTCATAGACGGTGGGTCAGGTTGATCTCTAGAGAGGCTGGCGAGTGGCAGGTTCTTTGGCGCTGGAATGCCCCATATCGATTCCGCTGCCGGGCTCTCATAGATGGTGGGTTAGGTTGATCTCTGGAGAGGCTGGTGAGTGGCATGTTCTTTGGCGCTGGAATGCCCCAGATCGATTCCGCTGCCGGGCTCTCATAGATGGTGGGTCAGGTTGATCTCTGGAGAGGCTGGCGAGTGGCAGGTTCTTTGGCGCTGGAATGCCCCAGATCGATTCCGCTGCCGGGCTCTCATAGACGGTGGGTCAGGTTGATCTCTGGAGAGGCTGGCGAGTGGCAGGTTCTTTATGCTGGATTGCCCCGGACGATCCCGCTGCCGGGCTCTCACAAGCCGGTGGGTCAGGTTGATCTCGCGGAGAGGCTGGCAAGGTGACAAGTTCTTTATAATGGCAGGTTGACCTCTCGCGGAGGCTCTTTGGTTTCGGCTCCGAGATGGTTCCACTATTTGGGCTCTCATCTAACCGGCAGAGCGGGTAGACCTCTCGGATGACAGTTTGAGAAAGGAAGTTCTGGAAGGTTGTCTCCGAAACAGTTTTGTCGATTGAACTCTCATTTCCAGTAGGGAACAAGTGAGCCTAATAAGTAATTCCCAGGTGTAGAGTCTCTCGGATGACAGTTTGAACTTCTTATGATATTGTTAGAACGCGACACCAGCGCACTGAAATTCTTTTTGTTTTCTCATCAAATATGTCTCATCATAATCTTTAATTGATGAACTCCTAAAATGAGATAATATACTGCACATTATGACACAATAATGTATGCTGATGCTTCTTGGATGGTTTTATTTCATCCTTTGTTAAAATGGTAAATCGGTGACGCCTTGATGGTGCATGCAAGTAATTTATCAGATCATTTTGGATGACTCTTTTGGCTTACATGGTAGTTTATTATTAAAGGTTAAGAAGATACCTTTGTTGGATCGGTAGGCGCCCTTAGAGGGGGGGGGGTGAATAAGGGTTTTAAAACTTATATTATATTTTGTAATACTTGAAATAATTAGAGATCAAAATAGTGATTTTGAATAAAGATCTAAATTGTTTTATAATAAACAATTTAGAGAAATGAAGAACAAATCATTTTTATTACAAAAGGAGAGACATGATTACTATTAATAAAAATGATTACATAATTTTGATTTCAATGACGCTAGAAATCAAAGCAAAATATGAAAGACTCTTTTTGTTTTCTATACCGACTTGTATCCCCAAGAACCGGTTGGCTTTAGCCGATCCTTCCCCGGATACGGCCTCAAGCCGCTCTAGCCAACCCTTCCCCGGATATGGTCTCGAGCACCCCCTAGACCTACACCCGAGACCGAGTCGCCAACACGAGGCGAATTTCAGCCCTATGTCCTACCCAGACCTAGTCGCCAACATGAGGCGAATTTACTACTCGATTTAAAAGAAAAGATGTGAAATAAAAAGACAACAATATAAAAACTCCCTCTATATGGATCTCTTGGAGAAGTAGACGAAGACGTAGAGTATGATCGTAGTCGATGCGGTCTTTCATCACGATGATGACGCGTGTTGAAATCTTCTCCACGGATCTCCTTAAGCCTTCATGGATTTGTGGGAGTATCTCTCTGAACCTTCCTCTCTATGCTGTGGCACAAAGCTCTGGAATTCTGGATCTGAAGAGGATGAGGAAGATGGAGCCAATGGGTCCTTTTTATAGTCTCAGCGCTAGCGCCTGCGCTAGTGCTACCGCCGGCGCTATCCCATATTAGGACATATTCTGCGCGGCAGAATCTTCAATCGGAGGAAACTTTTCTCTCTTGCCTATTGTGCTCCTCGCTATCGCCTGCGCTATCGGTTACCTCCTGGCTCTATCTCCTTCTATAAGTTCTCCCGGCAATTGCGCTTAAGCAAACATTTCGTCGATTGAAATTTCGTCGAACGCAGCTAAGAGTTCGTCGATCGAATTTTCGTCGAACGCAGTTATGAGCATTTCATCGAGCGCCACTAACAGTTCGTCGAATGAAAGCTAGCGCCTGCGCTAGTACTACCGCCAGCGCTAGTAGGAGTTTTGGATTTGATGGCTCAACTTTGGAGGCAACCTTCTTATGTAATCCTTGAGTCATGTGAACTTTATTATCCTGCACACTTAAGCACACAAGATCAAATAGACATAGGATTTGTTATTCTCAAACTTAGGAGATGCGGAAGACCATGTTCCAACAACCTTCTAGATGTTTGATGGTATGCATGGCGCCCAATTGACTGTTATGCTTGGTGTTATGAGCAGAATCAGGCCTGGGGTAAAATCCATCTTTTGTAGTTTTATAAACCCTAGGGCCTCACTATAATTTTTGGGCATCCCCCTTATTTATAGGTGTGTTACCTAATATAACACGCAACTTTTCATTTCTCTTCATGGTATCAGAGCGTGCATTTCTACCTTAGTTGAGAATCTTCTCTATCTTTGAATAGTGGTCTCAAATTAATTTTTTACTGATTTTTGCAGCCTCTTAGTTTTCCCTCAGAAGAGAAACCCAACAAACCATGGTATGGCCATCAATAAAAATAATGAGTGGCCTTGGCCAGAAATATTTTTGATACTAGATAATCCTCACATGTCACTATGAATGAGTGAGAAAGGATGAGATTCAATATAAGGCTTTAGCATATAAGGGATCAGTTATGCTTGATAAATTGATAGTTTTCACTGACAATCGAAGTTCTTTAAGAATAGTTTTGAAAACAGAAGCTTAAGATAATGAATATTTGATTAGTTTTGAAAACAGAAGCTTAAGATAATGAATCCTACAATGGCACAACATTATTTGATTAGTTTTAGAAACAAAATCAGATTCATTTCGAATTGTCAATGCATGATTGTTTATGTAATCATTATAGATAATAATGAGCATTCTTTTCCTCAGCACTGTCAATCATCCCTGAGGCCCATTCCTGAATAACACAATATGCAACAGTAAAAATAACTACAATCTAAATTATGAGTTTGCTTGCTAATAGACATTAAGTTGCATGACATTTTGAGAACATGGAGGGCATAATGTTTCTACCATAAAAAGAAGGCATAGTGTATAACCAAGGTTGTTGACAACCAAATTGATCATTTAAAGGCAACAATGGGAAAGGTTATCATATCAGGACAAATATGAGTACAAAAAAGAGAAGAATCATCATTCATATGATTATATACCCATATTTTTTTTCCGGGTCGGCTCCCATCCGCCGGATACTTGGGGTTGCACATTTCTTTTTGAGCATGGGACACGCTCGCAAAGAGCGGGGATTGTGTACAACCCCATAACAGTCGGGTGTGACCCTCCCCAGATAGTTGGGACCAGAGGTGTCCTGTGATTGGCTAGCATTGATCGGGCTGCGTCTAGCGGGTTTTGGTGTGCGTTTAGAGGAGTGGTCTGCGGATAGCAATTTTGGCTAGGTTTTATTTAAAACCTAAATTCCCTTCCCACTAACCCTACCCAGCCGACTCCCCCTCCCCTTTTTTTTCGCGTGAAGCAGCCCGAGCTCCCCCCGCTCTGCCTTCCTCCTCTCTCTCCCCGTCGGCCTGGAGCAAGGAAGCCCGAGCTCCCTTCTCTCTCTCTTGATCCCTCTCTCTCCCGTCGCCTGGAGTAGGGAAGGCCATCCCGAGCTCTCCCTTCTCTCTCTCTTGATCCCTCTCTCTCCCGTCGCCTGGAGTAGGGAAGGCCATCCCGAGCTCCCTCTCCCTTTACCGATGCCACCTAAAGCAAGGAGGACCCGATCCCTATTCTCCCTCTCTCCACGTCGGCCTGGAGCAAGGAGGAGCAGCCCCCGAGCTCTCTTCTCCATATCTCCCCGTCGGCCTGGAGCAAGTAGGAGCAGCCCCCCGAGCTCTACCTCCCTCTCCTCTCTTCCTCGTCAACCCGGAATAAGGGCAGAAGTCTTTGTTGGCTTTTGTGGTTGTTTAGAGCTCAGATCGACAGGTGGAGAGCAGATCCGTGCATGGACAGCCGCTACTTTCACTAGCCGTCAAATCCGGGTACGTTCCCATGCCTCCGAAGCACACTTCAAGTGTAATGACTTTTCTTCTTGGGCAGGTGATGTAACACCCCAAAAATCGTAGTTCAGCGAGGTAGGCGGAGTGGTAGTGCTGCGCTCGGGATAGGCTAAAAAATTAAATAGCAGTTCTCTGCGCACGACCATTTCTCCTCTTCGCGCACGACCAGTGATCATGCGCCTGTGATCGTGCGCCCTGTTTATTCTGCTCTGCGAATTTGAGCGGAGAAGGAGATCGGTCCGTCCAAATCTTTTGGAATCCGATCCAATGGCTAGGATTAGATGCTGGAGGTCTTTAGGGCTGATGAGAGGAGGTTAATCCTCATAATTTCTAAACCTTTCTCTCTCCAAACCTAGAGAAAGAAGAAGGAGGCAAGGAAGAAGAAGGAGAGATCCCGCCATTGACGGAGCTCCGGAGCTCCGTTTCGCGAGCCGTTTCCCGATCTGGAGAGTGCAGCCCGGTGAGGTCATTTCCCTCCGTCTAGAATCTCGGATCCATGGCGAAGAAGAACGCTCCTAGGGTAACGATTCTTCCTCCCGATATTTGGACTTGTCATTTGTCCTCTCCTTCATTTCTCTATGCTTGCATGAGGAATCCCTTTCACCAAATGGGTGAAGTGTAGGATTTCCTCAAGTTCTTCGGAACTCCGGGTAGATTGTGACCATCCCCGGCATATTGCATGTAGAAAATCCGGTAGTCGTGCGGATTTAGGCATTGTGTGTGAAGCCTATTCCTGGCCGTGAGCCCGAATCGGTGATGCTTGATTTGCGACGTTGCATTTATGTTAGACCTAGAATGCGTGTCGGAGAATGACTCCGTGAAATCATCTATAGTATTGCGGGAATTAAGTGTAGGCGTCTTGTGAAGATCCTAACGAAAGCCCCATGCTTTGAGATTGGATGAAGGCAAACCTTCACCACGAAATTGATGCGGAGCGTATTGTACCTCCCTTGTTGAGTATTTGTGAAGCCTAGATCCTTGCGAAGGGGTTAGGTGCGTAGCTTATAAATTGTGTAGCACTTGAAAGTGCTAAACCCTTATGGGCCGAGGTGAAGCCGTAACCGCGTCGTGCGTTAGATCGCGACGATTAGAGCACGGGCAAAGCTAAACCGAACCCGTTTCCATGCAGATCGGTAAGAGGTCCCTACCTCATGGAAGCCGTGTGATCATGGGAGAGGTCGTGGAAGGTGATTTACCTAGACCGACCAAAAGCTCTTTTTCCCACCTAAGGGCGATGGTCCTTACGGTGGAGTGTTTTGTGGAATTGATGTTGTTAGCCTCATGCGGTTGTTTAGGCGGTTGTGGGGAACCTTCGGGTGAACCCAACCAACATCATGTGCATACCTAGGTTCCCTCCTTTTTGATGCTCAACCTAGAAGATTGATTGTGCTTGAAACCTCACCTTGTGTAGTTGCACTTTCTTTATATTAGTACTTGTGCTAGTATGGCTTGCTTGCAGGGTAGAAGCTCCGCCACCCGGGAAAGGGGTGGGGTCGTTATAATTTGGTAAGCTTTGCTGACCGTTACCTTGTTTGCCACCGCTTGGTGGAATGTTCTTATGCAGGTGTAGGTGAGCCTAGCGGAAAATAGCGGGCGGTGGCCCTTATGCTGAGTTGGCCCTCGAAGGCCAGCCTCTTTTCTGTTTTCCTTGTATTGCCGGCCTGCGTGCCGATGTATGTTTGGAGTTTTTATCACATTTGGTTAATATAAGGCCTTAAGGCCGTAACTCTTTATTATGGTTTCATTCCTATGATAGTGGACAGTTCTAATTGAAATGTTTTAATCAAATGCTTCCGCTTACGTTTTGTACTCTCGTAGAGTTGTATTCTTTTCTGTTTATCACCTTTTAACTCCTAGCTAGTGTGGTTTGTATGGCGTGGGGTCCCGGCCGGACCCGCTGTTATACTTTTCGTACTGGCAGGGTGTTACAATTTGGTATCGGACTTAAGGCGTCGATCCATAGTTTAGCGAATTCGGGACGAATTCCTTTTAAGGGGTGGAGTGCACGGGATGTGCATTCACCTAAAACGACAAAAACTAATAAGAATGTCCACTTTGGAATGGAAAAAACATACTTGTTTGCGGAACCTGAGCGTTCCATGATTGTTGTTTGCTATGTTTTCAGTCACTAAATTGTGTCTTACACGATTATAGGTGACTAGGAGTGGTGCGGGGCCGTCTCAACCCCGTAACACTGCTGAAAGTAGTGGGTCGGCTGAAGTGCCAGCGACCACTCCTCCTACTGAGATGACCAGGTTAATCGCAGAAGCTGTCTTCGCGATGATCAATGCTCAAACGCAAAGGCTTGCACAACCTGCTACGCCTAATACAGATGCGGCCCCGGTGATCGAACCTGCGGTGGAACCGAGGGTTGAGACCCCTGTGCTAGTGACTACAGTGGAACCTGCGGTGGTGCAAAGGGTGGAGCGTCCTGTAGAGCGTGTAGCCGTTGCGCGAGCACGTGATCAACAACTGCAACACTTTCTAAGCTTCCACCCTCCAACTTTCTCGGGGACCGGATCCCCAACGGAGGCGGAGGACTGGCTGTCAACGGTTAGAAAAACTCTAAAGGCGACAGCAACAGAAGAAGCTATGATGGTCACTTTAGCCACCTTCCTCCTTAACGGAGAGGCAGAGCGTTGGTGGGCCGAACAGGAAGTGCACAAGTTTGGAGGCAAGGAGATTACCGAGATCACGATAACGGAGTTCTCAAATTCATTTCTTCAAAGGTATATTCCTTCTGCCTAACACATCGCATTGCAGAACCAGTTTCTGAAGTTAACTCAAGGCGATGCCTCGGTGGATGAGTACTTGCACAAGTTCACTAAACTGGGTCGATATGCGGGGCCTATGATGGAAGATGAAGAGACAAAGACGAACAAGTTCTATGAAGGTCTTCGGGACGAGTTGAGGCTGCTCCTTGCAGGCCCAATGACGTTAGGTTTCCATGTGATGGTCCAAACTGCCAGATCCCTAGAGTTGGACATGAAGAGGGTATAAGCAAAAGCCGTGGCAAAGAAACCTGAGTTTCATGTGCCGGCCTCTCAGTCCATGTCAGAGTTCAGAAAGAACAAAAGGAAGTTCAAATCGGCGGAGCAAACTCGCTCAAATGTTTCGGAAGCAACGACTGTGCGAGGTCCTATCACGTGTTTCACCTGCGGGAAGGTGGGACACAAGGCCGCGGTGTGTCAAAGTGGTCCCCCGAAGGCAGAGAACCGAGCGTTGGACTATGCTCGTGCTGCGGAAAAGGGTAAAGCTGCGGAATCTTCGGCTTCCCAGCACATTATTCCGACTCAGCCGAGAGTCTATTCGCTTGGCCAGCAAGAAGCTATACGACAAACTGATGTCGTCACAGGTATGAATTAAAAGTTAGCTTTTACATAGCTATTTGTGATTATACTGTTGTGCAACTGTATGTTTTATTCGTGTGCAATTAGGCTTTGTCCTAATTTTCAACTATCCGGCGAGAGCTCTATTTGATACGGGTGCATCTCACTCTTTTCTGTCTGAGGACTTCGTGGTGCGAATCGGAGTGCCGTCTACCTTCATAGAGGATATATTGGAAGTAGTTCTACCCAATGGATCTCGCATGAGTGCGGATAGGAAGAGCCGTGTGAAGGTGCGAATCGGAAGTCAGGATTTCGACTTGGAAGCGTCGTTATTACCGTTAGCTGAATTCGATGTGATCTTCGGCCTGGACTGGCTCTCGGAGCAGCGAGCATGCATAGATTGCAATTCAAAGGAGATCACTCTGGGAAGGAACACCGATGGAGAAACCACATTTGTCGGTATGCGAGGAGCGAGCAAGACACTGATGTCTGCTCTCCAAGTGGTTAAGGCGGTGAGAAAAGGCGCCGAGTTATTCTTCACCTTGTTGGAGGCTTCGGAGCCAAAGCCCAGGTTGTGTGATGTCCCAGTTGTAGCAGAGTACGCCGACGTGTTTCCTAACGAACTCCCTGGGGCTCCGCCTCCTCGGGAGATTGATTTCTGTATCGAGTTGGTGCCAGGTGCCAAACCTGTGGCCCGCTCACCGTACCGGATAGCGCCAAAGGAATTGGCAGAGCTGAAGGTTCAATTGCAAGAGCTGCTAGAGCAAGGCTACGTACGTCCAAGTTCATCGCCTTGGAGTGCACCAGTCCTCTTTGTGAAAAAGAAGGACGGGAGCTTGCGTCTATGTTTTGATTATCGAGAGCTAAACAAGTTGACCTAGAAGAACCGATATCCGATTCCAAGAATCGATGATTTATTCGACCAACTGGTTGGGTCGACGGTATATTTCAAACTGGACCTAAGGTCCGGCTATTACCAACTGCGGATAAGGGAATGTGACATTCCAAAGACAGCGTTCAGTACCCGCTTTGGGCACTATGAGTTCACGGTGATGTCGTTCGGTCTGTCTAATGCACCGTCGGTATTCATGGACTTAATGAACAGAACGTTCCGGGAGTATTTGGATCAATTTGTGATCGTCTTCATCGACGACATTTTGGTATACTCTCAGTCGAAAGAGGAGCATGTAGGGCATCTGCACGCAGTTCTGAGCACCTTGAGGAGGAGTCAACTATATGCCATGTTCTCCAAGTGCGAGTTTTGGCTACCGTCAGTAGCATTCCTTGGTCACATCGTTAGTGGAGATGGAATTGCGGTTGATCCGTCGAAGATAGAAGCGATCCGAGCCTGGCCTTTGTTGAAAAACGTAGCGGAAGTCCGAAGTTTCTTAGGACTTGCCGGCTATTATAGGCGCTTTGTGGAAAAATTCTCGAGGATTGCACTTCCTCTCACTAAACTGACTAGGAAAGATCATAAGTTCGTTTGGTCGCCCGAGTGCGCACGAGCTTTTGAAGAGCTGAAGAGCCGTCTGACCACGGCGCCCATTCTATGCTCGCCATGTGGTACGGAAGGCTACGAAATTTATAGTGACGCCTCGGGGAGTGGCTTGGGTTGTGTCCTAGTGCAGTTCGGAAAGGTAATTGCCTTCGGCTCCCGGCAACTGAAGGTTCATGAGAGGAATTACCCGGTCCATGATTTGGAGCTAGCGGCCGTGGTATTTGCTCTTAAGCTTTGAAGGCATTATTTGTATGGCGTGAAGATCGACATCTTTACCGACCACAAGAGCCTAAAGTACCTGCTGGATCAAAGGGAGTTGAATATGCGTCAGAGGACGTGGATGGAGTTCCTGGGGGACTACACCTTCGACATCAAATATACTCCTGGAAAGGGAAATGTAGTTGCGGACGCGTTGAGTCGTCGGGCTCCCGCTCAAGCAAATTTTATTTTGATGCACGATGAGCATCTAATCCGCGAACTGGAAGAAATGGAGATCATTTGCGTTGATAGGAGAGCGTCTACTTCAGCATGCTTGAACTGGACGGAGGTTCAATACGACCTTGCCGACCGAGTTCGACAGGCATTGGAGCTGGATGAGAGCATGAAATGCTATAAAGCGGAAACCGTTGATGGGTTAAACGCTGATTTCTCCTTCGAAGATGGCCTTATGTGGAAAGAGGGCAGATTATGCGTCCCAAACATTGGCACTCTACGGGCGGAGTTGATGTACGAGGCTCATCATACCAAGTACTCTATCCACCCGGGGAGCACTAAAATGTATATGGACATGAAGAAACTTTTCTGGTGGCCGGGTATGAAGAAAGACATTGCCCTCTACGTGGCCAAGTGTAATACTTGCGCGTTGGTGAAGGCAGAATGTCAACGTCCCGGTGGATTTTTGAAGTCCTTGCCGATTCCGGAGTGGAAGTTTGATGATATCTCGATGGATTTCGTGCACGGATTGCCGAGATCACAACAGGGAAATGATGCCATTTGGGTGAGCATGGACCGATTGACGAAGGTATCGCATTTTATTCCGAACCGGAAGGATGATTCTGTAGAAAAGCTAGCGAAGCTCTATGTTGAAAGTATTGTGAGACTGCACGGTGTCCCTCGTAGCATCGTCAGCGATCGTGACGGGCGTTTCACATCGAAAGATTGGAGGCTTATCCATGAACTGTTGGGCACGAAATTGAAGTTCACCACGGCCTTCCACCCGCAAACGGATGGACAGACCGAGAGAACCAACAGGACTATGGAGGATATGCTCCGAATGTGCGCTCTAGATTTTGGAAAGAAGTGGGAAGATCATCTCTATATGGTCGAGTTCGCCTACAATAATAGCTACCAAGCCAGTATACAGATGGCTCCTTTCGAGGCCCTCTATGGTAAGAAGTGTCGCACGCCGTTGTCTTGGGCAGAAACGGGCGATACTAAGCTATTAAAGCGAAAGGATGTTGAGGATGCAACTTCGACGATCCGAACTGTACGTGAAAGGCTATTGATTGCCCAGGATAGGCAAGCAAAATATTTCAACGCCAAGCATAGGAACCTAGAGTTCGCCATCGGTGACCGGGTTTACTTGAAGATCAAACCGTTCAAAGGGGTATCAAGGATCCGACGCTTGAAAAAGCTCAGTCCAAGGTACTTAGGACCGTTTGAGATCGTGGAGCATGTTGGTGATGCGGCTTATCAGCTTGCACTATCTGCAGAGCTGAGCGGTCTGCACGACGTGTTTCACATTTCAGTTTTAAGGAAGGCAGTGCAAGAGCCTACTCATATCGTCGCGGTCGGCAAAGTGCCGGTTGATAGTGGGTTGTCGACGAAAGTCAAGCCTTTACGCATCGAAGATACCGAAGTAAAGCAGTTGCGGAACAAGTCCATTCGGATGGTGAAAGTTCGGTGGGACAATTGCGGCCGAGAGGAGCTCTCTTGGGAGAGAGAGCAAGCGATGCTTGCGGAGTACCCCGAGCTATTTCTCTCAGGTAATTTATAACTGTAATTCCTGCTATTACTGTTTTCGAAATTTCGGGACGAAATTCTTTTAAGGGGGGTGGAGTTGTAACACCCCAAAAATCGTAGTTCAGCGAGGTAGGCGGAGTGGTAGTGCTGCGCTCGGGATAGGCTAAAAAATTCCATAGCAGTTCTCTACGCACGACCATTTCTCCTCTTCGCGCATGACCAGTGATCGTGTGCCTGTGATCGTGCGCCCTGTTTATTCTGCTCCGCGAATTTGAGCGGAGAAGGAGATCGGTCCGTCCAAATCTTTTGGAATCCGATCCAATGGCTAGGATTAGATGCTGGAGGTCTTTAGGGCTGATGAGAGGAGGTTAATCCTCATAATTTCTAAACCTTTCTCTCTCCAAACCTAGAGAAAGAAGGAGGCAAGGAAGAAGGAGGAGAGATCCCGCCATTGACGGAGCTCCGGAGCTCCGTTTCGCGAGCCGTTTCCAGATCTGGAGAGTGCAGCCCGGTGCGGTCGTTTCCCTCCGTCTAGAATCTCGGATCCATGGCGAAGAAGAACGCTCCTAGGGTAACGATTCTTCCTCCCGATATTTGGACTTGTCATTTGTCCTCTCCTTCATTTCTCTATGCTTGCATGAGGAATCCCTTTCACCAAATGGGTGAAGTGTAGGATTTCCTCAAGTTCTTCGGAACTCCGGGTAGATTGTGTCCGTCCCCGGCATATTGCATGTAGAAAATCTGGTAGTCGTGCGGATTTAGGCATTGTGTGTGAAGCCTATTCGTGGCCGTGAGCCCGAATCGGTGATGCTTGATTTGCGACGTTGCATTTAGGTTAGACCTAGAATGCGTGCCGGAGAATGACTCAGTGAAATCATCTATAGTATTGCGGGAATTAAGTGTAGGCGTCTTGTGAAGATCCTAACGAAAGCCCCATGCTTTGAGATTGGATGAAGGCAAACCTTCACCACGAAATTGATGCGGAGCGTATTGTACCTCCCTTATTGAGTATTTGTGAAGCCTAGATCCTTGCGAAGGGGTTAGGTGCGTAGCTTATAAATTGTGTAGCACTTGAAAGTGCTAAACCCTTACGGGCCGAGGTGAAGCCGTACCCGCGTCGTGCGTTAGATCGCGACGATTAGAGCACGGGCAAAGTTAAGCCGAACCCGTTTCCATGCAGATCGGTAAGAGGTCCCTACCTCATGGAAGCCGTGTGATCATGGGAGAGGTCGTGGAAGGTGATTTACCTAGAACGACCAAAAGCTCTTTTTCCCACCTAAGGCGATGGCCCTTACGGTGGAGTGTTTTGTGGAATTGATGTTGTTAGCCTCATGCGGTTGTTTAGGCGGTTGTGGGGAACCTTCGGGTGAACCCAACCAACATCATGTGCATACCTAGGTTCCCTCCTTTTTGATGCTCAACCTAGAAGATTGATTGTGCTTGAAACCTCACCTTGTGTAGTTGCACTTTCTTTATATTAGTACTTGTGCTAGTATGGCTTGCTTGCAGGGTAGAAGCTCCGCCACCCCGGGAAAGGGGTGGGGTCGTTATAATTTGGTCAGCTTTGCTGACCGTTACCTTGTTTGCCACCACTTGGTGGAATGTTCTTATGCAGGTGCAGGTGAGCCTAGCGGAAAATAGCGGGCGGTGGACCTTATGCTGAGTTGGCCCTCGAAGGCCAGCCTCTTTTCTGTTTTCCTTGTATTGCCGGCCTGCGTGCCGATGTATGTTTGGAGTTTTTATCACATTTGGTAAATGTAAGGCCTTAAGGCCGTAACTCTTTATTATGGTTTCATTCCTATGATAGTGGACAGTTCTAATTGAAATGTTTTAATCAAATGCTTCCGCTTACGTTTTGTACTCTCGTAGAGTTGTATTCTTTTCTGTTTATCACCTTTTAACTCCTAGCTAGTGTGGTTTGTATGGCGTGGGGTCCCGGCCGGACCCGCTGTTATACTTTTCGTACTGGCAGGGTGTTACAGGTGAAGCCCTTAATTAGCATGATTGCATGGAAGCCCCTCTCCACCAACGGGTGGAGGAAGGGAGCTCTCCGACAGGTCGATGTGTACATCCCCGCTTGTAATTGCATTAGCGTCCGGAAGCGCGAGTACGGATTTAGGCATGCTGTGTAAAGCCCATCCGGATATGTCAATCTGGATTGGTGATGTTCTGGGGTTCTCGGAGAAGACTCCGAGGAAGTTGCATACTACTTTCTTGCAGGGGCGAAATATTGCCACCCCAAAAAAGGGGTGGGGTCGATTGGCTCCGACCCGTTGTAGCTGATCAATGTTCCTCTTGCCACCGCTTGGTAGGACGTTGGCGTACAGGTATTGCAGAACAAAGTGGGAAATAGCGTGTTTAAGCCCAAGGTTGTGCCGGCCTGAGAAGGCCTTATTTATTTATAGTGGCGGCCTGCGTGCCGAAGTATGGAATTCATATTCCTGTAATCTGTGACGCATGTTCTTTGTTTATCTTTTCTAACGTAGTCAACTGGGGGTACAGAGGGAAATTTACTTGGAAACCCATGAGAGTCCGCTAATAGCCTCCCGGAACAGCGGAGTCACGCTTTTGGCAGCCCCATTTGGTCAGCGTATAGTAAAATTGTTAGGCGGGAGTACAGTATTGGTCGACCGGACGAGAAAGGTTTTGCATAGATCCAGGGAGGTGCACCTATGGAGAGGAAGGGGTCGACTCTAAGATTTTGGCCGGCCAAGAGAGCCCTCCAAAGGTGCCTTAGCTCAGCCTTTGGCTTGGGAGGGGAAGAGTTAGTTAGTCTTTCGGGTGTGCGGTGGGACCTCCACGCTGAGACCTTGGATCTGTACTTTGAATTCCTAGTCTTTTGTCTAGATCATTTACTTGAGCGTAGTAAGTGCGCGGTCACCCATTGTTTGGGACCACGAACTCCACAGAGACCGAGAAATCGGTTTCAACATCAAAGATTATATATAAATAGAAGAATGATTATGTAGTAAAATAAATCTAAGCCATTGTTGAATTAGGAAACCACGGTTCAACCTCTGAGCCCAGAAAACATGGCTCGAGAGGAGTTCTGACTGGTATAACTTGATTTTACTTCACCTGAGCGCAATCACTAGGCCAGACATTTAGAGCAAAGAACCTCAATCACAGAGAGTGGAAAACTAAGAATAGACCCCATGAGCTGCAACGAGGAGGTCCCGCCACTAACCCGAAAGATCTTAGAGAAGTTCCCCTCCCAAGCCAAATGCTGAGCTGGACACCTTGGAGAGTGCTAGAGGGTCCCTGTCTACTCACCTGGAAACCACGGTGAGTAGCAAGCTGGGATTCTCTAACCGACCAAAGCTAACTAGAGGAGAGAGAAATAAGTGAGAGAGACCCTCTAAAGGTTCCCTTGGGGTTCTATTTATAGTTTTCTTAAAATAGTTTATGGATAGCGGAATCCTGCCTCTTGGTTTACTAAATGCGGTCCAAATTGGTCTGCCAACAACAGAATCCCGCTGTTTGGAGAGGCTAACTATAGGGCAAAATGGAATCACTTGGAAAAACAGACCACCCACCAAACAAGCAAGTCTAGGCTACTCTAAGCTTGCTCGCCAGAGTTGCAAGTGCTTGTTAGATCTAGGACCCGCTACTCGCACTGAGCTGGGGGCGAGTGCATGCTAGAGGCGAGTACAAGATGAGTCCCGCCACTCGCCCGACTTACTCCTCAAAGCCCAATCTCGCTCTAGATCACCTAATGGCTTGATGAACCCACTCGACAAATGATGCGCCATTTCAGCACTGCTAATTAGCAAGCATGAAATGCGATACGACGGCAGTGCACCGGTCGCTCAAGTAATAAAATAGGGAGGAACTCCCCGAATATCGTTCTCAAAGGACCGCAAGTTGGGTAGTATGATTTGCTCAAACCGGAAATTAGTTAAAAGGATAACTAAGTAACAACGGGGGGGGGGGGGGGGGTGTGATTGGGTTCCTATGCTATTGCAAAATGAAGAGAAATGCGGGTCGAAAAGCACCACTTCGCAAGGTGTGGGTGAGTGCAGCGGCCGCGATGCCGCGCTTCGGTAAGCGGGTGGAGTGGCCACAGTGCGAGGTTTTGTGAGGGTCGTATTCACCTCTTCGCTAACATCACCACTAGCAATCGCTAGGTGGCTTCACGCACAAACAACCTAGGCTATCACAACAATAAAAAGGGCTATTCTTGCCACCACATCATCATTGCACATGAACACAAGCAAAAATACATAATATTAACCTAACATGTGTTCAAACAACAACACAAAGAAAGTACAAGCATCAAGGGTTAGAGAGGACCATAAAGAAGATGTCACCGCGTCTTGGGTTCTCGGCCGGAATGAGAGGTTGTCGGGCTCTCTCCGGGCTCGGCCCTCAGATGGTGTGCTAACTCGAAGGAGGCTGTCACCGCTACAACGATCTTCAGCGCTTCTATGGTCTCCTCGGCGAGGAATGCTTGAGCTAGTGGCAGAGAAAGCTTGCAAATGCTCCCGGATGGAGGAACGATGAAGGAGATCGCCGGAGAAGGTCTCCTCTTGTCTCCTACGGTGGAAGGGGTGAAAATGGCGGGATTCCCGGCTTTTCCCGTGAGGGGGATCGAGCTCTCCGTCTCCCCTCTGATGGCAGCAACAATTCCTGCTTTAAATACTGAACAGGCAGAATTTTGGTCACGCACGGTCGAACGCACGACCGTGCGTTGCCCGTGCGTTAATAAAGATAAAAGTTGGCGTGAAGACAAAGCTGCGCCGCCGGTGCAATTTACTCACGCACGGGCAAATCTGCCCGTTTGCCAAAACGCACGGGTAAATTTAGAAATAGCTAAAAATAGAAGAAACAGGAGGCCGTGCGTTTTACTCACGCACGAGCGATTCCGCCCGTGCGTCAAAATGCACGAGTAAATTCAGATCGATCAATTTCTGCCCAAATCAGAGCGCACGACCGCAACAGCCGGTGCGTCAAGGAAAACGCACGACCGTGCGTTTCACACAGTCATGAATTCTGGGAGAAAACTGGATACAAGATAATCCGGCCACCTGCATACAAGATAAAATAGCTGGGAATACACCTCCAACACCAGATAAACATAGAGAAATGGAAGGGGAGCACCATGTGCACAAATGCACACCGAAATGGGCCTAAGAGTGCATGATATGTTTTTTAATTTGTTTGTTTCTCTCTTTTCTTTGTTAGAAAGAGAGAAAGAAAAGGAAAAGCTCTTTCTTCCTTTTCGATTCAACCTTGGGCGGACGTTTTCGAAGAGCCCCGCGAGTAATCCTACTTCGAGGAATTATCCGTTATCCTATCGAAGGATAGAAGTAACGAACTCTTTCTCTTTCGAAATATCGAGGATTCCTCCTCGGCCGCGTCCTTTGAAGGCTGAATGAAAAGAATGAAAGGGGGCTTCTTTTTATGTAAAATTAAGATTGAAAGCTTTTGAAAATATTGTTGCAACAATTTTTTGAGTAATTGCAACAATTCTTTAAGAGCGCTTTAAAACTTCTTTTACCTTAAGCTAGTTGCAACAACCAAAGATGTTGCAACAATTTTTTAAGTGTTTTTAAAAGAGATTTAAAGAGTGCTTTAGAGAGAAAGCTTTTGGGTTTATGTAATTATCCGGACTAAAATCAATAAAGGCAAGTGGACCTTATCGATAGTAGTATAGGATATTTCTTTTGAAATATCAAGGTCATATTTTTCAAAGGTCGTATCGATTATTTCTACTTTTTAGGAACGCGCTATTATTTTATCGAGAAAAGTTTGAAATTGATTTTTATGATTTTATAGAAAAGTTAGTGACGAAAACGATAACTATCGCGGGCTTGGTGTGCGTTTAGCAAAAACCAAGAAAAGCGATGAAAAGAAAAAGAACGAAAACGTTAATTTAAAAAGTAGTTTTGCTTAGAATTTTTTTAGGGTTTTATAAAATGATAATGATAACTACGGCGATAATTAGCGATTGAGCGGGTAGCGGATTTAAGCAAAAAGCAAATATATAAAAAAATTAAAAGACGCACTAATTGAAAACTCACGCACTCTACGGAATTAAAATGAAAGGCTGTAAATTGCAGAAATTGAAGAAATGCGATCCCTACCCAAATAGGTAGAGGGGAAATAAATGCGTGAGCAAGTCCTATCCAAACGGATAGGCGGGAAATAAATGCGTGAGCAAGTCCTATCCAAACGGATAGGCGGGAAATAAATGCGTGAGCAAGTCCTATCCAAACGGATAGGCGGGAAATAAATGCGTGACGGAAATGGAAACTATTCGATTACAAAAAAGGCGCAAACTTTATACTCATACACACACACACACTCTACTTGAAATTGAAATCTAAGTTAAAAGAAAGCAAAAATTTATACTCATACACACACACACACTAATAACAACATAAAATTAACATAAGAATATTTTACTCTCATACACACACACACACTTACAAAAAGAGCAAAAAGAAAGTAAAAACACTAAATCAAAACAAAACAAAACAAAACAATTTAATTAACCACCTACACTCACACACACTAATAACAAATCATCTAAAAATTACAACAAAGCTAAAAACAAGATAATTACTCTCATACACTCACACACACAAATTAAAAAGATGAACTTAACAAGAATTACAAAGTTACAAAAAACTAAAAATAAAAAGAAAAGAACAAAAAAAAAGAGAACAACACTTAAAACAAAGAGAACAATTTTTACAAAACAAGCTATTTTATTTCCATCATAAAAGGATTACAAAGCTAGAGAGATTAAGTGCACAAAATTACAAAAACATAAAAACTAGAAAAGAGCAAAAATGGATCAAGATCTCAAGAAAATGAATTAAAATCTTGAACCCTTTTAACATTATCCACCCCCTCTATTTATAGAGGAATTGGGGTGTGCATTTAGCTGGCTGGAAGCATGGCTGGAGGGGTGCAGCTGGCGGGTGTGCTGGAGGGGCGCGGGCAGGGGGCAGCTGCTGGCAGGGGCGCGGGCAGGCGGGCAGGGGCGCGGGCAGCAGGGTCGGCGCGGGCAGCAGGGTGCTAGCTGGCGGATCGGGCAGAGCGCGGATTGGGCAGGCGCGGATCGGGCAGGGCGCGGGCAGGGGGCGGGCAGCGGCTTTAATTCAGCAAAATGTGGCCGCCGGGATTCGATCCTGCGCCACTAAGGAAGACAACCTACACCAAATCCACATGGGCAAGTGGACTTTGATGTAAACACAAGAACATTTTTATACATATTATATATTTACAGATTTTTATTTTTTTAAATTTTATTTTCATTTAATTTACAAAGTTATTTATAAGTTTATATTTAATTTATATATATATATATATACTACTATTATTATTTACAATCATGCATATTATTTATATATATTTATACATATACATATATTATTCATATATATTTATACTCATACATATATTATACATATAAGCATTTTATTATATTTATAACATATTTATTATTCAATATTATTATTATGATGCTAATAGCTTATACTACTATATTATTATATATATATATATTACTATTATTATTAAATATTACTATATATACTTATTATTATTGTTATTGTATATATATTCTTATCATTATTATAATATATATTTTATTATATATCTTATATATTATTACAGATTATTTATAATATATACTTATTATTACATATTATTGTATATATATTCTTATCATTATTATAAAATATATTTTATTATATATCTTATTTATTTATTATATATACATTATGATTATTACTATGTTTATTTATTATATGATACTACTATATTTATTATATATATTTCTATATATTTATATTATATACATAATACTATCTTATTCTCAAATTTATTCTTATATAAGTATAATTACTTATTTTTACAAAATTTATATGAATATTTATATACATATAAAAAGAAGTGATTATTTCAATAATTTGCATATTGTATGTACAAAAATACCCAAAATTAGGCTAGAAATTATACTAAAAATAAGCAATATTTTCTATTTATCAGTGCACCTAGCAAGGAATAACAAATATGAATGAAAACATGCCTAAAGTGTAGTGCATAGACTAGATAATCGGCCCAGATGAGTCCATAAATGTGTATATAAATGGGACTCATAACACCCCCAGACTTAACCATTTGCACGTCTCGGGCAAACTACTCAGCTCTCCGTCGGAACAATTGGATGTTAGCGTGAGCTTGAGCGGTAGAGACCTATGCAAAGTCGCGTGCGCACGTGCATAAAAATACATTAGAACATAATTAAACTCAAGATTATATCTAATTATTTCTAGAACAGTAGTTCGAAATTTACTTTACTTGGATGGTGAATCCCGGTGAATCTTTCAGTCGCGCAAAAGGGAAAATAGCGTGACTAATGAGTAGAGTATTACTCGAATCGAAGCTTGGGACAAACTCCTAAGAAATCCTTCAAAGTTGGTGTCCATAGGCTTGCACATTTGCACTCTCTCTACTGCATGAGACGACTCGTATCTAAAATCAATAGGACTTATGGGTTAGGATTGGGCTTAGGTTGAGTTTAGGCTAGGTAAGTAGAAGGACGATGGGAATCACATTCAACACAACCTGAGCACTCAAGAAAATTACAATCACCAATACAATATTTTCAAGAATTACACAACACGCGCATACTTCAACTGAACACTAGGTGCGTGCTAAGCCAAATATAAATTGAATTTGTCGAGAGAATATTATTTTTGCACAATTATATTTGTTTTTTCTTTTCTATTCATTCTTTTCTTTTCTCTTTTCGACAAAATAACTTTTGTATGCTCAATAAAATGGCTCCTTTAGCTAATTCAAATCTGCCATGCACAACAAAGATGACACCAAATGCGATCGAAAAAGAAATTTCTTTCAGCTCAAAGGTTGGTGCGAAAATAGGTTCGGCCGTATGGCTTTGGTGAAATTTTAGTGGAGCTAAACAAGGAGGAAAGGTAGGCTCAAGTGGGCTTGCAACGGTGATTACGTAGGTAAGGATATCAAAAGCACAAAACGGATCAAGAAATGCCTATATCGCATTTTATAATGGGTACTTTCAACGCAATCATTTCAAGAGTCGCCTAGTGCAAGTTCTAGCCACCGAGAAAGGTTGTCCTTCCTTCCGACCCTAGTAATAAGCTATTACTAGTCTAGATACACTCGACATTATGCTACTATTGGATTTACCGGATTCACCACTAAAGTAAAATAAATTGCAGCTACTATAATAGAAATAATTAAATTATAACTCTGAATTTTATTCTACTCTAATTGAATTTCTAGGCGTGATGGGGGCACTTGATTAGAGCACTGCTCGAGTCAACATTTTTCTCTACTCCTCACTCATACGCTAACAATCCAACTCTTACGAGCGGGGAACCTCGCAGCGATACCCAAAAAGCACGCGTGATCAAGTGCGCATGAACTAGGTGCAAGTGTAGCAATGTGTGCAACAAAATACAAATCCTAACTCAGCACATTCTAACATGTCATGCAAAGTGTGTGCACGTGCACCGATCACTCTCTCCCCCAGACTTGATCAACACCAACTAGAATAAACAATTCAAAAATAAGTAGGATAGGGGTAGAGTTGACCTATGCTCATAGAAGAGCATGCCAGAAGTGCGGTAGTTCCAACATTAAATTTTTCACTTTCCTCATCCTCCACACGAGAGCTTCCACCTATGATGTTAGCAAAAAGGCAATAACAAAACATAAATGGAATTAAAAGGCAAACGGAACCAGGTGGTCCCCATGGGTTGTCTCCCAAGAAGCCCTTTTGTTTAACGTCCTTAAAGGTGCACCAAATACCTGTATTAAGCATTGTTCACAAAGCAGAAAATTTGGAGAAAGGTTTCACAAATGCATATCACAGCATAAGAAAAGAACATCAGCTATACGTGCTTTTGTAGTGCAAGTCTCCAGTGGCTCGTAGGCTGGAGGTGAAAGCTTTATGGCCAAAATTGGTGTTACCCAATTTTTCCCTAGCCTCTGCCATCTTGCCACTGAAAGCAGTGGAGCGTGCACCACACAATTTTCTTTCTTGTTTCAGTTTCTCCACGGTAGGAGAGCGCCAGCGTTGGTAGTCGTCAGATTTTCCCACCTTGGTGGTGGGTGGCATCACTCCTGTTACCGCAGTGGCAATTGGGTCAGCCCAAGAGACCGACTGTTTAAGAAGCTTAATACAAGATTTCTTGTTAAATAAAAATGGGACATTGTCCCGAGTTAAGTTCTGCTTAGCGGGTTCAGAAACGAGGCTCTCCTTCCTCTCCGGGTCACATTCCTTTTGCAAATCTACTTCTTCTCCTTTTTTGCATGATTGCTTCTCATCCTTTTCTTCTTCCGACGATGCTATTTCAACCCTGATTCCTGCATCACTAAGAGATTTATCAAAAATACTTTGGGGAGAGCGAGACAATGTTTCGGTCACAATCTTGGGGCTAGTAGGAATGACAACTCTCCCGGCAGAGAAATCCAAAGTGGCACCACTCTCTTTCAAGAACGGCACTCCCAAGATGGGGATAGATTTATTCTCCTGGGGTCCCAATAATTGAAAGTCAGAGACCACCACCGTGCCCTCAACCATGACTTCAACATTTTTCACTTCTCCCTCCGACTGAATAATGGTCCCATTATCATGCACAAAAGACTTCCGATCGTCGGTGTTCATTTCGAGTTGCAATTTAGCAACGTCTTGCAATGCAAGGATGTTGAGGGATGAACCGGAGTCACATAGGGCAGCAGTTTGAAAATTATTAATAGAACAAGTGATTACTAATTCACTTGGGTTAACCACTTCCGTGTCGGTAAGACTCTTCCCTTGATTGATAGGATTTTTTTCCGTATTGCTGGGAAGGTCCCCTTGCGAATGCTCGATTAACAATTGAGCCAATTGGCCCAATTGCGTCTCCAAGCTTCGCATGGACGCGGTTTGGTTAACCATATTCGAGTTCGCGGCTTGTATAAACCTTTCCATCATTTCCTCAAGGTTGCTCTTCTTAGGAGTTGGAGCACCTTGATTATAACTCGATTGAGGCAGCCGCGGATGGCTACCGGAGGCTTGAGCATCGAATTGATGCGAACCCCCTTCCATCGTTGGCCTGGAACGTTTTGTTTCCATGAGAAGTTTGGATGACTTCTCACGCCCGAGTTATAGGTATTATTAAACGGTGCTCCATGATTTTGATCATTAATGTAATTAACGCTTTCGTCAAAAGAGACTTCGGTAGGTTGCTCACCTCTGGGGCACTCATATGCATGATGCCCTGGGTTTCCGCAACCTTGACATGAGATCATCATTACTGAGGCCGAAGGGATGGTAGGCCTCTTTAGCAGCATGGTACTTTCAGCAGGTGCACCAGACGTGTTCACCTCAAAGAGTCCCCGAGCGTTCCTTGGAGCGTTTCTTCCAGCAGTCCAAAAGGAGCTATGAATGGCAGCGTCTTCACTACTAGAAATTTGACTTTTAGTGACGAAAATTTTTGTCACTAAATATTGAATTGTGGTCACTAAAGATATTTAGTGACTAAATTTTGTCCGTCAAGAAATGGTCACGATAGGCCCTCCACTAAATGTCATTAGTGGTCAATAAATTTTCGTCACTAAAGGTGCTTATTCAGTGACCAGTTTATTTCGGTCACAAAAAGTTTTTTAGTGACCTAATTCAATTGGTCACCAAACATTCATTTAGTGATAAAGTACGGCATGTCACTCAATGTCGTTAGTGATCAAACAACATTCGTCACTAAGTTTACACATTTAGTGGCCATATTAAATTTGTCACCAAAAGAGATTTTTGTTACCAAATTAATTTAGTCACCAAATGCAGTTTCAGTGAGCAAATTAATTCGGTCACTAAAAGGAATAATTTTTAATGACTAAACTAATTCAGTCACTAATAAATGTTTTTAAGTGACAAAATTTTTGGTCACTAAAGAGACAACACAATAGTGATAATTTTTGTCACTAAATTGTATTCAATTTCTCACAAAATATTACAAAATTATTTCATTTGTTATTTATTATAATTTAATTTTAGACATTCAAACACAATAATAAAAAAGATACTCAAGTGCAAAAAAAAGACTTCAACATAAATTGTTTATTAATAGAGAAAAAGAGGGTGGGAGATAGCCCAAACCCCTCAATACAAAGTAATAGTATTTTCATCTCTAATTAAATTGTAATACATGAAAAAATCTACAAACATGCATTCTAGTTTGGGGTCCTTAATTTTCCATCATCATGTGTAGACTTCAGAACAGCTTTACCCTTTCCTTTAATTAGAAGAGTTTCCATTTTCCTTTGATGATTCCTTTCATGCTGTCCTCCCTATAGTTGCAGACGAAGTAGATCGAGTAGTAAGCCGATGACCAAGAGCTGATGTGCCTAATCATGAAGTACTGCCCCCAATACCTGGACCACTAGCGTCTGGAGTTCATGCTGAAGCTGAAGTGATCTTCTGTACAGAGTCAGCCCTTTGGATCCTTGGCCAAAGAAAATCTTCAGCAGCTCCTAGACTTGCCAAGGATAAGATGTCAATGTATGCCTTTTTGCTAATAGGAGACCACTTTGTGCGCAGCTTCAGACAATCTGCATCCAGATTAAAAAAGAACCAATCAAGATTCTATTCAAAGGCGAATCAAAATATTTTTTTGATGATCAGTGCCTATACTAAAAAATTGCACAGGTAGAGATATCATAATTGGGTCACAAAAAATGAATGGTTTCTTATTGCAGCTAATCAATTTCAGGAACAAATTCTTCTATAAATGCTGGAACAACCTAGACATATGCTTTCTAAGTGTAGGATCAAATAGACGATATTATACCTAATTATGCACCGGGCCTTGGATGTTGGAACATGGTCTTCCGCATCTCCTAGGTTTGAGAATAACAAATCCTATGTGTATTTGATCTTGTGTGTTCAAGTGTGCAGGTTAACATAGTCCATATGACTCAAGGAGTACTCATGATGACTGCCCCCAAAATTGAGGCCAAAATTCGAACAAGCTCACTAGCGCCGGCGGTAGCGATAGCGCCCAGCGCTAGCATTGATTAGCTCGATTCCGGCTGCATTTTTAGAAGGAGCTAGTGCCCGGCGGTAGCTACTAGAGCCGGCGATAGCTTGGCGCACAAGAGGCATAGAGCAAATTATTGCCACGGATGGGAGATTCGGCCGCACAAGATCATTCCTAATCCGGGCTAGCGCCGGCGGTAGCGCTAGCGCCGGCGGTAGCGTGAAGGCTATAAATTGGATGCTTTGGCTCCGAATTCTTCATCCTCCTCCAATCCCAAACTCCAGAGCTTCGTGCCACAACAGAGAGAGGAAGATTCAGAGCGATACTCCCACAATTCCATAAAGCCTTAAGGAGATCCGTGGAGAAGATTTCAACACGCTTCATCATCGTGACGAAAGACCGCATCGACTACGATCATACTCTGCGTCTTCGTCCACTTCTCCAGGAGATCCAAATAGAGGGAGTTTTTGTATTATTGTCTTTTTCATTTCACATCTTTTCTTGTAATCGTTTAAGTGAAATCGCCTCGTGTTGGCGACTAGGTCTGGGGTAGGACTTAGGGCTGAAATTCGCCTCATGTTGGCGACTAGATCTAGGCTAGGTCTAGGGGGTGCTCGAGGCCTTTCTGGGGATAGATTGGCTAGAGTGGCTTGAGGCCGTATTTGGGGAGAGATCGGCTAAAGCCAACAGGTTCGTGGGGATACGTGTCGCTATAGAAAACAAAAAGAGCTTTTATTATTCGCCTCCGATCTCTAGCGTCATCGAGATCAAGTTTTGTAAAACTTATTTATTATTAATAAAGCTTGTCTCTCTTTTTGTTTTACTTGACTTCTTGTTTTATTATTGCAATATTCCAAAGTTTTCTAAATAAAATATAAAGTTTTTGAAAACCCTTATTCACCCCCCCTCTAAAGGCGCCGACCGATCCAACAAGTGGTATCAGAGCGGTTTTATTCCAATCGGCTTAACAACCGGGAATAAAGGCGTCTCATGATCTCGCTTCAACTAGTGGGGAAAATTTTTGTGAAGAGGAAAAATCACTTGCACCACCTTTATTTGAAGGGACAAATTATAAAGGATGGAAAATCTTAATTGAAAAATTTATTAAAACTTTAGACATCGAAGTTTGGAATTTAGCAATAGCAAGACCCGCAAATGAATCAAATAAAAAAGAACTTCAATTAAATGCAAAAGCTAAACACTATTTATTTTGCGGTCTATCAAATGAAAATTTCAAATTAATATATTGTTTTTCAAGTGCATATAAAGTATGGCATTTTCTTGAAGAAATTTATGATTCTACAGGTATGGAACAATCGCAAGAACGGGAGAATATGCAAGCATGCATAACTCTTCAAGAATGCCCTCCTTATGACGAATTAATGGAGCACACATCAAAAGAAAGAGATGAAGCAATCTTACTTTTGGAAGAGGAGTGTCAAGAAGAAGACAAAGGAATATTATATTCAAATCCTCCCTCATCCAAAAGCAATGTAAGGAAATCAAACTTCATCGCTTGTACTTCCATTTCTACTTTACAATTGCTACAAAATACTAAGCGCAAAATTAAGAAATTAAAGAATGCTAATAAACTATTGCGCTTATAAAATAAAAATTTAAAAGCAAAAGTTAAAGTAGTATCAAAATCCGATTTATCCAGCTTTACTCATGTCACTTCAATTGAAAATACAAAATCTTCTCTTGATTGTAATGATATTAAAGAAAAATTTAAGGAACTTGAAAAAGAAATTATTTTTATAAGAGAACAAAATGAAAAATTACGTTTAGAAAATTCATCTTTAAAAATTAATTGTGCTAATTGTAAGGACTATGAAATTGAAATAAAAGAGATGGATGAAACATTTGATGAATATAGAAACAACTATCAAGATCATATTGACTCTATTGTCTCCACTCTTAAAAATAGCACAACAGCTTATAATAAAGCTAGGCATAATCTGAAGATAAAGAATGATGAATTAAAATCAAAAATCAACTTGCTTATGAAAATTATAAATACAAATTCAAAACATACAAATTTAGAATATCAAGCAATATCTAAAAGAAAATTAAATACAAATATAAATATCTTAACTAAACCTAATAATGGGAATAAGAAACAAAATGTTTTTGCATATCAAAAACCAAGTCATCATTATTTACAAAATCATGTTTCTCCCAACTTAAAATTGAAATTACACAAATTTCCTATAAATGATAATTTCAATTATAATCTTCAAAGGAAAGAAAATCATCATGGAAATTGGATAAATAAGAATAATATTAAACCAATGTTTGAATGGCGGCCAAAAGTTAAAGATGAAACACATACTCAAATAAGGGCCCATTCAATCATATCTCCCCAAAAGAAAACACGATGTATTTGGGTACCCAAAGGAACCGTCACTCCCGGTCCTCTTTGGATACCTAAATCTCTTATTCATTAGTATCCCATCATTTGCATGAAGTAGAAATCAATTAAAATGAAATACACAAATTTCTACTTCATGATGTGCTTTAATGTCTTTTCTATCTTTTTCTTTTTGTGTTCTTTTTAAACTATCATGCCATGGTCATCCTATATAATATTGAAAATATGATTTTATCTCATAAAACTTATGATTTTATTTTGATGACCTATCTTTTATTATTATAAATATCTTATATTATCCATATGAATCAAACTCTAAATTTGCTATAAGATATTTCAAATTAAATCCGGTTATTAGGCTATTAAGATTCTTAGCCTTCACCAACAAGTGGTTTAGTGAAATAACTTGATCTAAAAGAAAAATCAAGATTTAAATAAAAGCTCAACTTTCAATATGGGTGTCATTGTTCACAACAAAAAATTATATTGTGTTCTCTCCTTGATGTCAAACATTATCTAAACCACCACTATTGTTCACCTATCAAAAAATCACATATATATTCAAAATTCTTAATTAAAGGAAAATCACTAAAATGTGTTGAAAGAAGTTATCTTCATAATGAATATTGAATTCACAAACACCACCATGATCTAGTGATATCTTTTGCTAAACATCTCTAAAATCATAATTCATATCAAGAATCATCTATAAACAACTATCACAAATTATATGATAACAATTGACATTATAATTGTTTACCATGGTTGGTGTTATGGTATATTATGTGTGTATTGTGATTTATTTCTAGTTTAGACCTTTGAATCATTTTGATATCAAATCAAATAAGAATTGTCACTCCATTCTAGGTCTCTAAGTTGAAACACAATCAAACTTTGGTAAAACATTAATCTCAAATTAATCGTACTAACATTGTCACCTAAAGAATATTTATATCTATGTTAGGTTTTATATGTCAGGGCATATCCATGTTACTATTTGCGTGAACATTACTCCTTGTTCACCGAAACCATGCATATTTGATTTGTTCAAACATGATAACTTGGGTTTTCATTTCCTATTTTTTTTTGTTATAAGCACAAGTCTTTAGAAAAGTCAAAATGAAAACATAAGTAAATATATCTCATGCAATGATTATTTTGTCAAGTCATATAAGAAATCGCTTATGTTTCATGCAATTTGGACAATCCAAAACATCTCCTAAAAATCTACAACTTCAGTATGGAACTACTACTGGGACACCTAATCAAGACCACCAATCAAAATTTCTAAAATCCTAAAAAATCGTTCACTGTCTCCCGCGCTAGCGCTACCGCAGGCGCTAGCGTCCATGTTCATTTTTCTATATTTTTTAAATTTCTAAAAATCCCTTAAAATATATAAGTCTATATTTTCTACTTAGTTTTGCACTTCTGTGTTTCTTTATTTTTTGAAAAATCAAATACAAAACTACAAAAACCAAATTACAAAAAATATGTTTTGTTTTTTCGCTTGTGTTGTTTCCTTTATTTAAAGTTCATCTTTATGCAAAAATCAAATATAAAAATTACAAAAGCAAAAATTACAAAAATATGCTTTTATATGTAAAAATCAACTACAAAAATATAAAACAAAACAAAAATAAGTATCAAAATTATTCTTCTGAACTTAACTTTTCTATGTATCTTGCGAAAGGGTGATTTGGGCTATCATCCCATCATATCACCTAGTACCAGGCTAACCTCTCACAAGGTAGTCCTCGGGAAGTCCAAGATCAATTTTATGAGTTCAAACTTTAAGTAAAAATTACTCTTTAAAAATATCAAAAATATTGTATGAACTTCATTGAAAATCAAGCATGATGTAATCTATTATTTAGAACTTCTATAATGTTACAATTTATCTTTTCAAACTACTTTGAACATTGTTTTCATCATGCTTAGATATATCTATTAATATGTGCATAAATTATATTGAAAAAGTTGTGTAGAACTATGCGTAGCATGCCTCTAAGTATGAGTAATGTTTTATGTTTGATAATGATCGCAATTCACTCACTTATTTTGGCATTGTCTACTTATGTGTTTAATCTAAGAATGTTTGTGTATGTTTTGTAATAGTACAATGAATTAAAATTGCACAAGTATCTTACCTACACAACCTTTATTTGCACTTTTAAAAGTTAAGAAAAGTGGTTATCTTTTTCATAAATTATATTGGTTTGCAAAACAAGTGTATTCGGAGAACTTTGTACAAAACAAAATCATAAAATAAAGTGACAAAGATAACTCCACCAAGCACTACTTGAACCTCCTGATAAGTCTTAATAAGCGTTGTGAGGTTGAGCACCTTGGAAAGAATAATAAAGTATCTTGTGCAAACCATAACTTTCTTTCAAAATAAAAACCACTTATTCTTAAGTACACCGGATCACAATAAAAATCAATCTTGAAGAATAAAACTATGTGATCCCCCAAGCACTACTTTGCACCCTGATAAGTCTTGATGAGCATTGTGTGTGCAGAGCACCTTGGTAGTTGTACATTTTTTTTTGTGCATTGAAGTGAGTGGAAGTAAAATTATTTGTGTTTTATTGTGCTCTTTACTTTACATATTACTTGTATTTTTGATTAAAACATTTGTTTACTCTATTCAAAATACACTTTTATGCACATCATTATCTTCCATAACACTTCTTCTCATGAGTATTGGATCCTAATGCTAATTCTATACTACTTTTTATTTATGAAATGCACCAGATAACCTAGCATGCTTTCTACAATGTTTGGTATGTTTTGAAATTGTGAATTAAAGTAACATTGTAGTAATCTCTTTTTGATAAGATTATTTCATGCTTGGTTTCTGTATTGTCAAAACAAAAATTTTAAATGCAAAATGATTTACAAAAACATCTTCTTTTTGAAATTGAACTCATATATCTTTTTATGAACCATCATTGATTACCATAAGATGTTTTTTGCACTTCTATATGTCTTCCGCATCATTACCATATAATTGTTTTAGCTTGCACTTTAATACTTATTTAAAATCTTTCATCTTGTGTGCATCATCACTTGAATCTTCAAATTCCTTTCTTGCAACAAGTGGTAGACTTGCTTGGTAAACTTTATATTGGTTGTATTTTTTTTCTTATAACTCTGATCTATTTCTATTCTAAACACTCCTCCAACAAGTGAAATAATGCTTATAAAACATCTCTTTTTTAACTTAAACTCTTATTTAGTATTATGATGTTTCTTTTTCGAAATCTTCCGCAATACTCAAACTCTGATTCATTCATGAATTTCAATATAGCTATGTGAGTTTTATTTCAAAATTCAAATAAAAATATAAACCCATATGCTATGATATTTCCCATTAGATTTAAATGCTTAATGTTTCCAATAATTGTTATCCATGACTTCATTTCTCACCATAGCGGGGGCGTAGGGTTGTAGACATTAGATAACCTTATCTCTAGTCATGTCTTGTCCTTAACCGGGGAGGGTTCCAGTGGGGCCTTGCGAGGCACTGGGGGAAAAGAGTGCTAGGTTAAGTTTTTGTCTAGTGTTTGCATATGGGATTAATACCCCAACCTACGGCATGTTTGCAGCTCCTCATGCCCATCCGTCACTTAGTACGGGGCTAGGGTGTTGACATATTGTCTGGATAGATTGGTTACTTGGAAATCATGATTGTTTTTAGGCTTAAAACTCTTATTTAAAGGGGAAATCATTATTTTTTGCTTAAACTCTGATATGTAAAAGGGGTGAGAACTACAAACAATAGGGATAAAATAAGTCATAACTCTGATCATTTTCAATGAAAGACAAGTCTAAAACTCCTTATCATTTACTTAGAAAGCTCGATCATGCCTTCTCTTTTATTTACACATTTTTTAGTGCTTTGTTTCCCTACCCACTTTTGCTAATAACAAAGGGGGAGAACTAACATGATAAAATGCAAAAGGGGGAGAACTAACATGATAACTATATAATCCGCTATCAAAATGCAAACCCAACATGATTGATTAAGTTGATAGCATACATATTAGGGGAGCATTCACATAGGGGGAGCATGTATTTAGGGGGAGCAATTCTAAATGCTAAAATCAATAATTATCCTAATGTCATCACTCTCACACACACACAAGTATAGTCTCATCATGCTTATTTATTAATGCTTTGTTTTTTCATTAATGGATTTGTTATTATCAAAAGGGGGAGTTTGTTGGAATATGGTCTTCCGCATCTCCTAGGTTTGAGAATAACAAATCCTATGTGTATTTTATCTTGTGTGTTCAAGTGTGCAGGTTAATATAGTCCATATGACTCAAGGAGTACTCATGATGACTGCCCCCAAAATTGAGGCCAAAATTCGAACAAGCTCACTAGCGCCGGCGGTAGCGATAGCGCCCGGCACTAGCATTGATTAGCTCGATTCCGGCGGCATTTTTAGAAGGGGCTAGCGCCCGGCGGTAGCTACTAGCGCCGACGGTAGCATGGCGCACAAGTGGCATAGAGCAAATTGTTGCCACGGATGGGAGATTCGTCCCCGCAAGATCATTCTTAATCCGGGCTAGCGACGGCGGTAGCACTAGCGCCGGCGGTAGCGTGAAGGCTATAAATTGAATGCTTTGGCTCCGAATTCTTCATCCTCCTCCAATCCCAAACTACAGAGCTTCGTGCCACAGTAGAGAGAGGAAGATTCAGAGCGATACTCCCACAATTCCATAAAGCCTTAAGGAGATCCGTGGAGAAGATTTCAACACACTTCATCATCGTGACGAAAGACCACATCGACTACGATCATACTCTGCGTCTTCGTCTACTTCTCCAAGAGATCCAAATAGAGGGAGTTTTTATATTATTGTCGTTTTCATTTCACATTTTTTCTTGTAATCGTTTAAGTGAAATCGCCTCGTGTTGGCGACTAGGTCTGGGGTAGGACTTAGGGCTGAAATTCGCCTCGTTTTGGCGACTAGATCTAGGCTAGGTCTAGGGGGTGCTCGAGGTCTTTCTGTGGATAGATTGGCTAGAGCGGCTTGAGGCCGTATCTAGGGAGAGATCGGCTAAAGCCAACCGGTTCGTGGGGATACGAGTCGGTATAGAAAACAAAAAGAGCTTTTATTATTCGCCTCCGATCTCTAGCGTCATCGAGATCAAGTTTTGTAAAACTTATTTATTATTAATAAAGCTTGTCTCTCTTTTTGTTTTACTTGACTTCTTGTTTTATTATTGCAATATTCCAAAGTTTTCTAAATAAAATATAAAGTTTTTGAAAACCCTTATTCACCCCCCTCTAAGGGCACCGACCGATCCAACATTGGAGAACCAAAAGAGGAAGCAATTTGGAACATTTATAAAGTAATTCAAGATCTAAAACAAAACGGTATATTGGCAATTAAATAAACCAATATATTAACACTTCGTTTTTTTCTATGCATGATATATATAGAGTTCATTGAATTAATGTTAATGACAATGATCTAAAACACACACACAGAGAAGGTCAAAGCACATGGAAACGCAATAATAATAGAACAGTTGACATTTGTAACCTCAGTAATAATTAAAATGATCTAAAACCAAACTCCACCAACTTCCTGACTACAGCACAACCATCGTGAAGATTTCCAGATTTCCATAAAAATGAGGAATAATCATAATCACAAACAAAAGAAACAAGAAAATGGGAGAAAAAAGAAAAAACCTGAGGAACTTTACTCACCACCCCCAAATAGCTGGGGCTGTGTCGATGCATTAGAATCATAATACAGCGGATTCTCCTCCAAGAAGAATGGAAATACTTGATTAGCAGTATTACCTCCCAACATCTTCTTCCTGTAGGATAAATACAAAAATAGAAAGCAGCAAGTGCTTCTTAATAAGCAGAAATGAATTGAGAATTTGGAAATTAAAATTCTACTCTGGACTTATAGGATGGAGAGACTGGGGCACGCAGTTAGGCACATTACATCGCCAGTGAAATTGTTTTTTTCTATTTTTCTAAAAAAAAATCATACAAGATGAACATTATACCAAATTGACTTCGTATTCTCCAATATAACAGCAGCAGATATGCAGAGACTTACAGTATCATGAGATTCTGAAGCAAGCCGAATTCCTGTGGTATCGAACCAGAGAGGTGATTTCTCGACAAGTCACTATATTGAAATGAAATAGTTTGAATGTTAACAAGGAAAAGTCATGCTACTTGTCAGGGGAGGAAAACCCTCAGAAGGAACTTGAAGAAGCTGCTACCTTTCAGGGGGAGCTTCATCTATGTATCTCTGCTCCTTTTGTCTCTGAGACATTGGAAGAGGTCCTGTATACTGATCAGGACAAGCCAGAAGTAAATCCAGAAAAAGGGATTCTCTCTCATCCTCTCTCATCCTCTATAATAATTCTAGCTTGACATACAATAAGAGGAAACAACGCAAAAGGAAAAGTCACTGAGATAACATACCAATATGGGAGAAATATTCAAAGCAAGACAGGAAACCTCATAAGAAAATGAAGAAAATGTATGCTCCATCCCCCAGAATGTTTGTTGTTGCTGCTACTCAGGAAGTATTAAACAAACTGAATGCTCCATTTACAGATACGATGGATGATGCCACTAAAGAAACTTTAGAGAGAATAAATACAAGAGAGAAACTTGAATTTGAAACTGCTCAGAGAGAAATATCTGATAAAATGGAGGCATTTGTTATGCAGGTCAAAGCAGGGAAAACTAGAGGATTTTCTAAATCCTAATATTGAGAATCCTCCTTGAAAACAACTACTCAATAGTGAAGCTTATCAGGAGAGGAATCCTAAAGCTTATGCCGTTCATGCTTTTAAGAATCCGAGATCGGAAGGTCTTGGATATGAAGGAGATACTCATGTTCCTTATATACCTGAACAAAACAATTTTCTTGAACAATCATGTTCGTTAAAGGAAAAAGCACTCTCCCAGTACATATAGAAGCATAACCTCAGCAAAACAATGCTGCAGATATACAATCTTTTGTAAAATCAACTGTGCAATCGGTTGTGCCTGTGACTGAGATCACTGTTATAAAAAATATGGTTGAAGAGATTGAAAAGAGAGGTTCTATTATAAATGGTGCTTACCCTACTACTGAAGATGATTGCAGAAGACTTCAACAGTTAACAAAAGATGCACAAGAAAATCCAAGCATACATGTAAGCTTGCAAAATTATAGGTTGTGCACTTCTATCTTTTCAAATTATAAAAAATTTCCCTTTAAATTTACATCATAGTAAGAAGATTAGAGATGTAAACATAGTAAGAAGATTCTTCTAAGGAGTTAAACAATATAAAAGTTAAAGAAAAACTTGGAAAAACTTGGAAAAACTGTCATTTTTAGAAAGATAAATTAGTTGAAAAGATAAAATATGAAGTAAGAGAATCCTTCCCAGGAGTCAAATGTCAAATGCTAAATTAATTTTTTTAGATTTCAGCCCCAACTTATATGGTTTACGCATCAATTAGTGCTCTGTGCTTCATCCTCAGGTTCTCTTTGTTTCAAAAGAGCCAATATCTTAGATTCCACTCTTTGTGTCATCCGATCCTCCATCTCTTGAATATGTCTCATTCTTTGTGTCATCCGATCCTCCATCTCTTGAATACGACTAGCCATCTCCGCTTCTAACTCTGCTCGAATTTCCTCTCGTAATTGTTGCACATTAGTACGCGCACGCTCTGAAGGTCTGGGTCCTGGCCCCATTCCAAGAATGTAACCTGAATGATGTCCAAGTATTGTGGTGTAGGCTTCTTCTGGGGTCAATTTATCTTCACCCTTCTCTTTTATTTGCGTGTCATGAAGTTCCAATAATTTTTTATATATTTCCTCCGCTGGTTCATCTTGCCACTCATTATGTTTCCCCTTGTGAGTTTTCTCCCATAATCTTACATATATGGGTAACTCATCTTGTTCCTGTGGAGCACCCCTCTGCAAATATGAAACAATAAAGCATTAATTCAAAACACAAGTACGACTGTTAAGTTTAGTAAACATTATAATTGTTAGGAAAAGCACTTGCCATTTCGTAAATTGTTCTTGCAATAGACTTTGATCCAACATGAGATTTCATTTTTTGTTTGCTCCTATTTAGTTTATTGATCTCACTAATCCTCTATATCAACAAATCAATAAGAAAAACATTGTGTTAGCAATTTTACATAGTTTTAGAACAATTAATGTATTTCATACCTTGAATCGGGCACTACCCCAGTAACTAATTATCCAATTCCAGTGATCAGGATCGATGTCTTTAGGGCAATTTGCACGTCTTTGTAAATCAGTACTCCATTTCAGGTAATAATCATTATACAAATGAAAATGCCAAATATTATAGTGTCGACAAAGTGAAGATATTAGATCACCACGAATATGAGACTCGTTTGGGAGATTGAATTCAGTCTACAAATATAATATAAAACGTCAAAAGTATGAATTAATAATAGAAAGATATTTATAAATTTAAAAAAAAAATTATTTAAAAAGTAACACTTACATAGATGATATTAATTAATTTGTCAATGATATTGGTTGGAATTTCGGACCATTTCTCCACATTCAGAGGAGCATGTAGCCTTACATATCGCCCACTTTTTGTAATAAGCTCCTGAGCTCTATATCCAACTAATCTTCAAAGTTCTACTGGAAGTTGCACATCCACCCTCTCCGGATTTTTTTGCCTCCTCTTTGTCCACTCATGCCCAATAGTCGGACCACGTGTTCTTTTCTTTATTACATTTAAACCTGCCATTAAACATTTCCGTGTTAACATGTATCAAATATATAAAACTAAAAAAACATAAGGAAATTATACCATTATCAGCATCAAGCTCAAGATTTGTTGGATTTGCAGGTACATGCTCAGCCTCAGTCTCAATAGAAGCGCGTCCAACTACACTCTCAGCATATGCGTGGGGATTTTCATTTATTAAACCTTGATTCAAATGTAAAGATAGCGGTGTTTCTGATTCTTTTGTTTGATGTTTGTTGGAAGCTTCAGAATCCTGTTGAGTAAAGGATCTAGCAAAGGAACGAATGCGTGATGCAGTGGATCGTGGATGTAATGTGGAAGAGTTGGTTCTCCAATCAAGTGGATATTGTATAGCGCTTGTAGTATGTAATGGTGAATTATCTTTAATCGTACTCTTCTTCATTTTTTGATCTAAATTACCTGAAAAAATAAAGACTACAATTACATTTTTATAGTAAATAAATATTCAAAATAAAAGATACATTTTAAAATGACAATTACATTTTATAGTAAATATAGAGAATTTACAAAACCGGCCAACCATATGCATTAAGAGTTTGCAATTTATGTGTCACTCGCATCCTCAAAGTCATCAACATCATCAGCATCTTCATTTTCTTCATCCATAGCTCTCCTTTGCGTAGAATGACCTTTCTTCTCTATAGTTATAGCCGCAACATCAGTTCTTCATAATGAAAGCACATGGTTATCATTATCTACAAGATTATCAGGCGCCGATCCTAACCCAATGTTTATATCATACAACTGAATTTCATCTTCAGTGGCTTCTACAAATTCTTTGGTTGGGACATCATAAAAGTGGCGTGAAACTGTCTTTATGATCATTCGCCAATCTTTGTTTTTGTTATCAGGTGCGTAATACACTTGTTCAACTTGGCAAGCTAGGACATAAGGTTCATTGTTTCTCAAATTATGTTTTATATTTACAGATATAAGTCCATTTTTTTCCTTCTTGTAGCCTCTACCTTCATTGTACGTATCCCTCCATTCACATTTAAATAAGACAACTTTTATGTTTTATATTTAAAACTCCATAATATTCCCTGCCACCTGATTGCTCATCCCCTTTAACAAAAATACCACTATTTTGAGTTTTGCGTCTGATTTCACGTTCATAAGTATGAAACCTAAAGCCATTAACAATATAGCCAAAATAATGTGTCGCCCCTCTTTTTGGGCCACGGGCTAACTGCAACAAATCTTTGCTAGCTCTTGGGTCTCCCTCATAATGTAATTTGGAAATCTGTTGAAAAGGTAATGTAATCACACATATTAATTATAATAACAAGGTGATCTTTAAAAAGTAGATGAAATACTTACCAATGACTCAAAACATCTAACAAAAGTAGTCTCATGTCTTCTTTCAATATCTCTAGAGTGTACACATTGAAGCTCCCGATGATGTTGGCTATTAAAACAATGTTTAATAAATTACTTACATTATTTAAAAATAATACAACTATAAATAGTAATAATGTGAAACTCACTCAATAAATGGTTCTACTTCTGGATAATTTCTTAGTATGTACAGCTGAGCCTGATACCAATCTTCATGTATAAGATCTTTTTCTATTCCTTTACCTAATGACCTCCCAGTTTTTTGAAAAATAGACAATCTCGAATCTTGCCCAACATTTCCTTCATCATTTCTATCTGGGCGATTAAGCTTTGTCTCAATTTTATTGATATATCTCAAACAAAATGTTAAGCACTCATGTACTAGGTATCCCTTAGCCATTGAACCTTCTGGGCGTGCTTTGTTTCGCACAAATGATTTAAGTGTACGTAAATATCTGTTGAATTCAAATATTTTAGAATACATAATTTGGTAAAGTTAAAAATAGATAAATAATTAATAAACATACCTCTCAATTGGATACATCCATCGATATTGAACGGGGCCAGCAATTCTTGCTTCTTGTGCAAGATGAATTGGTAAGTGCATCATGATTGTAAAAAAATGAAGGAGGAAATATTCTCTCAAGTTTGCAAAGTGTGATAGCAATATTTTGCTCAAGTTTATCCAACACCTCTATACTTAGTATCTTAGAGCTCAACTCCTTAAAAATGCACTTAATTCAACCAGGGGGTCATAAACTTCTTTGCAAACAATGCCACGAAAAGTAGGAGCAAGTTGATCTAATATGAAAACATGACAGTCATGAGCTTTCATTTTGGAGACTTTACCCTCTTTCACATTACACATCTCTTTATATTTGATGAATACCCATCTGGAACTTTCAAATTCTCTAAGAAACTGCATATTTCCCTTCGTTCAGTCAATGTCAATGTATAGCATGCTTGTGGCATGACATAATGACCATCTTTTTCTATCGGATGTAATTCTGATCTCAACCCCATTTCCATAAGGTCAAGTCTAGAATTCAAATCATCTTTTGTCTTTCCATCAATGTTCAGCATAGTACCCAATATATTATCAGTAATATTTTTTAAAATATGCATGTAATCTAGACAATGACGTATCTCAAGTGTACTCCAATACGGTAACTGAAAAAAAATACTTAACTTCTTCCAATTGTATGGAAGAGAAGTATCATCCCGCTTTCTTTTCTTTTGAAGCTTCCCAAAAATCACATTATCATATTCTTTTAGCAGACTTAATATTTCATCTCCAGATAGGATCTTTGGTGCAGGTTGAGTTTCCATTGTTCCATCAAAAGACTTCTTATCTTTTCACCATCTATGATTTGAATCCAAAAAACGTCTGTTTCCCATGTAACACATCTTAGACCCATTTTTCAATCGACAATACCATGTGTCTTTATTACAACATGGACAAGCAAGCTTACCCTTTGTGCTTCAACCTGACAGGTTAGCATAAGCTGGAAAATCATTTATCGTCCATAACACAGCAGCACGCTTGTTAAAGTTGCACTTACTATAGGCATCATAAGTTCAAACCCAAACTTCCCATAGAATTTTTAACTCATCAATCAAAGGTTGCAAATAGACATCAATATCATTCCCAGGTTGTCCTGGACCTGGAATAATCAAAGATATGATAAAATTAGGAGTTTTCATGTATAACCATGGCTGCATATTATATGGAACTAAAACAACAGGCCACACACTATAATTTGTGCTAATGAGACCAAAAGGATTAAACCCATCACTTGCTAAGCCAAGCCTAACATTTCGTGCGTCAGATGAAAATCCTGAGTGTTTCCCATCAAATGACTTCCAAGCAAAGGCATCAGCTGGATGTCGCAAATTTCCATCATCGCAGTGGTTTTCTTTATGCCATCTCATATCCTCGGCTGTCCTAAAACACATATACAATCTTTGAAGTCTAGGAATCAAAGGAAAGTGTCTAAGAATCTTGTTTGGTATATTTTTACTCTTTCTTGACAACATATTACTGTTTGAATTATTGTTTATCTTGCTTGATTGCCACCTAGACATACCACAAGTTGGGCAACTCTAAAAATCTGCAAACTTACCACGGTAAAGAATGCAATTATTCAAGCAAGCATCTATCTTCTTACACTCCATTCCAAGCTCCTGTATGTAACTGTTAGCAGCATAATAACTACTTGGTAGTTTTTCACTGCATGGAATTGCTCTTTTTAAAACTTTAAGTAATTCAGTAAAAGAACGATCAGTCCATCCATGATCAGATTTAAGTGCAAGTAACGTAACCATAAATTGAAATTTTGAAAATTCTTTGCAACCAGGATATAATTCTTGTTCAACGTCATCTAACAAATCATAAAATTTTCTAGCAGCTTCATTGGGGTCCTCATGATCTTGTCCTTCTCCAATGTCATTCATGTTATTAAAGCCAGTATTAAAATCATGTAGCAGATCATGCATATCATCATGCTCTGAAATCTCTTGTTCATCCTCTCTAAAAACATCAGCATGGCTCCCACCATTTGGGCTAACGTAATACTCCTCTCCATGACTTGACCACCATTTATATGTCTTTACAATTCCATTCAGAATAAGATGCACAAACACAATATCTCGAGTGTGAAAATGACAATTTACACATTTATAACAGGGGCAACGAATATTATTTCCTCTAGCTGAATGAGTAAAGGCAAAATCAAGAAAAGAATTCACTCCATCGATGTAAACAGGTTGTCGTCTATCGTTGATATCCATCCAACTCTTATCCATTGCACTATACGTCAATAAAGAAATAAATAAAAACAAATTGCATTAACATAAATAAATTTCAAGGTGATTAACATGCTTACATTAAATAAGACTACATTTATCTTCTTTATAGTGTCAAGTCTCCAACAATGTTATAGATATACAACTAATGGAGAACAAAACAAATAAATGATCAAATCTTGTTGACAAAATCTTTATTTCTCAATTTGATAATAACCATAAGCTGAATATAACCATGAAAGGCTAACATGGATACTTAAATTTAAATTTATGAAATTCAAATAAGAGTTGATGATATTATAATGCGTATGGATCAAAATGTTGGATAACAAAAGACATTCATATTTAAGTTAGTGTGACATAAATCGGAATGCTAAAAGAATAATATATATAAACTTTAATATCAAGATGTTTGCCCAATATCTACTTCGGATTCTTATTTTTGTATTATAAATAGTTAATAAACACCATAAAGCATACTAAACAAAAAAGACTTCATGGATCATCTAAATTTGAGCAACCAAAGAAATCATCATGATTCATGAACAATCATGTTCTTGAACTTCTAAACAGCACAATAAATTTAAAAAATTGAAATTCTTAGTGCTAACAAATTCTAATTAAGTACATAACAAATGCCACGATACATCAAAGAAGATACTAGATATTTGCACCAGCAGTGATCAGATTGTTAACGGAAATACACACATAGCTATATGATTTAAACAAATTAAAAAGATAAACTTTTGATTTTAACAAATGTTACGCTTGCTGATGAATCTCTCTCCAATAGTATAACATCCTGAATTAATCAATGAGCATTTTATTCTTAAACAGAAAATAAACTCATTGAATCAAAGTGTAGTGTGAAACAACTGACTTATTGTTCATCTAGGTAAGCACGCTTCTCTAATATGATTACTACTAGGTTAGAATATGTAACTAAATACTAACGAACCAATCTATATCTATATCTATACACACAGAACAAAGAAGTAAGAGAAAATTTCATTGCACGTATAGTATTTATCACTGAATGAGGTTCTCTGCCTTCTTAGCATCAAAATTCAGTTACGAAATAAGTAACCACTTGAATGGATACAAGATAAAAGAAGGCTTTCCTTACATGACTAGCAATCAGAAACCACAGCAGATAAATCTCTTTTATATGTATTTTAGACTTTGTAGTTCAGTGCTCTGCTACCTTCTTTGTAAATCTCTTTTATATGTTGTACATAAGCTCAAAACTATCGATTGCATACAACTCAATATTATACCTATTCAATTCAGAAGTTAATATGGAAAGACCAAGAAACTTATAGCAGGAAATGCATCTTAGGAAGAATAACAAGCTTCTTATCAAACTAAATGTACACTGATGGATGTCCATTCATTTCAAAAAATGCTAGTGATGCAGTTTTAAAAATACAGCGACATCAGAAACCCAAAAAAAGTATCAAATCTATTAAGATTGTGGAGGAAAAAATGCCAGGGCTTACCGGATGAGAAATCAACCCAAGCAGCACCGCCCTCCGGGAACACCTCGATGAGTCGATTCACACAATCACACCTCACCAGAGATGGGTATAGGGCTTCGCGCCTTTGCCTGATGTGAAGGAGCCGAGAGGCGAAAGGTATGGATTTCGACAGTCGAATGCTCTGAGGAAAGGCGGAGGAGATGGAACCGAGTGGAGATCGAGGGGGCGAGGGAGCGAAATCAAAAGGAACGAAGAAGTGTATCAGGAAAGGGGGGAGACGGAGCCGAGTGGAGATCGAGGGGGCCGTAACTGCGCGCGAGGGATCAGCGCGCGTGGGTTATGTGGGCCGCAACTGAATAATAAATGTAAGGCTAAGTAAAACTATATAATGTAAAAAATTTAAAATAAAAGTAAAAATATGATTATAATTTTTTAAGTAAGATTAAAGATAACTAACTAATTTACACAATAATAAAATAATTTTGAGATCTGAATATTTAATATTTGTGATCAGATTTTAATTTGTCACAAAATAAATAATTTTAGTAACCAAAATAATTTTTATGCAACAAATGACCTTAAATTTTGATTTAATAACTAGATATTCATTTTAGTCATTAATTAAGTCAATAATTTTTTTTAATTACTAAATCTTAATTTTATCACAAATTAAGTTAATTACAAGCATGTTAAGAAATATTTTTATTTAGAAGCAAAAATTTAATTTGTTGGTGATTAGTGACTCATATATATTTGTCTCTAAATAATTTAAAATACTTTAATTTGTGACCAAAAAAGTTTGGTCACTAAATAGATTAATTTAGTGACATTTTTATTTGTTCACTAAAGAATAATATTATGTGACGAATTTTTTTTTGGTCACTACATAATAACATTTCGTGACGAATAAAATAATTGTCACTCAAAAAAAATTTTTGGTGACTACATATTTTTTCAGTCACCATTAAAATGAAAATTAATATATAGTGACCAACTTCAAATTCCGTCACAAAAAATACACTTTTAGTGACAAAAAATTTTTTGTCACAAATATTTCGTCACCAAAAGTCAATTTTCTTTCTTGTTTCAATTTCTCCACGGTAGCAGAGCGCCAGCGTTGGTAGTCGTCAGATTTTCCCACCTTGGTGGTGGGTGGCATCAATCCCGTTACCGCAGTGGCAACTGGGTCAGCCCAAGAGACCGACTGTTTAAGAAGCTTATTACAAGATTTCTTGTTAAATAAAAATGGGACATTGTCCCGAGTTAAGTTCTGCTTAGCGGGTTCAGAAACGAGGCTCTCCTTCCTCTCCGGGTCACATTCCTTTCGCAAATCTACTTCTTCTCCTTTTTTGCATGATTGCTTCTCATCCTTTTCTTCTTCCGACGTTGCTATTTCAACCCTGATTCCTGCATCACTAATAGATTTATCAGAAATACTTTGGGGAGAGCGAGACAATGTTTCGGTCACAATCTTGGGGCTAGTAGGAATGACAACTCTCCCAGCAGAGAAATCCAAAGTGGCACCACTCTCTTTCAAGAACGGCACTCCCAAGATGGGGATAGATTTATTCTCCTGGGGTCCCAATACTTGAAAGTCAGAGACCACCACCGTGCCCTCAACCATGACTTCAACATTCTTCACTTCTCCCTCCGACTGAATAATGGTCCCATTAGCAAGCACAAAAGACTTCCGATCGTCGGTGCTCATTTCGAGTTGCAATTTAGCAACGTCTTGCAATGCAAGGATGTTGCGGGATGAACCAGAGTCACATAGGGCAGCAGTTTGAAAATTATTAATAGAACAAGTGATTACTAATTCACTTGGGTTAACACCTTCCGTGTCGGTAAGACTCTTCCCTTGATTGATAGGATTTTTTTCCGTATTGCTAGGAAGGTCCCCTTGCGAACGCTCGGTTAACAATTGAGCCAATTGGCCCAATTGCGTCTCCAAGCTTCGCATGGACGCGGTTTGGTTAACCATATTTGAGTTTGCGGCATGCATAAACCTTTCCATCATTTCCTCAAGGTTGCTCTTCTTAGGAGTTGGAGCACCTTGATTATAACTCGGTTGAGGCGGCCGCGGTTGGCTACCGGAGGCTTGAGCATCGAATTGATGCGAACCCCCTTCCATCATTGGCCTGGAACGTTTTGTTTCCATGAGAAGTTTGGATGACTTCTCACGCCCGAGTTATAGGTATTATTAAACGGTGCTCCATGATTTTGATCATTAATGTAATTAACGCTTTCGTCAAAAGAGACTTCGGTAGGTTGCTCACCTCTGGGGCACTCATATGCATCATGCCCTGGGTTTCCGCAACATTGACATGAGATCATCATTACTGAGGCCGAAGGGATGGTAGGCCTCTTTAGCAGCATGGTACTTTCAGCAGGTGCACCAGACGTGTTCACCTCAAAGAGTCCCCGAGCGTTCCTTGGAGCGTTTATTCCAGCAGTCCAAAAGGAGCTATGAATGGCAGTGTCTTGGACGATCCGTAATGCCTCTTCGGGGGTGTGGTTCATCAAAGTTTCACCTGCAGCAGCATCAATCATGGCCCTGTAGTTAGGCTCAATAGCAAAATAAAAATTTTCTACTATGGCAGCTCATGCTGGGGACATTTCCTGAGAAGGTTCATGAACCTCTCCCAAGCTTCTGTGAGAGCCTCCTGATCAAGCTGTTGGAAGGTTGTAATTTCCCTCCGCAAGTTTACAACTTTATCGACAGGATGGACCTTTGCCAGAAATTTTTCTTGCAGAGCGTCCCAAGTGGTAGCTGTGCCATGTGGTATCGTGTGGAGCCACGCCTTTGCTTTGTCACGTAGAGAGAAAGGGAACATCTTGAGCTTCACCGTCTCGTCAGCCAGCCCTGCGTACCGAAATGTCCAACATATTTCTGCGAATTCAACCAAGTGAAGATGGGGGTCTTCACTTGCTAACCCAGAGAATTGGGCCTGGTTGCGGGTCATGTTCAGGATGGCCGACTTTATCTCAAAATTGTTGTTGGTGATAGACAGGCCAAATCCAGGGTACACACTCCCAACAGTGGGTGTAGTGTAATCTCTCAAAGTCCTGGGTCGTGGCCTAGCCACTTCATTCTCGTCAGCTACCTGACCCACGACCGGTACATTTCCCACTCCAGGTTCAGCCTGATTTCCACTAACATCCATGGTGGCAGCATCGCGGAGACGCGCCCGGAGGGTACGCTCTATTTTAGGGTCAAATGCTGCGCACTCACCAGGATCTCTTCTATGCATACACCCTCTTCAACAAAAAAGAAGATAATAAAAAAAACAACAAAAAAACCTTAAAACGAATTTCCAAAGAAAAACAAATCATAGACGCTTGCAGTCCCCGGCAATGGCGCCAAAAACATGATGTGCCATTTTAGCACTGCTAATTAGCAAGCACGAAATGCGATACGACGGCAGTGCACCGGTCGCTCAAGTAATAAAATAGGGAGGAACTCCCCGAATATCGTTCTCAAAGGACCGCAAGTTGGGTAGTATGATTTGCTCAAACTGGAAATTAGTTAAAAGGATAACTAAGTAACAACGGGGAGGGGGGGTGTGTGATTTGGGTTCCTATGCTATTGCAAAATGAAGAGAAATGCGGGTCAAAAAGCACCGCTTCGCAAGGTGTGGGTGAGTGCAGCGGCCGCGATGTCGCGCTTCGGTAAGCGGGTGGAGTGGCCACAGTGCGAGGTTTTGTGAGGGTCGTATTCACCTCTTCGCTAACATCACCACTAGCAATCGCTAGGTGGCTTCACGCACAAACAACCTAGGCTATCACAACAACAAAAAGGGATATTCTTGCCACCACATCATCATTGCACATGAACACAAGCAAAAATACATAATATTAACCTAACATGTGTTCATACAACAACACAAATAAAGTATAAGCATCAAGGGTTAGAGAAGACCACAAAGAAGATGTCACCGCGTCGTGGGTTCTCGGCCGGAATGAGAGGTTGTCGGGCTCGGCCCTCAGATGGTGTGCTAACTCGAAGGAGGTTGTCACCGCTCCAACGATCTTCAGCGCTTCTATGGTCTCCTCGGCGAGGAATGCTTGATCTAGTGGCGGAGAAAGCTTGCAAATGCTCCCGGATGGAGGAATGATGAAGGAGATCGCCGGAGAAGGTCTCCTATTGTCTCATACGGTGGAAGGGTGAAAATGGCGGGATTCCCGGCTTTTCCCGCGAGGGGGATCGAGCTCTCCGTCTCCCCTCTGATGGCAGCAGCAATTCCTGCTTTAAATACTAAACAAGCAGAATTTTGGTCACGCATGGTCGAACGCACGACCGTGCATTGCCCGTGCATTAATTAAAGATAAAAGTTGGCGTGAAGACGAAGCTGCGCCGCCCGTGCGATTTACTCACGCACGGGCAAATCCGCCCGTGCGTCAAAAGGCACGGGTAAATTTAGAAATAGCTAAAAACAGAAGAAACAGGAGGCCGTGCGTTTTACTCACGCACGGGCGATTCCGCCCATGTGTCAAAATGCACGAGTAAATTCAGATCGATCATTTTCTGCCCAGATCAGAGTGCACGACCGCAACAGCCCGTGCGTCAAGGAAAATGCACGACCGTGCATTTCACTCAGTCATGAATTCTAGGAGAAAACTGGATACAAGATAACCCGACCACCTGCATACAAGATAAAATAGCTGGGAATACACCTCCAACACTAGATAAACATAGAGAAATGGAATGGGAGCACCATGTGCTTACCCCCAATAACAAGGAGCGCAAATGCACACCAAAATGGGCCTAAGAGTGCACCTAGCAAGGAATAACAAATACGAATGAAAACATGCCTAAAGTGTAGTGCATAGACTAGATAATCGGCCCAGATGAGTCCATAAATGTGTATATAAATGGGACTCATCAACAAACACAACGTTGTACACAATCCCTGATCTTTCGAGTTTGCCTCAAGCTTGGAAAGATAGTTCAACCCCGAATGTTTGGAGAGTGCCTCAATTTTGAGGAGAATCTCTGTGTGGGTTCCACTAGGGGATATATATAATAGGAGGGAACCCCCAATTCCCTGAACACACTTCCCTCTTCTTTCGTTGTCCTTTGATTGACCAACATGTCGCTCTCCTAAGAACTCCAAGCACATCTCGCCGCTTTTAAGAAGAAGAGCTAAGCGACTTATGCCGATCTACTGGAGCTCATCACCGAACACTCCTCATGGGGTACGCCAAAGTGAGTGGAGAAGCGCATCGCCAAGACGGTGAGGGGAGAGTCCGTGGGGGAGGGAACAACTCTGACCGAGATTCCCTCATAACTCGCATTCAGCTTGGGCCATGGGGTCTCGGAACATGTGAAAACTTTTTTCTTAATGCATTCGCTTGCGACAACTTTCGTGAGGTCATGTCAGTCTTGAGTCATAGGTTTCGCAGGTCAATATCGCCATGGAAGGTGGCGGGAGAGATCGGCGGACTGGCGAACAGGAGGAGGCGAGTAATCGGGCCGACCCTGATACTAGTCGTGTCCTTGGTAAGTGAATCATCACTCCTTATTGCGTTTAACTCGTACCTCATGGATGTGTCTACTTTGCAGTGCCCAAATATATCGACCTCTCGGCGAATTCTCTGCGGCTGAAGTCGCCCACTCGGGACCTGACACATGAGTTTGCCAAAATGACGCTTGCCCTGCGAGTAGTGCTGCTGGCCTTATCGCGCCCCCTAAAGTGTGGGATCCCGGCAAGACTCCCCTGCGACATGGTTCGGGGAAATCTCTGGTGCTCCCCACCTCCTATCCCTTCGATGGGAGGCCCAATTTTCTCACTAGTCAGGACCGCGAGCCTGCCTCACACTGTGAGGGGAAAGCTGTCGAGGACTCACTCGATAAGGAACTTCGCTCGCGAATTCTTATTTTTTTGATTCGACACTAACCTTTTACCTTTCTTCAAATGATACTCAAAGGACTGATGAATCCGATGAGCTAGTGCTCTACTCGGCACTGCCTTCTCTAGACATGATCGGCGAGTACCTTGGTGATCCTTCCAACGCTGTTGAGATGAAAAGTCGGCTGGCGGGCATTCTGCGAAAGCATGGATATATGCTCTGCGAGCTTCTGGAGGAGAGTGCTTCGGTAGACAATGACCCCTTCCCTGGCATCCTCTCCCTGGAATGGTGAATGGAGGCCCTTGAGGGAGACTGTACTCTGCTCGCGGAAGAAGTGCAGCATCTCGTAGAAGGTGTTACAACATCGCTGGAGGACCACCCCAGGCAGATTGATGAGTGTGTGCTCGCCCTCCAACAAGAGATTACTGTCGCTCATGAGTACGCCTTCGCGAGGTGAGGCCCATGGATGCAGATGAGTGTTCTGGGTCCCCAAAGATGGAACCAGCTGTGCCTTTAATTTGCTCGCCTTTGAGTTCCCTTCGTATTTTTATTTTTAACTGTTGTTTCTTTCTGTATGAACATTATTTCTTGTTATGTCAAAGTCCGTTTAACGGGGATCTGTGCTTTTCTCTTTATCTGGTGTGGTTCGCACATTGTGTTACTTTTTTCTATCGTTATCCGATGGTAGGGTTTAGAGGGAAAGTGTGCTCGTGCATGCTCGTTGAGATAGAACTAAGTGGTTGTCGCGCAAGGGTAGGGGTGACTGGGCATAGGGTGAGCAGGTTACGTCGTTAGTCGCCAAACCATTCTGACCATTCTTTTTTCCTTTGACTCGCTCGTTCCACTCGCTAGCTTCTCTAAAAAATGGCCAAGACATCCAATCCAATCGTTGGGTGAGGAAACTGCGTGGCGAATTTTGTCGACCACCTCTTCCCTGAGGGGAAAGTGTCGGAGGAGGACCGCCTCGTGTTCAAGGTAGCCTAGCTGCTAGAGGGGTATTCGGTTCACTTCCCCAGGGAGCGCGAGGCCATCAACTCCTTCCACGAGGATGAGCTCGCGTTCCCCCTCTCTCATTTCGAAGTTGGGCTTCACCTCCCTCTGTGGCCTGAGGTGAAGCAGTTCCTAAAGTACTTCAGGACGGTGCCCGCGCAAAATAACACAAATGTGATTGCCAAACTCATGGCATTCGCCTGCTACATGCGCGAGGAAAGGATATTGTTTAACCTCACCACCTTTCGCAAGCTGTTCATCAATCGGGCGACCTCGGATGGAGTCACCGTTCTGGCGGGCTCGTGGATTAAGGTCTGCGAGACCCTCAACAGGGTGCACCATTGGAATGACCAATTCCTCTTCATTAAAGGGAACATCGACAACATTACATATGCATCTATCTAGCGAAGCGGTCTATCGCACTCCTCGCGTGGAGGGAGAGATGGTAGAGCTCTGCAAGTTCTTCCTCGAGAATAATTTTGAGGTCGCCTATCTGCGGTGGCGTCTTAACTCGCTTCCCCTAGTGCGACAGGGTGAAGGTATGCTTCTACTTGTATATTTTAGATCGCCTCTTTTGTACCCGTCCATCTCACTTAACATGTTTTTACGTTGTAGGGGAGCACCTAATCCCTATGAAACTGCCTCATTTGGGAGGCGCATAGTTGGCCTCTCCGCTTGAGGTGGTGAGAGCTGCAGTGGAGGCCTATGCTTGAGACCTGGGCAGACCCAAGTCCAGCGACCGTAAAGGGAAAAGGTTGGTGGTGGATCTCGACCCCCCCGACCCCTTCCCGCTCCCGAAAGAAGTTGAAGAAGATCGTGGCCTCAAAGAATATCACCACGGAGAGCCGCCTGGATGCCGCAGCCCATTCCAATGCAGGAACAAGTGGGGGGGGGGGGGATCTGCAAGATGTGAACCCCCACTACAGCCTAGGGGAGAAGCCCCAGGACAGCGCGGGCGAGCCCTTGCTCATCTCGGAGGGCGCGGCAGAGAAGATATCCATTTCTACTCACCTTCCCTCCTAGATTGAGCAAGGTCGAGCTGGCGAGCATGCCTATGGCGCAGCCTATGGATTGTACGGGAGGTAGGAGGTCATTGCCTTCGAGAAGTGTTCCCTGCGAGAGCTATCCTACGAGAGGTCGTGGGCCTAGATGCGCACCACGGAGCTCTCACATATGGCATTCTGTCATGGCCTCTCTTTTTTGAAGAGTTTTTATAAGGTCAACGCTGCATGAGAGATCACTGAGGAGCGGGCTGAGGATCTCGAAGCTCAGCTCGGAATCGCCGAGAGGCTCCTAGAATAGGCCCCAAAGAAGGAGGTAGGTCTCGCCTAAGCAGTTATTTTCCCCTTCTCTTTTCTTTCCTTGTTTTCTCATGTAACTATAATACACGATGTCAAGGCCGCGACCCAGATGGCGATTCGAAATGGCGAGCTGGAGGATGAAGTGGAGGCGCTGAAGGCGCAGCTCGCCCAGGCCCCTATGGATACACCGGTGGCGGAGCGTGGTGGATCATCGTCTAAGAGAGAGGAGGTGCTGCAATTCACCACCAGTGAGATCGAGGTGACTCAGAGGCTCATGGTGATCAAGTACACCGAGACCATGCTCAACATGCTGCGAGATGTCAACGCATTTGTGTGTGTGTGTGGGGGGGGGGGGGGGGGTGGGAGAACATCACCACGGAGGAGATGATTCCCGCGCTCTTCTTCCCCGACCCTTTGGTGGGCTCGCCCTCCGACTCGCACACCTACTCGCCGTCCGACAAAAGCGATGGCGAATGAAGGCCAACTTCCATAGACGTCTTTCTTTTTGTTATATGTACAAGGGCGAGCCCCAAAACTTTTGTGTTGTATGTAAGGGGCGAGACCCTAACTTTTTGGTTATATATGAATGAGCATTTTTTGAATTACTAACTCCTTTAGTTCTTACTTTTCTTATTCATGGAAATGCCTTAACCTTTTGGACATGATGAATGTCTACCTTAGGGACCTGTGTTGAATTCCCCTTTCGAAGCTTGTGAGATCTAGGGACTTGCGAGACCTAGAGACTGGTGAGTTCTAGAGACTTGCGAGACCTAGGTTTTGCTGTGCTCGTACCCTTTGGGAAAATCCAGGGGCAGTTCTTCGCCCGAGATTCTGCGAGAGCACTGAAACTCTACCCTGGCCGTGAGCCCTGCGAGTCACGCATTTGCTTTCATCCATGAGACATCGAGTGGGGAAGTAGATGGCCAAGACGACACCACCTCGACTCGCCTCCTTCCTTTGTCTAGGTTGAATCTCTTTCTCGTCACATCTTCCTTGTCATCTTGATGATCAACATGCCCTGCCAGCTTATAAGGACCTAGTCAACAGAATCATTTCTAGGGACCCTTTAACATGGATTCATAACCCGCCATCTGTGTTGTCAACCTATCCCGCAGACTTGTGATAGAACGGTCAGTAGAACCTTCTCAGGGGTCTTTCAACATATCATCTCAACTTGCCACTTGAGTGGTCAACCTACCCCGCCGACTTGTGAGAGCCTGGTCGGCGCAACCAACACAATGGTTTTTCAACATATCATCTCAACCTGCCACCTGAGCAGTCAACTTGCCCCGACGGCTTGTGAGAGCCCAGTCAGCGAAACCAACTCAGGGGTCTTTCAACATATCATCTCAACCTGTCACCTGACTGGTCAACCTGCCCCACCGGCTTGTGAGAGCCTGGTTGGCGGTGTTGGAACATGCTTTCCACATCTCTTGGTTTGAAAATAACAAATCTCATTGTATTTTATCATACTTGCCTTGTGTTTATAGTGTGCAGGAACTTCTACTTTCAAGCCTCTACGAGTACGGAAAAGTAAAAAGATGATTCCCTATCAGATCAACATGCTGTTGTATATTTAGAAACATCATCGAGAAGGAAACATTTGTCGAAAAAGGAATGTCGTCGGGACTGAATATAGCAACTATTATAGTGGCGCGTTAAAGCTAATGCCCAGTGGTAGCTTATGGAAGTCCCGCTATCATGATGCTGATTGTGGAGAAAAAAGGAAGGAGATCTGACGGCTAGGAAAGAGATAACGCTAATGCGGCGTGCTATCCTTACCGCGATGTGCTATCCTTACCGTGGTGGGTTAGGAGGGGATGCCAAATTTAGAGCCAGAATGTTGCCAAAAATGACTTAATCTGTGTTCCAGCTTGATGCCTAAAGAGGCTACCATGCGACAATAGCACTACCGCCGACGCTAGGATCTGAGTCTATTTAAAGTGCGGTTCGCCTCCGTTTTGATGCATGGTTTTGACAAGACATATAATCCAAAACTCATGTATTCATGAGAGCCTCCTCTTTGCAGCCAAGAGAACTCCATCAACACACATGAACGCTAAAGTACTTGAAGAAGGATCAATCACGCATACTTCATCTTCAAGTTTCTACCTTTGAGGGAGTTTCTTCAATGTTCTAGCTGTAGTTATTTGTAACTGTTGGGTTTTTCTAGAACCATACATCAAATGTAGGCGCAGCGGAAATAAACAGAAACAACCCAAAAAGGTTTGGATCGGCCATGAATGTTGAATCAAGAAGTTAACAAAATGCTAGGTATGAAATTACCTTTGCGGGATTGGATCAAATCCAACCTAGATGCTCCACGAGTTGATTCCTGTCGTCGGCTATGCGAGTCCTCACGTAGAATAATGTCTACGTCTCTACAGTGATCCACACGAGCCGGGAGAAGAACGACTGCACTTTTGCACTTCCACGAACTGCTAGGTTCGCTCCAGGAAGAACACACACGACGACGATCGCCGGAGAGGAGGTCAGCGGACGCGATCGAGCGACGGAACTCCTTCCGTCTAGGGTTCGGGCGAGAGCGGAACACTTCCGTCGGCCTTTCTCTTCGTAAGTTATGAGAACCCTAAAACCGAAGTCCTATTTATACCCAAAGGATAAACAGCTTCTAGAAGAATCGCTATCCGCAGACCACACATCAGAATAAGGGCTTCTGTTACAATTCGTCGGAATTCCACGGAAGATCATTCGTCGAGATTTCACGGGACAACCCGACGAATCCGACGAATCAGATCAGACGGCAACATTTGCCGAGAAAACGATCTCTGTAACAATTCGTCGAGTCTTCACGGGACAATCCGACGAATCCGACGAATCAGATCAAACGGCAACATTTGCCAAGAATGATCTCTGTAACAATTCGTCGAGTCTTCACGGGACAATCCGACGAATCCGACGAATCAGATCAAACGGCAACATTTGCCAAGAATGATCTCTGTAACAATTCGTCGAGTCTTCACGGAACAACCCGACGAATCCCGACGAATCCCGACGAATCCAGACAGACGACAACATTTTGTCGAATGAAGGGTTTCTGTAATGATTCGTCGAGTGTTCACGGGACAATCCGACGAATCCCGACGAATCCGACGAATTCTATCCGTGTAAACCCGACGAATTCAGACAGCAACAACCTGCTGGATTTCCCCATTCTATATATGGTGATTGGTAACATTTACCAACACAGTCAATCTACCAACTTCTCCACATGCTCTTATGTGCGACCCTACAGGCTCATATCGCGTTGGCAGTGAGATTACATGTTTGACCACTTCTAGATCACAATGGCAACTCCAACAGTCTCCCACTTGATCTTGAAAGTATCAAACCAAAAACCTCACAAACAATGAGCGGCATCTAGCAATGCATCATTGCTCCCCAAGCAATAAGAGTTCATAACTCATAAGCCTTTATGACCAATGTTCCAGCGTTGTCTTTGTCCCTTTGTCCCTTACATCCGGAAAGAACTAGAGGCATGGACCGTGTCACCCTCATAATAGCTCAATCCAAGTTTCTTGATCTAGAACGGACTTCCAGAGAATGGTGAGCCCAATATCACATATTGGCTCAACCAAGCATGGCCATGCATTTCTCAGTCCAATTCCATCAAGGGGCCCATGGATGCAACTCCTGTTAGATAGGAGGACAAATCCCATATCTGCTCACACCCAAACACCCAAATGATTCGTAACGTACCCAACGACCACCCTTATCATCAACCTTCTTCAAGGAAGACTTTAGATGACATCAAAGCACGCTCTTCCTCACTCGGTGAATGCTGTGACTTCAGGTCAAAGGACCACAACACCATTGTCAAATGAGACCTACTTGTGACACTTTTAAGTAACAATCCACAAAGTAGTCTCAGGTTGGGTCTGTCCAGTACAACTTGTTCACTAACAAGTACCCACGTGATGACTTGATATCACAATATCATGACCTGTGAGAACCGGTCATCAGTCAACACACATGCTAGTCATAATGTATCATCATCACCCTTAGCTTCTACGATGATACCTCGACCAGGGACCTTTTAAGAATGAAGCTTCGAAATCATAGGCTCTCACATTCAAGTCTCGTACTTGATGTCCTATGGAAGCGAACATTCTAAGGCTATTTATCACGAATTTTATTCTATCATATAGAAACAGTATATCGTAATAAAAGAACTTGCCATTAATCGTAAAAAGAAATAATTGGTACACAATTCATCATATGAATAAATTTTAAACAGCCAACAGAATATTTATTTTACATGCAACCCACAAGACTCCCACTAGAGTTGATCATTCAGGTATCGTATACCCATTGATCTAGTATGACCATCATGCTTTCTCTGCGCGAGAGGCTTTGTCAGTGGATCTGCAATATTCTCCTCAGTCGGCACTCTGCAAATGTTCACATCTCCTCGTTCGACAATCTCACGAATAAGATGGAACCGCCGAAGTATGTGCTTGGAGCGCTGATGGGATCAAGGTTCCTTAGATTGTGCAATTGCACCATTGTTATCACAGTAGAGAACTACGGCACCAACAATGCTAGGAACTACATCTAGCTCGCCGATGAATTTCCTAATCCATACAGCCTCCTTCGCTGCATTAGCTGCAGCGATATACTCGGCCTCAGTTGTAGAATCAGCAACTGTCTCTTGCTTGGAACTCTTCCAGCTCACAGCTCCTCCATTCAGGCAAAACACAAACCCTGACTGAGACTTTGAATCATCCCTATCAGTTTGGAAGCTGGCATCCGTGTAACCACTTACAACGAGCTCTTCCTTTCCACCATACACCAAGAATACATCCTTAGTCCTTCTCAAGTACTTTAGGATATTCTTTACGGCTATCCAGTGACATTCACCGGGATCAGACTGATACCTGCTAGTCTTGCTCAAAGCAAAAGAGACATCGGGTCGAGTACATAACATTGCATACATGATTGACCCAATTGCAGAAGCATATGGAATCAACTTCATGCGGTCCTTGTCTTCACAAGATTTTGGACACTGGTCCTTAGAGAGATTCACACCATGAGACATGGGCAAAAATCCTTTCTTGGACTCAAGCATGTTGAACCGCTTCAACACCTTGTCAATGTACGTACTCTGGGTCAAACCCAGCAACTTCTTCGATCTATCTCTATAGATCTTAATACCGAGTATGTAAGTCGCTTCACCCAAGTCCTTCATAGAAAAGCAGTTCCCTAGGTTGTTCTTAACAACTTTCAGGGTAGGTATGTCATTCCCGATCAGCAGTATGTCATCTACATACAATATCAGGAAGACAACAATGCTCCCACTGATTCGCTTGTAAACACACGGTTCATCTTCATTCTTGACAAAACCAAACTCTTTGATCTTCTCATCAAAACGAAGATTCCAACTTCTAGAGGCTTGTTTCAATCCATAGATGGACTTATTCAGCTTGCATATTTTAGTGGCTTCATTTGGGGATACAAAACCCTCGGGTTGTGTCATGTACACTTCCTCAAGGAGGTTTCCATTTAGGAAAGCCGTTTTGACATCCATCTGCCAGATCTCGTAGTCATAATACGCAGCAATAGCAAGCAATATCCTAATGGACTTTACCATGGCAACAGGGGAAAAGGTCTCATCATAGTCAACACCATGAATTTGCTTGAAACCCTTAGCCACCAGTCGCCCTTTGAATGTCTGCACATTCCCATCCATGTCGGTCTTCTTCTTGAAGACCCACTTGCACCCTATGGGTCGTACCCCTTCAGGTGGTTCCACCAAGTTCCAAACTTGGTTTATATACATGGAGTCCATTTCGGATTTCATAGCCTCAAGCCATTTGTCGGAGTCCGGTCCATTCATAGCTTCTTGGTAGGTCGCTGGTTCATCATCATGATCCATAAGCAACACATTACCTATTTGAGACACGAGAAATCCATATCTCTCAGGCTCAAATCTTGGTCTACCAGATCTACGTAAGACTTGTGTTTCGTGAGCAGGTTCTCTAGCTACAACATCTTGTAGTCCTGGCTCAGAATCCAACTCTGGTTCATTCACTATTTGTGGTTCTTGAACTTCTTCAAGTTCTACCTTTTGCGTCTTTCTTGATAAGAACTCTTTCTCCAAGAAGACACCCGTCCTTGCGACAAACACTTTGCCCTCAGACGGTAGGTAAAAGTAATATCCCTTCGTTTCCTTAGGATATCCCACCAGATAACACTTATCTGATTTAGGTTCCAGCTTGTCAGGCATTTGACGTCGTACGTATGCCTCACAGCCCCAAATTTTAATGAACGACATACTAGGACGCTTCCCAGTCCATATCTCATATGGTGTCTTTAGAACCGTTTTCGTCGGAGCGCGATTCAGTGTCATTGTAGCAGTCTCTAAAGCAAAACCCCAAAAGGAAACAGGCAAGTCTGCATGACTCATCATCGACCGTACCATGTCTAACAGAGTACGATTTCTCCTCTCAGACACACCATTATGCTGCGGTGTCCTAGGTGGAGTGAGCTGTGATACAATACCACACTCTTTCAGATGATCACGGAACTCATGACTCAGGTATTCGCCACCTCGATCAGATCGGAGTGCTTTAACCTTTTTACCCAATTGGTTCTCCACTTCATTCTTAAACTCTTTGAACTTTTCAAAGGTTTCGGATTTGCACTTCATAAGATACACGTATCCGTATCTACTGAAATCATCAGTAAATGTAACGAAGTAGAAATACCCACCTCTAGCCATAGAACTCATGGGTCCGCATACATCACTATGTACAACACCCAAGAGATCCTCAGCCCTCTCAGTATAACCAGTGAAAGGGGCTTTAGTCATCTTGCCTAATAAACAAGACTCACATCGCTCAAATGATTCATAATCAAATGAGTCCAATTGTCCATCTTTATGGAGCTTGGATATGCGCTTCTCATTTATATGGCCCAAACGACAATGCCAGAGATATGTAGGATTTGAGTCATTTGTTCTTAGTCTTTTATTATTATCTACATTATAGATCGGATGGTCCAGGTTCAAAACATAAAGACCATTAAACAATTGAGCTACAGCATAACAAACATCATTCTTAAATATAGAACAACAATTGTTCTTAATTATAAAAGAAAATCCAATCATGTCTAAGCATGAAATGGATATAATGTTTCTAGTTATGGCCGGAACATAATAACAATTATCAAGTTCTATTACAAGCCCACTGGGCAAAGAAAGACGGTAAACCCCTACGGCTACAGCAGCAACTCTTGCTCCATTGCCGACACGTAGGTCCACCTCTCCTTTACTCAGCAATCTCCTCCTTCCTAGTTCCTGCACATTTGTACAAATGTGAGAACCACATCCGGTATCCAATACCCAAGATGAAGGAGCAGAAAGGTTTATCTCTATAACGTAAATATCCGAAGCGGAAGTCATACCTCCCTTCATTTTCTGCAGACCCTCAATGTACGAAGGACAATTCCTCCTCCAATGACCAGCCTTGCCACAGTGGTGGCATTTTCCTTCCTTCACGGTGCTCTTCTTTTTCAGCGCAGAAGATTTGGGCTCAAGATGTGACTTAGGTCCCACCTTCGTCTTCTTGAAGCCCTTGGCCTTACCCTTGCCTTTATGTACCATCAATATGGGACTAGCAGGCTTGGCCTTCTTCATGTTTATCTCGGCAGTTCGCAACATGCCTAGGAGCTCGGGCAGTGTCTTGTCTATTTCATTCATGTTGTAGTTCAAGACAAACTGCTCATAACTATCCGGCAACGATTGCAGGATAAGATCTGTGGCCAACTCTTGACCCAGAGGAAAACCCAGTCTTTCAAGGTTCTCTATATACCCAATCATCTTGAGTACGTGAGTATCAACTGAGTCTCGAGCTCCCATTTTGCACTGAAATAAGGCCTTCGTGACATCGAACCTCTCTTGACGAGCTTTCCCTTGAAACATTTTCTTTAGGTGCTCGTCAATCTCCTTGCACCCCATGTTCTCGTGTTGCTTCTGAAGCTCAGAGTTCATGGTGGCAAGCATAAGGCACTCGACGTCTAAGGCGTCATCGGTATACTTCTTATAAGCATCCTTATCAACACGGGACGAGTTCCCGGTCGGCACCTCGGGGGCTTCTTCTTCCAAGACGTAGAGCTTTCGCTCTTGCCTGAGAACAATTCTCAAGTTCCGATACCAGTCCATGTAATTCGTCCCACTAAGCTTGTCCTTCTCAAGGATAGCTCTTAGGGACAAGGTGGAATGTGAACCACTTGCCATGGAGTTCTACAAGAATTCATGCAGAATCTAATTAGTACCTTAATTTCAAAATACAATTTATTTTAATTTGGACTTCAATTAAATACTCCCACTATTTTACTCAAATTGATGGCCCTCACTATCAATTCGGAGAGTCCATTGCGAGCTACTATCTTAGTGGACAAGATCCGTATTTCACCAACACCACGAGTCCGCTTTGGCGTTCCTCTCATAATGCGGTTATTTAGGTAGGCAACGCTTGCCAATTGCATCCTCATGCAACTCTTGTATGGCTGGTGAATAACTCCTTATTCGCATCCATCATATGGTGCATGCCAACCCTATGCCTCTAGGCACTCAACCTTTGAGGTCACCTAGTTAAGTTAGACCCGATGTCGACAGTGGGATATCACAATTATCCGCTCGCACCCTTACCAAGATAGATTAATGCACCTTGCTTTGGCAAGCCCACACTTCATCGATCGAGGCAGGAAGAGTGTCATCCATCGGAAGGCATCCGAACACTTAATATTTGATGAAGGGATTTTAATTTTAATAATAGGTTAACACTTAACCATGATCAACATTTGATCAAAGTGCACATCCACAGAAAAACAAGCTTTCTTAAATCCACATGCATCCCTTATGTGCACAACATAAGACTATCAACCTTTGATAGACGAAAAGGCTAAATCTGGACATTTAGAACTCTTCCAAATCTTCAGATTTACATGCATTGGACAAAGGCAAAGACAACTCGACTTAAAGCAGTAGACAAGCTCGTCTCTCATTGTTGGATTCAAAATCCAAAACAATACAAGGGTTCATTAACCACTTGAGGGACGGTTACTGCTAAGGAGACAATAATTTCTAACAATTAGAAATGACCACGAAATCCCAGACGTTCCTGGCGGGGTTCCAAGGGGCCGCGCCCCTGGCGGGGTCTTAGGGGCAGAGCCCCTAACGGGGTCCAAGGGGCAGCGCCCCTGGCGGGGGTCAAGGGGCAGAGCCCTTGCGGGGTGCGGGGCAGAGCCCCGACCAAATTTTCGAAATCCCACCACCAGAAACCACACAAAATCACATCAAATGTGATATTCCAAGAAGAAATCTTGACATTTAGAACGCTTCCAAATACCTAGATTTGCACGTACTGGAATAACCAAACTTCTGAAACAAAATTCATGACAAGAACCTGGCTCTGATACCACTGTTGGGTTTTTCTAGAACCATACATCAAATGTAGGCGCAGCGGAAATAAACAGAAACAACCCAAAAAGGTTTGGATCGGCCATGAATGTTGAATCAAGAAGTTAACAAAATGCTAGGTATGAAATTACCTTTGCGGGATTGGATCAAATCCAACCTAGATGCTCCACGAGTTGATTCCTGTCGTCGGCTATGCGAGTCCTCACGTAGAATAATGTCTACGTCTCTACAGTGATCCACACGAGCCGGGAGAAGAACGACTGCACCTTTGCACTTCCACGAACTGCTAGGTTCGCTCCAGGAAGAACACACACGACGACGATCGCCGGAGAGGAGGTCAGCGGACGCGATCGAGCGACGGAACTCCTTCCGTCTAGGGTTCGGGCGAGAGCGGAACACTTCCGTCGGCCTTTCTCTTCGTAAGTTATGAGAACCCTAAAACCGAAGTCCTATTTATACCCAAAGGATAAACAGCTTCTAGAAGAATCGCTATCCGCAGACCACACATCAGAATAAGGGCTTCTGTTACAATTCGTCGGAATTCCACGGAAGATCATTCGTCGAGATTTCACAGGACAACCCGACGAATCCGACGAATCAGATCAGACGGCAACATTTGCCGAGAAAACGATCTCTGTAACAATTCGTCGAGTCTTCACGGGACAATCCGACGAATCCGACGAATCAGATCAAACGGCAACATTTGCCAAGAATGATCTCTGTAACAATTCGTCGAGTCTTCACGGGACAATCCGACGAATCCGACGAATCAGATCAAACGACAACATTTGCCAAGAATGATCTCTGTAACAATTCGTCGAGTCTTCACGGAACAACCCGACGAATCCCGACGAATCCCGACGAATCCAGACAGACGACAACATTTTGTCGAATGAAGGGTTTCTGTAATGATTCATCGAGTGTTCACGGGACAATCCGACGAATCCCGACGAATCCGACGAATTCTATCCGTGTAAACCCGACGAATTCAGACAGCAACAACCTGCTGGATTTCCCCATTCTATATATGGTGATTGGTAACATTTACCAACACAGTCAATCTACCAACTTCTCCACATGCTCTTATGTGCGACCCTGCAGGCTCATATCACGTTGGCAGTGAGATTACATGTTTGACCACTTCTAGATCACAATGGCAACTCCAACAGTAACTCCTTTTGTCAATAGAGAATTCGCCGCGTGGTTGGAGACTAAGGCCTTGTGAGGACTACGGAGAATTCACCACGTGGGTATGGCGACTAGGTCTAATGTTATATCTTGGGGGCATCTTGAGGCTTCATCTGGGGAGAGATAGGATAGAGCCAACCGGTCCTTGGGAGAAGGGTCGGTATAGAAAACCAAAAAGGTTTTTACACATTCGTCTCAATCTCAAGCGTCATTGGGATAAAATTTTTGTAATGATCTCTAAAAGAAATACTACTATATGTTTTTCACTAATATTGTTATGCAATCTCGATCTTTAAAATATAAACGAAAAGACATTCTCTATCACTAACACCGAGCGGTAACACTACCGCTGGCGGTAGTAACATAGTTCACATCTGTCGTGCCAAATACAACCCACTTTCATAAGAAGCCTATTACAGTGTTTAATCTGAGATATTTTTATGAATACTGTCAACATATTTAAATAAAGTCAATTAAGTTTAAAAAGTTTTAAATTCCTTATTAACCCCCTCTAAGGGCGCCTACAGATCTAACAAGTGGTATCAGAGGTAGGTTATTCCAAAATGCTCTAACAACCCGGAATAATGACGCTCCATGATCTCACTTTTCTTGAGGGGCAAGGAATATCTAGACCTCCACTTTTCCCGGGAACTGTCCATAACTACTAGAGAACGTGAATGCGCTGTTTTCTAATTAATTTATATCTAGACGTCTGGGCTTGTGTTGAACAACCATATACTACTCCTACATATGTTGTTGGAGAAGTAACCATGGAAAAGCCTAGAGATAGGTGGGATGATGGAGATAAAAATAAATGCAAAAACAATGCTAAAGCAATGAACGCTTTATTTTGTGCTTTAGATAGAACTGAATTTAATCGAGTTAGTGCTTGTGAAACCGCCTATGATATTTGGAATTTATTGGAAATAACACATGATGGTACTTCGCAGGTTAAAGACTTAAAGCTATTCCAACTGGAGTCAGAGTTTGAAAGGTTCAGAATGGATATAAATGAGGATGTAGACTCGATGTACACTCGCTTTACAAAGATCGTCAATGCCTCAAAGATACTTAGAAAAACTTTTTCAAATGGTGATTTGGTGAGGAAAATCTTACAGTCTCTCCTTATGAAGTTCAATCCAAAGGTGATAGCTATTTTCGAATCACATGATCTAAGACGGCTCCAAATTGATAGCCTCATTGGGAATCTCAAAACCCATGAGGTTGAACTCAAAATCCAAGAAGAAGAATACAATACAGAGCCAAAGAAGAAAGCCTTGGCACTGAATTCAAGGAATGAGGATGACAACGATGAGGAAGACTAGTAGAGCCATTTTTTGAAAAATTTCACAAAGATCATAAAGAAACCGAAAAGGAGGAACGCTTTGCATAAGTATTTCTGAAAAGGCTCATCATCCAAAAGAGAGAAAAAGGAGAGATCAAGTGACGACGATGAGCAACCTCCACCTGAGTGCTTCCTCTGTAGAAAGACCGGGCATATACGAAGCCAGTGCCCAAAATACCTAAAAGATCAAAAAGAAAAACGGCACAATGGTAAAGAGAAGAAGAAGATTCTGAAGGATGCAACATGGGATGACTCTTCATTTGAATGCTCAAGTGGGTCTACTTCAAGCAGCGATGATGATGCAAATTTATGTCAAATGGGTAGAAGCCATGAATCATCGGATGACGATTGTATTGTCCAAATCGACACTGAGGTACTTCCTACTACTTATGATGATCTTTATATTGAATATATAAAAACATGCAATTATTTTAATAAGAGTCTAAAAGATCTTGATCTTCTAAAAACTGTAAATAAATTTCTTTTAAAACAAAATCAAAAGTTAAATAAGGAAGTGAAAGCGTTGGGAAAAGAGATAGGGTCTTGCCAAGAGAATGATCATTACTTGGCAAGAGTAAAAGAACTAGAAAACAAACTTTCTAAGGCTCTCTCAAATATTGAATCTCTTACAAAACAAAAGGGAGACTAAGAAAGAAGTATAAAAATTTCTCTTTCTCAAATTGAAGATGGAAAGAAAAATTTTGCAAATAGGTGCGGAAACCTAATAAATGAAAACACCATCTTAAAAGCTCGGATCCATGATTTAAACATAGCTATAGAAAAATTTGGGGTTGGCCCAAAACTCTTGATATGCTTTTGGAAAACCAAAGGCATGGAAGTGCTAAATATGGGCTTGTGTATAGATATGGAAGCTACCGCCCGGAGGTACCTCTTACCACTGGCGGTGGTGACAATGTTAATAAATCATATAATAAAAAACTCATACTGTTTTCTTCTGGTTCCCCATCCTCCAGCAAGAGTCCACAGAAAAATTTGGAAAAGGTCCCAACCCCTTTTGTGTCTTGTGCTAAGTGCTTTCACTTTGGACACACCATGGACTCTTGTAGGATGAAGGGACGATGCGCGTTCAAGAAAATTTGGGTGCCTAAGGTTTCTACCTTCTCAATGGGAGGAACCTCTTGGGTATCCAAATCTTTACTCTCATCATCTTTTTAGGAATGTTGGCAGGCTAAGAAAAAGGAGGACATGCGGTACTTGGACTCAGGATGCTCCAAACACATGACAGGTGATAAAGCAAAGTTCGTTAGCCTCACAAAGAAGAAAGGAGGAATGGTGACGTTTGGTGTCTATGGAAAGGGAAGAATCTTAGGCATCAGTACAATGGGTGACAACTCTTTATCTATTACAAATATCTTATATGTTGAAGGCTTACAACATAACTTAATATCTATTAGTCAAATTTTTCATAAAGGTCTTAATGTTGTATTTGAGTCTTCTACAAACTTGTGTAAAATTATAGATCCTAAAACTAATGATATTATACTCACCGCACCAAGAACTCACATTGTCTATTTGATTGCTTTTCATGATCTTTCACGTGCATCATTAAAATGTCTAATCTCAAAAAGTGAAGAACTTGAATTATGGCATAGGCATCTTGGTCACTCTAGCACTAAGTTGATTTTAAAATTATCAGAAAATAAAATAAAAAGAGGTTTACCAATGCTTAATGGAAACTTATCTTCGTTATGCACGCCTTGCCAAAAAGGAAAATTCTCTAAAACTTCATTAAAAAAATGTCTACCAATAGACCTCTTCAACTAATTCACATGAACCTATTTGGACAAATTAGCACTTGTAGTCTAGGAGGTAGAAAGTATACTTTTGTGTTGATTGATGATTATTCTAGATTTACATGGACATTATTTCTTACGTCCAAATCCGATGCATTTTTTGAATTTACAAAATTATGTAATTGCATTCAAAATGAGTTAGATTTAAAAATGAAATGCATTCGCTCGGATCATGGAGGTGAATTTGAAAATGAAAACTTCACTACTTTTTGTAATAATCTAGGCATCAAACATGAATTTTTCGCTCCACGCATCCCCAACAAAATGGTGTGGTGGAGAGGAAAAATAGAACCCTTCAGGAACTTGCACGCACTATATTATCTGAGTATGGATTGCCTAGATCTTTTTGGGCCGAAGCGGTAAATACTTCTTGTTATGTTATAAATCGAGTCATGCTTCACCCAATTCTCAAATTAACACCATATGAACTATATTATCAAAAGAAACCTAATGTATCTTACTTTCATGTTTTGGGGGGGGTAAATATTTTATCTTAAACACCAAAGATGCATTAGCAAAATTTGATGAAAAATGTGATGAATGAATTTTTCTTGGATACTCTTCCACTAGTAAAGCATATAGGATATATAATAATAAGTCTAAAAAGGTGGAAGAGTCTATTCATGTTAGATTTGATGTACTTGTCCCATGTGTAGATTCTACTAGTGCAGGAAAAGAAGAGGAACCTCTTTCACCGTTGGAGGATGAGGAAAATAATCCACTTGGAGTTGATAAGGACATAAAGGTGGTGCAAGAAAGTTTCGTACCTCCAATCATACATTGATTTACAAAAGATCATCCAAGTGAGCTTATCATTGGAGAACCGTCAAGAGGGGTAACGACACGTTCTTTCATTCATGAATCATTTTCTAATTTATGCATTGTTTCTGAAATTGAACCAAAAATTGTGTCAACCGCTTTAAATGATGAGTTTTGGTTTATTGATATGAATGAAGAACTAACTCAATTTGAACGAATTATGGTTTGGAATTCAGTAGAAAGACCATCTAATCACCCAGTAATTGGTGTAAAATTGATATTTAAAAATAAATTAGATGGCGATTCAAGAATCACTATGAACAAGGCTAGATTAGTAGCATAAGTATACTCACAAATTGAGGGGGTAGATTTTGATGAAACATTTGCACTCATTGCTCATCTTGAGTCTATTAGAATTCTTCTTGCTTTTGCGAGTTATATAAAGTTTAAATTATTTCAAATGGATGTAAAAACTGCTTTCTTAACAGATAATTAAAGAAGAAGTTTATGTTGAACACCACCATCTTATTGATGAAAATTTTTCAAATTATGTATATAGAATAGAAAAGGTGCATTATTGTTTAAAGTAAGCGCCTCATGCTTGGTATGAATGCTTAAAATCTTTTTTTATTAAAGCACGGTTATAAAATGGGCAGTGTCGATAACACGCTCTTCATTAAGCATATTAAAAGTGAATTGATTATTTTACAAATTTATGTTGATGATATAATTTTCGGAGCTACTAATGAAGAGTTGTGCAATGAAGTAGTTCAAGTGATGCAAAACGAATTTTAAATGAGTTTAGTTGGAGAATTAACATATTTCTTAGGTTTTCAAGTCACACAAAGAAATGATGGAATCTTTATTTGCCAAACTAAATATGTACATGATATGCTTAATTGTTTTGGATTTGAAAACTTAAAACTAGCTTGTACACCAATGAGCGCATCACTATAATTAGAAAAAGATAAGGCCAGAATCTCAATTGATCAAACCTTATATAGAGGAATGATTGGATCATTATTGTACTTAAGTGCTTCTAGAACCGACATTACTTTTGCCGTATGTTTATGTGCTAGATTTCAAGCTAATCCAAAAGAATCACATTTAAAAGCAGTTGAACGAATTTTTAGATATTTAATCGGAACATATAGATTAGGTCTATGGTATCCAAACAATGATTCTTTTCTCTTACATGGTTTTTTTTATTCTGATTATCCGGTTGTTCATTATATAGGAAAAGCACTAGTGGCACATGTCATTTCTTAGGCCCTTCACTAGTTACAGGTCAAGTAGAAAACAAAATTTGGTTGCCCTCTCCACCACTGAGGCCGAATATATTGTACTAGAAAGTTATTGTGCACAAGCATTATGGATGACTCAAACCTTAGAAAACTTCAGAGTTCATCTAACCAATATTGAATTAAAATGTGACAACAAGAGTGCTATTGACCTAACAAACAACCTCGTCCATCACTCAAGATCCAAACATATAGACGTAAGACATCATTTCATTAGGGATCACATAAAAAAGGAACATGTTCATGTAAACTTTATATGAACTGAATCTCAACTTGCGAATATTCTTACCAAGCCCCTACCTAATGCACGATTTGCTTTACTTAGGCTAGAATTAGGGGTTTTGGAAGTCTAACACTAAAAACGATAATCCTGCATATTTTGTGTATGCTTGTCTGATTTCATGGCTCCACTACATAGCCCATACACTATACAAACATAATCAGGCAAAAAATTTCAAAATCACACATTTTTTCTGAGAAATACAACTTCTATTACTATCGCGCGGCGTTAGGTTGTTATCGCTGGCGATGGTATAAAAATACTGAATTTCTTACTTATTCTTAAAGTTCTATATTTCTATTCATTTCTTGTTACTCTTTAAAGACTAAAAAAAGTGTAAAACTAATCAAAATCAATCAAAAATAAGTTTTTTATATAAAATATTTAAAATTTTCTATTTAAAAATAATCAAATACAAAATTACAAAAATTCCAAATAACAAAAATATGCTTTTCATTATGTGTGTTTATTATACAAAAAATCAAAAATTATAAATACTGATTGTTATTCATTGAATTGTTTCAAGGATGATTAGGTTTATTTTTCAAGATAAAAAATAATGTAAATTCTCTATTTCAAATATCTTAAAAACATTATTTTGTGTCATGCCTTGAGCATTATCTTGTAATGTGCAATGAAACTGATTATAGAAATCATGTGTAGAAGTGCTTAACATGCCTCTAAGTATGAGTAATGTTTAATATTTGATAATGATTTATTCACTCACCTCTTTGACAATCTACATATGATGTTAATCTTACTCTGCATGATTGTGTAGTGTAACAACTTAATATTATTTAATGCAGGCTTAGTTTACCTACACCTCATAAAAATAATTTTCTTTTCATGCACTCATGGTTGAAGAAGTGTGTTTTTTTAAAATTCCATGTTTGCAAAATCAAGTGAATTCGGAGAACTTTATCGCAAACCAAAACTCAAATGAATACATGACAAAGATATCTCCACCAAGCACTACTCACCCTCATGATAAGTCTTAATGGGAATTGTGAGGTTGAGCGCCTTGGAGAGAATTGTAAAGTTCCTCGTGCAAACTCTTTATACACTACTTCTTCTTGTACACTGGATCACAATTAAATAAAAAATAAAATAATATATGTGATCCCCCAAGCACTACTTTGCACCCTGATAAGTCTTAATGAGCATTGTGTGTGTATAACACCTTGGGAGTTGTGTTGTTTCTATGTGCATTGAAATCAAATATATCCTTTTGGGTGGAAGTAATTCTAAGAACGCATTTCAATAATGTTGTATTTATTCAATTATACATGCCATGTGTTTTGATTAAATCATTTGTATAGTCTTATCAAAAACACTAATCATACACATCATTATCTCTTATAAACCTTATACTCATGAGTATTGGACTTTCATGCATAATTTACATGTCTTTTCTACAATTTTAATAAATGCACTTGATAACTTTGCATAATCTCTACAATGTATAAGTATACTTAAATTGCGAATTTAGAGCATTGTAATTTCCGATCTTGTCTTGATAAATTAAAATCATGCTTGAAATTTTTTTGTCTACCAAAAGCACATCTTGCATTTCAAAATCACAAACAACCTATTTCAAAAACTACCACTCTTATTTATTTTCTATGATTACAAATTTCAAGAAGAATGTTTCTTTTAAGAATAATAATTATATTTGCACTTATCTTCCGCTACGCCATGAGTAATCACTCTTGCTTACTTTCTAAACAAATGCTATTATCTTTTGATAACAAATGATATTGTTCTCTTGACCTTAACATGCTTAATCATCTATTTTCCACTAAAACAAAACTCTCACTCCTTTTCTATGCTTCAAACTCCTATAAAGAAGACTATTTATCTACAAACAGGTTTTCCACTATCCTTTATACTTGTACGCTCGATCATGAATATTTTCTTACCCAACAAGGGGTATTTACTAATCTAATAATACTTCATTCTTACTCCACACCTCCTACAAAAGGGGGAGAATAACTAAGTAATTCAAACTCCATCTCTAAGTCATAAATCCTTATCATGCTCTTTCCCTCCACTCCTCCACCCTCTTTTGATAATAACAAAAGTGGGAGAATAACTTTGAAAGAAATTCACACCTAAGGTGAGTAAAATACATAGGATGCTTTGATGTAGGGGACGCACTCATATATAGGGGGAGCATCTATATAGAGGGCATATTTGTACTATCACGCATATCCTTTACTATAAACACAAGTCTTATATTTGAATGATTTTCTTTCTAAGAGGAATTGTTATTATTAAAAGAGGGAGTTTGTTGGAACATGCTTTCTACATCTCTTGGTTTGAGAATAAGAAATCCCATTGTATTTGATCATACTTGCCATGTGTTTATAGTGTGCAGGAACATCTACTTTCAAGCCTCTATAAGTACAAAAAAGAAAGATGGTGATTCCCTATTAGATCAATACTCTGCTGCTAGCGCGGAGCTCAAATGCTACCGCTGGTGGTAGCTTCTGCATATTTAGAAACATCGTTGAGAAGGAAACATTTGTCAAAAAAGGAATGTCGTCGGGACTTAATATAGCAACTATTATCGCGACGTGCTAAGGCTAATGCCCGATGGTAAGTTATGGAAGTCCCGCGATCATGATGCTGATTGAGGAGCAAAAAAGGAAGGAGATTTGATGGCTAGGAAAAAGATAACGCTAACGCGGCGTGCTATCCTTACCGCGGCGCGACAGGAGGGGATGCCAAATTTGGATCCAAAATATTGCCAAAAATGACTCAATATGTGTGCCAGCTTGTTGTCTAAAGAGGCTACCACCCGATGGTAGCACTACCACTGGATCTAGGATCTGAGTCTATTTAAAGTGCGGTCTGCCTCCGTTATGATGTGCGATTTTGACGAGACATCTAATCCACAACTCCTGTATACATGATAGCCACCTCTTTGCAGCCAAGAGAACTCTGTCAACGCTTGTGAACGCTAAAGGACTTGAAGAAGGATCAATCACCCATACTTCATCTTCAAGTTTCAACCTTTGAGGCAGTTTCTTCTATGTTCTAGTTGTAGTTATTTGTAACTCTGTTTGTCAATAAAGAATTCACCGTGTGGTTGGTGACTAGGGCCTTGTGAGGAATAGGGAGAATTCGCCGTGTGGGTGTGGCGACTAGGTCTATGGTTAGATCTATGGGGCGTATCGTGTAACATCCCGATTTGTGCCGCTCTGTTCCCGTGTGCCGCTCGTTTGTCTCTGTTACCGCAGTTCGACGATCGTCTAAGGGGCAACCGATTGGCGATCGACTAAGGTACTAACCATTCGACGATCGTCGAAGGGGAAGCGATCGAAGAAGTTGTAGCCGTTTGATGAAGTTGCCGCCGTTCGATGATCGACAATTTGTAGCCGTTCGATGAAGTTGCCGCCGTTCGACGATCGACGAAGTTGTAGCTGTTCGACGAAGTTACCGCCATTCGATGATCGACGAAGTTGTAGCCGTTCGACGAAGTTTCCGCCGTTCAACGATCGATGAAGTTATAGCCATTCGACGAAGTTGCCGCCGTTCGACGATCGACGAAGTTGTATCCTGTTCGACAAAAGTTCCGTTCCCGTTCAACGAAAGTGTCGCAGTGCAGGATCCGGGCAATTTTTCTGCCTTCGTCCAGTAAAGCTTAAATGCTTATCTTTGTTTTATCCTAGAAGTGGATACCTTGTCCAATAGGGGCTAACACCAAATCTTGGGGTTCCAACACATGGCATTGGAGGTTGGGTTGTCATTAATGCTAGTAATACAATTCTAATCCCACTACTCTCTTTTCTCTCTTAAAACAAGGGCTGAGCATTTCTCCCGAGGAGAATCTTCATCTTCTTCTTCCTCTCCTTCTTCTTCATCTTCTTCCTCTCCTTCTTCTTCATCTTCTTCCTCTCACTTCAAGGAACTAGTTAGGGGAATTCTTGGAAGATCAAGCTAGCAGGGAGATTTGAGCTTGGTCAACTGCCGCCATGCCACCGAGGAGACAACCGCGAACGTGGGCCAGAAATCAGGTGACTTCCGACCCCTCTCCCTTGGTGCTAGATCGTAGAGAAAATTAGGAGAGGTGTTGAGCTCAAAAGAGCTTGGCTTGTGAGTTTATGGGGTTTCCTAGGAAGAGACAAAATCAGATCTTTCTTTTTAGGGCATCGATTGCCCCGAAAGTTCCTTCAATCACTTCTTCTCTTCAAAGGGAAGATATAGGATTTGATTTCTTGAAAATCCATGGTCTAATGAGGGAGTATTGGAGGAGAGAAGGTGAAATGACATAACTCTTGTTTGGGGAAGATGATGAATAGTCCCATGTTAAGTAGGGTTTAAATTATATCTTTTGTGATAAAAATGATGAATATTCCCCTGTTAAATAGGTTTTTTTAATTATATATTTTGAGATAAAGATGATAATAGCCCCTTCCTAAAGAAGGTTTCAATTTATAACATTGCACTTGGTTATTAAGGGGAAAAATTGCGCGCAGCTGGGTTCAATCCAATTTTTAGGCTTGATCCCACTGGAATTAGACATCGGGCTCAACATGAAAGTTGTAGCCCTCGGAAAGAGCTTTCCAACGATAGGTTACACGTTTTCTGAAGTGACCTATAGCTTCCTACGAGTCCAGTCGAGTGGACTGTCCAGAAAGCTGGAATGGGTTTACCGCGTGCTGTTTTGCTGTCCAGATTTCTGCAGTTGACTTCAGAGCAGATTTTAGGTAGGACCCACTTGGATCTGGGTTTAGGACTCAACATGAATGTTGTATCCCTTGATGTTTGCTTTCCAAAATGGGGTGGATCATAATTTCTGGACAACTGTAGCACCCAGAAATCCAGTTTTAGTGAACTGTGTCATAACACTTTTGCTCTCAGTATTTTGTGGATTTCTCTCAAGATATTGGTTGGATTCTCATTAAAATTGGTGGAGATATTGGTGATAACAATATGTAGATCCATGTTTAATTTCATAATATTTGGATAAGAGGTTTATAGTTATTGTCGTTTCATTTGATAAATTGAAGGAGATATAAATGCTGAATGTGGAGGCCGCTTAGGCCGAAATTTTGTATGAATCATGTACATGCTAGTACAGACCTGTGATAATAATTCAGATTTATTTCGGTTGATATGTCTCCTTAAATGAACCTTTAATTGCTAGTTATATGTTGAATCGTAAAAATGGCATGTGTGGTTGATGGTGAAGGTAAATAACATTGATTATGGGCGAGGTCTAAGTGTTTAGCATTGTATATAATGGTCATATAAATGTAGAGCACCGTAAATATGTATTGCAAAATACAATGAGGTCGAAATTTGGTGGTAATGATCTAGGCTTTAATTATGACTTATAGTAGAAGTTTCAGTGGATTTGGTTTTAGAATGAATCCATAATTAAACGTGCCGCTATAAATTATTATGCTGAAAAGAGAGGTTAAGGTGCTCATCTGGACCAGGATTTTGGAAACGTGACGTTAAACGCACAAGTAGTTCTGCAGGATCTAGTAAGGTAATTTCCATGTTATACACACGCAACTACATAGAGTCATGATAACTCGGTATGGGTAGCATTGATGGCTTGGTGTGGATTATAATATATGGTTATATCTTGTGATGAAATGTTAAGGACCCGGTTGATGGGGGCCTTGGATGCTAATTAACATCGGTTGAACTGGTATGATGTGAATGGTAAGAAGGCTCCATTCGTGAGTCCCTGGGTACTTTATAGCACATGTGTGCATGGGAATTACATGAATGTGCATGGATTAAACAGGGTGGTGTAATGATCCTGGTTGGAGGATTACTTGTGGCGGGTCTACGGGCTTGCTAGTAGAGACACCGACATAAGCCGATAGTTAGACTCTAGACCGGTTGGGTTGGACTCTTGGTGCCTACCTACCCAAGTCCCCTTCTTTGTTCTTGAAGGCTCAGCATGATGTGAGCAGTACGCAGGGTCTCCGCTGTGTGTTCTTAGCGTCGAGGCGTATAGAGGTCTAGGACTGGTAGTGTTCATACCCTCCTAGTAGTGGAGTAGCTCATTCCACTGTCTCCGTCTGGCCACGACGGGAGATTCCTGAGTGGTTAGCTACCTCTCAAAAAGCGAGAACTGTACGTCTATGTCGACATAGCAACTTGAATGGGTGAGTATCATTACATAATCATTGCATTACATTCATCATTACATAATCATGTCATTGCACCGCATCAAAACTCATCATATAAACTTGTATGGGCATCTTTATATAATGGGTTACATTATGATCGGATCCTTAACTTATAAGCTTGTATGGGCACCCTTATAATTTAAGTTCAAATTCTGTTATTATATGCTCAACTGCTTATACACTGTCGTTGATCATGCTCTCTTTTGATGTACTCTCTTATACATATGTTATAACTGCTCTCTTTTGATGTACTTTCTTATACATACGCTATAACTGTCATGATTACATCTACCCTTCTCACCTGTTTTTGCTAGTACTAATTATATTGCAGCTCCCCTTTCTTCCCTTCCACCCGGTGCCTTGGAGTCGCCGGGGGAGAGGATGTGAAGCCATTTTGTCTTTATGACTAACGGTTGTTGCACCACTCTTTTAGGAGCGCACCCTGGAGTAGTATCACACAACGCTGGAGGAGGATAGGCAGGTCAGTACGACAGGGCTGGAGACCACAATACCCTCACTACCGTCGGTGATAGATGTGAGCGTAGTTTGAGATGTAGCCCTTGGGGCCTTTCTTTTGATACTCTGATATAGTGCATGAGCTCTCGGAGCAACCTGTCTCGTAAATTTGGTGACACTTACTTATGTGAATATATATGGCTTCTTGCTTTTACATTATTGATGGGTTGGCGCTGTTCAGTTTCTTTGGCCAGCAGGACAGGCGTCTTGTGGGGGTGTCTAGCTCGTGTGTTGGCGCTTCCGCAAGGCGGCTGTCCTTGGCATAAGACTCCCCTCGGCCGTGTCGTGTGTTCGGGGGGGGGGGGGGTGTCTTACAAATGGTATCAACTTGCAACGATCCTGAGATAAAGAAGTCCATTAAACCACTAGGACACCACTGCTAGCTAAATATGTTTGAGGGCAAACTGATGCAGCGGAAGTGGTGGTATGCCCATGTGTGATTCACATTAAGTATGTCCACTTTTTCCTATAGAAAGTGCCAACCTAAGCCAAACTCGTACCCTTACATATAAATGCTGGCTCACTCCGAGACAGTAATTGGTATTCCATTCCAACAATTAGAGTTGGTTTCGCATAGGATTGATGCCAACCTAACTAGGATACCATTTTGGTCGACTTAGTAGGACATGTCGTGACATATCCTAACCTTATACCATTCTCGGGGATAATGTGGTAAAGAAATAAGTGACCACAAATGACTAAGGGAAGAGTTCAACGTGAGTGTAATGCTAGATACTCACACCCTGAGATTTCTATCTCAGATATGGAGTAATATTATCACCTTACCCAAAATATTAGGGCAATCTCAATGAGATTGGTGCCTGTAGTCTATTATCAGCTTAGTAATAGACCACCAAGCATGTCTTTTATACTGTATGTGGATACCTCTCACTTCTATTTATGTAGAAGGTTTCATATGGAGAAGATATGATAAGAATTCGGATCCAGAGAAGGCTCATTTTAGGACGAATGTGTTATATTGGTGGTAGAAGAAATCACTCGAAGAGATACGGGGGCTTATCTCTTCGTTTATTGGGCTAGTTATGTACCATCTTGGGTTCCTTGAGGATTTAAAATCGTTGTAATTTTTGACATTGGAAGTGGAGACCCTTGAAGAGTTAGTTCACCTTAAGTAAGTCGGACTGCTAAGGCCATGTTTGGGTTAATAGGAATTTTATTAGCGGAATAAGAGAGGAAAGCATTTTGAAGATGATAATTTTCTCCATATTGTTCTAAGGTTATGTGGATAAGTAACGAGGAGAGTAGTAAATTAACACTTGGGGGATATGCCTCTATGTTGTAATAACATTATAGCTGGGAAGTTAATGAACCTTTGTGCATGCATTGCTGGTATGATGATAAACTACCCCTGAGTTTGGAAATTCTTGGTGAACATTCCCTTAGTGTTGTAATTACTTTACATTGGAAAATTATTAAGTGTTAGGCGGTGGAGTCAACAAGATTAATATGACTTGATTGATGATCTAAAATCCTAAAAGTTTTTATAAAATAAACATGCCATGGATGATCGTTGGCAGGGATGGTAGGGCGCTTGGAATGGATTTGATTTAGTTTATCATATTGTGAAGTATGCCCTACTTTTGGTAGTCTGCATAACCCGTGTCGAAGGGAAATCATCCCGAGCCTTGCACCTTGGTTCATGTTAAGTTCAAACATATATAAATGTACCGGGTGATTGGATGTTATTTGCACATGCCCTCATTACAATGAGATGCAGCTTGGTCGTCGCCGTAAAAAATTTGAATTTCTACATCACGGCTGATATATAAGTGCGTCGATACGGGGATCTATATGGTAAGAACTCTAAGTCGAGGAAGATATGCCACTAAGCTTTGTGCTCATACGTGAGATGAATGTACCATATGGGTGGTGGAAGAAATTTAGTCCAAAAACATATGGGGGCTTGTCCCTTCGTTTAGTGGTCTATTTACGTACCGACTTCGTTTTCCCTTAGATCCTGTTTATTTAAATAGTACGTGAATGATGATATTTAGATTCGTGATAACCTCTCAATACGGGTGATAGCTTCAAGGGTGTTGAAACACGCCGTGAACTAAACACGTGAATTGAATATTGATGATAAGATGCATTTACTTACATAGTAAGATATGACTATGTCTCTATACGTACAGGTAGATGTACGTGTAATTGTATTGACTCGACAAGACAGTCCTCTAAAGGCTCTATACCGAAACCCAACCATTGGATAAGGTTTATGTTCACGATTTAGGAGCCTTTAAATGAAATGATTTAAATCACAAGATAAAAGTAGCACCAATTTTGTAATCCGATGTAAATCTAAGTAGAACCGGGAGTAGACAAAAGTAACACTTGACTCGAGGTCATGTGTTATTAGAAGGGAATGATGTGATTATAACCCATGCGAGGTGTAGAGTCATGGATTCACCTTACTTTGAGCAAACGATAACGATTCATAATATCACCAGAACCAATTGATAAGCATTATTGGATGATCACGTGCGGAATTTGGAAACTATTTGGAAACATAAAAGCTTCCTGAGCTTAAACCCTTGAGCTAGTAACATCATTTTTGGTAGTGGATGGATTGAAAGGGCATAATGTCATGGCAAGTACGGTGGGGTGATTGCAGGGATTGACTATTATATGGATTTCAAGTCAAGCTGTAAACATCCATGATGTTTGACCACTGTAATTATCTTGCCATAACTTGATACTAGATTTGGTGGATTTTGCATGAATGCCCTTGCACATGAATTATTATAAGGTGATCATAACGATTTTTGAAACTTAATATCAAGTGGATGCCGTGCTAAGTATAAGAGATGCGTGTTGTATGAATGATTGCCTCGGACGAGATGACATTGATGGAAGCGATTGATAATGATGTGGATAATGATGGTTGTACTAGAAGATGAGATTAAGGCTTGATTCTACATTTTTAATGCATAAGAGAGACAATCTTGCGGGTACAATAACTGTTTGGGTATTTTTGGTTTGACCCAAGGATATGACATCGTGAATTTTATGGTTGATCACCCGTTTGACTTTGAGGCCATCCTCATTTGATGTAAAAATTTTGGATGCACAGAAGTGATGATGTTGAAAGTGCTACACGTTATCTGGATAACGATGCTTGGGATCGGAAGAATCAATTTATTTTTGCAAATCTAAAGCACATGACTCCCTTGGAGGAGGATTCTAAATTTTATCCGGAGGCACGAGTGGTAACCTCATGTGTATCTGGGTCACCGATCTTAAGGGGGTTTAGATCAAAGGTGCAATGAAAGTTGGTTTATTAAGGTGAGGGAACAAGGGAGTATGGGTTTCAGTTGTTTCCAACCTGCCCGTAGAGTGGGCGTGGCTATAAACCCAACTAGTCTTATCACCACAATATTTGTGTTTGCATTAGGATGAGAGACACTTAAGATTTCTCTGTGCATAATTTGGATTATAAGTGTCATGAAGAATACGTTGGGATAAATTTTTTGTAATGATCTCTAAACGCAATAATAATATAGGTTTTTCACTAATATTGTTATGCAATCTCTGATCTTTGAAATCTAAACAAAAAGGCATTCTCTTTCACTAACGTTGAGCGGTAACACTACCGCTGGCAGTAGTAATAGAGTTCACATCTGTCATGCCAAATACAACCTAATTTCATAAGAAACCTACTGTAGTGTTTAATATGAGATATTTTTATAAATACTGTCAACATATTTAAATAAACTCAATTAAGTTTAAAAAGTTTTAAATCCCTTATTCACCCCCCCCCCCTCTAAGGGAGCCTACTGATTCAACAGGCGGAACCAACTTAGGGGTCTTTCAACATATCATCTCAACCTGCCACCTGAGTGGTCAATGTTAAAATTTCGGAGATGGATCGAAGACAATACAGCGAAAGACTTCAATTCAATTCTAAACAGTTAACCAGTAACAATGAAGGACAAGAGGATCTTAATTCAAATTGACTATCTTTTTTCAATGCGTTGCATACATGGCGAGACATGATTTATAAGAGAAAAACATAGATGAGAAGAACACGTAATATAAGCATCTGACGGCTAGAAAACTGAGACCGCCCAGACCTCTCGTACTCAGCAAGATCGCCGGCTTCCCTGAGACCGCACAAATAGAATAGGTCACTGACCTGAACTCTGCCAGACCGACAGTCACAGACCACACAACCTGCTTCTTATTGAACTGCTGAAACAAAAGCGAGGTCTGCACTTCTTGATCTCCCAGACCGCACGGTCACAAGACCACAGAAATAACCCGCGAACAAAAAAAGAACTGCTCACTGCTGCAAGACCGCAACTCAAGACCGCCTGACCATTAAAGGTTGCCTGATCAACTGATCTCGCTGCAAACATATCAAGAACCACAAACACAGACCTCCCATACAGACCGCTGACAAGCTGGTTTATTCAAAGCTGGAAAGAAGGAAGAATACTGATGGGGACCACTGGCCGCTAACTTGCGAACACAACAAACCGGTCAATAAGCTTCAACCCACGCGACCTCAAAATTGAGACCGGCACAATCAATCCACACTTAGGTTCATACAGTTCCTGCATACGAATGGCTACCCATGCACCTCTATTTATAGGCAAACGAACAGATGTCGTCACTACCCATAAGAGATACATACATCTCCCTTATTAGGATGCACGGTCACCAGAACCAGACCGCGCGGTCTTCATAAGACCATTATTTCACTTGAGCAAAACCGGATCAACTAAGAAAGCTCGCCAGAACAAATACTTACACACCGCCTGTCTTATATAAGAACATAACTACATGAGTACAATTGACCAAACAAGGTTGACCGCCAGAGCAATCTCATGCAAACCGCCCGGTCTCACTACTAGACTGCCCGGACACTACAAGTACTAGAGCACACTGAAAAACTGAAGCTGTCCTCCAATACCGAACTCTCGCAAATCATGTGAGGTCTGCGGTCTCCAAAATGCAGACTGCCCGGACTCCCACTTACACTTCAAAACTGAACACACCCCCTTGAAGTGAGAAGTGGAAGTCAGTCCAAGTAAACTTCTCAACCGATCAAACGGTCCCTTCGACAATGACTTTGTAAAGATGTCCGCGACATTATCCTTGCTCTACACATGCTCCACCATAAGAGATCCCTCCAAAACCTTCTCCCTAATGAAATGATGTTGAATGTCTATGTGCTTGGTTCGTGCATGACAAACTGGATTGTTCATAAGTTTGGGGCACTCTCATTGTCACCCTGAAGTAGAGTAGGACCTCGCACCTCCCTATGAATGTCCTCTACAAGCCTCCTAAGCCAGATGGCTTCCTAAGCTGCCAAAGCCGAAGCTTTGTACTCTGCTTTCGTGGTAGAGACAGACACAGAATTCTGCTTTTTGCTGCACCATGATATAGCTGTAGAGCCTGTCATAAAGACATATCCAGAGGTCGATCTCCGATCATCTGAATCTCCTCCATAATCAGCATCGATGCATCCATGCAAGCAAAATCCCGAGTCCTTCTCATAGAAGAGACCCAAATTAGCGGTGGACTTCACGTACTTCAGAATGCTCCTAGCTGCCATAAGATGAGGTTTCCGAGGCTTTGCCATAAACTGACTCACACGACCAACTGCATAAGAGATATCTAGCCTCATGATCGTCAAGTATATCAGACTTCCGACCAAAGCCAGGAACACTAAAGGATCAGAAAGAACCTTCCCCTCATCACGTCGAAGTATCATACCAACCTCTAGTGGAGTAGAGCTTCTCTTCCCACCTTCCATGCTGAATCGCTTCACAATTCGATCTGCATAGCCCTTCTGGGATACAAGCATACCGCCCTCTTTCCTCTCCACTTCGAGTCCAAGGAAATGGTGGAGCTCACCCAAGTCCTTCATCTCAAACCTGCTAGCTAACTCAGCTCAAATTCTAGATACCTCCAATTCAGAAATTCCTGTGACGATCATATCGTCAAAATATAACAACACCAAGACCCGAAGCTCCCCCGTTTTCTTTACGAACAAGCTTTAATCAGAATCATAAGCAAAGTAACCACAAAACTGGAGATATTCTGCTATCTCGCCATACCACGCTCGAGGCGCCTGCTTCAAGCCGTAAAGAGACTTCTTGAGCTTGCACACATGTCTTGGGTAGACTTCAAAAACATAACCAAGTGTTGATCCATGAAAATGTCCTTGTCAATCTCGCTGTAAAGGAACGCATTCTTCACGTCGAGTTGCCAAATTTTCCACCCTTGGCAAGCTGCCAATGCGATCATCACCCAAACTGAAATCGTCTTGGCAAAAGGGCTGAAAGTTTCTTCATAATCCTCCCCATACTTCTGAAAGAATCCTAGAGCTAGAAGGCGAGCCTTGTATCGCTCAATACTACCATCAGCCTTCTTCTTCAGCTTAATAACCCACTTGTAAGTCACAGGATTAACACCCTCAACCTTAGGCACCAAGTCCCAAGTCTCATTCTTCCTGAGGGCAGCCATCTCTTCATCCATGGCCTCTTCCCACTCCTTGACTCCAACGACATTTTCAAAACAAGATGGATCCCTCTCATCCAGGGGACGTGTAAAGAAACATGAGACGAAACTCACCAAATTCCCCCCTGTATACTGATCTGGTGGAAGGATTGTCCTCTTGGACCTTCTCAGAGCTTTACTCTGAACCACTTCTTCAGCTACTTGTTCTGTTAGCTCTCCTTTCAGGAAAACTTGGAGCATTACTCCCCCTGCTTCCAGAACCTGAAGCACCTGACCCAGAGCTAGAAGTAACTGGAGCACCTGGAGAAACAGGCACCTCCACCAAAACCTCCTTAGTAGCTTCTTCAAGTCCACCATCTAACCTGCTTTCTTGTAACTCAATAGAATATCTACCCTGCTATGATGGAAACTCATCAAATACCACATCCCTTGAAACCACAGCTCTCCGTATCTCTGGATCAATGCCTTTCCATCCCTTCTTCCGGTCATCATAACCGACGAAGACTAGCTTCCTTGCTTCCGCATCTAGTTTCGTTCTAAGGGCATCAAGAACATGCATGTAGCAGGTAGATCCGAACACTCGAAGGTGTTACACCGTAGGCTTTATCTTGAACATCAACTCATGAGCTGTCTTTATTTTGATTGGACTAAGAGGCATTCGATAGATGACATAAGTAGCACAAAACATTCCCTCTGCCCAGAAAGACTTAGGGATACTCTTGGCATGAAGCCAACATTTGTAGGTCTCCGTCAGATGATGGATCTTCCGCTCTGCAACTCCGTTCTATTATGGAGTGTGAGCACAAGAGATCTCTCCAAATGCCATGCTTCCTACGGAAGTTGAAAAACACATTTGAGGTGAACTTTCCTCCATTATCGGTTCTGAACTTCTTGATCCGCAGGTTTAGCAACTCCACAATCTTTTCAAAGGCTTCCGACTCCTCCTTCAGAAAATATACCCAAGTATATCTAGTGAAGTCATCAATCAAGACTAGCATATACCGGCTACATCCAAGACTGATAGTTGCTTTAGGTCCAAACAGATCACCAAGAATACACTCAAATGGTGCATTGCATCTGCTTTGTGATTTATGGAATGGAAGGAGATGAGCCTTACCATATTGACAACCTGCACAAACGTGACCTTCACCAAAAGATGACAAGTTATGTAGACCTCTCACAAGGCCTCTTCCTTCCATAGCCTTCAGTTTATCCATCCCAACATGTCCAAGTCTTTCATGCCAGATAGCAGCGCTATAATTAGTCCTCATCTTATCAACATAGGAACTTGTAGATAGCACATACAAGTCCTTCACCCTTTTTCCAACATAAGTGACTTCAGCCTTCACCGCTGACACGTTTCAAAGAAACTTCACTTCTATTGGACCAAACAAAATGTGATATCCAGCATCAGCAACGTAGGTCACCGAGAAGAGGTTTTTCTTCATCCCCGGAACATGATAGACACTCTTCAATGTAAGTGGACCTCTATCTTCGTTTAAAGAAACTACACCCTCCTTCTCAATTGCAAGTATAGTATCATCAGCAGTAATGATAGCATCATTACCTGAGTATGCTTGCAAAGAAGAGAACTTCGACTCGTCTCTGGTTAGGTGATGACCACAACCCGAGTCCACAATCCAATCTTCATGATAGTTGATAGAAGCCAAAGCCCGAACACAAGTGCCCATCATAAAAGCTCCATCACCCCATCTATCTCCTACATTGGAAACAACTTCTTCTTTTCCTACAGCATGCCCTGACTGAAGATTGACTCTATAATCTCTCTTGAAATGACCAAGCTGATTGCACCTGTAGCACCTTGGTCCTTCTTCTTTCCATCACGCCTAGGAGCATTACTCCTCTCTTGCTGATATGAAGTTGAAGGTCCATCGCTAACAGATGACTTCTTCTTCTTGTCCCACCTCTTCTTCTTGCCTGAATATAGAACCTCACTTTCTCCTCCAGAGATAGATATCCCAGCCATTTGCTTTGCCAAGCTTTCTTGCGAAGCCAACAAGTTTTCCAGCTCTAGCAACGATGGATGATTTGTCCAACCTTGAATAGAAGTGAACAAAGGCCACATACTCCCTCCGCAATCCGTGGATTATGAGCCTCTTCAACCTCGCTTCTGAAATAGGTTCATCCGGGTCCAAAGCTGATATCTCCGCGCACAGGTTCTTCATCTTCAAGAAGAAAGTTGAAATAGACAAATCTTCCGCCAACTCATTTCAAGAAATTATAGCCGAGCTACGTACTTCTTGTTGAACAAGCCATCCAAGGCTGTCCAAATCTCAGCAGCTGACCTACATCCAATTATGTGGTCAAACAACTCCAGAATGATAACATGTGTTGGGGAAATGATTTATCTTAACCCCAAGAATTGAGTAGAATATAAATTCTAAGAATGAAAAATTAGGCTAAGTAAATATGCGTCGAATAGTATTCGACTCAACGTCGAAATGTAGTCGACGTTTCTCTCCGAATGAGTCGAAGTAACTCTAAGAAGAATTCGACGTAATCTTTGTCGACGTACCTCTGACTTCTAGTCGACGCATTTAATAAAGTCGACGCACCTTAGTCGACGCACCTTCCTAATTCTCCTCTCGACGCTCAGCCAGGATAAAATCGACGTTCACGTCGAATAGTAATTGACGCACGTTGATTTCTATAGGAAATTCAAAAACACGCAAGATCTCTTTCCTTCTTTCTGTAGATCTGATTTTTATGGAATGATATTATTCTTCTATAGCCGTTCTGAATCAGTCTTTCCTTCTATTTGATTCTTGGCTAATTTGATTAAGATTATTATGGATATTATTTGAAATCAGAATAAATTCTTTCCTTCTATGGATTTAATTATTATGGAAACTTTTTCTCTTTAATTGTTGATTGATTATTCCCCTTTAGCAACATCTTTTGAAACAGAGCTATAAATAAAGAGGAGGTCGGCAGAGAATAACAACAAGTGATCCACTCCATACATTTTGCAATAGAGGAAAAGCTCCCAAGCGAAAAGTGAGAAAAGCTGAGAGAAGTGATAGTGTGCTGAAGCAAACAACAAGCCATACTACTGCAATTTTTGATAGCTCTCATTGAAAGAGAAAAAGGCCTACAATCTCCTTCTCACTATAGAAGAGAGATTTCATTCAGTATTTCTTGTGCTTCTAATCTTCTTGCTAGGAAGAAGATTCTTTCTTGTTTCAATTACTTCTTCTACTTCTTCTTCTTATCTTCATTTCATTTTCAAACAGTGTAAAAGAGTTTTTAGAATCTCTCTTCAAAAAATTCAGTTGTACTGGTTCTAAGTGTCTCCTTATCAAAAGACTCAGGCTGGTTCTAAGAGTCTCCTTATCAAAAGACTCAGTGCAAGATAGTGAATTGCTACCAAGGGGGTAGAAGAGTGGACTACCCAAAGTTTGGGGAACCACTATATTTCTTTGTGTTGTGCTGTGATTTTCTTCTTGCTATTTTCCTTCTTTACTTGCTTAATTCTTGTTGGTGTGTGAGAAGCTTAATTCTGTGATTATTACACATATATATACAATTGCACAAAGTATTTTTAAATCTCTATTCACCCCCCTCTAGAGAATTCTAGTGAGGTTAACTGTGCACTTTCAACATGCTTTAAAGTGAACTCTGCCTTAGCATTTGTTCTCTTCCAAGCTTTCACTTGCTCAACATTCCCTTCAGCAGACCGCTTGTCTATCATCTCCTCCGACTACCTCCCATAAATCTTCGCCAAGAAGATAGCTCTCAATGCACGACTTCCACTTCTTGAAGTTAGTCTGCGTAAGGAGATCAATTCCAAGACCCCTTTTATAACCTCCTTCCATTGCTATCGCACTGGTTAACAACCTTTCAGAGATTGAAGCAAGATTATGTGGCTGATCACTGCTTCAAGCCTGGCTCTGATACCTTGTTAAAATTTTGGAGATGGATCGAAGACAATATATCGGAAGACTTCAATTCAATTCAAAAAAGTTAACCAGTGACAATGAAGGACAAGAGGAACTTTATTCAAATTGACTATCGTTTTACAAAGCGTTGTATACATGGCGAAACATGATTTATAAGAGAAAAACTTAGGTGAGAAGAACAAGCAACATAAGTATCTGACGGCTAAAAACTGAGACTGCCCAGACCGCTCGAACTCAGCAAGATCGTCGACTTCCCTGAGACCGCACGAACAGAATAGGTCGCTGACCTTAACTTTGCCAGACGGACAGTCACAGACCGCACAACCTGCTTCTTATTGAACCGCTGAAACAAAAGCCATGTCTGCACTTCTTGATCGCCCAGACCACACGGTCATAAGATCACAGAAGTAACAGTCGAATAGTAGAAGAAGAATTACTCACCGCTGCAAGATTGCAACTCAAGACCGCCTGACCACTAAAGGTCGCCTAATCAACTGAGCTCGCTACAAATAGATCAAGAACCACAAACATAGACCTCCCAAATAGATCATTGGCGAGTTGGTTTATTTAAAGCTGGAAAGAAGGAAGAATACTGATGGAAATCGCTGGCTGCTAACCTGCGAACACAACAAATCGATCAATAAGCTTCAACCCACGCGACCTCAAAATTGAGATCGGCGCAATCAATCCACACTTAGGTTCTTACAGTTCTTGCATACGAATGACTACCCCTGCACCTCTATTTACAGGAAAATGAACGGATGTCGTCACCACCCATAAGAGATACATACACCTCCCGTATTAGGATGCGCGATCACCAGAACCAGACCGCGTGGTCTTCATAAGACCATTATTTCACTTGAGCAAAACCGGATCAACCAAGATAGCTCGCCATAACAAATACTTACATACTGCTCGACTTATATAAGAATAGAACTACATGAGTACAATTGACCAACCAAGGTTGAGCGCCAGAGCGAACTCATGCAAAACGCCCGGTCTCACTAATAGACTGCCCGGACACTGCGAGTTCTAGAGCACACTGGCAAACTGAAGTTGTCCGCCAATACCAAACTCTCGCAAACTCTGCAAGCTCTGCGGTCTCCAAAATACAAACCACCTAGACTCCTACTTACACTTCAAAATTCAATAATCAACCTGCCCACCGACTTGTAAGAGCCCAATCGGCGAAACCAACTCATGGTACTTTCAACATATCATCTCAACCTGCCACCTGAGTGGTCAACCTACCCGCCATCTTGTGAGAGCCCGACCAGCGGAACCAACTCAGGGGTCTTTCAACATATCATCTCAACCTGCCACCAGAGTGGTCAACCTGCCTTGCCAACATATGAGAGCCCGGTCGGCATAACCAACTCAGGGACCTTTCAATATATCATCTAAAACTGCCACCTGAGTCGTCAACCTGCCCCACCGGCTTGTGAGAGCCTGGTTGGCAGAACCAACTCAAGGACTTTTCAACATATCATCTCAAGCTGCCACCTGAGTGGTTAACCTGCCCCACCGGCTTTTGAGAGCCCGGTCGACGGAACCAACTCAGGGGTCTTTCAACATGTCATCTCAACCCGCCACTTGAGTGGTCAACCTGCCCCGCCGGGTTGTAAGAGCCCAGTCGACGGAACCAACTCAGGGGTCTTTCATCATAATCTTACAACCTGCCACCTTAGTGGTCAACCTACCATGCGGGCTTGCGAGAGCCCGGTCAGCAGAACCAACTCAGGGACCTTTCATCATAATCTTACAACCTGCCACCTTAGGGGTCAACCTGCCCTTCCGTCTTGCGAGAGCCCAGTCAGCTGAACCAACTCAGGGACCATTCAATATATTACCTCAATAAGCCACATGAGTGGTCAACCTACCCTACCGGCTTGCGAATGCCCGGTTGGCGGAACCAACTCAGGGGTCTTTCAACATATCATCTCAACCTGCCACCTGAGGTCAACCTGCCTCGCCGGCTTGTGAGCTAGGTCGGCAGAACTAACTAAGGGACCTTTCAACATATCATCTCAATCTACCACCTGAGTGGTCAACCTGCCCCGTTGGATTGTGAGAGCCTGATCGGCGGAACTAACTCAGGGGTCTTTCATCATATCATCTCATCCTACCACCTGAGTGGTCAACCTGCCCTGCCAGCTTGTGAGACCGTGGTCGGTGGAACCAACTCAGGGGTCTTTCAACATATCATCTCAACCTGCCATCTGGGTGGTCAACCTCTCCTGCTGGCTTGTGAGAGCTCGATCCGCGCAACCAACTCAGAGGTCTTTCAACATGAAATCTCAACTTGTCAACTGAGTGGTCAACTTGCCCCGCCGGCTTATGAGAGTGCGATCGGCAAAACCAACTTAGGGGTCTTTAATCAAAATCTTACAACCTGCCACCTGAGTGGTCAACCTGCCCTACTGTCTTTCGAGAGCCCGGTCAGTAGAACCAACTCAGGGACCTTTCATCATAATCTTACAACCTGCCACTTGAGTATTCAACCTACCCTACCGGCTTATGAGAGCCCGATCAGCGGAACCAACTAAGGGACCTTTCAACATATTACCTCAACATGCCACCTGAGTTGTCAACCTGCTCTGCCGGCTTGCGAGAGCCCGGTTAGCAGAACCAACTCAAGGACCTTTCAACACATGAAAATTTTAACTTATAAATAGCATAGAACTTTTGGTTATCGACACCCTTCCCATGGTAGGGCAGAAATCTATGCATCTCCTATACAAATCTAATCGACAAATTGCACTAACAACTAGGAATTAAAATGCTTGAAGTCATCACCGCTCTAGGTGTTGCCAAGAGGGACTCCTTCCATATTTTGGAGGCAATACCCTCCTGACTTTAACACTTCTAAAATTACATAGGGACCCTTCTAGTTGGGGCGGAGTTTTCCAATCGATGCTGACCTTCCCGCTGCGTCGACCATTTTGAGAACAATGCCCCCTTTTGCAAAGTGTTTGATTCTAATGTGGTTTTCAAAGTATCTCGCCATCCTGTGTTTGATCTCCTCCTAGAGAATGGTTGCTAGGTATCAAATTTCTTCCACGAGGTCCATCGAGAGTCGCTGCTCTCCATCGTTCTCCACCATCCATTCATCATCTCCTTCTCCTGCGACCATGACTCGAGGGGACCTTACCTCAAACTCCACTGACAAAATGGCCTCGGAGCCGTAGGAGAACTTAAAAGGGGTTTCCCCCGTAGCTGTGCTGGGAGTGGTTCTCAAAGCCCAAATGGCTGATGGTAGTTGTTCCTCCCAGTTACCCTTCAGGTTCTCCACCTTCTTTTTAGCAGATTTACGATGGTTTTGTTCACTGCCTCCACTTATCCGTTGCTCCAAGGATGATGGGCGGACGCAAAGCGGAGGTCGATGCCCAACTGACTACAAAAGCTGGTGATCTCATTGCTAGCAAACTACGACCCATTATCTTTGATGATAGCTATGGACAACCCACATTGACAGATTATCTCTCCCTAAATGAAGTTTCGTACTACCTGCGTGGTTGTATTGGCTAGTGCTTGACCTCTAGCTACTTGAAGAAGTAGTTGATCATGACCATGAGGAACCTCCTTTCTCCACTGGCCTGGGGTAAAGGGCACACTAGGTCCATTCCCCAAATTGCAAAGGGCCATGGTGTCGTGATGGTCCCGAGCCTTTGAGCAGGTAGATGTTGCAGTGGTGCGAAGAACTGACATTTCTGGCACTTCCTTGCGTACTCTGTCGCATCCTTGTTGATCGTGGGCAAGAAATAACCTTGCCTTATGACTATTTTTTCGAAGGTCCGACTCCCAGAGTGGCTTCCGCACTCTCCGGACTGGATCTCCTCTAGAACCCTCGGGACCTCCTCCTCAGAGACACACCTTCCAAGGAGCCTGGACATGGTCTTCTGATACAAGGATCCCTCCTAAAGCACATAGTAGGCCAATTTGTAACTAAATCGCCGCTTATATAGGATATACTCCGGGAACAAAACCGAGTTAGGAGAATGATGAAAGGATCCATCCATGTGTGTCGCCGATCGATCTCCATCAACTCTCCATATACGATAAATGGCTGAAATAATTCCATCACCATCCCTCATGCACGAGGGCCATGCTTTGCCAGATAGTCCGCTTGAGTATTTTTTCCCTTGACACATGTCAAATGGAAAAAGGTTCAAAACAGCCCGATGAGCCCCTTGACCTTCATCAGGTACCACTAGAGAGTCAGCTCTCTGGTCTCAAACTCTCCCTTGATTTGGGATGCTACTACCATCGAGTTATTAGAGACCTTCACGTCCTAGAACCCTAGATCCCTTGTCAAATGGAGCCATGCAATCATCGCCTTCGTACTCAGATGGATTGTTGGTAAGAGGAAAATGGATGTTTATTGCTTACTCGATCTTTGTCCCATGTGGATTTACTAAGACCACTCCCCCTTTAAGGGAGTACCTTCCTGATGCCCCATCCACCAGCATCTCCCATGTTTACCCAGAAATCACCGATCACCTTGAGCTGGCTTTTTGCAGGTGAGCGAAGCAATCCACACACCCTCGCAGTCCTCGAACAACCTCTCCCAGCAATCCAGGTATATTTTTCTGGGTACCCGAGCCCTGAAAGTCTCCCATCGCCCGGGTGGTCTCGCCATCGCGCCTCGTAGTGGTCTCGCTTCGCGCGACCTTGCTTGGAGTTCGTGCCCCACGCGACCTCGCTCTAGGGAGGTCGCCCCCTAGGCAACCTCGCCCTTGGGAGGTCGCCCTCTTGGCGACCTCGCCCATGGTGGTCACCCCCTGGGCAACCTCGCCTTTGGGAGGTCACCCCTGGACGACCTCTCCCTTTGGAGGTCGCCCCCTGGGCGACCTCGACCTTGGAGGTCGCCCCCTGTGTGACTTCGCCCTTGGGAGGTCGCACCCTGGGCGACCTCACCCTTGGAGGTCGCCCCAGGGTGACCTCTCCCTTGGGAGGTCGCCCCCTGGCCGACCTTGCCTTTGGGAGGTAGCTCCCTGGGCGACCTCGCCCTTGGAGGTCGGCCCCTGGGCGACCTCGCCCTTGGAGGTCGCCCCCCTGAGCGACCTCGCCCTTAAAGGTCGTCCCCTGGACGACCTCTCCCCTGGGAGGTCTCGGTCTCAGCAGGTCCAGATAGTCTCCGCAGGTCGAGACGGTCTCAGCAGGTCCAGACAGTCTCAGCAGGTCCAGACGATCTCAGCAGGTCCAGATGGTCTCAGTAAGTCCAGACGGTCTCTACAGATCCAGACGATTTCAGATAGCGATCTCAATAGATACGGGAAACCTGTTACTTTTAGACCTGCCCATTCGGGTAGGCTCTCGCGCTTATAAATAGAGGGGCAGGGGTACCAGTTGGAGGATCTTGGAGAGGTTTCTAGCTCCCAGCCAGTAACTTGAGCGGTCTCCAGTTTTTGAGACCGCAGAGACCTTACCGTCTATCTTTTCAGGAGAACTCGCTATCTCTTTTTTCTCCCTCTCTCACTCCTTCACTCGTAGCTCAGAGTAACCGACCACCCAACAGTTTCTGCCCTCCTTCTCTAGTTTGAGCAAGTGTGGACCTTGTACATTTTTGGCATCAACATCCCAGGCTAAGTACTTAGGAGGCTGATACTTTTCCACCTCGACCACATACTCTGTCAAGAAGTCAGTCACTACCTATGCTTTCATCGACAGTCGGGGTACGAAGGAAATCTAAATTCGTTGAGCTCTGGCGATAATTTTTCCAATCTTCCTGAATGTTCCACTCCCTCCATTATGTTGCAGATTGGATGGTCGGTCACTACCTTGATTGAGTGTGCCTAGAAATATGGCGAAGCTTTCATGCCGAGATGATCAGAGCGAATGCCAACTTCTCAAGGATAGGGTATTTGAGTTCTGCCTTCTTCAAGACCCTACTGACGTAATAGATGGTTAACTACATCTTTCCCTCTTTCCGGACAAGGACCAAGCTTATCGCCTCAACTCCCACTCCCAAGTATAGTGCCAGGTCCTCTCCCTCCATCATCCCTTGGAGTAGGGGGCCTGCGTAAGCTATCTCTTCAATTATTGAAAGTCCTCCTCACATTCCAAAGTCCACTCAAACTTTTGACTTCCCCGTAACACCTTGAAGAAGTGCGAGCACTTCTCCCCTGCCCGAGAGAGGAACCTGCTCAACCATGCCAGCTTCCATGTCAACCGCTGGACCTCTTTCACATTCCTAGGAGACTCCAAGTCAAAGATAGCCCTCACCTTATCGGGGTTGGGCTCTATCCCTACAGGGGTGTGGAAGTGACCCAAAAACTTTTCCCTTCCTTCCCCAAAGACGCACTTCAGAGGGTTGAGTCTCATCTTGAATTTCCGTAGGGTGGTGAAGGTCTCCGTTAGGTCCCGGAGGTGAGACCATTCATCCATGCACTTCACCATTTGGTCATCTACGTAGACCTCTAAATTCCTCCCCTTTTTCTCCCTGAACACTCGATCCATCATTCTTTGATATGTGGCCCCTGAGTTTCTCAACCTGAAGGGCATCATCTTGTAACAATAACATCCATCGTCTGTGATGAAGGAAACGACCTTAACATTCAACGGGTGCATTTTGATCTGGTGGTATCCAGAAAAAGCGTCCAAAAAACTCATCATAGGAAAACTGACGGCTGAGTCTACCAGCGCGTTGATTAAAGAAAAAGGATAACAATTCTTGGGGCATGCTTTATTCAATAAAGAAAAGTCAATACATATTCTCCACCTCCCGTCTCCTTTCTTCACCATTACAATATTAGAGACCCAGCATGGGTATTGAATCTCCGATACAAAACCTGCCTTCAACAGTTTTCCTACTTCTTCTTAGATGGGCTCGGCTAGAGTAGTTGTCACATCTCTTTTATTTTGGCGGATGGGATGGACGCTCGAGTAGAGGTTTAAGAGATGGTACGTCACATCTGCATTGATCCCTGGCATGTTCACAGCACTCCATGCAAAGATGTCAATGTTCTGCTGGATGTACTCTCATACCTTCTTTTGGTCCTCCTCGCTCAGCTTCCTGCTGACCTGCACATTCTCGGGCCTCCCATCCTGGGTGGTGGCTTCCTTCATCCTGACTTCCTCCGCAACCTCCAGTCTAGATTGCCCTTCGATTGCTTGGCCAACCTCCTCCGCCTCCTCTTTGCAGGTGATGGTGTTGACGATAGTGATGTAGCACTGCCTAGCCACCTTAGGTCTCCCCTAACTCAGATTTGGGTTTCCCTGATGCTATACTTTAAGCATTGGTGGTAGGAGGAGGGTACGCACCAGAATGCGCTGATGAGGGGACATCCTAAGATGGCATTATAACTACTTGGAGTGTCCACAATGATGAACCATCAGTTCTTGGACATTCCCCCCAGAGTCATGAGGAGCTCGACTCCTCCCTCCACTTCCTTCCTCTCTCCAGAGAATCCAAAGAGAGGTTCATCCGAGGCGAGTAACCTCTTCGCCTCCACCTTCATCTCATCAAAGGACCTCTTGAAGATCACGTTGTCAGAACTCCCATTGTTCACGGGGATTCTGGAGACCGTGAAGTTCTCGATCGCCATTTGGATCACCAACACATTGCAGAACGGATCTTAATGCCCGGGTATGTCCTAGCTGGTGAAGGTGATATTCTCCTCGGGGGGGAGGGGGGGGGGGGGGGGGGTACTAGAGGTCGAAGCGACACTCCGATGTTAGATGGCATGGAGACTGCCCTTTTGGGTGGCCTCGATTCCTACCCCCACATGGATCACCCCAATCTCTCCTCGGGATCCCACGTTGATCCAGTCCTTGCACCGGTCCTCTGCCTCCGCTCCTTCTCCTCCTCTTCTGACAACCTGAAGTAGTTGCTGCCCCACCGGGGCTCTCCTCCCTCCTCTTACTTCTAGGAACTCGGGATAGGTAGCCATCGCGTGACCTTCCTCCTTATGAAAGTCACAGTATGGCAATGACACCCTACCCCTTTCTTCCCCTCCTAGGCGATTCATTCATCCTCTTCTTCCTACTCGTCCAATCGCCATGGCATGCTGAGGTGGGGGCTGGAAAGGTATCGGACCCGGTCGCCACTCCTGAGGTTTGAACCATCCCTACCCTCCTTGAAAGTGTCCCCTCCTCCTTGGAAAGGTTTCCTGCCCTGGGCAAAATCCTCTTCAGTGACCTTGAGGATATCCTCCTGGTGGCCTCCACACTGGCCGATTGATGGGTGGTTGGTACCATCCCTATGGCTCCTGCCCCCCGGGGGGGGGGGGGCCATGGAACCCCTGCCTCCTTGGCTCCTCTCTTCTTCTTACCTCCTACTGCTAGTGTCCTCCTCATCCCTTCTCTTCTCCTCCGGCCCACTTGGACAACTTTGCCACGAAAGCACTATTGGTGGCCTCCCCCTCAATCTCTCGCCCCGCTCGCTCGATCAATTCCTCATAAGATAGAGGGGGATCTCCGGAAGTCCCATTTTGAACAACCCTTACCGCAATTCGAGGTTGAAGGCGAGTTGCAAGGTGTGCACTAGCACCTCATGGACTAGGAGAACTTCCTCTTGGAATCGTTCTATGTAGCTCCGCAACGATTCCTCAGCCTTCTCCTGGATTAAAAAAAGTTCCCTGACCCCCTTATTTCTTTTCTTTGACATGGCAAACTATAGCAGGAAACTCTGGCGGAGTTCTTTGAAACTGTATATGGTCCCGAAAGGGAGCTGGTGGAACCAGTCTCTCGCTTTTCCCTTAAAGGAGATAGCAAACAACTTGCAATTGAAGGCATCTATCATCTGCCTGATGGAGACGACATCCTCAAACCACTGAAGTTACTAGAGGGGATCATCCTTGCCCATATAGTAGGAGATGAAGGGCTCTGTGAATCCCTCTGGGATGAGAGCTGAGAGAATCATCTCGTAAAACAGACTTATTGACCCTACTCGGCGAGCCGGGGGCACTCGCCCAGTCTCCTCACCCGGGTAGCGAGCACTCGGTGGGCTGGGAAATAACACTCGCGTGTTAAGGGCTCGCTCATCATCTTCCGACTGCGCTTCCATCCCGGGTCGCCTGCCGTGTGCATCCGCGCCAAAAGCTTTTGGGGCGAGTACTGGAACCGCGGGAGTTGAGCACTCGCCCGACGGCGAGAGGGCGATGCGCAAGGTTTCCAAAATTGACTTCCCGAATTCGTCGATGTCGCTCTTTCTAACAAACTCGCCCGAAGGGGGCGAGCTCCCAAGGTTTCCTCCTTGCCCATCGCATCCGGCCATGGGATCTTACTCAGGATTTTCTGAACAAGCTATGGTCGACACTCACCGCACCAAAAATGTTGAACCCGGAAACCACGGTCCAACCTCTGAGCCCAAAAACCATGGCTCGACAGGAGTTCAGATTGATGTAACTTGATTTTACTTCTCCTAAGTTCAATCACTAGTCCAGACAATCAGAGCAAGCTGCAGTAAGGAGGTCCCACCACTAACTTGGAAGATCTTAGAGAACTTCCCCTCCCAAGTCAAAAATGCAGAGTTGGGCACCTTGGAGAGTGTTAGAGCGTCCCTTTCTACCCACCCAAAAACCATGGTGAGCAGTAAGCTCGGACTCTCTAACTGACCAAAGCTATCCAGAGGAGAGAGAAATAAGTAAGAATGACCCTCCAAAGGTGCCCTGGGGGGGGGTCTATTTATAGTTTTCTTAAAATGATCTATGGATAGCGGAATCCCGCCTCTTGGTTTTACTAAATGCAGTCCAAATTTGTCTGCCAAAAGTGGAATCCTGCTATTTGGAGAGTCTAACTACAGCCAAAATGGAATCACCTGGAAAAATAGACCACCCACCGAACAAGCGAGTCCAAGATACTTTATGCAAGCTTGTCAGAGTGGAGAGTGTTCGTTAGAGCTGGGACTCGCCACTCACTCTGAGATGGGGGCGAGTGCATGCTAGAGGTGAGTGCAAGCTGAGGCCCTCCACTTGCCCGACAGACTTGTCAAAGCCAAGTCTTGCTCCAGATGACTTGATGGCTTGATGAACGCACTCGACAAACACGGGGTTGTACAGTCATAGATCAAATTATCCAGATGGAACAATAATTTTTATAGAGATTTCCCAAATCTAGGTGCGTCCACTCTTCTACCACTTGGTAGGAAATCACTAAATTGTGCTAAGTCTTTTGATAAAGAGACTCTTTGAACCACAGCTGAATCTTTTGATAAAGAGATTCTTTGAACCACTTAGTATTTCAATAAGGAGACTTTTAGAATCACTAAATCCTTTGGAGAGGGATTCATAAAACTATATCCTCAATCCTTTGGAGAGGGATTCTTAAACCTATATCCTGAATCCTTTCAAAAGGGATACTTAAAACTCTTTTGAATATATGGATGTAGCAGATTCTTTCATAATGAGATTCTTTCTTTGACAAGCTTTGAAAGGATACTTGAATTTCATAATTTATGTGGATACTTATTTGTATTTGATTGGTTGTTCTTGAAGAGAATAAGACTAAATGTTGGGAAAAACACCCTCATGATTTACCTTACAAATTATGTAAAAGTGATTTCATTCTTTAGAAATTATTACCCAAGTTGTATAGTGAGGGTAAGTTGGTCTTTAGATGTCCTAGGATGTTGAATTCACCTTAGGGTGTCAAAGCCTAGTCAAAAGGAGACCACAAATCAATTGAGTTAAACCTGCGTCGAAAAGCAATTGACGCAACTTCGATTAGAAGTCGAAGCAACTTTGAAAGGAAGTAAAAGATAACCTAGGCTGGCAGTCGACGCTTAATTTAATTGGTAGTCGATGCAACATGGAATATGTGTCAATGTAGTGACAGAAGGTTAAGCCGATGTATGCTTTGATTTGTTCTAAATCAAATGGCTACGAGGAGATTGAGATATTGCGTCAAGAAGGATTCGAAGTACTGATGAAAGTTGAACTCGATGCAACATCAATTGGTATTCGACGCAGAAACCAAAAGTTGAAGTCTACATTCTTTATCTTGACGGATATGTTGATAATGAATTGACGCAACATCAATAGCAGAGTTCTTTTCAAAGCTAAGGTTTTCTGAAGTAGATTTCGACGTAGATTCTAATGGAATGCAAAAGTGCGTCAATATGAAGTTAGAAGAGATTTGACGCGTCGTGGAATATAGTTCAGAAATGAATACTTCAAGAATTTGATTCGAAAGATTATACATATTATATATATGGAAGTTATTTAAATCTAAACGGTTCACAAGAGTACAAATAAAGAAAGAAAGACTCTTGAAATTTACAGGTGATAAAATTGGAAGTTATATTAAAGGTCATTGACGACATGTCAACACATATAGAAAGAAAACTATAATCCTCCTTCTTCATTCCAATTGGAGAATTGATTAGAAGGGAAAGTGATTCGATTCTAATTCAATTGAATCGATAGAAGATTATCTAGATACGGAATTCCCAAAGGGATAAATCTCTCTCTCTCTCTCGCTCATTCTACCAGAAAGAATTCTGGACGACAGTCTTCTTCTCTCAATATGCAGCTTTATCTTCTTCTTCTCTCTAAGTGAAGCCAATCCAGAACAAAAAATCTAATCCATAGTCGTGAAGCAAAACAATCCATGACCTTTTGCATATCAAGGATTCATCAGATATGAAGATTCATCATCCACTATAGTGCTCAAAGATCCTCAGTGCTTCTAAGAGAGGATCTTGATCAAAAGAATTCTCTAACTCCTGTAATTCTTCTGATTTCTTATTCTAATTTCTTATTTTGATTTCTTATTTTGATCTCTCATTCTTTTTCATTCAAATACGTTGTAAAAGTGTTATAAGAATCCCTCTTCAAAGGATTCAGAACTGGTTCTAAGAGTCTCCTGATCAAAAGACACAGTGGTTCTAAGAGTCTCCTTATCAAAAGACTCAGTGGTTCTAAGAGGCTCCTAATCAAAAGACTCGAAACTATGATAGTGGATTCCTACCAAGGGTGGTAGAAGAGTTGATGTACCCACAGTTTTGGGGAACCACTATAAGTTCTGGTGTATTTTATGGTTGTGCATTTATTTTGATTGTCTCTTATTTATTATTATTATTCTGTGAATATTTAATTATGGTTGGAATCTTGGATGCCTAAGAATTAGTACTAATTTCTGAGCAAGTTTATTAAAAGTTTTTAAATCTCTATTCACCCCCACCTCTAGAGTATCTTAGGGGTATAATTGTGCACATTCACTAAATAACAATCAATAACTTCTTTTCTGTACTTGGGGCTTACAGCAGAATAACCTTTTCAAATCAAGAAAGAAGAACAAGAATAAAAAGAATAAGGCTCAGAGAGAAAATGAGTCTTTCTTGGACTGTAAGAGAGGTGAAGAAAATTCATGATCTTTCATTTTCAATTCATTGATTGTTCTTGTTCTCGGTTAGAACCATTTTATATATATGAGGCCATCTGATTCAATACTTTCCTTCTTATATCTGATTTGTCATAATCTCTTTATTTAAATGGAGATCAATGGCTGGATTTAAATATAATCACTGCCTCAATCTGCTCAATTTCCTTAACTGACATTCTGGGAGAATTCGACGTAAGATTATACAAATGTCAATTATTTCTCGACGTTCGTCGATTTCTTGGTATGTAAGAAATTGATGTAAGTTGAATTCTCTTATAATAAATGTAGACTTCTTCTAATAATCTTCAGAGAAATCGCGTAAGATGTCTTAGCTCTTCGACATACATCAAATACTTCTTGGTGTACGGAGGCTTCTTTCGACATTTTTCCTTTGTCGTTCATGCCTTCAATTCTGATAGCTTTTTTACTCTATACATTACATGTATAGCCTTTCTATATATTCATAAGGCATTCCTAAATCACTTATTTAATTTGATATACCAAATCAAGAGGTTCTTCCCAACAATATCTCCATATTTGGTATATCACATTTTATAGATTTAATAAGTGATTTATATGGAGAAAAGAAAAGAAGAAAGAAGAAAAATTATAATATTACAATCAGAAATTCCACTTAGCAAAGAGCATTTTTAAGAAAGAATGTTTTAGCTGAGGAACTGTTATTTCAAAAAATTTTAGTTTCAGAGAAGTTGATAAACAATAATATTCCAGAATTTAAAGTAGAATACTATAATATTAGAGAAATTTAGATAGCATGTGAGTATATATAAATGCCCAAAAAATGAAACATTTCCCTCATTCACCAGAATTTAACTGTACTGTCCAAATATAATAAATATTCATGAGAGTAGAATCAAAATATCAGACAGTTAAAAAGAGGATTAATTATTCATGTCTCAAGTTCTCCCCTGGAAGAGTATATTCCTTCCTTTCCTTTTCCTTGAGAGATTTTCCCTCTTCCTTATCTTCTATCTCCTTCCTTACATGTCATATCCCCTAGAAGTCACACCACTTTTATAAGCACTGATATTCCCCCCTTCTTGATTTCATGAACCAATGAAGTCAAGAGCTCCTTTGAAATATGATTCTGAACTGAGGTTTATAGATCAATAATTTTTTCTGAAGGTCATTAAACTTAGTATCAACAAATTCAAATAGTTCATTGACCTTGTCTAAAACTTTCTTCAACAATCATGTATTTTCATCCGAATCAGTGGTATTATCTTGAAGATTTGGAAGTGAGTTGGATAAAGAATGATGTGATGATGAAGTGGATGTTGTGTTTTGTGGAGGAGTATTAAGAATTTTATCTTATGATGATGATGATGATTGAGATGATAGAGATTTTGGAGAGGTAGGGTTTGAAGCGAAAAAATTCCTCTTTCTCCATGAAGAGAGGGGATATGAGAAGAATTTTCTTATAGGTAAGTCTATACCACTTAAAATGCATAGAAGAGGTAATTACCTGGATAGAATAATGCTCAATATTTAACCAAAATGGATTATTACCAACCCAATCTTCTCAATCAAACTCTTAATTAATAGCTTACCCAAGTCAAAGTCCTTTTCTAGCACAATTACTGCCATTAACATCAGTTGGTCTTCGATGATGGCATTGTGTATCGACATTTGGCACATAAGTATTTTTTTCAACTACATCAGCAAGAAAACCAAACTCCTCTGGCAATTTGATTTGTCTACGTCAGCTGTTTTCTTTCCATTATAACCCATTCTGGTAAGGGATTCTCCCATCTCCACTTCAGAAATGTCTACCTTACTGTTGATCACCAGAAAACCAAATGGATGGGAGATTGTTAAGGATTCGAAGATGATTTGGGCATTCCACACTATGGTTGTAATGCTCTTGGTATCCCTTATTATCGCACTCAAATAGAATTGAACACTACAAGAAGAGTGACTTTTAGTGACAAAATATATTTCGTCACTAAAGATGTACTTTGTGTGACGATTTTCGAAGTTGGTCACTAAATAATGATTTTCATTTTATTGGTGACTAAAATATATATTTAGTCACTGAAAGTATTTTTGTGACAAATTTTTTCGTCACTAAAAGTTATTATTTAATGTCCAAAAAAATTTCGTCACTAAAAAGTTATTATTTAGTGATCAAATAAATTTTTGTCACTAAATAATTCTTTTTAGTGACCAAAATAATTTTGGTCACAAATAAAAAACATAAAATTTATTTAATGAACAAAAAATATTGGTCACTAATCACGAACAAATTGAACCTTCACTCCTAAATGTTAGCACTCTCACCTTTTCTAGAAACCAGCAGCGCACCCCGGGCCTTTTCATTTTAATTACTATATGTAAACATCAAATTAGTTTAATTTATGTGATGAAATTAGATGTTGGTCATTACATTATATTATTTACTTAATTAATGACTAAAATGAATATGTAGTCACTAGATTATTATATTTAGTGACTATATAAATATTTGTCACTAGAAATTAAAGTTTAGTGAAAATAATTTTTGACATTAAATACTTCAATTAATGAAAGTGTCAACTTCTTTTCCAATTCACTCATAATTATTTGATTAAAAGCAGCACAAATTAATAAGGCGATTGTTAACAACAACCCATATTTGGCTATCCGCACCTCAAAAAGTTTAAAAAATATCAATTATTTTTTTGTTTAACCGCATCCCGGATCTTAAAACCCTAGCCCTCGCTATGTAGAATGAGATTTCTCTCCTTTTAAGTAGTCGACTATGTAGAAATCACATTCTGTATATTATGCTAGCAATAAAAATCCCAATAATAATATTCTTCTTCATATTAAAATTCGGGTTGCGGCAAGCCAAATATCAGGTTACGATTAATTTTTTTTCAAATTTCTGGATTGTTAACATTGAAGTGCCACAGGCCAAAAACAGGTTGCAGTTAACAATCACCCGTTATAAACCATCTTCAAGATGTGCCCTAAGTTCGTTTTTTCTCCTCCCTCATTGATCTTGTATCCCTCTGCCTCGTGAGACAGTCATCTTCCCCAAGAGCGCTCCCAGCCAATCCTCTCCATCACGCAGGTGATCATCCCCAATGAAAACTATGGTATTCTCCACTCCAATTTCCCCTAACTGCTTTCTCCATTCTCGTGTGAATCTGCTCTCGCCGAGGACCAATCTCTAGAGAACTCTCCATTGACAAAAGAAAGGTTCATCTTCCCTTGGTGCTTGCAGGTGATCCTCTGTGGTGTGATTGATTTTTAGATGGACCCCTCGCTCGCCCATTGATTTTGTTCAGAAATTGAACATTTTTATTTCTGCATGGAATGGTAAATGCCAGAGGAGGAAACCAAACAAATCAGAAGAATGCGAGGGCAAAACTTTTAAGCTTTTGTCTAATAATAATAACTATTACTTATCTAAATTTTTATATGAGAGTTTTCATAACATGTATGTACATAAATAGTCTGCATGTTATGAAATGTAAATTTAAATGAGAGGATTTTGCAAAATTCTCTCATTTGCAAATTTATAGGGGAGATCCTACTAATGAATAGTATGTGTAGATGTCTCATGACAACAAAATAAACAAGAAAAGAGACAAATAAATCAAATTGATAGTCACAAACTCAATCAAACCTGTAAAAACAAAGGGGCAACTCAAAAGACAATAATGGATGTGGCTCTGTGCCTATATGTATACGCATACATCCATTATGGCTATTTGTGTTGCCTACATATAGATACACATCCATTTTGGTTTTTTGAGATGCCCCCTTGCTTTTATGGGTTTGGTTGAATTTAGTGGGTCATTTAATCACTTGAAATAACTTGCATTTTTCTTTCTACTTGGTTCTAGGTTTGTTTAGGGAGTAGGGAAAGATACTTCTATTTGAAGCTGGGATATCTTCTGTCGGTGGAGGCATTCATTGACGTGAATTGGGGGATGCTCTATACACACAGGAGTGGGCATAATATTATTCTAGGAGGTGAGCATAACACTATTCTTGGAGATGTTGAGTTTTCTCCCATGTTAGAATAGGTGAAAAGCATAATGGGCTGTACAAATTCAAGCAGGTTGGTTTTATCTAATATCCTTAAGGGTCCATTCGTTTGAACGGAATTGGCTTTCAAGAATTGGCTTTCTGTCAAAAATCAATATACATAGGAATTGGCATTGGTCTGAATTCCAATTTCATTGTTCAGCTACGTGATGGAATTCAATCAACAAAATTGGAATTCAAGGTTAATCTTGTTCGACGGCGGGAAGGAATTGGTTTTTCATATATTAATGCAATTTTTTAATAATAAATAATTAAAATAATAATAAAGTTCTAATTAATCACAATATAATTCATGAAGGGGACCTCACTTAACCTCCACTTAAAGAGAGTCATTAGTTCTGCTGCAATGTCTTCCTGCAACTGCCATCTATAATCATTCTAATTATTTATTAATTGATTCAACTATATTTATATATTTTGCATATGATTCATAATAATATATAATAATATGAATAATATATGTACATATTATTAAAAAATATTTGATTCTCAGACAAAGTATTTAATGGGTTATTAATTTTCTACCAAAATAATTGGTAAACAGTGTAGATTAATTTGTCTTTTTCACTGCTTGTGTTGATACAGATCATCAACACCCGCTTTAAAAAATAGAATAAAAATACAACTACAAGATTACTTCAAAAGTGTAAGAAATGATCATTGCCACTATATAATTACTCATGAAAATTAACCACTGTTATGGAAATAAAAATCAAACATCTAAATGCAACTAGTTGAAATTATCTAATACAAATAGTTCAAATAGTTCTCAAATCAAATTAACGATCAAATTGCATTCGTAGCTATTCAACCTTTATGTCATATGGCAAAGTTATGAATATGTCATGTTTGATACTATCAAAACTAAGCATATCCATAGCCCTTAGTAACTCACGCCTGTTCAAATCAGAGATCCGAGCAAGTGCAGTATATATGCCATCAACATTGCTCGATGAACGTAAGGATGAGCTAGTAGGCTTATTGTTGAGCGCTTCATGAAAGGTAGCCGTCAAATTATCTATGGATGACACCACTGATTCAACACTCCCAATAGCTCTCTTCTTCTTCTTTTTGCTGCTTCCTTCACCATCCACTCTAGTTCGTTCATTTGTACTGTTACTCTGTTCCGCAATTGACTCAGCATCGATCTCATTTATTGTCTCTATAGCGGTCGCTGCTTGATTGCCAGTAGCCTTATCTTGTCCACACAACACATCCAAATCAGACCAATTCAAAATAACCTTATCCTTGTAATGCTTAACTCCAGGGTGAGCCTACATTATTTAGAAAATTAATCAATATTATCATAATGCACAGTTAAATTAAATAAATAGCAAAAACATATACCTTCACATAATTTGCCCAGACTTCTTCACTAACAACTTTCACTACGTTTCTTTCCCAATCCCATCCTAAGCCACTCATGTTCATCATTGCACTAACTTCTATGTATACTTGTTCCATGTTTTGAGATGAGCCATCACCTTCTCCTTACTAGTATCAACCCCACAAATATCTTTCAAGGCTGTCATTGCAGCGGTAAAAGCAATACTTTTCCATCCATTTGGTGTTTTATGTCCCATACTATGTTGCTCTAACAACGCATTTAAAAGAGCAATATCCATTTCATTACTCCAATGCATATAAGATTGTTCCATCCTTCCTCCAATCTTAGACGTGGCATTTTACATGATATGCACTTAATAAAGAAAATTGTAAGACAGCAAGAAAAAGAACATAGAAGAATCATTAAAAATAGCTGCCTTATGATTTTTTGTATAAACTCATGCATAATCATGAAGCAAAATCATTAATTATAGCAGCCTTATGCACCTTCTCATTAAAATAAACTCATACACTGTTGTAATAATTTTATAAACTCATGCATAATCATGTTCATATATATGGCTTTGTTGAAAAAGCTAGTACTGTACATAAAAATCAGGATTGTAGATGAATATTTTAATAATAATCCCTTCTTCTCCCTACAGAATGGAGAAGTTGTGCCCATCTTTTGAGTGATTGGTGAGCAGCACTGTCATCAATGTCAAAGAAACATTATGATATTAGCATAGGTTTTTTCACATCTTTTTGAATGTACTAGGGGATTGATGAATTTAGAGAGAGGCTGGTAAATCTGAAGATATTGCTCTATCATTTGCTACACATTAGAGAATATTTTAACAATAATTAAAATTGAACAAAAGAAGTAACAGATAAACATTAGTGGTAAACATTAAAAACAAAAAAGATTGTCCATGCAAAATGAAAAAATAATAGTCCAGTAAGCATTAAATGATAAATTTTTTGAAGTAGAAGTGCAAGGGGTCTGGGCGGTCTGCAGAAAGGAGACCGTAGAGACCACACGGTCTGCGCGGGTGTTCTGGCCGAATCTTGCCTCAGGCATTCTGCTCTTGGTGAGCCAAGATTTTGCCTTAAACGGTCTATTCTAGGATACCGCAGGTGACCGCGTGACTTATGCATTTGTTCTGGCAACTTGTTCCAAGTCGGCCAGATGTTCAAGTCGATTCGCCTTCTTGTAGTGACCGGCCGGTCTGACGACTTATTCTGGTCTGTCAGGGTTGCTGAAGAAGTGGTCCGCTCTTGTTAAGAGACCAAGCGGTTTGGTTAGTAACCTCGCGGTTTAATAAGGTAGCTGTTAGCCATGCTGTGCTCGGGTGGTCTGACGTTGAGACCGCTCACGGCCTAATGGGCAGTTAATGTATCTCATTTTGGGCGGTGACGACATCTATCAACTTGCCTATAAATTGGGGTGCAGGGCCCGTCATTAACAACTACGAGCTGTAAGAACTAAAGTTGGCTTGATTGTGCCGCTCTCATTTTGAGGTCGCGCGGTCTGAGTTGTCTGACCGGGTTGTTCTGTTCGCAAGCTAGCGGCTAGCAGTCACCGTCAGCATTCTCCTTTCTTTCCAGCTTTGAATGAACCAGTTTGACAACGGTCTGTCTGTGCCGATTGTGTTTAGGAGTTCTTGGACTGTGCATTGGACTCAGTTGATCAGGCGACCTTAAGTGGTCGGGCGGTCTTGAGTTGCGGTCTTGCAGCAGGAAGCAGTTCTTCATCAAGTGTTCGCGGGTTCTTCTATGATCTTGAGACTGTGCGGTCTGGGCGATCAAGAAGTGCAGACAGTTGTTTTTAGCAGTTGAATTAAGCAGCGAGTTGTGCGGTCTGGGGTTGCGGTCTGACATCAGCGGCATGTGCTCTGTTCTCGCGGTCTCAGGGATAGCTGTGCAACTTGCCTGTTCGAGCGGTCTGGCGGTCTCTGCCTTGGCATCTCGCTAGTGGTTTTTTTGTATCTCGTGCTTCTCTCCTTTGTGATTCTTATGAATCATGTCTCGCCATGTATGTCTCGAGTTGTAAAGAGATAGTTAATACCAAAGCACTATTTGGTCTTCCCATTGTCATTGGTTGTTATACTTGTGGATTGTGTTGAAGTGTTGCGCATCTTTACTTCACTTCGCACCTCTAAAAATTTTAACATGGTATCAGAGGTAGGTTTCTGAGCAGTAATTAGCGTTGCCTTCTGCTTGGGTTTCTGCAAGTTGGTTGCCAATCAGTGAGATTGCAATGGAAGAAGGATATGCTAGAGGTCTTGGTATTGAGCTCCTTATGCAGACTAACTTTAAAAAGTGGAAGTCATGCATGGAGAGCTATCTTCTTGGAAAGGATTATTGGGAGGTTGTTGGAGGAGAAGCAAGACAAGCTGTTGTTCCTGCTGAGCGGAATGCTGAGCTCGTGAAGGCTTGGAAGAGAACTAATGCAAAGGCAGAGTTCACTCTCAAGCGAGCTATCATTTCTGGAGTTGTTTGACCACATCATCGGGTGTAGGTCAGCTGCTGAAATTTGGACAGCCTTGGATGACTTGTTTAATAAGAAGAATGTAGCTAGGCTACAGTTCTTGGAAAATGAGTTGGCGAAAGCAACTCAGGGAGACTTGTCCATTTCAACATTCTTCTTGAAAATGAAGAACATATGTGCAGAGATATCGGCATTGGACCTGGATGAGCCTATCTCAGAAGCGAAGCTGAAGAGGCACATAATCTGCTGCTTGCGGAGGGAGTATGTGACCTTTGTTACTTCTGTGCAATGCTGGGCCAATCAGCCATCGTTGCTGGAGCTGGAGAACTTACTTGCTTTGCAAGAGAGTTTGACTAAGCAAATGGCGGGGATGTTAGTCTCTGGGGGAGAAGGTGAGGTTCTCATTTCTTGCATGAAGAAAAGATGGGACAAGAAGAAGAAGTCGCCTGTTGGAGATGGTACTTCTACTTCATATCAGCAAGAGAGGAGTTATACTCCTAAGTCTGATGGAAAGAAGAAGGAAGGGCTGAGGTGTTACAGGTGTTACAAGATTGGTCACTTCAAAAGAGACTGCAAGGTGAATCTTCAGCCAGGGCATGCTGCAGGAAAGGAAGAGGTTGGTTCCAATTCTGAAGGTAGTTGGGGTGGTGGAGGTGCGTTCATGACCGACACTTATGTTTGCACATTAGCTTCCGTTAACTATCAAGATGATTGGATTGTGGACTCTGTGTGGGGTCATCTCCTCACCGGGGATGAGTCGAAGTTCTCCTCATCGCAAGAATACTCAGGTAATGATGCTATCATTACAACTGATGATACGGTTCATGCAATAAAGAAGGAGGGCGTTGTTTCTTTAGGCAGTGATAGGGGTCCACTCATTTTGAGGAGTGTTTATCATCTGTCGGGAATGAAGAAGAACCTGTTCTAGTGACGAATGTTGTTGACGCTGGTTATCATGTTCTGTTTGGTCCAACAAAAGTGAAATTTCTCCAAAATGTTTTAGCGGTGACGGCTGAGGTCATTCATGTAGGGAGACGGGTGAAGGACTTGTTTGTTCTACCAACAAGTTCCTATGTTGATAAGATGAGGGATAACGACAGCACTGCTATCTAGCATGAAAGACTAGGGCATGTTGGGATGGATAAGCTAAAGGCTATGGCGGGAAGAGGCCTTGTGAAAGGTCTACCTAGTCTATCTTGTTTCGGTGATGGTCATGTTTGTGCAGGTTGTCAGTTTGGTAAGGCTCAATGCCTTCCATTTGACAAATCACAAAGCAGATGCAAAGAACCATTGGAATGAATTCATGGTGATCTGTTTGGACCTGTTGGATCTGTAGGCGCCCTTAGAGGGGGGGGGGGGTGAATAAGGGTTTTAAAAATTCAGATATTATGAGAGAAAATAATTCTCAAACACTACCGCCAGCGGTAGTGTTAGCGCTCGGTGTTAGGCAACAGTGAGAATACTTTTATGTTTGAACAATGAGAATCACAGAGTATGACTCAGAGATGAAACAGTAAACATATTTTCATTAATCATTAACTGGAAGTAAAAACGATTACAAAACTTTTCCCAATAACGCTTGGAAAGAGGCGACCAATGAAAACTCTTTTGGTTTTCTATACCGATCCTTCTCCCAAGGACTGGTTGGCTTTAGCCTATCTCTCCCTAGACAAGGCCTCAAGTCGCTCTAGCCCTTCCCTCACCGGAAAGGCCTCAAGCACTCCCTAGATCTACACCCTAGACCTAGTCGCCAACACGAGGCGAATTTCCCCTAGTCCCCGCAAGGCCCTAGTCGTCGTGTGGCGAGTTCCTCTACCGAACAAAAGATATAAAGGTTACAATAAGAAAAGTAAAATAAGACACAAACTAGAAACTCCCTCAAAAGTAGAACTTGATGTCGATGTAGATGCGATCGTATTGGTCTTCAAGTTCTTTTGCGTTCACGGACGTTGATGGAGTTATTCGGGCTGCTTCTGAAAGTTCACTCGTGTGCTCTGAAAGTAAGGCTCCAATAACTTCTGTAACAGCAAGCACTAATGGAGGAAGCACTGCTCTTTAAATAGATTTGACAGCTACGGTCTGTGCTAGTATTATCGCCCCGCGATAGTGACACAGCGCGCACACGGATCGTGGCAGTTAAGGCAACTTCTGAGCGCAAACGGTTGTGACAGCCTAGCGCGCCGCGGTAACACTATCGCCCCGGGATAGTGCAATTTCCTTCCTTCAGCCAATATCTCTTTCCAAATTTGCACCTCAATCAACTGCAGACGGGATGTTTCCAAAAGCTTCCGCTGGGCATTAGACCTAACACGCCGCGATAGTACTTGCCAAACATAGCGACCCGTCGACATTCCTTTTTCTCCACTTTCCTTTCTGTTAATAGTTTCCAAATAATGCTAATGCCAACGCCAGTGCTAACGCTCTGCGGTAGATCATTTCGTCGGACGCATCTTCGTCAAGCTGACCTCAGCTTTCGTCGATCTCAATCTGGTTCGTCGAACGACATTATTTTCTTCGAACACCATTTCGTCTTTCGGACGCTAGCGCCAACGTTAGTGCTAACGCGCCGCGGTAGAGCTGCAGTTCGTTGAATGGGCCTCGGCTTTCGTCGATCATCGAACGCCCTGATGTAAATTTCATCGAACGGGTTTCTGCGTTCGTCGTTCGTCGAACGGAGCACTAAGTTCGTCGAACCCAGTTCATCGAACGGAACTAGCACGCCGCGGTAATGCAGACGCCCCGTGGTAGTGCATACAATTTGTTGAATGCCAGCTTGCATCTCAGCGGCTACCCTTCTCAGCAGTTTCATCTCAACGGTTGTTAATGCTAGCGCCAGCGGTGGAGTTAGCGCGGCGCGGTAGCAACAACAACACAATACCATGGAGTTTTGAAAGCACAGAATCCTGCATACTATGAACACAAAACAAGTATGATCAAATACAATAGGATTTGTTATTGTCAAACCAAGAGATGCGGAAAGCACGTTCCAACAAACTCCCCCTTTAGATAATAACAAATCCCCTTAGAAAGAAATAATTCAATTGATTGGAATTTGTGTTTATAATAGAGATAAGCATGAAATTTATGATATGTGCATATGCTCCCCCTAAATGAATGCTCCACCTACAACAAACCTTCCTATGAACTTGACTCCCCAAACATGTTAATTTCTTTCAAATTGATTCTCCCCCTTTTGGTATTATCAAAAGAGGGTGGAGAGAAAGCCCAACAAAAAGTGTGCAATTACTGTGTAGAGAAGGAATGAGTATGATAAATAGGGAAACACTAAGGTAAATACAATAGATAAGAGCGAAAAGAGAATTGTCAAAAAGGAACCACTTGTTGAGAAATGTATTCATGATCGAGCACACAAGTAGTAAGGAGGTGGAAAGCATGCCGAAATATGTTTTAAGTGAACATCATTATAGGAATTTAGAAGTATAGTAGATAATGAAGAATTTTGGATATAAGAGAATAGATGTTGTAGCATTTTAAGTACACAAAATAATTTTAGTTTTAACATAGCCATACACTAGTTGAAAGGTATGCAATACAGAGTTCTCATGGCGTAGCAGAAAAAATGTAAGTATGATATAAGTTATCAAGACAAGATAGAAGAATACAATGTTCAAAATTTAGAAATCAAGTACACTTATACATTGTAATGATCATGCAAAGCTATCTAGTGCATTTACTTAAGAGTTTAGAGAATACATGTAGATATGCAATAGACTCCAATTCTCATGAGTAGAAGGCTTACAAGTGATAATGATGTGTACAAAATAGTGTTTTTGATAAAAGTATACATATGAGTTAATCAAAACACATGACATGTATAATGAAATAAACACAATATTATTGAAGAAACACTTTTAGAGTTACTTATACCCACAAAGCTATATAAAATTTTCAATGCACATAGAAGAATAGTACAACTACCAAGGTGCTCTGCACACACAATGCTTATTATGACTTATCAGGGTGCAAAGTAGTGCTTGGGGAATCAAAGTTATTATTTTAAATTTTAGTTTTTTTGGGATTCGGTGTACAAGAAGAAGTAGTGTAAAAGAAAAAAATGTTTGCAACAAGGCACTTTACAATTCTCTCCAAGGTGCTCAACCTCACAATACTCATTAAGACTTATCATGAGGGTGAGTAGTGCTTGGTGGAGTTATCTTTGTCAATTATTCAGTTGAATTTTTTGCTTAACGACAAAGGTCTCCGAATTCACTTGTATGTGCAAACAAAAAGATTTTTGAAAAGACACACTTCTTCAAAGATAGGTGCATGAAAAAGATTTTAACATGTCGTGAAGGTAAAACTAAGCATGCCAAACAATAATATGACGTTATTACACTACACAATCATGTAAGAGAAGATTAAATTCATATGTAGTTTGTCAAAAAGTGTGAGTGAAACAAAATCATTAGCAAATATAAGCCATTTACTCATACATAGAGGCATGCTATGCAAACCTACAAATGATTTCTATAATCAATTTCAAAGCACACATAAGATAATGGTCAAGGCATGATACAAAAAACAATGTTATTAAGATACTTGAACTAGAGAATGAAACATTGTATTCGAAGCTTGGAAAGATAAACTATATCATCCTTGAAACATAGAAAATCTACATTAGTTTTTATAAATTTTATGTTTTCAAAAAAAAAAAATTGAAAACAAATAGAAAACATGTTTTTGATGTTTTAATTGGTTTTTCAATTTTGTTGTTTGTTTTGATATATAGAAGAAACAAAGCATGTATTTGGTTGGATTTTGATTTGTTTTGTATATTTTTTTTGTTTTTGGAATTTTTAAAAGAAAATAGCAGAAACAAAAAAAAATGAAAAAATAGATTGGAAATACATAAGTACCCACTACCGCCAGCGGTACCCAGCTATCGCCGAGCGGTAGTAACAGTACTCGAATTGTGGGGAAAATGTGAAATTTTTCAGAATTTTTCTTTTGATTATATTTGTGCAGATTTGTGATAATGTAGTCAGCAAAGAAATCAGACATATGTATTCATAAATAATGCGGATTTTGCAAGTTCAAGCTAGAATGTCCAAAACCCCTAGTTCTAGTCTAAGTAGATGAAATCGTGAATCAGGTAGAGGCTTGGTAAAGATGTCCGCAAGTTGCGATTCAGTTCCTATGAAGTTTACATGAACGTGTTCCTTTTTGATGTGATCCCTAATGAAGTGGTGTCTTACGTCAATATGTTTAGATCGTGAGTGATGAACGGGGTTGTTTGTTAAGTCAATAGAACTCTTGTTGTCACACTTGAGTTCAATATTAGTTAAATGAACACCAAAGTCTTCTATGGTTTGTGTCATCCATAGTGCTTGGGCGCAACAACTTCCTAGTACAATGTATTCTGCCTCGGTGGTGGAGAGGGCAACAGAATTTTGTTTTCTACTTGACCATGCAACTAGAGAAGGATCTAGGAAGTGACATGTACCACTAGTGCTTTTCCTATCTAGTGAAAAACCCGCATAATCAGAATCAGAATATCCATGCGAGAGAAAGGAATCATTATTTGGATACCAAAGTCCTAATTTTGATGTGCCGATTAGATATCGAAAAATTCGTTTCACCACTTTTAAATGAGATTCTTTTGGATTTGCTTGAAATCTAGCGCATAAGCATACAACAAACATGATATCGGGTCTAGATGCACTTAGGTATAACAGGTATCCAATCATTCCTCTATATAAAGTTTGGTCAATTGAAATTTCGGCTTCATCTTTTCCTAATTTTAGTGATGCACTCATTGGAGTACTAGCTTGTTTTAAATTTTCAAAACCAAAACGTTGTAGCATATCATGAACATAATTGGATTGACATATAAAAATTCCATCATTTCTTTGGGTTATTTGAAATCCTAAAAAGTATGTTAGTTCACCCACTAGACTCATTTCAAATTCATTTTGCATCACTTGAATAACTTCTTTACACATCTCTTCATTAGTGGCTCCAAAAATAATATCGTCAATGTATATTTGTAAAATAATCAAATCATTATCATAGTGCTTAATGAAGAGCGTGTTATTGATGCGCAAATCCTGCACACCGCTATAGGCGGTAGCGAGACTGTGATCCGAACGGCAGTGAACCGGTCGCTGTCAAGTAATAATATGAAGAAGTAAATCCCCAAGTATCGAATCTCTCAAGGAACACAGTAAGGTGGAGTTAGGTTTCGAGGAAGGACTTGAGATCGAAGTCCTTGGTCGGGGTTACAATGGATGGTTGGTTTGGTTTGCGAATAGTAAAATAAAATATTACGACTACTCCTATGCAATGCCGCTATGCAATGCTTCGCTTGGTGGAATGGAGACTAGGCAGGCCTTGAGCGCGCTGCGTCGCAAGGGCGGATGGACGAGTAGGCAAGCGGAGTCGAACTGTGCAGGCCTTGAGCGCGCTGCTTCGTTAGGCGGGATGGAATACACGGGCCGCTGTGCCACGCTTCGGTAGGCGGATGGGCGAATAGGCTAATGGAATGGAATGGAGAGAATGGTGGAATGAGGGTCGCAAGCACCTCGTCGACAAGCACGCCACTAGCAATTGCTAGTGCGGCAACAGACACGGTGGTGGAGTGAAAAATGGATGGCGGCGCACCTCATTCACACATATGAATAATATGATTCCATAAACATGAAATAAACATTAATAAACAAGATTCATAGTGTCATCATCTAAATATAGAGATTACAAACAAATACAACCACACAAGTAGAAGAAAGAGGCAAGAGATACGACCGAATCCGGAGTCTTGTTGTTGATTCACGGTAGGAATCGTCGGGTTGTCAATCCACGCCCTAGCTCGGTCCCAACTGCGTCCGGGGTAGAGGAGGGCTGTCACACCTCCCAATGGACCCGTCTTCTCCAGCGTTTTACAATCCGGCCACGTCCGATGCGAGGAACTCCTTCCTTGGCGATGAAGATGAGTGTAGAATCTCTTCCTTGAAGCCCTTGGATGATGGAGGAGGCCTAGGGGGCGAAAACCTGCGGAAATGGGCGGAACGGCGGAGCTGGGCGAGAAAAACGGCGAGGATCCAACCTAAAATCGCGAGCAGGGCAATTTATAGGCGCTGGACAGAACAACGCGCACGGTCGTTGGCGCACGACCAGTGGTCGTGCGCACTATCATCCTGTGATCGTGCGCCTGACTGGACGGAGCCTGAAAGGGGAGAAAATTATAAAATACAATGTTCGCACGAGCAATGGCGCACGACCAGTGGTCGTGCGCGCTGTCGTATGTGGTCGTGCGATAAGGGGAAACAGAACTCAGTTTTCAGGTGTTAAGTGCACACGATCAGTGGCGCACGACCAGTGGTCGTGCGCGATAGAGCCAGTGATCGTGCGCAGTGTTCCTGTACAGATTTGTACCAGGAACACCTGCACGACTACTGCTCCAACATACAACACTAATCAAACCACTGAAAGTGACACTTAACCATGCATGAAAACTAATAATGAAGATAAACAAGAAATAACACCAAAACGGGCCTAGAAGTGCACATAGCATGGAATAACAAATATGAGCGAAAACATGCCTAAAGTGTAGTGCATAGGCTAGAAAATCGGCCCAGATGAGTTCATAAATGTGTATATATTTGAGACTCATCACACCCCCAGACTTACCTGTTTGCGCGTCCCGATCAAACAAATTCTAAGCGAACGGGGAAAGAAAAGTAGATGGCTTAAAATTACAATACAGAGTACCATGCGAAGTCGCATGCTCACGTGCATAAGAAAAATAGTAGAGCAGATTTCTGATTATACACAAACAGTTTATATATTTCTAAAAGAGTAAAAGCATATTACAACTACTCAAAATGGTGAGCTACGGTGAATCATCCGGTCATGCATACGGAGAAAGTAAACTAAGCGCTGAGATGAGCATTGCTCAAGATTGGGGTGCCGGACAAACTCCACCGAAATCCATCGGTGTCGGTGACCATAGGCTCACCCGGTCACATTCTCTCCACGACACTAGATTGGTCCATAGCGTGAGTCGGTAGGACTTTTAGGTTTTAATTGAGGCTTGGGTTACGGTGAGGTAAACAATGATAAACAAGAGGGCTTATAACACGCAACCCAAATGAGCTTTAATATAACTACCCGCGTTTCTCTTTTCCTTTTCATTTTTTTTTCTTTCTATCTTCTTTTTCTTGTCGTTTTTTTTCTTTCAGCAAAAGTTTCAAATGAGCATATCCACAGATTCACATAATAAACACCACAATCAACGCCCCCCACAATGTAAATAAAACTACAACTAAAGCTCAGATTTGGGTGTGCGACTAGGTTAGGCTTTTAGGCTTTGGTGAGATAAATGTGGAGCTGAATCAAGAAAAAGGGTAGGCACGAAGGGGCTAGCAAAGGTAGACGATAGGCATGAAATAAAAAGTTCAACCGGGCCAAAATAATGGCCTACGTCATTCTCACGCACTAGAACTATCCTATGCCAATGCTTCAAGAATCGCTTGGGGCAAGTTCTAGCCACCGAGAAAGTTTCTCCTTTCTCCCGACTCAAGCAATACGAGTCTAGCGATCATTTACACACATCCCTATGCTACCGTTTGATTCCATCGGATTCACCATTTGAGTAGAGTAAACAACATTTACACTAATAGAGAAAAATATAAAACCATAAGTATAAAGAGAAATCTAATCTACACAAATTTCTATGCAACTGAGCACTCGACTAGGAGCACTACTGGAGTCAACATTTTACTCTGCTACATAGTCCTAAGCCATCACCTAGACTTTCCCAAATAAGCAAGAGAATTAAATTCACAACAGAGCTGGCAAACAGATGAGTACGCGCTCAAGTGGGTGCTGTGGTGTGCAATGAAGATGAACAATACTAAATAAATGAAATAGAAATACTTCTAGCATGCAATGCAATAGTGCACGTGCATGGGCACACAGAACTACTCTCCCCCAGACTTAAACTAAACAACCCACATAATATATGACATGAAAATCAAAATAGGGCTAGGGAAAGAGAGTACCCAATGCTCAGAAATGAGCATACCAGAAGATTGGCGTGTAAGCTAAAATGTACTGCGGCATCCGCCATCCAGAAGAAGGATACCTGTAGGGGTCAGCTCCGCAAAAACAAAAGAAAAAAGAAAACTGAAATAAAGTGCAATTAACTAAATAAAATTAGAAAAGAAATGAAAATGCAGGAAAAATTAAGATAACTAGTGGGGTTATTGTCATCCCAACACGACTTATTCAAAACTTTATAATATTTAGCTAATGGGAGTATGGAAGGAGAAGTGGACAGGTAACTGGCCCAATATCCGTGTCGGTAGCGGGTACCTATACGGAGAAAGGACAGTCACGCCTCTACCCGAATATAAATAAAACCTGCCCATCACAGGTAGAGGGAAAAGAAAGTAAGAAGAGGAGGAGGCCTGGTCCTCACTCATCTCACCAAAACTATCCTTGCCCAGCAAGGTATCGTCCACAGGGAGGCAGTAGGAGGCGAAGGCAATGAGTGGAGCTTCCTCTACGGAGGGGGAATAAACCTCCTCACATGAGAGGGTGCTCTCATCATTGACTTGAGCAAAAAGCTCCAAGTCCTCCTGAAGTACCTGTGAAGATTCAACCTGCACAGACTCAGATGAAGGAAGGGGATCAAGAAATAAAGAAGACGAAGAACATAAATAAACATCAATCGGGGGAGTGATCCCGGTCTCACTCCCATCAGGTTGGGGAAGTAAAATAAAGTTAGGATTGTCATCAATGCTACAAGATTCGGCGGGATCAACGGTGGCCAGGCTTAGGATTTGGACTTCCTCCACCGGTGCTGAGGAAAACTCCTCTGCACCTAGAAGGTTGTCCTCCTCCATAGGAGTAGGCATAATACTATGATCAACGGCCTTCTCTTGTGACATATCATCGACAATGTCGTCAGAGACGAATGTAGTATGCACAACAGGGGAAAGAACCGAATCCACTAGAGGTGGTGGATGCACATGGAGAATAGGCTCAGCAATGTCGGTGCATAGATCAGCCGCACATCCGGTGACCGTACCCATGCCATTCCCTTCAAGATGTGAAGGTGACAAAGACACATAACCGGATGTTGAAGGTGTGGCGCCAGAGTTAGGAGTTGGGACGATCCGGATATCCGGCTCGTCATCCTCATCCAATTGGCGAAGATACTCGGCACAGTCCTTCAAGACATGATCAGTGCTCCGACAAAACTGGCACTGCCTAGCAGGCTTCTTTGGCACAGCGGGGGCTGAAGCCGAAAAGAAGTAAGATGGTAAAGGCTCAGCAGAGTACCCATAAGACTTACGCGCACCATATTAAGTATCAGATGAAGTCAGTGCTCCATATGCTGGGCTATAAGAATTATGCCTATTATTCTCCGAAGGGCATTCATCACTAGAGTGGGAGGTAGCTCCACACCAACGGCAACGGAAATTGAGATGTGCCCACATAGTGTGAAGATAAAACGATTCAAAAAGAAGAACACTATTGTGCGAAATACTACACCTAACAAAAATTTACTAAAGCAACCTACTATAAAACAAGAAAATGGAATAAAGAGAACAGAAATAAAATAAAAGATGCGATAAACAAATGGAAGGGCTTCTCTATCAGATTCTCCCTCTCCAAAAAACTCACACGACTGTGTTCCCCGGCAACGGCGCCAAAAACTTGATGCGCAAATCCTGCACACCGCTATAGGCGGTAGCGAGACTGCGATCCGAACGGCAGTGAACAGGTCGCTGTCAAGTAATAATATGAGGAAGTAAATCCCCAAGTATCGAATCTCTCAAGGAACACAGTAAGGTGGAGTTAGGTTTCGAGGAAGGACTTGAGATCGAAGTCCTTGGTCGGGGTTACAATGGATGGTTAGTTTGGTTTGCGAATAGTAAAATAAAATATTACGACTACTCCTATGCAATGCCGCTATGCAATGCTTCGCTTGGTGGAATGGAGACTAGGCAGGCCTTGAGCGCGCTGCGTCGCAAGGGCGGATGGACGAGTAGGCAAGCGGAGTCAAACTGTGCAGGCCTTGAGCGCGCTGCTTCGTTAGGCGGGATGGAATACACGGGCCGCTGTGCCACGCTTCGGTAGGCGGATGGGCGAATAGGCTAATGGAATGGAATGGAGAGAATGGCGGAATAAGGGTCGCAAGCACCTCGTCGACAAGCACGCCACTAGCAATTGCTAGTGCGGCAACGGACACGGTGGTGGAGTGAAAAATGGATGGCGGCGCACCTCATTCACACATATGAATAATATGATTCCATAAACATGAAATAAACATTAATAAACAAGATTCATAGTGTCATCATCTAAATATAGAGATTACAAACAAATACAACCACACAAGTAGAAGAAAGAGGCAAGAGATACGACCGAATCCAGAATCTTGTTGTAGATTCACGGTTGGAATCGTCGGGTTGTCAATCCACGCCCTAGCTCGGTCCCAACTGCGTCCGGGGTAGAGGAGGGCTGTCACACCTCCCAATGGACCCATCTTCTCCAGCGTTTTACAATCCGGCCACGTCCGATGCGAGGAACTCCTTCCTTGGCGATGAAGATGAGTGTAGAATCTCTTCCTTGAAGCCCTTGGATGATGGAGGAGGCCTAGGGGGCGAAAACCTGCGGAAATGGGCGGAACGACGGAGCTGGGCGAGAAAAATGGCGAGGATCCAACCTAAAATCGCGAGCAGGGCAATTTATAGGCGCTGGACTGAACAGCGTGCTCGGTCGTTGGTGCACGACCAGTGGTCGTGCGCACTATTATCCTGTGATAGTGCGCCTGACTGGACGGAGCCTGAAAGGGGAGAAAATTATAAAATACAATGTTCGCGCGAGCAATGGCGCACGACCAGTTATCGTGCGCGCTGTCGTATGTGGTCGTGCGATAAGGGGAAACAGAACTCAGTTTTCAGGGGTTAAGTGCACACGATCAGTGGCGCACGACCAGTGGTCGTGCGCGATAGAGCCAGTGATCGTGCGCAGTGTTCCTGTACAGATTTGTACCGGGAACACCTGCACGACTCCTGCTCCAGCATACAACACTAATCAAACCACTGAAAGTGACACTTAACCATGCATGAAAACTAATAATGAAGATAAACAAGAAATAACACCAAAACGGGCCTAGAAGTGCACATAGCATGGAATAACAAATATGAGTGAAAACATGCCTAAAGTGTAGTGCATAGACTAGAAAATCGGCCCAGATGAGTTCATAAATGTGTATATATTTGGGACTCATCAGTTATCGGCACTACCCATTTTGTAACCATGCTTTAATAAAAAAGATGTTAAGCATTCATACCAAGCATGGGGCGCTTGTTTAGACCATAAAGCGCTTTTTCTAATCTATATACATGATTTGGAAATTTTTCATCAATAAATCTGGGGGGTTGTTCTACATAGACTTCTTCTTTTATTATCCTGTTTAAGAAGGCACTTTTGACATCCATTTGAAATAATTTAAACTTCTTATAACTCGCAAAAGCTAGAAAAATTCTAATCGATTCAAGGCGAGTAACGGGTGCAAATGTTTCATCAAAATCTACCCCCTTGATTTGAGAATAACCTTGTGCCACTAATCGAGCTTTGTTCCTAGTTATTCTAGATTCTCCGTCTAATTTATTTTTAAATATCCATTTGACTCCTATAACCGGATGATTTGATGGTCTTTCAACTAGTTTCCAAACCCTATTGCGTTCAAATTGATTCAATTCGTCATTCATAGCAATAAACCAAAATTCATCATTCAAAGCAGTGGAAACATTTTTCGGTTCTATTTCGGAAACAAAACATAAGTTTGAAAAAGATTCATTAAAAGAAGAACGTGTAGTTACCCCTCTTGATGGTTCTCCAATAATAAGCTCCCTTGGATGATCTCTTGTAAATCGAAGCACACTTGGAGGCACGTGCTCCTCTTGCACCGTCTCTACTTCTTTTTCTTTTCCAAGTGGCTCATCGCCATCATGCGCCAATGGTGAGAGAGGTACATCATCATTTCCTGCACAAGTAGAATCAAAAGTACCGGTACCTAATATCCTTCCTTTTCCATTGTCCCCAAATGTCACCATTCCTCCTTTCTTCTTAGTGAGGCTAAGGAATTTTACTTTATCGCCTGTCATGTGTTTGGAGCAACCTGAGTCCAGGTACCACATGTCTTCCTTTTCCTTAGCCTGCCAACATACCTAACAAGAAGATGAGAGTAAAGATCCGGATACCCAAGTGGTACCTCCCAAAGAATAGGTGGAAACCTTAGGCACCCATATTTTCTTGACCGTGCATCGACCCTTCATCCTACAAGAGTCCAAAGTATGCCCGAAGTGATGGCACTTGGCACATAACACAAAAGCGGTTGAGTCCTTTTTCAGTTTTTGTTGTGGACTCTTGCTGGAGGATGGGGAATCAGCAGAATAAATTTCAGATTTGTGGTTATTCGAAGAATTAAGAATTTTGTTACTACCGCCAGCATTAGCAGTTACCGCCGGGCGGTAGTTAGCAGAGACAAAACCTAGACCAGTTTTTGCACTACCATGCCTTTGGTTGGCCAAAATCATATCAAAGCTTTTCTGGCCAACCACGAATTTTTCTATGGCTAAGTTAAGGTCATGGATTTTAGCTTTTAGTGCAAAATTTTCACTAACTAGATTTCCGCATCTATTTGCAAAAATTTTCTTTTAATTTTCAACATTAGAAAGAGAGAGTTTTAAATTTCTTTCTAAGTCTCTCTTTTGTTTCGTGAGTGATTCGATATTTGAGAGAGCATTAGAAAGATCAACTTCGAGTTTGTTAGTCCTTGCCAAAAGATCATCATTCTTTTGGCAAGACTCCATCTCCTTTCCCAAAGCAAAAACTTCCTTACATAATTTTTGATTTTGTTTCAAAAGAAATTTATTTTCAGTTTTAAGTAAATCATGATATTTTAAAGTTTTGCCAAAAGATTTGCAAGTTCTTAAATATTCGGAATAAAGATCATCATAGTTAGAGGGGATTACCTCAGTGTCGCTTTGGACACTGCACTCGTCGTCGGTTGATTCATTGCTTTTCCCCATAAGACACAAGCTTGCCTCAACATCATCGCTTGAGCTTGAACTACTTGAGCAACCGGAGGAAAAGTCATCCCATGTTGCTGCTTTTAAGACCTTCTTCTTCTCCTTTTCTTTAACCCGCTTTTCTTTTTGCTCTTTCAGGAATTTTGGGCATTGACTTCTAATATGCCCGGTCTTCCTATAGTGGAAGCACTCGGGAGGTGGCCGCTCTTCGTCGTCGTCGCTACACTTCTCCTTCTTCTCTCTTTTGGATGAGGAGCCTTTGCGAAAAAAATTCCGGAAGGTGTTTCTCCTTTCCGGATATTTCATGAATTTAGTGAACTTCTTCACAAATAAACTCTCCTCGTCATCTTCCTCGTCGTCATCTTCTTTTCTTGACTTCAGTGCCAAGGCTTTCTTCTTCGGCTCCTTATTTTACTCCTCTTTTTGAATCTTGAGTTCTACCTCATGGGTTTTGAAGTTCCCAATGAGGCTCTCAATTTGGAGCTGCCTAAGATCATGCGATTCGGAAATCGCCATCACCTTTAGATTGAACTTTGGTGGGAGTGATCGACGAAGCTTTCTCACCAAGTCGTCGTTTGAGAATGTCTTTCCAAGAATTTTTGAGGCGTTCATGATCTTGGTGAATCGAGTGTACATAGTGTCGACGTCCTCATTCGGATCCATCCTGAACCTCTCGAATTCAGATTCCAGTTGGAAAAGTTTTGAGTCTTTGACCTGCGAGGTACATTCATGCGTTATTTCTAATAAGTTCCAAATATCATAAGCTGTTTTACATGCACTTACTCTATTAAATTCAGTCATATCAAGAGCACAGAATAGAGCATTCATTGCTTTCGCATTATTCTTACACCTAGTCTTATCTCCATCGTCCCATTTATCCCTAGGTTTTTCCTTGGTAACTTCTCCAACAATGTATGTAGGAGAAGTGTATGGAGTTTCAATATATGCCAATACATCTTGATCTAAATTTATCAGAAAACAACGCATACGTGTTCTCTAGTAATTGTAATCAGTTCCGGTAAACAATGGAGGTCTACTTATTCCCCTCCCCTCAAGGAAAGCGAGATCACGGAGCGCCATTATTCCCGGTTGTTAGACCGAATTGGAATAACCTCGCTTTGATACCACTTGTTGGATCTGTAGGCGCCTTTAGAGGGGGGGGGGGGGGGTGAATAAGGGTTTTAAAAATTCAGAGATTATGAGAGAAAATAATTCTCAGACACTACCGCCAGCGATATTGTTAGCGATCGGCGTTAGGCAACAGTTAAAATACTTTTATGTTTGAACAATGAGAATCACAGAGTACGACTTAGAGATGAAACAGTAAACATATTTTCATTAATCATTATCAGGAAGTAAAAATGATTACAAAACTTTTCCCAATAATGCTTGGAAAGAGGCGACCAATGAAAACTCTTTTGGTTTTCTATACCGACCCTTCTCCCAAGGACCGGTTGGCTTTAGCCTATCTCTCCCTAGACAAGGCTTCAAGCCGATCTAGCCCTTCCCTCAACGGAAAGGCCTCAAGCACTCCCTAGATCTACACCCTAGACCTATTCGCCAACACGAGGCGAATTTCCCCTAGTCCCCGCAAGGCCCTAGTCGCCGTGTGGCGAGTTCCTCTACCGAACAAAAGATATAAAGGTTACAATAAGAAAAGTAAAATAAGACACAAACTAGAAACTCCCTCAAAAGTAGAACTTGATGTCGATGTAGATGCGATCGTATTGGTCTTCAAGTTCTTTTGCGTTCACGAACGTTGATGGAGTTCTTCGGGCTGCTTCTGAAAGTTCACTCGTGTGCTCTGAAAGTAAGGCTCCAATAACTTCTGTAACAGCAAGCACTAATGGAGGAAGCACCGCTCTTTAACTAGATTTGACAGCTACCGCCTGTGCTAGTACTATGATGAGTCCCAATTATATACACATATATGGACTCATCTGGGCCGTTTATCTAGTCATTCCACTGCACTTTAGCCTTGTTTTAGCTCATATTTGTCATTCTATGCTAGGTGCACTTCTTGGCCTAATTTGGTGTGTTTTATGTTTATTCTCTTTTGAAAGCCTTATCTATTGTTGAGTGCCACTTTTAGTGGCCTGATTAGCATTTCTGTTGGAACAGGAGTCGTGCAGGTGTTCCCGGTACAATTCTGTACAGGAACACTGCGTACGATCACTGTTTCTATTGCGCACGACCACTGGTCGTGCGCCGCTGATCATGTGCACTTAACCCTATTTTTTGAGTTCTGTCTCGGACAGTGCGCACGACCACCTACGATAGTGCGCACGACCACCGGTCGTGCGCCACTGTGCGTGCGCACTTAACATCAATTTTATGAGTTCTGTTTCGACCAGTGCGCACGACCACCTACGATAGTGCGCACGACCACCGGTCGTGCACCACTGGTCGTGCGAACATGGTATTTTATAAATTTCTTACATTGTAGGCTCCACCCAGGCAGGCGCATGATCACAGGATTCTAGCGCGCACGACCACTGGTCGTGCGCCAATGACCGTGCGCACTGTTTATTCCAGCGCCTATAAATTCTCCTGCTCGCGAATTAGGTCGGGACCTCCGCATTTTCTTCCGCCAGTCCGCCGTTTCCTGCTCCAGAGCGCCCGATTTTGCCCCTCCATCGCCGCCCACCATCGGGAGGTGCTCCGGGCTTGTTCTTCACGCCATTCTTGAGCCGGAGCTTCCTCTCGGCCTCCTCCTTCATCCTAGAGTTTCAAGGAAGGTTTAGCCGCCATCGCCATCAAGCAAGAGGAAGTTTGCAACCTCTACCGGATCGTGACACGAAGAAGACGGGCTCATTGGAGAGTAGTGACAGCTCTCTCTACCCCGGACGTAGTTGCGGACCGAGCTTGGAAGCGGATTGACAACCCGGCGATTCCAACCGTGAATCTACAACGAGACTTCGGATTCGGTCGATTTCTTGCCTTGTTCTTCTCTTATTGATGTGTTTGTAGCTAGATCTCTCATGTATTGATGATGAACACTATGAATCGTGCTTGTAATCTTAATTTCATGTTTATGTGAAGTTATATTTAGTTCATATGTGTTAATGAGGTGCGCCGCCATCCATTTTCCCCTCCACCACCATGTCCGGTGCCGCTCTAGCAATTGCTAGTGGCGTGCTTGTCGACGAGGTGTTTGCAACCCTCATTCCGTTAGCCTACTCGTCCATCCGCCTATCGAAGCGTGGCATCGCGGCCCGTGTAATCAATCTCGCCCTACGAAGCAGCGCGCTCAAGGCCTACACAGTTCGATTCCGCTTGCCTGCTCGTCCATCCGCCCTTGCGACGCAGCGCGCTCAAGGCCTGCCTAGTCTCCATCCCGCCAAGCGAAGCATTGCATAACGGCATTGCATAGGAGTAGTTGTAATATTTTCCTTTATTTTCCACAACCAAATCAACCCCCCTCCGCGATCCATCCGATTAAAGGACTTCAATCTCAAGTCCTTCCTCGATAATAAACTCCACCTTACTGTGTTCCTTTGAGATCGATACTTGGGAATTCATTCCCATTTTATATTACTTGAACGATAGGTACACTGCCGTTTCGTGCCGCAATCTTACTACCGCCTATAGCGGTGTGCTAAGATTTGCGCCATCATGTTTTTGGCGCCGTTGCCGGGGAACACAGTCGTGTGAGTTTTCTGGAGAGGGAGAACCTGAGAGAGAAGCCCTTCCATTTGTAAATTACATTCCTTTGTTTTATTTCCTCGTATTTTGTTTCCTGTTTTATATTAGGTTGTTTTAGTAATTTTTGTTAGGTGTAGTATTTTGCACAATAGCATTTTTTTATTTTGAATCGTATTATCTTCACACTATGTGGGCAAATCTCAATATCCGTTGTCGTTGGTGTAGAGATACCTCCCACTCTAGTGATGAATGCCCTACGGAGAACAGTAGGCATAATTCTTATAGCCCAGCATATGGAGCACCGACTTCGTCTGATACTCCATATGGTGTGCGTAAGTCTTATGGCTACTCTGCTGAGCCTTTACAGTCTTACTTCTTTTCGGCTTCAGCCCCCGCTGTGCCAAAGAAGCCCGCAAGGCAGTGCCAGTTTTGTCGGAGCACTGATCATGTCTTGAAGGACTGTGCCGAGTATCTTCGCCAATTGGACGAGGATGACGAGCCGGACATCCGGATCGTCCCAACTCCTAACTCTGGTGGCACACCTTCAACATCCGGTTATGCGACTTTGTCACCTTCACATCTTGAAGGGTATGGCATGGACACGGTCACCGGATGTGCGGCTGATCTATGCACCGACATTGCTGAGCCTATTCTCCATGTGCATCCACCACCTCTAGTGGATTCGATTCTTTGTGAGGAATCGGTGCTCGACTTTTATCCGAGCACTATTCCTCTCCCTGTTGTGCATACTACACTCGTCTCTAACGACATTGTTGATGATGTGTCGCAAGAGGAGGCTGGTGACTGTAGTGTCATGCCTGCTCCTTTGGAGAAGGACAACCTTCTAGGTGAAGAGGAGTTTTCCTCAACACCGGTGGAGGAAGTCCAAATCTTAGGCATGACCACTGTTGATCCCGCCGAACCTTGTAGCATTGAGGACAATGAAAACATTATTTTACTTACCCAACCTGATGGGAGTGAGACCGGGATCACTCCCCCGATTGATGTTTATTTATGTTCTTCGTCTTCTTTATTTCTTGATCCCCTTCCTTCATCTGAGTCTGTGCAGGTTGAATCTTCACAGGTACTTCAGGAGGACTTGGAGCTTTTTGCTCAAGCCAATGATGAGAGCATCCTCTCATGTGAGGAGGTTGATTCCCCCTCCGTAGAGGAAGCTCCACTCATTGCCTTTTCCTCCTGCCACCTCCCTGTTGACGACACCTTGCTAGGCAAGGATGTGTTTGGTGAGTTGAGTGAGGATATCTCCTCCTCTTCTTACTTTCTTTTCCCTCTACCTGTGTCAAGCAGGTATTATTATTTAGGTAGAGGGGTGACTGCCTTATCTCCGCATCGGTACCAGCTACCGAAACAGATAATGGAGCAGTTACCTGTGCATTTTCTTTTTCATAGGCCCATTAGCTAGAAACTTCATGTTCTTAAATAAGTCGTGCTGGGATGACAATAACCCCAGTAGTTATCTTCTTTTTCTTGCTTTTTTTAATTTATCTAATCCTGCGTAGTTAGTTTATTTTATTTCAGCGTTTCTCTTTTCTTTTGTTTTTGCGGAGCTGACCCCTGCAGGTATTCTTCTGGTTGGGTGCTGCAGCTTGGTCTAGAGTTAATCGCCAATCTTCTGGTATGCTCACTTGCTGTGCATTGGGTACTCTCTTCCCCTAGCCCTATTTTGATTTTCCTGTCATATATTATGCGAATTGTTTAGTTTAAGTCTGGGGGAGAGTAGTTTTGTTTACCCGCTCACGTGCACTATTACACTGCATACTAGAAGATTTCATTTAAAATGATTTATTTACTTTCTCCGCACACCACTGCACCCACTTTAGCGCGCACTCACTTGTTTGTGTGCTTCCGTTCACACTTATCTTGGTTTGGAATGTGAAATAGGATGTTAGCTTAGGAATTGCAAATCGGAGTGCGATGTTGACTCTTGTAGTGCTCTAGTCGCATATTCCTTGCTTGCATAGAAATTTGAGTAGAATTAGATTGTCTCTATACTTTTAATTTACAATTAGTGTTCTTGCGTAGTTTTTGATTTATGTTACTCATTTGGTGAATGTAACCGAAATTTGCGGTAGCACGGTGTTGTGTGTAAGCAAGCGCTAGTTGTGTGTTGCTCGAGTCGGAAGGAAGGTTTACCTTTCTCGTGGGCTAAGAACTTGCCCCAAGCGACTCTTGAAGCATGGGCGAGAGCAACTCATTTTGTTAAATGTGATGTAGGCCATTTTTGGCTAGTTTGAGCCTTGTTTTCCATGACCTATGCGTTCACCTTTGCAAGCCAAGTTTGTGCCTACCCTTCTTTTGTTTCAGCTCTTCTTTTAAATCACCAAAGCCTGAAGCTTATCCTATTATCGCAGCCAAGTAGTGAGTTAACTGAAATTACCTTTCATATTTGGATGTGATGTATGGAAATTTTTGTGATGTGAAGAAAAAGTGTATTGTGTGCTGAACATATTGTTGTAAACCAACCGGGGGATAAATGAAAAAAAAATGAAGTTAAAAGAAAAAATCTGTAAAGAATAAAAATGACAGGAAATCCCCTTGGAAGTAATAGAAAAATTTAGTTGGTATTTGTTTGGAGTAGGCTGTGTACACACTCATTTTTCAAGCTAAGTCTGGGGGTGTGGTACACTAGCGCTGTTTTGGGCTTGTTCAGGGTAAGCATTTCGATGTTGCTCATTTGGGTTGCGTAGCCGTTTCGTTTATCATTGAATATCATACCGTAACCTAAGCCCAATTATAACCCGAAGTCCTATTGATTTAACTTCTGAGTTTGCTAGTGCCATGGAGAGAGTGTAACCGGGCAAGCTTATGGTTCTCGTAGTTGATGGATTTCAGCGGAATTATTCCCGAATTCTGGTCTTTAGCAACACCCTCCTGAGTGGCTTGTTTACTTTCACATCGGGCACGACCGCACAAATTCTTCATGATTCACCATCTGAGTACAAATAAATCTCTATTTACGCATGTATACTTTTGTAAATTAATTAGTATAGCTAGAATCTTCTTTTACATAATTTCTATTTGCATGGGTATGATACTTCGCATCTGACTCTTTATTTACAATTCTCTACGCTAACCACCATTTTCCCTACTCCGCCGGATTTGTTTGCTCGGGATGCGCAAACAGTTAAGTCTGGGGGTGTGATGAGTCCCAATTATATACACATATATGGACTCATCTGGGCCGTTTATCTAGTCATTCCACTGCACTTTAGCCTTGTTTTAGCTCATATTTGTCATTCTATGCTAGGTGCACTTCTTGGCCTAATTTGGTGTGTTTTATGTTTATTCTCTTTTGATAGCCTTATCGTATTGTTGAGTGCCACTTTCAGTGGCCTGATTAGCATTTCTGTAGGAACAGGAGTCGTGCAGGTGTTCCCGGTACAATTCTGTACAGGAACACTGTGCACGATCACTGTATCTATTGTGCACGACCACAGGTCGTGCGCCGCTGATCGTGTGCACTTAACCCTATTTTTTGAGTTCTGTCTCGGACAGTGCGCATGACCACCTACGATAGTGCGCACGACCACCGGTCGTGCGCCACTATGCGTGCGCACTTAACATCAATTTTATGAGTTCTGTTTTGACCAGTGCGCACGACCACCTACGATAGTGCGCACGACCACCGGTCGTGCACCACTGGTCGTGCGAACATGGTATTTTATAAATTTCTTACATTGCAGGCTCCACCCAGGCAGGCGCACGATCACAGGATTCTAGCGCGCACGACCACTGGTCGTGCGCCAATGACCGTGCGCACTGTTTATTCCAGCGCCTATAAATTCTCCTGCTCGCGAATTAGGTCGGGACCTCCGCATTTTCTTCTGCCAGTCCGCCGTTTCCTGCTCCAGAGCGCCCGATTTCGCCCCTCCATCGCCGCCCACCAACGGGAGGTGCTCCGGGCTTGTTCTTCACGCCATTCTTGAGCCGGAGCTTCCTCTCAGCCTCCTCCTTCATCCTAGAGTTTCAAGGAAGGTTTAGCCGCCATCGCCATCAAGCAAGAGGAAGTTTGCAACCTCTACCGGATCGTGACACGAAGAAGACGGGCTCATTGGAGAGTAGTGACAGCTCTCTCTACCCCGGACGTAGTTGCGGACCGAGCTTGGACGCGGACTGACAACCCGGCGATTCCAACCGTGAATCTACAACGAGACTTCGGATTCGGTCGATTTCTTGCCTTGTTCTTCTCTTATTGATGTGTTTGTAGCTAGATCTCTCATGTATTGATGATGAACACTATGAATCGTGCTTGTAATCTTAATTTCATGTTTATGTGAAGTTATATTTAGTTCATACGTGTTAATGAGGTGCGCCGCCATCCATTTTCCGCTCCACCACCGTGTCCTGTGCCGCACTAGCAATTGCTAGTGGCGTGCTTGTCGACGAGGTGTTTGCGACCCTCATTCTATTAGCCTACTCGTCCATCCGCCTATCGAAGCGTGGCATCGCGGCCCGTGTAATCCATCTCGCCCTACGAAGCAGCGCGCTCAAGGCCTGCACAGTTCGATTCCGCTTGCCTACTCGTCCATCCGCCCTTGCGACGCAGCGCTCTCAAGGCCTGCCTAGTCTCCATCCCGCCAAGCGAAGCATTGCATAGCGGCATTGCATAGGAGTAGTTGTAATATTTTCCTTTATTTTCCACAACCAAATCAACCCCCCTCCGCGATCCATCCAATTAAAGGACTTCAATCTCAACTCCTTCCTCGATAATAAACTCTACCTTACTGTGTTCCTTTGAGATCGATACTTGGGAATTCATTCCCATTTTATATTACTTGAACGATCGGTACACTACCGTTTCGTGTCGCAGTCTTACTACCGCCTATAGCGGTGTGCTAAGATTTGCGCCATCATACTACAGCCCTGCGATAGTGATACGACACGCACACGGATCGTGGCAGTTAAGGCAACTTCTGAGCGCAAACGGTTGTGACAGCCTAGCGCGCTGCGGTAACACTATCGCCCCGTGATAGTGTAATTTCCTTCCTTCAGCCAATATCTCTTTCCAAATTTGCCCCTCAGTCAAGTGCAGACGGGATGTTTCCAAAAGCTACCGCCGGGCGTTAGACCTAACGCGCCACGATAGTACTTGCCAAACATATCTACCCGTCGACATTCCTTTTTCTCCACTTTCCTTTCTGTCAATAGTTTGCAAAAAATGCTCACGCCAGCGTCAGTGCTAACGCTCCGCGGTAGATCATTTCATCGGGCGCATCTTCGTCGAGTTGACCTCAGCTTTCGTCGATCTCAATCTGGTTCGTCGAATGACATCATTTTCTTCGAACACCATTTTGTCTTTCGGACACTAGCGCCAAAGTTAGTGCTAACGCTTCGTGGTAGAGCTGCAGTTCATCGAACGGGCCTCAGCTTTCGTCGATCGTCGAACGACCTTATATGAATTTTGTCGAATGGGATTCCGTATTAGTCGTTCGTCGAACGGAACACCGAGTTTGTCGAACCCAGTTCATCGAATGGAACTATCGCACCGCGGTAATGCAGACGCCCCACGATAGTGCATACAATTTGTTGAACGCCAGCTTGCATCTCAGCGGCTACCCTTCTCAGCGGTTTTGTCTCATCGGTTGTTAATGCTAGCACCAGCGGTAGAGTTAGCGCGGCGCGGTAGCAACAACAAAATAGCACCATGGAGTTTTGAAAGCACAGAATCCTGCATACTATAAACACAAAACAAGTATGATCAAATACAATAGGATTTGTTATTGTCAAACCAAGAGATGAGGAAAGCATATTCCAACAGGACCTACCGCAACTGCTAGTCTTGGAGGTAGCAGGTATATGCTGATCTTGAATGATGACTTCACCAGATATACTTGGGTATATTTTTTGAAGGAGATGTCAGAGGAGTTTGAGAGATTTGCGGAGTTCAAGGAGCTGGTGGAATGTCGGCTTAACTTGCGGATAAAGAAGTTCAGAACTGACAACGTAGGGGAGTTCACCTCCAATGTGTTCTTTAACTTCTGCAAGAAGCATGACATCCGGAGAAAGCTCTCTTGTGCTCACACTCCACAACAGAACGGAGTTGCAAATGTTGGCTTCATGCCAAGAGTATCCCATAGTCCTTCTGGGCAGAGGGAATGTCTTGTGCAGCCTATGTCATCAATCGGATGCCTCTCAGTCCTATCAACATGAAGACTCGTCATGAGTTGATGTTCAAGGAGAAACAAAGTGTGGAACACTTTTGAGTGTTCGAATATACCTGCTACGTACATGTCCCTGATGCTCTCAGATCGAAACTGGATGCGAAATCAAGGAAGCTAGTGTTCGTCTGTTATGATGACCAGAAGAAGGGCTGGAGATGCATGGATCCTGAGACACAGAGATATGTGGTCTCAAGGGATGTGGTATTTGATGAGCTAATATCATACCAGGGTAGCTCTTCTGTTGAGCTACAGGGAAGCAGGTCAGATGGTTATCTTGAAGAAGCTACCAAGGTGGTTCTAGGGGAGTTACCTGTTTCTACAGGTGCTCAAGGTATTTCTAGCTCTGTTTCAGGTGCTTCAGGTTTTGGAAGCAGGGGGAGCGATGCTCCAAGAATGCCTGGAAGGAGAGCGGGTTCAGAATAGGTAGCTGAAGAGGTGGTTAAGAGTCAAGCTCTGAGGAGGACCAAGAGGACTATCATTCCACCAGATCGGTATACATGGGGAGACTTGGTGAGCTTCGTCTTATGTTTCTTCGCAGGTCCCCTGGATGAGAGAGAGCTGTCTTGTTTTGAAAATTCTGTTGGAGTCAAGGAGTGGGAAGGAGCCATGAATGAAGAGATGGCTGCCCTCAAGAAGAATGAGACTTGGGACTTGGTGCCTAAGGTTGAGGGAGTTACTCCGGTGACTTGCAAGTGGGTTTTCAAGCTGAAGAAGAGGGCTGATGGTAGTATTGAGCGGTATAAGGCTTGCCTTGTAGCTCGAGGTTTTTCTCAGAAGTATGGGGAGGATTTTGAAGAAACGTTTAGCCCTGTTGCCAAGATGACTTCGGTTCGGGTGATGATCGCATTAGCAGCTTGCCAAGGATGGAAGATTTGGCAACTCGACGTGAAGAATGCCTTCTTATATGGCGAGATTGACAAAGATATCTTCATGGATCAGCCACCTGGTTATGTTTCCAAAGAACACCCAAGACATGTTTGCAAGCTCAAAAAGGCTCTTTACGGCTTGAAGTAGGCGCCTCGGGCGTGGTATGGCATGATTGTAGAATAGCTCCAGTTTTGCGGATACTTTGCTTCTGATTCAGATTCAAGCTTGTTTGTAAAGAAGGTGGGGGAGCTTCAGATCTTGGTGCTGTTGTATGTTGACGACGTGATCATTATGGGAAATATTGAGATGGAGGTAGCTAGGCTTTGTGCTGAGCTAGCTATCAGATTTGAGATGAAGGACTTGGGTGAGCTTTACCATTTCCTTGGACTCGAAGTTGAGAGGAAGGAGAGCAGTATGCTTGTTTTCCAAAAATGCTATGCAGATCAGATCATGAAGAGATTCAGCATGGATGGGTGAAAAAGTAGCTCTACTCCACTGGAGGTTGAAGTTCATCTTCGACGAGATGAAGGGAAGGTTCTTACCGATCCTTTGGTGTTCCGGGCATTGTTCGGAAGTCTAATATACTTGACGATCACGAGGCCAGATATTGCTTATGCAGTTGGCAGGGTGAGTCGGTTTATGGCAGAGCCTCGGAAGCCTCATCTTATGGCGGCTAGGAGTATCTTGAAGTATGTCAAATCCACCTCGGATTTGGGTTTTTTTACGGGATAGATTCGGGCTTTTTCTTGCATGGATATATGGATGCTGATTATGGAGGAGATTCAGATGATTGGAAATTGACTTCTGGATATGTCTTTATGACAAAATCTATAGCTATATCATGGCGCAGTAAGAAGCAGGATTCTGTGTTTGTCTCTACCACGGAAGCGGAATACAAAGCTTCATATTTGGCAACTCAGGAAGCCATCTGGCTTAGGAGGCTTGTGGAGGACATTCATAAGGAGGTGCGAGGTCCTACTCTGCTACGTGGGGACAATGAGAGTGCGTTCAAACTGGTGAACAATCCAGTTTGTCACGCGCATACGAAGCACATAGAGATTCATCACCATTTAATTCGTGAGAAGGTGTTGGAGGGATCTCTGACTGTGGAGCATGTGCAGAGCAAGGATAATATTGCTGACATATTTACAAAGCCGTTGTCGAAGAGACCATTTGGTCGGTTGCGGAGTTTGCTTGGATTGACTTCCACTTCCCACATCAAGGGGGAGTGTTAAAATTTTTGAAGTAGGAGTGGAAGGGGTCTGGGCGGTCTGAAGAAAGGAGACCGCAGAGACCGCGTGGTCTGCGTGGGTGTTCTGGCCGAATCTTGCCTCAGGCAGTCTGGTCTGGGTGATCCAAGATTTTGCCTTGGGCTGTCTATTCTGGGAGACCGCAAGTGACCGTGCAATTTGTGCATTTGTTCTGGCGACTTGTTCCAATTCGTCCAGATGTTCAAGTCGATTCTCCTTCTTGCAGTGACTGGGTGGTCTGACGACTTGTTCTTGTCGTACAGGGTTCCTAAAGAAGTGGTCCGCTCTTGTTAAGAGATCAGGCTGTTTGGTTAGTAACCGCATGGTTTAATAAGGCAGCTATTAGCCATGCTGTGCTCGGGCGGTCTGACGTTGAGACCACTCGCGGTCTGATGGGTGGTTAATGTATCTCATTTTGGGTGGTGACGACATCCGTCAAATTGCCTATAAATAGGGGTGCAGGGCCCATCATTAACAACTAAGAACTTGTTCTTGTCGATCAACTTGTCTCTGAAGTTTGTCCACGCATGTGTTGCTTGGATTGGACTAACAATATCAACATAATCATAGAACTCTTCTCCTGACTCTTGTCTAAGTAATTCACAATCAACCTCGTCGAGCAGTTGTGCATCACTCTCTAATCTCTTCTCTACTAAGAAACTGTGTAATATGCAATATGCATTTTAATCAGCACCTATATGCAAAGTTACTATTAGATTGTCTTCTATCTAAATGAACACATGATAAATACATCAACTCATACCGGTACTTTGATGTTGAAGAATGATGGTTGTCGTAAGATAGCCCATCATTTCTTCAGCAACACAAACATTCTCTCAATCACATTTATTTCTCTAGCATGCCTTAAGTTGAACAGTTCTTTATAATTCGTGGGGTTATTACCATGGGTTGACCATTCCTTAAGGTGATAACGTGTCGAATGATATGGGGCAAAAAACCTTGGACCGTTTGTGTAGCCCGCATCGACAAGGTAATACTTACCTATGCATTGCAAATGATTAATTAATATAAATTTCAGATAATAATTATGTTTGCAATAATAAGTTCAAATATTTTACTAATTGGGACTTCAAAACGCGCTTTGTCTCTCCAATGCATCCCGTAGTACTCTCGAATCAGATGAAGACCCTTTCCAGCCAGGCAATGCGTATAGGAATATCATGGAACAATTACATACACCCAGTACATTTGTTGTGATTGCCTGTTTACGATTACGATATCTTCCTTGATCCTCTATTGGAACAGTCACTTCAATATGTGTTCCATCTAAATCACTGCTGAGCAAAACTATGCTTGCAAACGACAACGACTAGTGTACCGTGCCGAATGTAGTATAGGCTTATAAAAACCAATGTCGTATAAAAATCCGGGCGTGTTGATTACTCTTACTCAAGACAATCTCTATTGTTCTATCAAAAAGTACTTTGATTTGGTTGCAACAAGAAAGGTAACTCAACTTGAAAATTATAACTATTGAAAAGAGTTGTGGACAGACTAAAGAGAATGGATGAACAAAACAACAACAAATTTTAATAATTCAAAATAAAGGAACTACAACTATTGAAAGGGAAATTACAAGTGCAAGAAAAGTAAAGCTAGAATACTTAAAAATACGGAAAATAATGCAAGAAATGGAGGCTTGGACTCCAATACAATGTCCTTGATCATCTGGAGGAGCTGCCTTTTTATAGCTGAAAATATTGGGTTACACGCCCTTGGTCACGCCCGTGATCAAGGGGCGTGTAACAGGCGTGATTGAAGCAGCAGCGGAGACGGTGCCTTCTAGAGTAATTGCTGGCGTTATGTGCGTGGCACGCCCCTAGGTCACGCCCGTGACCTAGGGGCGTGTAACTTTAAAACAGGCTACTGGCGGGAAGCTTCGACGGGAAGTGGCGCTGGGTGAGTCACGTCCGTGTACTGGATGAAATGCCCCATGGTCACGGGCATGACCTGGGGCGTGTAACTTTAATTGACGTGGCAGGCTGATCTAGATGCTTGTGGCAGATCGCGGCCGGGACACTGGGTCACGCCCTTTGGTCACGCCTGTGACCTGGGGGCGTGTACTTGGCGAAACTCCACGGAATTCCCCCGCGGTGGAAGAAACAAGTCTGGAACACCTCTGGGCTGTCACGCCCCTTAGTCACGCCCGTGACCTTGGGCGTGTATTTGATGTTTTGGTCCAATGTGTCCAAAAAAACCTGAAATTATAAAATAAATTTAAGTTAGCTCATAAAAATGTAAGGAAGCAATTTATGTAGGAAAATACATATAATTTAAATAGATTTATATAAGAATTATAATTAAATTAAACTAAAAGATGAGTGAATAAACTACTCATCAAATACCCCCATACTTACTCGTTTGCTAGTCCCGAGCAAACAACTTTTCATAGGAGTAGAGAAATTTAAATCTAGAAAAAGAAATTTGAACTCAAGGAATAAAAATGCGAAGTCTTACGCCTACGTGTAGAGATCCTAGTTGAAAGACCAATTCAGCATAACGATTAGCTTATAATTTTCAAAAATGCGATTTAACATATTGCTTTTACTTTTAAGTTGAAAGTTCGGTAAATTCTCGAATGTTATTCAAGGAGCGGGTAGCGTGTTTTCTAGGATCAATATTACCCAAAATCGAGTTTCGGGATAGCCTCCAAAGAAATCCATCAATGACGATGGCCATAGGCTTGCCCGGTCGCACTCTCTCCACTACACATGTATAATATCATAGCTTAAAGATCAAAAGGGCTTTCATTAGGAGCGAAACTTGGCTTAGGTAAATGATTTGGAATTGGAAATCAAAGAGATCAAATATGACGGCTAGGGATCACACTAAACCAATGTGAGAGTTTCCCAAAATTATCAAAATTTAAACCTCGCATAAGAGTTGTCATGAAGCAAAACATACAAGAACTCTCATATTTTTCAAACATAAGGCCATGAATCATTTTCTTTATTTTTCACAATTGGCCAACAAAATAATTTTTCACATTTTTTTCATTATAGCTCCAAATAAGAAGTTGCAATTTCCTCATTTTCACAATAGAACCCATTGCAAAATTTTAATAAACCTCAAATATTTAGTGTGATCATTGGGTGGATGTTTTGGCTTTGGTGAAAATGAAAGGTGTAGGTAGTAAAAGAAATAAGGAAAGGCCCAAAGTGTTTAAACAATGAAATTTTTTTAAAGGTGGGCAAACAGGTACAAACGATCAAAAGATGGCCTAAGTCACTTCTAAAAACTATGACAAACCCATGCAAATGCTTCAAGAATCTCTAGAGGCAAGTTCTAGCCATCGAAAAGAATACCCTTCCGTTCAAAATGTGTAATATTTCTCTAGTAAGATTCTACATACTCACTTGAATTATTCTCAGATTCTACCGGATTCAAGGTAAGAGTAAAACAAAGATTGTTTTCTCGCAGTTAGAAAATCTTAAATCTAATTCTATGCTGAATAGTTAATTTGACATAGAATTCTACTTACGCATGCGCTTAACTAGGAACACTGCATGAGTCAACAATTTTATTCCAAAATTCAAAATCTAATGAAGTATAAAAATTCCCTACGACATTATACGAAAGCAAATCTACCAAGGATTTTGCAAATGAGTAAGTATAAAAATTCAGCCTAAATTTTTTTCTTCTTCTTGGAATTCCCAAGGGCAACCCGGTGAAGGGCTCGCAAGGTACTAGAGGTTGTGATGGGAATTCAAGCCCAAAGCATCCTTTCCAAGAAATAAGATTTTTATTATAAAATATTTTATATTTTTTTCTTTTTAAAAAAAAATACCAAGAACGCTATGCTACAACCCCATACTTAAAACTAAACATTGTCCCCAATGTTTAAAACTATGTAATACACAAATAAGAAAAGAAATGAAGTGATTAAAGGGTGAAGAGGGCTTCCCTGTTTAGTAGACGGGGTTGCCGGACAAAAACCTGCAAAAAATAAGTTAAACAAGATAAAGATAATAAAAAGGATAACGGTGGGGTGCCTCCCAAAAGCGCTTTGTTTACCGTCGCGTAGCTTGACTAAGTGGCGTTCTTCTTAAAAGTTGGTGAGGTTAAGAGTTTCAATTTTGTCGGGCGCTGGGTCGCCGGAATGATATAATTTTAACCGGTGCCCGTTAACTTTAAAAGGGCCTTGATCCGGGTGTTCTATTAGCACGGTCCCATATGACCAAACCTCTTTTACAACAAAGGGGCCAGACCATCGGGATTTTAATTTGCCCGAAAAATGTTTTAGTCTAGAATTATATAGAAGGACTAAGTCTCCCGGTGAAAAAGATTTTAGAAATTTTATTCTCTTTTCATGGTAAAACTTAGTGCGCTCCTTATAAAATTTATTATTTTCATAGGCGTTTGCGTGCCATTCGTCTAATTAATTAAGTTGAAACTTTCGTTGATCGGAGGCTAAGTTCTAATCTAAATTTAAAATTTTACGCGCCCAGAATGCGCGATGTTCTAATTCCACCAGTAAATGACACGCTTTTCCATAGACAAATCGGTACGGTGTACATCTGATGGCGGTTTTGTATGCCGTTTGATAAGCCCATAGTGCGTCGTCTAATTTTAATGACCAATCCTTCCTATTAACAAACACAATTTTTTCTAAAATTCTTTTTAATTCATGATTTACTACCTCCACTTGTCCATTCGCTTGTGGGTGATAGGCGGTAGAAAGTTTGTGTGTAACTCCATACTTTGCTAAAATTTTAGCAAGCTGGTTGTTACAAAAGTGTGTGTCCCTATCTCCAATTAGTGCTCAGGGTGTGCCAAATCCGAAAATAATTTTTTTAAAAAATTTACGATGACTCTCGCGCATTGGTGGGAAGGGCTTGTGCTTCCGCCCATCTTGACACGTAATCAACCGCAACAAGAATATATTTATTATTATGGGAAGAAGGTAGCGGGCCTACGAAATCTATTCCCCATAAATCAAAAATTTCGCATTCTAGAAATATATTTTGGGGCATTTCGTCTCGGTTAGAAATATTACCTGACCTTTGACAATTATCGCATTTACTCACAAAGGTGTGAGCATCCTTGAATAAGGTGGGCCAGTAGAAGCCTGCCTCTAGCACCTTTCTTGCAATCCGGTTTGCTTGGTAGTGTCCACCGGTTGGACCTTCATGGCAGTGCCGCAGAATTTGTTCACCTTCCTCGTTCGAAATACACCTTCTTACCACTTGGTCCACGCAGACACGAAATAAAAAGGGAACCTCCCAAAAATAATTTTTCAAGTCCGAAAAGAATTTCTTCTTTTGTTGACTTCAAAAATCTTTTGGAAGGACCCATGCCACTAAATAGTTGGCAAGATCCGCGTACCAAGGGGTGGAAGAAGTTATTACCTTAGTGATGGCGAGGAGGCGCTCTTCAGGGAATTTATCATCTATCTCGGCCTCCACTAGTGCTCCTGCTGCCGGGTTCTCCAATCTTGAGAGGTGGTCGGCCGCCAAGTTCTTCGCTCCTTTCTTATCTCGGATCTCCAAATCGAATTCTTGTAAGAGTAGGATCCATCTCAATAGTCAGGGCTTGGCGTCCCCTTTATCTAGCAAGTACCGGAGGGCGGAGTGATCTGTAAATACAATAATTTTTGATAGCGTTATGTAAGAACGAAATTTATCAAAGGCGAAAACAATCGCTAGAAGTTCTTTTTCTATCACTGTATAATTAGCTTAGGCGGATGTAAGTGTTTTGCTTGCGTAATAAATTAGGTGAAAGTATTTATTCACCCTTTGGCCCAAGACCGCACCTACGACAAAATCGCTTGAATCGCACATGATTTCGAACGGAAGAGACAAATCTGGCGAAATTAATATAGGCGATTTGATAAGTTTGTTTTTAATTTTAATGAACGCCTTAGAACATTCTTCATCAAAGATAAACATGGTTTCTTTTTCTAAAAGATGCGTTAACGGTTTTGTAATTTTCGAAAAATCTTTAATGAACTGTCTATAGAAACCCGCATGTCCTAAAAACTCATAATAGATTTAATATTAGTAGGTGGAGGGAGTTTTTATATGACTTCGATCTTGGCCCTATCGACCTCTATCCCTTTACTAGAAACCTTATGTCCGAAGACTAATCTCTCACGGACCATAAAGTGGCACTTCTCCCAGTTGAGTGCCAGATTCGTGTCTTCGCAGCGTTGAAGAACACGATTAAGATTTTTTAGACAATTTTGAAAGGAATCGCCATAGACTGAAAAATCATCCATGAAAACTTCCATGACGTCCTCAACTAATTCATTAAAAATTGCGAGCATACACCTTTGAAATGTAGCTGGCGCGTTACAAAGACCAAACGGCATCCTCCGATAGGCGAAGGTGCCGAAGGGGCAAGTGAAGGTGGTTTTCTATTGGTCTTCGGGTGCAATTGGGATTTGAAAATATTCCGAAAGACCATCAAGGAAATAGTAGTTCGAGTGACCAGATAGACGTTCTAAGATTTGGTCAATGAAGGGTAACGGAAAGTGATCCTTGCGGGTGGCATCATTTAATTTTCTATAATCGATGCAGACCCGCCAACCCGTAACAGTACGGGTTGGAATCAACTCGTTATTTTCATTTTCAACTACTGTCGTTACGCCCTTCTTAGGCACGACTTGCACCGGGCTAACCCAAGTGCTATCAGAAATTGGGTAAATAATCCCCGCGTCTAATAATTTTATAATTTTGGCCTTAACGACGTCCTTCATATTGGGGTTATGGCATCGTTGAGGCTGAATAGTGTTGCGAGGATTATTTTCTAGATTTATTTTATGCGTGCAGAATGAGGGATTTATACCGTTAATATCCGAAATTTGCCATGCAATTGCATGGCGGTGGTTATTTAAAATTTTAATTAATTCGGAAATTTCTGAATCATTAAGCGTAGAAGAAATAATCACGGGTAATTTTAAATTTTCATATAAAAATACATATTTTAGATGATCCGGAAGTCGTTTTAATTCTAGACTCGGTGGCTCTTCATAAGATGTTTTGATTTTAAAAATATTTAAATTTGTTTGTTCAAAATTTGTCTGCCGGGTCATTTCTTCAAGACATAATAAAGTTTATAACTCCGGATTTTCATAAAGAGGGGATATTATTTCCGCAAAAGTTGATAATTCTTCTTCAAAATTTGATTCTAAAATAAAACAAGAATCATCGTTAGTAAGTGCATTTCTCATTGATTGATTAACATTGAAAATAACTTCTTCCTCTCCAACTCGCAGGAGAAGTTTTCCGTTACTTACATCTATTATATCTCGAGTGGTGGCTAGGAAAGTTCGGCCAAGTATTAGGGGTACTTCGGCGTCTTCTTCAATATCAAGGATGACAAAGTCTACCGGGAAGATAAAATTATCAACCTTCACTAGCACATCTTCAATGACCCCTATTGGGTATTTAACTGACCGATCCGCTAGTTGGATGCTTATGTTAGTTGGGCTTGGGTTGCCCAAACCAAGATTTTTAAATAACGCAAAAGGCATTAAATTTATGCTAGCTCCTAGATCCGCCAAGGCGTGCTTGATTAATAAGTTACCAAACATACACGGGATGGAGAACCATCCCGGGTCATTTAATTTTTGTGGTAATTTATTTAATAAAGTCGCCGAACACTCTGCGTTTAAAGAAATATGTGAAAATTTTTTAAGTTTCTTTTTTATTTCAAAGTAACTCATTTAGATATTTAGCGTACTTGGGCATTTGAGCAATTGCTTAGCAGAATGGTACATTTATTTGGATTTGTTTCAAAATTTCAATCAATTTTTTATATTGCTCCTCATTACGCTCATCTTTAAATTTTGAAGGATAAGGAATAGAAGGATTTTTAATAATGCGTGGAGCTAAAGTAGAAGACGGTAAAGTAGGTGAAGAAAGAACTTGCGGTAAAGTAGAAGATGGTAAAGTAGGGGGAGAAGATGAAACGTTTACCTCGGGCTTGACCAAATTTGAAGAAGTTACCTCCTTTCCGCTGCGGAGGGTGATTGCGTTGGCGCTCTCCCGCAGATTGGGCTCAGTGTTGCCCGGAAGTGCTCCTTGCTGGCATTCAGAGAACATTTTGGCGAGCTGTCCAATTTGATTTTCCAAATTTTTGACCGATCCGGTGAGATTCTGGATATTGTACTCATTGGTGGCAATGTACTTAGTGAAGACCTCTTCAAGCGGAGAGGGCTTTTGTGGTGGTGGTGGAGGAGCGATTCTGGGAGGATTCACTTGTGGTGGTCGTTGAGCGTTATTGGGGTTGTTCCATGAAAAGTTTGGGTGATTCCTTAAACCCGGATTATAACTATTGTTAAACGGAAGAATATTATTCGGGTTATAAGGAGGGCGATAGGAGTTCCCCATATAATCTACTTGCTCTTAGATGAAATTATTATTCAAATTATTAAAATTATTATTATTAGCCCAATTTGTGGCGGAGGAAGCAGATATCTCCGCCATTTGCCTTGTGAGAATTTCTACCTAATGCGCTAAGTTAGGGGTGGCCTTGACTTCAAAAATTCTGGTCGGCTTATTAGGGAGCGACTGTGGCGCATTCCACTGATAGGCATTCATGGTCATCTCCTCAAAAAGCTCTTGAGCACCTTCGGGGGTTTTGTTATTAAGGGTCCCCCCGTGGCTGCATCAATCATCTGCCTCGTTTAGAGATTCAAACCATTGTAAAAAGTCTGAACTTGTTGTGATATGGGAAGGGCATGGTGAGGACATCTCCGCAAAAGTTCCTTGAAGCGCTCCCATGTGTCGTAGAGAGACTCCGATTCTATTTGCATGAACGAGAGAATGTCCGTACGTAATTTAGCGGACTTTGCAGGAGGAAAATATTCTATTAAGAATTTCTCCGTCATCTCAGCCCACATAGTGATGAAACCTCTAGGAAGAGAGCCATTTATTGGCTTGGCCTTAGTCCGCAAAGAAAAAGGAAATAAGCATAAACGGATGGCATCATCGGTGACGCCATTTATTTTAAATGTGTCGCAAATTTCAAAAAAATTAAATAAATGTAAATTTGGATCTTTATCCGGTACGCCATCGAAAACGACGGTTTGTTGTACCATCTGAATGATGCTCATTTTAATTTCAAAATTATTATTCGCCACTGCCGGGCAAATAATGCTAGATTGCGTTCCCTCCCAATTTGGCCTCGCATAATCGGACATAGTCCATAGCGGAGCCTCATTATGGTCGGGGTCGTCCATTATTTCTTCGTTAGTTTCTCCGATTGACTCTTCGCGAATTATTGGTAGATCACTAAATCGGAGATGTCTCCGCAAGGTGCGCTCGATTTCCGGATCAAAATAAAATTCAAGATTAATAGAAGAGTTTCCTCGGGTCATAAACCAAAAGAAAAAAAAGAAAAGATGTGGAAAAAGAAAAAAGGTAAAATAAAATTTTAGATAAATATATTTAATATTTTTTTATTATATTTATATTTATATTTATTTTTTTATGTAGATTTTTTTTAATTAGGTGATTTAATAATAGTCCTGGACATCCCCAGGTCAACCTGGTGAAGGGCTCGCAAGGTACTAGAGGCTGTTTTGAGAATTCAAGCCCAAAGCGTCCTTTCCAGGAATTTAGTTGCACCTAGTAGAAATGAAAAATAAAAAAAATAAGAGAAGAAAGGGAACGATAAAGCCAATAGATATTCTCTTTCGAAATATCAACTCAGATCCCCGGCAACGGCGCTAAAAACTTGAAGAGCAAAACTATGCTTGCAAACGACAATGACAAGTGTACCGTGTCGAATGTAGTATAAGCTTATAAAAACCAAGGTCGTATAAAAATCCGGGCATGTTGATTACTCTTACTCAAGACGATCTCTATTATTCTATCAAATAGTACTTTGATTTGGTTGCAACAAGAAAGGTAACTCAACTTGAAAATTATAACTATTGAAAAGAGGGGTGGAGACTTAAGAGAATGGATGAACAAAACAACAACAAATATTATTAATTCAAAAAAAAAAGGAATTACAACTATTGAAAAGGGAAATTACAAGTGTAAGAAAAAGTAAAGCTAGAATACTTAAAAATACGGAAAATAATGCAAGAAATGGAGGCTTGGACTCCAATACAATGTCCTTGATCATCTGGAGGAGCTGCCTTTTTATAGCTGAAAATTTTGGGTTACACGCCCTTGGTCACGCCCCTGACCAAGGGGAGTGTAACAGGCGTGATCGAAGCAGCAGCAGAGAGGGCGCCTTCTGGAGTAATTGCTGGCGTTACGTGCGTGCCACGCCCCTAGGTCACGCCCGTGACCTAGTGCCGTGTAACTTTAAAACAGGCTGCTGGCGGGAAGCTTCAGCGGGAAGTGGCGCGGGGCGAGTCACGCCCGTGTACTGGATGACACGCCCCATGGTCACGGGCATGACCTGGGGCATGTAACTTTAATTGACGTGGTAGGTTGATTTGGATGCTTGTGGCGCATCACGGCTGTGACACTGGGTCATGCCCTTTGGTCACGCCCGTGACCTGGGGGCGTGCACTTGGCGAAACACGACAGAATGCCCCCGCGGTGGCAGAAACAGGTCTGGAACACCTCTGGGCTGTCACGCCCCTTGGTCACGCCCGTGACCTTGGGTGTGTACTTGAAGATTTGGTCCAATGTGTCCAGAAAAACCTGAAATTATAAAATAAATTTAAGTTAGCTCATAAAAATGTAAGGAAGCAATTTATGTAGGAAAATACATATAATTTAAATAGATTTATATAAGAATTATAATTAAATTAAACTAAAAGATGAGTGAATAAACTACTCATCAAGCACCAACACATTCCTCAAACCATCTAGATTTGTGTTCTTGCCTGGATTCGGGCAACTTTATATAATCCTTCGTTAGTCTTAAGATGGCTCACAACACAATTGTAAAGTGTCTGCTAATAATATCCATTGAACGCAGATACATAACACCAACATTGCGAAACCTTTTATTATGCACTAATATGTATAAAAATAAGGCAACAGATTCTTCAGTAGACACAAATTGAGTATCACAATCTAAACCTTTTGAACGCAAAATATGGCAGAGCTAGTTGAAGGGTTCTTTACTCATGTATAACTGATTGAAGCAATTTACTTCTACTCCATCGTGCAAACTTTTTAATAAGATAACCCATAGAGCGTCATTGTCTACAGTATCAATCGGGTGTCTAGGAATATAATCCATAACTACTACAGCAGCACTAAGAGTCGCTGCGACTACTTAACTTATAATTATATCTCTTCTATGCTTTTTTCAACTCTACATTATCCATCCCAACAAGACTACACATGAAATATTAGATATTATCAATAATTATAACAATGAGAAGATAAAAAATACTGCAATGATATTAAACCAGATAAGATTTAACGGGGACAATGACAAACTATCAATCGATTCTCTAAAATTAATGTAAAATTGCTAATCCTACGTTTAATATCTTAATTATCTAAACTTATTAGAGAATTAAGATATTTCTCAGATAACACATTTTTACTTTTATTTAGCTGCTGATCATGTATATCACATTTTCAGATGTCCTTGTAATTTTCTTCAATAATAACTGTTTTATTTCTCAAGCCCCTAACTAAAGAATTTATTTACAGGGTCTTGGTCAAATCACAGACCTTGAAAAACTTTAGAAAATTGAATCATGGTGTGCAGTCAGTGTGGCATTTCAGACAACTCAGGTGGATTATTATGCTTAGCAAAAGCAAGAATGGGCATATTATGTTCAAGGCCCCTCCTTTTTAGCTTTTATTGGAATATTACTCTAGATCAGGCAATGGAAAAGTAAAGAAAAAAACCCTAGATGTGTGGAGGTAAACCTACATATATAACTCAGGAAATGCATGGAAAAAAGATGCCTGGAGGGAAACAGATGCCTGGAGGTAAACCTACATATATAACTTAGGAAATGCAGTTGCTATCTCACATTACTACACAATAATTCAGATGCCTGGAGGGAATCCTACATATATAACTTGGGAAATGTAGCTCACATAAAGCCTGAAATGCATAACCCAGAAATGCAGCTTATTTTTTATTCCATCAACCAATCGATGAATCAGACTCTTTTAGATCATTTTAAAAATCTGTTAGTAGACATGCAGGAAAATTGTTTGCACATTTCTCAAAAGATCAACTTAAACATGTTTCAACTTGCAATAGCCTCACTTATCACTAATTTATAGTGGTGAAATGGAAGAGTTTAGAAGATCATAGCATAGACATGCGCAATGTTCAAGGCTCCTCCTTTTTTGTAAAGCCAGTGATACCTTGAAGTTATACAATGAAATTCCTCCATATCCTATCCATGAGAAGCCTAAAAAACTAAAGAAGTCTGCTACTGCAACTAAGAAAGAAGAGATCATGTTTGAAAAAGATAAGAAGATCTGTAAAAAGGGCCGATAGATTAAAAAATGAACAAGAATAGACTTCATTAAAAAGGAACAAGAATAGACTTCATTAGAAATAAGGTTGCAGAAGTGCAAAGAAGATGATACCTTTGGATGAGGTTTAATCTAGTTTGTCTAGAGTGGGGGGAATTGGGACTGAGAGATTGTTCTGTGAGAGTATACTGCAGAAATAGAACATTGTTAGAAATCAGAGGGCTTATTCTGGAGAATCATTTATTTCAAAAACATAAAAAGGGATGTTTTAGGAGATTAATGTCATATAAATGGCATTCCATTACAAGTGGGCCAATCTCCCATGGAATGCTGTTGTTAAGATGGTTTGAGCTTTGGTCGACAACCTCCAAAAGCTTCAACCTCCCAAAGATTGTCGGAATTGAGCTAGTCAATAAATTTTGAGATAGATTCAAAATATGTAAACTTAGCAGGCCCCCAATTTCCACCTGAACCACTCTAGAAAACATGTTTGCGGATAAATCCAAAACCTCAAGTTTCTGTTCTGAGGCAGTGGAAACTCTGATAGGGGGTTGCATGTATGCATTCTGACATTAGAAAAAAGGGCCAGAAGAAGGTGTGAGCGTAAGATTGTGGGAGAAGTGGCGGTGGATGGAAGCGGAAATAGGGGGTCTCGACTTGCGGGCAAAGGTTGAGAGATCTTCCGGTGGCTGGGCGTGAACTCAGTGAGCGTAGACGGTGGTTATAGGTACGCATCAGCCTCAGGCTTCAATATCTGGTATCGGCGGCAACGACAATTGGATAGCGGCGGGATTGGCGAGATAGTGATGGCGAGAAGCGAATCCCTTGATGCATACTCACGATGAAGTAATGCGACAACAGGAAGAGGAAGACGAGAACGAAGAAGAAGAAGAGAGGATTAAGAAGAGATTGACATACCTGGGAGGATTGCAGAGGGGGTCACGGGATTGGGGTTGCGGGAGCTACTCTCGAGCGAAAGCCAGAAAAAACGGCGTGATAGGTAAGAATCGGGAGAGCGGCTTTTTAGCTTTATCTAAAGACCGACGGATTTAGACCTAAAGCCAATTCCAGCTCAAAATTATTCCACTGAACAAGTTAATTGGTTTTCCTCCTACCAATACCAATTCCTGAAAGCCATTTCTTGTGGGCCGAACGGACCCTAAAAGTTTGGATTGAAAATGATTTTGAAGGTTAGTTTACCAATCTATGTAGGTATCTCTTTATTTGAACTCCGTCACAAGTGATATTAAACTTGGAAAATCTAACAAAGTTCCTCCATAAACTAAATAAAGATTTAGGAGCAATGGTTTGTCACTGCAGTGCATGAATTTGTACTGCAATTCAGTACAGAAATTTGCACTGCAATTCAGTGCAGAATTATGCACTAGTGCAAAAAACTGCATTGTAGGGCATTGCAGAACCCTATATTGCACTGCATTTCACATTGCAGTGCAAAATTCTGCAATGCATTCTACTACTGCACCCTTTCCTTGCTCTGCCTTTGTTGATGCTTTTCCGCTGACATTGCTCTTGAATGGTTTGCTTCATATTTTTTAGAGTTATCCATATGTACTCTAAATATGCTGGTCTTTTAGGCCATTATTTTCTGGTCGCATGATTTAAAATTTTGTGCATGTATGGAAATTTATGTTGGGATACCATTTGCATAATTCTACATATGAAGAGAGGGAATATCTTGATTCACTTAAGAAGTCTGAGTTCGAGAACTTAAAATCCAATTGCAGGTATGGCTTATCTATGTCGATCATTTGTTTTGGGTGTGTTATCAATTTTCAAATAATTCCCACTTTTGCATTTGCTTCGGGGGATACAATAATGTTTACAGTGAAGTCTCATTTTCCTGATCTTCCAATTTACTGTCATTATAACTATTTGCACTCATGTGTGTTATCTTGACAATTTAGTGAACTTAATTTCGACATTATTTGCAATCTGTTTCCAATCTAAGTTTTAGCCCACACCGTAGCATGCATCCACATCCGACAACGACGTAGAGACTGAATCTTGTAGCCAAACCTTGCGTCTGAAACCTGTCCGCCAACTAGATTTTTGCTGCTTATGCGTGCCAATGACTCCAGTGCCGACTTTTACCTCTTCCCTAAATTATTTGCTATTCCCTTCTTATGCTACCTCGCTTGTGATCTTCGAAAGTTAAAGATTATGTTGATTATCTTTGAATGTTACAGAGATGATCTTCTTATGCTTTCTCCATTTTTTAAGTTTCATTTTTTGATACATGGGAGGGATATATTCCTTGAATAAAATTTTTTTGGGAGTTACAAATTTTGAAAATTTTGTTAAATTCTACATTACATCTGTCTGTTATAGATTTTTATTAAATAAAGCAAAGAGGAGTAGAGTTTCTGCCATAAATCCTTCCGCCTCTGCCTTCTCTCGAAGCCGCTTTCGAACTCTCAAAAATGAAACTCTCTCGTTAGAAAATAGAATTCATATGTATTATGCTCTTTCACTCTATGTGTGAGTCCAGATTAGCTGTTTCCCGTTCTCATAAATTATTGTAAGATAACGAGGTAACATCTAACCAGTATTTTAACCTTCATTATTCAACATTTTACATCTCAGTATGATTAGGACATAATCCGTATTTTCAGATTTTTATTCTAGATTAAATGTTTGTTTTCACAAACAAACCTTTAGGGTCCGTTCATTTGAATGGAATTGACTTTTCGACGAAAACCAATATCTACATGAATTTGCTTTGTACATAATTCCAATTTTGTTGTTCGGCTATAAGATTGAATTCAGTCAACATAATTGGAATTGAGGCACAAAAGTTGTTCGGCTGAATGATGGAATTGGTATTAGAATTGACATTATACAATAATTTTATAAAACTCAAAATAGGCGTCACCGCCGAACGCATTAAATTGCATTTAAAGATATTGATCTCATAAAAACTGTAAATAAGATTTTATTAAAAGAAAATAAAAAACTAACTAAAGAAATAAAAGCTTTCGAAAAAGAAAAGATAGATTGCCAAGATAGTGATCTTTCTTTGGCAAAAATTCAAGAACGTGAAGAAACTCTCTCTAAGTCTCTCTCCGAACTAAAATCTCTTGTGAACGAAAAGAGGGTCTTAGAGAGAAAATTAAAAACCTCTCTTCTCCAAATAGAAGATGGAAAGAACTCATTTGCAAATCGATGTGTGATACTAGTTACCAAAAACACCTCTTTGAATGCTCGAATTCATTATCTAAATATGACTATAGAAAAATTTGGTGTTGGCCAAAAATCACTGGACCTAATTTTGGCCAATTAGTGCCATGGATCTGCAAAGTTTGGTCTGGGATATGGTTCAGGAGGCTACCACCCAGTGTTAACTCCTAACACTGGCGTTAGCCCCATTTACGGAAAACAAAATTTTCTTTAAAAAACTCCTCTATCATCTCTACTACATCCCTGTCTACTAGAAAGAGTCAACAAAATTCCCGGAGAAGTTCTCAATACCTTTTATTGCGTGTACCAATTGTTTGATTTTTGGTCACACCACAAACTCTTGCAGGAAGAAGGAAAAACATACTTTAAACCAAGTCAAGGTACCTAAGGTCTCCACTTATACTGTGGGATGAACCTCTTGGGTATCCTGATCTTTACTCCTATCATCTTTTTAGGTGTATTGGCAGGCTAAGGACAAGGAAGACATGTGGTACTATGACTCGGGATGCACCAAGCACATGACGGGCGATAAAGCAATGTTCCTTAGCCTCATGATGAATAAAGGAGGCATGTTGACTTTTGGTGACAATGGCAAGGGAAGAATCATGGTCATCGGTATAGTGGAAACGACTCTTTTCCTTTTCAAATATTTTCTAATATCTTTTAGTCTATTATGTGATAAAAGTCTAAATGTCCTTTTTGAATCTTCTATAAACCTTTGCAAAATTATAAATCCCAAAACAAATGATGTTGTCCTCACCGCACCAAGAACTCATAATATTTACATGATTGCATTTCATGATCATTCACACTCATTTATAAAATGTCTTATTTCAAAAAATGTTGAATTAGAATTATGACATTGGCGTCTTGATCACACTAGCACTAAACTCATTTTAATATTATCCAAAGATAAATTAATTAGAGTGTACAACCCCGTGTTCGCCTAAGGGGGAAAGGCCCGAAGATTAGTAATTTGGGCTGGAAGAGGTCATCTCGCCACTAAGGAGTCACGAGAGCTAGGGGGTACGAGCCGGGGGGAGATCGCAGGGGAGAATACGAGACCTGGCCTCGGCGGTTGTCGCCAAAAGGAGGGCGAGCGGGGCCTTCACAGAGTGCTCGCCTAGGAGGGGTTTCGCGAGCAATACTCGTGAGGAGACTCGCGGGAGATATCGCGAGTGGCGTTCTCGCAGGCCACTTGCCTAGAGGCTAATGAGGTGAAATTACCCCTCTGCCCATGGTGGTCTGCAGTTAGGCCCTCCAAACAGCGGATTTTGGTTGTTAGTAGGCCAAATTGGGGTGCATTTAGTAAAACCAAAAGGCGGAACCCCGCTATTAGCAAACCAGTTTAGAAAAACTATAAATAAGACCCTAAGGGAACCTTTGGAGAGGACTTATTTTTGGCTTCTCTCTCCTCAGGTCATCTTTAGTTAGCATCCTCAGAGCTCTCCAAGGTGCCCGACTATAGTTCTTGGCTTAGCTGGGGAAGCGCTCTACGATCTTCCGGGTGTATGGTGGGACCTCCACACTGTCACCATGGGTCTCAGTTATAGTTCTTCAGTCAAGTTTCTATGAGGGATCAGTAAGCGCGAGTTGCACCCTTCTTTGGGGGCCGAACTCCTCGTTGGGCCGAATCCTGGTTCCAACAATTTTAGTGCGGTGAGCGTGGACTACAGCTTGTGGAAGAAAGTTTCGAGGAAGCAGCATGGCAGGAGATGAAGAGCATGGAAACGAGTTTGGCGGCTCGCAGCCGGCGGTGACATTAGGGATGTTCGCGGACCTCAGGAGGGCGGTCCTCGAGAGCATCGGTCTCGCTTTCGCCGCAGTGCGAAATGAGTTCATGACCCCAGCTCCTCATGTGCTTCCCCCTCCGGGGGTTGGCGAGTGTGCCCAGGGGGGAAGGAAAGGGAAGGAGGTGGCAGGAGTTGGGCAAGATCTCTTCGGGCGAGAGATCTTTGCCAGCCCATCGAGCGCCTCACCGGCGGTTCCGACCTCAGCGAGCACTGTTCTAGCGAGCGCTGCCCCAGCGAGCACTATTGCAGCGAGCGCGGCTCCAGCGAGCGTGGATCTAGTGAGCTTGGGTCCTGTGAGAGAAGTCATAGGACGAGTCTAGCATGAGAGGACTGTGAGCGGGAGCAGTCCTTTTTGCAAGCTGGTGCTTTACACACCTGTCCTAGAAGGATTCAGGGAATGGGACAGGGTTTACTATAGCGGCAAGGACGACCCTATCCAGCACTTGCAGTTGTTCGAGGACTCGGTCTCCATCAGGCCGATGACAGAGGCATTCAAGTGTAGGCTCTTTGCCATCACTCTGAAGGAGAAGGCTAGGGACTGGATCCATCAACTCCCAACCGGGTCGATCTACCAGTTCGAGGACTTGCGTAGAGGCTTCTTGTTGCGCTTCTCGACTTCAAAGTAGAGGAAGAGGGACGCCGAGTCACTCTTCAAGGTCAAGTAGAAGCCAGGGGAGTCGCTGGCCCATTACGCAGACCGGTTCTAGAAAGAGGTTCTGCTTACCCAAGAGATGCCTGGGTTTGCCCTCCAGCTCTCCTTCACGATGGGGCTGATGGAGAGTTTTTTCAAGATGAGTTTGAAGAGGAAGGCCCCCGTTTCCTACGAGGAGTTGATGGAGAGGGTGGCAGAGGATATTGAGGGGGAGTAGGCTAACCCGGAGCTCACCAAGAGGCTAGCAAAGCTCATTGAGCCGGAAGTCAAGCAGCAGGAAGTGAGAAGAAGAGAGGAGCCCAGGGCCCCAGAGGTTGTGTGGAGGCATCAAGGCGGGGGAGAGCAGGTTCAAGGGAGGGGTTATGCCCTGGGAGGGGGTAACTTCCATGGAGGTCAGGGAAGACCCCATCAATTGGGATGAAGGCCAGGTCCAAGGCAGGTGCCTCCCCTACCTCAGCAGGCCATGTCAATCAGGTGAGGGAGGGGAGGAAGATGAAGGAGAGAAGGGGCAGGAGCAGAAGCAGGAGCAGGAAGGAGAATGGGGAATAGGGCGGCAGAGGCCTGTTGAAATTGTTGAAGTGAAGTGGAAGGGGTCCGGCCGGTCTGAAGGCTGGAGACCGCAGAGACCGCGCGGTCTGTGCTGGTGTTCTGGCGGTTTGGTTCTGCGATCTCTCCCTGCTGTTCTGGCGATCTGCTGCGGGTTCTTCCGGTCTTGTTCTGGGCGGCCTGTTCTTTGATGACCGTGTATCCAGGCGGTCTGTACTGGCGATCTGGCAACTTGTCCTAAGTCAGCCAGATGTTTGTCTCTACTTAGGCGATCTCAGGAAGGGTGGTCGCTGTGTCCGCGCGGCTTGCTGCTGACTTCGGTCTTGGACTGAATATTGTCCAAGTGTTGTGTTCGCGCGGTCTACCTTGTGAGACCATTCTGACGGGTGGTGACTGTATCTCTTCTGTGCGGTGACGACATCCGTCTACTCGCCTATAAATAGAGGTGCAGGGCCCGTCATTCCTAACAAGAACTGTAAGAACAAGAGCCCAGATTATTTCTTGCGGACTCAGGTTTTGAGGTCGCGCGACTTGGATGTGAGCTAACCGGTTGTTGTGTTCGCAGGTTTGCGGTCAGCAGGGTGCGGTCTCCTTCCTTGGTGATTTCCGGTGTGGCTTGAATAAACAATTCATCTGCGGTCTGTCAGCGAACTGGTTTATTGTGTTCTTGTGCTGTTCGCAGCGAGCTCAGCGATCAGGCGACCTTCAGCGGTTAGGCGATCAGAGTTGCGGTCTGGCGACATCTTCAGTTCTTTGTTCAGTTCAATAAAGCTTCAGTTTGTGCGGTCTGGGATTGCGGTCTGGCAGTGCAGATTGTCTGCTTCTGTTCGCGCGGTCTTAAGGTGTTTCTGCGGTCTGACTGTGCAAGCGGTCTGGGAGTACAGCAGAGCAAGCCGGGCGACCTGAGCCTTTTTGCGGTCTATGCGGTCTCTGCTTTGGCAGACCGCCAGTTTCGTTTTTGGTGTGTTTGTTCTTCTCATCTCCGTGATTCTTATGAATCATGTCTCGCCATGTATACCTTGCATTGTAAAGCAGTTCTGTTTCAATAAAGATTTCTTGTGTTGTTGTTTTGGCATTGTGGTTGTTTGGCTATAACTCTTGTTGATACAACTCCTGCTTACTCCTAAACGGTCTTTCAAAAATTTTAACATGGTATCATAGGTAGGTTTCTGGAGTGGATAAGCACTGATCAACTAGAGTTGCCATCGTCTTTGTGAAGAAGAGACCACATAGATTGCCATGGAAGGTGGATATGCAAGAGGTCTTGGTATTGAACTCCTCACATCGACTAACTTTAAAAAGTGGAAGTCATGTATGGAGAGTTACTTGCTTGGCGAGGATCTATGGGAGGTAGTTGGAGGAGAAGACACACAAGAGGTGTTTCTAGCAGGAGATAATATGGCAGAGGTGAGACATTGGAGGAGGACTAATGCTAAGGCAGAGTTCACTCTCAAAAGGGCTATCTCACCGGAGCTGTTTGATCACATCATCGGATGTAAATCTGCTGCTGAGATTTGGACATCCTTGGATGGATTGTTCAATAAGAAGAATGTAGCGAGGCTACAGTATCTTGAAAATGAGTTGGCGAAAGCCTCTCAAGGTGCTCTTTCTGTTTCTACCTTCTTCCTCAAGATGAAGAACCTCATGGCAGAGTTTTCTGCATTGGACCCTGATGAGCCAATCTCTGAGGCAAAATTGAAGAGGCATATCATCCGCGGGTTGCGGAAGGAGTATCTTGCCTTTGTGACTTCAGTTCAGGGTTGGGTAAATCAACCGTCATTGTTGGAGCTGGAGAACCTTCTTGCTTCGTAAGAAAGTTTAGCAAGACAGATGGCGGGGGTTTCTATCTCTGGGGGAGAAAGTGATCTGATGTTCTCTGGGAAGAAGAAGAAGAAATGGGAGAAGAAGAAGCCGGGTCATGATGGACCCTCCACTTCAGGTCAGCAAGATAGAGGCTATGCCCCTAAGTCTGATGGGAAGAAGAAAGGAGAGGGACTGAGGTGCTTTAGATGCAATAAGACCGGGCACTTCAAGAAAGATTGCCGGGTGAATCTTCAGCCGGGACATGCAGTGGAGAAGGAGATGCCAAAGTCTGGTGAAGTTGGATGGGGAGGAGCCTTTGTGTCTAATATAACGGCGATGCCCATTAAGGCATTGGCTTCCATCAACTATGATGAGGACTGGATTGTAGATTCAGGGTGTGGGCATCACCTCACCGGGGATGGATCAAAGTTCTCTTCTTTGTCGCCTTACTCAGGTAACAATGTTATCATTACGGCTGATAATTCTATTCATCCAGTAGAGCACGAAGGAGTCGTCTCTCTGAGCAGTGATAAGGGTCCACTCACGTTGAGGAGTGTTTACCACGTGCCTGGTATGAAAAAAAATCTATTCTCTGTGACCAATGTGGTCGACGCCGGTTATCACGTTCTGTTTGGCCCAACAGAAGTGAAGTTTCTCAAAACTCAATCAGAGATAAAGGGAGATGTTATTCATGTCGGCAAGCGGGTGAAGGACTTGTTCGTTTTATCGACAAGTACCTATGTTGATAAGATGAGGACCAATGATGGCGCGGCCATCTGACATGAAAGGTAGAGGCATGTAGGCATGGACAAATTGAAGGCTATGGCAGTAAGGGGCCTTGTCAATGGCTTGCCTAGCTAGTCCTCCTATGGAGACGGTCATGTCTGTGAAGGATGTCAGTTTGGTAAGTCTCATCGACTTCCATTTGACAAATTGCAAACAAGGTGCAAAGTGCCGTTGGAGTGCATCGACGGTGATTTGATGGGACCGATTGCCACCCCAAGCCTTGGAGGCAACAGATACATGTTGGTGTTGATTGACGGTTACACCAGATATGTCTGGGTATATTTTTTGAAGGATAAGTCGGATGCATTTGCAAAGTTTGTGGAGTTCAAGGAGCTGGTGGAAGGCCGGCTAGGCCTACGGGTTAAAAAACTTAGAACTGACAATGGTGGGGAGTTCACCTCTGGTGAGTTCTCAAGTTTTTGCAGGAAGCATGGCATCAGAAGAGAGCTTACTTGTGCCCATACTCCACAACAGAATGGCGTTGCCGAGAGGAAGATCCATCATCTGACGGAAACTTGCAAATGCTGGCTTAATGCTAAGAGTATCCCAAAGTCCTTCTGGGCGGAGGGAATGTCTTGTACAACTTATGTCATCAACATGTTGCCTTTAAGTCCTATCAACATGAAGACCCCTCACGAATTGATGTTCAAGGAGAAGCCGAGTGTTGCACACCTTCGGGTGTTCGGGTCAACCTGCTATGTGCATATTCCTGATGCTCTTCGGACAAAGCTAGATGCGAAAGCAAGGAAGCTAGTCTTTGTTGGGTATGATGAGCGGAAGAAGAGATGGAGATGCATGGATCCTGAGACACGGAGGTCAATTGTTTCTCGGGATGTGGTGTTCGATGAAGTAACTTCCTACAAGGGGAGTTCAGGAGTTGAACTACCAGAGAGCAGGGTTGATGAAGGAGGAAAAGCTACGGGAAGTCTTCAAGTGGAGTTGCATGTTTCACCAGGAGCTCCAGCTGTGTCAAGCTCTGAGATGGAGGCTTCAGGTTCTGGAGGCAGGGGGAGCGATGCTCCAAGTTCATCTGGAAGAGGAGCTTGCACAGAAGAAGCAGCTGAGGAGGTGGTTAGTCAGGAGCAACCTCTTAGGAGGTCGAAGAGGACTATTCAACCACCAGATCTTTACACAGGAGGGAACATGGTGAACTTTGTCTCATGCTTCTTCGCTGGTCCCTTGGATGAAAGGGAGCCGTCGATCTTTGAAAAGGCCAGAGGCGTGAAGGAGGTGGACGTTGTGATGCAAGAAGAGATGTCAGCTCTCGAGAAGAACGAGACTTGGTCTCTCATGCCCAAGCCCAAGGGCACCACTCCTGTGACATGCAAATGGGTCTACAAGCTCAAGAAGAAAGCTGACGGTAGTATCGAGCGTTACAAGGCTCACCTTGTAGCTCGCGGGTTCTCACAGCAGTATGGAGAAGATTATGATGAGACATTCAGTCCAGTGGCAAAGATGACTTCGGTTCGATTTGTTATTGCCTTGGCGGCTTCGAGTGGTTGGGAGATTTGGCAACTCGACGTGAAGAATACTTTCTTATACGGCGAAATTGACAAGGATATCTTCATGCTCCAACCTCAAAGCTTCATCTCGAAGGAGTATCCGGACTACGTCTATAAGTTGAAGAAGGAACTGTATGGGTTGAAGCAAGCGCCTCGAGCGTGGTACGAGAAGATTGCAGAGTATCTCTTATTCAGCGGATTCTTTGCTTCAGAATCTGATTCTAGCTTGTTCATCAAGAAGGAGGGGGTGCTTCGGGTGATTGTGTTGCTGTATGTGGATGACATGATTGTCACCGGGAACTCGAAGGAAGCTGTTGCAAGACTCAGGGCTGAGCTTGCTATCAGATTTGAGATGAAGGATCTGGGGGAGCTCCACAATTTCCTTGGACTCGAGGTACAAAGGCGGGAGAGCAGAGTGCTCATTTCTCAGGCTGGCTATGCGGAGCGGATTGTTCAGCGATTCGGCATGGAGGAAGGGAAGAGCAGCTCTATACCTCTGGAGCAACATCTTAAACTTCGGAAGGATGAGGGAAGAGTTCTATCTGAACCGTTGGTTTTCCGAGCTCTGGTTGGGAGCTTGATCTACTTGACGATCACAAGGCCAGATATTGCTTATGCAGTAGGCAAGGTGAGTCGGTACATGGCGGAACCACGGAAGCCTCATCTTCTGGCGGCAAAAGGCATCTTGAAGTATGTGAAGTCGACCTCTGATTTGGGTATCCTAAATAGGAGAGGGTCAAGCTTGGAGTTGCATGGTTTCATGGATGCTGATTATGGGGGAGACGTGGATGATCGGAGATCAACGTCTGGTTATGTCTTTATGATGGGTCCCACAGCTATCTCTTGGTGCAGCAAGAAGCAAGACTCGGTGTCCGTATCTACCACGGAAGCGGAGTACAAGGCTTCAGCCTTGGCAGCTCAGGAAGCCGTTTGGCTCAGGAGGTTGGTAGAGGACGTTCATCAGGAGGTTCGAAGTCCCACTATGCTACGCGGGGACAATGAGAGTGCTCTCAAGCTGGTCAACAATCCAGTCTGTCACGCGAGGACCAAACATATAGAGATTCAGCACCATTTCATTCGTGAAAAGATGTTGGGAGGATCTCTTATGGTTGAGCATGTTCGGAGTGCGGACAATGTCGCAGACATCTTCACAAAGCCGCTGGCGAAGGGACCGTTTACACGGTTAAGGGAGTTGCTCGGTCTAGTTTCCACTTCCCACTTCAAGGGGGAGTATTGAAATTGTTGAAGTGAAGTGGAAGGGAGTCCGGCCGGTCTGAAGGCTGGAGACCGCAGAGACCGTGCGATCTGCGCTGGTGTTCTAGAGGTTTGGTTCTGCGATCTCTCCCTGCTGTTCTGGCGATCTGCTGTGATCGGCCAGTTTGCTTCTTGGTTTGGTCTTTGGTTCTGCCGACCTGTTGCGGGTTCCTCCGGTCTTGTTCCGGGCGGCCTATTTTTTGATGACCGTGTATCCGGGCGGTCTGTCCTGGCGATCTGGCGACTTGTCCGAAGTCGGCCAGATGTTTGTCTCTTTTTAGGCGATCTTAGGAAGGGTGGTCGCTGTGTCTGCGCGGCTTGTGCGCGACTTGCTGCTGACATCGGTCTTGTACTGAATCTTGTCCAAGTGTTGTGTTCGCGCGGTCTGCCTTGTGAGACCGTTCGCGATCTGACGGGTGGTGACTGTATCTCTTCTGTGCGGTGATGACATCCATCTACTCGCCTATAAATAGAGGTGCAGGGCCCGTCATTCCTAACAAGAACTGTAAGAACAAGAGCCCGGATTGTTTCTTGCGGACTCAGGTTTTGAGGTCGCGCGACTTGGATGTGAGCTAACCGGTTGTTGTGTTCGCAGGTTTGCGGTCAGCAGGGTGCGGTCTCCTTCCTTGGTGATTTCCGGTGGCATGAATAAACAGTTCGTCTGCGGTCTGTCAGCGAACTGGTTTATTGTGTTCTTGTGCTGTTCGCAGCGAGCTCAGCGATCAGGCGACCTTCAGCGGTTAGGCGATCAGAGTTGCGGTCCGGCGACAGCTTCAGTTCTTTGTTCAGTTCAATAAAGCTTCAGTTCGTGCGGTCTGGGATTGCGGTCTGGCAGTGCAGATTGTCTGCTTCTGTTCGCGCGGTCTCAAGGTGTTTCTGCGGTCTGACTGTGCAAGCGGTCTGGGAGTACAGCAGAGCAAGCCGGGCGACCTGAGCCTTTTTGCGGTCTGTGCGGTCTCTGCTTTGGCAGACCGCCAGTTTCATTTTTGGTGTGTTTGTTCTTCTCATCTCCGTGATTCTTATGAATCATGTCTCACCATGTATACCTCGCATTGTAAAGCAGTTCTGTTTCAATAAAGATTTCTTGTGTTGCTGTTTTGGCATTATGGTTGTTTGGCTATAACTCTTGTTGATACAACTCCTGCTTACTCCTAAACGGTCTTTCAAAAATTTTAACAAAGCCGAGAGGGGGGTGGCGTTGCCATACTGCGACTTCCATCAGGAGGAAGGGCATGCAACGGCCACCTGCCCAGAGTTCCTGGAAGTGAGAGAGGCCAGGGCACCGGCGCTGTGGGAGCAGCAGGCGGTAAGGATCAAGAAGGTCCTGCCTCAGGAAGAGGAGGACGAGAGGTGTGAAGACTGGGCCGATGTGGGGGCCCGAGGGGGGATCAGGGTGATCCATGGGGGGGGGGGGGGGGGGGGGGGTAGGGATTGAGGCGACCCGGAAGGCCAGTATCCATACTATGTATCGTCATAGCGTAGCCTCGACGTCCCTAACCCCACCCCCAGTGGAGAAGACTTCATTAACTCATAAGGATATGCTGGGTCATGAGGACCCGTTCTGCGATGCGCTGGTTATTCAGACAGCGATCGAGAACTTCACCATTTCCCGAATCCTTGTGGATAACGGGAGCTCGGTCAACGTCATCTTTAAGAAGTCATTTAATGAGATGCAGGTGGAGGCACGAAGGGTATTGGCCTTGGATGGCCCCTTGTTCGGATTCTCGGGGGAGAGGAAGGAGGTAGAGGGGGGAGTGGGACTCCATGTAGTCCTGGGGTGGCAGTCCAGAAATTGCCATTTTATCATAGTGGATGCCACCAGCAGCTACATCGCCATCTTCGGACGGTCTCTCATCAGCGCGTTCCTCTGTGTCCCCTCCACCTTCAACCATTGCCTTAAGTTCAATGATGGAGGAGTCCAGGTTCGGATAAGGGGAGATCCGAAGGTGGCCCGACAGTGCTATGTGACTGCCTTGAACACCATCTCCTGGATGGCCGAGGAGGAGGAGTGGGATCGATAGGTAGGGGAGACGGCGAGGCTCGGAGAAGAGAGTGGAAGAAGGGTCGGAGGAGCCGATGGAGGTGGAGGAGGAAAAAGAAGAAGTGGAGGCCCAGGAAGAGTGGGCGGAGGATATGATGAAGGTTTGGGAAGGAAGGAGAGAGGAGGTCGAGGCACCAGCTTGCGAGGAGAAGGAAGAAGATTGGGGGAGCAGTCCCGGCTGGAGGATGTTGATGAGGTTGTGGAGCTGGAGGTCACCACCCGGGCAGGGATGGTGGAAAAAGTCAATGTCAGCGGCGAGCTTAGCCCAGATGAACAGAAGCAGATCCTGGCCTGCGTGTAGGAGAACGTGTATGTCTTTGCCTGTAGCGCGACAGATATGCCCGAGATCGACGCAGACATGGCTTGCCATCGTCTCAACCTTAACCCCGACACCCGACCCATCTGACAAAAGAAAAGGGCAATGGCGGACAAGTTGGAAGGGCCCATCCGAGAGGATGTGGGCAAGCTCCTCCAGGCAGGTTTTGTATCGGAGATCCAGTAACCAGGATGGGTATCCAATGTAGTTATGGTGAAATAGGGAGGAGGTAAGTGGAGGATGTGTATCGATTTTTCCTTGCTTAATAAATCATGCCCCAAGGATTGCTACCCCTTGCCTAGAATCGACGCGCTGGTTGATTCAGCCGTCGGTTTCCCTATAATGTCTTATTTAGATGTTTTTTCAGGTTATCACCAGATCCGCATGCACCCCCCTGACATCAAGGATGTATCTTTCATCACGGGGGATATGTGCTATTGTTATAAAATGATGCCCTTCGTGCTCAAGAATGCAGGAGCGACTTACCAGCGGATGATGGACCGGATCTTTCGTGAGCAAAAGGGTAGAAATCTGGAAGTCTATGTGGATGACCTCATGTTGAAGAGTCTAAATCTTGAGTCCCACCTCTGCGACCTCGAGGAGTCCTTCGGGACATTGAGAAAGTTTAAGATGAAACTCAACCCCCTGAAGTGTGTCTTCGTGGCTAGCCGGTGGAAGTTCCTAGGCCATTTACTCACTCCAGCAGGAGTGGAGCCGAACCTAGTCAATGACAAGGCTATCGTAGAGTTGGGGTCCCCAAGTAATGCAAAGGAGGTTTAGCGCCTTATAGGGAAGCTGGCTGGACTTAGCAGGTCCCTCTCCAGGACGGGAGATATGTTTGCACCGTTCTTCAAAGTACTACGAGAAAACCAAAAGTTCGAGTGGACCCCCGAATGCGAAAGAGCCTTTCAAGCACTGAAAGAGTAGCTAACCCAAGCTCCTTTGCTACAGGGGCCGAGACAAGGAGAGGATCTGTCCCTATATCTGGTGGTGGAACCCGAAGCGGTGAGTTTAGTACTGGTCCGGGAGGAAGGCAACTCCTAATTTACTATGTTAGCGGAGTACTGAGGAAGGCGAAGCTCTGATATCCAATCCTAGAGAAGTTGGCTTTCGCCTTGGTGGTGTCGGCTCAGAAGCTCCGACCCTATTTTCAAGTGCATTCAATCAAGGTGGTAAACGACCACCCCCTTCGCAACATCATGGAAGGGGTAGAGCACTCGGGAAGTCTAGCCAAGTGGTCCGTAGAACTGAGTGAGTTTGATATCTCGTTTGTACCGAGGTTATCAATAAAGGAGCAGGCGGTGGAGGACTTCCTAGTGGATTACATGACCGAGGTGGAGGAACAGGAGGCGTCCCAATCAGAGGCTTGGAATATGTTAGTGGATGGGGCATTAGGGAAGCACTCCTTTGGGGGAGGGTAATCCTGGTAAGCCCACAAGGGACAAGGATTGAGCAGTCCATCAACATTCATTTCCCAATCACCAACAACCAGGCTGAGTACGAGGCTGTGATAGCTGGCCTACGGCTGGCCCAGGAGTTGGGCATGCAAGACATGGAGGTCTCAATGTACTCTATGGTGGTAGCATGCCAGATCAGGGTGGAATTCGAGGCAATGGAGCCAACTCTCTAGCGCTACCTGGAGAGGGTCAAGGGAGTCATCGAAAAGTTCCGCGCTTTCTCCATCAAACACGTGCTAAGAGAGAAAAGCAATCCCGCAGACCTTCTAGCCAAGTTCGGTCCCCGTGCAGGGGGGACGGTGTCGGAGCTCTTCTGACCATCCATCGAGGAAGGAGAGCTGATGGAAATAGACCAACAAGACTCGTGGATGAGTCCCATCGTCACCTTCCTGATGTCTGGGAAGTTCCCCTAAGGGGAGGTGGACAAGCGACGACTCAGGTACAAATCCTCCTACTACTCCATGCATGCAGGTGGGCTGTATCGCAAAACCCTTTCGGGACCCCTCGCCCATTGTGTAGCCGAGGGGGAGGTCCCGAGGGTCTTGGAGGAAATCTACTCGGGGGAGTGTGGCAGCCACTCAGGATGCAGGACCTTGAAAGGAAGGGTGCTGAGGTAAGGTTATTTCTGGCCTACCCTCAGCAAGGATGCGACGGAGTTCTCAAATAAGTGCTCCAAGTGCCAGCTCTACGCTCCACTCCAACTTCTCCCAGCTCAGAGGCTTCGGAACATCACAGCTCTATGGCCCTTCACGATATGGAGGCTTGACCTGGTTGGTCCCTTCCCCCAAGCAAGTGGTCAGAGAAGGTTCCTGCTGGTGATGATAGACTACTTCTCCAAATGGCTGGAGGTAAAGGCGCTAGCCAAGGTGACATCCTAAGTGGTAAGAAATTTTTATAGGGTGAAATCATTTGCAGGCACGGGCTCCCATTGGCCATAGTGATGGACAATGGGCCACAGTTTGCCAATGATGAGTTCATTAGTTTCTGCACTCAGCTTGGAATAGATCTTCAATTTGCGTCGGTCCACCACCCGCGGAGCTTTGGGCAGGTGGAGGCGGCAAACAAAATAATTGTGAACTTACTCAAGAAGAAGGTTGAGAACCTCAGGGGAAACTGGATAGAGCAACTGCCATCGGTCCTCTAGGCCCTGAGAACTACCCCAAACACGGTCACAGGAGAGACCCTTTCAAACTATCTCATGAATCAGAGGTCGTACTTCCCATAGAGTTTGAGGTGAAGTCCCCCCGAGTAGTCACCGCGTGAGAAGGCGATGATGGGTGGCGGGCGGAGAATGAAGAGGAGCAAAGGTTATCCTTCGACCTGGTAGAGGAACTCCGTGATCTCGCCAGCATTCGACAGGAGGGGTTCAAGAGGCGGATGGCCCGATACTTGACCAGCATATCAGAATAAAATAGTTCGAGAAAGGAGACTTGGTCATGAAGAAAGTCGATGCCGCTGGGAGAGTAGCCGCGATAGGTAAACTTGACCCCAATTGGGAGGGGCCTTACATCGTTAGTGAAGTGCTCAGGTCGGGAGTGAATAACCTCCAGGATGTGGAAGGGGTACCTCTCGGCCGGGCCAGGAGTGGGGATGACTTGAAACGATTCTACCCTTAAAGTTTTTGAAATTGACCTGTATGTTTTTTACTCTTCTTATGTCAACTTTGAAATTGTTCTTAAGTTGAAATCCTCAAGAGTTCTTTGGTGCTAGAATTCCCCAGATCGATTCCGCTGCTTGGCTCTCATAGACGGTGGGTAAGGTAGATCTCTGGAGAGGCTGGCAAGGTAACAAGTTCTTTGGTGCTGGAATGCCCCAGATCGATTCCGCTGTCGGGCTCTCATAGATGGTGGGTCAGGTTGATCTCTAGAGAGGCTGGCAAGGTAATAATTCCTTTGGTGCTGGAATGCCCCAGATCGATTCCGCTGCTGGGCTCTCATAGACGGTAGGTCAGGTTGATCTCTGGAGAAGCTGACAAGGTAACAAGTTCTTTTGTGTTGGAATGCCCCAGATCGATTCCGTTCCCGGGCTCTCATAGACGGTGGGTCAGGTTGATTTCTGGAGAGGCTGGAAATGTAACAAGTTCTTTGGTGCTGGAATCCCCCAGATAGATTCCACTGTCGGGCTCTCATAGAAGGTGGGTCAGGTTGATCTCTGGAGAGGCTTTCAAGGTAACAAGTTCTTTGGTGCTGGAATGCCCCAGATCGATTCTGCTGCTGGGCTCTCATAGATGGTGGGTCAGATTGATCTCTGGAGAGGCTGGCAAGGTAACAAGTTCTTTTGTGCTGGAATGTCCCAGATCGATTCTGCTACCGGGCTCTCATAGACAGTGGGTCAGGTTGATATCTGGAGAAGCTGGCAAGGTAACAAGTTGTTTGGTGCTGGAATGCCCCAGATCGATTCCGCTGCCGGGCTCTCATAGACGGTGGGTCAGGTTGATCTCTGGAGAGGCTGGCAAGGTAACAAGTTCTTTTGTGCTGGAATGCCCCAGATCGATTTCACTGCCAGGCTCTCATAGACCGTGGGTCAGGTTGATCTCTGGAGAGGCTGGCAAGGTAAAAAGTTCTTTTGTGCTGGAATGCCCCAGATCGATTCAGCTACCAGGCTCTCATAGACGGTGAGTCAGGTTGATCTCTGGAGAGGCTGACAGGGTTACCAAAAAAGGGTCGTCTCGCTCGGCGAGAAGGGATGACCTTGCACAACAAAGGAAGAGAGAGCCCACCTCGTGCGCTAGGGGCAGAAGTCCTCCCGCGAGGCAGATCCCTAGCAAAATATTGTGGGGAAAGAGCAGTGACCATCCCAGGCAGGCAGGCCGAACACTGGCTAACGTAAGAGGGGTGTACAAGGGATCACTCAAATCCCAGAAGACGGTGCGAGAGGCCGTATAGGGGTCTCGCTCGCCAAAAACTAAAGGGTGAATGCCCACTCCCTGCGAGATGGAGACTCAAAAGGTTGACCCTGGAACTTGCAATCCCAAAGTAGGCGAAAAAGGCGAGGAGGTAGTTACGAATACACGTCCTGTGCCAAAGTCGAGCGGCTACGCGGTAGGCGGGTGTGAGCACAGTGAACACGATTGAATATGTGATACGAGCGCGGAAAAACAACAAAACATTGAAAAGGAGAACACAATGAACAAGTAGGCAAAGATTTCCATTTCATCACTAGTCAGTTACAGGTGTTGCCGCGATCTCGCCAGCCAAAAAAATAAAAAAAATAAAAATACAAGTCTTTCTAAGATTCGCCGGCAGATCGTTCATCCTCGCTGTCCACTGGTGGCGGGGCTGGCATAAATAGCTCCGGGACCAATTCCTCGATCGTCAGGTCGGCCGCCTTGGCGGACAGCATGCCAGCTCCCTACGTGGCCCGAAAGATGTAGCGCGCCGCGATGACAGAAGCTTCTCGGCATTTTTCTCCCTGGCCTGCTGATCATCCTTCAGGCGGCGAGGGGACGATGGGACGGCGGCGCGGATCAGCTCGTGGTTGTGAGCTTTCAACCCGACGACCTCATTCTCCAAGCTAGAAATGCGAGCGCGAAGCTCCCTGGCAGTCTCGGCATCCTGTAAAGGAGAGAGTAGGTGAGCCGGAGAAGTGTTGTTAGGAAAGGAGGGAAGCGAGAGCTCGAAGACTTACCACTCTATCCTGATGGTCGGGGAGAAGCTCGTCAGAGGCGAGCAGCCTCTCCTTTAGACTCATGATCTCGACAGCAGAGTCTTTGTAGGCATGGGCGAGCTCCTCGTTATGGCGCTCCAACTGAAGGCAGCGCCGACCTGTCATGTGGGCGAGCTCCAGAGGGAGGAGCTGGGCTCACACACTCTCATACGCCAGGGTCCTCATAGTCTTGGCCTTGAAGACCGAGGTGTCCTCGCGGCCATAAAGTCCAAAGGAGAGCAAGAATGCCTATCCGTTGACCGTCGGATGCTCCACCCAAGAAGGGAGGAGGGTGGAGTTGGTGGCCTTGCTGACCTCGGGACTATAGTAAAGCAGGTACTCGTCGGCCTCATCCTTGTGCCTTTGGCCGAGACCAAAGTTCCAGTGATTTATCGGCACTGGCAGGGAGGAGATCCTGGCGACCTTTTCGACCGGCTCGACGGACTCCCTTCCCTCGTGGAGGTCGTCCGGTAGGATCTCGCTTGGGGAAGCATCGATAAGCCCCTTTCCCTTCTCAGAAGGGGGGGGGGGGATTCTTCTTGTTCTTCTTCTGCGAAGGCTGCGAGGAGGGATCCTTACGACCAGAAGACTCAGCCCTCTTCCAGGTAGGCGAGGCGGTAGGGCGGGGAGTCTCGTCGCAGGCGTCCGCTCCCATTTTTGCGAGAGCGAGGTGCACAGGAACTGACCGCCTGCTCGCATAGGGGGATGGACGGACAGATCTCGTTCACCTGTAACGGTCTAACAATTAGAAAATTAATCAGAAAGCTTTAAAGAAGTAGGCCAACAAGCGCAATACGTATCCTCCCCAGGGAGCACCGGTGGTAGCAAGTTGACATTTCGGCGGAGGTGGGACACCACAAAGTTCTTCTTATTGAAGAACTGGAACAATGCGGCATTGTGGCCGTCGAGAGCCGGGGGGGCGGTAGCTGCTCTCGCCGTGCTGGATTGGTGAGAAGGGAACGTTGCCGAAGTTACCATAGACATACAGGAACTTCTGAGCCCAGTAATGGATCTTGTTGACGGTCTCGCCGACCTTAGGCCCCGAGCCCACGAAGTAGGCGGTGCCATCCTTATAGGCCCTGAAGGAGAACAGTTTCTGGAAGACCGGTAAACTGAACTCGATGCGTTCTTCTCGCATGTAACAAGTGAACGCAACGATGACCGCCACAACGTTGGGGGTCAGCTGACCCAGTATCACGCCGAAGTGCTTTAACACCTGGCGAGAAATATCGCAAAGTCTCAACGAGGTGAGCGAGAGCTTAAAGATCGGAAGAAAAATAAAAGTACGCAAGATCAGCAGGTACCTGGTGAACCTCCGGGCACAGAGGCAGGCGCAGGCTGACCCCAAAGTTAGCAATAGGGATGGCGAGCTCATCCCGCATGGGGACGTTGATCACATCGTTCTCGCCTGGGCAGCGAGCAGAGAAGCCCAACGGTATAAAGTCGGCGATCTCTGCGAGGTACTCTTCCTCGGTTAGGTTGTTGTTGAAACAGGTATGGTCGGTGAAGGCCCATGCACACTTCAGTCGGCCCTCCACCTCGCTAGCATCACCAGCCATTGTTGAGACATATGAAAAGAAAGAGCGGAAGGCGCGAGAGAGGGAACGCGAGATCTCGCAAGCAGAGGAAGAAGAAGGGTTGGAGTAAAATGCAGTAGGTGGGTTCAGCGCTTGAACCTATTTATAGGAAATAAAAAGCACAGGAAAGAAGTCGAAGCGATGGGGGGTGCGGTTAGGCAAAACCCCGTGTTTGGTTGCATGCGAGAGATAAAGCAAACCCAGATATGATTAGTATGCGAGAACCACCCGCGAGGTTAGTATAAATGATATTTCTATGCGAGAATAACCAGAAAGAAAGCGAAAGTAAGAGATGGAACGGGCATCACTAGTCATTATCGCACAGACAAATTATAAGTACGCGAGAGACCCAGCAATGGGCGAGAAATAGTTAACAAAAAAGAAAAATTGCAAAATTGTCCAACGAGATTAAACATAATGTTAGGCATCGTGGGGGATCTCGCCGGGCAGAGGAGTGCAAGCGAGGACTAGTAGTGTATCCATTTCAACCTACGACGACCTCACACTCCTGACCGTGGTGGAATCCCAGTAGTGATACACGTTGACAATGCGCGGCTCGCGTTGAATTAAGCGAGTGTAATAATCCACTCGCGCGAGATGCGTCCCTGGTGAGGTGGCCGTCTCGCTAATATCTTGCGGCATCTCGGCACAGAGCCGCACACACTCATCCAGCAAAGCGGCATGCCGCTCGTCGGTAATTTCACTGTCCCTCTTCACTTGGAGGTGAAGATCCTGCAGAATTCGTCCTTGTTTCTGAAACAATTCCGAGGTTCACCTCTTCATGGCCTCGGGGTCCCGCGGGTCGCCCAGGAAATCATCCATCTGCTCCGGCAAGGGGAGGGGTGATATCTCTTCCTCCCCAAAGTCAGAGTCGATGGGGAGAGTCTCGGAATCACCTACGAGCAAATCTAAGCATTGTTAACCATTAGCGAGGCCTTCCCTTAGTAGCACAGAGAGTGACGTCTCGTCAGAAGCAGCAAAATCATTACCAGCGGGCGGGCGAGAGGTAGTAGGCCGGCCCTAAAAAATAGTAGTGAAGGGGAGCGAGACGGACTTCCCGAGACCACCGTGGCGCATCACGTAGTCGGCAGGGTTGGTCAGGGCCGGTCGTGAGCCACCAGAACCCTCCCCCCTTAGGTGATTAAATCCCGGGGTGTTAAGGGTTGTGTCGGGGGGGGGGGGGGGGGGACCGGCGTCTGAGGTCGCAAGTTTTGACGACCTGGAGTCGCGCGGGGGGAGGCTGTAAGAAGTAAAATGAGAACCATCCGGCAAAAAATTAATTTTGGCATGTAAGAGCGAGACACTTACGGGCAGCTTTTCTGTTAATGAGATCAGTCTTTGCCGGAGGATCAGGGCGAGACTTTGTTAAGTCTTCGCTCGCATCCTTATCAGTCAGGCGAGGTTTAGAGAACCCAAATGAATAGCTAAGCGAGAAGAATAGTCCTTTACCTTTTCGGTGGGCCTATCGTCAGGAGAGGAGTCCAGCAGTACGGCCTCATCCCCCCTGGGGGTAGGCGGCCCGGTTTTGCCTTTTTCATCATGGGCGCAGGATGAGTGGTCTGGCGAGTCATCCAGGAGGCGGCGTTGGCCATGGTGGAGAGCTCACCCGCCTTGGACGCCCTTAGGCTAGACTGAAGTTCTTCGGAATGAGGCATTCTCTAGCAGATATAGTAGAAGGAGGCGAAATAAGAGAGAATAATGGCGCGCGTCACCCCGGCTTGGGTAGTATTTATAGCGGTGGGGTGGGACCCACAAAAAAGATTCCCGACATATCAGCCATCGCCGGCGAACATCCAGGGTTGGATGATTCTTTGCGAGCTTAGAATAATCACGCAAAGAGTGGGGATTGTGTACAACCCCGTGTTCGCCTGAGCGGGAAAGGCCCGAAGATTAGTAATTTGTGCTGGAAGAGGTCATCTCGCCACTAAGGAGTCGCGAGAGCTAGGGGGTACGAGCCGGGGGGAGCTCGCAGGGGAGAATATGAGACCTGGCCTCGACAGTTGTTGCCAGAAGGAGGGCGAGCGGGGCCTTCGCAGAGTGCTCGCTTAGGAGCGGTTTCACGAGTAATACTCGCGAGGAGACTCGCGAGATCTCTCACGAGTGGCGTTCTCGCAGGCCACTTGCCCAGAGGCTAATGAGGTGAAATTACCCCTCTGCCCCTGGTGGTCTACAGTTAGCCCCTCCAAACAGCAGAGTTTGGCTGTTAGCAGGCCAAATTGGGGTGCGTTTAGTAAAACCAATAGGTGGAACCCCGCTATTAGCAGACCAGTTCAGAAAAACTATAAATAAGACCCTAAGGGCACCTTTGGAGAGGACTTCTTTTTGGCTTTTCTCTCCTCAGGTCATCTTTGGTTAGCATCCTCAGAGCTCTCCAAGGTGCCCGACTACAGTTCTTAGCTTAGGACGGGAAGTGCTCTACGATCTTCCGGGTGTGTGGTGGGACCTCCACACTATCGCCAATGGGCTCAATTCTAGGTCTTCAGTCAAGTTGCTCTGAGGGATCAGTAAGCGCGAGTTGCACCCTTCTTTGGGGTCTGAACTCCTCATTGGGCCGAATCTTGGTTCCAACATAAAGGATTACCTATGCTAAATGGAAATTTATCGTCACTTTGCCCACCTTGTCAAAATGAAATTTTTTCTAGAACATCTTTTAAAAGTAGAAATGAAATTACTTATACTAGACCCTTACAATTAATTCATATGATTTTTTTTGTTCCAGTGAGAACCGCAAGTCTAAGTGGTAGAAAATATACTTATATTTTGATTGATGATTATTCTAGATATTGTTGGACAATCTTTCTTACCTGAAAATCCGAAGGTTTTTTTAAATTCTCAAAATTATGTAAATGTATTCAAATTGAACTTGATCTATCAATTAAATTCATTTGCTCGGATCATGGAGGAGAATTTGAAAATGAAAAATTTACCACTTTTTGTCGTGATCTAGGAATTAAGCATGAATTTTCCGATCCACGCACCCCACAACAAAATGGTGTTGTGGAGAGGAAAAATATAGAACCCTTCAAGAATTAGCATGCACCATGCTTTTTGAATTTAGGTTACCTAGATCATTTTGTGCCGAAGCCATTAGTACATCATGTTATGTTATTAGTCGTGTCATGCTTCGACCTTTCTTAAAATTAACCCCTTATGAATTGTATTTTCAAAAAAAGCCTAATGTATCATATTTTTGTGTATTTTGAGAGGACCCAGCGCAACCAACTGCACCAAAAGCCCGGACTGTTGGTGAAGGCGCAACTTGATCTTTATATCAATGGAAAGGCGCTACGGGTCAAGTGAAGGAACGTTGGACCCAACAATCCCCCCCCCCCAGCGTCCAGCACGACCCGCAAGCACAGAGGTGCTCTATATGGCTCGCAAGCTCAGAGGTGGCTTGACACATGGCTCCGACCGCCTGACCCGCCAGGACCCACACAGGTAGAGAGAATTTCAGGAATTATCAGCGCCCCCGGGTCTCGAACCCGCAACCTTCTTTGATACCAATTGAGAGGACCCAACGTAACCAACTGCACCAAAATCCCGGACTGTTGGTGAAGGCGCAACTTGATCTTTATATCAATGGAAAGGCGCTACGGGTCAATTGAAAGTGGAGGTCAGATCTTAAGTTACTCTAGAGGGGGGTGAATAGAGTATTAAAACTTTTTATTTAGTTTATAGCGGAATTTAAAATACTGTTAAGTATATGTGTAATCAGTGAAAGTTAAAGATAAAGACTGAAACAGTAAAAAGAAAATCACACAGCACAAGCACAAAAGACACAAGGAGCTATAGTAGTTCCCCAATAAATCTAGGTATGTCTACTCTTCTACCACCCTTGGTAGGAATCTACTAGGAGGGTTGATCAGGTGCCCTAGCACCAAGGGTTTTTTGATAAGGTGTCCACACACCAATAAGCTTTTGATAAGGTGCTTAAAAACCACACAAGGATTTTTTGATAAGGTGTCTTGCCACCACTGGGTAAACTTTTGGAGGGAGAATTAACCTTGTACAAGATGAGATAAAGAGGTTTAGAGTGTTCTTCTCTGTCAATGATCTGAGAGAAGACAAGATGGTGTTGAAACTGAAAGCTCCCCATGTCTGATGAAAGTGTATGACAGTTTGTGGACAGAGCTTTCTCTAACACAAGTCTTTTGTAGCAGATTATTTGGAAGAAATGAATCTTCAGATTGTTGTTGCTCTTTGAAAGACTTTAACTTGCAACAGTTCTGAGAGGTTGAGTGTTGTTCTCAGAATGATGAGGGTGCTGCCTTGAGTAAGAAGAAGACTGGGAAAATGAATAATGTTCTATCCTTCTTCTTCTTTCTCTGATTCTTCTCTTTGTTCTTCTTGTTCTATAATAACAGAGAGACTGAGAGGGATTGTTGAATGTATCTCTGTGCACTGTCTGAAGGCGAAAATCGATTTTAGTATGTGTTTTCTTCTCTGATGACTTGTATATTGCTTTTAAATTCAAATCATCTGCTTTTAAGGAATATATTATTCTGACTTAAATCCTTCTTGGAACTGTGTAGCCACCCAAAGCAGTTTTGGCAGGTCCTTTCAATTCCTTTTGTCGTGAAAGATGCCTTGGCATTAAATGTCAACGGCTATCCTTTTTCTTGGAATAGAAAGAATATAAGGATATAATAAATAAGAATGATATCCTTACATAGCTGACTGAATACGTCCAAAAAGAAATAAATATATCCGTTATTCTGTCGATTTGTGTTCAGAGAACTGATATCCAACTGAAAATATTTATCTGACCTTCAGAAAGGAATTTGTCGAGCGCTGGCTGGAATTCGTCGAGCGCTGATGGAATTCATCGAGCGCTGCTAGCCATTTGTCGAGCGCTAGAACTGGCTATAATTCTTCAGTCTGCTGAAAACAATTTGTCGAACGAAGCTGGTCATTCGTCGAACGCCACTCGCCATTTGTCGAACTTGAATTTTCCTAAGTTTTGACTAATCTAATCAGCCTAACAACTTGACCCTAAGACTATACAATGGGATCAATACAGATCCTAATCAACATATAGTGATCCTAGCCCAAATCAGTAATAGGGTTGTTCCAACAATCTCCCCCTATTTGGGTTAGGATACTATTTGACAATTAATCAAATAAATACAATAGAAAACATAAACACCGGAGCATAAAATATATGTATCCGACATAATGAAAAATTCATTTCAGCAGATTGAATAAAACTAGTGCTCTGAGTTCATTACAATCAAAAAGTTTAATCAATAACAAAAATAACTAAATTTGAACCTCTTTTATTTCTTTGCTGATGGAGGTTTGAAGATTATTTGCCTGTTTGGATCTTGAGATTTCTTCTTGCTTAGGTAGAGATCTTGAGCTCCAAGTATCGTTTGAGATTTAACATGAGAAAAAAAGCTTCTGGGTGCATATATATATATTCTTCAGCATTGAAAAATTCTTTGGAGTTGTACTTGTCAAGTTCTTTCCTTCTGTAGTCAGACATGGTAGAAATGTTTGAGAAATCTTTACCTTCTGATTTTGCTTTGTTGATCTTGGCATAAGCAATAGTTTCCTTGAGTCTTGCCATTTGAGATAATCTTTCTTCTTCAGGGTCTGGAAGATAGGGAACATATTCTGAAATATCAGTTTGATCTTGAAGATCACTTTGAGGATTTCTGATCTTGTGGAAAGATCCATCAGAAATATGAAGTTTGTATTCTGAAGATATTTGAGGTGAAATAATGGCTTGACTTTCTTGTAAAGCAAGTGCCGATTTCTTAAAAGGAGGAGCACTGGCTGATCCAGAGGCTTGAGAACCACTAGAACTACCAGGTCTTCCTGATTATTGAGAGCTGGGCTTCTGAGAGAAAGATGATGGTGCTGTTGAGCCTGCTGCTGGAGGAGGAGGAGGAGGAGGATGGTTATATTTGACAGGTTTGTCAGAATAGTAACCAGTTTTCCTCATCTTCTTCCTTCTTTTGTTCTCATTCCTTGAGAATTTCATCCAATGAGGTGTACCTTTGTCAAGAGTAATATTATGAAGAACATAATATGGAATATCATTCTCAGGATTTGGAGGCTTGGGAACAGCCTTTCACTTAGCTTTTCTTTTCTTTCTTTTCCTTGATAACGTGTCATCAGAATCGCTGTTATCATCATCATCATCTTCAGAGTTAGAAGAAGATATTGGCTTATTATATAAATCATCAATTGTTTTGATTACTTCAAGAGCTTTTAATCTTTCTTCTTCAGCTTTGTCAAATTCTGCATCTGTCTCTTTCCAGATTTCATCAAAACCTGGCATTGGTTCTTCATTCCATAAAAGAGTTGGAGGTGAGGAAACAATTCTTGAAGTTGTTTCATTTGATGGAGTATCATCTGATGAAGTAGGGGGATCTTTTATATCATCTAGAAATTCTGCAAGATCATCCTCATATTCTGCAGAAGTGTCCTTCATCTGAATATCTTGATCAGAGATTGAAGGAATAGAAGAGATGAAACTTTTTATGATGTTAGAATGAGTCTTCTGAGGAAGGCATATCAGAGCCTTTGATAAATCCTCTATGTGTACTTTTGGTGACACCCTTGATGTATATTTTGAATCAAATTTTGATAATAAGCTATGCAGATCACAAGAGGGATGAATGCAGATACAAATATTATTTATTTCTTCTATAACTTGTATATCAACCATATCTGTATCATAAACTATAATTGAATCTTCTTTACTTTGTACTATCTCAGAATTATCTAATTCAAAAACTGTAACTTCTGCTACTTCTGGAGTAACTTCTGCTTCTGGAGCTTCTTCACAAGACATCTCCCCCTGCCTAGCTTCAGGGACACCTGAATCTAGGCCCCTAGAAGAAGGGACAACAATAGAGGAAGGAAGGGGAGAAAGCTTAGCAGATAAGGTAGAAATAGCTTGGAGGACTGGAGCAAATTTTGCATCCAGGAGTTAGTTTATTTTAGGAAGAATGTGATCAAAAATTTGATCAGCAATAGAGGTGATGTTGAGAGATAGATAATCTGATGGAAGTGATGTAGATGGTTGTGAAGTGGATGGGATGAAAGTTGGTAGAAGGATATTTCTGACAGTTTCAGAATGTGTGGAAATGCTATCTGGATGGTTTGAACTTGAGGGATGAATTGGTGACTGATGTTCATCATGTATTGGAGATGGAGGTGGAATAGGTGATTGAGGTAGAGTTGAGGAATTGAGATTAGTGTTGATAGGAGATGGAGGAGGGGAAGGCAGTGGTTCTGGAGATAGAGGGGAAATATCATTGATAGGAGGTATGTTAGTTGAAAGAGGTGGTGGAGAGTTTGGAGGTAGAAATTGTTCAGGAGACTGTTGAGCAGGTGGAGATGGGATATGAGAAGGAGAAGGAACTGAGGGAGGAACTTCTGGAAGGGTCAAGGGAGTGACTTGGTCAGTCCTTGTGTCCTCAGATGTTTTCCTTGTCCTAGAAGCATCAGCTCTTGTATTCTTCTGGGGGATTACCCTATCCCACTTAGCAAAGAGTGTTGAGGTCAGCCTCTTGCTGGCATTTATAGTCACTAAAAGTGCATAGTTAACCTCACTAGAATTCTCTAGAGGGGGGGTGAATAGAGATTTAAAAGATTTTGTGCAATTATATATATTTATATGTGATGATCACAGATTAAGGCTTCCCACACACCAACAAGAATTAAGTAAGTAAAGAAAGTAAATGCAAGAAAAGAAATCACAGCACAACACAAGGAAATATAGTGGTTCCCCAAACTTTGGGTAGTCCACTCTTCTACCCCCTTGGTAGGAAATTCACTATCTTGCACTGAGTCTTTTGATAAGGAGACTCTTAGAACCACCCTGAGTCTTTTGATAAGGAGACTCTTAGAACCAACTGAGTCTTTTGAAAAGGAGACTCTTAGAACCAGTACAACTGAATTTTTTTTTAAGAGAGATTCTAAAAACTCTTTTACAGTATTTGAAAGTGAAATAAATGTAAAGAAGAAAGAGAGATAATATAAAGACAAGAAGGAATCTTCTTCCTAGCAAGAAGATTGGAAGCACAAGAAGTAGTGAATGAAGTCTCTCTTCTAAAGTGAGAAGGAGATTGTAGGCCTTTTCTCTCTTTTGTGAGAGCTATCAGAGTATGCAGCAGAGTGGCTTCAGAAGCAGGAGAAGATGAAAGCTTGATGGTTGCTGCAGAATTATTTCTCAATTCTCTCTCTTTTTCTCTTGGGAGCTTTTCCTCTTTTTCAATATGTATATGGTGGATCACTTGTGTTGGTCTTCTCTGCCGACCTCCTTGTTATTTTATAGTTCTGTCCATTCAAATAATACTATAGGAGGATAATTGATTAGCAGACAGAGAAATAGAGAGATAGAAATATTTCCATAATAATTATATCAATAGAAGGAAAGAATTCATTCTGATTTCAAAAAATGTCCATAATGGATTTAATCAAATTAGCCAAGAATCTATTAGAGGAAAAGAATGATTCAGAACGGCTATAAAGAATAAATTTATTCCATATAAATCAGATTTATAAAAGAAGGAAAGAGATCTGGCGACTTTTGAATTAAACATTGAAATCGACGTACGTCGATTACTATTCGACGTAAGCGTCGAGTTCGTCCTGGCTAGACGTCGAGAGGAGAATAAGGAAGGTGCGTCGACTAAGGTGCGTCGACTTCTCAAGATGCGTCGACTGGAAGTCAGAGCTACGTCGACATAGGATACGTCGAATTCTTCTTAAAGTTACTTCGACTCATTCTGAAAGGAACGTCGACACCACTTCGACGTTGCGTCGAATACTATTCGACGCATATTTACTTAACCTTGATTTTTCTTTCTTAGACTTCATATTCAACTCATTTTCAGGGGTTAAGAGAAATCATTTTCCCAACAATCTCCCCCTATTTGTCTTAACCCTATTTAGAGAGAAATTGTATCAGCATATAATTAGCACAGCACATCATTTGTACAGATAAGAAATATAGTAAACAATCAGAAGAGAAATTAGAATAAGAAAGCATATATAAACCAGTTTTATGTTCAGACCAATCAGTATTTAAGCATATAGTATATCATCATTGTTTCAACATATCACTCAGGAGGGGTAGGAGGGGTTTTCCTTTTTCTAGTAAATACTTTTGTGGGTTGCTCCTTCTCAGTAGCAGTTGATTCCCTTAGCTCCCCCTGAGTCTCAACAATTTGCTCCCCCTGAGTCAAAGAGGTTTGCTCCCCCTGGGATGGAACTTCCTTGGTTGCTTCTACTTCTGCCTCTTCAGTTTCTTTTTCAGTTCCAGCTTCTGCCACATCTTCCTTTTCAACTTCATTTTCTGCCTTGCTTGCCTCCCCTTGTAATAGTACCACTTGACTTGCAGCCTCTCTTGCTGTATTAAGTACCTCTATTGTTTGTTCTTCAACATGTAGCTCAGGTACTATCTCATTTCCAATTGTCTTGAGCAGTGCAGGATTATTAGTTTTTGAGGTAGGAGGTGACTTGTGGGAGAGAGATTTAGGAGTGGAGGGCTGCTCTTCATCTAGCTTTTCCCCCTTCTTGACCTTCTTGGCCAAGGAGGTTAAGAAAGACCTGGTTACTCTAGAGGAAGAGAGAGAGAGGTCTTTAGACTTTGCACAGAGGCACTGACCCCATCTATTTGGGTATGCATGTGAAGGATGGAGGAATGAATCTGGGAGCAGTGCTCATCCAGCATTGCTTGGAATGTTTGAGTTGCTGATGCAATGCACTGAGTGAGGAGAGCTTCAGTGGATGCAGATGGTTCATGTTGTTGTTGGTGATGAGGAGAGAGTGGTGGAGGTGGTGATGAAGCTGGAGAGAAGTTAGTTGATACATGTGGTATGGGTAATAAAGGAGGTGGGGATGATGAGAAAGTATGAGGAGGAAGAGATGGAGAAACTACTGTTTGAGCAGGTGTTTGAGAAGAGGTAGGTAGAGAAGGGGTTGTGAGAGTGGTAGAGACTAGTGGAGTAGATGATGGTGGTAGAGAAGGATTGTCTCTTTGAGGAGGAGGAGGAGGAGATGATGGATGAACAGGAGAGTTAGGAGGAGATGGAGTCTTTTCAGGAATGGAACTAGGCTTAGGGATTTGTCTGGTCCATTTGGAGAATAGAGCTATTGACATCCTTTTCCCAGGAGGAATAGTGATTCCTTTTGACCTACATAGGTCAGGGAAGGAGTGGAAGAGTACTTGACTCATAATCCTCATATATGCATTTTCTTTGTGTGAGTATTTAGAGCTTATCATCTTGAGCAAGCATGTGGCCCAGTCCACCTTCTTCTTCAGCATCAGGGCCCCCATGATATTCAGTTGCTGCTTGGGCACTGCATCATGGGCTGAGGTCTTGCATAGCAGGATTTTTCCTACTATATCTGCTAGCAGTCTGTACTCCTCAGAAAAGTCTGTTTTCTTTAGATGGATTGGTCTATCTTTTGAAAACTTCATGGTGGTTAGCAGATGCTTGATTTCATCAGGTGTGAGGTCTATAGATTCATCACCTAATAAGGGAGTGATGAAGACTTATTTAGTTATTCTTTAGAAGCTGAATTTCTTTCCCTATTTGCTTTGAACAAAGATAATATTAGGGTGTACCTGATGGAAGATCAAAGGTTGTCCTAATGTGTTCTGCAAATATTGAGACAGGTGTCTCATGGATTGTTCCTTGGATTTATCCTTGTTCAGATATCTGAACATGAGTTATCAGCTCTGTGAGCTCTGTTTCCAGGAGCTTGCATCTTGTGGAGATGAGCTTATCTAGTCCAGCTTCAGTGAACAGAGCAATGATGCTCTTGTAGTTTTCTGCGGCGGCTTGGAAAGATTCAAGGTCAATGTCGAAACCAAAGTTGGCCTTTGGAGCCATTTTAGGTCAGTGAGAGAGAGAGGAGGAAATCGGCTGGACTGAGGAGCAAGAGGGATGAAGGATGCAGAGTAGTGAAGGTTTCTAACTGAAGAGTCTTTTTAAGTCAGGTGAAACGTCAAAATGCGACACTATTCGAGGCTTATTCGGTACGTCAGTGGATGTGACCAAAAATATTTTAGTATTACCGCTTATTTTTATGAAATCGACGTTACGTCGAGTGGAATTCGAAGTAAGCGTCGATACAACCCGCGTTAAGATGCTAGGGTTTCGTATCAACGTATGTGTCGATTGTAATCGACGCATGCGTCGATTTCACTTATTGAGTTAAGTCATCGACGGTGCGTCGATTAGAAGTCGACGTGACTTTTAATTTTCCTGAAAAATTCTAGGTGTTTATTTCTTTTTATTCCTTCCTAATCCTAAAGGTTTCTAAGTTAGTCTTGGACTAATTTTCACAGATAGTTTGATTGATTGTGCCAACATTGTTTGGCAAGGTGGCCAGTTTTGTAACATATGTAGCACTTGATTATCTTAGTATTGTGAGAATTTGAATTTAGAGAGGGATAGAAGTGTTGATTAGGTTAGAAAGTTTGATTTAGATGGGAATTTTGGTTAGGATAGAATGTTTTGTTAGGATAGAGGTGTTGGTTAGGATAGAAATCATGATTAGGATGAATGGGTCCTGAATAGGGGTTAAGATGGAAGGTTTTTGGAGGATAGGCATTTACGTTGCTCTGAGTTCTTATGCGTCGATATCTATTCGACGTATGTTGATAGTTGCGTCGATTTATATTCGGCGCTTTCTCCAGATTGCGTTGATCTGGTATCGATGCATGAACAAAGTTGCATCGATTTGATGTCGACATACTTTTATTCAAGCGTCGAGTTGAGGTCGAGGCATCTGAGAAATTGCGTCGAGTAGAATTCGACGCACTATCACTCATGCGTCGATATGAAGTCGACGCAACTGTATCTTCATAAATTTTCTTCTTCCCTTTTTCTGATTTTACTCTTTTATGTATTGTTTCTTTTGGCTTAGTTGCTTCCTCAGATGAGGTTTGAGAGTCATCAGCTGAATAATATGATGTTTCATCAAATTGTTTTATTTCCTTGAGGTAGTCTTCTTCCTTATTTAGTGAGTCTTTTTCTTGGTTTGATTTGATGGGTTTTGTGAATTTTACAGGGATCATCCAAGTAGGTTTGTTGGATGGAATTTGGCTGGTTGAGGGATCATCCCCTAGACCAAGATTTTTATGTCTCCTTGTTTGTTGTTCAGTGATTTCCTTGAGAGTTTGGCTTCTCATCTTTATTGATTCTTCAAAAGCTTTTGCCTGGGATACCTTATCCTTAAGGAGCTGGTTTTTTATTCTAGCCCTTTCTACTTCCTTTTCTATGATGTTAGCCCTTAATTCATAATTTTTAGAGCATTTAACCACTCTATTTCTCTGGTTTTTAGCCATATTAATTTGAGCTTTTAGATCATTAATTTCTTGTGTAGCTTTTAGTTGATCTAGACACATTCCCATAAAATCATTTCTGAAATTATCACTTTGAAAATCTATTTCATCAAAAATGTTTACCTCATCCTTATCCTCAGATTCCTCTATGAGAATAAGGCTATTTTCTCTTTCATCTTCAGAAGATATGCTTTCTTCTGATCCTGTCTCACTCCATGATTTAGCATCATCATCTTTCCTTGAGCCTTCAAGTGCCATTAAGCATAGGTCTTCTTGCTTAGGCTCTTCATTGTCACTCTTAGAAGAGGAGCTGTCCTCAGAGTCTGTCTCACTCCAGGCTTCTGCTATAAAGCCTCTTTCTTTCTTCTTCCCCTTTTTCTTGAGATCTTTCTTTTTCAGATCTTTCTTTGTCTCAGCATTTTCTGGATATTCTGGGGCAATATGTCCAGGTTTCCTGCAAGAGTAACAAATAATTTCTTTAGTAGGAGTTTTGTCATACCTTGGTTTTGACTCTCTCCTTCTTGATTCATCTGTCCTGACCCATTTCTTGAATTTTCTGGCCAGGAATCTCAATAGTTCTTCTTCAGTGACAGAGCTTCCTTCTTCTGTTGCTTTTAATGCAATGTTCCTGTCTTTTGAAGAAGTTGGGGTGTTTTCTCTTCTCTTCTTCTCTTCTCTGGTTTTCAGCAGTTGTTCATAGGATCTGAGTTTTCCTAAGAGAGCATTTGTTGAAATTTCCCTTTGTCCTCTTGTGTCTCTTATTGCCCATATCCTTGAGTCCCATGAACTTGGGAGACTCATCAGCAATTTGTCATTGATCTCTGTGAGAGAGATTTCTCTATCCAAGTCACTTAGTTGATTGATGATTAGACTGAATCTGTCATACATCTCAGAGATGCTTTCTTCATTCTTCTTTTGGAAGTTCTCATATTGAGAGATCAATAGAGCCTTCCTATCTTTTCTTTCATCAGCACTTCCTTCTACCATCTTTATGAGAGCCTCCCAAATTTCTTTGGCTGATTCACACTCAACAACCCTTTGAAAGATTTCATCAGAGAGGGTTGAGACCAGAATATTTACAGCTTTTGCATCACATGTTCCTTCCTTCTTCTCTTCAACTGTCCACTCAGCCTTTGGGACAAGTGTTTGAGTCACTTCACCACTTGAGTCTTTTCTATAAGGCTTGGGAGGACCTGTCAAGATAACATTAAATAAATCTTCATCAATAGAATTCATATAAATCCTAATTCTTATTTTCCAAACTGCAAACTTTACAAGATTGCACATTGGTGGTCTGGTGGAAGCATAATCTTTGATTTGTGCCATGTGGAAAGAAATATTTTTCAGAAATATATATATATATATATATATATATATATATATATATATATAAATAAGAGAGGTAGGATCTTTTTGATCAAGGAGTTATCCTTTTTAGATCAACCTGGCTCGGATACCAATTGAAAGTGCACAGTTAACCTCACTAGAATTCTCTAGAGGGGGGGGGGTGAATAGAGATTTAAAAGATTTTGGGCAATTATATATATTTATATATGATGATCACAGATTAAGGCTTCCCACACACCAACAAGAATTAAGTAAGTAAAGAAAGTAAATGCAAGAAAAGAAATCACAGCACAACACAAGGAAATATAGTGGTTCCCCAAACTTTGGGTAGTCCGCTCTTCTACCCCCTTGGTAGGAAATTCACTATCTTGCACTGAGTCTTTTGATAAGGAGACTCTTAGAACCACCCTGAGTCTTTTGATAAGAAGGCTCTTAGAACCAACTGAGTCTTTTGAAAAGGAGACTCTTAGAACCAGTACAACTAAATTTTTTTTTAAGAGAGATTCTAAAAACTCTTTTACAGTATTTGAAAGTGAAATAAATGTAAAGAAGAAAGAGAGATAATATAAAGACAAGAAGGAATCTTCTTCCTAGCAAGAAGATTGGAAGCACAAGAAGTAGTGAATGAAGTCTCTCTTCTATAGTGAGAAGGAGATTGTAGGCCTTTTCTCTCTTTTGTGAGAGCTATCAAAGTATGCAGCAGAGTGGCTTCATAAGCAGGAGAAGATGGAAGCTTGATGGTTGCTGCAGAATTATTTCTCAATTCTCTCTCTTTTTTCTTGGGAGCTTTTCCTCTTTTTCAATATGTATTTGGTGGATCACTTGTGTTGGTCTTCTCTGCCGGCCTCCTTGTTATTTTATAGTTTTGTCCATTCAAATAATATTATAGGAGGATAATTGATTAGCAGACAGAGAAATAGAAAGATAGAAATATTTCCATAATAATTATATCAATAGAAGGAAAGAATTCATTCTGATTTCAAATAATGTCCATAATGGATTTAATCAAATTAGCCAAGAATCTATTAGAGGAAAAGAATGATTCAGAACGGCTATAAAGAATAAATTGATTCCATATAAATCAGATCTATAAAAGAAGGAAAGAGATCTGGCGACTTTTGAATTAAACATAGAAATCGATGTACGTCGATTACTATTCGACGTAAGCGTCGAGTTCATCCTGGCTGGACGTCGAGAGGAGAATAAGGAAGGTGCGTCGACAAAGGTGCGTCTACTTCTCAAGATGCTACTGGAAGTCAGAGCTACGTCGACATAGGATACGTCGAATTCTTCTTAAAGTTACTTCGACTCATTCTGAAAGGAACGTCGACACCACTTCGACGTTGCGTCGAATACTATTTGACGCATATTTACTTAACCTTGATTTTTCTTTCTTAGACTTCATATTCAACTCATTTTCAGGGGTTAAGAGAAATCATTTTCCCAACAGTCACCTTGGGTGACACCAGAAGGTCTGGATGCCTTTCCTGCAGGAAAATACCTATAACTCTTCCAAAACTTACACTATCTTTAGAATTTTTCTTTTTAATCAATTCAAAGAAAATTGATCCCCAGTTAATTTTCTTCTTCTCCATCAAGGCCACCATCAACAGAAATTGGTGTCTGTTGATATAGTCATGCCCAGAAGTCTTGCCCAGCAAGACTTTTCTAACAATGTCAGCTAAGAACTTGTAGTCCTGAGACAAGTTCTTTTTCAGTAAGTGATTAGGGTTTCCAGTTAAGTGACCCATTTTGAGTAAAGCTTCATCAAATTGTTCTGAGCTTATTTCTAAGTCATCATCTCCATTCTCAAAACCAAAAATTTCAGTAAGAATGGTGGGAGAGAGAGAGACTTGATGACCTGAGATGGTGCCAGACATCTTCTCATCCTCTGTCTGAACAGTATGAACCCATTCTTTAATTTCTGCAACTGGTATTTTCTGCCTGGTGCTCAAAAACTTCTTTAGATGTTGGTCTTCCAGTATTTGAAGAACATACTTGAAGATTTGGTCAGATTGTGCAAAAGAATCCGTGTTGATATCAAAACCTGTGTCAAACTTCATTGAGTGCAGAGAGGCCTGAGGAATCGCCATTGATCCTGTAAAGAGAATGAAGATCAAGTGCAGAAGGGAACTGGAGGGAAAGACAATTTCTGTAGGCGCAAACTTAGAAAGAGATAAAATAAAGCTTATATAGAAAGATCGAAGAATGAAGGCGCATTCGTAGACCGCTGTTCGACAAAACCTAATAAAATTAGAAGTCAAAAAGGCTTTATTTCTTCGTCAGACTGCGTACGAAAACATCTTTTTCGTCGACCACCGTTCGACAAATGAAACTGTCTTTATCGATTCTGAGGTTAACAGGTTTTGTCGACTGCCGTTCGACAAATGGTTCAAATTTATCCTTCGTTTGATGAATTTATGGGATAAATAGAAAATTTAATTTTTATCAAATTGAGTCTCCATCTATCATTCCTAGTTGATTTATAAAGAAGATGTGCTTCTTTTCATTCAAGGGCTTGGTGAAAATGTCAGCTCTTTGCAAATCAGTAGAAATGAATTATAGGCAAATTTTGTTTTTATCCACATTATCCCTAAGGAAGTGGTGCCTAATTTCTATGTGTTTAGTCCTACTATGGAGAACTGGATTTTGTGCTATAGATATTGCACTAGTGTTGTCACAAAATATAATTGAACTATTTAAGTTGACACCATAGTCTAGGAGCTGATTTTGTATCCACAATATCTGTGAGCAGCAACTGCCAGCAGCTATGTATTCAGCTTCAGCTGTTGATGTAGACACAGATGTTTGTTTCTTACAAAACCAAGACACAAGCCTATCACCAAGAAACTGACAAGTTCCTGATGTGCACTTCCTGTCTACTCTGCATCCAGCATAATCTTAATCTGAGAATCCAGTTAATTCAAATTCACATGCTGTTGGATACCAAAGTCCTAGATTAGGGCAACCCTTTATATATCTTAAAATTCTTTTTAGTAAAATAAGATGAGATTCTTTAGGGTTAACTTGAAACCTAGCACAAATACATGTAGCAAACATTATATCTGGCCAACTAACTGTTAAATAGAGTAGAGAGCCAACAATTGCCCTATACACTTTCTGATCAACAGGTTTCCCTGATTCATCAGCATCAACAACAACATTAGAGGCCATGGGTGTTTTCATGGTAGAGGAATCAGACATTCCAAATCTTTTCACTAATTCCTTAGCATACTTAGATTGGGAAATGAAGATTCTTGATGGGGTTTGCTTCACTTGAAGACCAAGGAAGTATGATAATTCACCCATGCTACGCATTTCAAATTTAGATTGCATTAGTTTAGAACACTTTTTGCATAAATTTGAATTTGTAGAGCCAAAGATAATATCATCTACATATATTTGAACTAGTAAGGTTTGATTTTTATGTATCCTGAAAAATAATGTTCTATCTACTATGCCCCTACAGAAATTATTTTCCAAAAGAAAATTAGCTATAGTCTCATACCATGCTCTGGGAGCTTGTTTGAGACCATAAAGGGATTTATTAAGCTTAAATACATAGGAGGAATGAGTTGGAGAGATGAAACCTGGTGGTTGTTCCACATAGACTTCTTCTTTGATGTCTCCATTTAGAAATGCACTCTTCACATCCATTTGATATACTTTGAACTTTTTATATGCAGCAAATGCAAGGAAGATTCTGATTGCTTCTAACCTTGCAACTGGTGCAAAATTTTGATCATAGTATATTCCTTCTTCCTGTGAGTACCCTTGAGCTACTAGCCTAGCTTTGTTTCTCACAATCTTGCCTTGATCATCAAGTTTGTTCCTGAAGACCCACTTGGTGCCAATAACAGGATGACCTTTTGGTCTTAGAACCAAATCCCAAACCTTGTTCCTTTCAAACTGGTTGAGTTCCTCTTGCATTGCTTGAATCCAGTTTGGATCTTGTTCTGCATCTTTTAGGGTTTGAGGTTCAACTTGTGATAGGAAACAAGTATGCATCTGATTTTGGTGTAGTTGATGCCTTGTTTGAACACCTGCCGTGATATCACCAATTACTTGTGAAATTGGATGATCTCTAACTGTGATGTGGTCAACAGTTGGAGTTGGTTCAGCAGCAATATCCATTTGGGGAATTTGTTCAGCTGTTATGTCCTGTGAAGGATGTTCTGCTGTTACTTGATTTAGGTTAACAGCAAGATCTGGATGATCTTCTTCTTCACTATCTTCAAGAATTTGAGGTGATGGATGCAGTGAATCTTCTGTCTGTAGATTTAATCCATCAAGCTCTTCACATAGAGCTGGTACCTGCAGATTGTTGTTGGTAGAAGAATTCTTCTCCTTGTAAAACATGTTAGTTTCATCAAAGGAAACGTGCATAGACTCTTCTATTTTAAGAGAAGATTTATTAAATACCCTATATGCTTTGCTAACTAATGAATATCCTAAGAAGATTCCTTCTTCAGATTTTGGTTCAAATTTTCTAAGGTACTTTTTATCATTGTTATGAACAAAACATCTACAACCAAAAGTTCTAAAATAATCAACTTTAGGTTTCTTCCCTTTAAGTAATTCATAGGGAGTTTTACCCTTAAGTTTGTGTATCAAACTTCTATTCAGAACATAATTTGTTGTGCTGACAGCCTCTGCCTAAATAGATAGGGGCAAGTTAGCATCTGCAAGCAAAGTTCTTGCTGATTCAATTAGAGTTCTATTTTTCCTCTCAACTATCCCATTATGTTGAGGAGTTCTAGGAGCTGAGAAGCAATGCCTGATACCTTCCATCTCATAGAATTCTTGCATGAGAAGAGACTCAAACTCAGTGCCATGATCACTTCTGATCAATGCAACTACAGTAGAGTACTCAATATGTATGCTCTTAAGAAAATCTGTAAGAACTTTAAAGTTATCTGACTTTTCTCTCAAATAGAACACCCAAGTGAATCTGGAGAAGTCATCTACAATAACTAGAGTGTAAGAATTCCCCCATAAACTCTTTATTGCTATAGGTCCAAAAAGGTCCATATGTAGCAAATACAAGATTCTAGGTGAATCACTTTTAGATAATGATTTAAAGCTATTTTTGGTTTGCTTGCCTAACTGACATGCCCTACAAAGACCTTCTTTCTTATATGATCCTGATGGTAAGCCTCTAACAAGATTATCCTTAGCTAGTTTAGCAATGGTCCTAAGGTTTACATGTCCTAATCTTTTATGCCATAATTCACTAGGTTTGCTTAGCTCATTAAATAAACAAATTCTGATTGGATGAGTTGAAATTTACTAAATATATATTTCCTTGCCTAATACTTGATAGAACAATAACATTATCAGAGGATTTAATAATGCATTCTGATTTATTAAATGTTACCTGATAACCTTCATCACATAACTGACTTATGATGATGAGGTTGTGCTTCAGACCCTTGACATAGGTTACTTCCTTGAATGTTACTGTTCCAACTTTAATTTGACCATAGCCTTTGGTTTGTCCACAGTTGGAGTCTCCAAAGATCACCTTGGGTCCAAGATTTGCCTTGTAGTTGTTCAGGTTGGCCTTGATTCCTGTCATGTGCTTTGAGCAGCCACTATCCAAGTACCATTTTTGATTTAATCTTGGATAGCCATGTACCTGCAAATACAAAAACATAAACTAGTTGTTTTTGACCCAGACTACCTTGGGTCCTTTTATGTTACCACAAAATTCAGAGATAAATGACATTTCAAGCTGATCCTTATAGCCTTGTGGATGATATCTCCTTGGAGGTATAGTCCACTCAGTAAAAGGATTTTTAGTATATTTAGGATTAGAATTCTTAGAGTTTTCTGTATAATGTCTGTTCGACAAATTTGGGTAAATTTGTCGACCGCCGTTCATATTATAACTATACTGAAAATCTGTTCTCAGTTTTCATCGATCCTCGTTCGACAGATTTGAATCTCTTTGTCGAGCTTCGTTCGACGAATTCTTCTGAATTCTCTTATCCTTAACAGACTTGCTTGAAATATCTTTATTTCTTTCTGCAGCCTCTTTGCTTTTAGCAGAAATGAATTTTATGGGTGTGGAGAGGATGTTTCTGTTAATCAGAGATGGCTCACTTGATGAGGCACCCAAGCCCAGTTTACTATTGTTAAATCTAGCATTGACAGTGCTTGTGATGTCCATCAGTTTGATGCTTCTCCCATTGAGAGATTCTTCAAATTGCTTGGCTTTAGACAACTTATTCTCAATGAGAATAATGTGTTCTTTGGAAGCAGCCAACTCTTTCTTAAGACTTGCATTCTCTTCACTTATATTATTCATCTCAACTAACTTATTTCTAAGAGAGATTACTTCTTTCTCAGATTTTATTAAGTCTTGGCAAAGAATTTTGAAATCATCTTTGAATTCAATAAAAGTAAAATCAAAGTTAGATAATACCTGATTAGTATCATCTTCTGTTTCTGATTCTGATTTCTCTTCATCAGAATTGTTGGTTGAGGCATTGATTGCCATCATGCAGAAATTTTTTTCTTCTTCATCATCACTGGAGTTGGATGATGATGCAGATTGTGACTCACTGTCTGAGTCATAAATAGCCATCAGACATTGGTCATTGTCTTTTGTTTCCTCTTCATCAGATGAGCATGATGAAGACTCTGACTCAGACTCTGTATCACTCCAGGATTTTGCTACAAATCCTCTTCCCTTCTTTTTGTGATAGTGGGAGGAAGATTTGCTAGAGCTCTTCTTTTCTTCCTTTTCTCTTCTCCTGTCCTTCTTGTCCTTTTTGTTCTGATTATCTGGACAGTTAGGAGCAATGTGTCCTGGTTTCCTGCAACCAAAACATATAATTTCATTAGAGTGATTTTTGTCATACCTTGGCTTGGCATGGCTTCTGGATAACTTTTTCCTGATGTCTTTATTAGCCATCTTGTAGAATCTTTTGGCAAACAGATTCATAAACTCCTCATTGTCAGGAGCTTTTCCTTCATCTTCTGCAGCCTTGAAGGCTATGCTTCTTTCCTTATTGGGTGCTGGAGATGAAGTAGATTCTTCAGCTTCCCTAGCTTTGATAAGCTGCTCATAAGACTTAAGCTTGCCCAACAAAGCTTCAGTGGTGATCTCATTGAGACATCTGGCTTCCTTGATTGGCCAGATTCTGGAGTCCCATGTGCTAGGGAAGCACATAAGAATTTTCTCATTGATCTCTGTGAGTGAGATCACTTTGTCTAGAGACTTCAGCTCATTTATTATGAGGCTGAGCCTATTGTACATATCGGCAACACTTTCTGATTCTCCCTTCTTGAAGTTCTCATATTGAGAAATCAGATGAGATCTTCTATCTTTTCTTTCATCTGCTGAGCCTGCCACCATGTTGTTGAGAGATTCCCAAATTTCTCTTACTGAGGTGCACTCAACAACCTTCTGGAATATGTCATCTGACATAGTTAGGGCCAGAATGTTCATGGCCTTTGCATCTGCATTTCTGCTTCTTCTGAGCTTCAGTCCACTCAAGAGGTGGAACAACAGTATTGTCTGTTGCTGCACCAGTACTTGTTGATGCTGTTATAGCTGGAGGTCCTGTCAAAATGACATTGAAAATTTCTTCATCAATGGAGTTCATATACAGCCTAATCCTTGCTTTCCATAGTGCAAAGTTATTGAGATTGCACATAGAAGGTCTTGTGCTGGAATACTCCTTGTTTTGTTCCATGAGTTTTAAATAAGATAAAAATAACGAGAAGGAAACTCTGAGGAAATTTAAGATCTGGTTGATCTTTGTGATTCAGGTGTTAGCCTGTAAAGAATCAACTACCCTCTGATACCAATTGAAAGTGGAGGTCAAATCATAAGTTACTCTAGAGGGGGGTGAATAGAGTATTAAAACTTTTTATTTAGTTTTATAGCAGAATTTAAAATACTGTTAAGTATATGTGTAATCAGTGAAAGTTAAAGATAAAGACTGAAACAGTAAAAAGAAAATCACACAGCACAAGCAAAGAAGAATAAGCAAGCACAAAAGACACAAGGAACTATAGTAGTTCCCCAATAAATCTAGGTACGTCTACTCTTCTACCACCCTTGGTAGGAATCCACTAGGAGGGTTGATCAGGTGCCCTAGCACCAAGGGGTTTTTGATAAGGTGTCCACACACCAATAAGCTTTTGATAAGGTGCTTAAAAACCACACAAGGATTTTTTGATAAGGTGTCTTGCCACCACTGGGTAAACTTTTGGAGGGAGAATTAACCCTGTACAAGATGAGATAAAGAGGTTTAGAGTGTTCTTCTCTGTCAATGATATGAGAGAAGACAAGATGGTGTTGAAACTGAAAGCTCCCCCCGTCTGATGAAAGTTGATGACAGTTTGTTTATAGAGCTTTCTCTAACACAAGTCTTTTGTAGCAGATTATCTGGAAGAAATGAATCTTCAGTTTGTTGTTGCTCATTGAAAGACTTTAACTTGCAGCAGTTCTGAGAGGTTGAGTGTTGTTCTCAGAATGATGAGGGTGCTGCCTTGAGTAAGAAGAAGACTGGAAAAAATGAATAATGTTCTATCCTTCTTCTTTCTCTGATTCTTCTCTTTGCTCTTCTTGTTCTGTAATAATAGAGAGACTGAGAGGGATTGTTGAATGTATCTCTGTGCACTGTCTGAAGGAGAAAATCGACTTCAGTATGTGTTTTCTTCTCTGATGACTTGTATATTGTTTTCAAATTCAAATCATCTGCTTTTAAGGAATATATTATTCTGACTTAAATCCTTCTTGGAACTGTGCAGCCACCCAAAGCAGTTTTGGCAGGTCCTTTTAATTCCTTTTGTCGTGAAAGATGTCTTGGCATTAAATGTCAACAGCTATCCTTTTTCTTGGAATAGAAAGAATATAAGGATATAATAAATAAGAAAGATATCCTTACATAGCTGACTGAATACGTCCAAAAAGAAATAAATATATCCGTTATTCTGTCGATTTGTGTTCAGAGAATTGATATCCAACTGAAAATATTTATCTGACTTTCAGAAAGGAATTTGTCGAGCGCTGGCTGGAATTCATCGAGCACTGATGGAATTCGTCGAGCGCTGCTAGCCATTTGTCGAGCGCTAGAACTGGCTATAATTCTTCAGTCTGTTGAAAACAATTTGTCGAACGAAGCTGGTCATTCGTCGAACGCCACTCGCCATTTGTCGAGCTTGAATTTTCCTAAGTTCTGACTAATCTAATTAGCCTACAAACTTGACCCTAAGACTATACAATGGGGTCAATACAGATCCTAATCAACATATAGTGATCTTAGCCCAAATCAGTAATAGGGTTGTTCCAACATATTTGGTTGCAAATTCTTTTTATTAAACACAAAGGATTCATTAGGAAGATTTGATGAAAAATGTGATGAAGGAATTTTCTTGGGTATTCTTCAACTAGTAGAGCTTATAGAGTATCTAACAAAAGAACAAAATAGTTGAAGAATCTATTCATGTTAGATTTGATGAGCTCATTCCTTGTGTAGAGAAAATATTGTAGGAAATGAAGAGGAACCCCTCTCCCCATTAGAGCATGAGAATGACAAGTCACCATAAGAGGAGAACAAGGAAGAGGAAGATAAGCCAGAGGAGTATGTGCCTCCTAGCATACTAAAGTTCACAAAACATCATAAAAGGGAGCTTGTCATTAGAGATCCATCGAAAGAGGTAACCACTTTCTTCCATACAAGAATCTTTTTCAAACCTTTGCTTTGTTTTCGAAATCGAACCAAAAAAATATTTCAATAGCTTTAAATGATGAAATTTGGTATTTAGCTATGAATGAAGAATTTGAACAATTTGTACGGAATAAGGTTTGCAATCTTGTATAAAGACCATCTAATCACCCGGTAGTAGGAGTAAAATGGATTTTCAAAATTAAATTAGATGGTGAATCTAGGATTACTAAGAATAAAGATCGCTTGGTAGCACAAAGGTATTCTCAAATCGACGGGATAGACTTTGAAGAAACATTTGCACCCATTGCTCACTTAGAATCCACTAGAATTTTTCTTGCATTTGCGAGTTTCAAAAGATTTAAATTATTTCAAATGGATGTTAAAAGTACTTTTTTAAACGAGATTATTAAGGAAGAGGTTTATGTTGAACAACCCCTGTTTCATAAATCAAAAATTTCCAAATCATGTATTCAAACTAGATAAAGCACTTTATTGTTTAAAATAAGCGCCACGTGCTTGGTATGAAATGTTATCCTCATTTTTATTAAAGCACGGTTTTGCAATGTGAAGTGACGATAACACACTCTTCATTAAGCATGTTAATAATGATTTGATCATATTACAAATTTAGGCAGATGAAATAATTTTTGGAGCCACTAATGAAGAGTTGTGTAATGAAGTTGTACTAGTAATGCAAAAAGAATTTGAAAAGAGCTTGGTAGGAGAACTCACATATTTTGTAGGTTTTCAAATCAAACAAAGAAATGATGGAATATTTATTAGTCAATCTAAATATGTTCATGATATGTTGAACAGATTTGGATTTGAAAACTTAAAATAAGCCTTTAATCCTATGAGTGCATCTCTAAAATTAGGAAAAGATGAAGTAGGAATTTCTATTGATCTTATGTTATATAGAGGAATGATAGGTTCATTATTGTATCTATTTGCTTTTAGACCCGATATTATGTTTGTTGTTTGCTTATGTGCTAAATTTCAAGCTAATTCTAAAGAATCTCATTTAAAAGCGGTTAAACGAATCTTTAGATATTTAATCAGATCATCTAGTCTAGGCTTATAGTATCCTTATACTTATTCCTTTATATTGCATGGTTACTCTGACTCCGATTATGTGGGGTGTTCACTAGACCAAAAGAGCACAAGTGGCACATGTCACTTCTTAGGCCCGTCACATATAGCATGGTCGAGTAGGAAATAGAATTCTGTTATCCTCTCCACCACCGAAGCTGAATATGTCACATTAGGAAGTTGTTGTGCACAAGCCCTTTGGATGAGTCAAACACTAGAAGACTTTGGGGTTCATCTAAATAATATTGAATTAAAATATGACAACAAAAGTGCAATCGATCTAACCAACAATCCCGTTCATCATTCAAGGTCTAAATACATAGATGCGCATCATCACTTTATTAGAGATCACATTAAGAAAGAACATGTGAGAGTAGCTTCATAGGGACAAAATCCAAACTTGCAGATATCTTTACCAAACCTCTCCCCGATGCTCGTTTCAACATGCTTAGGTTAGAATTGGGTGTCTTAGATATATCCCACTAAAACCTATAAAAGGCCACTTCTTCTAAAAATAAAATTCTCTGCTACTCTATCATGCTTGCATCTTATTTTAATATTAATTAAAGAAAAACCAATAAATATGTAAAAACTATTTTTAAACAAGCAAAAACATACTTAGATAGCCTTCCAATCTTCTCTAAAATGTCTAAAATGCCTACACCAAGGTCTCTATTTAATAACCCTAAATCAAAGAATTTGCTTTTTCAAAAATTCAAGAAATCATCTACTGTTTCGACATTAAGAGTTAACGCCAACGTTAGGCTCCAATGCAAGCGTTAAAACTCATTGCCTAGCGTTAGCTCTCTGTGCTCTAATTTCATTCTTTAATGATTAAAAATCTCTGATGCATATTTTCATGTTTGTTTCTCTGTTTTGAATTTTTTTATTTTCCTTTAAACTTTGTTCTTCCTTATTCAAAAATCTAAAAAAATTCAAATAATAAAAAATCTTCAAAAATATGTTGTCATTTTTTTTTGTTCATAAATTTTCAAAAAAATATATGTTTTGTTATTTGACTATTGGATTTCACATAAACAAAAAATATGTTATTTTCTTCACAAATGGTCAAAAGTCTCTAGGCATACTCTTAAATATTCTCTTCAATGTTTAATTTTAATTTCAAATTTCCTAAACATTGTTTTGTCTTGTCATGCCTTGACCTTAATCTTGTTATGTGCAATGAAATAGACTGAAGAAAAATTGTGTAAGATTGCCTAGCGTGCCTCTAAGTATGAGTAATGTTTTAATGTTAAATAATGATTCCTTCACTCACTCTTTTGGTAATCTATATATTATCATAATCTTAGTCTTGCATGATTTTTTAGTGTAATAGTTTAACAGGTTAAGTTGTATATCTAAATTACCTACACCTTCTTTTGAAACATCAATTTCTTGCACATACAGAAGTGTGATTTCGAATATTTGTTGTTTGCAAAAAACAAGTGAATTCGGAGATCTTTGTCCCAAATAAAAACAATATGAATAAGAATGACAAAGATAACTATATCAAGCACTACTTAGCCTCCTGATAAGTCTTAATGTGCATTGTGAGGTTGAGCACCTTGGAAGAAATTATAAAGTGTCTTGTGCAAACACATCTTTTTATCACTTCTATTTGTACACGGGATCACCCAAAATAGAAATATACAAATGCTTATGTGATCTCACAAGCAATACTTTGCTCCCTAATAAGTCTTAAAGAGCATTATGTGGGCGAAGCACCTTGGTAGTTGTACCCTTTAATGTGCTTTGAAATAAATAATCTAGAATTAATGTGTGGAAGTTATTCTAAGACTACACGCTTAATATTGTTTTACTACTTCATTACATATGTCATGTGTTTTGGTTATATCACTTGTATACTCTTATCAAAACACTATTTGCACACATCAATATCTTTTATAAAGCTTCTACTCATGAGAATTGGATCCTAATGCATATCTACATAATTCTCTAAAAAGCTTAAGTAAAAGCACTAGATTGCAATGCATTATCTCTACAATATTTTCTTTACTTGAAATATGAATTTGTTATATTGCAGCTATTATCTTTTTGAATATGCCAAATCATTTTTGCCTTTAGTTGTTGAAATTTTTTCAAGATTAATTGTCCTTACATGTGAAAATTCTAGAAAATTTATTTGCATTTTTTTCTCTCAAAACTCAAAATCAAAACACTTTCTCTACAAATTAAAATGATTATCTTGGTTTTCTGCACTATTGATATGATCATGTATTTTTACCAAGCTTATCTCAAGCCTTAATTTTGAGGTCTTTTCATCACTTGTGTTTTAAAACTTTTTTTTCATTTTTTTCAACAAGTGGGACTTGCTTGATAAATTATAAGGGATTTTATTTCTTACACGCTTATCATATGTTTTTTCTGTTGCACTAATCCCTCTAAGCTCGATCATGACCTCCTCTATTTTACAACAAAATGCTTAACCCACTCTTGGTAGTCCCAACTTTCACCTGTTTACCTTATTCTAGCCTAGTTTTGTTTCACTCTACCCACTTTTTTTATAACAAAAGGGGGAGAATAAAATGATAAATCTTAATGATTAAGGAGTAGGATTCACTAGATTAAGGGGGAGCGTAAATCTATTCTATGGGAGCATACACTAAGGGGAAACACTTAAATAGGGGGAACACATATCTTTAAATATAATATTTCTCATAAAAATATCTAAGTAGGATAGTGTCATATCTCTTTATAAAACACATCATTTACCTTTGAAATATGATTTATCTTAACTGAATTTGTTATTATAAAAAAAGGGGAAAATGTTGGAACACGGTTTTCTGCATCCCTTTGGTTTGTGAATAACTAATTCTACTTGTATTTGATCAAGTTTGCCATTGTGTTTTAGTATGCGAGATTGAACAAAGATGACACTAGGATACTATATATTGTTCTAGACTAGCTCAATGTGCTAAAAGAAAAGTAAGTGGTCTAATGGCAGGCGTTAGAGCCAACGCCGGCGTTGACCCTTAATATCACCAGTATGAAAATGGTATGGAGGGAAGTTGTCGTGATTGCAGAAGCATTTTGGGAATGATTTGGCTTAACTCCAAGCGTTAGCCTTAACGCCAGAGTTAGGGCTGCCTAAAATAAGATGTTTCTAAACATGCAAAATCTCCTTCCTGGAATGAGGATACGTTCTATCAAAACATTTCTAAATAGAGTCAATGTCTGGCGTTAGTCTATGTCACGACCCGTCTCAAAACAAAAGATAGAGTGCGCTTCAGACGGATCATGATGCCACAGACATGAGGGGGTAGAATCAAAATGACTGTAAGGCGGGGCTGATCTAGCATTATTAGTTTTAAAAACAAAAGTTAATTTGAAGAAAAACATATTTTCAATATGCGGAAGCTTTAAAAATACCAAAGGGAAAAGAAACATGCAAGCATGTTATAAAAACTCATATTTTAAAATATTGATATAAATACAGGTAATATAGACCTCCAGGAGGATGGACAAGCAATGATGCAATGTTTTAGTTCATAAAATAGCCTACCAGTTGTCCTTGATACAAGAGAAAATGGTTGACCATAATTATTACATAATAAGTAATAACTGACAGTGAAGGAAATACAACATTGAACCTGACACAATAATTAACTAAAGTGAACCTCCAGAAAATAGGAACAGGGTGCAGAGCAGGCTCAGGTACCACGGGGTGCAGGAACGAACGCTAAGGCAAATTCCAAAATAAGAAGGAAAAGCCTCAGAACATTGAAATAAACAGGAGTAAAGCAAAAATAAAATACGAGCAAGAGAAACAGAATATTTGTGTACCATTTTTCATGAGCAAAGCTAACAAGACAGACAAGCAAGTGAGACAAGCAGAAATATCAAGAATTATTAGACTACTCTGTAGTATAAATGTATAATTAATAACATATGTTGGGACAAATGAAAGTGCAGGTGTTTTTATTTGATGCACTGGATTCAAGATTCAGACAGATTCAAGTACAAATTCAGGAGATTCAGAAATTTAAGCTTTCTATTACCGGTTATTTGTTCCCATTAGGGATTCAAGAGGGAACCTAAGTCAAGAAGTTGCATCAATTAAACCCTACCTTTCAATGTTAACTTACATTTTAATGACTTAATTCATGATTAAGTGATTCTAGCATATCAAGCCATGTTACTAATTAATCGACTCAGATGCATAAGAGTAGAGTTCATAGACACGAAAAAAGGGTTAAATCAAGCTAAGGAATAAAATATACCCAAGTCTTAGAACCAGACAAATGTAAGAAACATGATTCGATGGCATAAAAGAAGCAAGATTGAGAGCTTACATAACTTTGCGGGTCCAGGAATTTGCGAGTTGTACGATTACTATGCATCAATTTTGGTTTAATAGATACTCATCTAGATTAAATTCATTTTAGACACAAGTATCTTTCATGCAAAAAAATATATGCATTACGAGCATGATATATCAAAACACCAGCCATATACTTGCTAACCCGAATTCAGCATAATTGTTATCGTGACAATGTTGCTCGTGATTAACGTTATATGATTCTTCAAATTATTCATCAAATGAGATGCACATCATCCCATTGAATATCCAATTAACTATCATTCACTAACTCGTCTTCCAATTATCTAAATATCATCATTTACATTTACAACTCGTGATATTCCAATCGCGTGAACCTCAAACTGATAACAAATCTATTTAGGGATTCGAGGTCTAAATTTATTTGATGAAACAAGCATTCAAGGGTGAATTCATATAAACATAAGAACAAACAAGACAATTAAGTCCAATGTTTGCAAGAGAGAATGATCTCTACTTGCCTTAACTACGCTGAAGCAGACGGAGGCGGCCAAATAGCGCGAGCAAAAATCAGAAATCCTATTTTCGAACCTATATAAGATTAATGAAAGAAATACTTGATATGACGGAAATTCTACGCTAGCATATGGAATTATTTTTCAAACCTAAAGCACGAGAGGGATAGAAATTACCTCCCTGAAGAGTGAGGGGAGAAGAGATTCCACACGGAGACAGAGTCTTGGCGGTGCTTGGGCTAGGAGAAACCCTAATTCAGAGAGGGATTTTGCACGATCCCGTCAATTAGTTCGAGGAGCAGTGCTGGAGACCAAAAACACAACGTGATTAGACAAAAACGATGGGGGAAGAACTCATTGATTATAACTTATGCGCAAACGGGAATGAATAATTCATTAGGGAGTATCAAAAACCTGAATATGGGTGGCGGAGGAGGAATCTAACCAAAATGATGTCAAAATCGGGCTCAAGGAGGGGAGGGGAGGAAACCCTAGATGTCCCTCTCACAAAGACTGACCCAAACGAAGAGGAAGAGGGTTGTCGAGGGAAGGGGAGGCAACTGTTGACCTCCTTGGAGGAAAAGGATCCACTACCGGCCCTTGTTGATGGAAGAAGAAAGGAGGAGTTGAGGATGACTCCTTGGGGGAAGAAGGAAGAAGTCGACCAAGGAATAGAGGCCACTGGCAGAGGACGAAGAGCAGGAGGAGGCATCGTCGGCCATGGCAGGAGGAGGCGCCGGTGAGCAGGGAGGCGGAAGTAGCATCAAAAATCAGGAGCGGAAGGTGCGCGCGGGAGGAGCACCGAATGGGAGACGGGAACAGCTTGCGAGATCGGGAAACCTAGACGAGCGGGTTGCAGCTTGCGGGGGTCCTGGACCGGGAGTTTTTAATTGGGGGGGGGGGGGCTGCGTTTAGCAAAATAATAAATCCTCTCCTTTTTTTAAATTGTTACATTCTCCCCCACTTAGGAAGTTTCGTCCCAAAACTTCTGAGTATTTCCTGTCTGGGGTCTAACATGACGAAGATCAGATGTCATTTAGTCCAACAAGGTTTGCAGATCAGGACAAAGAATCTATCTATGAAGATACTGGAATAGCAAAGAGAATATGTTCGGAGGCTTACCAAGATCAAGAGAAAAGTTATGGATACTAGCTACGCATAAAAATTCATGTTCTCAAGAGAATTACTCAGGCTTTTCATGCATTCAAAACACAGTAATCATAAGGATGATTTTTTTTCCTTCGAAGTATGCGTATTTGATACTTTACAATCTTAGCCGGTATGGCCAGATACGAAGGATTGGATTCAAGGAATACAGGAATTGCATCACTTAGCTCGGAATTGAGAGATAAGACTCATGAATTCGGGAGAGAAAATAATCTTTGCACTAAGGGGTAACTTACTTGCGATGTTGACGCTTAAGAGCTAACTAGAAGGGGATACTGGAGAATCAGATGAGATCAATAGTCGAGCAGAACAGGAAGACTGAATACGAATATTGGAGATTTGAAACTAGAGATTCTAACACATTTCCTACTGTCAAGTACATAAATTATGTAATAATTATAGCATTTTCATTGGACAACTCTAGGTAATGATCATGCAAGTGCAAAATTGAAATCATGTGCGATGTCAAGCAAATAGTAAATCAATGCGTGTGCAATCATTATTGTTGTTCTTAGCTTCACACTTGTGCAATGATTTATGATATGAATGCAAATGAATGGATACGCATGTCATGTTAAGTATCCATTTCACTTAACATGTCATGCATATTATGATCTAATGCCATCGCACTTGAAAAATATTAAACTGCCCATAACCATTTAATATTCGCAAGTGGTGTAAATCCTAGTGGAATTCATATGCACAAAAATGTTATGTTTTCCCATAACCCTTAACATTCATGTGGATACTACTCATGCTTATAAGTGTAGTGTGTGCGTGTTTCAGCCACGAATACCAGATAATGATAAGGTGCGTGAAGTAATGATGTATGCATATATATCTATATAATAAGATTCAAAATATGTAATAGTTATAAAATACTTTATCTTTAGAGCCTAACCCGACTATGATACCAACTGTCACGACCCGTCTCGACAAAAGTCAGAGTGCGCTTTGGGGTGGGTCGTGATGGCATGGGCATGGCTAAAAGGAATCCATGCCTGCTATGGCGGGGCTGATCTAGCATTACTAGTTTTAAAAACAAAAGTTAATTTGAAGAAAAACATGTTTTCAATATGCGGAAGTTATAAAAATATCAAAGGGAAAAGAAATATGCAAGCATGTTATAAAAACACATATTTCAAAATACTGATACAGATACAGGTAATATAACCTCCAGGAGGATGGACATGCAATTATATAAAATTTTAATACATAAAATATCCTAACAGTTATCCTTGATACAAGAGAAAATGACTGACCATAATCATTGCATAATAAGTAATAATTGACAGTGAAGGAAATACAACATGGAACTTGACACAGCAATTAACTAAAGCAAACCTCCAGGAAAACAAGAACAGGGTGCAGAGCAGGCTCAGGTACCATGGGGCGCAGACACGAACGCTAATGCAAATTATAAAATAAGAAGGAAAAGCCTCAGAATATTGAAATAAATAGGAGCAAAGCAAAAATAAAATACGAGCAGTGGAAACAGAATATTTGTGTACCGTTTTTCATGAGCAAAAAGCTAACAAGACAGGCAAGCAAGTGAGACAAGCAGAAATATGTTGAATTATTAGACTACTCTGAAGTATAAAAGTCTAAGTAATAACATAAGTTGGAAAAAATGAAAGTGTAGGTGTTTTTGTTTGATGTACATGATTCATGATTCAGACAGATTCAAGTATGGATTTAGGAGATTCAAAAATTTAAGCTTTTTATGACCGGTCCTTTGTTCCCATTAGGGATTCAAGAGGGAACCCAAGTCAAGAGGTTTCATCAATTAAACCCTACATATCAATGTTAACTTACCTTATTAATGACTTAATTCATGATCGAGTGATTCTAGCATATCAAGACATGTTACTAATTAATCGATCATCAGATGCACAAGAGTAGAGTTCATAGACACGGGAAAAGGGGGAAATAGAGCTAAGGAATAGAATATACCCCAGTCTTAGAACCAGACAAATGTAAGAAACATGATTTGATGACATAAAAGAAGCAAGATAGAGAGCTTACATAACTTTGGGGGTCCAGGAATTTGCGAGTTGTACGATTACTATGCATCAATTTTGGTTTAATAGATACTCATCTAGATTAAATTCATTTTAGACACAAGTATATTTGAAGTAAAAAAATTTATGCATTACGAGCATGATATATCAAAACACCAGTCATATACTTGCTAACCCGAATTCGACATAATTGTTATTGTGACAATGTTGCTTGTGATTATCGTTCTACGACTCTTCAAATTATTCATCAAATGAGATGCAAATCATCCAATTGAATATCCAATTAACTATCATTCACCAACGCATCTTCTAATTATCCAAATATCATCATTTACATTTACAACTCGTGCTATTCCAATCGCGTGAACCTCAAAATAATAACAAATCTATTTAGGGATTCGAGGTCTAAATTTATTTGATGAAACAAGCATTCAAGGGTGATTTCATTTAAACATAAGAACAAACATGGAAATTAAGTTCAATGTTTGCAAGAGAGGATGATCTCTACTTTCCTTAAATACGCTGAAGCTAAATGATGATCCTCTCCTTTTTTGAGTTGTTAAAGTCTAACACCAGCATTAGCTTCCTCTCCTATAAATAGGTGGCATTCATTCTATTCAACTTTACAACTCAAGGCGTCCTATTCCAACACTCTAAAATCTTTGTGAAGGCCTTATTTCCAGACCACAAAGGATTTCCATTCAAATTCAAGAGAAGGAGTTAAAGGAGGATTGGATCAATTCTAACTCAACGCGAAGAACAAACACTTCGACTTCAATGATCTTCAGCGGTTCTTCGTCATCTCCTTCAGATTTCTTCATAGGGAGTTTTTGATTAGTCTTTCATATTTTGTAATATCTTTTATCTTTGTGATTATTTCGTGAATTCTCTATGGTTGTTGGCGACTAGGTCCATGTGCAGCTTAGGGGGAATTTGTGGCGTGTGTTGGCGACTAGGTCAAGGGCTTAGATCTAGGGGGTGCTCATGTCCTTTTGGGGGATAGAGAGGCTAGAGCGGTTTGAGGCCGTATCTGGGGGATAGATCAGCTATAGCCAACTAGTTCTTAGGAAGAAGAGTTGGTGTAGAAAACAAAAAGAGTTTTTCATATTCGCCTCGATTTCTAGCATCATAGAAATCCAATTTTGTAATTAATTTTATCAATGATAATCATGTTTTTATTTGTTCAATAAATTTGATTTGGTTTTCAATTCTTGCAGTTTACTTTTGATTCAATTTATTTATTATAAAATATCTAATAAATTCATTAAAAAATATAAAGATTTCTAAAACTCTTATTCACCCCCCCCCCCCCCCCCCCCCCCCCTCTAAGGGCGCCTTAAGATCTAACAAGTTAGACATCCCACAAATAATGTTAAATTTAAACTTTAAGTTTCTTATAACATAATTTTGTTTTGTCATGACTTGAATATTATCTTTTAATAAGCAATGAAATTGATTATAGAAAACATTTGTTAATTTGTTGGAAACTTTGCCCATAATGTTCCAGATTTGGAGAAGTCCTTAAGTCAATGATAAGTACAATTTGTATTTGATATCTATATGATGTGACATGAGCAGGTTATGACATCATACATCTTAAATATAATGTTTGAATATCAAGCACAAAATGTCTAAGTTAAATATTGTCATGTATATGACACTCACACGACGATGTCATTTTGATCACTAATAGAAGCCAGTAAAAGAAGTCAGTCAACAATCGGCATGAGAATAAGAAGAACACAATGATATCATCGTGTCAAAAAGGTCCATGAAGATATCATCATGACAACAAGGACCACACAATGATATCATTGTGAGGACTCAAGAGGAATCAACTAAGGCATATATCGTCGTGACAACAAACTTCACAAGATGATGTCATTGTGAGGACTCAAAGAAATTAGCTAAGGCACATATCATTATGACAATAAGCATCACATGATGATATCATTGTGAGGACTCATACATCTTCAGTTAAAGCACATATCGCAATGACAACACGCATCACACAATTATATCGTTGTGAGGACTCAAGGAAAATTATCTAAGGCATATATTGTCGTGACAACAAGTTTCACATGACGATATCATTGTGAGGACTCAAAAATAGTCATCTAAGGCAGATATCATTGAGAAAGCTCAAGTAAGCCATCGAAGTTTCTTATCGTCGTGACAATACGATGCACTCGATGATATCATTGTAAGAAATAAAGAAAGACTGCTAAGTCATTTATAATTATGATTAGCCAACTTCACACAACGATATCGTTTTTCAAGCTAAGAAGGCATATTTTAAATCGATGAAATCGACAAAAGCAAATGTCAAATCAATCATGTCTGAAAAGTGGTCTGAGACAGAACCTTTTCAGACCTCGGTCATTAGAAGAATCAATGATATTAAAGGATAAGCGAGGGTCATCTAACCCTAACCTTTGAGCATATATCATTGAGAAATCAAAAGGAGAAAAGTTTGCATGCCGCTAAAAAGCAATAGAACAGTAAAAAGCAGGTCTTTTAAATAAAAGAAAGAAGAAAAATAAGAAACCAAGCTTCAACAAGAAAGCTCTCACTCTTGAGAGCAAGAAGACTTCTTCATACAAGAATGCTCAGCATTGATCCTGATCAAAAGGCTCATCTATTGAAAATCCAGTGTTGCTGCTAAAGACAAGGCTTTCTATCCAGAAAGACCTAAAAAGACTCAAGCTGCTCAAAGCTCTATTTTTCACAGTCAATATGTTGTAAACATTCTTCAAATCTCTTATTGTAAGATCTCCTTGAGATCTGAGGTAGGGTTGTGCTGTCAGCCTGAGTGCGGGGATGGTAAGAAGGCTTGAGTTGTAGGACTTTGTAGAAATTTTGAGGTAGGGTCTTGTGAAGACCCGACGTAGGATTTTTGAGGAAATCTGAGTTGTAGGATTCTTTGATGCAGGACACCAAGGACCGACCTCACCCCGTGGCATCAAACAAGCTAGCGGACCACGAGCAAGCATGCCTGCTAGAAGGACTACAGTCCAGGCACCCCAACCCATCTCCACGCCTGTTTTTAGCGCATCGAGTTATTGAGGTTGGGTCTCGATCCCCAGACCTTGATAAGAACCTCTCCTAACAGGCCTTATCACCAACTGATCTGCATGTCAGTTGGTGATAAGGCCTATTAGGAGAGGTTCTTATCAAGGATGTCTCGGGATCGAGCCCCTACCTCAATAACTCGCCGCGCTGAGAATAGGCATGGAGATGGGTTGGGGTGCCTATACTGCATTCCGTCTAGAAGGCATGCTTGGTCGTGGTCCGCTACAGGTGTGATGCCAAGGGGTGCGATCAGGCTCTGATGTCCTGCATAAAAAATGCACTTTTTTGAAGCAGGATGTCGGGGCCTTGACTGCACCCCGTGGCATCACACCAGCTAGCAGACCACGACCAAGAATGCCTGCCAGAAGGACTGCAGTCCAGGCACCCCAACCCATCTTCGCGCCTTGCAAGTCAGTTGGTGATAAGGCCTGTTAGGAGAGGTTTTTATCAAAGAGGTCTGGGGATCGAGCCTCAGTTTGAACAACCTGCCACACTGAGGACAGGCGCGGGGACGGGTTGGGGTGCCTAGTCTGCAGTCCTTCTGGCAGGCATGCTTGGCTGTGGTCCGCTAGTTGGTGTGATGCCACGGGGTGCGGTCGGGGCCCTGGCATCCTGCATCATCCTTGCTGGGAATCTGAGTTGTAGGATCCTTGTTGGGAATATGAGTTGTAGGAGTGCTTGCACTCTGAGGTAGGGTTGCTGCTGGCACCTGAGGTAGGATTCTAGGAGGGAATCTGAGTTAGGGGACTTGTTGAGTTCCTGAGTTGTAAGATCTAATTGATCTGAGTTTTTGGTTGAGTTGGCCAATTCTAGCACATTGCTAGATAGGTGAAGGGGGACAGTAGAGTACCCATACTGGGGAACCACTATAAATCTCTGTGTGTTTTTTGTGGTGTGTCTTTTTGTGTTCTTTCAAGTTAAATTAGTCTTAAATCTCAAAAAGTCTAAAATATTTAAAACAATACATATTCACCCCCTCTTTGTAATTAGACAACACCCTAGACTTTCAAGTGGTATCAAAGCCATGTTATTCAAAAAATACATAATAGTCTGAATAAGTTCCTCAATAAAATCTTTAGTCTATTCACCATGACTTCATGTGAAAGTTATAAAGAGCTAAGTTCAATGAAGTTGCATATAGGCAAAAAGGAGAATTTCAGCATCTGGAAGCAATGAGTTAAGCTATTTATGGAAGCCTCTGACCCTAGAATATTTGTCAGAGTTGAAGAGGGCCCTTCATCCCCACAAATGTATCAACAATAGATGCAAATCTACAAGTCCCAAAGAAGCTGACATATATGACCAACGATGAGGTATTTTTGGCCACTATGGACAAAAGATCCAAGAACATTATTGTAAGTGTCATAGATGATTCCACATTTCAAAATCTGATTCACTGCCAAACTTCCAAGAAAATGTGGGATACATTGATTATGTACATGGAGGCCACATCTGAGGTAAGGAATGATAGAAAATACTTACTGAACTAGGAGTTTGGGAAGTTCTCTCCCATAAGCTTCAACTGAACACCAAAAATGTTGAGGGGGGGGGGGCAGCAAGGACAAGTCCATGGTTTTTAAAGCTGAAAGCTCCAAAAGATGCAGAGAAAAGACCCCTCCCCTCTAAGGATAAAGGTTGATACATACAGCTCAGAGCCCTCCACTTCTAATGATGAGCTAACTGATGGATAACTTACGGTATTCTCCAAACATGTCAGGAAGATGCTGAACAGAAGGCGACAATGGAAGAACAAATCTTCCTTTGCCTCCAGCTCAAGCACTCCCCACAACAACACTGACATACCAAGAAGAGACCCCAAAGGGGAAAGGCATGGTTCTAAACAGAATAAACATTTTAATACTAACATTGTTTGCTACTGTTGCAACAAGTCTGGACATGTCATTGCCGACTGTCGAGTCAAAAGAAAAGAGATAGAGGGAGCAGAGGAGAAAAGGCATTATAAGGCTAAGATATATGAGAAGAGTCTCCTGACACAAAAGAAGAAGAGTTGGAGTGACAGCGACTCTAGCTCTTCAGAATATGAAGATACCCTCATTGGGCTTGTTACTGTTGCCGAAGAAGACATCTATCTTGCTGCCAAGGTGGGCATCAGGGCTCCCCTGTCATTGACAGCCAGTGATAGTGAAGATGAAGAATGTTGTGGTCCAATGGCCATGTGCGATGAGGAAGATCAGGATGAAACTTATCCTGATGAGGTAATTACAAAGACTCCCTTTCTTTATCTGATTCTGAGTATGAGACTGGTGCAGAATCAGATGCATCCTCATCACATGTTGAAGAGGGTGAATTTGATTCTGAAAAAGATTTCAATAATATGGTCAACCAATATGGTGCTCTCTTGGAAGCACTCAAGAAGAGCAGGAAGCTTGCTAAGAAGCAAGCTGAGGAAATTGAAACCCTGAAACTTGATAAATCTATTTGTGATGAGATAGTTGAAAGGCTAACTCATATGAGCAAATAGATTAGCAAGTTGAGAGGTCTGTTAATTATCCAAGTTGGGACCATAAGCAATAAGAACAAGATCATTGTGGATCTTGAGAAGAAGATCCTCAATAAGAGGATGCTAGTGGCTAGGTTCTCCAAGCCACAGACTATATTACCATTCATCGACAACTTTTCTGCCCAATATTGAAGTGGCTTAGGCTATAACTAGAATGCTGAGGCAAAGAAGGGAAATGTTGGAAAAGATAAAGTAGACAAACCATTTTCAAAAAGGTGGTTCTTGCATCCAACAACTATGACCATGACATCATGTATGGTCACTTGAAAAATGGATGTTCCTCCAGTGGGGCCAGCAATGCTCCTCACTGGAAAGGAAGGAAAGACATTAGGTCTAGTGTACTTAAGACTCCACATGAAGAAATACAAATGATGCATCATGGGTAATTTTTGTTTGGTTTAATAGCACCAACATCATTAGCTAAAGGCAAGGGAAAGGCCATATTCAAAGACCTGCCTCTAAGAAGAATCCTATGGTTGGGCAATCCATTTGTTAGTTATTGGGTGCCAATGTCTCCGACCCGCAAGCCTTACAACATGGACCCGCAAGTCCTACAGCCTAGGCCCTCAACCCCCTACTGCACTCAAGCCCGCAAGCTCGACACTCAGGCCCTCAAGCCCTACACAACTCAGACCCGCAAGTCTTGCCCCTTGGACCTGCAAGTCCTGCAGCCTAGGCCCGCAAGCCCCTACTGCACCCAAGACCGCAAGATCAACACAGTTGGACCCGCAAGTCCTCTGCCCTGGCCCTCAAGCCTCACAGATCTCAAGCCCTCAAGATTGACAAGTTTGGACCCGCAAGTCCTCTGCCCTGGCCCTCAAGTCTAACAGATCTCAAGCCTTCAAGCTCGACACTTAGATCTCAAAACAGATCTTACAGATTTGGCCCGCAAGCCTTACAAAGAAAGATATAAAATATTTGCTCTTCTGCCTGGTGGAGATCGACGTCTTGACATGAACGATTCTTATTAGTCGATGTGCCTTGACTGCAACTTGGAGAACACTGGATGTGTGTTTTTGTTCTCCTCTTCTTGATGTCGATTCTTCTCTGTAGCTTTTACTATTGTATTGCTCGGCGGGATTCTTTTTCGTTTTCTTTGTTCTTGTCTCTTCTTTAGGGCAACCCATGTTCCTTTTTATAGGATGGAGGAGCCGCATAACGGTCACCTATGATGTCCTTCACTAACATACGCCCATACCTTAAGAGCACGCGCTGATTAGATAATCAGGCGGCATTAAGCGCGTATGACAACTTTTGAATCTGTCTCGACGATATTTCCATCGTTACGACGACATGGACAATATCTCGATGACAGAGCTTGTCGATGTCTTGGACTTGGACAGATCTTCAAGTCTTCTTTCTTCTTCTTTAGATAAGGATATTTTGATGATATGAGACATCCTTCCTGCACTTGCACTTAAGATGACATGAAGTCATCTGACTGATGTCATCATAATCTTCTTGACTGCTCGATATCATTGTAACCACCTTATCTTGTCGACGACATAATCGATATCATGTCGACAAATTATTCTTCAGCAACTGCCTGTCTTCATATGACATTCTTTAGTCTTCTCGACGTCAAGTCTTCTTTACGACGATATCATCGACATCAGTCTTACTTAGCCTTTCCAATAACAAGGCTTCTTTACGACGATATCTGTCTTTCTTAGCCTTATTGGCGACATGGCTTCTTTACGATGATATATGTCTTAATTAGCCTTTCCAACGACAAGGCTTATTTACGACGATATCATCAACATCTGACTTGTTTTTGTGCTTGAGTCTTCTTCTTCATCTCGTCTTAGCTGATATTGTTGTGAGGTCTTGTAGTGTTGATCTCACAACGATATCATCATATGCATATTGTTTCGACGATATTGTACTTAGTGAAATTATTGAAGTACTCGACATATTGCCTGATCTTCTGCAAGCATGAACTAAATATAACATTAAATACAGCTTGTACTTATCATTGAACTGAGCATTTCTTCAAATCAGGAACATTGCTGGGCACTGTTCCCAACAATCTCCCCCTATTTGAAGAAGTCATAACCCACTCAATGGTAAAGTACATATTAAGCAAATTGGCATATAATACTGACATTATAGTTAAGTCTAAGTGAACACAGAAATTGACAAATATCACTTCATTGATAATTTATAAATAGTGACAAATGTTTTAAAGTTTTCAACATTTCTACATTTTCCCCTAATGATTCAGCCATCTATTTATCTGGTTCCTTCATAGCTACTTCACTCTTTGCTTTCTTGACACTGGCTTCCTGCTTCTTCTCAGTTTGTCTGGTTAAGTATTCAAATGGCTTAGGGTGATACTTGAGAGGCTCAGGAGTGTCTACAGGGATTCAGCCTGCTTGCTTGTCCCTTCTGTATACTCTCCTTGCTTCTTCTTGATCTTCATGCTTAGCCCATTCTTGAGGACTGTACACTTTGTACCTCTCACCTTTATTTATTTTCACCAGCTCGGATGATTTTAATATGATGGCTCTAGACTTGGGGCTCCACCTCTCATAGTTATCCTTTTTCTCCATTTCCTCCCTGAATTTTCTCTTTCTCATCTTTGCTTCATCTTCTTCCACAATTTCCTTCCCATTGTTTTGATCAGCAGCAACATCAGGAATATCAACACGTTGATCTTCAGCAGGGTACTCTTCAGCAGGCTCATCAAAAAGGAGAGGAGGGAGATTCATTGCTTCCCTGATGGTATTGGTGGTCCAGATGGCAAGCTCACCACTAGCCTTTATCATTGATCTCTCCCCCTTTATGACATCATCAGATATCCCCCTTTAAAGGTTCTCCTGATGCACCAGTATCTTGCTTTTAAGCATGTGAATTCCTGCTCCAAATGGTTCTTGGTCTCAAGCAGATGACTGTCTAGATCCTTATTGTGGTGATCTATACTTTCATGGAGATTAGTTTTGTGTTCAACCATCCATCTGTTGGTTGCAATGTAGGCCCTCTCTATGTTGTTGGCGATCATTATCTGATTATCCATTGCATCAGATAGACCATGGTGAGTAAGTGCTATCTTTTTGGCAGTGCATTCTTGCAGATTCTTCACATCATTTCTAAGGCTTGCAGTTTCAGCAGATAGTTCCCTTCTTAGCTCATTGACAGCAGAGTTAACATGACTTTCAATTTTAGCCTTTGCTCTTCTAGGAGCATTTTTATCTGGGGCAGTAGTGAGAACTTCACTTGCCTATTCTCTCGAGGTGAACTAGCTTGTCCTGGTTCCTCCGCTTCTTTCCCATCAACCATGGGAGATGGAGGTCTTCTGATGGGTGACTGGTTTGACTCATTTTCTTCTTCAGGATTTGGCAGATCTCTGTTATTCTCATTAGCAGGATTCTCTTGGTTGTCTTCTTGGGGATCTTCACTTGGGTACTCTTGGACTAATGGTCCAGAATGAAAAACATCCTCAGCCCCAATGATCTTATTGATCACATCTACCACTTGAGCAGGGATCTCACTATTATTCTCCCCCTCAGTTTTAGCATCCTCTTGTACTGTTCTTGCTGTTACAATTGTCCTGGATCCCAGACTTAGAGCAGAGGTCTGGAGGGAGACAGTCCTTTTCTCTACAGGCTCTTCAGAGTCAGACAGGTCTGAGCTGTTGCCTGACTCACTTCCTTCAGATGAGCTTTCTCCCTTCCTCTTAATACCCTCTGCAGTCTTCATCTTCTTGGGAGACTTATTCAGAACTTTCTCACATCTCTCAAGTATCTTGATATTCATCCTTCACATATGATGGATTGTTACACCATACTTCTTGTTGAAAGTCTCAGGATAAGATAGTAGTAAAAAGAGAGACGGAATTCTTGCCAGATTGGGTACTTGGAAATTTTCTTGAATCCTCTTGAAGATAATCTGACCCAAGTTGGCTTTCTTACTTTGGATTATCCTTGACCATATCTCGAATATGGGCTTGGATATCCTGTCATGTGACCCTACCTTGTAGCGGAGGGCTTTTCCCACAATATCTGCCATCATCTTTCCTTGTTGATTGAAACTTTTCCTTTCCAGAGACCCATAGGTCTTGCTGGAGTGCTCGCACCATGCCAGAGCTTTGTTAAGGTCCTCCTTGGTGACCTCCTCATTTTCCTCCCCCTTGGCGTAGGTCGGCATTTGAAGAGCCCTGGCCAATCTCTTGGGGTTCACCTTGACTTTCATCCCGTTGATTAAGCTCTTCATGGATGTTCCTTTTGAGCCACCCTTTGCATTCAAGTAGAACTCCAACACTTCTCTTTTTAATATTACTGTTGGCTCTGAGAGAGCAAACTCCAGGCCGATGGTGTCTAATAGCTTAATGGTGCTCTGAATCTCTTCTGGCCCTTCTGAGAAACCATTCCTCACCACTTTGCTTCCTTCATACAGAAATCCTTCCTTCTTTGGCGCCATCTCTTACTTAATCTGAGAGGAATCTAGCGCTGTCGACTCGTTCACTTTTGGAAGACGTAGAGAGCACGACAGTTTTTAGGGCAAATATAGAATGTATTTTAACCTTAAGACATCTAATCTTATTTATAGTTTTGCGATTGGAATGTGAAGTGTCATTTGACAAAAGTCTGATTAACTTAGATTGAGTGGTTGTGATCGGTTAATTTCAAATCTCTTAAGTGTTAGATCGACATTTAGGTATCGTCGTGACCCTACTAAGACGTCGAGGAATCATTTCGACGATACCATTCATTATTTCGACGATATTGTTTTGTATACAAAATGATATTGTTCTTGTTCATTCTTTTGAATGATTAGTGTTGTGCTTTAGCCCTGCCATATATATGTGCTTTTTGAGTGGCAGATTTTGCTTACTCAAGTCAAAATTACTTTTACATATCTATAAAGATAAGGTTATATAGTGAATATTTAACACAGTTACCTTCACCTTAGCTTTGGCTTCTTCTTGAGCTAGTAGTTCCCCCTTGATGTGATGTCTCTTTTATTTTTCCTTTTTGCTCCCCCTTGACCAGTGCATCTTGGCTTGCAATGGGATTTTTCTTAGTCCAGAGTTATGCCTGGATCACTTATTGTCCATTAGCCTTTTTTGCTTTTGATTGGCTACATGGACTACCCTGCAAGACAGATTTAATATCCCTTAGGAACCCAAGTTGATTTGGGTCTTAGGTTCTTGTTTGCATAGTAAGGAATTCTTCTACTCACCTCAGCCTTTCCAGGAGGGCTCTCCTTTGCACTAGACACACTAGGGTTGTGCAAACAGTCAATGGCAAAGTGTCCCACTTTACCACAACACCAACATTCATGGATGTTGTACCTTCTTTTCTAAACAATTTTTGAGGTGGGTGGAGAAACACAATGCTTATGTTCAGTAGAGAAGGCAACAACATTCTTCCTATCTCTCTAAGCTAAGGGCTAACTAGTTGTTCTAGTATATTTATTTCTTCTTGACTTTATCTGTTTGTCAACAATAGATGTCAGCTTGGTAGCTGACATGGTGTTGATGACATTAGATATGATCAAGTGAGAGTTGATTATACTAATTCCACCAACCTGCTTCTTATCTGGAAGAGATTGGGAAGGTGTTGCTTCTTTACCCTTGAATGTGGGGGCTAAAGCACCAAACACAAATGGTCCATGATGAGCCATTTGGATTTCCTCATGGGGAGCCTTCAATGCACTCATCACCATGCCCTTTATCCACCCATAGTCAGGAGCATTTCCCAAGCTATTGGAGCATCCATTCAACTAGTGACCATGGACACTGTCCTGGTCATACTTGTTAGTGGGAAGTACTACCTTATGAAAGGTGGTATGAGGCTCAGCTTTAGTTTTGCCCCTTTTTCCATCCCCAGCATCTACTGCCCCTTCATTGAAACCCAATCTCCTCCTATTTCTATAGGAGTAGAAGGTGTCAATGATGGGCAGTATGGTTTTGGGCTTAAAGAATTGAGCCACTGATGCACAATTTCAGCAATGCTAATTAGCTAGCATGAAATGCGATACGACGGCAGTGCACCGGTCGCTCAAGTAATAAAATAGGGAGGAAATCCCCGAACGTCGTCTCTCAAGGAATGCAGGTTCTGGTGAACAAAACGCGTAGTGAATCGATCATTACACAGGCAAATAAAGTAAAAACAAGGGCATTGTGATTTGGTTCCTAAGCTAATGCGGAAAAGAGAGATGCGGGTCAAAACTCCGCTTCGCAAGGCGGGATGAATGCAACGGCCGCGATGTCGTGCTTCGGGAGGCGCGTGGACGGAAAGTAACTGTGACGGTTGAGGGTCGCACACACCTCTTCTCCAAGCATCACCACTTGCAATTGTTAGGGCTTCACACACAATGAACTCAGAAAATTACAAGAAGAAAATGCTACTCCACACCACCGCATCATTGCACATGAACATACTAAAAGATCTATGACATTAAGCTAAACAATAGTTCATTACAACAACAACACAATGAGAGCACAAGCATTCAAGTTTAGAGAGGACCAATAGGAAGATGTCACTGCATCTTGGTTTCTCGGCCGGAATGAGAGGTTGTCGGGCTCTCTCCGGGCTCTGCCCTCTGATGGTGTGCGGACTCGATGGAGGCTGTCACTGCTCCAACGACCTGCAGCATTTCTATGGCTTCCCACGACGAGGAATGCTAGAGCACTTGATGGAGACTGCTCGCTAACGCTCCCGAATGGAAGAATGGCGGTGGAAATCGCCGGAATATGGTCTCCTTGGTGGTAGAGGTGAAGGAGAAGCCTTCAGACCTCAGAAACGGCGGGGAGGATCTGATTTCCCGCTCCCCTCTCCAGCTCCCCGATGACTGCGACGTAACCTACATTTTATACTAAACAGGCAAAAAAATGGTCACGCACGGTCAAACGCACGACCGTGCGTGAACCGTGCGTTATTAAATGATAAAATCTGACTTGAGGGAGACGCTGCGCCGCCCGTGCGTTTTACTAGCGCACGGGCAAATCCGCCCATGTGTACCAACGCCCGAGTAAATTCAGAATGACCAAAAACAAGAGGAAACAGGTCGATCGCGCGTTTTACTCATGCACGGGCAAATCCGCCCGTGCGTAAAACGCACGACTAAACTCAGATTGTCTGGTTTCTGCCCAGATACAGATGCACGATCGCTCCGTCCGTGCGTCAAGGAGACGCACGACCGTGCGATATGCACAGGCTAGATTCTGGGGGAAAAACGGGACGATCCGGCCACCTTCACAATAATAACCAGCTGGGAATACACCTCCAACACCAAATAAACATAGGAAAAGGATTGGGGAGCACCATGTGCTTACCCCCAATAACAAGGAGCGCAATTGCACACCGAAACGGGCCTAAGAGTGCACCTAGCAAGGAATAGCAAATATGATCGTAAACATGCCTAAAGTGTGGTGCATTGACCAGAAATATGGCCCAGATGAGTCCATAAATGTGTATATAAATGGGACTCATCACACCCCCAGACTTACTCGTTTGCACGTCTCGGGCAACACTCAATCCCATTATAGAAAAATTGATGCTAAAGAAGCAACTGTGTGGGCAAAACATGATGGGAAGTAAAGAACTAACGAGCGTAAAAATAAAGTAGAAAAGATTTTAAAACAAAGAATATATTTTAAGAACTTCAACTAGTGTAAGATACAAAATACTACTACTCTGAGGTGAATCACTGGTGAATCGAACAGTCGCGCCCTAGGGAAAATAGCGTGAACTGCTGAGGTGAGCGTTGCTCAAATTGGATCTCAAGGAAGAGCTCTCCAAGAAATCCATCAAGGTCGGTGGTCATATGCTTGCCCTTTTGCACCTTCTCCACTACATGAGATGATCTTATCAAGAATCAGTAGGTCTTTTAGGCTAGACATAGGGCTTGGGTTGAGGTATGGTAATGAAGTAGAAGAACGTAGGTTAAACGCACTCATCCTCCGGTAAATAACAAATTTCAACCTCAACAACTTCACCTTGAAGCATACTCCCCCATACTTCATTTAAGCATGATGGTGTGCACGAGACTACCACACTTCTGGTTAGATTCTTTTTAGAGTTCTTTTACTCTTCTTTTTTCATAGATCCAAAGAAACATAAGTTAGGATCAATCAGAATTTTTAACTCATTCTCATTTTTTTCTTCGCGCCCAAAAATATTGCTCCGCAACGTAAAATCATCATAAATATGTATGAATTCCAATGTTCGACTCTAGTGCGTATTAGGTTGGGATATGTGGCCTTGGTGAAAATTTAGTGGAGTTTAACAAATAAGAGAGGTAAGGCTCAACGAGGCTAGCAAAGGAAGACGTTAGGTTGGGAAATCAAAGCTCAACCGGACCAAATGATGGCCTACGTCATGCTCCCAACAAGATCATTCAACGCACTCGTTTTGAAAATAGCTTGGGGCAAGTTCTTAACCACCGAGCGAGATCTCCTCTCCTTCCAACTCAAACACCACGAGGCTAACAACTCTTCTACAATCGACCTAGGGCTACCGCTAGATTCACCAAATTCACCGTTTGAGTAGAGTATTAAGTAATTACACAAATGAAGTAAATAAAACTATAACTCTGTAATTAAATCTATTCTACGTGAATTTTTATGCTGCGTGAGCGCTCTACTAGAAGCACCGCACGGGTCACGTCCTATTCAGCCACACAATCCTCAACTAACAATCAAATTTCTAAACACATACATCAAGCACTTACACGATAATTGCGCACGAGTAAAAATAAAACACGTGTGGTGTGCGTTATGCAATGAGATAATCAATATAATTTTCCTAACACAACATTCTAGCATGTATGTGCATGTAGCGTAAGCAAAGGCCCGCTCCCCCCAGACTTGATTTGAAAAACACATCAAATATAACATTTCATAGCAAAAATAAAGCTAGGTTAGGAGTACCTATGCTCATAAGAGCATGCCAGAAGAGCGGTATAATCCTTCTTTAAAGATCTCCTCCTCTTCATCCAATCGAGTTCACACCTGCATTGTTAGCACCAAAGAAAAAACAAACAAAACATAATAGAAATTATAGCAAGCAAGCGGAACCGGGTGGTTCCCATGGGTTGTCTCCCAAGAAGCCCTTTTGTTTAACGTCCTTAAAGGTGGACCAAATACCTGTATTAAAGCATAGTTCATAAAGTCTAGGAATAAGCAAAAGCTAATAAATCCTAATTATTATTACAAGCTCAAAACAAATCAGCTATAAGCTGATTTGAAGTAGTAACAACTGATGAAAGACAATGGTCCGGGGACCTGGTAGTAGGGGTGGAAATTAAGTAGGATGCTCAACCTCCAACCCCAAATCTCCTCCTTTATCGTTCTCTTCTTCTCCTCCAGTATTATGTCTTCAAAGAAGAACCACTTGCCCCCTTGTAACCAATCCTCAAAGGGAAGCACCAACGATGATGAGGAAACAAGATGTTTCTTCATAGTACCTTCCTCATCCCGCCAGGCTTTCGGCTCTTCCATGCATAAGGTCTGATCAACCGGAGAAGGGGCATCCTGCATCCTTGTACATAAAGAAAGGGGGTCAGGAAATAAATTGGAAGAAAAACTAAAAGAGATCTCATTTGAGGGGATAATCCCGGCTTCATCCCCCATAGGGTGCGGTAATGATAAAACTGATGATATCATCGAAGATTACACTAGACTCGACATCGCACGCAATGGCCTCCTCTATAACTGGGACTTCCTCGCACTGGACCGAAACAGTTGCTTCAGTACAATCGAGACTGTCCTCCTCCATGAGAGTGGGCACGACACCGCGCAAGTCTGCAACATCCTGCAAATTGACCTCAATGACAATATCAGAAATAGATGTAGATTCGTGTGTAGTGGGAGAAGACGTGCTTCTTAAGAGTTTGGGCTCACTCTCCACACAAGGGCACAAATCCACGCAAAGTGGTACGTGAACCAAAGAGGTATGGGGGGTCGCATCAGAAACGGAGTCATGAAGGACACTGATGCACGTGTCGATTCCAGGGACTTCAAGAAGTGAAGGTGGAAGTGACACATAACCAGAGGAAGGGGCTGTGCTTACAGAATTCGAAGATGGGACGATCCGGATATCCGGCTCATCGTCATCCTCCAGTTGGCAAAGGTAATCAACACAGTCCTTCAAGGCATGCTCTCTACTTTTGCAAAATAAACACTGCTTCACCGGCTTCGCCGACACCCAAGGTGCGGCAGCCGAGTTAAAGTGCGACAACAAAGGTGCAGTGGAGGAGCCAAAAGATTTATGGAACCCATACGGTTTCTGAACGACACCATACTCTTTGGGACACCTATCACTAGCGTGGGATGTGTCCCCACACCAAAGACATCGGATATTCAAATGCGCCCACATGACACAGAAGAAGAAAATAGCATACTAAAGAATAAATTGCAAAAAATAAAAGGCTCAATCGAAAACAATCGAATCACAACCAAAATCTCATCACGCCTGCATTCCCCGGCAACGGCGCCAAAAACTTGAGGCACAATTTCAGCAATGCTAATTATCGAACATGAAATGTGATACGACGGCAGTGCACTAGTCACTCAAGTAATAAAATAGGGAGGAAATCCCCGAATATCGTCTCTCAAGAAATGCAGGTTCTGGTGAACGAAACGCGTAGTGAATCAATCGTTACATAGGCAAATAAAGTAAAAACAAGGGCATTGTGATTTGGTTCCTAAGCTAATGCGGAAAAGAGAGATGCGGGTCAAAACTCTGCTTCGCAAGGCGGGATGAATGCAACGGCCGCGATGCCGTGCTTCGGGAGGCGCGTGGACGGAAAGTAACTGTGACAGTTGAGGGTCGCACACACTTCTTCTCCAAGCATCACAACTAGCAATTGCTAGGTCTTCACACACAACAAACTCAGAAAATCACAACAAGGAAATGCTACTCTCACACTACCGCATCATTGCACATGAACATACTAAAAGATCTATGACATTAAGCTAAACAATAGTTCATTACAACAACCACACAAAGTGAGCACAAGCATTCATGTTTAGAGAGGACCAATAAGAAGATGTCACCGCATCTTGGGTTCTCGGCCGGAATGAGAGGTTGTCGGGCTCTCTCCGGGCTCGGCCCTCAGATGGTGTGCGGACTCGATGGAGGCTGTCACCGCTCCAATGACATGCATCACTTCTATGGCTTCCCACGACGAGGAATGCTAGAGAACTTGATGGAGACTGCTCGCTAACGCTCCCGAATGGAAGAATGGTGGTGGAAATCGCCGGAATATGGTCTCCTTGGTGGTGGAGATGAAGGAGAAGCCTTCAGACCTCAGAAACAGCGGGGAGGAACTGATTTCCCTCTCCCCTCTCCAGCTCCCCGTTGACTGCGACCTAACCTGCATTTTATACTAAACAAGCAGAAAAATGGTCATGCACGGTCGAACGCACGACCGTGCGTGACTGTGCGTTATTAAATGATAAAATTTGACTTGAGGGAGACGGTGCGCCGCCCGTGCATTTTACTAGCGCACGGGCTAATCCGCCCGTGCGTACCAACGCACGGGTAAATTCAGAATGACCAAAAACAAGAGGAAACAGGTCGATCGTGCGTTTTACTCGCGCACGGGCAAATCCGCCCGTGCGTAAAACGCACGACTAAACTCAGATTGTCCGATTTCTGCCCAGATACAGATGCACGATCGCTCCGTCCGTGCGTCAAGGAGACGCACGACCATGCAATATGCACAGGCTAGATTCTGGGGGAACAACAGGACGATCCGGCCACCTGCACAATAAGAACCAGTTGGGAATACACCTCCAGCACCAAATAAACATTGGAAGAGGATTGGGGAGCACCATGTGCTTACCCCCAATAACAAGGAGCGCAATTGCACACCGAAACGGGCCTAAGAGTGCACCAAGCAAGGAATAGCAAATATGATCGTAAACATGCCTAAAGTGTGGTGCATTGACTAGAAATACGGCCCAGATGAGTCCATAAATGTGTATATAAATGGGACTCATCAGCCACTAAGCTTCTTTCCTTAAGAAGATCATTCTCAAGTTTCTTAATGAGTTCTTCCCTTTGGTTTCTCTCATCATGAAGCTTATCGATGAGCTTCTTGAGCTCAATGGGATTGGCCCCCATATTGTGGAACATACCCATTTTCTCATCTAACTCAACCGTAATAGGTCTTAGTGTTTCGAGCTCCTTAGCTTGCTTTCTAACAAGCTTCTTGCTCTTTTTCAGAGCAGCCAAGAGATCACCAAACTATTCTATTAGATTAGTATGGTTCTTATTGTTGCATGATGAGCAGTCTTCTGCATCATTTTCAGAAGATGAGCAATCATCTGAAGCACTCTTGGTCTTCTCAAAGGAGGCAGGTGAAGGAGATGTGTGAGTAGTGTATACCTGAGCATGATATGGATAATCGTGATTTCCTTCATCTGATAGAGCCATCAACCCATAGACCTCCTCATTCTGATTCTTGAGGGAAATGACTTCTCCTTCTTTTTACCCTTCCATGAGGACAAATAGAGAGTCCCACATCTCCTTTGTTGTTGTTCAGTGAGCTAGTTTCTGGAATATTGAGATGTCAACTGCACCAGCTACACTATCTTTGGCTTCCTTGTCCAAGTTGACTAGGATGATCTCATCTTCAGTTATTTCAGTCATTTTCTTGGGCACCGCCTTATAAAACAGTAAGTGGAAGCTGTCATGGGGACATATGGCCCTTCTTGAACAATTTGAAACATTCTGGGATCCATAGCCTCCATGAATATTTTAGCTCTTACTTTCCATAGGGCAAAGTTCTCTCTAGAACAAATAGCTATTCTTGATTCCATAGCTATGATGAATGGACACCAACTGGTAAATCTGTTCAAGCTGTTAAGATTTTCTTTGAACAACCTCCCTATGATACCACTTGTTAGTTATTGGCTGTCGACTTATCACCTTGAGGGGGGGGGGGGGGGGGGGGTGAATAGGTATTTCAAATTGTTTTGTTCCGCTTTTGGTATTCTTGATTTCTAGTTAACAGATTTAGAGATTAAAAGCACTACACAGAAAACACACAAGAATTTATAGAGGTTCCTCAAGATAGGGTGTCTTGAGTAGTCCTCTGTCTCTCCGCGCCTACCTAGCAGTGTGCTAGGCTCGACAAACTCCGCCAATGTCTCCGGCCCGTAAGCCTTACAACTCGGACCCGCAAGTCCTACAGCCTAGGCCCACAAGGCCCTACTGCACTCAAGCCCGCAAGCTCTACACTCAGGCCCTATACAGCTCAGACCCGCAAGTCTTGCCCCTTGGACCTACAAGTACTATAGCCTAGGCCCGCAAGCCCCTACTGCACCCAAGCCCGCAAGTTCAACAGGGTTGGACCCGCAAGTCCTCTGCCCTGGCCCTCAAGCCTCACATATCTTAAGCTCTCAATCTCGACAAGGTTGGACCCACAAGTCCTCTTCCCTGGCCCTCAAGCCTCATAAATCTCAAGCCCTCAAGCTCGAAACTTAGATCTGAAAACAGATCTTACAGATTTGGCCCGCAAGCCTTACAAAGAAAGATATACAATATTTGTTCTTCTGCCTGGTGGAGATCGGCGTCTTGACTTGAACGATTCTTATCAATCGATGTGACTTGACTGCAACTTGGAGAGCACTGGATGTGCATTTTATTCTCCTTTTCTTAATGTCGATTCTTCTCCGCAGCTTTTACTGTTGTATTGCTCGGCGGGATTCTTTTTCGTTTTTTTCATTCCCATCTCTTCTTTAGGGCAACCACTATTCCCTTTTATAGGACGGAGGAGCCACTTAACGGTCACCTATGGATGTCCTTCACTGACAGGCGCCTATACCTTAAGAGCATGCGCTGATTGGACAATCAGGCGACGGCATTAAATGCTGACAGTGCGTCTGGCAACTTTTGAATCTGTCTCGACGATATTTCCATCATTACGATGACATGGACAATATCTCGATGACAGAGCTTGTCGATGTCTTGGACTTGGACAGATCTTCAAGTCTTCTTTCTTCTTCTTCAGACCAGGAAATTTCGACGATACGTGAAATCCCTTCTGCACTTGCACTTAAGATGACCTGAAGTTATCTGACTGATGTCGGCGTATTCTTCTTTACTGCTCGATATCGTTGTAACCACCTTATCTTGTCGACGACATAATTGATATAATATCGACAGACTATTCTTCAGCAACTGCCTGTCTTCATGTGACCTTCTTTAGTCTTCTCGACGTCAAGTCTTCTTTACGACGATATCATCTACATCAGTCTTACTTAGCCTTTCCAACGATAAGGCTTCTTTACGACTATATCTTTTTTTGCTTATCCTTATCGACGACATGGGTTCTTTATGACGATATCTATCTTAAATAGCCTTTCCAATGACAAGGCTTCTTTACGACGATATCATCGACATCCGACTTATTTTTGTGCTTGAGTCTTCTTCTTAATCTCGGCTTTCTAATATCATTGTGAGAAGTTGTAGTGTTGATCTCACAATGATATCATCATACGCATGTTGTTTCGACAATATTGTACATAGGGAAATTATTGAAGTACTGGACATATTGTCTGATCTTCTGCAAGCATGAACTAAATATAACATTAAATACAACTTGTACTTATCATTGAACTGAGCATTTCTTCAAATCAGGAACATTGTTGGGTACTGTTCCCAACACCATTCCACATCATGCACACAACCACAAGAACCTTCAGACGATTACAATGAATGCCAATGCCTTCTCTCCAGAACATGAGCTTGCACATCAAGTACCCAAAACTATTTAGAAAAGAAGATATAATATGTATGAGTGTTGGTGCTGTGGAAAGGTAGGTAACTTTGCCTTGGACTATTGGTTTAATCCTACTATGCCACAGGCTAAGTGAGCCAATTTAGTTAGTGCATTTTTCAGCAAAATTCAGTTGCAAATACTAACAAGAACTAAGGATCCTAATTTCCTAAGTTAAATTAGTTTTTTTAGCAGGTATGTCCAAAGGCCAATCACATGCCAATATGGTATTTGGACATTGGATGTTCCAGACATTTAAATAGAACGAGAAGCCTTCTGAAGGAGTATGCTCAAGTGAAAAATGGACCAAAAGACATCTTTGGAGGTTCATATAGAGGGGTTACAAAAGGCTATAGTATGATCTCCAATGACATAATCTCCTTCCCAAAAGTGGCTTATGTAGAGGGTTTGCAACACAACTTCATAATCACAAGTCAACTATATGACTTAGGTTATGTGATTGAATTCCACAAGGATAAGTGTCTTATCAAAAAGTCAATTAACTTGGAGACAATCTTAAAGTGCATAGGGTGCCTCTGAGAATCCTCTAGAGGGCGGGGCGGGGGGGGGGGGGGGGGGGGGGGGGGGGGGGGGGGGGGGGAATAGAGATTTAAAATTTACTTCTAACCTAACTGTACAAATACAATTAAAACAAAGTATTAAGCTTCAACAAAGAACTTCTTAGAATATAACAGTGCTGAAAATATAAATCTAGAAGACAACTGAATAATCTAAGCTAAGAGGGACAACACATAAATTTATCAATCCAGAAGACACACAGAATTTTTTATAGAGGTTCCCCAAAATGTGGGTACTCCCATCTTCTATCACCTGGTAGGGATGCACCACTGTACCTGAGTATTTTGGTAAGGAGACTCTTAGAACCACTGATCTTTTGACAAGGACATCAGAAACCACCAGATCTTTTGATAAGGAGATCTTGAACAACCAAATCTTTTGATAAGGAGATCTTGAACCACCAGAACTTTTGATAAGGAGATCTTGAACCAGTGAATCCTTTGAAGAGGGATTAATAAAACTCTTTTACAGAATGGAAGGAGAAAGAAGAAAAAGAAAGTTGTAGGAATTCTGTTTTCAAAATTCTTATGATGGCTGTATGTAGAACAACTTCTTGTATCTATACACAGGATCTTCTCTTGATGAACTTCTGCTTATGATGGTGATGATTTGCAGAAGCAAATGATTGTCAGATCCTTCTATCTTCTTTCTGATTGAACTCTGACTGCTATAAGATTGTGTTGTTGAATAGCCTTGTTCTGTTCTCTTCTTAGAGAGAAGAAGAGCAGCAGATATTTCTTCTCTGTATTTTTCTTCTATTAAGGTTCCTTGGAGAGAGGAAGAAGAAGAAGACCCCAATAGAATAGTATGGCCAATTGTGATAAGTGCCTTGCTTTTCTCTTTCTTTTGTTGCCTTTTATTGTCCCACCATTGAGTTTGAATTTGATTCCCTTTTAGGTAAGTCCTGAAGAGTATATTTGTCTGGACAAGAAATCCTTCATTCTTTCTTTAATTCCCGACCCGTCCACCAACATTTAGGCTTGTTTATGAGAAAGCTTTTCTCTGACCTCAGTTAATTCTTTATTCAATTTAAGGTAATTAAGGGGTCGTTGGGGGAACGGTCTTGAGAGAGGTGGGCCATGAGAGAGGGATCAAAAAGACAGCTGAAAAGTTGTACTCTTTCATACGATATTCGATGTAGCGTCGAATTTACATCCTCTCTTATCAACGCAACTTTGAGTTCATGTAGGAGCAGCTTCGATTTGATCTTTTCTCTGATTGAACTCTGCTAGTCGACGTAGCATCGATATCATATCGACGTAACCGTCGAGTTGATCTGCATGGCTCTAACTTTCATCATCTGCGTCGAGATGAAGTCGACGTTGCGTCAAGTTGAAGTAGAAGATGCGCCGACTTCTCAAATTACTTAGACAAGCCCATGACATCTACGTCGACTTCTATTCAACGTGAAGTCAACCTGAGTTACTTCGACAGATGGTTTGAACCACTTGGACTTCTAGTCAGAGCAGCGTCGATATGAACTCGATGTTGCGTTAAATTCTATTCGACGCAAATGTTAACTTAGCCCAATTTTGCTTCCATTAATCTGGTCTTGACACCCTAGGTTGAGTGTGACATCCTAAGACATCTAATGACCAGATTACCCTTACTATGCAATGGTTAATTCAATCCTAGTAGTTAAAATCACTTTTATATAATTTGTTAAGTTAAATCACATGGTTTTTTCCAACAATCTCCCCCTATTTATCTTAACAAATTTTACAGTTTGTTCAAAGTGATTTTACACATTACATAGCATAAATACAAATTTATACACAAGATATCACATACATCAAATGAGTAAACTAGATGAGCTGATAACAGACACAATGTCGGATTAAAGATAATCAAAAGTTTTTCATAGTTTACCCAAAGTGAGCAGCACTTCTTTTCTTTGAGAAAGAGGAACAAGTATTCATATACTCTCCTATACTTTTTCTCCACATATTTGAAATTTGCAGGAGTGGATTTTTTAGGATTCTTCTGAATCTTTCCATGGCATTTAAAGAGCTTCTCAGGTCCATTTCTATGTTAGGATGAACATCCTTGAGTGTAAAGCCCTGCCCAAAAACTTTGGCTGTCATAAGATTTATAACATCTAAATTCAGATCAGCTGATTCAGGAGTTTTCTCTAATATGGATTCAAGAGGCAGTACTTGTGATTCACTGACTGTTGCTTGTTCCTTTCCAGAAGTTAAAGCTTTTGTGAACATGACCTTCTTTATCTTGATCTCCTCTTCAGGTGACTTATTCCCTTTCTTTCTCTTCTGTGTGAACTATTCTGCATCTTTAGGATTGTAACAAATACCTCCTCTGTGGAGTTGTCCTACTCCTTCTAGCATTTTAGCTCGAGGGTTCTTTGTAATGTACTTTTTATGATCAAACCAAGTTGATTTAATGGGAATAGCCTTGGCCAATTCCTCCTATTCAATCACCTCTTTTCCTCTTTTTATAATGTCAATAAATCTATTTTTTCTTTTCTTGAAGCTCCTTTTGAGCTGCCTCATATTCATATATTTCTCTTTCACCAATATCTTCTAACACTTTATCAAGTTCTGGATTAGAGTAGGTTTGCATTGTGTTTTCTGGGAACTGAACCTTTTCAAACTTCTCGTAATAAGATTTATGTTTGTTGTATTCCTTCCTCTGTTATTTTGTGTACCTCTCCCAAATAGGTACACTTCCCTTTCCCCTTCTTCCTCTTCACCTACCATGATAAGAAGGTCATCCTATAAAGACAGTTGTTGGAAGTATAGGAGCAGTTATTTGTCTTGGAGCAGATGTTGGAAGAATGGGCTTGGATGTTTGTTTTGGAGCAGGTGGTGGCGAAGGAGGCTGAGCTGGAGTTGAGAGCTGGTATGTGGTAGGGTAAACTGGGATAGGTTCAATTGAATCATATTCTTGATCACCAGCTACCTTGGGATGAGAAAGTGTTGTGGTAGAATCTCCAGAGGACACCCTGAACTGCAAATGATCAGGAATGGATATCTCAGTGTTGTCAATGTATTCTTGAGTGCGCATGACACAAATTAGATCATATGAACATACATGACTCTCCCCCTATCTTAAAGACTCCCCCTGCATTGAGGGAAGGATTCTTGGAGGTGGTGAATCCCCCTGAATATTTGCATCTGTAGGCTGTAATTTGGATGAAACAGCAGTCTCTCCTTCAGAGATGAAGGAGATATGAATTGTTGTTATATATACAGAATCTTGAGGAGGTTCCTGCCTGCTAGAACAATTCTCCACCTGCTTTATATCATTAAGAAAAGATATAAAGCCTTCTGTAGGCACGACTGTCGATCTCACTGTCTCATCAAAAACTTTAATTTCAGATGTTAATCCTTGCAGTCTTTTGTGTTGGCTGCGAAGTATGCGGTAGCACTCGTTTGAGAAGTCAAGATAGATTGTTGAGAACTTTGACAGCACTGTCTCGAGGTCAAGATCGTTTGCCTCAATAATGTGTTGTTGAGTTGCCTGAGATGCCATTGAAAAATTGGAGAGTACCTGCACAGAAACATAGAAAATAGATGAAGAGAGGGAAGAGGGAAGAGAGCAGTAAGGAGAGACTTCGAATAGCACAATAGAATTAAACAACAAAGATGCTTTGAGTAGATGAATCATCGCAACTTAGGGTTTTATTCAAAGCAAAGTCAAGAAACAGAATTCAGCGCGCCAAAATGTGTCAATGAGCGCGATTTATCAAGTCGACGGAGCGTCGAGTTGATGTCAATGTGGCTTCGAAAAGGAATCTTCAAATGATGATATCGACGTAAGCATCGATAAGTATTCGACGTTACGTTGAGTGGTATTCGAATTATTCATCCCAGTGAGCTCTCGAATCATGCGTCGATTAGAATTTGACGTGACATCGAGTTTAATTCGACACAGCTTTGATTACATAGATATGTTTTTCTTTTAAGAATCTTGCTGTTTTTCCCAGCAATAACTTTCTATAGAAAATAGTTGTGTATACATAATATATGGACCTACAAAGCTCCATCAAGCATCCTCAGTGCATTGATGAAGAACTTGTGCTTACTTTCATCAAGAGGCTTAGTGAAGATGTCAGCCCTTTGAGTGTCAGTAGATATGTATTGAAGGTTGATCTTACCCTTCTCTACATTGTCTCTGAGAAAGTGGTGCCTTATCTCTATGTGCTTAGTTCTGCTGTGGAGAACAAGATTGGAAGCAATTGAAATAGTACTAGAGCTATCACAATAGATTGTGCAATTGGCAAGTGTAAAGTTGTAGTTCAACAACTGATTTTGCATCCACAAAATTTGTGAGCAGCAACTTCCTACAACTATATACTCAGCTTCAGCTGTAGAAGTGGAGACTGTGGTTTGCTTCTTGCTAAACCATGAGATCAATCTAGCACCCAGAAACTGACATGTCCCTGAGGTGCTTTTTCTATCCAGCCTGCATACAACATAGTCTGCATCTGAATATCCAATCAATTCAAACCCAGATTCAGCTGGATACCATAAACCAAACTCAGGAGTACCCTTTAGATATCTAAGAATTCATTTGACAGAACTCATGTGGGATTCCTTTGGGTCCACCTGAAATCTTGCACAAATATAGGTGGCAAACATTATATCATGTCTGCTAGCTGTTAGGTAGAGAAGAGAGTCAATGGCTGCTCTGTAAGTCTTCTGATCAAATGACTTACCTTGTTCATCTCTATCAAAGACAACATTTGTAGCCATGGGGGTTTTTATAACAAAGGCATTCTCCATCCCAAACCTCTTAATGAGTTCTCTGGTATATTTGGATTGGGATATGAAAATGACATCTGGATTTTGTCTGACTTGGAGCCCAAGAAAATAGGATTATTCCCCCATGATACTCATTTCAAATCTTGACTGCATTAGGTAAGCAAACCTCTTACATAAAGATTGATCTGTGGACCCAAATATAATATCATCTACATATATTTGTACAAGGAGTAGCGGATTCTTGTGTTCTCTTGTGAAAAGAGTTTTATCCACTTTCCCCCTTTCAAATTTGTGTTCCAGGAGAAAAGTGGATAAGGTCTCATACCAAGATCTTGGAGCTTGCTTGAGACCATATAGTGCTTTATCTAGTCTAAAAACAAAAGAGGGAAAGGTTGGATTGACAAATCCTGGTGGATGTTCCACATACACCTCTTCTTGTAGTTTTCCATTAAGGATGTCACTCTTGACATCCATCTGGTATACTTTTATCTTCATGTGGGCAGCATATGCCAGGAACATTCTGATTGCCTCCAGCCTTGCTATAGGGGCAAATGCCTAATTGAAGTCAATGCCTTCCTCTTGCCTATACCCTTGTGCCACAAGTCTAGCCTTGTCTCTGACAATGACCCCTGTTGAGTCCATTTTATTCTTGAACACCCACTTGGTGCCAATCACTAGGTAGTTCTTTGGTATTTCAAATAGAGTCCATACCTTGTTTCTCTCAAACTGGGTCAGTTTCTATTACATAGCAGAAATCCAGTGGGGGTCACTATCTGCTTCTTCAAACTTCCTGGGTTCATATTGTGATAGAAAATACTACAACATAGTCTCACTTGTGAGTTGATTCCTTGTCTTGACTCCTGCTATCAAGTTTCCTATCACTTGAATTGAGGGGTGGTCTTTTTGAGACATCCTTGATCTTGTTGAGTGATCTAGGATCTACTCTTCTTCCTGAGCTATCACTTGCTCAGTGACATATGGAACTTCAGCCTCATGTACTAAAATAGTATCAGTAGCTGGTACCCTAGGTGCTGCTGTTTCCTCTTCATCTGCTGCAGAATCCTCACCAGAGTCAGTGTCAATCTCCTATTGTTCTTTTTCCCAACAGACAATTGGATGATCCACTATGCTCATCCTTTCAACTTGCTCTGCTAGTTGATCTTCTTCCTGTAGGATAGAACTGGTGGAAATTTCCTTCCCCTTGTAAACCATGTTAGTTTCATCAAAGACCACGTGCATAGACTCCTCAATTTTGAGAGAGCTTTTATTGAAGCACCTATAGGCCTTGCTTAATGAGTAATATCCTAAGAATATCCCATCATCAGCCTTCTTGTCAAATTTGGCAAGATGGCTTTTCCCATTGTTGAGGATAAAGCAAGTACACCAAAAAATTCTAAAATAAGTGACTATAGGTGCCTTTCCCTTCAACAACTCATAGGGAGTCTTCAGTTTAGTCTTATGAATGCGACTCCTATTCAGAACATAATTAACAGTATTTACTGCCTTAGTCCAGAAGGACTTTGTCAAGTTAGATTCAGCTAATAATGTCCTTCCTGATTCAATTAGGGTTCTATTTTTCCTTTCAGCCGCCCCATTCTGTTGGGGGGGGGGGGGGGGGGGTTCTAGGAGCAGAAAAGCTTTTCCTGATACCTTCATCCTCACAGAATCTACACATTAACTGATTCTCAAACTCAGTTCCATTATCACTTCTGATCACAGCAACCTGTGTGTTGAGTTCAGATTGAATCTGTCTAATGAATCTTGAGAGGATCTTGAAAGTGTCTGACTTAGCTTTTAGAAAGAACACCCAGCTGAACCTAGAGAAATCATCAACAATGACTAATGTGTAAGACTTTCCTGCCAAGCTTTGAGTGGAGATAGGGCCAAATATGCCCATGTGCAATAGGAAAAGGATTCTAGGAGAATCATTCTTACCAATTGTTTTGAATGAAACTTTGATCTGCTTACCTAGTTGGCAGGCTCTACAGGGATGGTCTTTATTGAATTTACCAGTTGGTAAACCACTGACTAGGTTGAGTTTGGATAGTTTAGCTATGTTCTTAAGGTTAAGATGACTAAGTCTCCTATGCCACAACTCACTATTTTCTAACTGGGAGTTAAATAAGAAGATCTCAGACTTTGTGTACTCAAAGTCTACAACATACACCTTACCTTTTCTGAGACCAGTCAAAACTTTTTGATCATTCTTAGAACTAACTATATGACACAAGGACTTGGTGAATACAACTTTGTATTCACCATCACACAACTGACTAATGCTGATCAGATTATGTTGAAGTCCTTCAACATAAGCTACTTTAGCAAAGGAAATTTCTCCAATCCTGACCAAACCACATCCTTTGGTTTGACCAGAGTGGGAGTTCCCAAAAATTACCTTGGGCCCTTCCTTGACCTTTAAATTTTCCAACAAAACTTTTGCTCCAGTCATATGCATGGAGCAGCCACTGTCCAAATACCACTGCTGGTTTGTGGTTGAACAGCCTTCCCTCTGCACATTGAATCTAAACATTAGTGAAGACCCTCACATGTTGGGGTCACTTTCTTCTATCATCATATGGAGATATGAAAGAATGAGATGGTCTTCCATTATTATCCCTTAGGTGAAGAAGTGTTGCATGGTTATGCCAGTAGTATTTAGCAGTATGTCCTTGTTTGGAGCAGCAAAAACATCTAAGAATAGGAATAAAAGAAGGTCTTGAATTTTGGTAATTTTTTGTAGAATGAATGCGTCGAGAAGAAATCAACGCAATTTTAGAGTTGCGTCGAGTGGAATTCGACGTACCTGCATAGTCCCGTCGATAATCATTCGAAGTATGGTATTGGTTGCATTGAGTGGAATTCAACGCACCCATATAGTTGCTTCGAGATGATGTCGACGCATATGCTGGATTACGTCGAGATGCATTCGACGCATCCTTAAGATTGCGTTGAATTCTATTCGACGTATGATTCATATCATTCAGAGTTTGTGAATTTGTATTTATAATCTTTTTAAGAAAGATGATTTCTGATTTTAATTCATCATTTTTGATCATTAACTCATGTCTGGCTTTATTATAGGCATTTGTGCTATTTTTAAGAGTGGAAATGACAAAGTCAATGTGAGCTTGATAATTATTTCTGTACTCCTCAAATGTATCATCAATCTATTCTATTTCAATTTTATAATTTCTGCATGTAGCACACTCATTCTTCAAATCTAAATTTTTTAAGGGTTGTTTGCCTAGGATTCCTAGTTCATCACTAGTGTCTACCCTATTAAATGTGGTGAGTTTATTAGGGTTATCTTTCTCATGTTCTTTACATGATTCTGATAAATTATTTGACCTAGAGGATGTTACTGGTCTGTCACAAGCAGGTTTGCTAGTGAGTGATTGTGATTCTTGATTAAGATGATTAAATCTCTTGGAGAGATTTTGTGAAATCTCTTTGATCTTTTGGCTTCTTCCATTGAGGGAGTCTTCAAAGGCTTTTGCCTTTGAGAGTTCTTTCCTTAGATCTGAATTTTCATTATCTAGGATATCTATTTCTTTTTCTTTCTTAAGCAGTTCACATTTCAGATCATTGTTAACTGAGGATGAGGGATCTTTACTAAGAGCTTTTATTTCAGATTTGATTATTTCAAGTTCCTTTTGATTGTTGATGTAATCTTGGCAAAATTCTTTAAAGCATCCTTTAAAATCTTTTGAAGAGAAATCAAATTCTTCAAATATGCTTACCTCAATTTCATTATTGAGATCTTCAAAAGCCACTAAGCAGGCTTCTTCTGGTCCACCATCTTCATCATCATCAGATGAGGAGGAACTTTATTCTGCATCTAAATCACTCCAGGTTTCAGCTATGAAACCTTTCCCTCCTTTCTTATCTTTTCTCATGGAGGATTTCTTCTTGTTCTCCTTTCTCTGCTTGTTTTTCTTGTTCTTTTCTTCTTCAGGACATTCAGTAGAAATATGTCCCGGCTTTCTGCAGGAAAAACAAATAACCTCATATTTAGGAGTTTTTTCATACCATGGCTTGCTTGAGCTCCTCTCTCTCCTCCTGAAATCTTCTGTTCCGATCCACTTTTTGAATATCTTAGCCAAGAGATTAAACATTTCCTCTTCAGTGGTGGAGGACTCTGCTTCTGCAGTCTTTAATGCAAGAGTCCTTTCTGTAGGAATTGGTGTCCTTTCATGGGCTTCTGACTCAGCCTTGCTTTTCAGTAGAAGCTCATAGGACTTGAGCTTTCCTAGGAGAGCATCAGTTGATATCTCTCTGAGGCATCTAGAATCTCTAATAGCCCAGATTCTAGAGTCCCATGTGCTTGGGAAGCACATAAGGAGCTTGTCATTAATTTTTTGTCAGAGATATTTCCTTGTCAAGCCCTCTCATCTCATTTATGATGAGCTTGAATCTCTCATACATTTCTGTAATGCTTTCATCAGTCTTTTTCTTGAAATTCTCATACTGAGATATGAGAAGAGCCTTTTTGTCTTTCCTCTCATCAGAACTTCCTTCAACTAGTCTGGAGAGATATTCCCAGATCTCTTTTGCAGAGTTGCAGTCAGCAACTTTCTAAAATATGTCATCAGACATAGTTGAGACCAGTATGTTCATGGCCTTGGCATCAAATTCCTTGGCCTTCTTCTCATCATCAGTCCATTCTGCTCTGGGGACTGAAGTTTGTATAACTTTTCCACTGGTTTCCTTCCTTATTGGAACTGGGGGACCTGTGTGGATGATAATGAAGATTTCCTCATCAATAGAATTCATATATAGTTTTATTCTGACCTTTCAGAGTGTAAACTTATTCAGATTACACAATGGAGTTCGTATTGAGGCATAATCCTTAGAACTCATTTTTCTTTATGAAATATATTTGTATAAAAGAAATAAGAGTAGGAGGTCTTTTTGATCAATGTGTTAACCTCATAATGATCAACCTCCCTCTGATACTAATTGAAAGTGCACAGTGTGCCTTTGAGAATCATCTAGAGGGGGTGGGTGAATAAAGATTTATAAATTACTTCTAACCTAAATGTGCAAATACAATAAAAACATAGTATTATGCTTCAACAAAGAACTGCTCAGAATAAAACAGTATTGAAAATATAAACCAAGAAGACAAATGAATAATCTAAGCTAAGAGGGACAACACAGAAATTTATCAATCCAGAAGACACACAATTTTTTATAGATGTTCCCAAAAATGTGGGTACTCCCCTCTTCTACCACCTGGTAGGGATGCCACCACTATGCCTGAGTCTTTTGGTAAGGAGACTCTTAGAACCACTGATCTTTTGACAAGGAGATCATGAACCACCAGATCTTTTGATAAGGAGATCTTGAACCACTAGATCTTTTGATTAGGAGATCTTGAACCACCAGATCTTTTGATAAGGAGATCTTGAACCACTGAATCCTTTGAAGAGGAATTAATAAAACTCTTTTACAGAAAGGAAGGAGAAAGAAGATGAAGAAAGTTATAGGAATTCTATTTTCAGAATTCTTATGATGGCTGTATGAAGAACAACTTCTTGTATCTATTCACAGGATCTGCTCTTGATGAACTTCTGCTTATGATGGTGATGATTTACAGAAGCTATGATTGTCAGATCCATCTATCTTCTTTCTGATTGAACTCTGGTTGCTATAAGATTGTGTTGTTGAGCAGCCTTGTTCTGTTCTCTTCTTAGGAAGAGCTGCAGATATTCCTTCTCTGTATTTTTCTTCTATTAGGGTTCCTGAGAGAGAGGAAGAAGAAGAAGACTCAAATATAATAGTATGGCCGATTGTGATAAGTGCCTTGCTTTTCTCTTTCTTCTGTTGCCTTTTATTGTCCCACCATTGAATTTGAATTTGATTCCTTTTAGGTAAGTCCTGAAGGGTATATTTGTCTGGACAATAAATCCTTCCTTCTTTCTTTAATTCCCGACCCGTCCACCAACATTTAGGCTTATTTTCGAGAAAGCTTTTCTCTGACCTCAATTAATACTTTATTCCATTTAAGGTAATTAAGGAGCCGTTGGGGAACGGTCTTGAGAGAGGTGGGCCATGAGAGATGGATCAAAAAGACAGCTGAAAAGTTGTACTCTTTCAGACTGTATTCGACGTAGCATCGAGTTTACATCCTCTCTTATCGACGCAACTTCGAGTTCTTGTAGGAGCAGCTTCAATTTGATCTTTGCTCTGATTGAACTACGCCAGTTGATGTAGCGTCGATATCATATCGACTTAACATTCGAGTTGATCTGCATGGCTCTGACTTTCATCATCTGTGTCGAGAAGAAGTTGACATTGCGTCGACTTTAGTTGGCTTCGACAGATATCCCCTTCTACGTCGAGTTGAAGTAGAAGCTGCGTTGACTTTTCAAATTACTTTGACAAGACCATGACCTCTGCGTCGACTTCTATTCGGCGTGACATCAACTTGAGTTACTTCAACAGAGGGTTTGAACCACTTGGACTTCTAGTCAGAGTAGCGTCGATATGCACTCGATGTTGCGTCGAATTCTATTCGACGCAAATATTAACATAGCCCAATTTTGCTTCCCTTGATCTAGTCTTGACACCCTAGGTTGAGTGTGACATCCTAAGACATCTAATGACTATATTACCCTTACTATACAATGGGCAATTCAATCCTAGTAGTTAAAATCACATTTATATAATTTGTTAAGTTCAATCACAGGATTTTTTTCCAACACAATCCTCTTTGGCACTAGGAGTGGAAATGTTTATTGTTTGAATTTTATTTGTTGTACTTCTTCCATGCATATTTGTCTTGTAGCTAATGAGAAAGAATCCCTTTGATACAATGACACAACAGATTAGCTCATCTCAACTATAAGACAATTAGTAAGCTATTCTCTGAAAATCTAGTTAGAGATGCATCAAATCTAAAATGCATTAAAGATGGTCCATGTCATGCTTATCAGATGGGTAAGTAAACTAGGACAACCTTTAAGGGCATTGCTCACAAGGATTCTATAAGGTGTTTGTATTTACTGCACATGGATATTTTGGGTCAAATGCCAATTCATAGTTTAAGAGGGAAGTTATATACTCTTGTGATAGTTGATGATCACTCTTGATTCACATAAGTCTTCTTCCTAAAAAAGAAGTCAGATACTCTTGACATCTTAATGACATTTGTCAAGTCTATCCAGAATGAAATGGATTGTTTACTATCAAAATGAGAAGTGACCATGAAACAGAATTCCAATATGGTGTTATGACAAATTTCTATCAAAAACAAGGTATCTCCCAAGAATTCTCTTCTCCTAGAACCCCACAATAAATTGGGGTGGCTGAGAGAAAGAATAGGACACTGATTAAGAATAGAAGAACAATGTTGAGTGACTCCTCATTCCCAGAATATTTCTGGGATGAGGCTGTCCAAACAACATTTCATATGTTGAATAGTGCATCTATCACCAAAAATCACAAGAAAACTCCTTATAAACCATTGAAGGGCGGAAAACCCACTGTATCCTATTTTAGAATCTTTGGGAGAAAATGTTTCATTTTAAATAATGGTAAATCTTGTTTAACTAAGGTTGCAGAGAAGAGCAGTGAGGATATTCTTGTTGGATATAGCTCCCATATCAGAGCATATAGGGTGTTCAACAAAAATACTGAAGTAGTAGAAGAATCTATTCATGTTTTATTTGATGAGACTAGCATGATCTATAAGGGCTGGTCTAGTTCTTCCAATGTTGTAGGTACTAAACTAAAGATGAAAGAGCTTTCTATAGAGGACAAGCTAACTATTAATGAGATCACCTCACCTGATGCAATAGTCAGAGATGAAGGATAATCATTAGGTGAAACACAAGGAGCTGGTGAAGAAGAATAACATGAAATTTAACCTACTAAACTGAAAACTGGAGGTGGTGCACCGAGAAATGCAAAAAGGCTGCAATTGCTATCAAACACCTGGGAGACCATCCCAGAAATCTGATTATTGGAGATGCAAGCCAGGGAGTCACAACCAGGAGCAAAACTCACAATGAAGCAATATTCCAGAGCTTCCTCTCCCAGGTATAGCAAAAGAAATTTGAAGAGGCAAATGGAGATCCATTCTGCATAAATGCCATGTAGGAAGAACTGAATCAGTTCAAAAAACGTAATGTGTGGAAGTTTGTTCCAAGACCCAAAGGACAGAACATAATTGGAACAAAATGGGTCTACAGGAACAAGATGGATGAGAACGGAGTAATTGTGAAAAACAAGGTAAGACTGTTAGCAAAAGGATATAAACAACAAGAAGACATTGATTTTGATCAGAATTTTGCACCAGTGGCAAGACTAGAAGTCATCAGATTATTCCTTGCATATGCTGCCCACAAAGGAGGTCTACCAAATAGATGTGAAACCTTCCTAAATGGTGACCTAGAAGAAGAAGTATATGTAGAACAATGATGAGTCCCAATTATATACACATTTATGGACTCATCTGGGCCGATTTTCTAGTCTTTGCACTTCACTTTAGACATGTTTTCATTCCTATTTAATACTCCATGCTAAGTGCACTTCTAGGCCCGTTTTGGTGTTATTTCTTGTTCATCTTCGTTACTAGTTTTCATGCAGTGTTAAGTGCCACCTTCAGTGGCTAGACTGGTGTTGTATGCTGAAACAGGAGTCGTGCAGGTGTTCCCGATACAATTCTGTACAGGAACACTGCGCACGATCACTGGCTCTATCGCGCACGACCGCTGGTCGTGCGCCACTGATCGTGCGCACTTAACGCCCGTTTTATGAGTTCTGTTTTGCTTATCGCACGACCATTTACGATAGTGCGCACGACCACTGGTCGTGCGCCACTGGTCGTGCGAACATTGTATTTTATAATTTTCTTACCTTTCAGGCTCCGTCCAGTCAGGCGCACGATCACAGGATGCTAGTGCGCACGACCACTGGTCGTGCGCCAATGACCGTGCGCGTTGTTTATTCCAGCGCCTATATATTATCCTATTCGCGAATTAGGGTGGGATCACCATCGGGAACTCCGTTCAGTCCGCCATTTTCGCCCTTTCCACAGGTTCTCCACCCCCTAGGCCTCCTCCATCATCCTTGAGCTCCAAGGAGAGGTTTCTAGACCAAAGATCGCCAACATCGAGTAAGGAGATCATGTATCGGAGGAGATTGGATCGTGACACGAAGAAGACGAGCCATTGGGAGGAAGTGACAGCCCTCCTCTACCTCGGACGCAGTTGAAGACCGAGCTTGGACGCGGATTGACAACCCAGCGATTCCAACCGTGAATCTTCGGCAAGGCTTCGGATGTGGTCGACTCCTTTACTCTCTTTTTCCTTCCTTATGTTGTTGATTGCATAAACTAGTTCCCTCTATATTTTGATGATGTGTGCTATGAACAATATTGCTTAATGTTTATTTCATTTATTTGGAATCATTTAGTTCATATGTGCTTATTGAGGTGCGCCCCCATCTAATTTCCATTCCACCATCGTGTTCGGTGCCGCCCTAGCAATTGCTAGTGGCGTGCTTGTCGAAGAGGTGCCGGCGACCCTCATTCCGTTAGCCTACTTGCCCATCCGCCTTCCGAAGCGTGGCATAGCGGCCCGTGTATTCCATCCCGCCTAACGAAGCAGCGCGCTCAAGGCCTGCATAGTTCGATTTGTTTGCCTACCCGTCCATCCGCCCTTACGAAGTAGCGCGTTCAAGGCCTACGTAGTCTTCCATCCCGCCGAGCGAAGCTTTGCATAGTGGCATTGCATAGGAGTAGTTATAGTATTTTCTCTTTATTGTCCACAATCCAAAACCCCCGTTTCCGCATCCATCCGCTCGAAAGGACTTCAATCTCAAGTCCTTCCTCGATAATAAACTCCACCTTACTGTGTTCCTTTGAGATCGATACTTGGGAATTCATTCCCATTTTATATTACTTGAACGATCGGTACACTGCCGTTTCGTGTCGCAGTCGAGCTACCGCCTATAGCGGTGTGTGAGATTTGCGCCATCATGTTTTTGGCGCCGTTGCCGGGGAGCATAGTCGTGTGAGTTTTCTGGAGAGAGAGAACCTGAGAGAGAAGCCCTTCCATTTGTAAATTGCATTTCTTTGTTTTATTTCTTTTTATTCCATTTTCCTGTTTTAATTAGGTTGCTTTAGTAATTTTTGTTAGGTGTAGTATTTTGCACAATAGCATTTTTATTTTTGAATCATTTTATCTTCGCACTATGTGGGCACATCTTAATTTCCGTTGCCGTTGGTGTGGAGCTACCTCCCACTCTAGTGATGAATGCCCTACGGAGAATAGTAGGCATAATTCTTATAGCCCAGCATATGGAGCACCGACTTCGTCTGATACTCCATATGGTGCGCGTAAGTCTTATGGCTACTCTGCTGAGCCTTTACCGTCTTACTTCTTTTCGGCTTCAGCACCCGCTGTACCAAAGAAGCCCGCTAGGCAGTGCCGGTTTTGTCGGAGCACTGATCATGTCTTGAAGGACTGTGCCGAGTATCTTCGCCAATTGGATGAGGATGACGAGCCGGATATCCGGATCGTCCCAACTCCTAACTCTGGCGGCACACCTTCAACATCCGGTTATGTATCTTTGTCACCTTCACATCTTGAAGGGAATGGCATGGATACGGTCACCGGATGTGCGGCTGATCTATGCACCGACATTGCTGAGCCTATTCTCCCAGTGCATCCACCACCCCTAGTGGATTCGATTCTTTGTGAGGAATCGGTGCTCGACTTTTATCCGAGCACTACTCCTCTCCCTGTTGTGCATACTACTTTCGTCTCTGACGACATTGTTGAGGATGTGTCGCGGGATGAGGCTGGCGATTTATGTGTTATGCCTGCTCCTATGTAGGAGGACAACCTTCTAGGTGAAGAGGAGCTTTCCTCAACACCGGTGGAGGAAGTCCAAATCTTGGGCATGGCCACTGTCGATCCCGCTGAACCTTGCGGCATTGATGACAATGCCAACATTATTTTACTTCCCCAACCTGATGGGAGTGAGACCGGGATCACTCCCCCGATTGATGTTTATTTATGTTCTTCGTCTTCTTTATTTCTTGATCCCCTTCCTTCATCTGAGTTTGTGCAGGTTGAATCTTCACAGGTACTTCAGGAGGACTTGGAGCTTTTTGCTCAAGTCAATGATGAGAGCATCCTTTCATGTGAGGAGGATTACTCCCCCTCCGTTGAGGAAGCTCCACTCATTGCCTTCGCCTCCTGCTGTCTCCCTGTTGACGACACCTTGGTAGGCAAGGATGTGTTTGGTGAGTTGAGTGAGGATACCCCCCTCTCTTCTTATCTTCTGTTTCCTCTACCTGCGTTAAGTAGGTATTATCATTTGTGTAGAGGAGTAACTGTTCTGTTGCCGTATCGGTACCCGCTACCGACACGCGTATTAGAACAATTACCTGTTCATTTTCACTATCATACGCCTATCAGTTAATATACATCTAAAACTCTTAAATAAGTCCCGTTGGGGGGACATGTAGCCCAACAGTTATCTAGGATTAATCTTTTTCATCGTATTTGCATTGTTCTCCTTTCTACCCTATTTTCTTACTTTAAATTAGTTTTTATTACGGCTGCGTTTGGCCCCTCATGCGCGGTGGACCCTGGAACGCTCTTAGGGCGCGGTGGATTCAGTTTTCACGAAGAAGCTGGACGCCAGAAAATTTCCTTCGCGCACGATCGATGGTCGTGCGCATTATTTATCGCGCACGATCATTGATCGTGCGATCGGCCCAGTTTCTTTATAAAAACCGGTTCGCCTGAGCCCTGTGTACGCATCCTAGGTCTTCGCTTCCGTCGTCCTCTCAATACTGTTCGTGCGCCGTTTCCGCTGGGTGCTCGCCGATCGTGCGTCCTCCCTTCCTCCGGTGAGCCCATTTCGGTTCTTCCTCCTTCCCTTGCCCTAATCCCACCATGAGTTCCAGTACTCGCCATTTTGCCAAGTCCTACCACCGCTCTGGCCGTCCCTCCACCTCTCCAGCTCAGATCCTTGCTCGAATGGTCACCTTTTCCAAGGATTCGCACACACGGCGATACAACTCACTGAAGGAGAAGCCATTTCTGTCCCAACGTTTAGTGGATTGGAACGAGCTTAATTCTATCGGCGACAATGGCGAGTTGGGGGAGGCCGTCCGCCTTCGTTATTCATTTGATCACTGGAGCATGGTGTTTGAGTGTGATGACCTCGGCTACCGGGAGCTCACATTGGAGTTTCTCGCAACGTTCAAGTGGGAGTTGCTGCCCTGCGGCCTACGTCCAGGAAAATGTTCTTTCCGAATGATGGGGAGAGTCTTCACTCTTTCTCTGGCGGAGTTGGCGGTGAGCGCAGGTTTTTACACTGAGGAGGAGGCTGCGGCGATTGATTTTTCGAGTACGAGTATCTCCTTCCCTGACGACGTCACCACGCGTTCTGCGTGGTGTGCCCTCACAGGTCGTGACGAAGAGTATGTTGCCAGGAAGAGCAAATCCATCTGGATTATCACGCCTGCTCTCCGATACCTGCAGCACGTTCGTAGTCATTCCCTTGTCGCCCGAGCTCTCAGTCAGAATGTCGTGGGGTGGCAAGATTTGACCTGCTTATATAGTATGGAATTCCGGCTGCCCTTGCATCTGGGCTACTTGCTCGCTCTCTTCCTCCATCACGAGGCCACCTACGGTCTCACTGGTGCCATTGGTGGTGCATATTATATCACTCGCATTGCTAAGGGATTGGGGGTTTGGAGTCAGCTGCCTCCGATGGTGCAGGTAACTGCGCCCTCCTTCATCACCAGGGCCACCATGGTGAGCTTTCATTTACTGCGGGTTGTGGGGAAGAAGAGTAGCAGGCATTTTGTGGTCGTGATGCCAGGTGATGCGCCTAGGGAGAGGCAAGTTGATGAGGAGCACGGAGAGCCGGCTGAGCCGCCGACCACTCACCAAAAGATAGCCCTCCCGCAGCCGCGGCGTCAGTCATCCAAGCCGGAGCGGAAACACAAGGAGGAGGGTAGTTCTTCACGAGCACCGGAGGTCCCAAGCTTCAACCAGCGCCTTTCCGACTTGGAAGCGAATCAGTATTGGCTGACGGACTTCGTGTATCAGCAAGCCTTGCGGGGAGGACTGAATATACCCCCACCTCCTGGCCGTGCCGCATCTTCATCCAGACCTCCGCCGTCCATCATTGTTTTAGATAGTGACAGCGATGACGAGTGATTTGTCCACCCCGTGTGCAGGCCAATCTCAGTCTTATCTTGTTCTTGTTGCTGTTTTTTTTATGTCTCTTCGAGTTGTATGAGCTTACTTTATTTTGTTGTAATAATAACACTTTGATTCTGGATGCTCATCTGGGCATTGTTTTGTGAATTTTGTTTTCATATTTCGTCCCTTCTGTTATGTGCGCATTTGCTTAATCTTATTCGCAGGAACTGGTTCACCTCCATGGGAGACAACCCACATTTCCTGATTTTATTTTTATCTAACATGTTTAGTTCAGCTTTTATATTTGTTTTTGCTGTTTTTAGTTTTGTGCTTGCAGGTGTGTTGTGTTCTTTGGTGCGGATACTGCAGACTGCTCTTTATCTTAATCGCCAATCGTCTGGTATGCTCAATTCTGAGCATTGGGTAACACTTCTTCCCCCCTTAGCTTCCAATTTCTGTGATGTAATGTTTAGACTAAGTCTGGGGGAGAATATGTTGTCATCCACTGTGCACGAGTTGCACCGCATACTAGAAGTTTGTTTATTATTTATCTTTGTCATCATCATTGTTTTCATGCTTCTTGCACCACTTCACCCACATGAGTGCGCGCTTTCCGATTTGTGTTGTTTCCAAATAAACTATTTTGGTTAGGAATGTGAAATAGGACGTTAGCTTAGGAATTACTATTTGGAGTGCGATGTTGACTCGAGCAGTGTTCTAGTCGCACCCGCATGCTGCAGTAGAATTTGAGTAGAACTAGATTGTCTCTATGCATCTAATTTATGTTTAGTATTTTTGTGTAAATTTAGATTTGTTATACTCAAATGGTGAATGTGAACGAAATTGACGATAACCCGGTGTTGTGTGTGTATAAGCACTATTCGTGTGTTGCTCGAGTTGGGAGGAAGGTTTACCTTTCTCGTGGGCTAAGAACTTGCCCCAAGCGACTCTCGAAGCATGGGCGAGAGCGACTCGTCGAGTTAAACGTGATGTAGGCCAACTTTTGGCTAGTTTGAGCCTTGTCGTTCCATGTCCTTTTCGCTCACCCTTGCAAGCCAAAATTGTGCCTACCACTCTTTTGTTCAGCTCCTCCTCCATTCACCAAGGCCTGAAGCTTTGCCCACTTTCGCAACCAAATAGATGTTTATCTGCACTCATGTTCTTGATTTGGTGTGATTTTTGGAATCTTTGTGATGTGATGAAGAAATAAATTTTATTTTGCTGAATTTGAAACAACCGGAGGATACGTAAAAGAAGAAAAGTATGTTGTTAAAAGAAAAAAAAAATCTGAAAAAGAAATATGTCGTAAAGAAATCCTTCCGAGCTAAATAGAAAATCTGTTGGTAATTGTGAAGTAGGCCGTGTGCACACCTAGTTTTCATGATAAGTCTGGGGGTGTGTCACACGAGCATTGTTTTTGGTTTTGTGTGGTGCAGCGTTCCGTTAGCTCACTTTGGTTGCATAGCCTTCATTTTTATCCTTGAATATCACGCCGCAACCTAAGCCCAATATAATACTAAAAGCCCTATTAATTTGACTTGTGAGTTTGCTAACGCCGTGGAGAGAGTGTGACCGGGCGAGCGTATGGTTCACGACATTGATGAATTTCAGCGGAGTTATTCCTAAACCCCGACCTTGTGCAACACCCGCCTTAGTGTCTTGTTACTTTCACACCGGGCATGATCGTTCGAATTCATCATAATTCACCAACTGAGTATAACTGAATCTCTACTTACGCTCTAATACTTCCGTAAATTAGTTAGCATAGTTAGAATCTCTTTTTACTAAATTTCTATTTGCCTGCTTTTGTTACTTCGCATTGTACTCTTTTGTGTAATTTTCTTTGTTAACTACCATTTTCACACTCCGTCGAATTCGTTTGCTCGGGACGCGCAAACAGGTAAGTCTGGGGGTGTGATGAGTCCCAATTATATACACATTTATGGACTCATCTGGGCCGATTTTCTAGTCTTTGCACTTCACTTTAGACATGTTTTCATTCCTATTTAATACTCCATGCTAAGTGCACTTCTAGGCCCGTTTTGGTGTTATTTCTTGTTCATCTTCGTTACTAGTTTTCATGCAGTGTTAAGTACCACCTTCAGTGGCTAGACTGGTGTTGTATGCTAGAACAGGAGTCGTGCAGCTGTTCCCGGTACAATTCTGTACAGGAACACTGCGCACGATCACTGGCTCTATCGCGCACGACCACTGGTCGTGCGCCACTGATCGTGCGCACTTAACGCCCGTTTTATGAGTTCTGTTTGGCTTATCGCACGACCATTTACGATAGTGCACACGACCACTGGTCGTGCGCCACTGGTCGTGCGAACATTGTATTTTATAATTTTCTTACCTTTTAGGCTCCGTCCAGTCAGGCGCACGATCACAGGATGCTAGTGCGCACGACCACTGGTCGTGCGCCAATGACCGTGCGCGCTGTTTATTCCAGCGCCTATATATTATCCTGTTCGCGAATTAGGGCGGGATCACCATCGGTAACTCCGTTCAGTCCGTCGTTTTCGCCCTTTCCACAGGTTCTCCACCCCCTAGGCCTCCTCCATCATCCTTGAGCTCCAAGGAGAGGTTTCTAGCCCAAAGATCGCCAACATCGAGCAAGGAGATCGTGTATCGGAGGAGATTGGATCGTGACACGAAGAAGACGAGCCATTGGGAGGAAGTGACAGCCCTCCTCTACCTCGGACGCAGTTGAAGACCGAGCTTGGACGCGGATTGACAACCCAACGATTCCAACCGTGAATCTTCGGCAAGGCTTCGGATGTGGTCGACTCCTTTACTCTCTTTTTCCTTCCTTATGTTGTTGATTGCATAAACTAGTTCCCTCTATATTTCGATGATGTGTGCTATGAACAATATTGCTTAATGTTTATTTCATTTATTTGGAATCATTTAGTTCATATGTGCTTATTGAGGTGCGCCCCCATCTAATTTCCATTCCACCATCGTGTTCGGTGCCGCCCTAGCAATTGATAGTGGCGTGCTTGTCGAAGAGGTGCCGGCGACCCTCATTCCGTTAGCCTACTCGCCCATCCACCTTCCGAAGCGTGGCATAGCGGCCCGTGTATTCCATCCCGCCTAACGAAGCAGCGCGCTCAAGGCCTGCATAGTTCGATTCGTTTGCCTACCCGTCCATCCGCCCTTACGAAGTAGCGCGTTCAAGGCCTACGTAGTCTTCCATCCCGCCGAGCGAAGCTTTGCATAGCGGCATTGCATAGGAGTAGTTATAGTATTTTCTCTTTATTGTCCACAATCCAAAACCCCCGTTTCCGCATCCATCCGCTCGAAAGGACTTCAATCTCAAGTCCTTCCTCGATAATAAACTCCACCTTACTGTGTTCCTTTGAGATCGATACTTGGGGATTCATTCCCATTTTATATTACTTGAACGATCGGTACACTGCCGTTTCGTGTCGCAGTCGAGCTACCGCCTATAGCGGTGTGTGAGATTTGCGCCATCAAACAACCATCAGGTTTTGCCAATCCAACTTTTCCTGATTATGTGTATTATCTAAGAAAAAGCTTTATTTGTCTTAAAACAAGCCCAAAGGGCTTGGTATGAAACCTTGTCTATCTTCCGTCTTAAGAATAAATTCTCAAGGGGGGGGGGGGATAAATAAGACATTGTTCCTAAGGGAAGTAAATGGCAAGAGTCTCTTAGTCCAAATATATGTTGATGACATCATATTTGGGTCTACAGATGATAACCTTTGCAAGAGGTTTGCTAACCCGATGCACGGGGAATTTAAAATGAGCAGTATAGGAGAGCTTACGTATTTCTTCGGCCTCCAGGTGAAATAATCTGAAGATGGAATTTTCATCTCCCAGACTAAGTTCACCAAGGAGTTAGTTAAGAAATTTGGGATGGAGAATACATCCACTATGAAAACATCTATGGGGTCAAATATATCCCTTGACAAGGATGAGAAAGGGAAATCTTTTGATGAAACCTTGTACAGGTGTATAATTAGCTCCCTCCTCTTTTTAACAACAAGTAGACATGATATCATATATGCTACATGTGTATGTGTTAGGTACCAAGCTTGCCCTATGAAATCTCATTACTCAGCTGTAAAGAGGATTCTGAGATACCTTAAGGGCACACCACATCTTGGCCTATGGTACCCTAGGAACAATGATTTTGAACTAACATGGTATTCATATGCAGATTTTGCAGGCTGTAAAGAGGATAGGAAGAGTACCTCAGGGACATGCCAATTCCTTAGGAGAAGACAAATTTCCTGGAGTAGCAAGAAGCAAACCAGTGTTGCTATTTCAACAGTAGAATCATAATACATATCAACTGGAAGATGCTATGCACAATTGTTGTAGATCCAACATCAACTTCAGGATTACAATTTACAGCTAAGTAAAAAATTCCTTTGTTTTGTGATTCGTCTAGTGCAATTTCATTTTCTAAGAATCCTGTGTCATATAGCAGGACTAAGCACATTGAAATTAGGTATCACTTCATCAAAGAACATGTTGAGAAGGAATACATCTACCTTGAGTTTGTCCCTACTATCAAACAAGTGGCAAATATCTCCACTAAGCCTCTGGATGAAGCAAAGTTCAATTTCTTCAAAATTGAGGTGGGCATGCTAAATTTAGAATAACATCTGGCGAGCTTCCATTATTTAAGTAGGTTCTATGCCACTAACCAAGCATACAGGTTGCCACTGCGATAACTGGGAATGACTTACAAAAAACATGTACATATTATTTGTGCATAAGAGCAATCAATGACCATATCGTTTTGTCCATAAAATGATATCATCATGATGACATAATGCAGTCGAATGTTCTCTGTCTGGGGGGAGGTAGAGTATAGGGACATGTATCAGTATAGAGCACTGAGTCAAGATCCACTGAGGGTGTTGCTCAAGATGATGTTGCAAGTGAGGGGGCATCACTAAGCTCCCTGCTCAAGTAATATAGAAGGACCTATACAAAGAAATCCTAAATGGGGAGAGATCAATGAGCAAGGCCAGTGGTGAGCATGCCATCTAGACCTCTAACTCTATAAGGAGAGCCTGATGATGTACTTGTTACTGCTCATGCCACATCTGAAGTAGTTGTTGCTGCTGCACAAGGCAAAAAGAAGGGGAGACTGTTCCACCCTCTGCACTTATTATCTCTTAATTCTCAATATTGTGCTTTATCATTGATTGGGTTATGACTTCTTCAAATAAGGGGATATTGGTGGGAACTTTGCTCATAATGTTCCAACTTTGGAGGAGTCCCTAATCAATGATAAGTATAATTTGTATTTGATATCTATCTTATGTGACATGAGCAAGTTAGGACATCATACATCTTAAATATAATGTTTGAAGATCAAGCACAAAATGTCTAAGTTAAATATCATCGTGTATATGACACTCACACGATGATATCATTGTGATCACCCACAGAAGGTAGCAAAAGAAGTCAGTCAACAATCGACCTGACAATATGAAGAACATGACGATATCGTCATGTTAACAAGGTCCACACAATGATATCATTGTGAGGACTCAACAAGAATTAGCTAAGGCATATATCATCATGACAATAAGCATCACATGATGATGTCGTATGAGGACTCAAGAAAAATTAGCTAAGGCATATATCGTCATGATAATAAGCATCGAACAATGATATCGTTGTGAGGACTCAAACATCTTCAGTAAAGGCATGTATCATCATGAAAACAAGCATCACACAATGATATCATTGTGAGGACTCAAGGAAAGTCAGCTAAGGCATATATCGTTGTGACAGCAAGCTTCACACGATAATATTGTTGTGAGTACTCGAGAACAGTATGCTAAGGCAGATATCGTTGAGAAAGCTCAAGTAAAGTTGTTTATCGTCGTGAAAATAAGGTGTACACGATGATATCATTGCAAAAACTAAAGAAAGTCTGCTAAGTAATTTATCATTGTGATTAACTAACTTCACACAATGATATCATTTTGTCAAGCTAAGAAGGCGGGATTTCAAATCTGCGGAAATGATAAAAGCAAATGTCAAATCAATCATGTCAGAAAAGTGGTCTGAGACAAAACCTTTTGCATACCTCGACCGTTAGAAGAATCAGTGATATAAAAGGATAAGAGATGGTCGGCGAACCCTAACCTTCGAGCTTATATCGTTGAGAAATCAAAAGTAGAAAAATTTGCTTGCCGCTAAAAAGAAATTAAACAGTAAAAATAAGTCTTTTAAAAGATAAAAATAAGAAGCCAATCTTCAACAAAAAGCTCTCACTCTTGAGAGCAAGAATACTTCTTCATACAAGAAAGCTCAGAACTGATCCTGATCACATGGCTCATCTATTGAAGATCCAGTCCTGCTGCTGCTAAAGAGAAGACTTTCTATCCAGAAAGACCTAAGAAGACCCAAGCTGCTCTAAGCTATATTTTTTAGAGTCTATGTGTTGTTAATATTCTTCAAATCTCTTATTATAAGATCTTCTTTTGATCTGAGGTAGGGTTATGATGTTAGCCTAAGTATAGGGCTAGTAAGAAGGCCTGAGTTGTAGGACTTTGCAGAAAGTCTGAGGTAGGGTCTTGTGAAGACCTGATGTAATATTTCTGAGGAAATCTGAGCTGTAGGATCCTTGCTGGGGATCTAAGTTGTAAGATCCTTGTTGGGTATTTGAGTTGTATGAGTGCTTGCACTCTGAGGTAGGGTTGCTGCTGGCACCTAAGGAAGGATTCTAGGAGGGAATTTGGGGTAGGGGACTTGCTGAGTTTCTGAGTTATAAGTTTTAATTGATCTGAGTTTTTGGTGGAGTTGGCCGAGTCTAGCACACTGCTAGATAGGTGAAGGGGACTGTGGAGTACCCATACTAGGGAACCACTATAAATCTCTATGTGTTTTCTATGGTGTGCTTTGTTTGTGTTCTTTCAAGTTAAATTAGTCTTAAATCTCAAAAAGACTAAAATATTTAAAACACCTATTCACCCACTCCTCTAAGTTATTAGACTACACCTCTGGACTTCCAAGATTGCTTAGTATGCCTCTAAGTATGAGTAATATTTTATTTTTGATAATGATTTATTCACTGACATCTTTGATAACCTATAAGTGTCTTTAATCTTACTCTTGCATGATTGTGTTGTGTAATAACTTAACATAATACAGATGTATGACTAGATTACCTACACCACATTACAAATTTTTGTCATACGCTTATTTCTCTGGATAAGTGTGTTCAAAAATAAAAAAAGATATGTTTGCAAAAACAAGTGAATCGGAGACCTTTGTCACTAAGCTAAAATTCAAATGAATAAATGACAAAGATAACTCCACCAAGCACTACTCATCCTCCTGATAAGTTTTAATGAGCATTGTGAGGTTGAGCATCTTAGAAAGAATTATAAAGTGTCTTGTGCAAACACGTCTATACACCACTTCTCTATTGTACACTGGATCACAAAAGTACAATCAAAATAAATCTTATGTGATTCACAAAGCACTACTTCGCTCACCGATAAGTCTTAATGAGAATTGTGCGTGTGAAGCACCTTGGTAGTTGTACTCTATTTCTTGTGCATTGAAAATAAAAATAGCTTTGTGGGTAGAAGTAACTCTAAGAATGCATTTCTGATAATGTAGTGTTTATTTCATTATACATGTCATGTGTTTTGATTAACTCACTTGTATACTTTTATCAAATACTATTTGTACACATTTTGTCATAAATAAAACATCTACCCATGAGAATTGGATCCTACTTTTTCTAACAAAAGGTCATAGTTTAAATGCTTCTCTAATTCTCTGCTGTGTCTCCTACCCTTGCTCGATCATGCAAATATTTTCAAAAAATGTATTTCTCCAACATATGTTTTCTCTATACCATTCATTCCTTTCATGCTTATTTCACCTATAGCCACTTTTGCTAATAACAAAAGGGGGAGAATAAATTGAGAAATCTTAAATTGAGACATCTTAAGATAAAGGGGGTGAATAAATCCAAAGATTTAGGAGGAGAAGGAATCTAAAGATTAAGGGGGAGAATATTCATAGAAATATAGGGGGAGCACTTACTTAGGGGGAGTGCATAAAATATGAACGCAAAAATTCCTTGTGTCATCACTACTCTAAAACACAATTTAAATTATTTGATTTCTCATTAGTGGATTTGTTATTACCAAAAGAGGAAGATTATTGGAACATGGTTTTCCGCACCTCGTTGTTTTGAGAAAAACAAATCTCATATTATATTTGATCAATCTTGTTTTGTGTTTATAGCTTACATAAACTCACAGGTATGACACTAGGATGATACAAGCTAAATAGGGAACTAATCTCGGACAATGATGAAAAGTGACCACTAACGAGTGGCTTTAACTCTAACGTTGGTATTAGCATATCGATAATATTGTCCCTGTGTTAGATGACGGTCTGTCGAGATGGAGTCTTCTTGCCGACATGGACTCTTCCAGACTAACACGTGGAGTTAGCTCAAATGCTGGCGTTAGCGTCTCGACGACAAGGAACCTTGACGACGATGTGGATGCTGGTCTCGACAACATTGAGCCTTCACGATGATATGCATGCTGGTTTCAATGACATATAGACTTCATGACGATATGGATTCTGGTCAAGATGATAAGGAAGATGGACGCACAAATGGAAGGATATTACCACTGGGCAGTATCGATAACACAAGTGTTAATATCGCCTAAAATGAAATGTTTTCTAAAGCGTAGAATCTCCTTGCTGGATTGAAGATTCTGGCGCTCAAAATATTGCCTTAAGTGCAACCGCCAGGCGTTGTCAATACCGCCTGTTGGGGAAAACTCCTTGGATTTAACTTAACAAATTATCTAAAGTGATTTTAACTCTTAGGTTTTAATTACCAATTGTATAGTGAGGGTAATTTGGTCATTAGATGTCTTAGGATATCACACACAGCTTGGAGTGTCAAGACTAGAGCAATACAAGCATAAATTGGGTAGAGTTAACAATTGCGTCGAATAGTATTCGACGCAACGTCGATTTTATGTCGACGTAGCATAGACTCGAAGTCCAAGCAACTCTACCTTTCTGTCGAAGTAGATCAAGTCGACGCTATGTAGAAATGATATCATCGTAGATGGAACAGACATGTCGAAGTATCATTAGAAGTCGACGCAGCTTCAACTTCAACTCAACGCCGAAGGGAGAATCTGTCGAAGCCATCTAAAGTCGATGCAACGTCAACTACAATTCGACGTAGAGGATGAAGTTCAAAGTCAAGTCTTCAACTCGGCAGTTACGTCGATAAGTAATCGACGCAACGCCGACATCAAGGTTCAATCCGAGCAAGAAGGAATTCGAAGCTGCTCTTACAGGAACTCGAAGGTGCGTCGATAAGAGAGAAAGAGAAATCGATGCAACGTTGAATACAGTCTGAAAAGGAAACATTTTCAGTTGCCATTTTGGATCTCTCTCTCTCAAGGAACACAGTACTAAAGACCATTCTACAACAGCTTGTTTATTTCCTAGAATGGAGAGGAGCTTTCAAGGAGAAAGAAAAAGCTTTCTTGGAAAGGATTCAAACAGTTGGCAGACAGGTCGTGAATAAAAGAAGGAAGATAGATTAATTGTCCAAGTCAACACCTTTTCAGGACAACCCAAAAGAGGAAAAGAATTCAAACAAAATCATGGACAATAAATAAGAATTGCAGTGAGAAAAATGGCAGAGCAATCAACACATTTTACAGAGCTTGTTGATTTGGGCTTCCTCCTTCTTCTTCTTCCTCCTAGAACCCAAAAAGATAGAAGAACAAGAACTGCTCTCTCTCTCTCAGAACAGAACAACTGAAGACTGCTCTTTATCAATATCTCATAGCATCCATATTTCAATCAGAAGAAAGTAGAAAGGATCTGAAGCTTATAACCCTTGCAAATCATCACAATCATAAGCAAGAGTTAATCATTAGCCAATCCAACAAAAGAAAAGAAGATGAAGGCTTCAATAGAATTCTAAGAACAGAATTCTTCTTCTTACTTCTTCCTCTTCTTTCTCTCTTCAACTAAATTGTAAAGAGTTCCCTCTTCCAAAGGATTCAGTGGTTCAAGATCTCCTTATCAAAAGATTTGTGGTTCAAGATCTCCTTATCAAAAGATATGTGGTTCAAGATCTCCTTATCAAAAGATCTGTGGTTCAATATCTCCTTATCAAAAGATCTTTGGTTATAAGAGTCTCCTTATCAAAAGACTTAGGCACAGGTTATGCATTCCTACCAGATGGTAGAAGAGAGGAGTACCCACATTTAGAGGTACCTCTATAAAAATCTTTGTGTCTATGCTGTGATTTTCTATGCCGTCCCATTTATATTTTTTGCATTCATTTCCAGCAATAGTTATATTATTTATTTTTCCAATGGTTTTGATTGTGTGCATAATACCTTAGTAAGTTTTATTGTTTGCCTAGTTAGGATAGAAAAATATTTAAATCTCTATTCACCCCCCCCCCCCCCCCCCCCCCCCTCTAGAGGATTCTCAGAGGCACACTGTGCACTTTCAATTGGTATCAGAGGGAGGTTGATCATTAAAAGGTTAACACCTTGATCACAAAGACCACCTATTCTTATTTCTTTATTACAAAAATAGTTTATAAAGAAAATGAGTTCTGAGGATTATGCATCAACAAGACCTCCATTGTGTAACCTAAATAAGTTTACACTCTAGAAGGCCAGAATAAAACTTTACATGAACTCTATTGATGAATACATCTTTGATGCATAATTTCAGGTTAACCAACTCCATACAAGAAAGATGCCAATGGGAATTCAACTCAGGAACCTGTGCCCTGGGCTGAGTGGACTAAAATAGAGAAAAAGCAGAAGGCATGTGATGCCAAAGCTATGAATATTCTGGTCTCCACAATGTCAGATGACATTTTCCAGAAAGTTGCTGACTGTAAGTTGGCTAAAGAAATCAGGGAGTCACTTTCCAGACTTGTAAAAGGAAGTGCTGATGAAAGGAAGGACAAAAGTCCCTTCTCATATCCCAGCATGAGAACTTTCAGAAGAAAGTTGAAGAAACAGTTGCTGATATGTATGATAGATTCATCCTTATCATTAATGAGCTGAGAGGTTTGGACAAGGAGATATCCTTGACTGAAATTAATGATAAAATCCTCATGTGCTTCCCTAGCTCATGGGATTCAAGGATCTGGGCAATTAGAGAGTCCAGATGCCATAGAGAAATCTCTACTGAGGATTTGCTAGAAAATCTTAAGTCATATGAGATGCTTCTAAAGAACAGGGCTGAATCAGAGGAAATGGAGACAACTCCAGCTCCTATCCAAAGGAGCCTTGCTATGAAATCTACTGAAGGAGAGCCCTCCACTCCTGAAGATGAAATGTTCAGTCTCCTAGCAAGGAGATTCGGAAAATGGGTCAAGATAGCAGACTCAAGGAGAAGAGAGAGGAGCTCAAAGCACAGATATGATAAGACTCCAAGTAAGGAGATTATCTGCTTCACCTGCAACAAACCAGGGAACATAGCTCCTGAGTGCCCACAAGAACAAAGGGACAGGAGCAGCAATAAGGATGAAAAGTAGAAGAAGAAGTCTTTCAAAAGGAAGGACAAGAAGAAAGCCAAGGGTTTCATTGCTGAAACCTGGAGTGACTCTGAAGCAGAGTTAAGCTCCTCATCATCTGAAAGTGATGATGAAGTAGAAGCAGCTTGCATGATGACACTAGGGATATCATCAGATGATGAAAAAGAATAAGTATCCCTGTTTGATGACTTTGATTTTAGTTCTGATGATTTTAAAACCTGCTTCAAAGAATTCTGTAATGACTTTATTAAAATTCAAAAAGAATTAGAAGCAGATAAGGAAGAATTAGAAAACTTTAAGAATGATGAACTCAATTCAATAAATAAGAACTTAAGAAATGAAATTCAGGACAAAGAATAAGAGCTAATAATAATAAGTAATGAAAATATAAAGTTAAAAGAAGAGCTAGCAAAGGCAAAAGCCTTTGAGGACTCTCTCAATGGAAGAAGTCAAAAACTCAAAGACATCACAGAAAATCTCTCCATGAGATTTAATCTCCTAGGATTAAGAGCAGATCCATCCACCAGCACAGAAATCCCTAGGAAACCTGACTGGAAAAATCCAGTTTGCTTCATTAGACAAATTAACTATGAATCCTGTGAGGAAAGTGCAAAAACTAAGGTTCAGGAAGCTAATAAACCAAAAAAAATAACAAGAGATAATAAAACAAATCTTAACAAAGAAAAGAAATCTCAAGGGAAGAGCAATGCAGAGAAACTAAACAATCAAATTGCTAATACCAATCCTAGTGTAATAAAACACTATGCTGATCTCTTCTATTTAGATACATTCTATACTCATTTTAAGTATCAAAATAATAAACATAGGTTTGGGAAACCCATTCCTTATCACCCAAAAGGGTATCATGAAAGACCCTCTATTCTTTCATTGAACCCTACAAGGGTAAAAGAAAAGGGCCCAAGGTAACCTGGGTTCCTTCAAATGTTTGAATTATTTTTGCATGATTAGGTAGGATCCCACCCTAGAGAGGATGGAATGGGAAAAAAGATGTAGGTCTTAAAGAAGGAACTAAATTCAACTAAGGGTGTGATCTCTTCTACAAAACTTCCTTGTTGTCCTTATAGTTCATAAAATTAATATCATAAACACTATTTTCAATGAGCATAATTGTTGGGAAAAACTGCAAGAATTCTCTAAGAAAATAGATCTGTTCATTCAGAGGTGTGTCAAATCGAAGTCGACGTACCATCGACTCCTACTAGATGCCAACCTCAACAAGTATTAAGAGCGGATAATTCAAATAGAATTCGACGCAGCGTCAAGTTCATATTGACGCATTCGTCGACTTAATGATCGCTGATCAAAGTCAAGGTCGCGTCAATTGGAATTTGACATAACGTCGACAGGACTACGTCGACTTAAGGCTTGCTGAACAATTTTGACGTAATCTCGAAGTTGCGTCGAATGTTAATTGACAGAACGTCAATATAATAACGCATGCAGAGTTGCTTCTAGAAGTAGTCTCAACATATTTTTGCGCGCTAAATACTAATTTTTATTGACGGTGCGTCGACCTGAACCCTAACTAGCGACGAATTGTATTCTTTTAAGCAACTTCAGCGTCGAATTCATTACGCTTTCGAATATTCCTTTCCTTGCTCTCTTGCTCTCTTATTCTCCAGTTCTGTCGTGCTTTTCTCTTTCTCTTTCCCTTGTGTTTGCAGGTATTTACAATCCAATGGCTCCACCCAAGATCAACTCTGGTTTTGATGTGGATATGGATTCCTTCAATGCTGTCGCTGAAAGCTTCAAGGCTATTCTAGGACTTTTCAATCTGTTGGCCTAACCAAGCTTATCTCTACCAGGTGTAAGATTCTAGATGTAGAATTAATAGAATTCAAGGACAGTGTTTATGTAGCAGATGATGGGTCCCTTCAAGGGACAATTTCTGGACAGGATATCTGTGTATCTGAAGAAATACTTTCTCAAGCATTTGATCTACCCACTGGGAGTGACCCAGATGAATTCACAGGAGAAGAGACAAAGAATGTCTTGGAAATCATGCAGTTCAAGAAGGACAAAGCCATAAATCTAAAGAAGATTGATCTTGGAGAGGACTACAGGTTTTTGACTGATATTGTAGAGAAGGTGCTCCTCTGCAAAATCTTAGCTCATGATGTTATTCCCAAGCAGCAGCTGCAGATCATGGGAATTCTGGTCCTTCAAAAGAAGATAAACTGGGGGAGATGGCTCCTGAGAATGATTGGGCACAAATATTCCCACAAAAAAAAATTCCTACAAGAGAAACATGAGCCAAGTGCTCTTCCACCACTATCCTAGTGTGTGTAAGTCCAAGGGAGTGCCCATTCCTCCATGAAAAAGGCTAAATATAGGTATCTTCTCTAAGTGGACCATACAGATCCTAAAGCCTGGTCAAGTTGTATCTTCACCTCCTCCCTCTCCAACTCCACAGGATTCTGTCCCAGATCTCCCTCAGGATGCTATTCCAGTACAACCTTCTCCTCCTCAACAACAACAACAACAACAAAACCTCCAATCCATCCCATCTACTACAGTCCCAGAGCCAACACCTCACATTCCTCAACAACAGCAACATCAACCATCCACTATCATTTCAGACACTCAGTCTGCTCCTCCACCACCACCATCATTCTATATCTCTCCAAAAGTCTATCATTCAATCTCTCCTATCCAAGAAGACTTCCCACCATCACCTCTTATACCTAACACACCTATCCCTCCAATTGACCTTCAGCAAGTCATCTCAAAAGCAGTATTGCTAGCCTCTAGCACCTTTGCTAATCTTCTAGCTGCTCAATCAATAAAATTTGAAAAGAAGTACTCACAGATGGAGTCTGAACTACTAGATTCAAAAAGGTCTCTTCAAGGTCTCAAAGAATTCATATCCTCCTCCTTAGTCACCAAAGAGTTCTTAACCTCTCTTGTCAGCAAGGTTAAGAAGGGAGAGAAAATTCAGGAGGAGATAGGACCCACTCTAGAGACGAGTGTCCATGAAAAGGGGAATGATGTTGAAGCCCCTGATAAAATTACTATTTTCCAAAATGTTTAGGGGGAGCCTGCTGATTAGGGGGAGATGGTTGAAAAAGATATTGAAGAGGTACATCAATACCTAACAAATGTACAGGGGGAGTCTCAAGTAGAATCTCTATAGAATCAAGGGGAACCAGCTGCAGAAACGCAGGGGGAGCTCCATGATGATCACTTGCTGAAAGATGTGGCCAAGTTTGCCAAGGAAGCTGTTCATAGTACAGAGCTGAATGTACAGATTCATGGGGAGCTTCCCAAGTACATTGTTGCTGAAGAAGATGATGAGCCTCTAAACTTTGCTCAAAGGAAGATAATTCCAAAGGTGTTTTCAAGAAAAAGGAAAACCCTTGAAAAGGAGCAATGAATCGCAGGTGATTCTGTTATAATGTCTAGAGAGAAACAAAAAGGGAAGGTGGTGTGCTGAACATTAAAATACACTTGACAATGTATAAAATATTTTGTGATCTCAGTCTGTCAAACTACAATTATCTATGTTGCCTTGTATATATCTCTGTTTATGCAAAAGAATATGTTAAATCACTTTAACAAAATCTGTAAAATTTGTTAAGATAAATATGGGGAGACTGTTGCGAAAAACTCCTTAGATTTAACTTAACAAATTATCTAAAGTGATTTTAACTCTTAGGTTTTAATTACCCATTGTATAGTGAGGGTAATTTTGTCATTAGATGTCTTAGGATATCACACACAACTTGGAGTGTCAAGACCAGAGCAAGACAAGCATAAATTAGGTTGAGTTAACAATTGCGTCGAATAGTATTCGACGCAACTTCGACTTCATGTCGACGTAACTTAGACTAGAAGTCCAAGCAACTCTACCTTTCTGTCAAAGTAGATCAAGTCGACGCTACGTCGAAATGATATCGATATAGATGGACTAGACATGTCGAAGTATCATTAGAAGTTGATGCAGCTTCGACTTCAACTCAACGTCGAAGGGAGAATCTGTCGAAGCCATCTAAAGTCAACGCAACGTCGCCTACAATTCGATATAGATGATGAAGTTCAAAGTCAAGTCTTCAACTCGATAGTTACGTCGATAAGTAATCGACGCAACGTCGACATCAGGGTTCAATCAGAGCAAGAAGGAATTCGAAGCTGCTCTTATAAGAACTCAAAGGTGCGTCGACAAGAGAGAAAGAGAAATCGACGCAACGTCGAATACAGTCGAAAAAGGAAACCTTTTCAGCTGTCATTTTGGATCTCTCTCTCTCTCTCTCAAGACCCACAACACTAAAGACCGTTCTATAATGGCTTGTTTATTTCCTAGAATGGAGAGGAGCATTCTAGGAGACAGAAAAAGCTTTCTTGGAAAGGATTCAAACAGTTGGCAGACGGATCGTGAATAAAAGAAGGAAGAGAACCTTTTCAGGACAACCCAAAAGAGAAAAGGAATTCAAACAAAAATCATGGACAATAAATAAGAATAGCAGTGAGAAAAATGGCAGAGCAATCGATACATTTTACAGAGCTTGTCGATTAGGGCTTCCTCCTTCTTCTTCTTCCTTCTGGAACCCAAAAAGACAGAAGAACTGCTCTCTCTCTCAGAATAGAACAACTGAAGGATGCTCTTCATCAATGTCTCATAGCAGTCAGATTTCAATTAGAAGAAAGCAGAAAGGATCTGAAGCTTATAACCCTTGCAAAATCATCACAATCATAAGCAATGGTTCATCATTAGCAGATCTAGCAAAAGAAAAGAAGCTGAACGCTTCAATAGAATTCTGAGAACAGAATTCTTCTTCTTACTTCTTCCTCTTCTTTCTCTCTTCAACTCAACTGTAAAGAGTTTTAAGAATCCCTCTTCCAAAGGATTCAGTGGTTCAAGATCTCCTTATCAAAAGATCTGTGGTTCAAGATCTCCTTATCAAAAGATCTGTGGTTGAAGATCTCCTTATCAAAAGATCTTTGGTTCTAAGAGTCTACTTATCAAAAACTCAGGCACAGGTTGTGCATTCCTACCAGGTGGTAGAAGTGAGGAGTACCCACATTTAGTGGAACCTCTATAAAAATCTTTGTGTCTATGCTGTGATTTTCTGTGCCTTCCCATTTACATTTTCTGCATTCATTTCCAACAATAGTTATATTATTTATTCTGCCATTGGTTTTGATTGTGTGCATAATATCTTAGTAAGTTTTATTATTTGCACAGTTAGGAAAGAGAAATATTTAAATCTCTATTCACCCCCCCCCCTTCTAGAGGGTTCTGAGAGGCACACTGTGCACTTTCACCGCCAGTGGTAGAGGTCTTAATCTATAAAAAGACAATTTTCGATGCTCTCATTGCTGATTGAGGAACCCTAACTCTACCACGCCAAGCACTCTGTGAGGGACCTTATGTCACAACCTGCATTTTCACCAATATATAAATATATTATAAGAGTGAGAGAAAATACGCGTTGTGATGCCACGATGTTCAAGGGAAAACTGTAGACGCTTAGGCAAAACATTCTTCTATTCTATTTCATACAAGACTTATGTATTTTTACATAAAGCATAATTCAAGTTTAAAGTTTCAGAGACCGTGTCCCTCGGTTCAGTGGATCAGCTAGTCTACAAGTAAAAACATAAGTATTCACGCAACAAAAAATATAAGGTTTGATTCATTTTATCCTACATGAGCATGAAAGACTAATAACCGGCTAATGATATGCATGTCTATAAATTTATTATATGTAGGAAAAGAGCTTCTACGATCTTTAAAGTAGGGCGATATTTGATTGATACAATGCTATGAATATGAGAAAAAATGCAGATTTTTTTATACGTAAGATAACTACTTTGCATCCTAACATAAAACATTCCCAAAGAGCAATGCTATAATGACAATAAGTAATAGTAGCATCAACAACAAGTAAAGAGTCTACACAAAAGAAATAAGCTATGAGCGTAAATAATCTGACACGAACCCATGGAACTATCAGAAAAGTAACTGAAGTACACTGCAAAGTCAAGGATAAATACAAACTAACAAATCCCCACTGAGGAAAAGAAATCAACTACTATAGTCTAGAAGGACAGCCTAGTCAACTCTAACTGCTACTGATCCGAACCTGAGGAATTCAAAAGAAAAGAATGCCTTAGCACAAAGGCGCAAAAGGCAGTTCAAAAAAATAAAGACCGAAGGATTAAGTTTAGAGGGTTACCAACCCAACGAGAGTAACTGCAGATCAACATCAAACAAGTCATATGAACAATAAGTATAAGCAAATTAGTAGTATTGACTATAAAAGTGAGAAAATCTTGCACAAAGTGCGAGATATATTCATAGGTTAATTATATATACATATATAGTAAAATAAAAGAAACTGATCGGCTCTAAAGAAGAATGAATCATTACTACCGGACATAAAATGGTACTGAGGTGGGACTCAGCCATATACAACCCAACCTACAGTCCGCCACCAATCCACCGGATACAATGATTCACAAACAGGTGTTGTGGTGGTGGTCATCCATTCCAACCCAACTAGCAGCCCCAAAATAAACTTATCATAACAAAATCTGGCACCACATGAAAACTTGACATCAGATCACCACGACCACACAAAAGAACAAAAATCCAAAAATTTCAAGTATTAACAGCTTTACCCGACAAATTCGTAGAGACCACTCGTTGAATTCGGCGAGAACGCTCGTCGAATTATCTTAATGACTCGGCGAATCTAACTCATCTACTCAACGAATTCAACTGAATGATTCTGCTAATTCGACTGGAAGACTCAATGAATTTGGCTAGACCACTCGGCGAATTTGACTGGACTACTCGGCGAATTGACTAACTACTCGATGAAAATGACTACTCGGCTAATGTACCGTGATCACTCGACGAACAACTTATTCAAACGACGAATTAACTTAAGGACCCGACAAATTTACTTAAAGTCTCGACGAATTTACTTAAAGTTTCCACAAATTTATCCAGACCACACCACGAATTCTGCCTTGAAGATACCAGATACAGCAAAGCTCAGCATTCTTAAAATCAACGCTAATGGATATGAAGTTGGAAGGGAAAATAGAAAACTAAATGGGAAGGTTAAACCACCACTTGCCTCAAATCTTTTGTTTTCAAACCCCTAAGCGCTCCATGCCAAGGATTGACCAATCGAAGATTACAAGAACAAATATCTGAAAGTTTTCGGACAAAAAGTAAGATTAGGGCTACAACCTTCAACACCAAAAATCCACGAAACCAAAAATACTCACCGTACACGCGAAGAGCTCGGCATGAGCTTTCCAAATCTACCATTCGGCGAAGATTTCGTGCACTACATCTCCCACATCTGCCGCCCGACACCTCCGAAAGAACGTCGATCTCTCTCTTTCTCACGCGACTGGTTATGTTCGGCAAAAATGAAGGAGAAGAAGGAGAATCAAACCTAATTCTAAAGTTTGGCCTTTTTATAGGAGAAATAAAAAAAATAATAATAATAATAATAATATTATAGGATCTTTAAAAATTCATCGGGCTCTCAAAATAGCTCGCAACACAAAAAAACTTCACGGACTTACTTATAATTACTTAATTTAATTTTCTAAAGTCTACAATCTCAATTCTGATAAGTTTCAAAACACAATCAAATTGACCGAACGAACGCAAATCGCACGAATTACAGCGCACCGGAAAACCACGCGCAAATATAATGCCCTTACAATAATATTAAGTCATTAATAAGATTAAAATAATTAACGAAAATTCATGGATGTTACATACGCCCCCTAAAAAGAATTTTTGTCCCATAACTTGAAGCGCAATTCGAAACTGAGAGACATAAATGGATAACAAGAATTCGCTGGAAAGATACGCACCGAAGAAGAACTAAGAGAACAGATGAGGATGAGATCCCTTCATAGCAGATTCTAGCTCCCAAGTTGCGCTTCTTACGTCCTGATTTTGCCAAAGAACCTTAACCATAGAAATTGATGAGTCAGATTTGTGAATATTTTTATTATAGTATTTAGGTTAATTTTTATATAAAATTATTAATATTATTTCTATTTTGGTTAAAAATCATTTCTTTTATAATTTTTGTTCTAAATATAGTAGTATTTCTATTTTATGGATTTTCGGGAGTTTTTGCTAAAAAATGTCAGTACACGCCCGTGACCAAGGGCGTGTAATCCTAATGCAAGTCCAGATCAATTGCCGTACGATTTGAGCTCATCTCCACAAGTGACGCTTGTGTTCCAGAAGGCACGCCCTCGGTCATGCCCGTGACCTAGGGCGTGTAAATTTAAAGGTCAATTTCAAGATTTCAATGTGGATATGTTAGCCACCGAATCCAATGTTGCCGCATAAGTCACACTCATGTCCCTGCTAGTCACGATCGTGACTCCCACGCATGAGTTCTGACTCCCGCCGCGCCGCCTGTCACGCCCATGTTGCATTTAATGAAGTCGCCTAAGTACACAACCATAACCCATTTGTCACAGGCGTGTAATGTCCGATTTTCTCCGCGCCGTCACGCAAGCCCCACTCCGCTGTCCTAGCTGAGCAGAACAGTAATTACACGTCTTTGGTCATGCCCTTGACCGAGGGCGTGTAATCTCAAATTTTTCCTATAAATTCATAAGCTCTATTCCAGTAATTCCTCCTCCTTCCCCCTGCCCATTTGGGCTCTTCTTGCATAGTTTTCTGTATTTTTAGGTTTAGATTTAATTTAATGTATTTTCTTATTTTCTTTTTAATGTCACGTTATTTTTTATTTCACGCAAGTTAGCTTAGCTTTAATTCCATGCAATGTAACTTAGCTTTTATTTGATATAACCTCCTCTTATTTTGGTAATGAAATTTTAGTTATTTCCATTTATGCAAAAATCTCTCTCTTCTTTCTTATTTCTTTTTCTCTTTATTTTTCATAACAAGTTTGTTTTTATTTAGCAAGTATAGTATTTCTTGATTTTTACAAGCTTTGTTATGAAATTATCTTTTGCCTTATTATCGTTCCTTCTCTACTTCGATTTATTCTCGAAAAATAATGATACCGAGTTCATATGCGGGTTGTTGAAACCGGCAACTTGGTGAACAAGCCTCGGTCTCTGTGGAGTTTGGGTCCCTCAGCAAGCTGAGGGGCGACCAACACTTACTCCCCCCAAGGGAGAGCTCTAGGTTGAAGGTTGAGGCACTATGAACTGGACCAAGGGCTCGGCGAGGAGGTCCCACCACATACCCGGAAGATCTTTAGAGCGCTTCCCCTCCCAAGCCAATGCTGGTCTCGTCCCCCTGCTGCTGGGGGCGCGGGGCGAGAGGAGCTCGCCCCCCTGCTGGGGGCGAGTGGAGCTCGCCCCCCCTACCCTGGGGAGGGGCGAGTGGAGCTCGCCCCTCCTATCCTTGGGGCGGGGCGAGTGGAGCTCTCCCCTAACCTTGGGGCGGGGCGAGTGGAGCTCTACCCCCTAACCTTGGGGCGGGGCGAGTGGAGCTCGCCCCCCTATCCTTGGGGCGGGGCGAGTGGAGCTCGCCCCCCTAAACTTGGGGCGGGGCGAGTGGAGCTCGCCCCCCCTAACCTTGGGGCGGGGCGAGTGGAGCTCGCCCCCCCCTATCCTAGGGGCGGGGCGAGTGGAGCTCGCCCCCCCTAACCTTGGGGCGGGGCGAGTGGAGCTCTCCCCCCCTAACCTTGGGGCGGGGCGAGTGGAGCTCGCCCCCCTATCCTTGGGACGGGGCGAGTGGAGCTCGCCCCCCCCCCCCTACCCCCCTGGGGTCTCGCCCCACTGCTGCTGGGGGCACGGGGGCGAGGGGATCTCGCCCCCCTTGCTCGCCTCCTTCACGGGCGGGGCGAACGGGAGGTCTCTACCTCCATCTCCCCCCTCCTCTCCCCCTACTCTAGTTCATATTGAAGAACGATGTTCTAAAATACTTCTTGTGTCTCGAGAACCTACTCGGCGAATACAGGGTTGTACACAATCCCCGCTCTTTTCGAGCGAGGTACACGCTCGGAAAGAAATGTCCAACCCTGCATATTCGACGAGTGTCATTGGAAATCCGGCTAACGGAGCTACTTCACGAAAAAACATACAGCCTCCTCGAGAGGTCCTCCAACCCTGCTGGCTACCGAGAGCCTGGCTAGCGGGCCAACATCGGGGATAAGGTCGACACACTCTAGGAGCCGAGCTCAACCAGAGGTGAATACAAGGTCGACACACTCTAAGAGCCAGGCTCAACTAGAGGTGGATACAAGGTCGACACACTTTAGGAGCCAAGCTCAACTAGAGGTGGATTCAAGGTCGACACACTCTAGGAGCTAGGCTCAGCTAGAGGTGGATTAAAGGTCGACACACTCTAGGACCCAGGCTCAACTAGAGGTGGATTCAAGGTCGACACACTATAGGAGCCAGGCTCAACTAGAGGTGTATTCAAGGTCGACACACTCTAGGAGCTAGGCTCAGCTAGAGGTGGAGTATTTTCCTTCCTGCCCCGAGCAGTTCCCGGCCCTGCCAGCTAGTTGGGAGTCTGGTCAGCGGGCCAGTGTCGGGGTTAACCTTTGAAAACTTAGAACCTGCCGCCGTGTGAGCCTTCGGACCTGCCAGCTAGATGAGAGCCTGGTCAGCGGGTTTGCTCGGGGCCAACCTTTAAAAACTTGGAACCTGCCGCCGAGTGAACCTTCGGACCTGCCAGCTAGATGAGAGCCTGGTTAGCGGGTCTGCTCGGGGCCAACCTTTGAAACATAGAACCTGCCACCGAGTAAGCCTTCAGACCTGTCAGCTATGTGAGAGCCTGGATAGCGGGTCTGCTCGGGGCCAACCTTTGAAACATAGAACCTACCACCGAGTGAGCCTTCGGACCTGCCAGCTAGGTGAGAGCCTGGACAGTGGGTCTGCTCGGGGCCAACCTTTGAAACATAGAACCTTCCACCGAGTGAGCCTTCGGACCTGCCAGCTAGGTGAGAGCCTGGACAGCGGGTCTGCTCGGGGCCAACCTTTGAAACATAGAACCTGCCACCGAGTGAGCCTTCGGACCTGCCAGCTAGGTGAGAGCCTGGACAGCGGGTCTGCTCGGGGCCAACCTTTGAAACATAGAACCTGCCACCGAGTGAGCCTTCGGACCTGCTAGCTAGGTGAGAGCCTGGACAGCGGGTCTGCTCGGGGCCAACCTTTGAAACATAGAACCTGCCACCGAGTGAGCCTTCGGACCTGCCAGCTAGGTGAGAGCCTGGACAGCGGGTCTACTCGGGGCCAACCTTTGAAACATAGAACCTGCCACCGAGTGAGCCTTCGGACCTGCCAGCTAGATGAGAGCCTGGTCAGCGGGTCTGCTCGGGGCCAACCTTTGAAACATAGAACCTGCCACCGAGTGAGCCTTCAGACCTGCCAGCTAGGTGAGAGCCTGGAGAGTGGGTATGCTCGGGGCCAACCTTTGAAACATAGAACCTGCCACCGAGTGAGCCTTCGGACCTGCCAGCTAGGTGAGAGCCTGGACAACGGGTCTGCTTGGGGCCAACCTTTGAAACATAGAACCTGCCACCGAGTGAGCCTTCGGACCTGCCAGCTAGGTGAGAGACTGGACAGCGGGTCTGCTCGGGGCCAACCTTTGAAAACTTGGAACCTGCCGCCGAGTGAGCCTTCGGACTTGCCAGCTAGATGAGAGCCTGGACAGCGGGTCTGCTCGGGGCCAACCTTTGAAACATAGAACCTGCCACCGAGTGAGCCTTCGGACCTGCAAGCTAGGTGAGAGCCTGGACAGCGGGTCTGCTCGGGGCCAACCTTTGAAAACTTGGAACCTGCCGCCGAGTGAGCCTTTGGGCCTGCCAGCTAGGTGAGAGCCTGGACAGCGGGTCTGCTCGGGGCCAATCTTTGAAAACTTGGAACCTTCCGCTGAGTGAGCCTTCGGACCTGCCAGCTAGATGAGAGCCTGGTCAGCGAGTCTGCTTGGGGCCAACCTTTGAAACTCTTAGAACCTGCCCCAAGGTGGTCTCGCCTGCCAACATTCACTCGACTCCTTTTGGGGCGGGGTGAGTGGGGGTCGGATGCCTCACCGCTCGCCCCCTTTTGCGGCTGGACCAGAAGGGGCGGGGCGAGTTGGGAGGGCGCCCCCCTCCTAAGCTCGCCCCCTTGCTGGGGCGGGGTGAGATGGGAGGTCTCCCCCCTCCAGATCTCGACCCCTTGCTGGGGAGGGGCGAGATGGGAGGGCGCCCCCCTCCAGATCTCACCCCCTTGCTGGGGCGGGGCGAGATGGGAGGGCGCCCCCCTCCAGATCTCTCCCCCTTGCTGGGGCGAGGCGAGATGGGAGGGAGCCCCCCTCCAGATCTCTCCCCTTGCTTGGGCGGGGCGAGATGGGAGGGCGCCCCCTCCAGATCTCGCCCCCTCGCTGGGGCGGGGCGAGATGGGAGGGCGCCCCCCTCCAGATCTCGCCCCCTCGCTGGGGCGGGGCGAGATGGGAGGGCCCCCACTCCAGATCTCGCCACCTTGCTGGCACCTACATCCGGGACTGCCAGCTGAGAGTAAGCTGCAAGACCTGCGTGACCTCCCGCTTGAAGTCTTCAAACATCTCCAACGTCACCCAGCCACCGAGGGCTGCGAGTGACTTGGGTTGGAACTTCCTCCGCCTCCGTCCATGGAGCTCATCTTGAGAGTTTCTTGAATCGGCCACACTCCACGCTCACCGCACCAAAAATGTTGAAACCGGCATCTTGGTGAACAAGCCTCGGTCTCTGTGGAGTTCGGGGCCCTCAGCAAGCTGAGGGGCGACCAACACTTACTCCCCCCAAGGGAGAGCTCTAGGTTGAAGGTTGAGGCACTATGAACTGGACCAAGGGCTCGGCGAGGAGGTCCCACCACATACCCGGAAGATCTTTAGAGCGCTTCCCCTCCCAAGCCAATGCCGGGCTTGGGCACCACTGGAGGCTCTCCTCACCCCACTAGAGAGAGACCTGGGGAAGGAGAGGGAGAGTGAGCTAGCCTAGGATAAGCTTGCCTCCAAATGGTGCCCCCTTGGTCCTATTTATAGGATTTCTGGATTTGGGCTGCAAATAGCCACAAACTGGTCCGTGAAATTACCAAAATACCCTCGGAAATGGCCTACAGATAGCCAAATCCCGCTGTTCTGGAGCGCTAAACGCTGACCAACCCCTCCCCACGTAACTGGGCGAGAGGGGGTACCTCGCGGGGCTCGGCGAGCCCCCTAACTGGGGCTGGGCGAGACCCAGGGGTCGCCCCCCCCCCCCCCCCCTGCTAGTCTCGCCCCCCTATTGGGGCGGGGGCGAGGGGGGCCGGAGGCCATCTCCCCTCGCCCCCCTGCTTGGGCTGGGCGAGAACCAGCCAGGGTCGGCCCCCTGGCTGGTCTCGTCCCCCTGCTGTTGGGGGCGCGGGGCGAGAGGAGCTCGCCCCCCAGCTGGGGGCGAGTGGAGCTCGCCCCCCCTACCCTGGGGAGGGGCGAGTGGAGCTCGCCCCTCCTATCCTTGGGGTGGGGCGAGTGGAGCTCGCCCCCCCTAACCTTGGGGCGGGGCGAGTAGAGCTCGCCCCCCTAACCTTGGGGCGGGGCGAGTGGAGCTCGCCCCCTATCCTTGGAGCGGGAGAGTGGAGCTCGCCCCCCTAACCTTGGGGCGGGGCGAGTGGAGCTCGCCCCCCCTAACCTTGGGGCGGGGCGAGTGGAGCTCGCCCCCCCTATCCTTGGGGCGGGGCGAGTGGAGCTCGCCCCCCTATCCTTGGTGTGGGGCGAGTGGAGCTCACCCCCTAACCTTGGGGCGGGGCGAGTGGAGCTCGCCCCCCTAACCTTCGGGCGGGGCGAGTGGAGCTCGCCCCCTATCCTTGGGGCGGGGCGAGTGGAGCTCCCCCCCCCCCTTACCCCCTTGGGGTCTCTCCCCACTGCTGCTGGGGGCACAGGGGCGAGGGGATCTCGCCCCCCCTTGCTCGCCTCCTTCACGGGCGGGGCGAGCGGGAGTTCTCTACCTCCATCGCCCACCCTCCTCTCCCCCTGCTCTGGTTCATATTGAAGAACGATGTTCTAAAATACTTCTTGTGTCTCGAGAACCTACTCGGCGAATACAGGGTTGTACACCGGTTATGAATTTCGATATTAATTTTCGTATTCTAGTTAGCCGAGAGGCTCGTGCATACGAATCGATCGCTCGAGAATAAAAAGAGTTGCACGCAACCCTCGAGAGAGGATGACATAAATCTTTTGGATAGGTATCAAATCCTAAAGTGGGATTCACCTCGTTAAAGCGAGTATTAGGCGTTTCGATTATAGAACTAGAGTTCAGTCGATCAACCTAATCTCAGGTGGGTGTATTCCTCGAGAGAGGTGCGTTCATAAGCTAGGAATCTCCATGGTCAAGGCATTGATTAGAATGATAATTTATCTTTTATTTTCATTTCAAAGCAAGTTTTAATCAAGTGTTTATTTTCTTTGTTTATTTTGTTCTCTTTTTATTTAGTTTTAATTATTTCTCTTTTCCGCTCTCTCCGATAGAATAATAGCCCGCTTTCTCGAAGTAGGAGTACTCGACAGACTCATGTTTAAATATGACCTTTATATTTTTATTAAGTATCTTATACTATAAATGACAAGGTATGCTTGTCTCATCAGATATAGAATTGGAGAACATCAACAACACATCTCAAATTCTCACAAATCACATTTAACTAATTTTAATATCAGGAATCGTCTTCCTTCACAACATTCTATCTTGCGTCTCCAGAATATGGACACGCTTTTCGATAAAAGAAAGATTTAACTGCAACTGGGGCACAGAGTCAAGGACATGACGATCACTAAGCACACACTTTCGCAACTGGCTCACATGAAACACATCATGAATGCCAAGGAATGTAGTAGGAAACTCCAGCTTATAGCAAACACTCTGATGCGCTAAACAATCTGGAAAGGTCCCACATACCTGGGATCCAACTTGTGGTTCCTTCCAAAACTCTTAACACCTGACATCGGAGAAACTTTCAAGAAAATCATGTCCCCAACTGTGAACTCTAAATCAACCCATTGCCGATTTGCATACTTTTCATAATGCTCCCGATCCACGCGAAGCTTCTTACGAATATGCATCACAGCAAAACTCATCTCTTCTGAGGCTTTTGGGCCTAACAACGGTCTCTCACCAATCTCAGCCCAAAATAGGGGAGTTCGACAATGCCTCCCATACAAAGCCTCAAAGGGGCCATCTGCAAACTCTCCTTATAACTATTATTGTAAGAAAACTCCATAAGTCCAAGATGTTGGTCTCAGGCTCCACCATGGTCCAGAATACAACAACTAATCATATCTTCTAAAATCTGATTCACTCTCTCCATCTGACCATTAGTCTGTAGATGATAAGTGGTAGAATACCTAAGGTCAGTGCCCAAAGCTCCCTGCAAGCTCTACCATAAATGAGAAATATACCTGGAATCCCGATCTGACACAATACTTACTATCACACCATGCAATCTGATGACCTCTTCCAAAAAAAGCTCTGCAATTTTCTCCATGGAATAGCCAATCTTAAAAGGCACGAAGTGAGCACACTTCATCAATCTGTCGACAATAACCCATACAGCTTCATGCCCTCGGGAAGACCTCGACAAATCGGTAATAAAATCCATAGAGATACTCTCCCACTTCCAACTTAGAATATCCAAAGGTGTCAACTTACCTCCAGGCCTCTTATGACCTGCCTTGACACGCTGATAGGTATAACATTCTAATACAAACTTTACTATATCATTCTTCATACCTGACCACCAAACAATTGTTAAATTTTTTTGGTTTGAATCGTTTAGGAGTAAGCAGGAGTTGCATCAACTGAGTTAAAGTCAAATAACCACAATGTCACACAGCAACACAAGAAACTTTATTAAAACACAAACTTCATTTACAGTGAGAGGTATACATGGCGAGACATGATTCATCAGAATCACGGAGACGAGAAGAACAAAACAAACCAAAACAAATCTGGCAGCTAGACAAGCTGAGACCGCTCAGACTGCTCGACTCCAGAAGTCGCCCAGCTTGTCCTGAGACCGCGCGAACAGAAAACAGACAAGCCGCCTGCACTGCAAGACCGCCACCTCAGACCGCACGAACTGGAGCTTTATTTGAACAAAGAACTGAAGCTATCGCCAGACCGCAACTCAGACCACCTAACCGCTGAAGGTTGCCTAATCACTGAGCTCGCTGCGAACAGCACAAGAACGAACATGAACCAGTTCACAGGGTTTAGGGTTTTTAGGGTGGTCGTGCGCCACTGTTCGTGCGCGCTTATCATCAATTTCTTGAGTTCTGTTTCAATCAGTGCGCACGACCACCTATGATAGTGCGCACGACCACCGGTCGTGCGCCACTGGTCGTGCGAACATGTTATTTCATAATTTTTGTCTTTGCAGGTTCCGTCCAGGCAGAGCGCACGATCACCGAATTCTAGTGCGCACGACCACTAGTCGTGCGCCACTGACCGTGCGCACTGTTTATTCCAGCGCCTATAAATCGACCTACTCGCGATTTAGGTCGTATCGACCGCCGTTTTCACGCCCAGCTCCGCCGTTCCGCGCCAGTTTCACCCCTCCATCGTCGCCCACCATCTAGAGGTTCTCCGGGCTTGTTCTTCACGCCAATCTTGAGCCGGAGTTTCCTCTCGGCCTCCTCCTTCATCCAGGAGGTCCAAAGGAAGACCTAGCCGCCATTGCCATCAAGCAAGAGGAAGTTTGCAACCTCTACCGGATCGTGACACGAAGAAGACGGGTTCATTGGAGAGTCGTGACAGCTCTCTCTACCCCGGACGTAGTTGCGGACCGAGCTTGGACGCGGATTGACAACCCGGCGATTCCAACCGTGAATCTCCAACGAGCCTTCGGATTCGGTCGATTTCTTGCCTTGTTCTCCTCTTATTGATTGTTGTAATAGTTAGATCTTTTGTATTTTGATGAAGAACACTATAGACCTTGCTATTTAAAGTTATTTCATGTCTATGTGAAATACCCTTTTTGTTTATTTGTGTGCTTGAGGTGCGCCCCATTCCATCCTCCATCCCGCCGTCACGTCCGGTGCCGCACTAGCAATTGCTAGTGGCGTGCTTGTCGAAGAGGTGCTTGCGACCCTCATTCCGTTAGCCTACTTGTCCATCCGCCTACCGAAGCGTGGCATCGTGGCCTGTGTATTCCATCCCACCTAACGAAGCAGCGCGCTCAAGGCCTGCATAGTTCGATCCGCTTGCCTACTCGTCCATCCGCCCTTACGAAGTAGCGCGTTCAAGGCCTACGTAGTCTTCCATCCCGCCGAGCGAAGCATTGCATAGCGGCATTGCATAGGAGTAGTTGATAGCTTTTATTTTATTTTCCAAAAGCCAACCCAACTCCCCCGCATTCCATCCGATTTAAGGACTTCAATCTCAAGTCCTTCCTCGAAACCTAACTCCACCTTACTGTGTTCCTCAAGAGACCGACACTTGGGGATTTTCCCCATTATTATTACTTGCGCGATCGGTGCACTTGCCGAATCATCGCATCAAGTTTTTGGCGCCGTTGCCGGGGAACACAGTCGTGTGAGTTTTCTTGAGAGGGAAAGCCGAGAGATAGTAGTTCTTCCAGTGTGTATAGCCGCTTTATTATTTTTGTTTGCCTTTTAATTATCTTTTGTTTGTTTTTATTTTTTCTCCCCTATTTTAAAGTTTTAGGCAAGTTTTATTCAAGGAGTTTTTCTAGTTGTGTAGATTTCCTTGCAAAGAATTTCAGTTTCTTTTTATCTGCTTTGAATTTTGAAAATGTCGTCATGGGATATTTCACCTAGCTTTAATGATAAGATGGTTTATTATATAGACCAAATGAATGAGTTGAATGCTAGGCAGTGTAGGAACATTGTTTGCTTGTTGTGTCGAGGAGAGGGTCATGAATTGAAGGACTGTCCTAGTCTTTTCAAGCCTGACCGCCACCCCTCCACTCAGGACAACATTGTCCCTATCGCTCATTCTTTACCCATGGAGGCAATTGTGCCCTCTACCCCTGATCTTGTCTCGTGCACGGACTCCTCACTCCCTGTTTATGGCTTCACTCCCAGTGATGATGATCACTCATCTGTTAGCCAACAAGGAGAGGAATGGGAGCTCCTAGATGCACCTGAGTATGATGAGGAAAGTATTCTTTCCATCGGGGAGGCTTTAGCAGATCTTTTTGCGGAGGAACCGAATATTTTTGTCCCTCCAGTTTCTTTGCAAGATTTTTCTACACATATTCTTTATGATCCTATCGAAGTAAAGGAGCTGGGTGATGCTTCTGACTCGGAGGGTGCTCCAAAGTGGGATGAGGATGTCATTCTCCCTGAGGGGGAGAATGAATACTTTGAACACGATGATGCACCTTGGTGGGATGAGGAGGATACTCTCTCTGATGAGGAGGTTTGCACTTCTTCATGGGACGAGGAGGTCTAAATCACCACTGAGGCTCCTGAGTTCTCAAGTCCCCCTTGCTATGATATTTACGATGATGATAGTGATCTACCCTTGGATCCTGACGGGAGTGAGACCGGGATCACTCCCCCGATTGATGTTTATTTATGTTCTTCGTCTTCTTTATTTCTTGATCCCCTTTCTTCATCTGAGCCTGTGCAGGTTGAGTCTTCACAGGTACATCAGGAGGACTTGGAGCATGATGCTCAAGTCAATGATGAGTGTATCCTCATATGTGAGGAGGTTTATTCCCCCTCCGTTGAGGAAGCTCCACTCATTGCCTTTTCCTCCTGCTGCCTCCCTGTTGATGATACCTTGCTAGGCAAGGATGTGTTTTGTGAGATGAGTGAGGACCAGGCCTCCTCCTTTTCTTACATTCTCTACCCTCTACCTGTGAGGAGCTGGTATCTATATTTAGGTAGAGGGGTGACTGTTCTATCACCGTATCGGTACCCGCAACCGACATGGATATTAGGCCAGTTACCTGTCCACTTCTCCTTCCATAGGCCCATTAGTTAGAACTCTTAAAGTTTGAATAAGTCGTGCTGGGAGGACAATAACCCCAGTAGTTATCTTTCTTTTCCTGCATTCTTATTTCTTCTAATCATGTTTAGTTAGTAGTACCTTCTTTTCAGTTTTCTTTTGTCTTTTGTTCTTGCGGAGCTGACCCCTGCAGGTATCTTCTCTGGATGGCGGATGTTGCAGCTCATTTTAGCTTACACGCCAATCTTCTGGTATGCTCACTTGCTGAGCATTGGGTACTCTCTTCCCCTAGCCTTTGCTGATTTTCATGTCATATATTATACAGATTGTTTAGTTTAAGTCTGGGGGAGAGTAGTTTTGTTTACCCGCTCACGTGCACTATTGCACTGCATGCTAGAAGATTTCATTTAAAATGTTTTGTTTATTTTCATTGCACACCACATCACCCACTTGAGCGCGTACTCATCTGTTTGCCTGCTCTGTTGTGAATTTAATTCTTCTGCTTATTTGGGAAAGTCTAGGTGATGGCTTAGGACTATGTAGCAGAGTAAAATGTTGACTCTAGTAGTGCTCCTAGTCGAGTGCTCGGTTGCATAGAAATTCGTGTAGATTAGATTTCTCTTTATACTATGGTTTTATATTTTTCTCTATTAGTGTATGTTGTTTACTCTACTCAAATGGTGAATCCGGTGTGAATCAAGCGGTAGCGTAGGGATGTGTGTAAACGATCGCTAGACTCGTATTGCTTGAGTCGGGAGAAAGGAGAATCTTTCTCGGTGGCTAGAACTTGCCCTAAGCGATTCTTGAAGCATTGGCATAGGATAGTTCTAGTGCGTGAGAATGACGTAGGCCATTATTTTGGCCCGGTTGAACTTTTTATTTCATACCTATCGTCTACCCTTGCTAGCCCCTTTGTGCCTACCCTTTTCTTGATTCAGCTCCACATTTATCTCACCAAAGCCTAAAAGCCTAGCCTAGTCGCACACCCAAATCTGAGCTTTAGTTGTAGTTTCATTTACATTTTGGGGGGTGTTGATTGTGGTGTCTATTATGTGAATCTGTGGATGTGCTCATTTGAAAATTTTGCTGAAAGAAAAAAAAGACAAGAAAATAAAGATAGAAAGAAAAATGAAAGGAAAAGAGAAAAAAAGAAAAGAAAAAGAAAATTGAGTTTTATTAAAAAATCATGTAGAAATATTATGTATTGGGAGTAGGCGGTGCACACACCTGTGTTGCAAAAGTCCAAGTCTGGGGGTGTGGTGCACTTGCATTCGATTTTGGTGCGCGGGTAGTTATTTTTAAAGCTCATTTGGGTTATGTGTTTAAGCCATTTTGTTTATCATTGTTTACCTCACCGTAACCCAAGCCCCATCTCTAACCTAAAGTCCTACCGACTCACGCTATGAACCAATCTAGTGTCGTGGAGAGAATGTGACCGGGCAAGCCTATGGTCACCGACACCGATGGATTTCGGTGGAGTTTGTCCGGCATCCCAATCTTGAGCAATGCTCATTTCAGCTTTTAGTTTACTTTCTCCGTATGCATGACCGAACGATTCACCGTAGTTCACCATTTTGAGTAGTTGTAATATGCTTTTACTCTTTAGAAATATATAGACTGTTTATATAATCAGAAATCTTCTCTACTATTCTTCTTATGCACGTGAGCATGCGACTTCGCATGGTACTCTGTATTGTAGTTTTAAGCCATCTACTTTTCTTTCCCCGTTCGCTTAGAATTTGTTTGCTCGGGACGCGCAAACAGGTAAGTCTGGGGGTGTGATGAGTCCTGATCATATACACTTTTATGGACTCATCTGGGCCGTTTTTCAGTCTCTTCACCGCACTTTAGCCTTGTTATAGTTTATATTTGATATTCCATGCTAGGTGCACTTCTAGGCCCATTTTGGTGTTATTTCGTATCTTTCTTTGTTATTAGTTTTCTTGCGATGTTAAGTCCCACTTTCAGTGGCTAGACTGGTGTCGTACGCTGGAATAGGAGTCGTGCAGGTGTTCCCGGTGCAATTCTGCACAGGAACACTGCGCATGATCACCGGTTCTATTGCGCACGACCACTGGTCGTGCGCCACTGGTCGTGTGCACTTAACACCTTTTCATGAGTTCTGTTTGGTGCAGTGCGCACGACCATCTACGATAGTGCGCACGACCACCGGTCGTGCGCCACTGTTCGTGCGCGCTTATCATCAATTTCTTGAGTTCTGTTTCAATCAGTGCGCACGACCACCTATGATAGTGCGCACGACCACCGGTCGTGCGCCACTGGTCGTGCGAACATGTTATTTCATAATTTCTGTCTTTGCAGGTTCCGTCCAGGCAGAGCGCACGATCACCAAATTCTAGTGCGCACGGCCACTGGTCGTGCGCCACTGACCGTGCGCACTGTTTATTCCAGCGCCTATAAATCGACCTGCTCGCGATTTAGGTCGTACCGACCGCCGTTTTCACGCCCAGCTCCGCCGTTCCGCGCCAGTTTCGCCCCTTCATCGTCGCCCACCATCTAGAGGTGCTCCGGGCTTGTTCTTCACGCCAATCTTGAGCCGGAGTTTCCTCTCGGCCTCCTCCTTCATCCAAGAGCTCCAAAGGAAGACCTAGCCGCCATTGCCATCAAGCAAGAGGAAGTTTGCAACCTCTACCGGATCGTGACACGAAGAAGACGGGTTCATTGGAGAGTCGTGACAGCTCTCTCTACCCCGGACGTAGTTGCGGACCGAGCTTGGTCGCGGATTGACAACCCGGCGATTCCAACCGTGAATCTCCAACGAGCCTTCGGATTCGGTCGATTTCTTGCCTTGTTCTCCTCTTATTGATTGTTGTAATAGTTAGATCTTTTGTATTTTGATGAAGAACACTATAGACCTTGCTATTTAAAGTTATTTCATGTCTATGTGAAATACCCTTTTTGTTTATTTGTGTGCTTGAGGTGCGCCCCATTCCATCCTCCATCCCGCCGTCACGTCCGGTGCCGCACTAGCAATTGCTAGTGGCGTGCTTGTCGAAGAGGTGCTTGCGACCCTCATTCCATTAGCCTACTCGTCCATCCGCCTACCGAAGCGTGGCATCGCGGCCTGTGTATTCCATCCCACCTAACGAAGCAGCGCGCTCAAGGCCTGCATAGTTCGATCCGCTTGCCTACTCGTCCATCCGCCCTTACGAAGTAGCGCGTTCAAGGCCTACGTAGTCTTCCATCCCGCCGAGCGAAGCATTGCATAGCGGCATTGCATAGGAGTAGTTGATAGCTTTTATTTTATTTTCCAAAAGCCAACCCAACTCCCCCGCATTCCATCCGATTTAAGGACTTCAATCTCAAGTCCTTCCTCGAAACCTAACTCCACCTTACTGTGTTCCTCAAGAGACCGACACTTGGGGATTTTCCCCATTATTATTACTTGCGCGACCGGTGCACTTGCCGAATCATCGCATCACCAGACCGCAACTCAGACCACCTAACCGCTGAAGGTTACCTAATCACTGAGCTCGCTGCGAACAGCACAAGAACGAACATGAACCAGTTCACAGACAGACCGCTGCCGAACTGTTTATTCAAGCCGCTGGGAATTACCAAGGAAGGAGACCGCAAACCTGCGAACACAATAAACAGTCAACTCGCTTCCGAGACCGCCCGACCTCAAAGTGAGATCGCATGAATTAACCCAAGCTCAGTTCTTACAGTTCTCGTTATGAATGACGGGCCATGCACCCCTATTTATAGGTGGGTAGACGGATGTCGTCACCGCAAAACCGGGATACAGTCACCACCCGTCAGATCGCTAGCGGTCATATAATACAGACCGCGCGACCAGACCACTTGGACGATCATTCGACCAAGACCACAGAACAGCAGGCAGGTCGCGCACAAGTCGCACGAACATGAGACCGCGCACAAGTCGCGCGGACAGAAAGGGTACTCCTCCCTTAGACCACCAGGAGCAACCATGAACCATCTGGCCTACTTCAGACAAGTCGCCAGATCGCCAGGACAGACCGCCCGGATAGACGGTCATATAAGAACAACCCGCCCGGTCTTCCAACAAGGAAGTCAGGCAAACTAGTAGACCTACTCGGGAACAAGCCGCAGCTACAAGGAACAGACCGGCAGAACCAGCAGTCCGCCAGAACAGACCGGTAGAGCTAGACCGTCAAGATATAAACACAACCCGCGCGGTCTCGGCGGTCTCCCAAAATAGACCGCCCGGTCTCCTCCACTTCACTTCAAAATTTCAACACCCCCCACCCCCTTGAAGTGGGAAGTGGAGACAAGCCCGAGTAAACTCCGCAACCATGTAAACGGTCCCTTTGCCAGCGGCTTTGTGAAGATGTCTGCGACATTGTCCGCACTCCGAACATGCTCGACCATAAGAGATCCTCCCAACACCTTTTCACGAATGAAATGGTGCTCAATCTCAATATGCTTGGTCCTCGCGTGACAGACTGGATTATTAACCAGCTTGAGAGCACTCTCATTGTCCCCGCGTAGCATAGTGGGACCTCGAACCTCCTCATGAACGTCCTCCACCAACCTCTTGAGCTAAACAACTTCCTCAGCAGCCAAGGCCGAAGCCTTGTATTCCGCTTCTGTGGTAGATATGGACACTGAGTCCTGCTTTTTGCTGCACCAAGAGATAGCTGTGGGGCCCGTCATAAAGACATAACTAGACGTTGATCTATGATCATCCACGTCTCCCCCGTAGTCAGCATCCATGTATCCATGCAACTCCAAGCTTGACCCTCTCCTAAATAGGAGACCCAAATCAGAGGTCGACTTCACATATTTCAGAAGCCCTTTTGCCGCCAGAAGATGAGGCTTCCGTGGTTCCGCCATATACCGACTCACTTTGCCAACTGCATAAGCAATATCGGGCCTCGTCATGGTCAAGTAAATCAAGCTCCCAACAAGCGCTCGGAACACCAACGGATCAGATAGAATTCTTCCCTCATCCTTCCGAAGTTTATGATGTTGCTCCAGAGGTATAGAGCTACTCTTCCCTTCTTCCATGCCGAATCGTTGAACGATCCGCTCCGCATATCCTTCCTGAGAAACAAGCACTCCGCTCTCCCGCCTCTGGACTTCGAGTTCAAGGAAATGGTGAAGCTCCCCCAGATCCTTCATCTCGAACCTGATAGCAAGCTCAGATCTCAGCCTTGCTACTGCCTCCTTCGAGTTCCCAGTGACAATCATGTCATCCACAAACAGCAGAACAATAACCCAAAGCGCCCCTCCTTCTTAACGAACAAGCTAGAATCAGAGTCTGAAGCAAAGAACCCACAGAATAAAAGATACTCCGCGATCTTTCCATACCACGCCCGAGGCTCTTGCTTCAACCCATATAAGGCCTTCTTCAGTTTGCAGACGTAGTCCGGATAATCCTCCGAGATAAAACCTGGTGGCTGGATCATGAAGATATCCTTGTTAATCTCTCCGTATAAGAAAGCATTCTTAACATCAAGTTACCAAATAAGACCGAAGTCATCTTTGCCACTGGACTAAACGTCTCATCATAATCTCCACCATACTACTGTGAGAACCCGCGAGCTACAAGGCGAGCCTTGTATCGCTCGATCGTGCCGTCAGCTTTCTTCTTGAGTTTATAAACCCATTTGCATGTCACAGGGGTAATGCCCTTGGGCTTGGGCATTAGAGACCAAGTTTCATTCTTCTTGAGAGCAACCATCTCCTCTTGCATAGCAATATCCCACTAATTCATGCCTTTGGCTTTCTCAAAGCTAGATGGCTCCCTTTCATCCAAGGGACCAGCGAAGAAACATGAGACAAAGCTCACCATGTTTCCTCTTGTGTATCGATTTGGTGGCTTGATAGTCCTCTTCGACCTCCTAAGAGGTTGCTCCTGACTAACCACCTCCTCAGCTGCTTCTTCTATGCAAGCTCCTCTTCCAGACGAACTTGGAGCATCGCTCCCCCTGCTTCCATAACCTGAAGCCTCAATCTCGGAGCTTGACACAACATGAGCTCTTGGTGAAACATGCAACTCCACTTGAAGACTTCCTGCTGCTTTCCCTGCTTCATCAACCCTGCTCTCCGGTAGTTCAACTCCTGAACTCCCCTTGTAGGAAGTCACTTCATCGAACACCACATCCCGAGATACCACTGATCGCCGTGTCTCAGGATCCATGCATCTCCATCCTTTCTTCCGCTCATCATACCTGACAAAGACTAGCTTCCTTGCTTTCGCATCTAGCTTTGTCCGAAGAGCATCAGGAATATGCACATACCAGGTTGACCCGAACACCCGAAGGTGTGCAACACTTGGTTTCTCCTTGAACATCAGTTCGTGAGGGGTATTCATGTTGATTGGACTTAGAGGCATCCTGTTGATGACGTAAGCTGCACAAGACATTCCCTCCGCCCAAAAAGACTTTGGGATACTTTTGGCATGAAGCCAGCATTTGTAGGTTTCCGTCAGATGACGGATCTTCCTCTCCGCAATGTCATTTTGCTGTGGATTATGGGCACAAGTGAGCTCTCTCCGAACGTCGTGTTTCCTGCAAAAACTTGAGAACTCACCAGAGGTGAACTCCCCACCATTGTCAATTCTCAATTTTTTCTCCCGCAGGCCTAACCGACCTTCCACCAGCTCCATGAACTCCACAAACTTCGCAAAGGCTTCCGACTTTTTTTTTCCAGAAAATACACCCAGACATATCTGGTCTAATCGTCAATCAACACCAACATATATCTGTTGCCTCCAAGGCTTGGGGTGGCAGTCGGTCCCATCAAATCACCGTGAATGCACTCCAATGGTGCTTTGCATCTTGTTTGTGATTTATCAAATGGAAGTCGATGAGACTTACCAAACTGACATCCAGCACAAACATGACTGTCTCCATAAGAGGACAAGCTAGGCAAGCCCTTGACAATGCCCCTTACCGCCATAGCCTTTAATTTGTCCACGCCAACATGCCCCAACCTTTCATGCCAGATAGCCGCGCTATCGTTGGTCTTCATCTTATCAACATAGGTACTTGTACATAACACGAACAAGTCCTTCACCCGCTTTACAACATGGATAACATCTCCCTTTATCTCCGGTTGAGTTTTAAGAAACTTCACTTCTGTTGGGCCAAACAGAACGTGATAACTGGCATCGACCGCATTGGTCACAGAGAAGAGATTCTTCTTCATACCAGGCACGTGATAAACACTCCTCAAGGTGAGTGGACCCTTATCACTGCTCAGGGAGACAACACCTTCTTGTTCGACAGCATGAACAGAATTATCAGCCGTAATGATAGCATCGTTACCTGAGAAAGGCGCCAAAGAAGAGAACTTTGATTCATCCCCGGTGATATGATGTCCACACCCTGAATTAACAATCCAATCCTCTTCGAAGTTGATGGAAGCCAAGGCCTTAACGGGCATCGCCGTCATATTAGCCGCAAAGGCTCCTCCCCATCCAGCTTCAACAGACTTTGTCTTCTCCTTCTCTGCTACATGTCCCGACTGAAGATTAACCCGGCAATCTTTCTTGAAGTGGCCGGTTTTATTGCATCTGAAGCACCTTGGTCCATCTCCCTTCTTGTTCCCATCAGACTTAGGAGCATAACCCATATCCTGCTGACCTGAAGTAGAGGGTCCATCATAACCCGGCTTCTTCTTCTCCCATTTCTTCTTCTTCTTCCCAGAGAACAACACATCACTATCTCCCCCAGAGATAGAAGTCCCCGCCATCTGTCTTGCCAAACTTTCTTGCGAAGCAAGTAAGTTCTCCAGCTCCAACAGAGATGGTTGATTTGTCCAACCTTGAACTGAAGTCACAAAGGCAAGATACTCCTTCCTCAACCCGCGGTTGATATGCCTCTTCAGTTTTGCCTCCGAGATGGGCTCATCAGGGTCCAAAGCAGAAATCTCTGCTGTGAGGTTCTTCATCTTGAGAAAGAAGGTAGAAATAGAAAGATCACCTTGAGAGGCTTTCACCAACTCATTTTCAAGAAACTGTAGCCGAACTACATTCTTCTTATTGAACAACCCATCCAAAGACGTCCAAATTTCAGCAGCAGATTTACATCCAATGATGTGGTCAAACAGCTCCGGTGAGATAGCCCTCTTGAGTGTGAACTCTACCTTAGCATTAGTCCTCCTCCAAAGTCTCACCTCTGCCATATTATATCCTGCTAGAAACACCTCTTGTGTGTCTTCTCCTCCAACTATCTCCCAAAGATCCTCGCCAAGTAAATAGCTCTCCATACACGACCTCCATTTCTTATAGTTAGTCGATGTAAGGAGTTCAATACCAAGTCCTCTTGCTTATCCACCTTCCATGGCAATCTATGTGGTCTCTTCTTCACAAAGACGATGGCAACTCAAGTTGATCACTGCTTATCCACTCCAACAACCTCGCTTTGATACCATGTTAAATTTTTTTGATTTGAATCGTTTAGGAGTAAGCAGAAGTTGCATCAACTGAGTTAAAGCCAAACAACCACAATACCACACAGCAACACAAGAAACTTTATTGAAACACAAACTTCATTTACAGTGCGAGGTATACATGGCGAGACATGATTCATCAGAATCACGGAGACGAGAAGAACAAAACACGCCAAAACAAATCTGGCGGCTAGACAAGCTGAGACCGCACAGACCGCTCGACTCCAGAAGTCGCCCGGCTTGTCCTAAGACCGCGCGAACAAAAAACAGACAAGCCGCCTGGACTGCAAGACCGCCACCTCAGACCGCACGAACTGGAGGTTTATTGGAACAAAGAACTGAAGTTGTCGCCAGACCGCAACTCAGACCGCCTAACCGCTGAAGGTCGCCTAATCACTGAGCTTGTTGCGAACAGCACAAGAATGAACATAAACTAGTTCGCAGACAGACCGCTGCCGAACTGTTTGTTCAAGCCGCTGGGAATTACCAAGGAAGGAGACCGCAACCTGCTGACCGCAAACTTGCGAACACAACAAACAGTCAACTCGCTTCCGAGACCGCCCGACCTCAAAGTGAGACCGCACGAATTAACCCAGGCTCAGTTCTTACAGTTCTCGTTATGAATGATGGGCCATGTACCCCTATTTATAAGCAGGTAGACGGATGTCGTCACCGCACAACCGGGATACAGTCACCACTCATCAGATCGCTAGCGATCACATAAGACAGACTGCGCGACCAGACCACTTGGACGATCATCCGACCAAGACCGCAGAACACCAGGCAGGTCGCGCACAAGTCGCGCGAACACGAGACTGCGCACAATTTGCGCGGACAGAAAGGGTACTCCTCCCTTAGGCCACCAGGAGCAACCAGGAACCACTGGCCGACTTCAGACAAGTCGCCAGATCGCCAGGACAGACCGCCCGGATAGACGGTCATATAAGAACAACCCGCCCGGTCTTCCACGAAGGAAGCCAGGCAAACCAGTAGACCTACTCGGGAACAAGCCATAGCTACAAGGAACAGACCGACAGAACCAGCAGTCCACCAGAACAGACCGGCAGAGCCAGACCGGCAAGATATAAACACAACCCGCGCGGTCTCGGCGGTCTCCCAAAACAGACCGTCTGGTCTCCTCCACTTCACTTCAAAATTTCAACAACAATCTCCTTCAAATCTCGGTACATCTATGTATAACCAAGGTGATAGGAAAGGCTAAAACCATGCGCTTCATCACAAATCTTTGCCCGAATATTCATAATGGTGGGAATGCAATATCTACCCCGGTACTTCAAGGTACCAACCTCATTATTGGAACCAGTATTTGGCCCAATGAGGAGTTCAGACCCCTGTGAAAGGGGGGCAGCTAGCACTTACTAAGCCCACAGATAAAACTGACCGAAGATTTAGAGCGAAAGACACGACTCTTGGCAACAGTGTGGAGGTCCCACCACACACTCGGAAGATTTTTTGAGCGCTTCCCCTCCCAAGCCAAGACTGTAGCCGGGCACCTTGGAGGGAGCTAGCCAAAGAGAACCTGATGAGAAGCAAATATCTAGAATGCTCTCCCAAGGTGCCCCAAAGGGTCTATTTATAGCCTTTCCAAACAGGTCTGCCAATAGAGGGATTCTGCCTTTTGGTTTTTCTATACGCACCCTAAAGGGGTCTGCTAACAACCAAACTCCGTTGTTCTGGAGGGCTATTGGTAGGCCAACAAGGATATTAGGGTAAATTCACCTGTATCCCCCTATCGGGCGAGTGGCCCTTGGAGGCGCCACTCACTGGCCTTCTTGCGAGTTGGGCTCGCGAGACCTCCTCTTGCGAGTAGAGGTGAGCCTCCACTCGCATCGCCACACTGGCTCCGCGAGACCTTACCTGACTCGCTCTGGCTAAATGCACCCCAGAGCGGTCCTTTAAAACACGTTAGGCCATCACCGCTCACTACTCGCGGGCGAGATCCCCGATCTGCCTCGCCTTGCCCTGGCATGGTGCTTGCCGCGAATCGGCGAGTACTCACTGAATAGCCTGTGGTTGATTTCTCCATGGGTCGGCGAACACTGGGTTGTACTCAATCCTCGCTCTTCGGGAGATTAAGCTAAGTTCGTGAAGAAACATCCAACCCTCTGTGTTCGCCGGATAAGGATGAGCTGACATGAATCTTTGGTGGGCCCCATCCCCAACGCTATAAATACCAGCATCTCTGGGTGATGGGGGAACTTTTCTTCCCCCCCCCCCCCCCTTTCTTCGTTACTCGCTACCGCACTTGCCAAAAATGCCTCTCTCGAAAGAAGCTCAAGCCCTCCTGTCCGCATCCCGTATGAGGGAGCGTGCTCTCGCGAATCAGCTCGTCCCTTGGGGCACCCAGCGAACCCCTCCACCCCTCTCCAACGTGAAGAGGGGGAAGGTGGCGCTAGACAGGTACTCGGTCCCGCGTGCCCTTCTCGGCAGGAGTCCCTGCGAGCGAGACCTTGTACGTTACTCGCCTTCATTCTCCCGGGGAAAATAATTCTTCGGTCAACCGCGTGGAAATCCTCGACCTATCTACCTCGCCACGACCTGGTGAGATTCCGACATTATCCTCTTCACAAGTTCCCCAACTGACTTTTTTCTTGTGCTCCTTGTAGAGGACCTCTTCGTGACCCCCGGGAGGTGCGCCACTCTACCAGGTTTGTCGCCCCCTCGGGATTCTCCGCCCCCGCCGGGCTCGCAGCCTTTACCATGCTCTCAGCCCCCATTTGACTAGCTGCCCCCGCCAGATGGGATAGTCTTCGTCCCCTTGTTCAAACTTCTAGGCCTCCCTAACGCCCATGGACTGGGCAAATCCATCACGCTGAAGTACATGGTGGCCTTCTAGGGGCAACCGATCTCCTCCCGCTAATGACCTGATAAAGCAGTCGCGACATCGTCAGGTTGGTCTGTTATAATCAATGGATTGCTTCTCGCTCTGTTCGCTAATTCTCTTCTCGCATGTGTCTAGGAGTCCTCCTCCAAGCTGGAGCTTGGAGAGGAGGAGATGTCGCCTGTGCCTTTGCCGGACAAGATTCCTGACTTCCTTGGCGATCCCCGGGAGCCCAAAGCGATGAAGTGGCGAGTCACTAACGTGCTCCAGAAGCAAGGGTACATGTTGCGAGAGATGTACAACCAGGCGCGCGAGGATAGAGAGGCATCCAAGGAACAGTTCGTCGCGATCGATGATGAGCTGCCGAGAGTTCTCGCCAAGTTACAGGCCGACACATGCCGTGAGGCCACCTCTCCCGGGGTGCACCTCTCGCGGGCGGAGGATCAGATCCGCCTGTTGCAGCGCGATCTCCACGCGTTCCACGCATATCACCACCTGTGCGTACTGCCGAGCTCGGGGGTGCGGGGACGAGGTTGATGGAGGTGGATCCAATATTGATCCCTCCAGCACTCGCCTGGCGAACTAAAAAGATAATGACATTTACTTTTATTGCTATTTACTTCTGGACAATCTGTGAATGATGTTGTTAGTTCGATGCTTCCGGAGTATTCGCATGATTTTCTTTATTTTTGTCATTGCTCGCTATGTTATTGTCGTATATAGTACTCGCTAATTTTTTCATTCAATTCCTTTTTCTCGCGGCTTGCATGGGACTGGTCTCGCCTGGCGGCGAACCATCCTTGCTGAATCGCGGCGAGTGCGTGGGGAGTGGGTCGGTTCAAGTACCGAGGCGTATCCCTCGGAGATCCTGCTAATCGCACCCCACGACTCCCTGATTCCTTCCCGCCGCCTTTAGCTTCTTATAAATAGGCATGTCATCAATTGTCAACCACCGCATTCAACTCCCTCAACCTCTGCTGCCTTCGTTCTCTCGGACTCGCCTTCTCGTTCTCGCATTCGCTTCCTTCTTAACATCCATGGGTGGTGATGGCGATACGGAAGGCCGGGCCAAGTGCGCGTTCTCCTTTTACGACCACTCCTTTTTCACCTGATCGCTTACAGAGAGCGAGTACCACTCTACCGTGGTGAACTACATCTTGCCTGTATTATCTTCTCATCGCCCTGCGAAGACTGAGGCCATCAACTACCACTACACGGACGAGCTCGCCATCTCGGTAGCCCACTTTGAAGTGGACCTGCGGCTTCCCCTCTGGCCGGAAATCAGCCAGGTATTCGCTCGATCCCTTTATCCTTACTCGCATTCGCTTAAGGTCTCCTTATAATTGCTTTTAGCGAATCCTTCAGCTACTGAAATATTACGACGTCATCCCGGGCCAGATGACCCCGAACTCCATCGCGACCATGGTGGGGTTCACATGCTACTTGTGCTAAGAGCACATCGAGTTCAGCTTGCCGGTCTTCTGTAAGCTGTTCTCCTTCTGGGTAAGTAAGGACGGAACAACCTTCTTTGCGAGCCAACATGCCAAGGTTCACGAGACGGTGAATAGGAGCCACTACTGGACACAGAAGTTCGTGTTCGTTAAGGCGCCCTTTGGCAATATCCCTTTCTCGCCCATCCAGCGGGACGAGCCTACCAACCGTCTCCCCATGCTCGGCGGCCACGAGGCAGAGCTCTTCCAGTAGATGTCCACCCACTTCGAGGACGTCTACCACTGAAGGCATGTGGAGTTGCTACTCCCTGTGCTTCCCGAGACAGGTTTTACTCGCGATCTCTTCCCGTCTCACGTTATACCCTTATCATTTTTTCCTTACCCGCCTTTTGTCATTCACAGGGGAGCGAGATCTCCCACTCCACCCCTTACGCGAAGACCGCGGTTATCACCCTCGGCCTCCAGCTCGCCTATGCCGCTGCCGATGCCTGTCGCGAGGCCCCCAACACTTCTTCCGCCTCCAAGAAGCGGCCTACACCTGCGAGCCGCGGGTAGTCCCATAATCAGCCACCAAAGAAGCAACGTCCCTCGACCCTCGCCAAGGGGAAGGGGCTCGTTGAAAGCTTGACTAGGGATGAGCCCCCAGTGGACACTACCGCCAACAAGGGTGTCGGGGAGACCACCGAGGTGGCCGCCAGGGTGCTGACCACACCCGCACCGGTGGACCACCAAAACTTCTGTCTCGGCAACAGGCACCGAGACGCGGTCGGCGAGCCCGTGTTGGAGTGGGACTCAGACTCCAATAGGGTTTTGATCCCCACCACTCCCTCCTGGGTAGAGCAGGAGAACATCGGAGGAGAGGCCTTCGCCTTGTCCTTCGGTCTCTATGGGTGGGAGGATGCTGCGGACTTCCACGTCCTCACCTCCCGAGCGCTCGCGTATAAGAGCCCGCGAGCTCAGCTTCGCAGCCTGAAGCTCGCCCACATGGCCGGTTGCCACTTCCTAATGACGGAGAGGAACTCCAAGGAGTTGAAGCGCGAGCTGCAGGAGGCGAAGAAGGAGCTCATCGACCTAAAGGAAAAATAAGTGGTCTACGAGGGCCTCCTCGAGAGCCTCAAGGATGGGATGGTAAGTCTGCCGAGAACTCTCTTACTTCCTTTCACAACGTTTGTTCTTAATCCATTCATCTTTCACAGGACCCCGAGACTGCAAACGAGCTCCTCACCCGCAAGACGGATATAGAGAAGGAGGTCGCCATGTTGAAAGCCCAGAACTAGGAGCTTGTCAGGGCCGCCCTTCCTCCCGCCCCTCGCAGCCCCAGGACCATGAGGAACCTGAAGCGCGCTGAGGAGGAGATGCTACCGTACAATGCAATTCTGGCGGCTCGACATATCTTCAACACTCTGAAGAGGGCTAGGCTTCTCGCTTCTGATGCGGAGGAGCTCACGTTCGAGGAGGTCATCCTGGAGCTGTTCGAACCGATCCAACCCAGCGCAGAAAGCGAGGGCGAGAAGTCCGGGTATGAGTTATGAGATGTACACTTTTCATTTTGAATTTCCTATTGTAAGACGAGAATCGCCACCCTTGATGTAAACCATTTTTTGCAATGAAATGAAAAATATTTTCTGTCTTTCATCTTCTATTTTTGTTTTCCTCGCTGCCAATCAATTATGTACTCGCGCCTCGACGACACACACAATGCGCACACCGGCGCTTTGCTCAAGCACTCGCTGACTCAAATGCGCCCGTAATTTCATACGTACGCATTCGCTTGCACGTACATCACGCTCACATGTGTATCACTTAAGCACCCACGTACTCGCCCCTCTTCATGGGGCTTGCCTGAATTCGTTCTTTGCATTCGTTTCAATAGTTTTTTTCCTGCGAGCTCCTCACCGAGGCGAATGCCCAATCCGGTAGGCTCATTTGCATACACTAACCGAGTTTCTGATACCATGATTTTTCCATCTCCTTACTGATGAGCTTTTCCCAGGCACCCTCGCCCAGCGAGTGTCCGCTCTGGCTGGCCCACTCGCAAATCCTGGCCAATAGATCCTCTTGAATTTCTTTTCTTATCAACGAAATGGCCTATGGTCCTTCCAGCTAGGGGAGAGCCTAGTCAGGAGACCCATTTGAGATGATTCACCTTATCCATTTTCACATGCCTCCCCTATCCAAGAATCAATCCCCCTCCACCGTCTAGTAAGAGCTCGGCGGTGGAGTTGACCTGGGGAAGTTGAGTGTCTCAAGGAACCCAGCCAGCCTCTCTAGAGACCAACCTGACGCACCGTCTAATGAGAGCCCGGCAGCCGAATCGATCTGGGGCATTCTAGCTCAAACCTTCCTTAGCCAGACCCTCCAGAGATCAACTTGATCCACCGTCTAATGATAGCCCGACAGAGGAATCGATATGGGGCATTCCAGCTCAAACTTTCCTTAACCAGCCTCTCTAGAGATCAACCTAACCCACTGTCTAATGAGAGCCCAAAAGCAGAATCGATCTGGGGCATTCCAGCTTAAACTTTCCATAGCCAGCCTATCTAGAGATCAACCTGACCAACCGTCTAATGAGAGCCCGACAGCAGAATCGATCTGGGCATTCAAGCTCAAACTTCCCTTAGCCAGCCTCTCTAGTGATCAACCTGACCCACCGTCTAATGAGTGCCCGACATCGGAATTGATCTGGTTCATTCCATCTCAAACTTTCCTTATCAAGCCCCTCAAGAGATCAACCTGACCCACCATCTAATGAGAGCCTGACAGCAGAATCGATCTGGGGCATTCTAACTCAAACTTTCCCTAGCCAGCCTCTCCAGAGATCAACCTGACCTACCGTCTAATGAGAGCCCGGCAGCGGAATCGATCTGGGGCATTCCAACTCAAACTTTCCTTAGCCAGCCTCTCTAGAGATCAACCTGACCCACCGTCTAATGAGAGCCCGGCATTGGAATCGATCTGGGGTATTCCAGCTCAAACTTTTCTCGAGGGCCAATGATTAAAAAGTGACATTGAAATCAACATAATAACGAATCGATCATATAATAAATCAACACAAAAAGTTTAAGGATAAAAACGCTTCAGGTCATCCCCGCTCCGAGCTTGGCTGAGAGGTACCCCTTCCACATCCTGGAGGTGGTACCATCCCGACTTGAGCACTTCGTCTATAATATAAGGCCCCTCCCAGTTGGGGTCGAGCTTTCCTATTGTGGTCCCACTCCCTCCCGCATCAACCTTTTTCAAGACTAAATCCCCCTTCTCGGACTGCTTTACTCGGATATGCTTGTCGAAGTACCGAGCCATTCGCCGCTTGACCTCATCCTGCCGGATGGTGACTAGGTCCCAGAGCTCTTCCACCAGATCCAAAGATAGCCTTTGCTCCCATTCATTTTCCACTAGCCATTCTTCATCTCCTTCGCCTGCGGTGATCACCCTGGGTGTCTTTACCTCGAACTCTATTGGGAGAATGGCCTCGGACCCGTGAGAGGGCTTGAACGGAGTCTCCCCTATGGTCATGTTTGGGGTGGTCCTCAAGGCCCAAAGGACCGAGGGTAGCTAATCTACCCAGTTGCCCCTCAGTTTCTCGACCATCCTTTTCAGCAAATTCACGATTATCTTATTCGCCGCTTCCACTTGCCCATTGCTCCTTGGGTGGTGAACCGACGCGAACTGAAGATCTATGCCTAGTTGGGTGCAAAAGCTGATGAACTCATCGCTGTCAAACTGCGGCCCATTGTCTGTGATGATGGATAGTGGGAGCCCATGCCGACAGATTATCTCCCCCTATATAAAATTTCTGACTACCTATGAAGTTACCTTATCTAGTGCTTTCACCTCCAGGCATTTGGAGAAGTAATCAAACATTACTAGAAGTAATTTTCTCTGGCCACTTTCCTAGGGGAAGGGTCCCACCAGATTGCGAAAGGCCATGGAGTTGTGATGGTCCGGAGCCATTTGGATGGAAGGAGCTGGAGGGGAGCATATAGCTGACACTTGGAGCATTTTTTGGCGAACTCTGTCGCATTTTTTCTGAGGGTGGGCCAGAAGTAGCCATGCCTCAACACCCTTCCTTCCAAGGTCCTGCTCCCCGAGTGGCTTCTACACTCCCCAGAGTGGATTTCCGCCAGGACCCTTGGGACCTCCTCTTCTGAAACACAATGGGCTAGGAGTCCCGAGAGGGTCTTCCGATATAGTTCACCTGCATGTAGGGAGTAGTATGCCGATTTGTACCTGAGTCGTTGCTTGTCCACATCCCCTTCGGTGAACTTCCCCGATGTTAGGAATGTGATGATATGAACCATCCATGATTCCCGCTGATCAATCACCATCGACTCCCCTTCCTCGATGGATGGTCGGAAGAGCTCTGACACCAGCCCTCCTACCTTGGGACCGAACTTGGCCAGGAGGTTTGCCGGGATACTTTCCTCTCGCAGTACATGCCGGATAGAGAAGGTGTGGAACTGCCCGATCAGTCCCTTTACCTTCTCCAAATATCACTGGAGAGTTGGTTCTTTTGCCTCGAATTCTCCCTTGACCTGACATGCCACCGCCATGGAATCTGTCGAGACCTCCAAGTTTTGGACTCCCAGCTCCCAGGCCAGTCGAAGGCCTGCTATTACCGCCTCGTACTCGGCCTAGTTGTTGGTGAGTGGGAAATGTATATTTATTACTTGCTCAATCCTTGCTCCTTGAGGGCTCACCAGGATGATTCCCTGTTGATGTAGACTACAACCCACGATCGCGTTCGCTACGGCTAAAATAGCTAGTCCACCCAACGAACCACGAATACTCTACACGTAAAAGGGAAACGCAGCAAACTACCTGCAATTTTATCAATTTTATTATGCCAGTGACGGATAGCTAACCCGCTAGAGATTGAATAGGGGCTATAGGCCACTATTCGCTCAAGCTAAAGGGACCCATACGATCCGACCGAGCGATGCGTTGTGCTAAAGGGAAACCCACCGAAACAAATCGATTCGGAAAAGGTTGATTTCCCCCAATGAGAACAAACAAAGGTTCGCCAAAGCTCACGGATCGAAAAAAAATAAAGATAGACGCAAGATTCTAAGAAGAACTCAAGAAATCAAACGATTCGAGAAATCACGCAAAATCTTCCACCACAAGAACTAATCTAAGAAAAGAAATCTCTTTGAGTGGAAAGAAATCATTACCCACACTCATTGTGAGTGCCTCAATCCCTCGTTGAAATCTGAACGCCTTCTCCTTGAAATCCCACCAGAGATGAACCAAAGAAGCCAAACACGTTCGCCTTCGTCGTTTCACGCCACCAACGGTTACCACGAACACTCTTTACTTTAAAGGATGGAGGAGGCCGGATTCTTGAAAGGGGAAAGAGAAGAGGACAGGGGCCAGCCTAGGTGAGAGGGTGGACGAACTAGTGGGGAATAGGAGAGGAAGAGGGAGGAGGGTCGGCCTTGGTGGTGGCCGGATTTTGCAAGGGTGAGAAAGAGAGAGAGGGGTTCGGCCAAACAAGAGAGGACGAGGGGAGGGCGGCTTCTCGGCCGAACCTGAGAAGAGGGGGAAGTGAGAGAGAGGAGGTGGGGCCGAGTCTTTAGAAGAGAGGGGTGTGGCCGTCGACTGGAGAGGGAGGAGAATCATAGGGGGTGGCGGTTTTGGGTGGTGGCCGAACTCCAAGTGGGGGAGCGGGAGAGGGGCGGCTGCTAGGGGAAGAGAAAGAACGAGAGGGAGAGGTTTTAGGGCTTTACAATTTTTCTTCATTCCAAATTAAAAAATTAAAATTATTACATGAAGAACCCTTATAGGCTACACCACTCCATCACCACCATTCATCCAACCCAAAATTAAGATGGCTAAATGCAGTCCATCAAAATAAAACAAAAAAGCTGAAATTCAAAATCCCAAATTAAAAGCAATGCTGAAAATAAAATGCGTAAATAAAAATATTTAATTATAAATATTATTCCAAGAGTTGGAAAATAATTTATAACCATATATTTGCATGTATCCCAAGAAGTGGAGATGTCGGCGCGACGTCGATGGTGGTTGTCGCGGCAACGTCCGAATCCTCAAGTTGGCGGCAGCGCCCATCACAATCATCAAACTCCAAGTGGCGGACAGCTTCCGCATCATCAGCAACGTCATAATGAACAAGTGGCGGGACCGCATCACCATCAATCGAACGGGCTCGAGCAACATGAGCAAATGGCGGGACATCATCGCCATCACTTGTCCAAAGGAAAGCTTCCCTGATGCTCCATCAACCAACATCTTCCAGGCTACCGAGTGGGGTGGTCTGACTTTTTCCACCTCGGTTACATAGTCCGTCAAGAAGTCTGCCACTGCTTGCACCTTTTTGGACAGCCTAGGCACAAACGAATGGTCAAACTCGCTCAGCTCCATGCACCATTTGGCTAGCCTTGCAGAGTGCTCCACCCCCTCCATGATGTTACAAAGGGGGTGGTCGGTCACCACCTTGATTGAATGCACTTGGAAGTAAGGCTGAAGCTTTCGGGCCGACACCACGAGAGCGAAGGCCAATTTCTCTAAGATGGGATACCTAAACTCGGCCTTCCTCAGGACCTGACTGACATAGTAGATCAGGAGCTGTTTTTTCCCTTCTTCCCGCACCAGCACGGAACTTACCGCTTCGAGCCCTACCCCCAAGTACAGGGATAAGTCCTCTCCCTACCTCAGTCCCTGGAGCAAGGGAGCCTGAGTTAGCTGCTTCTTCAGCGTTTGGAAAGCCTCCTCATAATCTGGGGTCCACTCGAACTTCTGGTTCCCTCGTAGCACCTTGAAGAAGGGCGCACACTTTTTTCCTGCCCTGGAGAGAAATTTGCTCAACCCGGCAAACTTCCCGGTGAGACGGTGAACTTCCTTTGCGTTCCTAGGCGATCCTAGCTCCACGATTGCCTTTACTTTGTCGGGGATAGGCTTGTAACACCCTCCCTGTTACATAGAAAATAACAATAGGCCCGGTCGGGACCCCACGCCATATTAAACGAACAGAAGAGCGTGTTACTGAATTGAATTTTAAACAGTTACAAACATAACCATCTCAGCACACAGAGTCGCATAACGGAAGCATTTAATTTATTAAGATAAAACCAGTTCACAACTTGTCCACTTATATACAAGGAATGAAAATACAACATGGTTTGTCTATTAAACTGTTTATAACAACTAGGTTGCTTCCAAACATCGGCACGCAGGCCGGACACACATGAAAACAGAAAACAAATCACATGGCCTTCAAGGGCCAGCAAAGCTCAGCGGCTGGGATTCCACCCCGCTATTTCCCGCTCGTCTCTCCAGGACCTGTAAGCCACAATCCACCAAACAGTGGGAGAAGAAGTAATCGGTCAGCTTTAGCTGACCCAGAATACAACGACCCCACCCCATGCTCGGTTCTGCGGTGCTCCTTCCCTACATGCAAGCAATAGCAGCATATATATTTCACTGGTGCATCTAAGCACCACATAGAAACATTCACCATATACGTTGACTAACGGCCGCAAGTATTGTGCTCTCAAGGCACCCTTTGGCATACTCCCTGAGTTACGCCATCGCGCTAAGTCTTATTTCAACTTAGACAACCAAATTGAGCTAGGATGTACACACGAAGTTCTGGCACTCTTCCATAGCCTGGTGCACCGAGGGGAGACCTCTTCACCACCACTATGGGCGGGTACGGATCAGCTAGGCCTGTGCTCAATCATCGCTATCAACTCTGCACGATGCGAGTAAGCTTTTACTTGTGCCCATTACTCAAAGCGAGGATCTACAGGCCCTCCATCTTCTTCTGCTACGCACCCAGCCCCAGGACTTACGTCGCATAGGCTCACACAAATAGATCACTGGGAGCTACAGCTGGCGCTAGCGCTAGTGCCCGACGCTAGTAACAAAACCCAGTTCTGCTACCTTTTTCTGGGTATTGTCTGGGAAACCCCTCCAGAACTCTTCACATCACGTCTCAGTACTCAGAACCCAAAAAACACAACATATATCACAGAATCTTCTCCGGCAATCAACAAGAAAGCATCACCAATCCAGACCAACCTGTCCAGATGGGCTTCACACATCATGCCTATGTCTGTACTTCGATTCCGGATTCTAAATGCAAATTATTGTGGGGAAACATCAACCCACTAGAAGAACCCATCTACTAATTAGTAGAAGTCTTCCCAATCATGCAAATCAAAGGATGCACATGTCCATAGATGTAGGGAGGAGAATCATTACCCTCGGCGCTTGTTTCAGTGCCATAGAACTGAGAGGGAATCGACTGAAATCCTTTGAAACAGCTTCCTCTTCACACGATCGACGATGGCACAAGCATGCAAGATCTCTATCGCGGATTTGCCCTTGGCATAATGATCTTCAACTAACCTCCTTCCCCGCTCTCAGTCCACTGCTCTCAGAAAGGCAGAGGATTCTCAAAAAAATGAGAAGGAAAGTCGGATTTGGGTCTTATATGGTTTTCCCGCTACCGCCGACGCTAATTCTAGCGCCTGGCGCTATCCCAAAGGCGGTAAGGCCAGCCTTAGCCACATCCGCTAAAGAGATCCGCTAGCGCTACCGCCTGCGCTATCTTTCTTTGATGAATTTCTCGGGAAATGCCACATTCTTCGAGAAATGTCACATTCTTCGAGAAATGACACATTTATCGGGAAATGCACTACCGCCGGCGCTAAAGCTAGCGCATGGCGCTAGCTCATTTGCTCCATTCGTCGAGAAAGAACACATTTCTCAGGAAATGCACTAGCTTCTCTGGAAATGCACGGGTTTATCGGGAAATACACTACCATCGGCGCTATTCCTAGTGCCTGGCGCTAGCTCATTAGCATCCGAGCACTCCCACTTTATTTGCACACGAAACTTTGGGTCTTACAATTCTTCCCCCCTTAAAAAAATTTCGTCCTGAAATTCTAACAGTGCAAATAATAAAAAAGATACAAAATATGACTTGAACCTCAACGGAATAGCTCGGGGAACTCCTCACACATGGATTGCTCGCGCTTCCATGTAAGCTCCTCACGACCGCAGTTGTTCCAGTGGACATTGGCCATCTTGATCAATTTATTCAATAGCTGTTTGACATCAGTGTCTTCGATGGAAATAGGCGTGAACATCATCTTCAGCCCATCATCGACCATCACCTGACTAGGCACAAGCACTTGGCTAGGCTCTGGTACAGCTTTCCTCAGCACCAATATGCGAAACACATCGTGCAAACCACTTAACTTCGTCGAAAGAGCGAGACGATAGGCAGCTTCGCCAACACGCTCTAGTATCTCAAACGGTCCAAGGTATCTAGGACTCAGCTTTTTCAAGCGTCGAATCTTGGACACACCCTTGAAAGGTTTGATCTTGAGATATACCCAGTCGTCCATGACGAACTCAACATTCCTGTGCTTGGCGTTGTAATATTTTGCCTGCCTATCCTGCGCCACCAACAATCGCTCCCGGATTATTCGAATAGTCGAATTTGCATCTTCGACTTCCTTTCGCTTAAACAGCTTTATCTCGCCAATCTCCGCCCAAGCCAAGGGAGTACGACAAGCTCTACCATAGAGGGCCTCAAAGGGCGCTATCTTTATACTTGCTTGATAGCTGTTGTTATAAGCGAATTAAATCATGAATAAATGGTTATTTGGAACAGTGCCCAACAGTCTTCCTGATTTGAAGAAGTGCTCAACTCAATGATAAGTGCAAGTTGTATTTAATGTCATATCTAGTTCAAGCTTGCAGAGATGAGACGATATATCTAGTACCTCAATAACCTGCCTATGTATAACATCGTCGAAAAAGATTGGACATATCGTCGACAAGTACAGGCACATCGTTGAGATGATGGGCAAAGCAAAGAAGAATGATTGCGTCTGTGTCGTAGAAAACGATCAAGCATATCATCGACAACAGCATGCATAACGTCAACAACATGTAGAGAAAGGTAGAATGGTGATATAGTTGTGACATCTACACGACGATATCAGAAAGTCGAAGATGAAGAAGAAGACTTAAAGATATGGTCGACAAGAAGCCTTGACGACGATAGGGCTAAGTCAGAATGAATGTCATTGAAAAGGCAAAGAGAAGATCAGTGTCGAAGATATCATTGACAAGAAACTGTATCTTTGATAAGACTGAACAGGACATGTATCGTCGAAAAGAAGCCTTGTCGCTGAAGAGGCTAAGTAAGATTGATGACAACTATACCGTTGAAAAGAATATGTGACGTTGAGAACACTAAAGATGTGCAGTTGGTGATGAACGGTCTGTCGACATGATATCGATCATGTTGTCGAGAAGACAAAGTGATCACAACGATATCAAGCAATCGAGAAGATCGCGACGACATCAGTTAGATGACTTCATGTCGTCTTAAGTACAAAAGCAGAAGAGATATCCAGTATCATCGAAGATATCACTATCTAATGAAGAATTGAAGAAGAGACTAGTTCAAGGCATCGACAAAGTCCTGTCGTCGAGACATTATCTATGTCGTCATAACAATGGAAATATCATTGAGACAATTTCAAAAGTAGCCGGACACGCTGTCAGCATTTAATACCGTCACCTGATTGTCCAATCAGCGCATGATCTTGAGGGATGAGTGTCTGACAGTAAAGGACATCATATATGACTGTTAAGCAGCACATCCATCCTATAAAAAGGAAACAGCGATGCCCTATAAAAGTGAGAGAGAAAGGAACAAAAAAGAATCCCGCCTAGCAATACAACAGTACAAGCGACGGTGAAGAAATAAAGAAGGGACGAACAAAATGATCATACTGTGTTCTTCAAGTTGCAGTCAAGTCTCATCGACTGCTAAGAATTGTTCAAAAGTAGAAGCTAGTCAACATCAGGCAAGAGGAAGAAAGCTTGAAGAAGATTTGTGTTGTTCAGATTCAAAATCAGAAGCATCTTCTTCAAGATAAGAAGTCGATCTCCATCAGGCAGAAGAAACAGTTTTCATTACTGTAATCTCTTGTAAGGCTTGCGGGCCAAAAACTTGTAAGATCTATTTTCAGATCAGAGTGTCAAGCTTGAGGGCTTGAGATCTGTGAGGCTTGAGTGCTAGGGCAGAGGGACTTGCGGGTCCAAACTTATCGAGCTTGCGGGCTCAGGTGCAGTAAAGGGGCTTGCGGGCCTAGGTTGTAGGCAAGACTTGCGGGTCTGTGTTGTGTAGGGCTTGAGGGCCTGAGTGTCGAGCTTGCGGGATCGGGTGCAGTGAAGGGGCTTGCGGGCCTAGGCTGTAGGCAAGACTTGTGGGTTTGTGCTGCGTAGGGCTTGAGGTCCTGAGTGTCGAGCTTGCGGGATCGGGTGCAGTGAAGGGGCTTGAGGGCCTAGGCTGCAGGGACTTGCGGGTCTGAACGTGTCGAGCTTGCGGGCTTAGGTGCAGTGAAGGGGCTTGCGGGCCTAGGCTGTAAGGAATTACGGGTCCGATGTGTAAGGCTTGCGGGCCGGAGATATTGGCGGAGTTTGTCGAGCCTAGCACACTGCTAGGTAGGCGCAGAGGGAAAGAGGTCTACTCAAGACACCCTGTCTTGAGGAACCTCTATAAGTTCTTGTGTGTTTTCTGTGTTGTGCTTTACTAATCTATAGATCTATTAACCAGAAAACAAGAACACGTAAAGGGGATAAAATAATTTGAAAAACCTATTCCCCCCCCCCCCTCTAGGTGATAAGTTGACACCCAATAACTAACAAGTGGTATCAAAGCTAGGTTGTTCAAAGAAAAGCTGAACAACTTGAACAGATCTACCAGTGGGTGTCTACTTTCCACAGCTATGGAATCAAGGATAGCTGTTTGCTATAGGGAGAACTTTGCCCTTTGGAAAGTGAGAGCTAGAATATTCATGGAGGCAGTGGATCCTAAAATGTTTTGAATCGTTCAAGAAGGGCCATATGTCCCCAAGCCAGTGCTCAAGAAAATGACTGCAGATGAGATCATTCTAGCCAGCTTGGACAAAGAAGCCAGAAGTATTCTAGCTGGTGCAACAGATCTGCCAACACTCCAGAAGCTGACTCATTGCGCAATAGCAAAGGACATGTGGGACTCCCTAGGAGCACCCCTGACTACTTCAGACAGTGAATCAGATGATGAAAATGATCTGTATCCAGAGAAAGGATAAGAGCACCTTTGACTCTCACAGACTGTGACTCTGAGGATGAGGAAGTCATTGGCTTGATGGCTCTATCAGATGAAGAAAATCATGATGAATCACATCATTATCAGGTATGCATCACTCACACATCTTTACTACCTACTTCAATAAAGAAGACCAAGAGTGCATCAGATGATTGCTCATCTTCTGAAAATGATGCAGAAGACTGCTCATCATGCAACAATAAGAACCATGCTGATCTAATAGAACAGTTTGGTGATCTCTTGGCTGCTCTGAGAAAGAGCAAGAAGCTTGTTAGGAAGCAAGCTAAGAAGCTAGAATCACTCAGACCCATTAAGGCTGAGATGAATGAGGAAATGGGTATCTCCCACAATGGGGGCACCAACTCCTGTGAGCTCAAGAAAATCATAGGCAAGCTTCATGATGAAAGAAAACAAAGGGAAGAACTCATTAGGAAGCTTGAGAATGATCTCCGTAAGGAGAGAAGCTTAGTGGCTCAATTCTCTAAGCCCAAAACTATACTGCCCATCATTGACACCTTCTCCTCCTATGGAAATAAGATGGGATTGGGTTTCAAGGAAAGGGAAATAGGTGCTGGGAATGGAGAAAAGGGGAAACTGAAGCTGAGCCTAATACCACCTTTCAGAAGGTAGTACTTCCCTCTAACAAGTATGACCAGTACAGTGTCTATGGTCACTGGATTAATGAAAGCTCAAATAGCTTGGAAAATGCTCCTAACTATGGGAGGATAAAGGGCATGGGGATGTGTGCATTGAAGGCTCCCCATGAGGAAATCCAAATGGCCCATCATGGACCATTTGTGTTTGGTGCCTCAGCCCCCACCTTCAAGGGTAAAGGAGCAACATCTTCCCAATCTCTTTCAGATAAGAAGCAGACTGGTAGCACTAGTACAATCAACTCTCACTTGATCATATCTGATGCCATCAACACCATGTCAGCTACCAAGTTGACATCTGTTGCTGACAAATAGATAAAGTCAAGAAGAAATAATTATACTAGAGCAGCTAGTCAGCTCTTGGCTGAGAGAAATAGAAAGAATGTTGCTGCCTTCTCTACTGAGCATAAGCATTGTGATTATCCACCCACCTCAAAAATTGCTCAGAAAAGAAGGTACAACATCCATGAATGTTGGTGCTGTGGTAAAGTGGGACACTTTGCCATTGACTGTTGGCACAACCCTCCTAGTGCAAAGGAGAGACCTCCTGGAAGGGCTGAGGTGAGTAGAAGAATACCTTATTATACTAACAATAACCTAGGACCCAAGTCACCTTGGGTTCCTAAGGGATATTAAATCTGTTTTGCAGGGAAGTCCATATAGCCAATAAAAAGCAAACAAGGCTAATGGACAATAAGTGCTCCAGGCTCAACTCTGGAATAAGAAAAACCTCACAACATGCCAAGATGCACTGGTCAAGGGGGAGCTAAAAGTAAAGATAAGTGGACATCCCATCAAGGGGGAGCTACAAGCTAAAGAAGATATAAAAGCTAAGGGGAAGGTAACTATGTTGATGTTCAATACATAACCTCATCCTTATCATTGTGTTAAAGGTAATTTTTACTTGAGTAAGCAGAAAGAACTGTACTGTTCATATAAAAGAGTGAAAAAGAACAATATCGTTTTGAACGCAAAACCATATCGTCGAAATGATGATTGGTATCGTCGGAATGACTCCTCGACATCGAATTTGCGTCACGACAATACCTAATCATCAATGAACTCTTAAATTGACCTGAGATTAACCAATCATTATAGCTAAACTCGAGTTAATCAGACATTTAACAAATGACACTTTGACTTCCAACTCGGAAACTATAAATGAGGTCAGACGTCTTAAGGTTAAGACACTTTCTACATTAGCCCTAAAAAGATGTTGTGCTCTCTACGCCTTCGAAGAGTGAACGAGTCGACTAAACTATAATCCTGTCCGATCAAGTAAGAAATGGCGCCAAAGAAGGAAGGAATCCTCTTTGAAGGAAGTGAAGTGGTGAGGAATGGTTTCGTGGAAGGACCAGAAGAGATTCAAAATGCTATCAAGCTATTGGACGTCGTCGGTCTGGAATTTTCCCTCTCCGAACCAACAGTGATACTCAAAAGAGAAGTGCTAGAGTTCTACTTGAGTGCCAAGGGTGGCTCAAAGGGAACATCTGTGAAAAGCGTAATCAATGGGATAAAGGTCAAAGTGAATCCCAAGAGGCTGGCCAGGGCACTTCAGTTTCCGGCCTTTGCCAAGGGAGAGGAAGATGAAAAGGTCACCCAGGAAGAGCTCAACAAAGCTCTGGAATGGTGCAGACACTCCATCAAGACCCATGGGTCCCTGGAAAGGAAGAGCTTAAATTAACAAGGAAAACTTGTGGCAGATATAGTAGGTAAATCCCTCCTCTACAAAGTAGGATCGCATGATTGGATATCCAAGCCCATGTTCGAGATAATGGAAAGGATAATCCTAAGTAAAAAGACCAACTGGGGTCAGCAAATTTTCAAGAGGATACAAGAAAGCTTTCAAGCTCCAAATCTGGGAAGAATTCTATCACTATATTTTCTGCTTTCTTACCCTGAAAGCTTTAACAAAAAGTATGGAGTAAAAATTCATCACATGAGAAGGATGGACATCAAAATCATTGACAGGTGGGAGAAAAATCTGACTAAGCCTCCCAAGCAGCTGAAGACTGCAGAGGATGTGAAAATGAAGGCAGAAATATTATCAGAAGAAAGCGAATCAGGCAACAACTCAGACTCGTCTGACTCTGAAGTGCTTGTATAGAAGAGAAATATTTCCCTCCAGACCTCTGCCCTAAGTCTGGAATCCGGGAAAATAGTAACAGCAGGAACTGAGCAAGAGGCTGCTGAGACTGAGGGGGAGAAGAATGGTGAACTCCTTGCTCAAATGGAAGAAGTGATCAATAAGATCATTGGGGCTGAGGATGCTGTCCATCATGGATCAGTAGACCAAGAGGACCCAAGTAAAGATTCCCAAGAAGAGAAGCTTGAGGATTCTGCTAATGAGACTAGCAGAAATCTGCCAAGTACTGAAAGGGAAAAATGGCCAAACCAATCACCCATCAGAAAACCTCTATCTCCAATACTGGAAGGGAATGAAGAAGAGGAACCAGAAGAAGCTAGTTCACCTCCAAAGAATATACCAGTGGAGTTCTCACTGTTGACTCAGATAAAGATGCTCTAGAAGAGCAAAGATTAAAAATTGAAAGTTATGTTACCTCTGCGGTCAATGAACTGAAAAGGGAACTATCTGTTGAAACAGAGAGCTTGAGAAATGATGTGAAGAATCTACAAGAGTACACTGCCAAAGAGACAACCCTTACTCACAAGGGTCTATCTAATTTAGGGGTCAATCAGACTCTGATTGTCAGCAACATAGAAAAGGCCTACATTGCATCCACCAAGAGGATGGCAGAACACAAAAATGATCTCCAAGAAAGTCCAGATCACCACAATAAAGATGTAGACAGTCATCTGCTTGAGACCAAGAATCACTTGGAAGCATGAATCCACAGGCTTAAAAACAAGATTTTGGTTTCTGAGGAGAATCTTTAGAGTGGGATATCTGAAGCAGTCATAAAGGGGGAGAGATCAATGATAATGGCCAGTGATGATCATGCCATCTGGACAACAAACACCATCAGGGAAGCAATGAATCTCCCTCCTCTACATTTTGACCAGTCTGCAGAAGAGTACCTTGTTGAAGAGAAACATACATATATTCCTGATACTGCCACTGATAAGGGTAAAAAGAAGGAAGCAATGGAGGATGAAGAAATAAAAATGAGGAAGAGAAAGTACAGGGAGGAAATGGAGAAAAAGGATGACTATGAATGATGGAGACCCAAATCCAGGACCATCATTCTAAAAGCATGGGAGCAAGTGAAAGCTAATAAAGGTGAACGATACAATGTATACAGCCCTCAAGAATGGGATAAATATGAAGATCAAGAAGATTCGAGAAGGAGTCACAGGAGGAACAAGCAAGCAGGTAGAATCCCAACAGATGCTCCCGAACCTCTCAAGTATCATCCCAAACCATTTGAATACTTCATCAAACAAGCTGAAAAGGAGCAGGAAGCCAGTGCCAAGAAAGCAAAGGGTGCAGCTGCTATGAGGGCACCAGAGATATAGATTGCCAAATCTTTGAGGGGCTAAATGTAGAAATGTCAAAATCATCTGAAAACATTTAGCACTATTTATAAATGAAGTAATATTTGTCAAATTCTGTGTTCACTCAAATATAGCTGCAATGTCATTACTATATGCTTATTTGCTTAAAATGTTAAACCTTTTATATGAGTGGCATTTATCATTGAGTGGGTTATGACTTCTTCAAATAAGGGGAGATTGTTGGGAACAGTGCCCAGCAATGTTCCTGATTTGAAGAAGTGCTCACCTCAATGATAAGTGCAAGTTGTATTTAATGTCATATCTAGTTCATGCTTGCAGAGATGAGATGATATGTCCAGTACCTCAATAACCTGCCTAAGTATAACATCGCCAAAAAAGGTTGGACATATCGTCGACAAGTACAGGCAGATCGTTGAGATGATGGGCAAAGCAAAGAAGAATGATTGTGTCTGTGACATCGAGAAGGATCAAGCGTATCGCCGACAACAACAGGCATAACGTCAACAACATGTAGAGTAAGGCGGAATGGTTATATCGTTGTGACATCTACACAATGATATCAGAAAGTCGAAGATGAAGAAGAAGACTCAAAGAAGTGGTCGACAAGAAGCCTTGAGGTCGATAGGGCTAAGTCAGAATGAATGTCGTTGAAAAGGCAAAGAGAAGATCAGTTTCGAAGGTATCATTGACAAGAAACTGTGTCATTGATAAGACTGAACAGGACATGTATCGTCGAAAAGAAGCCTTGTCGCTGAAGAGGCTAAGTAAGATTGATGACAACTATACCGTCGAAAAGAAGACGTGACGTCAAGAACACTAAAGACGGGCAGTTGGTGACGAACGGTCTGTCGACATGATATCGATCATGTCATCGAGAAGACAAAGTGATCACAACGATATCAAGCAATCGAGAAGATAGCGATGACATCAGTTAAATGACTTCATGTCATCTTAAGTACAAAAGCAGAAGAGATGTCCAGTATCATCGAAGATATCACTATCTGATGAAGAATTGAAGAAGAGACTAGTTCTAGGCATCGACAAAGTCCTGTCGTCGAGATATTATCCATGTCGTCATAACTATGGAAATATCATCGAGACAATTTCAAAAGCAACCGGTGTCAGCATTTAATACCGCCACCTGATTGTCCAATCAGCGCATGCTCTTAAGGGATGGTCGTCTGACAGTAAAGGACATCATATATGACCGTTAAGCGACACATTCGTCCTATAAAAAGGAAACAGTGATGCCCTAGAAAAGTGAGAGAGAAAGGAATGAAAAAAGAATCATGCCTAGCAATACAACAGTGCAAGCAGCGGTGAAGAAAGAAAAAAGGGAAGAACAAAACGATCATACTGTGTTCTTCAAGTTGCAGTCAAGTCTCATCGACTGCTAAGAATCGTTCAAAAGTAGAAGCCAGTCAACTTCAGGCAAGATGAAGAAAGCTTGAAGAAGATTTGTGTCGTTCAGACTCAAAATCAGAAGCATCATCTTCAACATAAGAAGTCGATCTCCATCAGCCAGAAGAAACAGTTTTCATTACTGTAATCTCTTGTAAGGCTTGGGGGCCAAGAACTTGTAAGATCTAGTTTCAGATCAGAGTGTCAAGCTTAAGGGCTTGAGATCTGTGAGGCTTGAGGGCTAGGGCAGAGGGACTTGCGGGTTCAAACTTGTCGAGCTTGCGGGCTCGGGTGCAGTGAAGGGGCTTGCGGGCCTAGGCTGTAGGCAAGACTTGCGGGTCTGTGCTATGTAGGGCTTGAGGGTCTGAGTGTCGATCTTGCGGGCTCGGGTGCAGTGAAGGGGCTTGCGGGCCTAGGCTATAGGCAAGACTTGCGGGTCTGTGTTGTGTAGGGCTTGAGGGCCTGAGTGTCGAGCTTGCGGGCTCGGGTGTAGTGAAGGGGCTTGAGGGCCTAGGCTGCAGGGATTTGCGGGTCCGAACGTGTCGAGCTTGTGGGCTCGGGTGCAGTGAAGGGGCTTGCGGGCCTAGGCTGTAGGGACTTGCGGGTCCGAGGTGTAAGGCTTGCGGGCCGGAAACATTGGCGGAGTTTGCCGAGCCTAGCACACTGCTAGCTAGGCACAAAGGTAAAGAGGACTACTCAAGACACCCAGTCTTGAGGAACCTCTATAAGTTCTTGTGTGTTTTCTGTGCTGTGCTTTACTAATCTATAGATCTATTAACCAGAAAACAAGAACACCTAAAGGGGATAAAATAATTTGAAAAACCTATTCACCCCCCACCCCTCTAGGTGATAAGTTGACACCCAATAACTAACAATGATCTTCCCACTTTTTAGCAAAATGCAGGACGCACATGCGGAGCATATCCTCCAAAGTTCGTTCAGTCTGTCCATCCATTTGAGGGTGGAAGGCAGTACTAAACTTCAACTTGTACCCAATAACTTGTGGATTAGCCTCCAATATTTTGAAGTCAAGCGTCTGTCTCAGTTACTTACGATGCTACGGGGCACACCGTGCAATCTTACAATGTTATCAACATAAAGCCTGGCTAACGTCTCCACTGAGTCGTCCTTCCGGTTTGGAATAAAGTGGGCTACCTTCGTCAAGCGATCCACGATCACCCAAACAATGTCATTCCCACTCTGCGATCTCGGCAAATCGTGTACAAAATCCATCGAAATGTCATCAAATTTCCATTCCGGTACAGGAAACGACTTCAGGAACCCTCCAGGTTTCTGACATTCGGCCTTCACAAGTGCGCAAGTTTTACACTTTGCCATGTAAAGAGCGATCTCCTTCTTCAATCGAGGCCACCAAAACAGCCTTTTCATATCTTGATACATTGTTGTGCTCCCTGGGTGAATTGAGTACTTTGTAAACTGTGCTTCGTACATCAATTCTTCCTGTAACCGACCGTCTTTCCACATAAGACCATCGTTTAACACAAACTCTGCAGCAGACCCATCACCAGTCTCTGCCAAGAAGAGCTGCATGATCGAATCAAGTTCCAGGGCCTGTCGTATTCTGTCCGCAAGGTCTTATTGTACCTCCGTCCAGTTTAAGCACACACTTGCACTAGAACTCCTCTCCACACAGGCGATCTCTAAAGCTTCCAAGTCCTTGATCAGACTCGAGTCATGCATCTGAATCCAGCTGGCCTGCGCAGAAGCCCTTCGGCTTAAAGCATCTGCGATGACATTTCCCTTCCTGGGAGTATAATGTATCTCAAAAGTGTAGTCCCCCAGGAACTCCATCCACCTTCATTGTCGCATATTGAGCTCTTTCTGATTTAACAGATACTTGTGGAATTTATGGTCTATAAAGATATCAACCTTCACACCATACAAGTAGTGCCGCCACGATTTCAGAGCGAATATTACGGCCGCCAACTCCAAGTCATGGACTAGATAATTCCACTCATGCACTTTCAACTGGCGCGAGACATATGCTATCACTTGACCATTCTGAAGAAGTATGCAGCCTAAGCCGCTCCCTGACGCATCGCTGTAAATTTCATAGCCTTCTGTACCACATTGTAAACACAAAATTGGTGTCGTGGTCAGACGATTCTTTAACTCTTCAAAAGGTCGTGCACACTCTGGTGACCAACTGAACATCTGATCTTTCCTTGTCATGGTCGTGAGAGGAAGAGCAATCTGTGAAAAGTTCTTCACGAAGTGTCGATAGTAGCCAACAAGTCCAAGGAAGCTCCTGACTTCCGTTACTGTCGTCAAAACGGGCCACTCCCAAATAACAACTATCTTCGTTGGATCTACTGCGATACCCTCACCACTAACCACATGACCAAGGAACGCCACCGAGGCTAGCCAAAACTCACATTTGGAGAACTTGGCATAGCTGACTCCGTCGCAGGGTCTCCAACACGACACGTAAATGAATCGCGTGTTCTTCTTCAGATTGAGAGTATACCAGAATATCATCAATAAAGACAATCACAAACCGCTCGAGACACTCTCTAAAGGTCCTATTCATCAGATCCTTGAACATTGATGGCGCATTCATTAGTCCAAATGACATCACAGTAAACTCGTAGTCCCCGTAACGGGTACTAAATGCCATCTTGGGAATGTCGCACTCCTGAATTCGCAACTGGTAGTATCCAGACTTAAGATCCAGCTTCGAATACACCGTTGATCCAACTAGCTGATCAAACAAGTCATCAATTCGAGGAATAGGATACTTGTTCGTCTCGGTCAGCTTGTTCAACTCACGGTAGTCGATACAGAGACGTAGGCTTCCATCCTTCTTCCTCACAAAGAGGACCGGAGCACCCCAAGGGGATGCGCTTGGGCGTATAAAGCCTTGCTCTTGCAACTCCTGCAACTGAACCTTCAACTCTGCCATCTCTTTTGGCGCAATACGGTATGGACAGCATGACATAGGCTTGGTACCTTGCACCAGCTCTATTGTGAAGTCAATTTCTCGCTGAGGTGGCGCCCCTGGAAGATCTTTTGGAAACACATCTTGATACTCTGAGATAACAGGAACGTCACTCAAACTAGGCTGAGGCTTTGTAGCCCCAACTAGCACAACACATAATTCTGCGCTTTGCCGAACTGCCTTGACTACTTGGACAGCAGACATCAACATTTGGCTCAATCCTCGCAAACCAGCAAACGTAGTCGCACGCTCAGTATTCCTCCCTAGAGTGAGCTCCTTAGAAGTGCAATCAATGTAGGCCTGATGAGCCGACAGCCAGTCCATACCAAAGATCACATCGAATACTGAAAGTGTCAGTATCAGTGCTTACAAATCAAAATCTTGACTTCATATTCATACCCTTACCGCACAACCTTGATCCGCACACATAGAACACCCATTGGGCAGCATCACATCTAACATTTCCATTATCACCGACGAAGGCACTCCAAGTTGTCGTATGAAGGCCTCTGATAGAAAGGAATGCGAAGCTCCCGTATCAAGCAGTGCTCTCGCCGGACAGTTAAATATTAGGATAAAGTCTAACACATATAAGGTTAACAAGCAATGCACAAGGTATGAAGTGTTAAAATCTACAAAAGCTATACACTAACACATACATGTCACCACATCGCTTTGCTTTATGGCCCCCTGCTGGCCAAGGTTGTATACTAGCGGTTGGGCTGGAGTGTAGTGGGATGCAGACGACTCCGCTGCTTTCCATTTCTCCGCCGCATAAGACGCAGCTGCCTTTTTGCCGCCACGACAGTCACGAGCATAATTTCCCAGCTTGCCACAATTAAAACAGATGAGTGAGCCTCGTCCAGTTGTCACTCCCGATCCAGCAGGTTGAGCTGATCCAGAAGGTCTCACTCTTTTCCTCCATCTACCTTGCCCAGACTTCGCAGAGCTCGGTACTTTGAATTCTAGCTTTACCACAGCTAGATCCTTCCTGCTTTGGGACCGCTTCATGTCATTATCCAAGGAACGGGCCATATTGACCAGGGTAATAAACCCCTTGCGTCATTGGCCCCAACAGAAGGAACCACAATACTTCTCACAGATCTTCGAAAAACCGGTTGGTCTTATGAGCTTCATCTGCAAACGTCGCGCCTGCGTACCTCCCCAACTGGGTAAACTCGTGCAGATAGTCGTCAATCATACTGTCACCTTGAGTTAGACAGTGGAATTGATTCTCCATCTCAATCTGTTGAGCAAGAGGGAGATACTTCCCCAAGAACATTCTCGAAAACTCATCAAAAGAGATGTCTCTCAGCTGCCTTCATGCTTGCTGATGCAACTCCAACTCGTCCCACCACAACTGCGCCTCCCCATCAAGAAGGAAGGTTGCCAATGTCACCTTCTGACCTTCCTTCGTATCTGTGGCCTTCAAGGTCTTTCGCGCTGTTGATAGCCAATCCTCAGCTTGAGTCGGGGTCCCTGCCCCCGTAAACGTCGGAGGGTGGAAACTCAGAAAGTACTGTAGTTGTTGGTCCGGAGCTCTATGGGCCCTCGCCGATACTGGTCCTTCGACCATAGGTTCAGTTGCCACAACCGACACCGGAGTCACCCCAAGGGTAGGATCCTGTCTAGGGACATGCCCTCCAGGGTGTGCAGTGAACATAGCGAACACCACTTCAGCTATCATCCTCATTGTCTCAGCAGAAGGAGGAGTAGGCACCTCAGCTGGTGCACTGCTCGCAGTCGAATGCGGGGGTCGATATGGCCCCTCTCCACTTCCAATCGCCTATAAATGTGTACAAAACACAATTAGCGACTACGAGATAGCATGAATCAGCAAATGAACACACACGCTCCAACATAACGCTTCAATCATACTTGTAATTCATTCCTAAAGTGGATAGTTAATGGTTATTTACATGTCTTAACGGCAACGCACACACGTGCTCACCACCCCTTAAAAGAATTTGACCACAAATTCAGACGGAAAGGAATCGAGACCCGTAGCTGATACCAATTTGTAACACCCGCCCTGTTACATAGAATATATCAATAGGTCCGTCCGGGACCCCTGATGCGCAAATCTCGCACACCGCTACAGGCGGTAGCTAGACTGCGGCACGAAACGGCAGTGTACCGATCGTTCAAGTAATATAAAATGGGAATGAATCCCCAAGTATCGATCTCAAAGGAACACAGTAAGGTGGAGTTTACTATTGAGGCAGGACTTGAGATTGAAGTCCTTTAGTTGGATGGGTGCGAAAGTGGGTGATTTGGTTTGTGGAAAATAAAGAAAAAAATACTACAACTACTCCTATGCAATGCCGCTATGCAATGCTTCTCTTGGCGGGATGGAGACTAGGCAGGCCTTGAGCGCACTGCGTCGCAAGGGCGGATGGACGAGTAGGCATACGGATGAGGGTCGCAAGCACCTCATCGACAAGCACGCCACTAGCAATTGCTAGTGCGGCACACGAACGTGACGGTGGGATGGAGGATGGAATGGGGCGCACCTCAAGCAACTCAAACAATAAAGCATTTCACATAGACATGAAATATATAGAAATACAAAGTAGTTTAAGTGCTACTTCATCATAATAATAAAGATCTACAACATATACACATCAATAAGAGAAGAACAAGGCAAGAAATCGACCAAATCCGAACGCTCATCGAGGAGTCACGGTTGGAATCGCTAGGTTGTCAATCCGCGTCCAAGCTCGGTCCTCAACTACTTCTGGGGTAGAGAGAGCTGTCACGACTCTCCAATGAGCCCGTCTTCTTCGTCTCACGATCTGGTAAAGGTTGCAAACTTCCCCTTGCTTGATGGTAATGGCGGCTAGATCTCCCTCAAAGCTCTAGGATGAAGGAGGAGGCCAAGATGATCTCCGGGCTCAAGATTGGCGTGAAGAACAAGCCCGGAGCACCTCCTGAAGGTGGGCGGCGATGGAAGGCGAAAAGGGCGCGGAACTGGAGCTCTGGGAGCTGGAAAAATGATCGATCTGAATAGGGCAAAACCTGCGGTTTAAATAGAAATTTTGTCAGAAAATGGTCACGCACGGTCGAACGCACGACCGTGCGCAGACCGTGCGTTATTAAATGATAAAACTTGACTTGGGGAAGACGCTGCGCCGCCCGTGCGAATTGCTCACGCACGACCAATACCGCCCGTGCGTTGAAACGCACGGGTAAACTCCGAAGCTCTGAAATCAGGAAGACACAGGTCGACCGTGCGTTTTACTCACGCACGGGCGAATCCGCCCGTGCGTCAAAACGCACGAGTAAACTCCGACGCTCCATTTTCTGCCCAGACACAAACGCACGACCGCAACCGACCGTGCGTCAAGGAAATGCACGACCGTGCGATATGCACAGGCATTACTTCTGGGGAAAATGGGACGAACCGGCCACCTGTATACAAGATACAATGGCTGGGAATACACGTCCAGCATCAGAAAAACATAGAAGAAGAGAAGGGGAGCACCATGTGCTTACCCCCAACAACAAGGAGCGCAATTGCACACCGGAATGGGCTAAAAAGTGCACCTAGCATGGAATAGTGCATATGAATGAAAACGTGCCTAAAATGTGGTGCAAAGACTAGAATACCAGCACAAATGAGTCCAAAAATGTATATATAAATGGGACTCATCACACCCCCAGACTTACCTGTTTGCGCGTCCCGAGCAAACAAATCCGGCGGAGTAGGAAAAGCATAGCTAGCCAAAAAATTGCAAACATAGAATAGAATGCAAAGTTGCATACTTGTGTGCATAGAAGTTCATTAGAAGAAGTTTCTACATATGCTAGCTAATTTATAAAAGTGTAAATGCGTAAAAAGAAATTTATTTTTACTCAAAAATGGAATGTTGGTGAATCTCGTGGTCACGCATAGTACGAAAGTAAGCAAGTCGCGAAGGTGAATGTTACCCAAGACCGGAACTCAGAATTATCTCCGTTGAAATCCATCAACGTCGAGAACCATAAGCTCGCCCTGTCACACTCTCTCCAAAGCGCTAGTGAACTCACAAGATGAATCAATAGGACTTTGGGTTTACACGAGGCTTAGGTTACAGTTTGGAATGCAAAGATAAACGTGAAGGCTAATCGCAACCCAACGGAGCTCACAAAAGTGCTAATTCAAAGCAGCCACAATAATACACATGTACACAGCCCCAGACTTGACTTTGAAACCGGATGTGCACACGACTTACAATAATCAATACCATTTAGATGTTTCAATTAAAACGCTGTGGATATAAATCTATTTTTTTTACTTTGCTTTTCTTTTTCTTTTCTTTTCATCCCCAAATCTAATAGTACAATTTTCAGCACATAGACATTTTTAAAATTTCCACATCAACACTGAAGTGTCGCATCACCGCACCGCATTGGAAAATTACAATTCATAAATGCTTTTAGCTTAATTTTTGGTTGCGATAATTGGATTAGCTTTTAGGCCTTGGTGAAGTATGGTGGAGCTGAACCAAAATATCGGGTAGGCACAAAATAGGCTAGCAACGGTTAGCGTATAGGAATGGTAAAACAAGGCTCAAGCTTGCCAAATAGATGGCCTACGTCACGCTCAACTTGCAAGTCATTCGCACCCATGCTTCGAGAGTCGCTTGGGGCAAGTTCTTAGCCCCCGAGAAAGGTAATCCTTCCTCCCAACTCGAGCAACATGAACCTCGTGCTCGCCTACACACAATACCACGCTACCATTAGATTCAACCGCATTCAACATTTTGAGTAAAATAAACTAAAATCTACGCAAATCTACTAATTATAAATTAGAAGCATAAATAAAAACTAATTCTACTCAAATCCCTATGCAAGACACGAGTACTCAACTAGAGAACTACAAGAGTCAACATGCCACTCCATCTTGCAATTTTTAGGCTAATACAGTAATTTCTACATCACAACCAAGAATTGAATATACAGGAGCATACAAACAAGCTAGTGCGCGCTAAAGTGGGTGTAGTGGTGTGCAAAGAAAATGAACAGTACTAAATAAATGAAATAGAAATACTTCTAGCATGCAATGCTATAGTGCACGTGAGTGGGCATACAGAACTACTCTCCCCCAGACATAAACTAGACAATACACACAATATATATCTATGAAATTCAGAAAAGATCTAGGGGAAGAGAGTACCCAATGCTCAGAAATGAGCATACCAAAAGATTGGCGTGGAAACCAAGAAAAAGCTGCAGAATCCGCCATACAGAAGAATACCTGCAGGGGTGAGCTCCGCAAAAACAAAAGACAATATACAAACGTAAAAATGAAATACAGCTAACTAAACTAAACAAGATGAAATAAGAATTGCAGGAAAAGTAAGATAACTACTGGGGTTATTGTCCTCCCAGCACGAATTATTCAAATTTAAAGCAGTTCTAGCTAATGGGTCTATGAAAAAGGAAATGCACATGTAACTGTTCTAATATGCGTGTCGGTAGCGGGTACCGATACGGCGATAGAACAGTCACGCCTCTACCCGAATATAAATAATACCTGCTCGTCACAGGTAGAGGGAATAAAAAGTAAGAAGAGGAGGAATCCTCACTCAACTCACAAAAACTATCCTTGCCCAACAAGGTATCATCTCCAGGGAGGCAGTAGGAGGAGAAGGCAATGAGTGGGGCTTCCTCTATGGAGGGGGGATCAACCTCCTCACATGAGAGGATGCTCTCATCATTGACTTGATCATAATGCTCCAAGTCCTCCTGAAGTACCTGTGAAGACTCAACCTGCATAGGCTCAGATGAAGTAGGGGGTCAAGAAATAAAGAAGAAGAAGAACATAAATAAAAATCAAGCGGGGGAGTGATCCCGGTCTCACTCCCATTAGGTTGGGGAAGTAAAATAATGTCGGCATTGTTGACAATGCCGCAAGGTTCGGTGGGATCAACAGTGGCCATGCCCAAGAGTTGGACTTCCTCCACCGGTGTTGAGGAAAGCTCCTCTTCACCTAGAAGGTTGTCCTCCTCCATAGGAGCAGGCATAACACATAGATCGCTATCCTCATCCTGCGACACATCCTCAACAATGTCGTCTGAGATGAGTATAGTAGTATGCACAACATGGGGAGGAATAGTGCTTGGATAAATGTCAAGCACCGATTCCTCACAAAGAATCAAATTCATGCATGGTGATATATGGACAGGGGAGATGGGCTCAGTCATGTCAGAGCCTAGATCATCCACACATCTGGTGACTGTGTCCACATCATACCCTTCAAAGCTTGAAGGTGAAATGGGCACATAACCAGATGTTGAAGGTGTGCTGCCAGAAGTAGGAGTCAGGACGATCCGGATATCCGGCTAGTCATCCTCGTCCAATTGGCGAAGGAATGCAGCACAATCCTTTAAGGCATGATCCGTGCTTTGACAAAACAAGCACTGCCTTGCGGGCTTCTTTGGCACAGCAGGAGCTGAAGCCGAAAAGAAGTGTGACGGTAAAGGCTCGGCAGAATAACCATAGGACTTACGCGCACCATATAGAGTACCAGACGAAGTCGTTGCTCCATATGCTGGGCCTTGAGTGCTAGGGCTATTATCTCCCTTTGAACATCTATCACTAGCGTGCGATATATCTCCACAAAAGCGGCAACGAATATTAAAAGAAGCCCACATAGTGTGAAGATAAAAATGATTCAAAATAAAGAGAACTAGTGTGCACAATACTACACCTAACAATATTTACTAAAGCAACCTAATAAAACAGGGAAACAGAATAAGAAGAGATAAAGCAAAAGAATGCAATATACAAATGGAAGGGCTTAAATCTCAGATTCTCCCTCTCCAGAAAACTCACACGACTGTGTTCCCCGGCAACGGCGCCAAAAACTTAATGCCCAAATCTCGCACACCGCTATAGGCGGTAGCTAGACTGCAACATGAAACGGCAGTGTACCGATCGTTCAAGTAATATAAAATGGGAATGAATCCCCAAGTATCGATCTCAAAGGAACACAGTAAGGTGGAGTTTACTATTGAGGCAGGACTTGAGATTGAAGTCCTTTAGTCGGATGGGTGCGAAAGTGGGTGATTTGGTTTGTGGAAAATAAAGAAAAAAATACTACAACTACTCCTATGCAATGCCGCTATGCAATGCTTCGTTTGGCGGGATGGAGACTAGGCAGGCCTTGAGCGCACTGCGTCGCAAGGGCGGATGGACGAGTAGGCATACGGATGAGGGTCGCAAGCACCTTGTCGACAAGCACGCCACTAGCAATTGCTAGTGCGGCACACGAACGTGACGGTGGGATGGAGGATGGAATGGGGCGCACCTCAAGCAACTCAAACAATAATGCATTTCACATAGAAATGAAATAAATAGAAATACAAACTAGTTTAAGTGCTACTTCATCATAATAATAAAGATCTACAACATATACACATCAATAAGAGAAGAACAAGGCAAGAAATCGACCGAATCCGAAGGCTCGTCGAGGATTCACGGTTGGAATTGCTAGGTTGTCAATCCGCGTCCAAGCTCGGTACTCAACTACGTCCGGGGTAGAGAGAGCTGTCACGACTCTCCAATGAGCCCGTCTTCTTCGTCTCACGATCCGGTAAAGGTTGCAAACTTCCCCTTGCTTGATGGTAATGGCGGCTAGATCTCCCTCGAAGCTCTAGGATGAAGGAGGAGGCCATGATGATCTCCGGGCTCAAGATTGGCGTGAAGAACAAGCCCGGAGCACCTCCTTAAGGTGGGCGGCGATGGACGGTGAAAAGGGCGCGGAACTGGAGCTCTGGGAGCGGGAAAAATGATCGATCTGAATAGGGCAAAACCTTCGGCTTAAATAGAAATTTTGTCAGAAAATGGTCACGCACAGTCGAACGCACGACCATGCGCAGACCGTGCGTTATTAAATGATAAAACTTGACTTGGGGAAGACGCTGCGCCGCCCGTGCGAATTGCTCACGCACGACCAATACCGCCCGTGCATTGAAACGCACGGGTAAACTCCGAAGCTCTGAAATCAGGAAGACACAGGTCGATCGTGTGTTTTACTCACGCACGGGCGAATCCGCCCGTGCGTCAAAACGCACGAGTAAACTCCGACGCTACATTTTCTACCCAGACACAAACGCACGACCGCAACCGACCGTGCGTCAAGGAAACGCACGACCGTGCGATATGCACAGGCATTACTTCTGGGGAAAACGGGACGAACCGGCCACCTGCATACAAGATACAATGGCTGGGAATACACATCCAGCATCAGAAAAACATAGAAGAAGAGAAGGGGATCACCATGTGCTTACCCCCAACAACAAGGAGCGCAATTGCACACCGGAATGGGCTAAAAAGTGCACCTTGCATGGAATAGTACATATGAATGAAAACGTGCCTAAAATGTGGTGCAAAGACTAGAATACCAGCCCAAATGAGTCCAAAAATGTATATATAAATGGGAATCATCAACCCCACACCATATTAAGCGAACAGAAGAGCGCGTAACTGAATTGAAATTTTTAAACAGTTACAAACATAACCATCTCAGCACACAGTGTCGCATAACGGAAGCATTTAATTTATTAAGATATAAACCAGTTCACAACTTGTCCACTTATATACAAGGAATGAAAATACAACAAGGTTTGTCTATTAAACTGTTTATAACAACTAGGTGGCTTCCAAACATCGGCACACAGGCCGGCCATACATGAAAATAGTAAACAAATCACTTGGCCTTCAAGGGCCAGCAAAGCTCAGCAGCTGGGATTCCACCCCACTATTCCCCGCTCATCTCGCCAGGACCTGTAAGCCACAATCCACCAAATGGTGGGAAAAGAAGTAGCCGATCAGCTTTAGCTGACCCAGAATACAACGACCCCACCCCATGCTTGGGGTGGCGGTGCTCCTTCCCTACATGCAAGCAATAACAACATATATATTTCACAGGTGCGTCTAAGCACCGCATAGAAACATTCACCATATACGTTGACTAATGACCGCAAGTATTTTGCTCTCAAGGCACCCTTTGGCATACTCCCTGAGTTACACCGCCACGCTAAGTCGTATTTCAACTTAGACAACCAAATTGAGCTAGGCCATACACACGAAGTTTTGGCACTCTTCCATAGCCAAGTGCACTGAGGGGCGACCTCTTCACCACCACTATGGGAGGGTTCGGATCAGCTAGGTCCGTGCTCAATCATCGCGATCAACTCGGAATGATGCAGGAAAGCTTTCACCTCTGCCAGTTACTCAAAGCGAGGCTCTGCAGGCCCTCCAGCTTCTTTTGCTACGCACCCAGCCCCAGGACTTAGGTCGCACTGGCTCGCACGAATAGCTTACTGGGAGCTACGGCCGGCGCTAGCGCCCGACGCTAGTAACAGAACCCAGCTTTGCTACCTTTTTTCGGGTATTGTCTGGGAAACCCCTCCAGAAGTCTTCGCAGCACGTCTCAGTACACAGAACCCGAAAAACACAACATATATCACAGAGTCTTCTCCGGCAATAAACAAGCAAGCATCACCAATCCAGACCAACTTGTCCAGATGGACTTCACACAGTTGACCTTAGCCACAGCTGCTGAAGAGAGCCGCTAGCGATGGCGCTAGCGCTACCGCCTGTGCTATCTTTCTTCGACGAATTTCTTGGGAAATGCCATATTCTTCGAGAAATGTCACAATCTTCGAGAAAGGACATATTTCTCGGGAAATGCACTACCGCAGGCGCTAACGCTTGCGCCTGGCTCCAGCTCATTAGCTCCATTCGTCGAGAAAGAACACATTTCTCGGGAAATGCACTAGCTTCTTGGGAAATGCATGGGTTTCTCGGGAAATACACTACCACCGACACTATCCCTAGCATCTGGCGCTAGCTCATTAGCTTCCCAGCACTCCCACTTTATTTGCACATGAAACTTGGGGTCTTACAAGGCTCCACCGCGGCTGGGGTAAGCAAGTCGCCTAGGAACTTCCCTCGGCTAGCCCCGAAGACACACTTTTGGGGGTTGAGCTTCATCTTGAGTTTTCGCAAGGTCCCAAAAGTTTTTTCGAGGTCCCGAAGTTGGGACTCGAGGTCCTAGCTCTTGATCATGAGATCATCGACGTAAACTTCCAAGTTTCTTCACTTCTATTCTCGGCAGACCTTGTCCATCATCTGTCGGTATGTTGCCCCTGCATTTTTATCCCAAAGGGCATCATCTTATAACAGTAGCACCCATCCCCTGTGATGAAAGAAACATCCTTGACGTCGGGAGGGTGCATGTGGATCTGATGGTAACCTGAGAAAGCATCTAGAAAACTCATTGACGAAAAACCGACGGCTGATTCAACCAGCGTGGCGATCCGAGGCAGGGGCATGATTTATTTAGCAAAGAAAAGTCTACACACATTCTCAACCTACCATCTCCTTTTTTTTAGCATCACTACGTTGGAGACCCAGCCTGGGTACTGGATCTCTGAAACAAAGCCTGCCATGAGGAGCTTGTTCACCTCCTCTCGGATATACCCTTCTAGCATGTCCGCGACGGATCTCTTCTTCTGACGAATGGGACGGGTGTCGGGGTCGAGGTTGAGGCGATGACAGGCCACATCCACATCAATCGCGGGCATGTCCGTCGTGCTCCATGTGAAGACATCCACATTCTCCTAGACGCAGGCCATGATCTTTTTTTTTTCTCTACGGGGCTGAGCTCCCCGCTAATCTTTACTTTTTCTATAACTCCCGCCAGGGATGTGACTTCCAACTCCACGACCACATCTATGGCCTCCAGCCGCGATGGCTCCCCCTGATCGTCTTCCACCCTCTCGCTGTATGCAAGCTCTACGGCCTCTCCTTCCTCCATCTCCTCTTCCCGGATTCCCAGCGACTCCTCCGCACCTCCTGCCTGGGCTTCCCCTTCTTCCCCCCTTCTCTCACTCTTCTCCTCCATCTCCCCCATCTCGGGTTCTCCAATGACCCCCTCCTCTTCTTCTTGCTTCTCCATCTCCCGGTCCACCCTTTTTGCCTCAGCATGCCAGGTGGTGTTGACCGCAGTAATGTATCACTGCCTCGCCACCTTTGGGTCACCCCTCACCTGGACCTAGAATCCTCCTACATTGAGCTTGAGACACTGGTGGAAAGTGGAGGGGATGCATTAGAACACGTTGATGATGGATCACCCAAAGATGGCGATGTAGCTGATCGGAGCGTTCACAATGATGAACCGACAGTTATGGGACTGCCCCCCCCCCCCCCCCCCCCCCCCCCCCCCCCCCCCCCCCCCCCCCAGGATGATGTGGAGCCCCACTCCTCCTTCCACTTCCTTTCTCTCCTCTGAGAATCCAAACAACGGGCCATCCGAGGCTAGCACCCTACTCACCTTCATCTCATCAAATGCCCTCTTGAAGATGACATTGACTGAGCTCCCATTGTCCATGAGGAGTCGGGAGATGGTGAAGTTCTTGATCACTGTCTGGATGACCAGTGCATCGCAGAATGGGTCCTCATGACCCAACATATCCATCTGCGAGAAGGTGATCTTCTCCGCTGGTGGTGGGGCTTGAGATGTCAAATCCATTCTCCGGCGATACAAGACATGGAGGCTCGCCTTGTGGGTCACCTCGATCCCCGCACCCCCTGGATCACTCTGATCCCCCCCGGGTCCCCACATCGGCCCGGTCTTCGCAATTTTCTTCCTCCTCTCGGGGTAGGACCTCCTCGATTCTCACCGGCTGCTGCTCCCATTGCGCCGGCACTTTGGACCCCCTCATTTTCAGGAACTCCAAGCAGGTGGCCGTCGCATGACCTTCCTCTTGGTGGAAGTTACAATAGGAAAACACCACCCCCCTTCCCTCGGCCTCCGCGCCATGATTCCTTCTTCTCACTCCTGTCGTCGCTCTGGCTCCCCTCCCTCCTCTTCCTCCTCATCGATCGCCATAGCCTACTAAGGCGGGGGAGGCAACGGCCTCTGACCCTGCCTCCACCCGAGCTGATGAGGTCTACCTTGACCCCCATGGAAGTTGCCTCCTCCCATCTTCCTCCACCCTAAATCTGGGGCCCTCGGCTCTTCCCTTCTCCAAACCTCCTGCTGCTTGACCTCCAGCTCACTAAGCTTTGCTAGCCGCTTTGTGAACTCTGGGTTGGCTGCCTCGCCCTCGATCTCCTCCGCCACCATCTCCATCAACTCCTCAAAGGACAAGTGGACCTTCTGCTTCAGACTCATTTTGAAGAATCCCTCCCACAGCCCCACCGTGAAGGCAAGCTGGAGGGTGAATCCCGACACCTCTTGGATAAGGAGGACCTCTTCCTGGAAATGGTCTAAATAATAGGCCAACGACTCCCCAGGCCCCTGCCTGATCTTGAGGAGCACCTCAGCGTCCTTCTTCCTCTTCTTTGAGGTCGAAAAGCGAAGCAAGAAACTGTGACACATGTTGGGACCATTGTCCACAATGTCTTAGATTTGGAGAAGTCCATTCCTAAGTCAAAGATATATCTCAGAATGTATTTGATATCTCTCTAGAATCTTTGTGCAGAAGATCAGATCAGGCAAAGTGCTCAAGAAATTCATCCAAGTTCACAAGCGTCGAGACACCACACATCGCTCGACGCATGTGACCCAGAAGCATCGACTCATGTCTATTGCTCAAAAAGACAAGATCGTCGCTGAAGTTCTGAGACCAAGTTTGGAATCGTCGAGCCAAGGAATGTCGCTCGACGCCGTGGAATGAGAAGAGTCGACCAAACTTTAGTTAGCTCTACGCCAACAAAGAGGACTCTAGATATGAAGGCATAGTTAAGAAGCGTCGAGCCCCTATACATTGCTCGACTCCTACAGATAAAAAGCGTCGAATGACTGATGATTGCTCAATGCCTAAAAAGGAGGAGTCGAGAGCTTCAGTCTAAGAAGTATGTGTCGAGTATCTACATATCGTTCGACACCTAATGGAAAAAGCGTCGACAGAGATGCACAGTGCTCAACGCCTTTTCTATAAAAGCTCTGAGCTGAGAAATTTCATCTACAGCTAGCTGAGCCTTTGTTTCTTCTGAATCCATTAAAGACCGTTGAAGACTTAGCGTCGTGCTGACGTGGAGGAGCATAACAGATGTTGCAGATGGCGGGCTATAAATAGAAGGAATGACCTATGGGTTCAGAAGTCGATCATTCCTGTTTTCGAAAGCCATTATCTTCTCCATCGTTTTGAGGGAAAGTCTGAGAAAGAATCTGAAGAAGTTGTCTCCTCTTTCAGAACTGTTCTAACTTGAAGAATTCTTTCAGCAATCTGGTGCTGATACATCTTTTTGAAAAGAGAAGATTAAGAAGGAAGAATCTGTCTTTCTAAGAAGAAGAACAGTCATCACAGCCTGATAAATCATGAAGACCAAATTGTTGTTGCTGAGCTGTTGAAGATTTCTGTCTGATCATTGATGGCGCAAATCTTAGCACACCGCTATAGGCGGTAGTAAGACTGCGGCACGAAACGGCAGTATACCGATCATTCAAGTAATATAAAATGGGAATGAATCCCCAAGTATCGATCTCAAAGGAACACAGTAAGGTGGAGTTTATTATCGAGGAAGGACTTGAGATTGTAGTCCTTTCGAGCGGATGGATGCGGAAATGGGGGATTTGGTTTGTGGAAAATAAAAGAAAACAACTTAAACTACTCCTATGCAATGCCGCTATGCAAAGCTTCGCTCGGCGGGATGGAAGTCTACGTAGGCCTTGAGCGCACTACTTCGTTGGGCGGATGGGCGAGTAGGCAAGCGGAATCGAACTATGCAGGCCTTGAGCGTGCTGCTTCGTAGGGCGAGTGGATTACACGGGCCGCTATGCCACGCTTCGCTAGGCGGATGGACGAGTAGTTTTACGGAATGAGGGTCGCAAGCACCTCTTCGACAAGCACGCCACTAACAATTGCTAGTGCGGCACCGAACACGAAGGCGGAATGTAAATTAGATGGGGGCGCACCTCATAAACACATATGAATAATATAATCTAAAATAAATGAAATAGACATTACATAACAAGATTCATTGTGCACATCATCAAAATATAGAAGAGTCTAACCTAAACAATCATTAACATAAAGAAGGAAAAAGAGGGTAAAGGAGTCGACCACATCCGAAGCCTTGCCGAAGATTCACGGTTGGAATCGCTGGGTTGTCAATCCGCGTCCAAGCTCGGTCTTCAACTGCGTCCGAGGTAGAGGAGGGTTGTCACTTCCTCCCAATGGTTCGTCTTCTTCGTGTCACGATCCAATCTACTCCGATACACGATCTCCTTGCTCGACGTTGGCGATCTTTGGGCTAGAAACCTCTCCTTGAAGCTCTTGGATGATGGAGGAGGCCTAGGGGGGCGGAGAACCTGCGGAAGGGGCGAAAACGGCGGAGCTGGGCGGAAGAAATGCGCGATCCCGACCTAATTCGCGAGCAGGTCAATTTATAGGCGCTGGAATAAATAGTGCGCACGATCAGTGGAGCACGACCAGTGGTCGTGCGCACTAGAATCCTGTGATCGTGCGCCTGCCTGGGCGGAGCCTGCAATGTAAGAAATTTATAAAATAACATGTTCGCATGACCAGTGGCGCATGACCAGTGGTCGTGCGCACTATCGTAAATGGTCGTGCGTTCGGTCAAGACAGAACACAAATTTTGGGGTTTGAGTGCGCACGATCAGTGGCGCACGATCAGTGGTCGGGCGCAATAGAACCAGTGATCGTGCGCAGTGTTCCTGTACAGAATTGTACCGGGAACACCTGCACGACTCATGTTCCAATAGAAATGCTAATCAGGCCACTGAAGGTGGCACTCAACAATACGATAAGGCTATCAAAAGAAAATAAACATAAAACACACCAAATTAGGCCAAGAAGTGCACCTAGCATAGAATGACAAATATGAGCTAAAACAAGGCTAAAGTGCAGTGGAAAGACTAGAAAAACGGCCCAGATGAGTCCATATATGTGTATATAATTAGGACTCATCACACCCCCCAGACTTAACTGTTTGCGCGTCCCGAGCAAACAAATTCCTTAAGCGGCTGAGAAAAATACATAGCTGGCATAGAAATTGTAAAGCAGAGTATCATGCGAAGTCGCATGCTCATGCGCGTAGAAATACAGTAGACAAAATTTCTAATTGTACATATTAGTTTATACTTTTCTAGGGGCGTATTTATATATTACATTTACTCAAAAAGTGAATCACGGTGAATCATAAGGTCGTACATAGGAAGAAAGTAAACTGAACGCTGAGGCGAGCATTGCCAAAGATCGGGGCTCGAGACAACCTCCATTGAAATCCATCAATGTCGGTGACCATAAGCTTGCCCGTTCGCACTCTCTCCACGACACTGGTTTGACTCAAATGCGTGAATCAATAGGACTTAAGGTTTTAGATGTGGCTTGGGTTTAGGTGAGGTAAACAAATATAAGCATGAAGGCTTAGAACACAAAAACCCAAATGAGCAAATGCATAACACTATCCAAGTAGCCATAAAACACGCGGATGCACCACACCCCCAGACTTAGACTTAGATGCATGGGTGTGTGCACCGCCTACTCCCAAATATTAATCTCAAACATATTTTTTCAATTAAACTTTTCATTCTTCTTTTTCTTTTCAAATCTTTTTCTTCTTTTCTTTTTCTTTCTTTAGCAATTTCAGCAAATTTTCAAAGATGCAGATCCACATTTTCACATTGTACTTCCACAATCAACACCACCAATTTAAAATTTAAACAAAATGCTTGCATTTTGGGTGTGCGACTAGGATTGGAGTTTAGGCTTTGGTGATCAATAGTGGAGCTGAACCAAAAGAATGGGGTAGGCACAACTGGCTAGCGAGGAAATGATGATAGGAATGGCACAAAGGCTCAACCGGGCCAAAATGATGGCCTATATCACATTCACGCAATTGACTAACCGTATACCCATGCTTCAAGAATCGCTTGGTGCAAGTTCTTAGCCACCGAGAAAGATAATCCTTTCTCCTGACTCGGGCAATATGAGGCTAACGAACGTCTACACACATCCCTATGCTACCGTTTGATTCACACCGAATTCACCAATTTTTGAGTGTAGTAAACAATATTTACGCTAATAGAAAAACATAATCTAAAAGCCTAAAAAGAAATTGAATCTACATGAATTTCTAAGCGAGACATGAGCACTCGACTAGGAGCACTACAGGAGTCAACATTTTACTCCGCCTCATAATCCTAAGCCAGCACAATGATTTTCCAAATCACACGAAAAGAAATGAGTTCGGCTTAAGACGTACCAACAGCTAAGTGCGCGCTCATGTGGGTGCTGTGGTGTGCAATGAAACTGAACAAAACAAAAATAAATAACACCTCCTAGTATGATGTGCAATGGTGCACGTGAGCGGGTAAACAGAACTACTCTACCCCAGACTTAAACTAAACAAAATGCGCAAAATATAGCTATGAAATTCAGAATAATGCTAGGGAAAGAGAGTACCCAGTGCTCAGAAATGAGCACACCAGAAGATTGGCGTGTAAGCTAAAATGAGCCGCAGCATCCGCCATCCAGAAAAGATACCTGCAGGGGTCAGCTCCGCAAAAACAAAAGAAAATAGACAAACTAAATTGAATACGACTAACTAAACTAAACAAGATGAAATAAGAAATGCAGGAAAAGGTAAGATAACTACTGGGGTTATTGTCATCCCAGCACGACTTATTCAAAAACTAAAGGTTCTAACTAATTGGCGTATGAAAAAGGAAATGAACAGGTAACTGTTCTAATACGCGTGTCGGTAGCGGGTACCGATACGGCGACAGAACAGTTACTCCTCTACCCAAATAATAATACCTACATAACGCAAGTAGAGGAAAAAGAAAGCAAGAAGAGGAAGAGATATCCTCACTCAACTCACCAAACACATCCTTGCCTAGCAAGGTGTCGTCAATAGGGAGGTGGCAGGAGGAAAAGGCAATGAGTGGAGCTTCCTCTACGGAGGGGGAATCAACCTCCTCACATAAGAGGATGCTCTCATCATTGACTTGGGCAATATGCACCAAATCCTCCTGGGGTACCTGTGAAGACTCAACCTGCACAGGCTCGGATGAAGAGGGGGGATCGAGAAATAAATAAGACGAAGAACATAAATAATCAAAAATCGGGGGAGTGGTCCCGGTCTCACTCCCATCAGGTTGGGTAAGTAAAATAATGTTTGCATTGTCATCAATGCTACAAGGTTTGGCGGGATCAACAGTGGCCATGCCTAAGATTTGGACTTCCTCCACCGGTGCTGAGGAAAATTCCTCTTCACCTGGAAGGTTGTCCTCCTCCATAGGAACAGGCATGACACTAAAGTCACCAGCCTCCTCTTGCAACACATCATCAATAATGTCATCAGAGACGAGTGTAGTATGCACAACATGGAGAGGAATAGTGCTCGGATAAAAGTCGAGCACCGATTCCTCACAAAGAATCGAATCCACTAGGGGTGGTGGATGTATTGGGAGAATAGGCTCAGCATTGTCGGTGCCCAGATCAGCCACACATCTGGTGACTGTGTCAACGCCATACCCTTCAAGATGTGAAGGTGGCAAAGACACAAAACCGGATGTTGAAGGTGTGCCACTAGAGTTAGGATTCAGGACTATCCGGATATCCGGCTCGTCATCCTCATCCAATTGGCGACGAAAAACAGCACAATCCTTCAGGGCATGATCTGTGCTCCGACAAAACTGGCACTGCCTAGCGGGCTTCTTTGGCACAGCGGGTGCTGAAGCCGAAAAGAAGTAAGACGGTAAAGGCTCAGCAGAGTAGCCATAAGACTTACGCACACCATATGGAGTATCAGACGAAGTCGATGCTCTATATGCTGGGCGAGAAGAATTATGCCCACCATTCTCCGTAGGGCATTCATCACTAGAGTGGGAGGTAGCTCGACACCAACGGCAACGGATATTATGATGTGCCCACATAGTGCAAAGATAAAACGATTCAAATAGAAAAACACTATTGTGCGAAATACCACACCTAACAAAAATTACTAAAGCAACCTAATTAAAACAGGAAAATGGAATAAAAAGAAATAAAACAAAGAAATGCAATTACAAATGGAAGGGCTTCTCTCTCAGGTTTTCCCTCTCCAGAAAACTCACACGACTGTGTTCCCCAGCAACGACGCCAAAAACTTGATGGCGCAAATCTTAGCACACCGCTATAGGCGGTAGTAAGACTGCGGCACGAAATGGCAGTGTACCGATCGTTCAAGTAATATAAAATGGGAATGAATCCCCAAGTATCGATCTCAAAGGAACACAGTAAGGTGGAGTTTATTATCGAGGAAGGACTTGAGATTGAAGTCCTTTCGAGCGGATGGATGCGGAAATGGGGGATTTGGTTTGTGGAAAATAAAAGAAAACAACTTAAACTACTCCTATGCAATGCCGCTATGCAAAGCTTCGCTCGGCGGGATGGAAGACTACGTAGGCCTTGAGCGCACTACTTCGTTGGGCGGATGGGTGAGTAGGCAAGCGGAATCGAACTATGCAGGCCTTGAGCGCGCTGCTTCGTAGGGCGAGTGGATTACACGGGCCGCTATGCAACGCTTCGCTAGGCGGATGGACGAGTAGTCTAAAGTGCAGTGGAAAGACTAGAAAAACGGCCCAGATGAGTCCATATATGTGTATATAATTGGGAATCATCAATCATTCAGGTAGATCAAGAAGACTCAACACTTTGAAGAATCTGATTCTAAGTATTGTTATTATCTTTATTAATCCCTGTAGGGTCTGAGTTGTCAGATCTGAGTGTAGGATCTGTCAAGGATCTGAGTTGTAAGATCAGGTGTGATCTTAGTTGTAAGATTCAGGGGTGAATCTGAGCTGTAAGCCTATAATTATAAAGGCTGAGGTAGGATCTATGGAGATCTGAGTTGGTAGGATCTGTTGAGATCTGAGTTGGTAGGATCTGTGAGATCTGAGTTGGTAAGATCTGCTGAGATCTGAGAGAGTAAGATCTGTTAAGATCTGAGTCTGTAAGATCTATTGTGATCTGAGCTGTAAGACATGTTTGTGGTCTGAGATCTGGAGGAGATATAAACCCTATCTAGCACACTGCTAGAAGGGAGAATGGGGGAAAGTGGATTACCCAAGATAAGGGGAACCACTATAAAATTCTATGTGTTTTTCTGTGTGTGTTCATTTTCTTGAAAGCTCTGATCATTCTTTTAGGTTATAATCAAGAACTGCAAATAGTTTTTACAAATAACCTATTCACCCCCCCCCCCCTCTAGGTGATTAGCTACCCTTAATTAAAGTCTTTCAAGTGGTATCAGAGGGTTGTTGTTCAAGAAAAGGTTTAACAACCTGGACAAGATCTTATAAGGGTAGATTTCTTAAGCCGTGATGGCTAATAGTGAAGAAAACAAAGAATTCACATCTATGAAGCTACCAATCTGCAGAAAAGAAAACTTTGGGATTTGGAAGGAAAGGGTCAGACTATTCATGGAAGCCTCTGACCCTAGGATATATATAACTGTACTAGAGGGACCTTTTGTTCCTATGAAGGTTTCATTTACAGATGGAAGTATCAAGACTCCTAAAACATATTCTGAGATGACCAAAGATGAAGTGATTCTGGCCTCCATGGATAAGAGAGCTCAGAACATCATTGTTAGTGCTATTGAGGATTCAACCTTCCAAAATATAGTTCATTGCAAAACTGCCAAAGAAATGTGGGAATCTCTCATTGTCTATATGGAAGGGACTGAAGAAGTCAGAGATGACATGAAGTCTCTTCTAAATCAGCAATATGAAGCTTTCAGACAAGACAAGAAAGATTCAATAGCAGTCTGCTTTGAAAAATTCTTCAAAATTGTAAATGGTCTAAAAACCTATGGAAGAACTTTCACTGTTTATGAGCTAAATGATAAATTCTTAAGATCACTGAACAAAGAATGGGATATCAAGATCTGTGCAATCAGGGAAATAGGAAATCTGGGAAATATTTAGCCACAGAATTTATATGGGAAACTTTTGTCCCATGAACTTCACCTGAATACCAGAAAAGCTGATGAAGGACAGTCAGGGAAAATCCTATTGCTCTGAAGGCAGAAAATTCCAAGAAAATCAAAGAAAGAATATCATTATCCCCCAGGATACCATCTGAATCAGAAGAATCAGAGACAAGTAATTCTGACTCTGAAATATCAGATGCTGAACTGGCACTCTTCACCAAACAGCTGAAAAGGATGCTCAGAAGAAAACAACACTAGACCCTCTCAGTCATCCAGATCTAAGAAGCACTCCAATTCTTCAGAGGGATTCAAACAAGATTCCAAAAAGGACAGGTATAACTCTAAACACAATAAATCTAATTCAGAAGAAATTATGTGCTTTGGTTGCAGGAAATCTGGACACATGATTGCTGATTTTCCTTCAAAGAGAAAGAACAACAAGAAATCTGATGAAAGGAGGCACAAATCTGACAAGAGACATGAGAGGAGCCTAATAGCCAAGAAGGGAAAAGTCACTCTCAGTGACAGTGAATCTCAATCATCTGACTTAGATAATGAAGAGGCACTCATAGCTCTAGTGGCTGTCAATGAAAGTGAAGACATTCTGAATCATAGACCTATAATAAGAGCCACACTATCAAGGTCTGATAGTGAAGAGGATGAAGAAGAAAATACAGGACTCATGGCACTCAGTGATGAAGAGGATCAGGAGACAATTTCTAATGTGAAGGTACTTGATAAAACTCCTTTATCTGATTCTGATTATGAACCTAAAATTATTTCTAAACCTGAGATAAATTCATTTTCTTCTGATGAGAATGACTCAAAATCTAATTTTCATGAAGATGAAATCATTGAGAAATATGAGTCACTTCTCAAAGCCCTTAAAAAGAGCAAAAGGCATAAGAAAAAGCTACAAAAAGAAATATCTGAATTAAATCAAACTAATTCCCAAAACTCTGAGGCAGCTGAGAGGCTGAATCAGGTAAGCAAGGAACTTGGCAAACTAAAAGTCATGTCTATTGATAAGTAGTATTTTTATAACTTTTTAATAGAAAATCTTGTAAATATTTAATATGAATTCTCTATTTTATGTCAAATTTAGGTTATAAGTAGTTCTTATTGTAATTTTGATTCTAACTTAGCCTAATTTTAATATTTGCAGATTTTTGGACAAATTGGGAAAATATTGCATTACACGCCCTCGGTCACGCCCGTGTCCAAGGGCGTGTAACTTGTAGACCAGTCCAGGTCGATGCCGTGCTGTTGAGCTAGTCCACACCCAGTCACGCCCCAGGTCACGCCCGTGACCCAAAGTCACGCCCGTGACCATGGGCGTGTAATATTAGAATCTGCCACGTGGAGCAGCCGTCGAGACGAGAAGTTGCCGTTGAGAAGTCAACCAAAGTCACGCCCGTGACCCAAAGTCACGCCCGTGACCTTCCCGCGTGATCCAAGCACGCCGCCGCGCGGTCTGCCTAGCCCATGCCGCATTAAATGAAGCCGTCCTGAGTCACGCCCGTGACCCATATGTCACGCCCGTGACATGTCCGATTTTCTCCCGCCGTCACGCCAAGCCCACGCCGCTGCCGGATCCAATGTTACAGTGATTACACGCCCTTGGACACGCCCGTGACCGAGGGCGTGTAACTTGAAAATTTTGCCTATAAATTCAGAGGCTCTCCTTGAGTCCAGGGTTCAGAAATTTGGAGATGGGGAGGTGCTGTTAGAGCTGAGAGTGAGTTTTTCAAGTTAATGTTCATGTTTCTTAAGGCTTTCATGTTCTCCTCCTTCCCTTTTTCATGCAATATTGTAGTGTAACTTTTGTGTACTAGTTTTCCTAAGCTTGCAACTTTCATTTTCCTTAGCCTTGCACTCTTAATTTAAGGCTTGTAATAGTTCTTTGATTTTCAATAAAATTAGTTTTCTCTTTCATGTTCTTTTTCTCCTTAAGTAATTTCTTCCTTTTCATGCAAGGTTAAATTTTTCTCTCCTTAGTAATGTTCTTTTTTTTATGCAATATCAATTTCTCTTTCTTTTCATGCAATGTTCAAGCTTTTCATTTAGTTTGAATTTAATTTTAATTTTAGTTAAGCGAAAACAAACCACCTCAAATTTTCGTCGATAAAATAATAGTGATTTTCCTCTAAGTAGAAGTAATCAACGCGCCCCGTGGAATACGACCTTGATATTCCTAAATATCCTATACTATAGACGATAAGGTACACTTGCCTTTATCGGATATAGTTTTGGAGAAAATCTCAACCTTTCACTAAATTTCAAAACCTACCAAATTAAATATCAAGTTTTTGGCGCCGTTGCCGGGGACTTTGCGTAGATATTTTGAAAAGAGGATAGCTATTAATTTTATCATGCTTCTTTCTATTTTAGTTTGCTTTTTCTAACTTTCAAAAAGAAAAAAAAAATATTTTTAGTTTTTCTTCTTCCTTTCTTCTCTTTTTAGTGTATGACCCGAGGTAGCACTTCGATTCTTCCTTTTGATCCGGAGATCGAGCGAACCCTTTTGAGGCACCGCCGTTCTCGTGATCAGGGAAATCAAATAGAATCCGAAGAGTCGATCGGGGACACTAACGCAGCAAATATGGATCATAATCTTAATCCTCCTAATCTTAACGAGCCAAATCCTAATGAGGACGCGCAACGGACCATGTCCTATTATGCGCGGCCGAATTTGGAAGGCACACAATCGAGTATTGTTCGCCCCACGGTGGCGAACAATAATTTTGAGATCAAGTCCAGCATCATACAAATGGTGCAACAATCGGTGACCTTTGATGGTCAACCGGACGAGGATCCAAATTCACATATCTCTTACTTTCTTGAAATTTGCGACACTTTTAAGATCAATGGCGTCACCGATGACGCCATTCGATTACGTCTTTTTCCTTTTTCTTTGCGGTCTAAGGCCAAGCAGTGGCTGGGCTCCCTACCTAGGGGATCCATCACTACATGGGCCGAAATGGCGGAAAAATTTCTTAATAAATATTTCCCGCCTTCAAAGACCGCTAAATTGCGCACGGATATTGCATCGTTCATGCAAATCGACTCGGAGACTCTCTATGACACATGGGAGTGCTTCAAGGAGCTTTTGCGTCGATGCCCTCACCATGCACTTGCCACTTGGCAACAAGTGCAAGTTTTTTATAATGGCTTAATCTCCAAACGAGGCAAATGATTGATGCGGCCGCCGGGGGGACATTAAATAATAAAACCCCGATCGCCGCTCAAGAGCTTTTCGAAGAGATGGCCACAAATGCGTATCAATGGAACATGCCCCGAGCGCGGCCTAATAAGCCGGCCGGAATTTTTGAAATAGACGCAAACGCAAATTTGGCTTTACAAGTTGAGCGCTTAACAAAGCAAGTGGCGGAGATGTCTGCTTCCTCCGCCCCTCCTCCTTGGGCCAATAACGTTTTAATTGAAGAACATGTTGACTACATGGGAAATCCACCTCGGCCTTCCTATAACCCGAACACCGCTCCGTATAATAACACCTACAATGCGGGTTATAGGAATCATCCGAATTTCTCATGGAGCAACCAAGGAAATGCTCAGCGTCCTATGAATTTAAATCAACCTCCCCCTAATCAACTTCTTAACTTAACTCCGCCTCAAAATTTGATTTCTCAAAATTATAATCCACCCGGTTTTCCACCGCAACAGCAAAAACTCTCTCCGATTGAAGAGGTTTTTGCAAAATATGTTGCTACAAATGAAACGAACATCCGGAACCTTACCGGATCAATCAAAAATTTAGAGAATCAAGTGGGCCAACTCGCAAAGATGATTTCTGAGCGTCAACAAGGAGCACTACCGGGGAACACCGAGCAAAATCCAAAGGAGAGCGCGCACGCGATTACACTCCGAAGCGGGAAGGAGGTGGTTCAAAAACAGGACGAACCCAAGGTAATTTCCTCTCCTCCTCCTACTTTTAATTCATCTTCGAATTTGCCCGCTACGATAGCTCCGCACTCTTTTATTTTAAATCCGCGCGCTACTACTTCTAATATTCCGTATCCATCGAAATTTAAAAATGAAAGCGCCGAAAAAAATTATAAAAAGTTTTTAGATGTTTTAAAACAAATCCATATTAATGTTCCTTTCTGCGAGGCTATCTCACAAATGCCTAAATATTCGAAATATCTTAAGGAGTTGCTCTCCAATAAAAAAAAGTTAGAAGATATTTCGCATATTTCTTTAAACGCAGAATGCTCCGCGGTTGTACTCAACAAATTGCCGAAAAAAGCAAATGACCCGGGACGGTTTTCCATCCCATGTCTTTTTGGCAATTCGTTAGTAAAACACGCCTTAGCGGATCTTGGAGCAAGCATCAACCTTATGCCGTTTTCTTTGTTCAAAAAGTTAGGTCTAGGAAATCCAAGGCCCACTCGAATGAGTATCCAATTAGCGGATCGTTCTTTAAAATTTCCGATAGGAATAGTGGAGGACGTGCTCGTCAAGGTTGACAAATTCATCTTCCCGGTGGATTTTGTCATTCTTGACATCGAAGAGGATGCCGAAGTACCCCTCATACTCGGCCGCCCCTTCCTTGCCACCTCCCGCGCTATTATCGACGTAAGTAACGGAAAGCTCCTCCTACGGGTTGGAGACGATGAAGTTACTTTCGGCATAAATTCCTCGATGCGGAACACGCTAGAAAATGACGATTCATGATTTTACTTAGAAGAGTGTTGTGAGTTCGATTCATCCCTTGAGTTAGTTTCATCGGCGAATAGTGATTCCGAGCCCGTAGAGCTCTTTTGCGATGAAGAAGAAGTCTCTCACCCCACATCACCCGAACCATTATTTTTAGAAAATTTAAAAATCAAGACTTCTTATGAAGAACCACCCGAATTAGAGTTGAAACAACTCCCCCCTCACCTTAAATACTTGTTTTTGGAAAAAGAGTCTAAGCTACCCGTCATCATTTCATCCGATCTTAGCAACTCAGAAATTTCTGAGTTGACTATAGTCTTAAGAAAGCACCGCCACGCAATTGCGTGGCAATTATCGGACATTAAGGGTATAAACCCATCTTTCTGCACTCTTAAAATATTTCTCGAAGATAATTCCCGAAATTCAGTCCAGCCTCAACGACGGCTAAACCCTAACCTGAAAGAAGTCGTTAAGGCCGAAGTTATAAAACTTCTGGACGCGGGAATCATCTACCCAATATCGGACAGTACTTGGGTTAGCCCAGTACAAGTCGTGCCAAAGAAAGGTGGTGTTACGGTAGTTGCGAACGAAAATAACGAATTGATCCCAACCCGTACTGTTACGGGATGGCAGATGTGCATCGACTATCGGAAATTAAATGATGCCACCCGTAAGGATCATTTCCCTCTACCATTTATCGACCAAATTTTAGAATGCCTTTCGGGTCACTCCTACTACTGTTTTCTCGATGGTTTGTCGGGATACTTCCAAATTCCGATTTCGCCCGACGACCAAGATAAAACCACTTTCACTTGTCCCTTTGGCACCTTCGCTTATCGAAGGATGCCATTCGGTCTTTGTAGCGCGCCATCTACATTAAAACCTTCCATTGTTTATTTCCATAAGCTAACTTAAGTTTATTTTGTGTTTTCAGGTTTTCTGGGCTGTTTCGAGCAAAAAGTTAAATTACACGCCCCAGGTCACGGGCGTGACCCATGGGCGTGTAACCTACGAAGTATTCCAGACCTATTTCTGCCACTCCGGGGACGTTTCGTGAAGAATTTGCCAAGTACACGCCCCAGGTCACGGGCGTGACCAAGGGCGTTACTCGATACCACGGCCGCGACCCGCCACAAGCATCCAGAGCTAGATGCCACGTCAATTAAAATTACACGCCCCCGATTACGGGCGTGACATCAGGTCACGGGCGTGACATTTGAGGCATGACATTCAGTACACGGGCGTGACTCTTCCCGCGCCAATTTCCCGCCAGCTGCGAGTTTTAAAGATTACACGCCCCAGGTCACGGGCGTGACCTAGGGCGTGACACGTCCGTAACGCCTGTATTGAAGCCAGACGGCGCCTTCTCCGCCAGCACCGATCACGCCCCCTACACGCCCCCTGGTCACGGGCGTGACCAAGGGCGTGTAATACCAAATTTTCAGCTATAAAAAGGCAGCTCCTCCAGATGATCAGGGCACTTGTTTTTGGAGTCGAAGCCTCCATTTTTTGCTTTATTTCTACTGTTTTGGGTAATCTAGTTTTACTTTTTCTTGCACTTGTAATTTCCCTTTCAATAGTTGTAATTCCTCTTTTGAATTAATAAAATTTAGTGTTGTTTTATTCATCAATTTCTCTAAAGTTTGTCCACCCTCTCTTCAATAGTTATAATCTTCAAGTTAAGTTACTTTTCTTTTTGCAACCAAATCAAAATTTTATTTGATAGAACAATAGAGATCTTCTTGAGTAAGAGTAATCAACACGCCCGGATTTTTATATGACCTTGGTTTTATAACCTATACTACATTCGATACGGTACACTTGCCGTTATCGTTTGCGGATATAGTTTCGCTCATCAAGTTTTTGGTGCCATTGCTGGGGATCTGAGTTGATATTTCGAAAGAGAATATCTATTGGCTTTATCGCTTCCTTTCTTCTCTTATTTTTTTTTCTATCATTCAAGGTGTAACTAAATTCCTGGAAAGGACGCTTTGGGTTTGAATTCTCATCATAGCCTCTAGTACCTTGCAATCCCTTCACTGGGTAGATCTTGGGAAGTCCAGGACTAATTTTAAATCACCTAATAAAAAAAATTATTATATATAATAATTATATTTATCTAAATTTTTGCTTTGTTTTTCTCTCTCACCTCTTTCTCTCTTTTCTTTTCTTCTTGGTTTATGACCCGACACAACTCTCCAGCTACTTTTGAATTTGGATTTGATCCGAAAATCGAGCGCGCATTGCGGCGGCGTCTCCGATTTAGTGATCTGCCTATAATTCACGAAGAGTCGGTCGGAGAAACTAACGAGGAAATAATGGGTGATCCCATCCATAATGAGGCCCCGCTACGGGCCATGTCCTATTATGCGAAATCGAATTGGGAGGGTACACAATCTAGTATTATTCGCCCAGCTGTGGCGAATAATAATTTTGAAATTAAAACGAGCATCATTCAGATGGTACAACAAACCGTCGTTTTCGATGGTTTACCAGATGAAGATCCTAATTTACATTTACTTAATTTTTTGGAAATTTGCGATACATTTAAGATAAATGGTTTCACCGATGATGCCATCCGTTTACGCTTATTTCCTTTTTCTTTACGGACTAAGGCCAAGCAGTGGTTGAGATCTCTTCCTAGAGGTTCCATCACTACATGGGCCGAAATGACGGAGAAATTTTTAACGAAATATTTTCCTCCGGCAAAGTCCGCCAAATTACGTACGGACATTCTCTCTTTTACGCAAGTAAACTCAGAGTCTCTCTACGACACATGGGAGCGCTTCAAGGAATTATTGCGGAGATTTCCTCATCATGCCCTTCCTTTGTGGCAACAAATTCAAACTTTCTACAATGGTTTAAATCTCCAAACAAGGCAGATGATTGATGCGGTCGCAGGGGGAACTCTTAATAATAAAACCCCCGAAGCTGCTCAAGAGCTTTTTGAGGAGATGTCCATGAATGCCTATCAGTGGAATGCGCCACGGTCGCGCCCTAATAAGCCGACCGGACTTTTTGAAGTCGAGGCCACCCCTAACTTAGCGCAACAAGTAGAAATGCTCACAAAACATTATGTGGCGGAGATGACTGCTTCCTCTGCCACAAATTGGGCTAATAATAATAACTTTAATAATTTTAATAATAATTTTATTCCTGAACAAGTTGATTATATGGGGAACTCTTATCGCCCTCCTTATAACCCGAATAATAATCTTCCGTTTAACAATAGTTATAATCCGGGTTTAAGGAACCACCCAAATTTTTCATGGAGCAACCCCAATAATGCTCAACGACCCCCACAAGTGAATCCCCCGGATTTGCTCCACCACCACCACACAAGCCCTCTCCGCTTGAAGAGGTCTTCACCAAGTACATTGCCTCCAATGAGTCTAATATCCGGAATCTCACTGGATCGGTCAAAATTTTGGAAAATCAAATTGGACAGCTCGCAAAAATGTTCTCCGAACGCCAGCAAGGAGCACTTCCGGGCAACACTGAGCCCAATCCGCGGGAGAGCGCTAACGCAATCACACTCCGCAATGGGAAGGAGGTAACTTCTTCAAAATTGGTCGAGCCCGAGGTAAATGTTTCATCTTCTCCCCCGCAAGTTATTTCTTCACCTGCTTTACCGTCCGCCGCTTTAGCTCCGCGCATATTTAAAAATCCTTCTATTCCTTATCCTTCGAAATTAAAAGATGAGGGCAATGAGGAGCAATATAAAAAATATTTTGAAATTTTAAAACAAATCCAAATAAATGTACCATTCTGCGAAGCAATTGCTCAAATGCCAAAGTACACTAATTTTTAAAAGAATTACTTTCAAATAAAAAGAAACTTGAAAATTTTTCTCGTATTTCTTTAAACGCAGAGTGTTTGGCGGCTTTATTAAATAAATTACCACAAAAATTGAATGACCCGGGACGGTTCTCCATCCCGTGTATGTTTGGTAATTTATCAATCAAGCACGCCTTGGCCGATCTAGGGGCTAGTATAAATTTAATGCCTTTTGCGTTATTTCAAAAATTTGGTTTGGGCAACCCAAGCCCAACTAATATAAGCATCCAACTAGCGGATCGGTCAGTTAAATACCCAATAGGGGTCATTGAAGATGTGTTAGTAAAGGTTGACAGGTTTATCTTCCTGGTAGACTTTGTCATCCTCGATATTGAAGAAGACGCCGAAGTACCCCTAATACTTGGCCGACCTTTCCTAGCCACCGCTCGAGCTATAATAGATGTAAGTAACAGAAACATTCTCCTGCGAGTTGGAGAAGAGGAAGTTATCTTCAATATTAATCAATCAATGAGAAATGCAATTACTAACGATGATTCTTGTTTTATTTTAGAATCAAATTTTGAAGAAAACTTATCAACTTTTGCAGAAATAAATTCCCATTTTTATGAAAATCCGGAGTTACAAACTTTATTATGTCTTGAAGAAACAACCCGGCAGGAAAATTTTGAACAAACAGATTTAAATATTTTTAAAATCAAAACATCTTATGAAGAGCCGCCGAGTCTAGAATTAAAACAACTACCGGATCATCTAAAATACGTATTTTTAGAAGAAAATTCAAAATTACCCGTAATTATTTCTTCCGCGCTTAATGATTCGGAAATTTCCGAATTAATTAAAATTTTAAATAACTACCGTCACGCAATTGCGTGGCAAATTTCTGATATAAAGGGTATAAATCCCTCATTCTGCAGGCATAAAATAAATCTTGAAAATAATTCTCGCGGCACTATTCAGGCTCAACGACGCTTGAATCCTAATATGAAGGACGTCGTTAAGGCCGAAATTATAAAATTATTAGACGCGGGAATTATTTACCCAATTTCTAATAGCACTTGGGTTAGCCCGGTGCAAGTCGTGCCTAAGAAGGGTGGAATCACAGTAGTTGAAAACGAAAATAACGAGTTAATCCCAACTCGTACTGTTACGGGTTGGCAGGTATGCATCGATTATAGGAAATTAAATGATGCTACCCGCAAGGATCATTTTCTGTTGCCCTTTATTGACCAAATTTTAGAACGTTTATCCGGTCACTCGCACTATTATTTTCTTGATGGTCTTTCGGGATATTTCCAAATCCCAATTGCGCCCGAAGACCAAGAGAAAACCACCTTCACTTGTCCGTTCGGCACCTTCGCATATCGAAGAATGCCGTTTGGGCTTTGCAACACGCCAGCTACATTTCAAAGATGTATGCTGGCAATTTTTAATGAATTAGTTGAGGACGTCATGGAAGTTTTCATGGACGATTTTTCAGTTTATGGCGATTCCCTTAAAAATTGTCTAAAAAATCTTGATTGTGTTCTTCAACACTGCGAAGACACGAATCTGGCACTCAACTGGGAGAAGTGCCATTTTATGGTCCGTGAGGGATTAGTCCTCAGACATAAGGTTTCTAGTAAAGGGATCGAGGTCGATAGGGCCAAGATCGAAGTTATAGAAAAACTCCCTCCGCCTACTAATATTAAATCTATTAGGAGTTTTTTAGGACATGCAGGTTTCTATAGATGGTTTATTAAAGATTTTTCAAAAATTACAAAACCGTTAACGTATCTTTTAGAAAAAGAAACCACATTTATCTTTGATGAAGAATGTTCTAAGGCGTTCATAAAAATTCAAAACGAACTTATCAAATCGCCTATTTTAATTTCACCAGATTGGTCTCTTCCGTTCGAAATCATGTGCGATGCAAGCGATTTTGCCGTAGGAGCGGTCTTGGGCCAAAGGATGAATAAATACTTTCACCCAATTTATTATGCAAGCAAAACGCTTACATCCGCCCAAGCTAATTATACTGTTGGAGCAAACCTTTTACTGTTTTGGGCTAGGATCACTATGTACTGATTAGGATCAGTTGACCCCATTGTATAGTTTAAGGGTCAAGTCTTTAGGCTGATAAATTAGCTATAACTTAAGATAAAATCTAAAGTTCCCAGCGGTCAACAAATGGCTAGCAGTGCTCGACAGATGGCTCCCAGCGTTCGACAGTTTTTGTTGCCAGCGCTCGACAGTTTCCAGCCAGCGTTCAACATCTTCTGGACAGCGCTCGACAGTTTCCAGCCAGCGTTCAACATCTTCTGGACGGCGCTCGACAGATTATAGCCAGCGTTCGACAGATCATTTATTGAAGCCCAGATTTGTTATCAGCTACATTCTATTTATCCTAACAGCAAAACGACGACTATAACGGATCTATTTAATATCTTTGGACGTATTCTGACAGATAAGGAAGGATATTAAACTCAGTTAATATATTCCCTTCTTTCCTTTTTCCAAGACAGCAATAGCCGTTGACATTTAATGAAAAGGAATCTTCTCACGGCCAAGGAATTAAAGGACCTGCCAGAGTCGTTTTGAGTTTTGTTGTTATTCCAAGAATGTCTTAAAGACTGATTATTCTATTCACAAATATAGAATACATTAAAGACAGTTTTTGTTTTTGGACATATATGAATCAGTCGACAAAATTCAAATATTATTCTATTACAGAATACAAAGAATATATACAGCAGAAAAAGAAGAAAGAGTTACATATCTCTCAGCAAGTATTTCTTCTTCTTCTTCTACAAGCAGCAAAAAAAAATTCTTCTGAGAACATATTCCTCAAGAGCATTCTCTCAGAATCTGCTGCAAATTCAGATCTTCTAAAAGAGCAACAAGCAATCTGAAGAACCTGTTCTTCCAGATCAATCTGCTACAGGAGATCTTAGTTTTCAAGAGAAAACTTCTCCATCTTCTGTCAAATACTTCAATCAAACAGGGGGAGCTTTACAACAACATCCACTAGAGTCTTCTCTCAGCATCTTGACAGAGAAGAACACTATAAACTCTTTCTTGCCTCTCTTGTACAGGGTTAATACTCCCTTCAAAAGTGTACCTCCTTGGTGGCAAGACACCTGATCAAAAAATCTAGTTGGTTTTGAGCACCTGAACAAAAGCTCTGTGGTGTGTGGACACCTGAACAAAAATCCCTTGGTGTGAGGGCACCTGATAAAAAATCCTAGTGGATTCCTACCAAGGGTGGTAGAAGAGTAGACGTACCCAGATTTATTGGGGAACTACTATAGCTCCTTGTGTCTTCTGTGTTTGGTTATTTTCCGTGCTTATGCTGTTTGTTGTGTGATTTCATTTACTTAATTTTTCTGTTAATATAATTCTCACACTGCTTACACTTATATATAATACTATTTTAATTCCGCTATAAAAACTAAGGAAAAGTTTTAATACTCTATTCACCCCCCTCTAGAGTAACTTAAGATCTAACCTCCACTTTCAATTGGTATGAGAGGAAGGTTGATCTCACTTGCAGACTAACATCTGGATCACAAAGATCAATTAGATCTTAATTTAATTTAGAGTTTCTCTTTATCTATTTTCTGTTTAAAACTCATGGCACAAAACAAGGAATACTCAAAAACAAGACCTCCTATGTGCAATCTTAGTAAGTTTGCACTGTGGAAAGCAAGGATTAGGCTTTACATGAATTCTATTGATGAGGATATATATAATTCTATTTTGACAGGACCTCCACCAGCACAAGAACAATCATCAACCAATGTTGTACCTCCTCCAGGACACATAGATCCATTGAAGAAATACAAGAATGCAGATGCCAACGCAATGAATATATTGGCACAAACCATGTCAGATGATATATTCCAAAAAGTTGCTGAGTGCACTTCAGCAAGAGATATATGGAATACCCTAACTGCAATTGTTGCAGGTTCTGCTGATGAAAGGAAAGACAGAAGATCACACCTGATCTCTCTGTATGAGAACTTCAAGAAAGGTGATGAAGAATCAGTTGCAGACATGTACACTAGGTTAAGTGTAATTATAAGTGAACTCAGGACTCTGGACAAGGAAATCTCATTAACAGAGATTAATGACAAGATCCTAATGTGCTTCCCTAGCACTTGGGATTCAAGGATTTGGCCAATCAAGGAAGACAGAAGTCTCAATGAGATCACCACTGAAACTTTGTTGGGCAAGCTCAAATCTTATGAGCAGCTCATCAAGTCCAGGGAAGCCGAAGCATCCACTTCATCTCCAGCACCAAAGAAAGAGAAGAGCATAGCTTTCAAGGAAGTTGATGCAGAACAAGAAAAGGCTCCAAAAGATGATGAACTCATGAGCCTCATAGCCAGATGATTCTACAAAATGGCTAAGAATGATTTCAGAAGGAAAGAATCCAGATCAAGAGATAAGCAAAGGTATGACAAATCAACTCCTAAAGAAGTTATTTGTTTTGGTTGCAGGAAATCTGGACACTACTTGACAGAATGTCCAGAGAAGCAAAAGAAAGATAAGAAAAAGGATAAAGAAGAAAAGAGAAGCTCCAGCATGTCTTCCTCACACAAGCACAAAAAGAAGGGAAGAGGATTTATAGCAGAATCCTGGAGTGACACTGAATCTGAATCATCATCCAGCTCATTTGATGATGATGAAGAAAAATCAAAGGAAAATGACCAATGTCTAATGGCCATTTATGAATCAGACAGTGAGTCAGGAAATGCTTCTTCTTCCAGTGATGATGAATGCTATGAAGAAGATAAGAACTTCTGCATGATGGCAATCAATGCCTCAGCAAACAATTCTGATAAAGAAGAATCAGAATCAGAAGCAGAAGATAATGCAGACCAGGTAATATCTAGTTTTGATTTCAATTCTAGTGAATTCAAAGATGAATTCAAAGGTCTTTGCTTAGATTTAATCAAATCTGAGAAAGAGATAATCTCTCTCAGAAATCAGTTGGCTGAAATGAATCAACTGGTTGCAGAAAATGTTAATCTTAAGAAAGATTTAACTGCCTCTAGAGAACACATTATTCTAATTGAGAACAAGTTGTCTAAAGCTAAGGAATATGAAGAATTCCTCAATGGCAGTAGTGTTAAGCTGATGGACATCACAAAAATAGTGAATGCTAGATTTAATAGCAAGCTGGGTTTGGGTGCATCATCAAGTGATCCATACCTTCTTAAGAAAAACATCCTCTCTACTCCAATGATATTCAATTCTACTAAGAGCAAAGAGGCTGTAGAAGTGAATAAAGATGTTTCAAGCAAGTTTGTAGAGAATAAAAGAATTCAGAAGAATTCGTCGAACGAAGCTCGACAAAAAGATTTCAATCTGTCGAACGGCGATCGACGAAAACTGAAAACAGATGTTCAGTATAGTAATTACATAGACACTGTCGACGAAATCAAGCACATTCGTCGAACGGCAATCGACAAATTTACTCAAATCTGTCGAACAAACACTATACACAGAATTTCAGGAATTCTAATTCTAAACACACTAAAAATCCTTTTACTGAGTGGACAATACCTCCAAGGAGATATCATCCCAAACGCTATAAGGATCAGTCTGAAATGTCGTTTATTTCAGATTTCTGTGGAGATACAAAAAGACCCAAGGTAATCTGGGTCAGGAACAAATAGATTTGTTTTGTCTTTGTTTTTGCAGGTACACAGCTGTCCAAGAACAAGTGAAAAATGGTATTTGGACAGTGGCTGTTCAAAACATATGACAGGGAACAAGTCAAACCTGAACAGCTTCAAGGCAAAGCTTGGACCAAAAGTTATATTTGGAGACTCCAACTGTGGACAAACCAAAGGCTATGGAAAAGTCAAAGTTAGAGAAGTCACCTTCAAAGAGGTAGCCTATGTAAAGGGACTGAAGCATAACCTTATCAGCATAAGTCAATTATGTGATGAAGGGTATCAGGTAACCTTTAATAAATTGAAATGCCTTATTAAATCTACTGATGGTATTACTATTTTATCAGGCATTAGACAAGGTAATATATACTTAGTAAATTTCAATTCATCTACTACAGAAGTCTGTTTATTTAGTGATACAAGTAAATCTAGTGATCTTTGGCATAAGAGACTAGGACATGTAAACCTTAGGACCATTGCTAAACTATCTAAGGACAAACTTGTTAGAGGTTTACCCTTAGGATCATATAAGAAAGAAGGTTTATGTAGGGCATGTCAACTAGGCAAGCAAACTAAAAACAGCTTTAAATCATTATCTAAAAGTGATTCACCTAGAATCTTATATTTGCTACATATGGACCTTTTTGGACCTATAGCAACAAAGAGTTTAGGGGGGAAGTCTTACTCTCTAGTTATTGTGGATGACTTCGCTAGATTCACTTGGGTGTTCTTTTTGAGAGAAAAGTCAGATAACTTTAAAGTTCTTACAGACTTTCTTAAGAGCATAAAGATTGAGTACTCTACTGAAGTTGCATTGATCAGAAGTGATCATGGCAGTGAGTTTGAGTCTCTTCTTATGCAAGAATTCTGTGAGATGGAAGGTATCAGGCATTGTTTCTCAGCTCCTAGAACTCCTCAACAAAATGGGGTAGTTGAAACGAAAAATAGAACTCTAATTGAATCAGCCAGAACATTGCTTGCAGATGCTAATTTGCCCCTATCCTTTTGGGCAGAGGCTGTCAGCACAGCAAATTATGTTCTGAATAGAAGTTTGATACACAAGCTTAAGGGAAAGACTCCTTATGAATTACTTAAAGGGAAGAAACCTAAGGTTAGCTATTTTAGATCATTTGGGTGTAGATGTTTCATTCACAATAATAATAAGAAATACCTTAGAAAATTTGACCCAAAATCAGATGAAGGAATTTTCTTAGGATATTCAATAAACAGCAAAGCATATAGGATTTATAATAAATCTACCCTCAAGATAGAAGAATCTATGCATGTTACTTTTGATGAGACTAACATGTTTTACAAGGAGAAGATTTCTTCTACCATAGAAAATCTGCAGGTACCTATATTATGTGAGCAGCTAGATCAATTAGCTCTACATAAAGAAGGAATTCTGAATCCTGAACAGCAGAATGCTGAGGAGAGTGAAGAAGAAAATCTCCCAGATTTTGCTAAAAGTTCAGAACAGATAACAACAGATAATCCTCCACAGAATATAGCAGCTGAACAAATTCCCCAAATGGAAATTATTGCTGAACCAACTCCAACTATTGACCACATCACAGTTAGAGATCATCCAATATCACAAGTAATTGGTGATATTTCAGCAGGTGTGCAAACAAGAAATCAAGTACATCAGAACTTGATGCACACATGCTTTCTCTCCCAAATTGAACCTCAAACTATAAAAGATGCAGAACAAGATCCCAACTGGATCATTGCTATGCAAGAGGAACTCAATCAGTTTGAGACAAACAAAGTATGGTATTTGGTTCCTAGACCAAAAGACCATCCAGTGATTGGCACCAAATGGGTCTTCAGGAACAAACTAGATGAACAAGGCAACATTGTAAGAAATAAAGCAAGACTGGTAGCCCAAGGATATTCACAGGAAGAAGGTATTGATTATGATCAAACCTTTGCTCCTGTTGCAAGACTTGAAGCAATCAGAATATTTCTTGCATTTGCTGCATACAAAAAGTTCAAGGTATATCAAATGGATGTAAAGAGTGCTTTCTTGAATGGGGAAATCAAAGAAGAAGTATATGTGGAACAACCCCCAGGTTTCCTCTCTCCAACTCAACCCTCTTTTGTATTTAAGCTTAAGAAAGCTCTCTATGGTCTCAAACAAGCTCCCAGAGCATGGTATAAAACTTTAGCTAGTTTTCTTTTGGAAAACAATTTCTGTAGGGGTTAATAGATAAAACCTTATTTTTCAGGATACATAAAAATAAAACTCTGCTAGTTCAAATATATGTAGATAATATTATTTTTGGATCTACTGATTCAAATTTGTGCAAAAGATTTTCAAATCTAATGAAATCTAAATTTGAAATGAGTAGTATGGGTGAGTTATCATACTTCCTTGGTCTCCAAGTGAAGCAAACTTCAAATGGAATCTTTATATCCCAATCTAAGTATGCTAAGGAATTAGTGAAAAGATTTGGTATGTCAGATTCTTCCACCATGAAAACACCCATGCCCTCAAATGCTGTTGTTGATAATGATGAATCAGGGAAACCTGTTGATTCAAAAGTATATAGAGCAATTGTTGGCTCATTACTCTATTTAACAGCAAGTAGGCCTGACATAATGTTTGCTACTTGTATTTGTGCTAGGTTTCAAGTTAACCCCAAGGAATCTCACTTAATTTTGCTAAAAAGGATTTTGAGATATATAAAGGGTTGCCCTAATCTAGGACTTTGGTATCCAACAGCATCTGAATTTGAATTAACTGGATTCTCAGATTCAGATTATGCTGGATGCAGAGTAGACAGGAAAAGAACATCAGGGACTTGCCAGTTCCTTGGTGGTAGGCTTGTGTCTTGGTTTTGTAAGAAACAAACATCTGTGTCAACATCAACAGTTGAAGCTGAATATATAGCTGCTGGCAGTTGCTGCTCACAGATATTGTGGATACAAAATCAACTTCTAGACTATGGAGTCAACTTAAATAATTCAACTATATTTTGTGACAATACTAGTGCAATATCTATAGCACAAAATCCAGTTCTCCATAGTAGGACTAAACACATAGAAATTAGGCACCACTTCCTTAGGGATAATGTGGATAAAAATAAAATTTGCCTACAATTTATTCTTACTGATTTACAAAGAGATGACATTTTCACCAAGCCATTGGATGAAAAGAAGTATATCTTCTTTATAAATCAACTTGGAATGATAGATGGAGACTCAATCTGCTAGTAAATTAAGTTCTCTATTTACCTCAAAAATTTGTCGAACGGAGAACGACAAATTTATATCATTTGTCGAACGGTGGTCGACAAAACCTTATATTTTCAGAATCGACAAAGAAATGTTACCTGTCGAACAGCGGTCGACGAAAAGGATATTTTTTTGTCGAACGCTGTCTGACAAAAACTTAAAGTCTTTTCGGCTTCTGTCTTTATCAGGGTTAGTTGCTCTCATATATGCGCCTCTTTCTCTCATATATATTTACTACTTGTATATCTTAAGAGCGCGCCTACAGAAATCGTTTCCCTCCAGTTCCCCTTTTGCACTTGATCTTTCTCTTCTTTTGCAGGACTCAATGGCGATTTCTCAAGCCTCGCTCTATTCCATGAAGTTCGATGCTGGGTTCTGCATAGATATGGAATCCTTCGCAACATCTGATCAAATCTTCAAGGACATCCTTCAACTCTTTGAAGAGCAACAGTTGAGGAAGTTAATGAGCTTGAGGATAAAGCTTCACACAGCTAAAATCAAAGAATGGTGTTTCACAGTTAAGCAGGAAGATGAATGTCTGACGGGCACAATCTCAGGACACCAGGTTTCTCTTACCCCTACCATTCTAACTAAAGTTTTTCGGCTTGTGAATGGTGATGAAGATATAGAAATTAGTTCTGATGAATTTGAAGCAGCTTTAGGGCCTGTTTGGGAGAGCTCTGGCGGCTGGAGAAGCTCTTTCCCAGCCGCCAGAGCTGTTATTACCGTCGTTTGGGACAGCTCTATAAAGAAATTGCTTTTTAAAAAATCGCGCCCAGCGCTCTTTTCCGGAAGCCCCCCTCTACTCGCGTTCCGCTCTGCAGGAATCTATTTCCAAGAGCGGCGTTTCTTTTTTTTCGACCCCGATCTTCTTCCTCCCGCTCCCAGCGCATCCCGTGTCCATCGTCGCTCCCTCCTCCGCCGCTTCCCCCTCCATTTCCGACGCCGACGACGTGCCCTAGCATTCCGACGCCGATCTTCTTCCTCCCAGATCCAGCCGCCGATCTTCTTCCTCGCAGATCCAGTCGTGCCCTAGCATTCCGACGCCGACGACGGGAGATTCGCCGATCTTCTTCTGCACAGATCCAGCCATTTGCATAGAGTTCTTCCTCCCCGAGCCCAACTCCAGAGCCCTAGCTTCATTTGGCGCAGGTGAGCTTCGATTTTGGGCTTGATTTCTGATTTTGCCATTTTTGATTTCGGAAATGTTGATTCCAACAGCCATTTTTGATTTCTTATATGTTGATTCCAACAGCTCTTGTCCAGTGTGTGTGTGTGTGTTGTGTTTTGGATGGATGTGTGTGTTTGTTGTTGGATGAGTGTGTGTGTGTGTGTGTGTGTTTGTGAGTGTGTGTGTGTTTGTTGTTGGATGTGTGTGTGTATGTATTTGGATGAGTGTGTGTGTATGTGTTTGTGTGTTGGATGAGTGTGTATGTATTTGTGTTGGATGTGTGTGTGTATGTATTTGTGATGGATGTGTGTGTTTGTTGTTGGATGTGTGTGTGTGTTTGTGTGTGTGTGTATGTTGTTGGATGTGTGTGTGTATGTGTTATTGGATGTGTAAGTGTGTGTATGTTGTTGGATGTGTGTGTGTGTGTGTGTGTGTGTGTTGTTGGATGTGTGTGTATGTATTTGTGATGGATGTGTGTGTTTGTTGTTGGATGTGTGTGTGTGTGTGTGTGTGTTTGTTGTTGGATGTGTGTGTGTATGTTGTTGGATGTGTGTATGTATTTGTGATGGATGTGTGTGTTTGTTGTTGGATGTGTGTGTGTGTTTGTGTGTGTGTGTGTATGTTGTTGGATGTGTGTGTTTGTTTTAGGATGTGTGTGTGTGTGTGTGTGGATGTGTGTGTTTGTTGTTGTTTGTGTGTTTGTTGTTGGATGTGTGTGTATGTTGTTGGATGTGTGTGTGTATGTGTTTGTTGATGGATGTGTGTGTTTGTTGTTGGATGTGTGTGTATGTTTGTGTGTTTGTTTTAGGATGTGTGTGTGTGTGTGGATGTATATATGTGTATGTGTGTGTGGATGTATATATGTGTGTATGTGTGGATGTGTGTGTATGTTATTGGATGTGTGTGTGTGTGTGTGTGTGTGTGTGTGTTGTTGGATGTGTGTGTGTATGTATTTGTGATGGATGTGTGTGTTTGTTGTTGGATGTGTGTGTGTGTGTTTGTTGTTGGATGTGTGTGTGTATGTTGTTGGATGTGTGTATGTATTTGTGATGGATGTGTGTGTTTGTTGTTGGATGTGTGTGTGTGTTTGTGTGTGTGTGTATGTTGTTGGATGTGTGTGTTTGTTTTAGGATGTGTGTGTGTGTGTGTGTGGATGTGTGTGTTTGTTGTTGTTTGTGTGTTTGTTGTTGGATGTGTGTGTATGTTGTTGGATGTGTGTGTGTATGTGTTTGTTGATGGATGTGTGTGTTTGTTGTTGGATGTGTGTGTATGTTTGTGTGTTTGTTTTAGGATGTGTGTGTGTGTGTGGATGTATATATGTGTATGTGTGTGTGGATGTATATATGTGTGTATGTGTGGATGTATATATGTGTATGTGTGAGTGTGTGCGTGTTTGGGTGTGTATGTATGTTTTAGTGTGTATGTATGTTTGGGTGTGTATGTTTGGGTGTGTATGTATGTTTGTGTGTGTGTGTGTTTTTGTATGTGTGTTTGTGTGTTTTTGTATGTGTGTAGGTGTGTATGTTGTTTGGGTGTGTGTGTATTTGTGAGAGTGTGTGTGTGTATGTATGTATTTAGGAGGGTGTGTGTTTGTATGTTTGTATGTATGTTTGTGTGTGTGTGTGTGTTTGTATGTATGTTTGTGTGTGTGTGTGTGTATGTTTTTGTATGTGTGTTTGTGTGTGTTTTTGTATGTGTGTAGGTGTGTATGTTGTTTGGGTGTGTTTGTATGTTTGTATGTGTGTGTGTGTGTGTGTGTGTGTGTGTGTGTGTGTATGTTAGGGTGTGTATGTATGTTTGTGTATGTTTGTGTGTGTGTGTGTGTGAGTGTGTGTATGTGTGTATGTTAGGGTGTGTATGTATGTTTGTGTATGTTTGTGTATGTTAGGGTGTGTATGTATGTTTGGGTGTGTATGTATGTTAGGGTGTGTATGTATGTTTGTGTATGTGTGTGTGTGTGTGTGTGTGTGTGTATGTTAGGGTGTGTATGTATGTTTGTGTATGTTTGTGTGTATGTGGGTGTGAGTGTGTGTGTGTATGTATGTATTGAGGAGGGGTATGTGTGATGTATGTGTATTTTTTTAGTAGAAATAGCTGATAAAATTTCATTACTTTTATTAATAGTGTAATGGGTAAACCAAAAGAAGGAGGAATCATAGCGAGTTGGGAGTCTAGCGAGGTGATGTTATTTTGTGATCTCTGCATAAAAGAGATTGGTTTGGGGAATCGGCCTACCACCCACTTTAGCAAAGAAGGGTGGAAAAATTTGATTGCAGGGTTTAAAGAACGTACCGGGAAAAGCTACGATCGAATGCAAATGAAAAATAAATGGGATCATTTGAAGAAGGATTGGAAGTTATGGAAGGAGCTGAAACATGGCGAGACTAGTTTAGGTTGGGATCCAGAGAAGAGAACTATTGCTGCATCAGAAGAATGGTGGGCAGAAAAGATAAAGGTGAAAACAAATACATTTTTTATTTCATGGTAGTAGTTCTTATTTTGACAGCATTTATTAATATTGATGTATTGATTATAACAGGTTGTTGCAGCAGCGAAAAAATTTCAATACGGAGGTATTGCACCTGAGTTGGAGGAGAAACTGAACATCATGTTCAGTCAGGTTGTCGCAACTGGAGAAGACTCATGGGCTCCTTCTGTTGGGAGTTTGCCACCGGATGTGGGGAGGATTCATTTGGAAGATAATGATGTAGAAGATGTCATAGAGGACAATCAAGGTGGCCCTGAAGAGATTGGTCATTCAACAACCATTGGGAATGCGTCCACCTCGGCGAGTAAAAGAAGAAAGATTGGGAAGAACAAAGGAATGACATTTTCTTTGATGTCAGACTTACATCAATCCACCCTAGCTGTGAAGCCTCCACCAGTTATCACAGTCAAAGAGGTGGTGGAGTTGATTTCCAGTAGCCCAGAGATACGGGCAAACCTGGATCTGTATTACTTTGCTCTCGACCACATCAGGGACAAGAACAGTAGGGAGATCTTCATGAGTATTCCAGAAGATATGCGTGTTTGGTGGATTACGAAGGCGTATGAGAAGAGGGCTCAGTGATCTGTTATTTTAAAAAAATGTTATGTTTTAAGTTTTAAAAACTTTTTATGTGGTATTTTATACCTTTCTACTTCATGTTGATTAACCTTTTTATGTGGTCGGATTTATATTAGTTGTTGTGGTATTTTCTTCACATAGAGTATGATCAATGTTATGTGATACTTTAAATGCAGGTACTACAATGGAAGAGCATGACTCCTCTGAGGATTCTGGGGATTCAACAAGTCTTTCACCTGAGCGGAGACAATATATAGAGTACTGTCGTGTAGTTATGTCATCGATCGAGAGGATGACTTATCATGTTCGTGACACACGACCATGCATGACATCTACCCAAACAGGTGATAAATGGATTAAAGAGTTACTAGAAGGACATCCAGATAGGATTCATGATGCATTTAGGATGTCGAAACGCATTTTCATAGATTTACTTCATAAACTAGAGGTAGATCATGAACTTCAAGGGTCACAACGGACGTCGTCAAGAGAAGTCCTAGGGATGACATTGTATATCTTAGCACAAGGAGGTTCCATTAGATTGGCGAAAGAGCGATTCCAGCACTCGACCGAAACAATTAGTAGATATTTTTCGAAATGTCTAAGATCTCTTTTGTTACTTTCAATTGATGCTATAAAGCCTATAGACCGTCAGTTCAGAGATATTCCGGCTGAGATAAGGTATGATGCTCGTTACATGCCATTCTTCAAGGATTGCGTTGGTGCAATTGACGGTACACATGTAGATGCAAGGATACCAGTAGAAGATCAAGTCAGATACATAGGACGTCACGGCACTACGACGCAAAATGTAATGGCAGTCTGTGATTTTAACATGTGTTTTACATTTGCCCTAGCTGGATGGGAGGGATCTGCTCATGATAGTCGCATCTTCGCACGCGCATTGACAGACGATAGATTGCATTTTCCGCATCCCCCACAAGGTATAGTAATCAATATTTTTACATTCATTCAAATCCTTCAAATATCCACCAATGTTTGCTTGTTTAACATACCAAATTAATGCAGGTAAATATTATTTAGTGGATGCTGGCTACCCATTAAAGATGGGTTATTTGAAGCCGTATCCGGATACAAGATATCACTTGGCAGACTTTGCCCGTGGGAGTCGGCCTGTTCAAGGAAGGCAAGAACATTTCAATAGGGCACATTCATCTCTTCGCAGTGTTATTGAGCGAACGTTTGGAGTGTGGAAGAAGAAGTGGCACATTTTGAGCAAAATGCCACAGTATAGCTTCAAGAAACAGAGGTCCATAGTGTTGGCCACAATGGCCTTACATAACTTCATTCGTAGACATCCTTCTCGCTGGGACCCTGAGTTTAATGTTTGTGATGCTGATGAGTCTTCTTTCGCTCCCTCAGAGGATGAAGACCCTGCGGCGGAGGATGATATTGGAAGCGAAATGGGAGATGCTGCTGGAGCTGAACAGATGTCTACAGTACGAGATAGCATTGCCGAAGAAATATACGGGGCGCGTTGATAGCATTACCAGAGAATTTGTAAAAGACTATTGTTATCGGTTGTTTTTTATTATTCTCCACGTTTATGTATTTTATTATTATTCTCCACGTTTAAAACTTAATGTATTTTAAAGTTCTAAAAAAAACAGCTTCCAAAAGCTGTTTCTCCAAACAGCTAAATTAGAAAATCGCTCTTCAAAGCGCACTTCTGCACAGAACACCCAAACACTCTGCAGCTTTTCAAAACTGCTCCCCAGAGAGCTATTTTAAAACAGCTCTATCCGGACAGCAGCTTTTCAATCCGCCAGAGCTGTCCCAAACAGACCCTTAGTCAAAATGGGTCACTCCTCTGGAAACCATAATCATCTGCTTAAGAAAAATCTGTCTTTGGAATACAAATTCTTATCAGATATAGTTGGCAAGGTGTTGTTAGGAAAAACAACAGGACATGACTATGTTAAAAGGCACCAATTTCTGTTGATGGTGGCCTTGATGGAGAAAAAGAAAGTGAACTGGGGATCACTTCTGTTTAATTTGATTAAGAAAAAGATTTCCAAGGAGAATGTTAGCATTGGAAGAATTTTAGGAATTGTTCTGCAGGAATGGCATCCAGACCTTCTGGCCTCCCCAAAGGTAACAATCAATGCTAGCAAGAAGCTGACCTCAGCTCTCTTTGCTAAGTGGGAAAGGGTATTTTCAAAGAAGAATCCAAAGTCAGTCAAGCAAGCTTCTGAAGACACAAGGACTGATTCAGTCTCTTCCCTAACCCTTCCAGAAGTTCCTCCTTTGGTCTCCTCCCTTCCTCTCCCACCTCCTTCTACTCAAAGTTTTTCCCCTGCATAATCTCCACCTTACAATTCTTCTACACATATTGATGACATTCCCCTCCTTCTTTTGATCTCCTCCCTCATCACTCTTCTCTACCTCCATCTCCTACTCATAATGATTCCCAATGCCCTATCCATCATTCTTCTTCTACTCATCAAGAACCCTCTCAACAAGGTGCAGATGTCTCAAACATCTTTGTACCAATCTATATTCCTCCCTCTTCTGAGCCATCCTCCTCTCATTCTCACGAATTCACTTATTTAAATCTTTTCCCTGTAGCTGATCAGATACATGGTCTCATCCTTCCCAAACTAGACCAGTTATTGGATGCAAAACTTGCTCCAATTGTTCAATCTATTTCTGCTTTATCTGAAAAGATTTCTTCCTTCCCTTCCTTTCAATCTGTCCCTTCTTCTAGGGGCCTAGATTCAGGTTTCCCTGAAGCTAGGCAGGGGGAGATGTCTGATGAAGAAGCTCCAGATGCTCCAGATGCTCAAGCACTTGGAAATTCAGTTCTTCCAATTTCAGAAGAACCAGTTCTACCAGGTCTAGAAGAAATAAATAATGTTTCTATTAATCCTTCTATAGATATTATTTATTTGCTTTCTCAGTTTAGTACAGTCCTACCAGTTTTACCTCAACATCATAATTATTCTAGAGCAATTGTCCCATACACTGCTCTAGTTAATGAAGCTCTGTTAAATAAGATAATTAAAAGTTTTGAAGTTAAGATTACAGATACAGTTTTCATTCAAGATCAAGCTCTCAGTCAAGAAGAAAAACTAGTTGTAATGTCAGAAGAAGCAATCACAAATTCTGACTTTCCAACTTTTATCTTTGATGAAACTCCAATTCCAGAATTTGATGAGATCTGGGAAGCAGAAGATGAAGCTTATGAAGCTGAAGAGCAAAGGATCAAAGCTCTTAAATTGATAGCAGATTTATATGATACACCAATCTCTTCTTCTGATTCTGATGAAGAAGATAATGATAGTGATTCTGATGATACACTGTCAAGGAAAAGAAAGAAAACAAAGGCTAAGTCTAAATCTATCCCCAAGCCTCCTAATCCAGATAATGATATCCCATATTATATTCTCCACAATATCCCTCTTGACAAAGTCTCACATCATTGGATGACACTCTCCAGAAATGAGCAGAAAAGAAGAAAGAAGTTCAAGAAAACTGGTTATATGCCTGATAATCCAGTTAAGTTCAATCACCCTCCTCCTCCTCCTACTCCAGCAGCAGGATCAGCAGGGATGTCTTCTTCCTTCTCTAGATCTGCCCCCCAGCAGTCTAGGAGATATGAAGGAACTCATAAAAGCTCCAGTGGCTCTCAAAGTTCTACACCAGCCAGATCTCCTCCCTCAAGTTCTTCCAGACCAATTTCAGATTACAGATATACTTTTTCAAATGGCTTATTTCACAGCAGAATGAATCTTCAAGATAAGAAAACCTCAAAGCAGGCAAATGATTCTGTTGAAAGGTCTCCTTCTCCAGAAATTCAAGAAACAGATGAAATAGCTCACATGGCTAGATTCAGAGAATCAGTAGCTATTGCTCAGATCAATAAAGCTAAGGCTGAAGGTGAGGACCATTCTCAATTTTCTACATTGTCTGAATTCAGAAAGCAAGAGCTTGAAAAGTACAATTCCAGAAAATTTTTTAATGCTGAAAGATTTTTAAAGAAGTATCCAGCAGCAGTAGTTCTTCCTACTACATCTCAAACAATCATAAGTCCAGAAAATTGCTACATGAGCAAGAAGCAAGCTGAAGATCCCAACAGGGAAATCATTTTCAAGCCTTCCTCACAGTGAAAAAGTACAGTTTCAAATTCCTTCTATCTTTGAACTACTTGAATTCAGTATAAATGTTTCTAAACTCAGAGCATTTTATTTCAATATTATCTGCTGAAGCATTTCAATTCTGTCAGATATATTTCTGCTCTGTTGTTTATCTTTGTGTTATTTATTATTTGATTTATTTGTCAAATAGTATCCTAACCCAAATAGGGGGAGATTGTTGGAGCAACCCTTTTACTGTTTTGGGCTAGGATCACTATGTACTGATTAGGATCAGTTGACCGCATTGTATAGTTTAAGGGTCAAGTCTTTAGGCTGATAAATTAGCTAGAACTTAAGATAAAATCTAAAGTTCCCAGCGGTCAACAAATGGCTAGCAGTGCTCGATAGATGGCTCCCATCGTTCGACAGTTTTTGTTGCCAGCGCTCGACAGTTTCCAGCCAGCGTTCAACATCTTCTGGACAACGCTCGACAGTTTCCAGCCAGCGTTCAACATCTTCTGGACGACGCTCGACAGATTATAGCCAGCGTTCGACAGATCATTTATTGAAGCCCAGATTTGTTATCAGCTACAGTCTATTTATCCTAACAGATAAACGACGACTACAACGGATCTATTTAATATCTTTGGACGTATTCTGACAGATAAGGAAGGATATTAAACTCAGTTAATATATTCCCTTCTTTCCTTTTTCCAAGACAGCAATAGCCGTTGACATTTAATGAAAAGGAATCTTTTCATGGCCAACGAATTAAAGGACCTGCCAGAGTCGTTTTGAGTTTTGTTGTTATTCCAAGAATGTCTTAAAGACTGATTATTCTATTCACAAATATAGAATACATTAAAGACAGTTTTTGTTTTTGGACATATATGAATCAGTCGACAGAATTCAAATATTATTCTATTACAGAATACAAAGAATATATACAGCAGAAAAAGAAGAAAGAGTTACATATCTCTCAGCAAGTAATTCTTCTTCTTCTTCTACAAGCAGCAAAAAAAAATTTCTTCTGAGAACATCTTCCTCAAGAGCATTCTCTCAGAATCTGCTGCAAATTCAGATCTTCTAAAAGAGCAACAAGCAATCTGAAGAACCTGTTCTTCCAGATCAATCTGCTACAGGAGATCTTAGTTTTCAAGAGAAAGCTTCTCCATCTTCTGTCAAATACTTCAATCAGACAGGGGGATCTTTACAACAACATCCACTAGAGTCTTCTCTCAGCATCTTGACAGAGAAGAACACTATAAACTCTTTCTTACCTCTCTTGTACAGGGTTAATACTCCCTTCAAAAGTGTACCTCCTTGGTGGCAAGACACCTGATCAAAAAATCTAGTTGGTTTTGAGCACCTAAACAAAAGCTCTGTGGTGTGTGGACACCTGAACAAAAATCCCTTGGTGTGAGGGCACCTGATCAAAAATCCTAGTGGATTCCTACCAAGGGTGGTAGAAGAGTAGACGTACCCAGATTTATTGGGGAACTACTATAGCTCCTTGTGTCTTCTGTGTTTGGTTATTTTCTGTGCTTGTGCTGTTTGTTGTGTGATTTCATTTACTTAATTTTTCTGTTAATATAATTCTCACACTGCTTACACTTATATATAATACTATTTTAATTCCACTATAAAAACTAAGGAAAAGTTTTAATACTCTATTCACCCCCCTCTAGAGTAACTTAAGATCTAACCTCCACTTTCATATACTACGACGGAAAAAGAACTTCTAGCGATCGTTTTTGATTTTGATAAATTTCGTTCGTACATAACGCTATCAAAAATTATTGTTTTTACAGATCACTCCGCACTCCGGTACTTGCTAGATAAATGGGATGCCAAGCCCTGACTATTGAGATGGATCCTACTCTTGCAAGAATTCGATTTGGAGATCCGAGACAAGAAAGGAGCGGAGAATCTGGCGGCCGACCACCTCTCAAGACTGGAGAACCCGGCAGCAGGAGCACTAGTGGAGGCCGAGATAGATGATAAATTCCATGAAGAGCGCCTCCTCTCCATCGAAAAGGTAACGACTTCTTCCACCCCTTGGTATGCGGATTTGGCCAACTATTTAGTGGCCCGGGTCCTACCAAAAGATTTTTCAAGTCAGCAAAAGAAGAAATTCTTTTCAGATTTGAAAAATTATTTTTGGGAGGTCCCCTTTTTATTTCGTGTCTGCGCGGACCAAGTGGTAAGAAGGTGCATTTCGGGCGAGGAAGGCATCCAAATATTGCGGCACTACTACGAGGACCAGCCGGCGGACACTGCCAAGCAAACCAGACCGCAAGAAAAGCGCTAGAGCCGGGCTTCTATTGGCCCACCTTATTCAAAGATGCTCATAATTTTATGAGTAATTGTGATCGGTGCCAACGGTCAGGTAACATTTCTAACCGAGACAAAATGCCCCAAAATAATTTTATAGAATGCGAGATTTTTGATCTTTGGGGAATAGATTTCGTAGGTTCTTTACCTTCTTCTTTAAATAATAAATATATTCTTGTTGCGGTCGATTACGTGTCAAGGTGGGCGGAAGCACAAGCTTTCCCCACTAACGATGCGAGAGTCGTCGTAAATTTTTAAAAAAAATTATTTTCGCGATTTGGCACACCCCGAGCACTAATTAGCGATCGAGGTACACACTTCTGTAACAACCAACTTGCTAAAATTTTAGCAAAGTATGGAGTTACCCACAAGCTATCTACCGCCTACCACACACAAGCAAATGGCCAAGTGGAGGTGGTGAATTGCGAACTAAAAAGAATTTTAGAAAAAACTTCATCCGTTAATAGGAAGGATTGGTCGCTAAAATTAGACGACGCACTATGGGCCTATCAGACAGCGTACAAAACCGCCATCGGATGTACACCGTACCGATTAGTCTATGGAAAAGCATGCCATTTACCAGTAGAATTAGAACATCGCGCATTCTGGGCGCTAAAATTTTTAAACTTAGATTTGAACTTAGCCTCTGATCAACGAAAATTTCAACTTAATGAATTAGACGAATGGCGCGTAAACGCCTATGAAAATAATAAATTTTACAAGGAGCACACTAAGTTTTACCATGACAAAAAAATAAAATTTCCAAAATCTTTTTCACCGGGAGACTTAGTCCTTTTATATAATTCTAGATTTAAACTTTTTCCGGGCAAATTTAAATCCCGATGGTCTGGCCCTTTTGTTGTAAAAGAGGTTTGGCCATATGGGACTGTGCTAATAGAGCACCCGGATCAAGGCCTTTTGAAAGTTAACGGACACCGATTGAAATTATATCATTTCGGCGACCCAGCTCCCGGTAAAATAGAAACGCTTAACCTCACAAACTTGTAGAACGCCACTTAGTCAAGCTACGCGATGGTAAATAAGCGCTTTTGGGAGGCAACCCAACGTTTTCTTTTGTTTGTTTTGTTTAACTTAATTTTGCAGGTTTCACTTTCTGTCCGGCAACCTCGACACCGATCAGGGAAGCCCTCTTCACCCTTTAACCACTTATTTATTTTTCTTTCTTTTTGTTGTTTTATTTATTTCATTACAAAAAAAAAGTGTAATTCCTGATTTTATCTTCTTACTTAATTTTAAACATTGGGGACAATGTTTAATTTTAAGTATGGGGGTGTAGCATAGCTTTCTTTGTAGTTTGAAAAAAAAACAAAAAAAATTATATTTTAGAAAATCGAAATTAAAATTTCTTGGAAAGGACGCTTGGGGCTTGAATTCCCATCATAGCCTCTAGTACCTTGCAAACCCTTCACCGGGTATATCTTGGAAAGTCCAAGAACAAAATAAATCTATTAGGAATTGTTCTTCTTATTCATCAAAACGCCCACTTGCTAAATTGTAAGTTCTAAGTTGACTGTTTTTCATATGGACTAAAAATAATTTTGTGCTAGAATAGTTTTTGAAACTTTTGAGTAAAATTGTTGACTCATGTAGTGCTCTTAGTCATATGCATGTCTTTGAGTAGTGTTGGTGTAAAATTAAATTCTTGGCATAGATCTAAAATTATGTTTTATTAATTTGCGTAGTAATAATTTATTTTACTTTTAAATTCGAATCCGGTCTTATCCAAAAGTAGTTTAGGTGAGTGTGTAGAAGATTGTTAGAAAGCTATTACTCGAATTGAACAAAAGGGTGTCCTTTCTCGATGTCTAGAACTTGCCCCAAGCTATTTTTGAAACATGTGCACTTTAGACAAATTAACTTCATGGAAATGATTTAGGCCTTTCTTTGGATAGTTTAAGCCTTTGCACCCAACCTAGATTTACCACCATTGTTCACACAAATTTGAGCCTTACACCTTTATTTGATCCACCCTCATCATTTCGGCACCAAAGCTAAAAAGCCCAAAACCCAAATGAACACTTTGAAATTTTGAGCTAAAATGAAAAAAAAATTTATCTGGGTACGATTCTATGAAAGAAAAACATTATGGGTATCAATTCATAAGAAATGTTTAAATCTCAAAAAGCAATAATCTCATAATGATATGCGGCCTAGGTATGCACATGCATACTTGGAATGATCCCAATTATGAAGATTCATGATTTAAATAAAACAGTATGCGAGTGTTTCCCCTTAGAAAAAATATGAGTTTGGGGGTAAAGCTTCATTATTTTGTGGTAGTCATCATTTTCTTTTAGCTCAAAAATTTTGTTTAAGTGGAATGCGCCTTCATGTTTATCATTGTTTACCTCACCCTTAAACCCAAGCCTTAAAATGTACCATATTTAAGTCCTAAAGATCCATAGAGTCGATTTAGTTCGAAGTGTAGTGGAGAAAGTGCAAACGGGCAAGCCTATGGCCGTCGACATTGATGGATTTCTTTGGAGGCCACCCCGAGCGTCTATGTCTAGTAATTTAAATCTCAGCAATCACGCTATTTTCTCCCTTCACATAAATTTTTGATTGATCGTCGACTCATTTTTAAGTAATGATAAATAATTATAACGCATTTTTGAAGTATTTCATAAATTAGTATTTATGCCAAGAACATCTTTTTACTAAAATATTTACACATGCCAGCATAATACTTCGCATTTTACTCTCTAGCTTTCATATTTCTTTCTAGCATTAATTTTTCCTACCCTTATGAAGACTGGTTTGCTCGGGACGAGCAATGAGCAAGTATGGGGGTGTTTGATGAGTAATTTATTTACTCATCTTTTAATTTAGGTTTATTATGTTTTTAATATAAAATTATGTTATTTATAGGAATTTTATCATATAAATCCTTCCATTGTTTATTTCATAAGCTAACTTAAGTTTATTTTGTGTTTTCAGGTTTTCTGGGCTGTTTCGACCAAAAAGTTAAATTACACGCCCCAGGTCACGGGCGTAACCCATGGGCGTGTAACCTACGAAGTATTCCAGACCTATTTCTGCCACTCCGGGGACGTTCCGTGAAGAATTCGCCAAGTACACGCCCCAGGTCACGGGCGTGACCAAGGACCCAATACCACGGCCGCAACCCGCCATAAGCATCTAGAGTTAGATGCCACGTCAATTAAAATTACGCGCCCTCGGTCACGGGCGTGACATCAGGTCACGGGTGTGACATTTGAGGCGTGACATTCAGTACACGGGTGTGACTCTTCCCGCGCCAATTTCCCGCCAGCTGCGAGTTTTAAAGATTACACACCCCAGGTCACGGGCGTGACCTAGGGCGTGACACATCCGTAACGCCTGTATTGAAGCCAGACGGCGCCTTCTCCGCCAGCACCGATCACTCCCCCTACACGCCCCCTGGTCACGGGCGTGACCAAGGGCGTGTAACACCAAATTTTCAGCTATAAAAAGGCAGCTCCTCCAGATGATCAGGGCACTTGTTTTTGGAGTCGAAGCCTCCATTTTCTGCTTTATTTCTACTATTTTGGGTAATCTAGTTTTACTTTTTCTTGCACTTGTAATTTCCCTTTCAATAGTTGTAATTCCTCTTTTGAATTAATAAAATTTATTGTTGTTTTATTCATCAATTTCTCTAACGTTTGTCCACCCTCTCTTCAATAGTTATAATTTTCAAGTTAAGTTACTTTTCTTTTTGCAACCAAATCAAAGTTTTATTTGATAGAACAATAGAGATCTTCTTGAGTAAGTGTAATCAACACGCCCAGATTTTTATACGACCTTGGTTTTATAACCTATACTACATTCGATACGGTACACTTGCCGTTATCGTTTGCGGATATTGTTTCGCTCATCAGGTATACGCTCACTCGCGGGATTCCTAGCGTTCCTAGCAGTAATCACGACAGACTTCGACTCGATGGACCTAAACTTCCCCTTATCCGGATATGTGGAGGAAGACGCTCCAACGGTGGACTTGTTCTTCGTGTGGGAATAACGGGAGTGGGCCTTTGAGGCTAGATGCTTTTCAATGTCAAGGGTGGCATTGAAAGTCGTGTTCGGTTTTGTATGACTATAGCGCAAGAGCTTCCTTTGAATATCAGGTTGAAGCCCCTTACGAAATGGAGATAAGGTGACCTCAGGAATCTCCCTAAGATCACACCGCACAATACAGTCCTTTAGTTCTCCTATATATTCAGCTACCAAACTGGAGCCCTGCCGTAGGGTGGCAAGCTCATCGAACATCTGTGTATGGTGGTACGCAGGGACGTACTGATCTGTTAGCAAATTCTTCATCATCGGCCAACCTATAAGTGGGAGTCCCTGCCCGGCTCCTAATCTCTGCTCCTCATTCAGCCAAAAGTCTTCGCACGACCCGTTAACTTCATCCTGGCAACTTGGACCTTTTGAGGGTCCGTAAAGTTGTGCCATTCGTAGTAGCATTCCATATCCACTACACAAGTAAGGAAGACCTGGGGATCTCCCAAACCATCTTAAGTGGGGGCGTCAATCTTAATGGCCCTAGTAATATCGAAGCCACGCTCGGGGCGGTGTCCTCGAGGGGACACTCGGGGAGAGTCCCCATTAGAATCCAAATCATGGACCTATTGGTGTCAGTTGGGCTGCCCAACATTAACGGGTGGTGGTGGTGGCCATCCTTGATTCAGTAGGATTTGTGCTAACATGGTCCTAAGTTCAGTCATATCGTTACGCAGCCCCTCTATGGCCACAACATTGGGATCCCTGTGCTCATTCACAGCCATCCTATACGAAGAAGGTGCAGTGTACTTCGTTCTTAATCTAGTGCGCATGCGGGGTTGGACAAAATAATGAGGAGTGAATTTTTGTAGTGTCGATTAAAACTCAAAATTGTGGTAGAAAAATATTTTCGGAATGTGACTAAAAGTGAGAACCTCCAGAATTTTGTTTTTGATTTTTTGATGAAAAATAAAGATTTCAGCCCGCTATTGGCAGACCACTGATTTTTTTTTCTACCTTATTTAGCACCACAGAAATGAGTATCGAGGTTGTATCAATTGAGAAATTGATATGACCCGCTTTGATACCAAATTGAAGTAGGGATGTCCGTGAGTTGGAGATCGACACGAACAAGAACTCTCGCGGAGCCCTTCATGCCTAGATCTACCGCACCTACACAAGCATCTGTCGTCGCAACACGATTCACATCTAACGCATCACAAACACAACAAGGGAGGATTGATCGACTCTAAAATAACGATCGAAAGAGAGTCAGATTATTACCCAAAATAACATAATGGTTGTCAATCCTTTTGGAGAGCAAAACCAAGGCTATAGGCCAAGATCCGCTCAAGCAAATTGGACCTAACCGATCTGGAATAAAGAAAGTTCGATAACAATGAAATCGATTTCAGAAAATTGCAAGCGGAGTATTTAAAGATCACGGATAAAACGGATGCTCAACCTCCACAAATTCTAAAGCAAGAAATCACAAGATGGGGAAAGAGAGGTTACCCAACCCGGATTCAACAAGCATGCAAGATAAGTGGGAGAATCACTCTCTCCATGGATCCACCAGCGTCACACCGAATGGGGGCTGCAACCTTCTTCCTTGGAGTCGCACCGAAGGAATCCAAGCCGTAATAGCACTGATGAGGGATGGAGGGGCCAAGGGATGGCTTCACACCAACAAGGGGGGGGGGGGGGCTAGGAAGGAGACCCTCTTGGCCGAAATTCTCTTTGAGAGGATTTAGGTTAGCCTTTTTTCAATCCCTTAATCCTCATAAAAGTCTCCTTATATAGGAGTTACAAACAACATATAACCGTCCATGATGGAGATGTAATCTCAACCATCCGGGCGGTTAAATACACACCAAATGTTTTAATAGTGCACGAAATAAATAATACAAATTCTTACATGAATATAAAATTATTACCCAAACATGGAATAATTTTATATTCACAAATATAAAATAAAAGAGCATAATAATTTAGTAAATTGGTCTTCAAGTGGGCTTAGCATGCCGCGGGCAGAGGTTGTAACGCTTTCTTCCGTTAGCGCATCATGACACCTAAAATCTTTATGTCGTTGTGCCTCAGCAACCGGATCATCATCAAGTAGTGGTGGATGGGCCGCTGCAACACCACCACACACCCAGAAGATCTTTTGAGCGCTTTCCCTCCCAAGCCAAGACTGTAGCCGGGCACCTTGAAGAGTTGGAGGAGCTAGCCAAAGAGAACCTGAGGAGAAGCAAGGATCTAGAATGCCCTCCCAAGGTGCCCCAAAGGGTCTGTTTATAGCCTTTCCAAACTGGTCTGCCAATAGCGGGATTCCGCATTTTGGTTTTGCTATACGCACCCCGAAGGTGTCTGCTAACAGCCAAACTCCGTTGTTCTGGAGGGCTATTGGCAGCCCACCAAGGATATCAGGGTAAATTCACCTGTATCCCCCTGTCGGGCGAGTGGCCCTTGGAGGCGCCACTCGCTGGCCTCCTTGCGAGTTGGGCTCGCGAAAACTCCTCTTGTGAGTAAAGGCGAGCCTCCACTCGCCTCGCCATACTGGCTCCGCGAGACCTTACCTAACTCGCTCTGTCTAAATGCACCCTAGAGCGGTCCTTTACAACATGTTAGGCCATCACCGCTCGCTACTCACAGGCGAGATCCCCGATCCACCTCGCCTTGCCCGTGTAAGGTGATCGCCGCAAATTGGAGAGTACTCAATGAATAGCCTGTGATTGATTTCTCCGCGGGTCGGCGAACACTGGGTGGTACATTCATCAATTGAGAAATCCAGCAATTCTCCTTTTTCGGTTCTACATCAAATGTGCTGGAAATCCGGATCATCTTTCTGATGTAACCTCGTAGGGGTAATCCATGAAGGCTCTTCGACTTCTAAGCTAGTCGACACGACACTATTTCTAACAGGTATACTCATTAACAAAAACTTATCTACCAAGGACTGCACAGAAAGGTTGAAGATATACACGGTCTTTCTACTCAAGGCATCGGCCACCACGTTAGCCTTGCCCGGATAAAGGATGTAACACACCAGGTTTTGCTGAGCACGGAGGTTGGAATGCCCAAGGCTAAGTGTAGGTTGTTTGTATCTCGGAGGTAGCACCGGTGCTAGGTGCTAACGCTGGCGTTATCCTCCCCATCGAGAAGACTACTTGTCTCAATGGTTTCGTCGAGATAGATCCGTTGAGACATTTTCATCGAAAGCAGTTCGTTGAGAGGCCAACGCTGGCGGTAGCGCTAGCACCAGCGGTAATTTTCATCATGTATTGTAGTTCCATCGAGACGTTGAGAGGGTTTGTCGAAGGGGATCGTCGACAGGCTAGCGCGAGCGGTAGCGCTAGCGCCAGCAGTAACTTATGGAACCAGATCCGTAAGTAGTATTTTCTGTACGTCTGATCTTCTTAGATCTTGATCCAAAGGCTCAGATAAGTGCATCCTAAAGCCCTAATTAGGGCAGAGGAGTTCTACTCTCATTTAATGAAGTCCTTTGTGCTTTTGGGGGCTAAGGTGAGAGGGAGAGTTTGGAGGAAGAAGAAGGGAAAAATCAGCCATTGTTAGAGCATCGGAGCTCCGTTCGTCGATCCGAAACTAGATCCGTGGAGAGGACTCAAAGGCGCTCTTTTCTATCCGTGCCTTTCAACCAATCCATGACAAGGAAGAGAACTCTTAGGGCAACGACATCTCACATCTCGATTTTAGGATGCGTGCATGACATTTCTTATTTTGCCTTTCTCTTTTCTGAAATTTTGGCACCGGATCTCTCAAATGAGAGGGGTTTGGGTCGCCTTGGTTCAAGAAGAACCATCTGGTTGATTGAGTCCATCCCCGACATGATCTTTCATTAAAGATCCGCTCCGTTAGGGGATTTGGCATTGTGGGTAAAGCCAAAATCACGACCAGTTGTCTAATTCAGTTATGTTGCTTAACGTGCATTTTAGGGATTTTTGCTAGAAATCCGATTGCGGCGAAAATGTCGTTGTGATGCCCTTTTGTGTTTCGTGTGAGAACGAACATTGGTTTTGGGCGAGATGATTTGCGCGTGATGAAGGGCTTGTGATGCCTGTTGGTATGAGAAGGCGAGGATTTGTCTTTTTGGTCGGCTGGCCAGCCCGTGACATTGCAAGTCATGTGGGGAGGGTGTCCCGACAAGACCTATCCCCTTTTGTTTTAGGCATGTTGAAGCTGATGAGAATGTCTGTGCTAAAGGAAAAGCCCGATGGCCTTGTGGGCCATGTGCGGGTGGGGTCTAGGCAAGAGCTTTTAGCACCGGTTGTACTCAGTGTGGTGATTCTAGAATGAACGAGCGAGCTGATGGACAAGCCCGATGGCATTGAGGGCCATGTGCGGGTGGGGTCTCAGTAGGAGTTCTTGGCCTTGGCCTTGCATGCCCTTGGGGGAAATGATGAGTACCCCTGTGTTTTGGTGAATTGATGATGTTTGATGTTATGTTAGAATCATACACGCCATATGGTGCCTTGGGTGAAACCCAGGTTTGCATACATACTATATTGTTAGGTGATGAGTACTTTTTGTACTCATCCTTTAATATAATTTTAATGATATTTTAATATGAATTTGTATAAATTGTATGAATTATCCCATCAAATTCATTTCTTTTTATTTCTATAAACTAATTTAAACTTTTTCTGTGTTTTTCAGGTTTTCTGGGCACTTTAAGCAAAAATGTGAAGTACACGCCCCAAGGTCATGGGCATGTCCTAGGGGCGTGATATCTTATGATGTTTTCCAGACCTGTTGCCGCCACTCAGGCTAATTCTGTGAAGTTTCGCCAAGTACACGCCCCAGGTCATGTGCGGGACCTAGGGGCATGACCAAGTGTCATGGCCGCGACCCGCCTCATGCAGCCAGATCAGCCTGCCGGGTCATTTAAAGTTACACGCCCCAGGTCACGGGCGTGACCTGGGGCGTGACAGCCTGGTCACAGGCGTGATCCCTCCCGCGCTCCTTCCTGCCGAAGCTGTTGGGAATATTGCCCTCAATATTCCTTTGATTTGAAGAGGCATCACTCTCAATGCTAAGTACAAAGTTGTATTTGATAAAGCCATATTTGTGTAAGATATACAGGCTTAGGTAACTCAAGAGAAATGGCCAATCATGCCCTTAGTTCAGGAGAAATCAACTCCTGAGAGATGAAGAATTGTCTCAGCAGAACCGCTGAGACGAAGGGTCAAATCTGCTGAAATGAGCTCACTGTCTCATCGGATCCGCTGAGACGGGAAAGGAGCTGAAGATAGAGGAGATCTAGCGTGTTCATCGAATGCAGAACTCAGTTCGTCGAACTCTGAGATGAGACAGAAGAAACAGCTGAGACTTGGCGTGTTCGTCGAACACGGAACTCAGTTCGTCGAACGCTGAGATGAGACAGAAGTAACAGTTGAGATAGAAGAAACAGCTGAGACTTAGCGTGTTCGTCGAACGGAGAAGGCAGTTCGTCGAACGTAGAGAGAGAAAAAAGCAAGCGATGAGATTTGGCGTGTTCGTCGAACTCAGAATGGAGTTCGTCGAACGCAGAACATGATGAGTTCATTGAGCGCAGAGTATGGTGAGTTCGTCGAACACATAGCTTGGCGTGTTCGTCGAACACATAGTGGAGCAAGTTCATCGAACCTAGTATGGCGAGTTCATTGAACGCATATTGCGAGTTTTGCACGTGGCTCAAGATGCAGAATGCAGTATGGGGTCCACCAATCTCTCCCATACTTATCAGAAGGTCGGCTAAGAGCCATTAAAGATCAGAGATGTATAAAAGATGAAATTAGGGCACTTATGAATACTCTCGGTTGCGTGCCAAAAGAAATCAACTGTTACATTGACGACCGAAGCTCTCGTCCTTCTCCTGCTGCTCACTGAACAAGCAAGAAGAAGAAGAGAGAAAAAGAAAGATCCTCCACAGGGAGCAAGGTGATCATCCATCCTTCATCTGAAGAGGAAGATCAGATAGTAGCTGTGCCATCAACATCTCCAGCTACAAGGAAGCACGAGCTGTGCAGGAAGTACATGAGACTTCCTTCAACTGCTGTCTGCTGTAGTAAGATTTAAACTCACTTTTCTGTAGGGCAACTTGCCTGAGTTTGTAGGACCATTTGGTCTGAGATTGTAGGAACCTTTGGGTTCTGAGTTGTAGGGCTTTATAGCCTGAGTTGTAGGGCTGAAGGCCTGAGTTTGTAGGATCTGTTGATCTGAGTTGTAGGGCTTTATTGCCCGAGATGTAGGAGGAGGATTCCTATGATGTAGGACCTGGAAGGGGTCTGAGTAGTAGGAGGTGGATTCCTCTGAGGTAGTGCTTATTGGCCTGAGATTGTAGGACCTGCTGTGGTCTGAGTTGTAGGATCAGTGGCTGATCTGAGGTAGGGTTGTTGTGCCTGAGGTAGGGTTGGGAAAACCTGTGAGATCCTGAGGGATCTGTGTTGTAAGCTCTTGGAGCCGAGTTTAAAGGAGTTGTCCCTGTCTAACACACTGTTAGAAGGGTGAAGGGCGAAAGTGGACTACCCATAGAAACACTGTCTTGGGGAACAACTATAGATGCTTGTGTGCTTTCTGTGTGTTTGATCATTTGCTTGCTCTAAACCAGAAAACAGAAAGACTAATTAAAAGAAAATAGAAGAAACCTATTCACCCCCCCTCTAGGTGATTTAGACTACATCCTTTATAAACTTACAAGTGGTATCAGAGGGAGGTTGGTCAAGAAAGACTTAGCAGTCTGACCAGATCCTAAATAGGTAATGATTATTCTGCTGTAATGCCCTCTAGTGGAATGTAGAAGGAGATGGGCTCCATGAAATTGCCGATATGCAATAAAGCCAACTTTGGCATATGGAAGCAAAGGTTCAGATTGTTCATGGAAACATCTGACCCTGGAATCTTTATCACTGTTCAGGAGGGCCCCTTTATTATCACAAAGCCCTCCACCATTGATCCTACTAGGATGGTAGGCAAGCCTTAAACTGAAATGACAAGGGATGAGATAGCATTGGCTACAATGGATAAAAGGGCTCAAAATATCATTGTCAATGTCATTGATTATTCTACTTTCCAAAACTTGGTGCACTGTGATACTGCCAAGGAAATGTGGGACACATTAGTAGTTTATATGGAAGGGACTGCAGAAGTGAGAGATGATAGGAAGTCACTCCTTAATCAAGAGTATGAAGCCTTTAGGCAGCAGAGCCGGGAAAGCATCTCCATGTGCTATGAGAGGTTCTTCAGAATAGTTAATGAGCTGAGAACCTATGAGAAAGCATTCACCAACTATGAGCTGAATGATAAGTTCCTTAGATCTCTAACAAGGGACTGGGACACAATAACCTGTGCCATCAGGGAAGTGTCCAAGCTTGGTGAGACCCCAACTCACACATTGTTTGGAAAACTGCTCTCCTATGAGATGCTGCTGTCTGCAAGGAAGGAAGAGGAAACCTCTACAAGGGCTCAGCCAAGGGAGAGATCTGTAGCTCTCAAAGCTGACAGCTCAAAGAGAAGCAAGAGCAGGATGGTGTCTCCTCCAAGGAGAAGTGCTGAACCTGAAGTCAGCACCTCAAGAAGCTCTTCCTCTGATGAAGAGTTTGCTGCCTTTTCAAGGTAGTTCAAGAAAATGATGAAGAGGAAGCAATGGAAGAACGAGCCCTCTGTTGGATTTTACGGCGCCCTTAGAGGGGGGGGGGGGGGGGGGGGGTGAATAGGGGAATAAAAATCTTTTTATAATTTTATGGAAATTACTAAATTGTTTAAAGTAATATTAGAACACAAAATAACAATTTAGCTAAAGGAAGAAAATATCATAATTTGCAAGTTTAGGATTTAGAAACAAGTGTTAAATTGTTATATGATGAAATAGATTAAGATAAACAATTTAGACAAAGTGATTTGAATTGGAAGCTTTGTAACCAATATTTTAGAGATAACGCCAAAAGTGAGAAATCAAGTAAACACAAATAGAGACATGATTGTATTTATATATAAAAATGGTGTTTACATAAATTTGATTTCTATATCGCTAGAAATCGGAGGCGCACAAATGAAAATATCTTTTCCTTTTCTATACCGACTCGTATCCCCACGAACAGGTTGTCTTTAGCCTATCCTTCCCCGGATAAGGCCTCAAGCCGCTCTAGCCAATCCTTCCCCGGATATGGCCTCAAGCCCCCATAGATCTAATCACCTAGAACTAGTCGCCAACACAATGCGAATTTCCCCCTAAGTCCTACCCAGACCTAGTCGCCAACACAAGGCGAATTAACTAAACGGTTACAAAGAAAGTATGGAATGGAAATAATGAAAAACAATAATAAAACTCCATATATGAGATCTCTGGAGTCGAGGATGAAGGATCGCTGTAGCATAAGTGAGGTAGAAGCGATCATCCTTCGGATGTAGCGTGACGTAGTCCTCCTCCAGAATTCTCCTTAAGCTTTTTGTGGGAGATCCATCTTCGGCAGCATAACAACACTGGAATTGTGGCACAAGCAACCTCTCTGGGATGGATAGACCAAACGAGAAGCAAAGCTCCAATTTATAGAACTTGGAGCTAGTGGCTGCGGTAGTGGCTAGTGCCTGCGGTAGCGTTCGTGTGGAGCGGTTGTGAAACCGTCGGCGGTGTGGCGCTGTGCACGAACTGGAGATAGCGCCAGGCGGTAGCGCTAGCGCTGGCGGTAGCGAAAACTGTCGGTGGCGTGGCAGAATGAACTTTCATCGGTCAGAGCTTCAAGTTCGTCGAACGGACATTTTGTCGAACGGAACCAAAATTCGTCGAACGAAATTTCGTCGAACGAAGCTTCAATTTCGTCGAATGGCTAACGCATGGCGGTAACGTTAGCGCCGGCGGTAGCGCTGCTCCTTTCAAAAGTTTGATTCCATGCTGCCTTCTACTTGTGGAGTATTGCACCTATAGTTCCTGCACACTATAAACACACTACAAGCAATATCAAATACAATATGGGATTTGTTAATCTCAAACAAAGGGATGTGACACACATGTCCAACAATCTCCCTCTTTTGATAATAACAAATCCTCTAAGTAAGAAATCAATAATAGTGTTTATAGATAAGATAAGCAAGATAAAAGTGCAACTATAGTAAATGATATGCATGATAATGTGCATACTCCCCCTAACTTAATGCTCCCCCTACATAAATGCAATTTATGTGTTACTCCCCCTAAATGATAGATTTCCTGAATTAGTCTCCCCTTATTTATCTATATTTCTCATATATAGATTTCTTCAATTAATCTCCCCCTTTTGGTATTATCAAAATAAGGTGGGGTGAGGGTAGTAAGGAGGCATTTATATATCATGATCGAGCTTTTCGAAATATAAATAAAGATAAAGAGTTTAAGCATAGCATATATAAGAGATTTCAAATATAAAGATAAGAGTTGTAAGCAAGCGGAAGATTATAATAAACATCTTTTGTAAGCATGAAAAGCATAAGTAGAAATATGAGTTTTAGTTCAAAATTGAAAGATGTTTTAATCTTTTTGAAATCTCAAAGTTTTTCATAAAAATACCAAGCATGATATGAACATATCAAAGAGAGATTATACTACAATGTTACTTAATTCTAAGTTCAAGAAATACCAAAACATTGTAGAGATCATGCTAGGTTATCTAGTGCATTTTTATATAAAGAGTAGTATAGATAAAGCATTAGAATCCAAAACTCATGAGAAGAAGTGTTATGAAAGATAATGATGTGCACATAAGTGTATTTTGGGCATGTTAACAATTGATTTAAATCAACAAAATACAAGACATATGTAAAGTAAAGTGCACAATAAAACACAAGTAAATTACTTTCACACACTTTTAATGCACATAATTTTTTAACAAAGTGGTGTAATAACTAAGGTTTGCACAAGACACTTTACTATTCTTTCCAAGGTGCTCAACCTCACAATGCTTATGAAGACTTATCAGGAGGTTCAAGTAGTGCTTGGTGGAGTTATATTTGTCTACATATATAATTTTTTTGTTCATATTTGTGAGACAACATTCTCCGAATACACTTGTTTTGCAAACAAAAATTTTTAACTTAACCACTTTTCTAAATTTCATAAGTGCAATTCAAATGTAGTGTAGGCAATAAACTTATGCAAGTTTTAATTCATTGTACAAATACAATACACAAGCAAGCATTTTTAGATTTAGACACACATGTTGATTACCAAAATAAGTGAGTGAAATGTATCATTATCAATCATAAAACATTTACTCATACTTAGAGGCATGCTAAGCTTGGTTCTACACATTTTGCAATACAATTGATGCACTTTAAATAGATATATCAAAGCATGATAAGCAAAACAATGTTCATAGTAATTTGAAAGAATATGTTTTAACATTGTAAATAATTCTAAATAATATAATTCATAAATGCTTGATATTGGCAATAAAGATCATACAGTTTTTTTTTGAATTTTTTTTTAATAAAAACAGAAAAAATCACACAAACATATTTTTGTATTTTTGAATTTTGAATTTTTGTAGTAGTTTTTTCATAATATGAATAAAAACACAAATAACAAAAACATATTTTTGCATTTTTTTAAATTTGAACTTTTGTAGTTGATTTTTCATAATATGAATAAAAGACAAATAACAAAAAAAAAAATATTTTTGTAATTTTGAATTTTGAATTTTTGTAGTTGATTTTACATAATATGAATAAAAACAAAAATAACAAATGTCAGGAATACAAAAACAAAGTAGTACATATAGACTAGAATATTTTTAGTGATTTTTAGAAATTTTAAAAATCAGAAAATTCCAACACCCACGCTAGCGCCGGCGCTATCGCTAGCGCTGGAAACAGTACACTATTTTTTGAGAGTTTTAAAAATCTGATTTTTGATATTTATTAAGTGTCCTTAAAGTAGTTCCATGCTGAAATTTCAGAATTTTTGGAGATCTCTAGGTGGATCAAATTTGCATGAAATTTTGGCTTTTCAAATTCTTGTGTTTTACAAAACCATTTAAACATGAAGATATAAACTATGAAGACACAAGAGGACATTTTTTATTAAACAACCCAAAATATGCATGATTTAAGTGATAAGTAAATAAAATGATCATGCAAAGAGTAATATAAGTAAGTCCTAAGATTAAAAACTATCCCGACTAAATGTCTACACCCTAGCCCCGTACTAAGTGACGGATGGGCATGAGGAGCTGCACACATGCCGTAGGTTGGGGTGTTAGTCCCATATGCACACACTAGAGAACACTCAACCTAGCACTCTTTCCCCCAGTGCCTCGCAAGGCCCCACTGGAACCCTCCCTGGTTAAGGACAAGACATGACTTAGAGGTTAGGTCTCTAATGCATACAACCATACGCCCCCGCTATTGTGAGATATGAAGTCATAGGTGAATAATCTTTGGACAACCTATGCTTTTAAATCTAAGGGCTGATATAAAAACTATGGGTTTTGTTTAATGTGATGAGTTATATAAATCCGCATAGCTTTTCTACTATTATGAGATGACGATATGAGATAACTAGCACAATTACTAATATTCAATAAGTGACAATGCTAGAATGATGAGTTTTGGGTTTAATGTCATGTCATAAGATTTATACTAATATTGCATGTATTCCAAAATGGAGTTTCAAATTATAGATCTAGAATGTAGTGATAATTAAGTTTGATGTATCTTTATTATTCCAAAGTTGATTCTAGAATCTATATAAATGTGAGATACATGCAATCAATATCAAATCATATTGATGAGTCCCAATTATATACTCATTTATGGACTCATCTGGGCCGTTTTTCTAGTCATTCCACTGCACTTTAACCTTGTTTTAGCTCATATTTGTCGTTCTATGCTAGGTGCACTTCTTGGCCTAATTTGGTGTGTTTTTATGCTTACTCTCTTTTGATAGCCTTATCGTATTGTTGAGTGCCACTTTCAGTGGCCTGATTAGCATTTCTGTTGGAACAGGAGTCGTGCAGGTGTCCCCGGTACAATTCTGTACAGGAACACTGCGCACGATCACTGGTTCTATTACGCACGACCACTGGTCGTGCGCCGCTGATCGTGCGCACTTAACCCATATTTTATGAGTTCTGTCTCGACCAGTGCGCACGACCACTTACGATAGTGCGCATGACCACTTACGATAGTGCGCACGACCACTGGTCGTGCGCCACTGGTCGTGCGAACATGTTATTTTATAAATTTCATACATTGCAGGCTCCGCCCAGGCAGGCGCATGATCACAGGATTCTAGTGCGCACGACCACTGGTCATGCGCCAATGACCGTGCGCAGTATTTTCGCCAGCGCCTATATAATGACCTATTCCGCAAATTAGGGATAACTCGGCCTCCGGGAGCGCGATTTCCAGTCCGTACGCCGCCGTTTTCCACTTCCAGCCACCTCCACCTCATCTTCTCCGGAAGGGGAAGTCGTCTCCAGCCATCCTAAGCATTTCTCCATCGTCCAGAAGCATTCTCCGCCATCCGCAAGCACTCAAGCAAGCTGTCCCCATTTCTGTCCGGTGAGAAGAACAGCAATCCTGAGGTAGAAGACGACGGAAGCACGTGGAGAGATCGTGACAATCTCTCGACGCCGGAAGCACAGTCCGCCCGAGTCCGGAGGTAGCTTGACAAACTACCGTTCCGGCCGTGAACGGCCGCTTGTCTTCGTCCATTGGTTATCTTCTTCTTCTTCCCTTTGTTGTATTTCTTTGAATCATTTGAAATTGAATATCATCATGTTTAGTTTAAATGCAATGTTTGTTTCTTCTCTGTTCATCAACATTTGCTTGTGATTCGTTGCACCTCCACTCACACACTCATTGTGTTCGATTCGCGTTAGCAAGAGCTAGCGGCGATTTGTGAAGAGGTGTCTGCGACCCTCACTCTCCGCACTAGTGATCACTTCACTCGCTTGCGCACCGTCCATCCGCCTTATGAAGCTCGGCATCGCGGCCATTGCACCCATCTCGCCTTGCGAAGCGATGATTTCGACCCGCACTTCTTTTATTGTTCTTAACAATAGGAAACCAAATCAAAACCCCTCTTGTTGTGTTTGTTCCCGCTTGTGTAACAATTGTCACACAACGCGATCCGTTCACCTAGCCTGCATTCCTCAAGAGACTGACACTCGGGGATTCTATTCCCAACATTTATTACTTGACAGCGACCGGTGCACTTGCCGAACATCACACCAAGTTTTTGGCGCCGTTGCCGGGGAATGCAGACGTGATGAATTCGTTTGCGTGAAGAATTGTTGCACGAGGCATTATTTTTATTTCTCTTTGTTTACCTCTGTTATCTTTGTTTTTTTTATACGCACATCGAATTACCTTCGTTCTTTCCATCGTGCGCTAATCTTTTGGGTTTCAAGTATTCCTAGCATGACCTCTATTCAGTAATACATCTATCAAGGAAGTTTAAATGATATAAGGTTCAAGCACAAAGGAATGATCATGATTTCGGGATTTCCTCCGACATCATTGAGTATATGACTGGGAATTGCAAGTTCAGTGGGAATAAGCATGAAGATGCAGTACAACACATGCAGGACTTCTTAGAGATTTATTATACATGTATATTCAGTGGAGTTGAAAATGACCTGCAAAAGATCCTGGCATTTTCATTTTCCCTACATGATAAAGCCAAAAGTTGGTACTGGGATATCCGGAAAAGAGAGGCGACCGCATGGAAGAAGCTCGAAGGGAGATTTTTGCATGAGTTTCAACACCGTACCCGAGTCCTGGACAAGTATAGGGAACTTATAACCTTCGGCCAGGGAAAGGAGGAGACGTTAGTTGACGCTTGGGAGCATTTTCAATCCCTGCATAGGGGATGTTACCGTGAAGATCTATCAGAAATCTTTTTGATTCAGATTTTTTATTTCGGCGTGCTGGACAAATTCCGTCTGTTATTCGATGTGGCAGCCGGAGGGGCCCTGTTTAATAAATCGGGGAAGGACGCGTGGGAAGTGGTCGTGAATATAGTTCAGACCAGCCAGCACTGGAGTCATGTCATTTACCCCCCCAGTAGTGCTGAAGTTAATGCAGTGACATTCAACGGAGCAGCGGAACGTGTGCCGTCATGGCAGACGGAACAGTTGGCAACCTTTGTGGTCGAGATGCTGCATAAAATGAATGACCAATCTGCAACAATTCAACAGATTCACTCTACTATAGGGACTCTTACCAATGTCGTTTCTGGGCTTGCAAGTCGGCAGCCGGAGTCTGTGAACACCATGCGATTGAGAAGCGGTAGAGGTGTTGATAATCTTCCACGACAGGAACCACTTGTGAACTCCACTGACAAGTGCAATGCAGACGTGGCCGAGAAGCAGACTCAAATTCATATTGAGCCAGACCCCATGAGCGAGGCACAACCCTCGAGAAGTGTTGTTCACCCCCCATTCCCCCACAGGTTGCGAAATGAGAAATCCGAGAAGCAATTCCGCAAATTCCTGGAAATAATGAAACGGGTGCAAGTGAGCATACCACTGATTGAAGCCATTTCTCAAATACCGGGCTATTCCAAGTTCTTGAAAGACTTGATTTCGAAGCGGAAACTATTGGAGGATCTCAAGACTATCGATCTCACTGAGGAGTGCTCCGCCATCATCTCCAATATGCCCACAAAGTGCAAAGATCTGGGCAGCTTTACTATTCCTTGCAGGATCGGTCATCACCGTTTCAGCCAGGCGCTCTGTGATTTGGGAGCATCAATCAACTTGATGCCGCTCTCTATCTTTCGTGAACTAGGTGCAGGGACCTTGAAGCCGACGTAGGTAATGCTACAGCTAGCTGATTGGTCGATCAAGAAACCGTCTGGAATTGTCGAGGACCTTACAATAGTAGTAAATGGTCTCGCTTTTCCAGCCGATTTCGTCATCCTCGACATGAAGGTTGATACTAAAGTACCCATTATCTTGGGGCGGCCCTTTCTTTCTACGGCTCGTGCTATCATTAATGTGGAGCAGGGGGAGCTCACGCTCAGATTGGGGGAGGACGCTATATCCTTCAACGTCCACAATCCGTCGCAACTCTTCGAAATCACGGAATGCGAACCGGCAGAGCCACTTGAAGAATTCGATGGCCAGATCGATGTGGGTTTGGATGACAGCGAGACATGTTGGCAGCGCGAGGACGCAGGCAATGACGATGCACATTCGAACCAGCCCGATGTTTCGCATTCAATCGGAGGGCCATCCAGCGATTCTGCTGATCCAAACATTTATCCGGCTCTCAAACAACTACCGGATTCTCTAAAGTACGTTTTTCTTAGAGAAAATGCCACGCATCCGGTGATTATTTCCGCAGCTCTTTCCGCCGCCAATGAAACCGCATTGGTGGGTGTGCTGAGAAGGTACCATAAAGTCTTCGGACGCTCTCTTGCAGACATTAAGGGAATCAGCCCCACGGTCTGCATGCATAAGATCCTCCTTGAAGATCAGTACAAACCCACAGCACAGCCCCAAAGGCGTTTGAACCCGAAAATGCAAGAGGTAGTGAAGGCAGAAGTGATAAAGCTCTTAGACGCTGGCATCATTTACCCAATCAGCGACAGTAAATGGGTCAGCCCAGTTCAGGTGGTACCAAAAAAAGGAGGGATCACCGTTGTTGCCAATGAAAAGAACGAGTTGCTACCTACCCGAATGATCACCGGGTGGAGAGTCTGTATCGACTACCGCAAGCTGAATGATGCTACACGCAAGGACCATTTCCCACTCCCCTTCATTGATCAGATGTTAGAAAATTTAGCGGGGCAGGATTACTACTGTTTCTTGGATGGGTACTCAGGTTACAATCAAATCTTAATATACCCGTCTGATCAAGACAAAACAACATTTACATGTCCTTCCGGTACCTTCGCGTTCAAGAGAATACGGTTCGGACTATGTAATGCCCCCGCAACTTTCTAGCGCTGTATGCTCGCCATTTTCGCTAACATGGTGGGAGATTTCCTCGAAGTTTTCATGGATGACTTCACTTTATTTGGCAGCAGCTTCGATACTTGCCTCGCGAATTTGGCCAAGACCTTGAAGCGGTGTGAGGACACCAACCTTGTCTTGAACTGGGAGAAATGCCACTTTATGGTGCGCGAAGGAATTGTGTTGGGGCATAAGGTTTCCTGCCAAGGGCTCGAGGTAGATCAGGCGAAGGTAAGTGTTATCAGAAACCTCCCTCCACCTACGTCAGTGAAAGGTGTCCGCAGTTTTCTTGATCAAGTGGGATTCTATCGAAGGTTTATTAAGGACTTCTCATCCATTTCAAAGCCTTTATCTCGCCTACTTGTTAAGGACGTCCCCTTCCACTTCGACGATGCATGCACGCAGGCCTTTGAAACCTTACGGGGACAACTCATCTCGGCTCCAATTTTGGTGGCACCCGACTGGAATTTACCCTTTATTATTATGTGTGACGCAAGTGATATGGCCGTAGGTGCTGTGCTCGGTCAAAAGAAAGACAAGACTTTTCACACCATTGCGTATGCCAGTCGAACTCTCAACAGCGCGCAAGCAAACTATACCACTACAGAGAAATAAATGCTAGCCGTGGTCTTCGCCTTTGAAAAATTTCACTCATACTTGGTGCTTTCCGAAGTAATTGTGTATACGGACCACGCCGCACTCAGGTATCTTTTCAGCAAAAAAGAATCCAAACCGCGCCTGATTCGTTGGATTTTACTTTTGCAGGAATACAATTTGGAAATCAAAGACAAGAAAGGGGTGGAGAACGTAATAGCTGACCATCTTTCGCGTTTGGAGTACGATATGACAGCTAACAGTCCCAACAGCTTTGTGGAGGAAATGACCGATTATTTTCCGGATGAAAAATTATTCGCAATCAATACGCTCCCTCCAACTGCCCCATGGTACGCTGATATCGCTAACTACTTGGCTTGTAAAACCTTCTCCCCGAATCTGTCCCCTCAGCAGAGACGAAAGCTTACCTCTGACTCAAAATACTATTTTTGGGAAGACCCACTCTTATTCCACACTTCCAGCGACGGGATTATCAGGCGCTGCATTCCTGAAGCCGAGTTTCAGTCTATACTGCAATACTGCCATGATAGAGAAGCTGGCGGGCATTTTGGGGCCGTTCGAACAGCACGAAAAATCTTGCAATGCGGATTATTTTGGCCGACTCTCTTCAGGGACGCCCATGCCTATGTCACCAAGTGTGACGAATGCCAAAGGACCGGAAACATCTCCCGGCGTGACAAGATGCCCCTCAATAACATGCTAGTTTGAGAACCATTTGATGTCTGGGGGATAGACTTTATGGGTCCTTTCCCAATGTCTCATGGTAAGCATTATATCATTGTGGCAGTTGATTATGTCTCAAAATGGGTGGAAGCCGAGGCAGTTGCCACGAATGACGCCAGCACAGTGCTACACTATATCCACAAGAATATTTTCTCCAGGTTTGGGACGCCGAGAACTATTATCACCGATGGCGGTAGTCATTTTTGTAATAAGCAGTTTTTGCAGCTCATGAAAACGTTTGGGGTCGATCATAAGATTTCTTTAGCTTACCACCCCCAAACATGTGGACAAGTAGAAGTATCCAACCGCGAGCTCAAGCGAATAATCAAAAAATCGATACATTCAAATAGGAAGGAGTGGTCTAAAAAGGTCGACGACGTATTATGGGTTTACCGGACCGCTTTCAAAACACCTATCGGCATGACTCCGTTTCAACTAGTCTATGGCAAGGCATGCCACCTCCCTGTGGAGCTGGAGCATAAAGCATTATGGGCAACCAAACTGTTGAACATGGACATTGGTGCCGCAGCCGAGGTGCGTCGTTCCCAACTCAACGAATTAGAAGAGCTCCGGCATTTCGCTTATGAAAATGCTCGCATCTACAAAGAGAAAACAAAAAAATGGCATGATCGACACATCATCCCTAAGGAGTTTAAAATTGGGGACCAAGTGCTGCTTTACAACTCTCGTCTCCGCCTCTTTCCAGGAAAGTTAAAGTCGAGGTGGAGCGGTCCATTCTTAGTGACTAATGTCTCTCCCTTTGGTGCCATCGAAATATCAGGGGATAAGGGAGACAAATTTAAGGTCAACGGGCATCGACTGAAGTTATACGATGGCGCCACTATAAACAAGGAGTGTCAGTTGGTAACACTAGGAGACGTGCACCATAAAAGCGCCTACAGCTGATTTTTAGTTCTTAGTTTTTGAAACTCTCTTTTTATGCACTTTTATTTAATTTCTGCACTCTATAAATAATTTTAATATAGGTATTTGGTCCATCTTTAGGACATAAAATAAAAGCGCTGCTGGGAGACAACCCAGATCTCCTAATTTTTATTTTTATCATATGTTTTAATTCAGTTTTTATATATTTTTGCTGCTTTTAGTGTGTTGCTTGCAGGTGTGCTTTGATTATTTGTCATTGGCGGATGCTGCGGATTGCTCATGAAATTAACGCCAATCCTCTGGTATGCTCAATTCTGAGCATTGGGTAACACTTCCCCTTCCTAGCTTTCAATTTTTGTGATGTAATGTTTAGATTAAGTCTGGGGGAAAGCACGTTGTTATCCACTATGCGCACGAGTTGCACCGCATGCTAGAAGTTTGTTTAAAAATTTTTCGTTGTCATCATTATTATTCCATGCTTCATACACCACCTCACCCACATAAGCGCGCGCTTGCCTATTTGTTTTGTTTCTGAATAAACTATTTTGGTTTGGAATGTGAATTAGGGTGTTAGCTTAGGAATTACTATTTGGAGTGCGATGTTGACTCATGTAGTGTTCTAGTCGCATCTGCATGCTATAGTAGAATTTGAGTACAACTAGATTATCTCTATGCGTTTAATTTATGACTAGTATTTTTGCCTAGTTTAGTTTTGTTATACTCAAATGGTGAATGTGAACGAAATTGGCGATAACCCGGTGTTGTGTGTATACGAGCACTAGTTGTGTCCTGCTCGAGTCGGGAGGAAGGTTTACCTTTCTCGTGGGCTAAGAACTTGCCCCAAACGACTCTTGAAGCATGGGTGAGAGCGATTCTTTGAGTTAAATGTGATCTAGGCCACCTTTTGGCTTGTTTGAGCCTTGTCATTCCCTGTTCTATTCGCTCACCTTTGCAAGCCAACATTTGTGCCTACCACTTCTTTGTTTCAGCTCCTCCTCCATTCCCCAAATCCTGAAGCTTATCCTACTTTCGCAACCAAATAGCTGTTTAACTGCACTCATATTCTTGATTTGGTGTGATGTTTGGAATCTGTGTGATGTGAAGGAGAAATAAGTTTTATTTGCTGATTATGAACCAACCGGAGGATAAGAAAAAGAAGAAAAATATGATATTAAAATGAAAATCTGGGAAAAGAATTGTATTGAAAAGAAATCCTTCCGAGCGTAATAGAAAATCTGTTGGTACTTGTGAAGTAGGCTGTGTGTACACCTAGTTTTCATGATAAGTCTGGGGGTGTATCACACGAGCTTTGTTCATGGTTTTGTTGGGTGCAGCGTTCCGTTGACTCATTTGGGTTGCGTAGCCTTCGTCTTTATCCTTGAATATCATACCGCAACCTAAGCCCCAATATAATCCTAAAGTCCTATTGATTTATCTCGTGAGCTTGCTAGCGCCGTGGAGAGAGTGTGACCGGGCAAGCTTATGGTTCACGACATTGATGGATTTCAGCGGAGTTATTCCTGAACCCAGATCTTGTGCAACATCCTCCTTAGTGGCTTGTTGCTTTCACACCGGGCATGATCGTTCAAGTTCTTCACAATTCACCAACTGAGTATTAATAAATCTTTATTTACGCTCTAATACTTTTGTAAATTAGTTAGCATAGTTAGAATATCTTTTTACTAAATATTCTATTAGCATGCTTTTGCTACTTCGCACCGTACTCCTTTGTGTAATTTTCTTTGTTGACTTCCATTTTCACACTTCGCCGAATTCGTTTGCTCGGGACGTGCAAACAGGTAAGTCAGGGGGTGTGATGAGTCCCAATTATATACACATTTATGGACTCATCTGGGCCGTTTTTCTAGTCATTCCACTGCACTTTAGCCTTGTTTTAGCTCATATTTGTCATTCTATGCTAGGTGCACTTCTTGGCCTAATTTGGTGTGTTTTTATGCTTCCTCTCTTTTGATAGCCTTATCGTATTGTTGAGTGTCACTTTCAGTTGCCTGATTAGCATTTCTGTTGGAACATGAGTCGTGCAGGTGTCCCCGGTACAATTCTATACAGGAACACTGCGCACGGTCACTGCTTCTATTGCGCACGACCACTGGTCCTGCGCCGCTGATCGTGCGCACTTAACCCCTATTTAATGAGTTCTGTCTCGACCAGTGCGCACGACCACTTACGATAGTGCGCACGACCACTTATGATAGTGCGCACGACCACTGGTCGTGCAAACATGTTATTTTATAAATTTCTTACATTGCAGGCTCCGCCCAGGCAGGCGCACGATCACAGGATTCTAGTGCGCACGACCACTGGTCGTGCGCCAATGACCGTGCGCAGTATTTTCGCCAGTGCCTATATAATGACCTATTCCGCAAATTAGGGATAACCCGGCCTCCGGGAGCGCGATTTTCAGTCCGTACGCCGCCGTTTTCCACTTCCAGCCACCTCCACCTCATCTTCTCCGGAAGGGGAAGACGTCTCCAGCCATCCTAAGCATTTCTCCATCGTCCAGTAGCATTCTCCGCCATCCGCAAGCACTCAAGCAAGCTGTCCCCATTTCTGTCCGGTGAGAAGAACAGTAATCCTGAGGTAGAAGACGACGGAAGCACGTGGAGAGATCGTGACAATCTCTCGACGCCGGAAGCACAGACCGCCTGAGTCCGGAGGTAGCTTGACAAACTACCGTTCTGGCCGTGAACGGCCGCTAGTCTTCGTCCATTGGTTATCTTCTTCTTCTTCCCTTTGTTGTATTTCTTTGAATCATTTGAACTTGAATATCATGATGTTTAGTTTAAATGCAATGTTTATTTCTTCTTTGTTCATCAACATTTGCTTGTGATTCGTTTCACCTCCACTCACTCACTCACGCACTCATTGTGTTCGATTCGCGTTAGCAAGAGCTAGCGGCGATTTGTGAAGAGGTGTCTGCGACCCTCACTCTCCGCACTAGTGATCACTTCACTCGCTTGCGCACCGTCCATCCGCCTTACGAAGCTCGGCATCGCGGCCGTTGCACCCATCTCACCTTGTGAAGCGGTGATTTCGACCCGCACTTCTTTTATTGTTGTTAACAATAGGAAACCAAATCAAAACCCCTCTTGTTGTGTTTGTTCCCGCTTGTGTAACAATTGTCACACAACGCGATCCGTTCACCTAGCCTGCATTCCTCAAGAGACCGACACTCGGGGATTCTATTCCCAACATTTATTACTTGACAGCGACCGATGCACTTGCTGAACATCGCACCACATATCTATACACCAACTAATGCAAAGAAAAACAATATTCATATTTGTATCATAAGATTTATAATTCCTAGGTGATATTCTTGTTTTGAGATTTTCTTGATAGAACATGAATTATGATTTATGATAATAGAGATTTTGCATAGAGTAAATGTTAGATCATCATGATGTATGTAAATTTTAGTTCTTGTAAACTTATGACATTATGATTTGGAGATTTTCTTTTGAATGAGTATGTTTGACTTGTAAGTCTAGGAAATGATGATCATGTAATCATATCAAAGACAAAGATCACATATATAACATTTTGAAATTTAAAATAAAATTTGCATTCGATAATTGAATTTATTGATCTTTAGTTTTGTAAGATAATATATGATTTATGATACAATATTAATATATATTCTAATGATTAATCCATAAACTATGTGGTTTTTGGAATTTTAGTATTCTATATAATTTCAAATCACATAGTTATCATAATATTTTAATAACATTGTAAATGCTATACCTAGCATATAAATTTGAGCATAAACTAAGAAGTGATGCTAGGATGATGAGTTTGAATGCAATGTTATTACATTGGATTAATGGAGATTATGTTGCATGTAATATGAGAAGTTTTCAAATTAATTTTCTTTAGACCTAGAATGAAATGATTAAACTTTTGATTTGATCTAAATGATGCAAGATGATTCTAAGGTCTAAATTACATGCAAACAATGGTGACACACATCACACATAATATCTAAATTAATATATGAAACAATTATACATAGGATATCATGTGATGAAAAATCCATAAACACAGAAATTTCCGAATCAAGCGAACTAAGATAGCATTTAAAAACGGAGTTGAAATTGGGCAAATTGACAGCACCAAACAAACTTAAATGGGCAAGTTTAGTTTGCCAATAGATGGAGATTTCTGTGCTCTTTCCGAAAAGATATTAAACGCGAAAATCGGACGAGCGGATCTAAAGATATGGCTATTTGAAGTTTTGATCAAAAACTCGCTTTTTGAAAGATTAAGCATGCGTTTAGATGAATTTTTGTTTTCGATTTTATTTGATAATATTTTTCATTATAAGGGCTATCAAATGCAACAAATAGAAAAATAATCAAAACGTTGCGTATTTTAATTTTTAGCTTAAGCCCTTTAATAAACCATTTAAATCCATAATTTTTTTTTAAATAATTTCATTAGTCTTGAAAATAATTTTATTTACAAATGATAATGTTAATTCAAGACATTGATGGGCAAAGGATTTAAAAGGATATATTTAAACAATTTAAGATGAGAGATAGATCACTTTGAAAAAAATATATGACTTAATGTTCAATTTTAATTCAAATTTGATTTGATAAACATTAGGCTTAATATATGAAAGTCATATTTCATGATATATAAAGTGATCATAGCATGTTTGTTTTTAAAAAAAAAGAGACAATAAGCATATCATGAAGTAGAGTAGTGATATTTCATTTTTATTTGTTTCTACTTCATGCAAATGATAGGATACTAATGAATAAGAGATTTAGGTATCCAAAGTTGACCATGTGTAATGGTTCCTTTGGGCACCCAAACATGACATGACGACCTTTTAGGAGACAAGGGTAAATGGGCCTTTTCTATTAAAGTTGATGTATCATTTTTCTTTAAGGGTCTCCATTCATAGCTTGGTGGTTTATATTTTAAATTCATATTATGATTATATGACATCTTTATATGATTATATTTGTTTGAAAAATAATTCATTTGTGATTTATGTTTATTCAAATTATTTTTCAAAATAGATTGATATTGATAATCATAATGATTTTCATTATATGGATTCTTTGAAATTTTATAAGAGTGATTGTCTTTCATTAGAAGTGATTGTTGAAAGAGTGGGTTACAATATGTTTTAAAAGATTGATTATAATTTTGATGATTTCCATTTCCACTCTTTCTTATAGACATACTCTTAGGATAATATTTTGAATTTTGATTTTCATGAAAAGGAGTTTTTAAATATGAGTCGTGATTGAAAATATATTGAGACCTATAATAGTGACTCTTAAGAATTTTGTGAGGATCATAATTCTTTTTGAAACTAAACTCCTTTTGATTTAATGTGTGAAAATGGTCCTTTTTAGAACTGATTTTGTAAGTTAATTTATCCTTGTTATTCAAAATCTTATGATGAAATTCATTACATGATATTTGAAATTTTTCAACAAAAGATTTTAATTGTATTAACTTATAAGTTAAAGCATCATTTTCAACTATCAATTTTTGATTATGCATTTTAGAAATTAAGAGTCCTTTTTCAATTTCCTTGAATTTTTCTTTAAATAAATTGCAATCAAAACAAGGAGTAGGAATTGTAACTAAAGAGCATGAAATAGAATTTAACACATCAATATTTGTTTCTACTTTATCGTTTGCTTTTAAAGATTTATTTTCTAAACGTAATTTGGAATTAGCAATTTTTAACTTTAAAATTTTACGTTTAGCAAATTTAAGCATACGAGATTTAGAAATGGAATTTGTTACAAAAAGAGAAGTTTTTGATTTTCTTACATTGCTATGGTTTCCGTCTTCTCTTTTGCTTGATGTGTTGCCAACAAATGAGTCCAACATTGTGATGTTGTATTTTTCTTCCTCCAAGCATGAGTCCTCATCGATTTCTTCTCTTGGATCCATAAGGAATTCCACGTCGATTTATTTCTTAGATTTATCTTCCTCCAAGAAAGAGTCCTTGTCGATTTCTTCTCTTGGATCCATAAGGAATTCCTCTTGTTCATCATCTGTAGAAGGAAAACTATAAGTATTCTCAAGAAATTTCCAAACTTCATAAGCAGTAGGAAGTGTATAAATAAGTTTGAAAATATTTTGATCTAATGCACAATATAGACTATTCATAGATTTGTCATTTAAAGACATTTCATTTTTATTTAAAATAATTGGGGGCATTTTAATTGTAATATTCCATACTTTACTATCCAAAGATTTAAGAAATCTTTCCATAAGAAATTTCCACCCATTATAATTTTTGCCTTCAAATAAAGGTGGTGCTGTAACACCCTGCCAGTACAAATAATATAACAGTAGGTCCGGCCGGGACCCCACGCCATACTAACCACACTAGCTAGGAGTTAAAAAGGTGATAAACAGAAAGAAACTACAACAGAGTATACTAAACACTAGCGGAAGCATAAAAATTTAACATTTCAATTAGAATTGTCCACTATCGTAGGAATGAAACCATGAAATAGTGTTATGGCCTTAAGGCCTTACATTTAACCAATGTACTAAAAACTCCAAAACATACATCGGCACGCAGGCCGGCAATACATGAGAAAGCTAAGAAGGGAGGCTGGCCTTCAAGGGCCAACTCAGCAAAAGGGGCCACCGCCCGCTATTTCCCGCTAGGCTCACCTGCACCTGCATAAGAACATTCCACCAAGCGGTGGCAAACAAAGTAACGGTCAGCACAGCTGACCAAATTATAACGACCCCACCCCTTTCCCGGGGTGGCGGAGATTCTACCCTGCAAGCAAGCCATACTAGCACAAGTACTAAAATAAAGGAAGTGCAACTACACAAGGTGAGGTTTCAAGCACATTCAATCTTCTAGGTTGAGCATCAAAAAGGAGGGAACCTAGGTATGCACATGATGTTGGATGGGTTCACCCGAAGGTTCCCCACAACCGCCTAAACAACCGCATGAGGCTAACAACATCAATTCCACAAACACTCCACCGTAAGGGCCATCGCCTTAGGTGGGCAAAAGAGCTTTTGGTCGGTCTAGGTAAAACACCTTCCACGACCTCTCCCATGATCGCACGGCTTACATGAGGTAGGGACCTCTTGCCGATCTGCATGGAAACGGGTTCGGTTTAGCTTTGCCCGTGCTCTAATCGTCGCGATCTATCGCACGACGCGGGTACGGCTTCGCCTCGGCCCGTAAGGGTTTAGCACTTTCAAGTTCTACACAAATATAAGCTACGCACCTAATCCCTTCACAAGGATCTAGGCTTCACAAATACTCAAATAAGGGAGGTATAATACGCTCCGCATCAATTTCGTGGTGAAGGTTTGCCTTCATCCAATCTCAAAGCATGGGGCTTTCGTTAGGATCTTCACAAGAGGCCTACACTTAAATCCCGCACTACCATAGACGATTTCACGGAGTCATTCTCCGGTACGCATTCTAGGCTTAACCTAAATGCAACGTCGCAATCCAAGCATCACCGATTCAGGCTCACGGCCACGAATAGGCTTCACACAAAATGCCTAAATCCGCACGACTACCGGATTTTCTACATGCAATATGCCGGGGACGGACACAATCGACCCGGAGTTCCGAAGACCTTGAGGGAATCCTACACTTCACCCATTTGGTGAAAGGGATCCCTCATGCAAGCATAGAGAAATGAAGGAGAGGACAAAAGACAAGTCCAAACAACGGGAGAAGGAATCGTTACCCTAGGAGCGTTCTTTTTCGCCATGGATCCGAGATTCTAGACGGAGGGAAATGACCGCACCGGGCTGCACTCTCCAGATCTGGAAACGGCTCGTGAAACGGAGCTCCGGAGCTCTATCAATGGCGGAATCCCCCTTCTTCTTCCTTGCCTCCTTCTTCTTCCTCTAGGTTTGGAGAGAGAAAAGCCTCAAAAGAATGAGGGTTAATCTCCTCTCACAAGCCGTAAGACCCTCCAGCAACTAATCCTAGCCATTGGATCGAATTCCAAAGGATTTGGACGGCCGGATCGTCTCCTCCGCTCAAAATCGCGGAGCAGATAAACAGCGCGCACGATCACAGGCACACGATCACTGGTCGTGCGCTAAGAGGAGAATGGTCGTGCGATAAGCCGAGACAGAACTCCGATTCCTTGTGGGTTACGCACGATCATTGGCGCACGATCACTGGTCGTGCGCGAAAAGGACAATGGTCGTGCGCATTGACCTGATGTGGAATTTTCAGCCTATCCCGAGCACAGCACTACCACTCCGCCTACCTCGCTGAACTACGATCTTTGGGGTGTTACAACTCCACCCTCCTTAAAAGAATTTCGTCCCGAAATTTCGAAAACAGTTATAGCAGGAATTTACAGTTTTTAAAGAAAATTTACCTGAGAGAAATAGCTCGGGGTACTCCGCAAGCATCGCTTGCTCTCTCTCCCAAGATAGCTCCTCTCGGCCGCAATTATCCCACCGGACTTTTACCATCCGAATGGACTTGTTCCGCAACTGCTTTACCTCGGTATCCTCGATGCGTAAGGTTTTGACTTTCGTCGACAACCCACTATCAACCGGCACTTTGCCAACCGCAACGATATGAGTAGGCTCTTGCACTGCCTTCCTCAGAACTGAAATGTGAAACACGTCGTGCAGACCGCTCAGCTCTGCAGATAGTGCAAGCCGATAAGCCGCATCACCAATACGTTCCACAATCTCAAACGGTCCTAAGTACCTTGGACTGAGCTTTTTCAAGCGTCGGATCCTTGATACCCCTTTGAACGGTTTGATCTTCAAGTAAACCTGGTCACCGACGGCGAACTCTAGGTTCCTATGCTTGGCGTTGTAATAATTTGCTTGCCTATCCTGGGCAATCAATAGCCTTTCACGAATAGTTCGGATCGTCGAAGTTGCTTCCTCAACATCCTTTCGCTTTAATAGCTTAGTATCGCCCGTTTCCGCCCAAGACAACGGCGTATGACACTTCTTACCATAGAGGGCCTCGATGGGAGCCATCTTTATACTGGCTTGGTAGCTATTATTGTAGGCGAATTCGATCATATAGAGATGATCTTCCCACTTATTTCCAAAATCTAGAGCGCACATTCGGAGCATATCCTCCATAGTCCTGTTGGTCCTCTCGGTCTGTCCATCCGTTTGCGGGTGGAAGGCCGTGCTGAATTTCAATTTAGTGCCCAACAGTTCATGGATAAGCCTCCAATCTTTCGATGTGAAACGCCCATCGCGATCGCTGACGATGCTACGAGGGACACCATGCAGCCGCACAATACTATCGACATAGAGCTTCGCTAGCTTTTCTACAGAATCATCCTTCCGGTTCAGAATAAAATGCGATACTTTTGTCAGTCTGTCCACGATCACCTAGATGGTGTCATTTCCATGCTGCGATCTCGGCAATTCGTGCACGAAATCCATCGAAATATCGTCAAACTTCCATTCCGGAATCGGCAAGGACTTCAAAAATCCACCGGGACGCTGACATTCCACCTTCACCAACGCGCAAGTGTTACACTTGGCTACGTAGAGGGCAATGTCTTTCTTCATACCCGGCCACCAGAAAAGTTTCTTCATGTCCATGTACATTTTCGTGCTCCCGGGTGGATAGAGTATTTGGTATGATGAGCCTCGTACATCAACTCCGCCCGTAGAGTACCAACGTTTGGGACGCACAATCTGCCATTCTTCCACATAAGGCCATCTTCGAAGGAGAAATCAGCGTTTAACCCGTCAACGGTTTCCGCTTTAAAGCGTTTCATGCTCTCATCCAGCTCCAATTCCTGTCGAACTCGGTCGGCAAGGTGGTATTGAACCTCCGTCCAGTTCAAGCATGCTGAAGTAGACGCTCTTCGATCAACGCAAATGATCTCCATTTCTTCCAGCTCACGGATTAGACGCTCATCGTGCATCAAAATCCAATTTGCTTGAGCGGGAGCCCGACGACTCAACGCGTCCGCAACTACATTTCCCTTTCCAGGAGTATATTTGATGTCGAAGGTGTAGTCCCCAAGGAACTCCAACCACCTCCTTTGACGCATATTCAACTACCTTTGATCCAGCAAGTACTTGAGGCTCTTGTGGTCGGTAAAGATGTCGATCTTCACGCCATACAAATAATGCCTCCAAAGCTTAAGGGAAAATACCACGGCCGCTAGCTCCAAATCATGGACCGGGTAATTCCTCTCATGAACCTTCAACTGCCGGGAGCTGTAGGCAATTACCTTACCGAACTGCACTAGGACACATCCCAAACCACTCCCTGAGGCGTCGCTATAAATTTCGTAGCCTTCCGTACCACATGGCGAGCTTAGAATGGGCGCCGTGGTCAGACGGCTCTTCAGCTCTTCAAAAGCTCGTGCGCACTCGGGCGACCAAACGAACTTATGATCTTTCCTAGTCAATTTAGTGAGAGGAAGTGCAATCCTCGAGAAGTTTTCCACAAAGCGCCTATAATAGTCGGCAAGTCCTAAGAAACTTCGGACTTCCGCTATGATTTTCAACAAAGGCCAGGCTCGGGGTACTCCGCAAGCATCGCTTGCTCTCTCTCCCAAGATAGCTCCTCTCGGCCGCAATTATCCCACCGGACTTTCACCATCCGAATAGACTTATTCCGCAACTGCTTTACGTCGGTATCTTCGATGCGTAAGGGCTTGACTTTTGTCGACAACCCACTATCAACCGGCACTTTGCCAACTGCAACGATGTGAGTAGGCTGTTGCACCGCCTTTCTCAAAACAGAAATGTGAAACACGTCGTGTAGACCGCTCATCTCTGCAGATAGTGCAAGCCGATAAGCCGCATCACCAACACGCTCCACGATCTCAAACGGTCCTAAGTACCTTGGGCTGAGCTTTTTCAAGCGTCGGATCCTTGATACCCCTTTGAACGGTTTGATCTTCAAGTAAACCCGGTCACCGACGGCGAACTCTAGGTTCCTATGCTTGGCGTTGAAATATTTTGCTTGCCTATCCTGGGCAATCAATAGCCTTTCACGTATAGTTCGGATCGTCGAAGTTGCTTCCTCAACATCCTTTCACTTTAATATCTTAGTATCGCCCGTTTCTGCCCAAGACAACGGCGTGCGACACTTCTTACCATAGAGGGCCTCGAAAGGAGCCATCTTTATACTGGCTTGGTAGCTATTATTGTAGGCGAACTCGATCATATAGAGATGATCTTCCCACTTCTTTCCAAAATCTAGAGCGCACATTCGGAGCATATCCTCCATAGCCCTGTTGGTCCTCTCGGTCTGTCCATCCGTTTGCGGGTGGAAGGCCGTGCTGAACTTCAATTTAGTGCCCAACAGTTCATGGATAAGCCTCCAATCTTTCGATGTGAAACGCCCGTCACGATCGCTGACGATGCTACGAGGGACACCGTGCAGCCTCACAACACTATCGACATAGAGCTTCGCTAGCTTTTCTACAGAATCATCCTTCCGGTTCAGAATAAAATGTGATACCTTCGTCAATCGGTCCACGATCACCCAGATGGCGTCGTTTCCCTGTTGCGATCTCGGTAATCCGTGCACGAAATCCATCGAAATATCGTCAAACTTCCATTCCAGAATCGGCAAGGACTTCAAAAATCCACCGGGACGTTGACATTCCACCTTCACCAACGCGCAAGTGTTACACTTGGCCACGTAGAGGGCAATGTCTTTCTTCATACCCGGCCACCAGAAAAGTTTCTTCATGTCCATGTACATTTTTGTGCTCCCAGGGTGGATCGAGTACTTGGTATGATGAGCCTCGTACATCAACTCCGCCCATAGAGTACCAACGTTTTGGACGCACAATCTACCATTCTTCCACATAAGGCCATCTTCGAAAGAGAAATCAGCGTTTAACCCGTCAACGGTTTCCGCTTTATAGCGTTTCATGCTCTCGTCCAGCTCCAATGCCTGTCGAACTCGGTCGGCAAGGTGGTATTGAACCTCCATCCAGTTCAAGCATGCTGAAGTAGACGCTCTTCGATCAACGCAAATGATCTCCATTTCTTCCAGCTCGCGGATTAGACGCTCATCGTGCATCAAAATCCAATTTGCCTGAGCAGGAGCCCGACGACTCAACGCGTCCGCAACTACATTCCCCTTTCCAGGAGTATACTTGATGTCGAAGGTGTAGTCCCCAAGGAACTCCATCCACCTCCTTTGACGCATATTCAACTCCCTTTGATCCAGCAGGTACTTGAGGCTCTTGTGGTCGGTAAAGATGTCGATCTTCACGCCATACAAATAATGCCTCCACAGCTTAAGGGCAAATACCACGGCCGCTAGCTCCAAATCATGGACCGGGTAATTCCTCTCATGAACCTTCAGTTGCCTGGAGCCGTAGGCAATTACCTTTCCGAACTGCACTAGGACACAACCCAAACCACTCCCCGAGGCGTCGCTATAAATTTCGTAGCCTTCCGCACCACATGGCGAGCATAGAATGGGCGCCGTGGTCAGACGGCTCTTCAGCTCTTCAAAAGCTCGTGCGCACTCGAGCGACCAAATGAACTTATGATCTTTCCTAGTCAGTTTAGTGAGAGGGAGTGCAATCCTCGAGAAGTTTTCCACAAAGCGCCTATAATAGCCGGCAAGTCCTAAGAAACTTCGGACTTCCGCTATGATTTTCAACAAAGGCCAGGCTCGGATCGCTTCTATCTTCGACGGATCAACTGCAATTCCATCTCCACTAACGACGTGACCAAGTAATGCTACTGACAGTAGCCAAAACTCGCACTTGGAGAACTTAGCATATAGCTGACTCCTCCTCAAGGTGCTCAGAACGGCGTGCAGATGCCCTACATGCTCCTCTTTCGACTGAGAGTATACCAAAATGTCGTCGATGAAGACGATCACAAATTGATCCAAATACTCACAGAACGTCCTATTCATTAAGTCCATGAATACCGACGGTGCATTAGATAGACCGAACGGCATCACCGTGAACTCATAGTGCCCAAAGCGGGTACTAAACGCTGTCTTTGGAATGTCACATTCCCTTATCCGCAGTTGGTAATAGCCGGACCTTAGGTCCAGTTTGGAGTATGCCGTCGACCCAACCAGCTGGTCGAATAGATCATCGATTCTTGGAATCGGATATCGGTTCTTCTCGGTCAACTTGTTTAGCTCTCGATAATCGATACATAGACGCAAGCTCCCGTCCTTCTTTTTCACAAAGAGGACCGGTGCACTCCAAGGCGAGGAACTTGGACGTACGTAGCCTTGCTCTAGCAGCTCTTGCAATTGGACCTTCAGCTCTGCCAATTCCTTCGGCGCTATCCGGTACGGTGAGCGGGCCACAGGTTTGGCACCTGGCACCAACTCGATACAGAAATCAATCTCCCGATGAGGCGGGGCCCCAGGGAGTTCGTTAGGAAACACGTCGGCGTACTCTGCTATGACTGGGACATCACATAACCTGGGCTTTGGCTCCGAAGTCTCCAACAAGGTGAAGAACAACTCGGTGCCTTTTCTCACTGCCTTAACCACTTGGAGAGCAGACATCAGCGTCTTGCTCGCACCTCGCATACCGGCAAACGTGGTTTCTCCATCGGTGTTCCTTCCCAGAGTGATCTCCTTAGAATTGCAATCTATGCATGCACGCTGCTCCGAGAGCCAGTCCATGCCGAAGATCACATCGAATTCAGCTAACGGTAATAACGATGCTTCCAAATCGAAATCCTGATTTCCGATCCGCACCTTCACCCGGCTCTTCCTATCCGCAGACATGCGAGATCCATTGGGTAGCACTACTTCTAATCTATCCTCTACGAAGGTAGATGGCACTCCGATTCGCACCACGAAGTCCTCAGACAGAAAAGAGTGCGATGCACCCGTATCAAATAGAGCTCTCGCCGGATAGTTGAAAATTAGGACAAAGCCTAATTGCACACGAATAAAACATACAGTTGCACAACAGTATAATCACAAATAGCTATGCAAAAGCTAATTTTTAATTCATACCTGTGACAACATCAGCTTGTCGTATGGCTTCTTGCTGGCCAAGCGAGTAGACTCTCGGCTGAGTCGGAGTAATGTGCTGGGAAGCCGAAGACTCCGCAGCTTTACCCTTTTCCGCAGCTCGAGCATAGTCCAATGCTCGATTTTCTGCCTTCGGGGGACCACTTCGACACACTGCGGCCTTGTGTCCCACCTTCCCGCAGGTGAAACACGTGATAGGACTCCACACAGTCGTTGCTCTCGAAACATTTGAGCGGGTTTGCTCCGCCGGTTTGAACTTCCTTTTGTTCTTTCTGAACTCTGACTTAGACTGAGAGACCGGCACATGAAACTCAGGTTTCTTTGCCACAGCTTTTGCTTGTACCCTCTTCATGTCCAACTCTAGGGATCTGGCAGTTTGGACCATCACCTGGAAACCTAACGTCATAGGTCCTGCAAGGAGCAGCCTCAACTCATCCCGAAGACCTTCATAGAACTTGTTCGTCTTTGTCTCTTCGTCTTTCATCATAGGCCCCGCATAACGACCCAGTTTAGTGAACTCATGCAAGTACTCATCCACTGAGCTGTCGCCTTGAGTTAACTTCAGAAACTGGTTCTGCAACGCAATGCGTTGGGCAGAAGGAATATACCTTTGAAGAAAAGACTTTGAGAACTCCGCTATCGTGATCTCGGTAATCTCCCTGCCTCCGAACTTGTGCACTTCCTGTTCAGCCCACCAACGCTCTGCCTCTCCGTTAAGGAGGAAGGTGGCTAAAGTGACCATCATAACTTCTTCTGTTGCTGTCGCCCTAAGAATCTTCCTAACCATTGACAGCCAGTCCTCCGCCTCCGTTGGGGATCCGGTCCTCGAGAAAGTTGGAGGGTGGAAGCTTAGAAAGTGTTGCAGCTATTGATCACGCGCTCGCGCAACAACTACACGCTCTACAGGACGCTCCACCCTTTGCACCACCGCAGGTTCCACTGCAGCCACTGGCACAGGGGTCTCAACCCTCGGTTCCACCGCAGGTTCCACTGCAGGTTCGATCACCGGGGCCGCATCTGTATTAGGCGTAGCAGGCTGTGCAAGCCTTTGCGGTTGAGCATTGATCATCGCGAAGACAGCTTCTGCGATTAACCTGATCATCTCAGCAGGAGGAGTGGTCGCTGGCACTTCAGCCGACCCACTACTTTCAGCAGTGTTACGGGGTTGAGACGGCCCCGCACCACTTCTAGTCGCCTATAATCGTGTAAGACACAATTTAGTGACTGAAAACATAGCAAACAACAATCATGGAACGCTCAGGTTCCGCAAACAAGTATGTTTTCCCATTCCTAAGTGGACATTCTTATTAATTTTTGTCGTTTTAGGTGAATGCACATCCCGTGCACACCACCCCTTAAAAGGAATTCGTCCCGAATTCGCTAAACTACGGATCGACGCCTTAAGTCTGATACCAAATTGTAACACCCTGCCAGTACGAATAATATAACAGTAGGTCCGGCCGGGACCCCACGCCATACTAACCACACTAGCTAGGAGTTAAAAGGTGATAAACAGAAAGAAACTACAACAGAGTATACTAAACACTAGCGGAAGCATAAAGATTTAACATTTCAATTAGAATTGTCCACTATCGTAGGAATGAAACCATGAAATGGAGTTATGGCCTTAAGGCCTTACATTTAACCAATGTACTAAAAACTCCAAAACATACATCAGCACGCAGGCCGGCAATACATGAGAAAGCTAAGAAGGGAGGCTGGCCTTCAAGGGCCAACTCAGCAAAAGGGGCCACCGCCCGCTATTTCCCGCTAGGCTCACCTGCACCTGCATAAGAACATTCCACCAAGCGGTGGCAAACAAAGTAACGGTCAGCACAGCTGACCAAATTATAATGACCCCACCCCTTTCCCGGGGTGGCGGAGATTCTACCCTGCAAGCAAGCCATACTAGCATAAGTACTAAAATAAAGGAAGTGCAACTACACAAGGTGAGGTTTCAAGCACATTCAATCTTCTAGGTTGAGCATCAAAAAGGAGGGAACCTAGGTATGCACATGATGTTGGTTGGGTTCACCCGAAGGTTCCCCACAACCGCCTAAACAACCGCATGAGGCTAACAACATCAATTCCACAAACACTCCACCGTAAGGGCCATCGCCTTAGGTGGGCAAAAGAGCTTTTGGTCGGTCTAGGTAAAACACCTTCCACGACCTCTCCCATGATCGCACAGCTTACATGAGGTAGGGACATCTTGCCGATCTGCATGGAAACGGGTTCGGTTTAGCTTTGCCCGTGCTCTAATCGTCGCGATCTATCGCACGACGCGGGTACGGCTTCGCCTCAGCCCGTAAGGGTTTAGCACTTTCAAGTGCTACACAAATATAAGCTACGCACCTAATCCCTTCACAAGGATCTAGGCTTCACAAATACTCAAATAAGGGAGGTATAATACGCTCCGCATCAATTTCGTGGTGAAGGTTTGCCTTCATCCAATCTCAAAGCATGGGGCTTTCGTTAGGATCTTCACAAGACGCCTACACTTAAATCTCGCACTACCATAGATGATTTCACAGAGTCATTCTCCGGTACGCATTCTAGGTTTAACCTAAATGCAACATCGCAATCCAAGCATCACCGATTCAGGCTCACGGCCACGAATAGGCTTCACATAAAATGCCTAAATACGCACGACTACCGGATTTTCTACATGCAATATGCCGGGGACGGACACAATCGACCCGGAGTTCCGAAGAACTTGAGGGAATCCTACACTTCACCCATTTGGTGAAAGGGATCCCTCATGCAAGCATAGAGAAATGAAGGAGAGGACAAAAGACAAGTCCAAACAACGGGAGAAGGAATCGTTACCCTAGGAGCATTCTTTTTCGCCATGGATCCGAGATTCTAGACGGAGGGAAATGACCGCACCGGGCTGCACTCTCCAGATCTGGAAACGGCTCGCGAAACGGAGCTCCGGAGCTCCGTCAATGGCGGAATCCCCCTTCTTCTTCCTTGCCTCCTTCTTCTTCCTCTAGGTTTGGAGAGAGAAAAGCCTCAAAAGAATGAGGGTTAATCTCCTCTCACAAGCCCTAAGACCCTCCAGCAAGTAATCCTAGCCATTGGATCGAATTCCAAAGGATTTGGACGGCCGGATCGTCTCCTCCGCTCAAAATCGCGGAGCAGATAAACAGCGCGCACGATCACAGGCGCACGATCACTGGTCGTGCGCTAAGAGGAGAATGGTCGTGCGATAAGCCGAGACAGAACTCCGATTCCTTGCGGGTTACGCACGATCATTGGCGCACGATCACTGGTCGTGCGCGAAGAGGACAATGGTCGTGCGCATTGACCTGATGTGGAATTTTCAGCCTATCCCGAGCAAAGCATTACCACTCCGCCTACCTCGCTGAACTACGATCTTTGGGGTGTTACAGGTGCTAAAGATTTTTCATTTATAAGAAAGTTCCCCCCACTAGTAGAAGCGAGATCATGAGATGCCATTATTCCTGGTTTTTAAACCGTTTGGAATAACCTACCTCTGATACCACTTGTTGGATCTTACGGCGCCCTTAGAGGGGGTGAATAAGGGAATAAAAATCTTTTTATAATTTTATGGAAATTACTAAATTGTTTAAAGTAATATTAGAACACAAATAACAATTTAGCTAAAGGATGAAAATATCATAATTTGCAAGTTTAGGATTTAGAAACAAGTGCTAAATTGTTATATGATGAAATAGATTAAGATAAACAATTTAGACAAAGTGATTTGAATTGAAAGCTTTGTAACCAATATTTTAGAGATAACGCCAAAAGTGAGAAATCAAGTAAACACAAATAGAGACATGATTGTATTTATATATAAAAATGGTGTTTACATAAATTTGATTTCTATATCGCTAGAAATCGGAGGCGCACAAATAAAAATATCTTTTCCTTTTCTATACCGACTCGTATCCCCACGAACCGGTTGGCTTTAGCCAATCCTTCCCCGGATAAGGCCTCAATCCGCTCTAGCCAATCCTTCCCCGGATATGGCCTCGAGACCCCCTAGATCTAGTCACCTAGAACTAGTCGCCAACACAAGGCAAATTTCCCCCTAAGTCCTACCCAGACCTAGTCGCCAACATAAGGCGAATTAACTAAACGGTTACAAAGAAAGTATGGAATGGAAATAATGAAAAACAATAATAAAACTCCCTATATGAGATCTCTGTAGTCGAGGATGAAGGATCGTTGTAGCATAAGCGAGGTAGAAGTGATCGTCCTTCGGATGTAGCATGACGTAATCCTCCTCCAGAATTCTCCTTAAGCTTTTTGTGGGAGATCCATCTTCGGCAGCATAACAGCACTGGAATTATTGCACAAGTAACCTCTCTGGGATGGATAGCCAAAACGAGAAGCAAAGCTCCAATATATAGAACTTGGAGCTAGCGCCTGCGGTAGTGGCTAGCGCCTGCGGTAGCGTTCGTGTGGAGCGGTTGCGAAACTGTCGGCGGCGTGGTGCTGTGCACGAACTGGAGATAGCGCCAGGCAGTAGCGCTAGCGCTGGCGGTAGCGAAAACTATCGGTGGCGTGGCAGAACGAACTTTCGTTGGTCAGAGCTTCAAGTTCGTCGAACGGACATTTCGTCGAACGGAACCAAAATTCGTCGAACGAAATTTTGTCGAACGAAGCTTCAATTTCGTCGAACGGCTAACGCCTGGCGGTAGCATTAGCGCCGGCAGTAGCGCTGCTCCTTTCAAAAGTTTGATTCCATGCTGCCTTCTACTTGTGGAGTATTGCACCTATAGTTCCTGCACACTATAAACACACTACAAGCAATATCAAATACAATATGGGATTTGTTATTCTCAAACAAAGGGATGTGACACACATGTCCAACACCCTCTTCCTCATATCACAAAAAGGAGGACAGCAAGGAGTCAAAGCATCACTCCAGGAATGACAGGTATGGCTCTAACTCTAAATTTAACTCCTCTAATGTTGTATGTTATTGATGCAGCAAGCCAGGGCATATCATTACTGACTGCCCAGTCAAGAGAAAAGAGAAGGATGAGAAGAAGGCTCATCAGTCAAGAGACAAGAAAGGAGAAAAATCCTTTCTAGCAAAGAAGGAAAGGAGCTGGAGTGAATCAGACTCCAGCTCATCTGAATCTAAAAAGGAAGAAGCCCTTATTGGACTGGTTGCTGTTGAAGAATTTGCTGCAGAAGAAGATGAAGATTACCCAGCTGCCAAGGTTAGAATCAGGGCCTCTCTATCGCACTCAGATAGTGATATAGAGGAGGATGAAGAAGACAATGTTCAGCTAGGCCTAATGGCCATCACTGATGAGGAGGACAGTCACAATAATTCAGAACATGAGCAGGTATTAATTCATTCCATATCCTCTTCTGATTATGAGACTGGTCCAGAATCTAAAGCACCTTCATCAATTGGTGGAAGTGGTTCAGAAACTGAGGAAGATGTCAATTAATTGATTGACAAGTATGATGCTCTTTTGGAAGCTCTAAAGAAGAGCAAGAAGCTTGCCAAGAGGCAAGCCCAGGAAATTGTTTCCCTTAAGATGACTAACCATGACTACACTGAACCTACCACCCTGGTGGCTCAGATGAGTAGACAGATTAGCCATTCACAGGGGTTAACAATTGTGCAATTACGCACTATTTCTCTGAAGAACAAGGTCATCAAGGACCTTGAGGAGAAGCTTGTGAAGGAGAAGAGCCTGGTGGCTCAATTCTCCAAGACCAAATCTGTGCTTCCTATTATTGACACCTTCTCCTTTCAAACCAATAGGAGAGGACTAGGTTTCAATAAAATGGAAATAGGAGAAGGGAGTGGAGAGAAGAGCAAGGAGAAGGATAAGTCTCAAACCACCTTTCAAAAGGTGTTACTTCCTTCCAACAGGTATGACCATGAAAGCATTTATGATCACTGGAAGAATGAGAGTGTCTATAGGAAGGAAAATACTCCTTCCCATAGTGGAAGAAAGGGAATAGGATTGAGTGCCATGAAGGCTCCCCGTGAGGAAATTCAATTGGCCCAATCTGGACCTTTTGTATTTGGTACCTCAGCCCCCTCATTCAAGAATCAGGGTGCCAGCTCTTCCAAATCTGTTTCAGCAAAGAAAATTGCTGATGTCCAATCTATGGACAAGGCTTGTTGCTCAGTGTCAGATGCAATCAGATCTTGTATGGCTGCCAAGCCAAAGCAGGCTGATGCCATCAGGACAAAGAACATCAAGACATCACATAGATTGACATTCAGTCAAATCATTGTTGAGAGAAACAGGAAGGCTGCAGCTGTCTCCCCTCCTGAACACAGGCAAAGTAATGCTAATTTCTTAGGAAATGTTCAGAAGAGGAGATATAACATTCATGAATGTTGGTGTTGTGGTAAAGTGGGACACTTTGCCATAGATTGTTGGTACAATCCCAATGTACCTAATGCAAAGAAGAGCCTTCCTGCTAGGAGTGCAACTAGTGTGATATTTTCTCATCAGACTAACAGACACCTAGGACCCAAAGTTTTTGGGGCTCCTAAGGATAACTAAACTTCTTCTTGCAGGTTAGTTCAAGTACTAGCCTAAACCAAATTTGGTACTTGGACAGTGGGAGCTCAAGGCACATGACAGGAACAAGGAGTCTTCTACAGGACTACAAGCCTGTGAAGAATGGACCCAAAGTTATATTTGGGGGATCTGAAAAAGGAATCACCAAGGGATATGGTATGATTTCCAATGGCATAGTCTCCATCTCAAGGGTAGCTTATGTTGAAGGTTTGCAACACAACCTTGTAAGCATAAGCCAACTGTGTGACCTAGGCTATGTCATTGAATTCCACAATGACAAGTGCTTGATTAAAAAGTCTAAGGACTTAGAGACTATTCTCTCAGACACTAGGAGTGGGAATGTTTATTGCATAGATTTCATTTGCAGTAATTTTCTTACATATGTTTGTCTTGTAGCTAATGAGAATGAGTCTCTCTGTGTTCAATGGCACAAGAGACTTGCTCATATTAATTACAAGACAATGCATAGACTTTTTTTAAAAACCTTGTTAGGAATAGTCCTAATTTAAAATGTATTAAAGATGGTCCCTGTCATGCTTGCCAAATTGGTAAGCAAACAAGGGCCACCTTTAAAAGTATTGGCACCAAAGACACTGAAAGATGTCTTTATCTCTTGCATATGGACTTGTTTGGTCCCATGCCAATTCAGAGCTTAGGTGGGAAGTTGTATACTTTGGTGATTGTTGATGATCACTCAAAATATACATGTGTATTCTTCTTAAGGAAGAAGTCTGATACTCTAAATATCTTTATAAATCATGTCAAAGCAATTCAGAATGACTTGCAATGTGCTGTGGTCAGAACTAGAACTGACCATGGCACAGAATTTCAATCTGATGTAATGACAAGGTTTTGCCAAGAATTTGGTATCACCCAAGAGTTCTCCTCCCCAAGGACTCCACAACAAAATAGTTTGGCTGAGAGGAGGAATATGACCTTGATAGAAGCTGGGAGAACACTGCTAAGTGACTCCTCACTTCCAGAATACTTCTGGGCTGAGGCAGTCAATACTGCTTGTCATGTTCTCAATAGAGCTTCCATCAATAAGGTTCATGGAATAACTCCCTATGAGATTCTGAAAGGCAAACAACCTACAATTTCATATTTTAGAATCTTTGGTTCAAAATACTACATTTTAAACAATGGAAAATCTCAATTAACAAAGTTTCAGAGAAATGCAATGTAGGTGTTCTTGTTGGCTATAGCTCTCATAGTAGAGCTTATATTGTATTCAACAAGAAAACTAATTTTGTAGAGGAGTCTATGCATGTTGTATTTGATGAGACCAGTCTAATATATAATGGCTGGTCTAGATCTTCTGTCTTGATAGGAAATGAACAAGATTTGGAAAGGACGTCTATATAAGATAAACCAAGTAGAAGTAGAGCTCATACTGATGCAGCAATTCCAGAAGAAGTAGAGGAGCAGGATGCTGAAGAAGCTGCTGACCTAGTGGGAGAAATTCAGAATGTAGAGGAGAGACTGCCTGTAGCTACAAGACATCTAAGGGATCATCCCTTGGAGCAGATTATTGTAAATATTCAACAAGGTGTGACAACTAGGAGCAGGGCTAATAATGAGGCCTTGTTCCTCAGTTTTCTGTCATAGGTAGAACCTAAGAAGTTTGAAGAGGCCAACATGGATCCTTTCTGGATTCAGGCAATGCAGGAAGAACTGTTGCAATTTAAGAGATGCAAAATATGGAAGTTGGTGCCAAGACCACAGGGACACAACATAATTGGCACCAAATGTATCTTCAGAAACAAGATGGATGAGAATGGTACAATCATCAAGAACAAGGCAAGGCTGGTTGCAAAGGGGTATAGGCAAGAGGAAGGAATAGACTTTGACCAAACCTTTTCCCCAGTTGCAAGGTTGGAGGCCATAAGGCTATTCCTTGCATATACAGCCCACAAAGGCTTCAAGGCGTACCTGATGGATGTCAAATCAGCATTCCTAAATGGAAATCTGAAAGAGGAAGTTTATGTAGAGCAATCATCAGGTTTTGTCCATCCTACTCTCTCATCTCATGTTTATCTACTTAGGAAAGCTCTATATGGTCTTAAGCAAGCCCCCATGGCTTGGTATGAGATATTGACTAGCTTTCTCATCAAGAACAAGTTCTTGAGGGGAAAGATAAATAGCACATTGTTTCTTAGGGAAACAAGGGGCAAGTGTCTCTTAGTCCAAATCAATGTTGATGACATAATATTTCGGTCTACTGATGATAACCTCTGCAAGAGATTTGCCAATCTAATGCAGGGGGAGTTTTACATGAGCAGTATGGGTGAACTTAAATATTTCCTTGGGCTCCAAGTGAAATAGTCTGATGATGGAATTTTCATATCCCAGACAAAGTACACCAAGGAGCTGATCAAGAAATTTGGGAAGGAATCTGCCTCCACCATGAGAACACCCATGCGATCTAATGTATCATTAGACAAGGATGAAAAGGGGAAGGCCTTTGATGAATCCATGTAAAGGTGTATCAGTGGATCCGTATTGTACTTGACTGCTAGTAGGCCAGACATTATGTATTCTACATGTGTTTATGCTAGGTATCAGACTTGTCCTAAGGAATCTCACTACACCTCTGTCAAGAGGATTTTGAGATACCTCAAGGGCAGCCTAAATCTTGTCCTTTGGTACCCTGGGAACAATGACTTTGAACTAATAGGCTATTCAGATGTAGATTTTGTAGGGTGCAAAGAATACAGGAAAAACACAAGTGGCACTTGTCAATTCCTAGGGAGGAGGCTGATCTCTTGGAGCAGCAAAAAGCCAACCAGTGTGGCCATATCCACAGCTGAGTCAGAGTACATTGGTACAGGTAGTTGTTGTGCTCAACTTCTGTGGATCCAACATCAACTGGAGGATTACAACATAAAGGTTAGACAATCTCCCCTGCTGTGTGACTCATCCAGTGCTATTTCTATTGCCAAAAATCCTGTCTCCCATAGCAGGACCAAGCACATAGAAATAAGGTATCATTTTATTAGAGAGCATGTAGAGTGTGAAGATATCAAACTTGAATATGTCCCCACTGACAATCAAGTAGCTGATATCTTCACCAAGACACTGGATGAGGCCAAGTTCAACTCTTTCAAAATTGAATTATGTATGTTGACGCACTATTTCCACACCGCTGATTAGCGGGCACGAAATGCGATACGACGGCAGTGCACCGGTCGTTGTCAAGTAATAAAAGTAGGGAGTAGCTCCACGAATATCGTTCTCAAAGGACCGCAAGTTGGGGAATACGATTTGCTCGTCAGGAAATTAATTATGGGGGGTTCTAAGTTGAACAAAACATGAGGGGGGTTTGGTTGATTTTATAGAACGGGAAATGAGAAAACTAAACACTATGCGGGGCGCAATCACCTCGTCGCTTGGTGGATGGATTTAGTGCAGGCCGCGATGCCGTGCTTCGCTTAGCGGATGGCCGGTGAGCATATGGATGAGGTGAGTGCAAATGCGAGAGTTGAGGGTCGAAGGCACCTCTTCGCTATCGCTTCTAGCTTTTGCTAGAGCGAGTGCTAGAACATGTGGGTGTAAGTGGAGCGGGGGCGGAGCGCATCACAACACAGCATAACGTAAACACAAGTTCATAAATAAACTTCCATTCATAGACAAATAGATGTTCATTTAGTTCATTACAACCATTAAGAGTAGAAATCACAAAATGAGAAGGGGTAGAAGTAACCACGAGATGAGAAGCCTCGCCGCGGATCGTGGTCGGAATGGGGGGTCGTCACGCCTCCTCCGAGCTCAGTCCTTGGTTGCTTCCGGGGTGTAGAGGCTGTCACTACCTCCAACCGCTGCCCGTCTTCTTCTCAGAGCTGGGTTCACTTCTCCTTCACCCAATGGAGATGTCTTCCTCTTGGAATGCTGGTCGTAGATGGCGGAGAATGCTTACGGAACCCTAGATGGACCTTAGGATCAATGGATGAAGCTTTCCCAAGGGGAGGAATGGAAGGAGGGACCTTGGAGAGGTGGAACGACGGAGTCGCGCGCAGAAATCGCTCCTAAAACTCTGCAGGAATCCCTAAAATCGCGGAACAACGACTTAAATAGGGAGCAGAATAAGTACTGCGCACGGTCAGTGGCGCACGACCAATGGTCGTGCGCGAAGGAATGCCTGTGATCGTGCGCAGTCAAGCTGTAGCAAAGAAAAAATAGAAAACAACGCACGGTCAGGGGCGCACGACCAGTGGTCATGCGCGAAGAAATGCCTGTGATCGTGCGCATACCTTCGCACCGATCTCGATCTGGGCTGGGAATTAACGCACGACCAATGGTCGTGCGTCTGATCGTGCGCGAAGGAATGCGCATGATCAGAGGCTTTTTAGGCCAAAAATCACCCCGCACCATCCCGAACGTGCACACGATCCCAGGACCTGCAGGAAAAGTACAAATAACCCCGATCCGTGCACACCACCGGATCCATAACACAGGCATACAGTAATATATCGGAAAAATATGCCACAAAGGGGGAAGGATTGCACAAAAGGCGCAGAAACGCCATGCTATCAATATAAGCGTATATGAACAGCAAATGAAGTGCAATGACACTAAAACAAACCCAAATGAGGCCGGAAATCACTGTATAAAGCAGACTCATCACACCCCCAGACTTACCTGTTTGCGCGTCCCGAACAAACAAATCCGTCGGAGCGAGAAAAGACATAGTTGGGTTAGAAATTGCAAGGGCGGAGTAATATGCGAAGTCTCATACGCATGTGCATAGAAATCTAGTAGACAAAATTTCTGATTATGCATATTAGTTTATAATTTTCTAAGAGCGTATTTATATATTACGGTTACTCAAAAAGTGAATCACGGTGAATCATAAGGTCGTACATAGGAAGAAAGTAAACTGAACGCTGAGGCGAGCATTGCCAAAGATCGGGACTCGGGACAACTCCATTGAAATCCATCAATGTCGGTGACCATAGGATTGCCCGTTCGCACTCTCTCCACGGCACTGGTATGACTCAAATGCGTGAATCAATAGGACTTTATGTTTGAGATGAGGCTTGGGTTTAGGTGAGGTAAACAAAGATAAAAGCGACGGCTCAGACACTAAACCCAAATGAGCTAGCACAGAAAACTATCCTCATCACCACACAAACATGCGGGTACACTACACCCCCAGACTTGGAATTAACAACATGGGTGCGTGCACCGCCTACTCCCAAACTTATACTTATACGAATGAATTTTTCATTCAAACTCATATCTTTTTCTTTTCTTCTCGTATCTTTTCTCTTTTTCATTTTTTTCTTTCTTTTCTTATCATTTTCAGCAAATAAACACTAAAACACATCCACAACTTCACAAACATGTCACCACATCAACAACCCAACTCATAAAATAATAAACAGCTAAAGCTCAGATTTGGGTGTGTGACTAGGATTGGCTTTTGGGCTTTGGAGTGATAAGAGTGGGGCTGAATCAAAGAACGGGTAGGCACAATTGGGCTAACAAGGATATAGCGATCGAAAAGGGTGCAAAGGCTCAACCGGGCCAACATGATGGCCTATATCACATTCACGCAGTTGACCAACCGTATACCCATGCTTCAAGAATCGCTTGGGGCGAGTTCTAGCCACCGAGAAAGATAATCCTTCCTCCCGACTCAGGCAACACGAGACTAATGAACGTCTACACACATTCCTATGCTACCGTTTGATTCACACCGGATTCACCAAATTTCGAGTAAAGTAAACAATATTTACGCTAGTAGAAAAATATAAACTAAAAGCATAAAAAGAAATTGAATCTACACGAATTCCTACGAGACATGAGCACTCGACTAGGAGCACTACAGGAGTCAACAAAGTACTTTGTCTCGCAATCCTAACCCAGCACCGTGATTTCCCAATCACACAACCGAAACGAGTTGGACTCGTCGCGCGCCTACAGTTAAGTGCGCTCACGTGGGTGTCGTGGTGTGCCATGAGATGAACAATGCTACAATATAACACAGTGTAAATCCTAGTATGCTGTGCACTGTGCATGTGCACGAGGTAACGATAACTCTCACTCCCCCAGACTTACACTAAGCAAAAAAACATGTTCGATAGCGGCATAAGCTTAAGAAGGCTAGGAGGATAGATTACCCCATGCTCAGAAATGAGCATACCAGAAGACATGGCGTTTGTTCAGAAGGCGGTGATCCCGCCGTGCTCCAATAGATGCGGACCTGCGATTAAAAGGGATCCCAGCACAACAAAAATATAGCTAAGAAAATAACAAGAAAGAATGGAACCAAATGGTCCCAAATGGGTTGTCTCCCAAGAGCCCTTTTGTTTAATGTCCTTGAAGGTGGACCAAATACCTGTATTATAGTTAGATAGCAAAAGTCTTAACGACTGAATAAAAAGACACCCAGATGAGTGTCACACACAAACATGTTTTAACAACCTAAACAAGAGAAGCTAAATCAAACATTAGAAAAAACAAACTACGACGCGGGAGGCCACTGACGCACTCCAAACAAGAGGGGCAGCTCACTCTTCCTTGTCGCTGCCGCTGGCGCTGCTGCTGGCATAAATTAGGATTGGGGATGCGGGACGGGGCGCAGTGGGTGCAACACGAGCAGGAGGCTGAGGCACGTCCAGCCCGCCCCGAACAGCCTGCTGATAAATGAGGTCCTGCATCCAAAACTGCGATGCCTCCAGATCGGAGAGACGCTCGCTCAGGTACGGGACGCACTGCATCGCATAATTGCCGAAGTGCTGCCCTGCTGGCTGCTGGGGTTGCTGCTCAGGTTGCTTCTCAGGCTGCTGCGACTGCTGTGGCGGCACCGCCGCCCTGCGTCTTCCCATTGCAGAAGACTCTGGCTGCTCGTCCCTATCCTCCTCCTCATGGCTACCAACACCACCATCACTCGGACCAGTCACCACATATGATCGGTTGCCCTTGCGCCCCACCACACGCAGCAGGTGGAATCTCACCATTGTTGCCCGCTTGATCATGGAAGGAGAGGTAACCTGCTCCATCGGGGGTATCCGGTCCCACACTCCCAACCCTTTCGCGAGTCGGGTGACGTAATACGCACCCCCAATCGCTCCATCAAGGCCATATGTGGCCTCATGGTGGAAGAAGTAGGCCAGCATGAACCCCAGATGAAGGGGATACCGCTGCTGCATGCTGTAAAGGTACAACAGATCATGCCAACCTACCACATTCTGGCTTAAACCACGTACAGCGATAGAATGACTAATCAGGGTGCTGTAGGTACCGCAAGGCGGGAGATATGATCCTTGTTGATTTGGCCCGGCGAGCCACATACTCCTCATCCGTGCCGATGAATGACCGCCAGACGCTTTGCGAGGAGGCATCACCCGGCAACATCGTCGCCAAGTTCTCGAAAACCAACCTTGCGGCTTCGCCTTCCATGTAAAATTCAGCGTGGGTGGCGAGCTCGGGGAGTGTCAGGGTAAATACATGCCCCATCATCCGGAAAGAACAAACAAGAGGCCTGAATCCCACCGGAGTGACTTCCCAATCAAATGTGGAGAGGAACTCCAACGTCAGCTCCTTGAATCCTAGCTCGGCACATTCGAAGACGTTCCTCCAGTTGTCGAAGGAGTAGAGGAGAAGAATTGCTTCCATCAGAGCGCCGCCATCTCCAATCGACCGGATTTCCTCCCAGTTAACAAGACGCTGCGAGAGGAAGGGCTTTCCCCTAAGCGCGGTGAAGCGGCGCGTGTCCTCTTCCTTTGAGAACTTGGCCATTCTCCCCAGGATTTGAGCGGGAGCGGCAGAGGAGGAGCGAGATCTTTGAAAAACATTGGCAACGCGGCGGCTCCTGGATTGCTCCATGGACACGCAAGATTGAAGGAGGAGAGGAGGAGGGGGAAGCTTACCGGAGAAGATGGAGTGAGGAGGAGGAAAAGAGCTCCCAGACGGCGCACGCTCAGCGACCAAAAAAATGAGAACCCTAGACGAACGCACAGGAGCCGGCCGAAAGGTTTTAAAAGAAACTGGGCCCGCGCATGACCAGTGGTCGTGCGCCAATAAATAGGGCGCACGACCAGTGGTCGTGCGCGAAGGAATAATTCGCGCGCCCAGTTTCAGAATTAAAAACTTACCGCCGCGCCTCATAAGTGCATCCGAGGTTTCCTCACCCCTAACACAAGACCGTTAGTCACAATTAATAGATAAAAAGTTCTATACATAAAAAAAAGAAATTCATTACGCCACAAAAAAATGAACACCACAATTTAAAGTAATTCTAACGAAGATAACTATTGGGGTTTTATGTCTCCCAACTAGACTTATTCAGCTGCTAGCGTCTTCTAGCTGATCGGTCTATGGAAAATGAAGTGAACAGGAAGCTGTTCCAATGTCTGTTTCGGTAACGGGTGACCATAAGATGACAGGGTCGTTCCCCCACTTCCTGAATTAAGATACCTGCACTGATTGTCAGGTAGGGGCAAGTAATAAGGTGAAGGGATCTCAGTATCTGTTTCCACATGCAGATGATCCAAGGCATCTCCGGCCCGCATAGCAAGCTCGATTACATCCAGGATCAGATCCAATGTACAAACCTGCAGTGAATCAGACACGGGAATGGGGTAAAGAAACAAATTAGACGAATAACATAAAAGACTTTCTTCTTCAGGAGAGATCCCGGAATCACTCCTGATGGGTTGGGTTGGCGAGGAATTGACGGCATCGTCAAAAATGCTGCAGGACCTAGCAGAATCGTCAGCGGCCACTTCCACGACTTGGACCTCCTCAAATGATGCTGAAGTCTCCACCTCCGCACCTTGAAGAATATCCTCCTCTCTCTGAGTGGGCACAACGCTGCAACTCACTACCTCTTCCTGCAAGACATTCTCATCGATACTGTCAAAAATAATTGTAGTAGCACACACAAGACTAGAAGAATTAGTGTTTGAAGAGCAATCAAGCACCGCATCCTTAGAAAGAATTGAATCAACACGCGGTGATAAATGAATGGGAGAGACATGCGCAACCATGTCGGGGAATAGATCACCAATAACTTTGATCTGCATATCCGCATCGACCCCTTAAAAACATGAAGGTGATATGGATACGAAACCAGAGGAGGGGAGGGTGCTGCCAGAGATAGGAATTGGGATGATCCGGATGTCCGGCTCGTCGTCCTCATCCAGTTCACGCAGATACTCAGCACAATCCCTTAAAGCATGATCTGTGCTTCGACAAAACAGGCACTGTTTTGCATTCGTCTTTGGTCCAAGTGGGGCCGGAGACGAATTCAAAAATGGTACATGCGGAGCGGCAGAGTAGCCATAAGCCTTAGGCACAGTGTATGTGGTACTGTATGATGACAATGCCTGGTACCATGGGCCTTGGGGACTAGAGCTACTCTCTCCCGATGGGCATCTGTCACTAGCATGGGATGTATCCCCACACCCACGGCGGCAGAGTAGCCATAAGCCTTAGGCACAGTGTATGTGGTACTGTATGATGACAATGCCTGATACCATGGGCCTTGGGGACTAGAGCTACTCTCTCCCAATGGGCATATGTCACTAGCATGGGATGTATCCCCACACCCACGGCAGCGGACATTAAATCCAGCCCACATTGTATGAAGATAACCAGATTCACCAGAAAAACACCCTTGTGCGCAACACTATGGTTGACAATGAAGGAATAAAACAACCCATCATTTAGACACGAGAAAGGATGAAGGAACAAATTAGGAAACTAAAAATCCTCACAATTAATTTTCCTACAAACAATTTCATATAACGCTTGCAATCCCCGGCAACGGCGCCAAAAACTTGACGCGCTATTTCCACACCGCTAATTAGCGGGAACGAAATGCGGTACGAAGGCAGTGCACCGGTCGTTGTCAAGTAATAAAAGTAGGGAGTAGCTCCCCGAATATCGTTCTCAAAGGACCGCAAGTTGGGGAATATGATTTGCTCGTCAGGAAATTAATTATGGGGGGTTCTAAGTTTAACAAAACATGAGGGGGGTTTGGTTGATTTTATAGAACGGGAAATGAGAAAACTAAACACTATGCGGGGCGCAATCACCTCGTCGCTTGGTGGATGGATTTAGTGCAGGCCGCGATGCCGTGCTTCGCTTAGCGGATGGCCGGTGAGCATATGGATGAGGTGAGTGCAAATGCGAGAGTTGAGGGTCGAAGGCACCTCTTCGCTATCGCTTCTAGCTTTTGCTAGAGAGAGTGCTAGAACGTGTGGGTGTAAGTGGAGCGGGGGCGGAGCGCATCACAACACAGCATAACGTAAACACAAGTTCATAAATAAACTTCCATTCATAGACAAATAGATGTTCATTTAGTTCATTACAACCATTAAGAGTAGAAATCACAATATGAGAAGGGGTAGAAGTAACCACGAGATGAGAAGCCTCGCCGCGGATCGTGGTCGGAATGGGGGGTCGTCACGCCTCCTCCGAGCTCAGTCCTTGGTTGCTTCCGGGGTGTAGAGGCTGTCACTACCTCCAACCGCTGCCCGTCTTCTTCTCAGAGCTGGGTTCACTTCTCCTTCACCCAATGGAGATGTCTTCCTCTTGGAATGCTGGTCGTAGATGGCGGAGAATGCTTACGGAACCCTAGATGGACCTTAGGATCAATGGATGAAGCTTTCCCAAGGGGAGGAATGGAAGGAGGGACCTTGGAGAGGTGGAACGACGGAGTCGCGCGCAGAAATCGCTCCTAAAACTCTGCAGGAATCCCTAAAATCGCGGAACAACGACTTAAATAGGGAGCAGAATAAGTACTGCGCACGGTCAGTGGCGCACGACCAATGGTCGTGCGCGAAGGAATGCCTGTGATCGTGCGCAGTCAAGCTGTAGCAAAGAAAAAATAGAAAACAACGCACGGTCAGGGGCGCACGACCAGTGGTCATGCGCGAAGAAATGCCTGTGATCGTGCGCATACCTTCGCACCGATCTCGATCTGGGCTGGCAATTAACGCACGACCAATGGTCGTGCGTCTGATCGTGCGCGAAGGAATGCGCATGATCAGAGGCTTTTTAGGCCAAAAATCACCCCGCACCATCCCGAACGTGCACACGATCCCAGGACCTGCAGGAAAAGTACAAATAACCCCGATCCGTGCACACCACCGGATCCATAACACAGGCATACAGTAATATATCGGAAAAATATGCCACAAAGGGGGAAGGATTGCACAAAAGGCGCAGAAACGCCATGCTATCAATATAAGCGTATATGAACAGCAAATGAAGTGCAATGACACTAAAACAAACCCAAATGAGGCCGGAAATCACTGTATAAAGCAGACTCATCACACCCCCAGACTTACCTGTTTGCGCGTCCCGAACAAACAAATCCGCCGGAGCGAGAAAAGACATAGTTGGGTTAGAAATTGCAAGGGCGGAGTAATATGCGAAGTCTCATACGCATGTGCATAGAAATCTAGTAGACAAAATTTCTGATTATGCATATTAGTTTATAATTTTCTAAGAGCGTATTTATATATTACGGTTACTCAAAAAGTGAATCACGGTGAATCATAAGGTCGTACATAGGAAGAAAGTAAACTGAACGCTGAGGCGAGCATTGCCAAAGATCGGGACTCGGGACAACTCCATTGAAATCCATCAATGTCGGTGACCATAGGATTGCCCGTTCGCACTCTCTCCACGGCACTGGTATGACTCAAATGCGTGAATCAATAGGACTTTATGTTTGAGATGAGGCTTGGGTTTAGGTGAGGTAAACAAAGATAAAAGCGACGGCTCAGACACTAAACCCAAATGAGCTAGCACAGAAAACTATCCTCATCACCACACAAACATGCGGGTACACTACACCCCCAGACTTGGAATTAACAACATGGGTGCGTGCACCGCCTACTCCCAAACTTATACTTATACGAATGAATTTTTCATTCAAACTCATATCTTTTTCTTTTCTTCTCGCATCTTTTCTCTTTTTCATTTTTTTCTTTCTTTTCTTATCATTTTCAGCAAATAAACACTAAAACACATCCACAACTTCACAAACATGTCACCACATCAACAACCCAACTCATAAAATAATAAACAGCTAAAGCTCAGATTTGGGTGTGTGACTAGGATTGGCTTTTGGGCTTTGGAGTGATAAGAGTGGGGCTGAATCAAAGAACGGGTAGGCACAATTGGGCTAACAAGGATATAGCGATCGGAAAGGGTGCAAAGGCTCAACCGGGCCAACATGATGGCCTATATCACATTCACGCAGTTGACCAACCGTATACCCATGCTTCAAGAATCGCTTGGGGCGAGTTCTAGCCACCGAGAAAGATAATCCTTCCTCCCGACTCAGGCAACACGAGACTAATGAACGTCTACACACATTCCTATGCTACCGTTTGATTCACACCGGATTCACCAAATTTCGAGTAAAGTAAACAATATTTACGCTAGTAGAAAAATATAAACTAAAAGCATAAAAAGAAATTGAATCTACACGAATTCCTACGAGACATGAGCACTCGACTAGGAGCACTACAGGAGTCAACAAAGTACTTCGTCTCGCAATCCTAACCCAGCACCGTGATTTCCCAATCACACAACCGAAACGAGTTGGACTCGTCGCGCGCCTACAGTTAAGTGCGCTCACGTGGGTGTCGTGGTGTGCCATGAGATGAACAATGCTACAATATAACACAGTGTAAATCCTAGTATGCTGTGCACTGTGCATGTGCACGAGGTAACGATAACTCTCACTCCCCCAGACTTACACTAAGCAAAAAAACATGTTCGATAGCGGCATAAGCTTAAGAAGGCTAGGAGGATAGATTACCCCATGCTCAGAAATGAGCATACCAGAAGACATGGCGTTTGTTCAGAAGGCGGTGATCCCGCCGTGCTCCAATAGATGCGGACCTGCGATTAAAAGGGATCCCAGCACAACAAAAATATAGCTAAGAAAATAACAAGAAAGAATGGAACCAAATGGTCCCAAATGGGTTGTCTCCCAAGAGCCCTTTTGTTTAACGTCCTTGAAGGTGGACCAAATACCTGTATTATAGTTAGATAGCAAAAGTCTTAACGACTGAATAAAAAGACACCCAGATGAGTGTCACACACAAACATGTTTTAACAACCTAAACAAGAGAAGCTAAATCAAACATTAGAAAAAACAAACTACGACGCGGGAGGCCACTGACGCACTCCAAACAAGAGGGGCAGCTCACTCTTCCTTGTCGCTGTCGCTGGCGCTGCTGCTGGCATAAATTAGGATTGGGGATGCGGGACGGGGCGCAGTGGGTGCAACACGAGCAGGAGGCTGAGGCACGTCCAGCCCGCCCCGAACAGCCTGCTGATAAATGAGGTCCTGCATCCAAAACTGCGACGCCTCCAGATCGGAGAGACGCTCGCTCAGGTACGGGACGCACTGCATCGCATAATTGCCGAAGTGCTGCCCTGCTGGCTGCTGGGGTTACTGCTCAGGTTGCTGCTCAGGCTGCTGCGACTGCTGTGGCGGCACCGCCGCCCTGCGTCTTTCCATTGCAGAAGACTCTGGCTGCTCGTCCCTATCCTCCTCCTCATGGCTACCAACACCACCATCACTCGGACCAGTCACCACATATGATCGGTTGCCCTTGCGCCCCACCACACGCAGCAGGTGGAATCTCACCATTGTTGCCCGCTTGATCATGGAAGGAGAGGTAACCTGCTCCATCAGGGGTATCCGGTCCCACACTCCCAACCCTTTCGCGAGTCGGGTGACGTAATACGCACCCCCAATCGCTCCAGCAAGGCCATATGTGGCCTCATGGTGGAAGAAGTAGGACAGCATGAACCCCAAATGAAGGGGATACCGCTGCTGCATGCTGTAAAGGTACAAAAGATCATGCCAACCTACCACATTCTGGCTTAAACCACGTGCGGCGATAGAATGACTAATCAGGGTGCTCTAGGTACCGCAAGGCGGGAGATATGATCCTTGTTGATTTGGCCCGGCGAGCCACATACTCCTCATCCGTGCCGATGAATGACCGCCAGACGCTTTGCGAGGAGGCATCACCCGGCAACATCGTCACCAAGTTCTCGAAAACCAACCTTGCGGCTTCGCCTTCCATGTAAAATTCAGCGTGGGTGGCGAGCTCGGGGAGTGTCAGGGTAAATACATGCCCCATCATCCGGAAAGAACAAACAAGAGGCCTGAATCCCACCGGAGTGACTTCCCAATCAAATGTGGAGAGGAACTCCAACGTCAGCTCCTTGAATCCTAGCTCGGCACATTCGAAGACGTTCCTCCAGTTGTCGAAGGAGTAGAGGAGAAGAATTGCTTCCATCAGAGCGCCGCCATCTCCAATCGACCGGATTTCCTCCCAGTTAACAAGACGCTGCGAGAGGAAGGGCTTTCCCCTAAGCGCGGTGAAGCGGCGTGTGTGCTCTTCCTTTGAGAACTTGGCCATTCTCCCCAGGATTTGAGCGGGAGCGGCAGAGGAGGAGCGAGATCTTTGAAAAACATTGGCAACGCGGCGGCTCCTGGATGGCTCCATGGACACGCAAGATTGAAGGAGGAGAGGAGGAGGGGGAAGCTTACCGGAGAAGATGGAGTGAGGAGGAGGAAAAGAGCTCCCAGACGGCGCACGCTCAGCGACCAAAAAAATGAGAACCCTAGACGAACGCATAGGAGCCGGCCGAAAGGTTTTAAAAGAAACTGGGCCCGCGCATGACCAGTGGTCGTGCGCCAATAAATAGGGCGCACGACCAGTGGTCGTGCGCGAAGGAATAATTCGCGCGCCCAGTTTCAGAATTAAAAACTTACCGCCGCGCCTCATAAGTGCATCCGAGGTTTCCTCACCCCTAACACAAGACCGTTAGTCACAATTAATAGATAAAAAGTTCTATACATAAAAAAAAGAAATTCATTACGCCACAAAAAAATGAACACCACAATTTAAAGTAGTTCTAACGAAGATAACTATTGGGGTTTTATGTCTCCCAACTAGACTTATTCAGCTGCTAGCGTCTTCTAGCTGATCGGTCTATGGAAAATGAAGTGAACAGGAAGCTGTTCCAATGTCTGTTTCGGTAACGGGTGACCATAAGATGACAGGGTCGTTCCCCCACTTCCTGAATTAAGATACCTGCACTGATTGTCAGGTAGGGGCAAGTAATAAGGTGAAGGGATCTCAGTATCTGTTTCCACATGCAGATGATCCAAGGCATCTCCGGCCCGCATAGCAAGCTCGATTACATCCAGGATCAGATCCAATGTACAAACCTGCAGTGAATCAGACACGGGAATGGGGTAAAGAAACAAATTAGACGAATAACATAAAAGACTTTCTTCTTCAGGAGAGATCCCGGAATCACTCCTGATGGGTTGGGTTGGCGAGGAATTGACGGCATCGTCAAAAATGCTGCAGGACCTAGCAGAATCGTCAGCGGCCACTTCCACGACTTGGACCTCCTCAAATGATGCTGAAGTCTCCACCTCCGCACCTTGAAGAATATCCTCCTCAACGCTGCAACTCACTACCTCTTCCTGCAAGACATTCTCATCGATACTGTCAAAAATAATTGTAGTAGCACACACAAGACTAGAAGAATTAGTGTTTGAAGAGCAATCAAGCACCGCATCCTTAGAAAGAATTGAATCAACACGCGGTGATAAATGAATGGGAGAGACATGCGCAACCATGTCGGGGCATAGATCACCAATAACTTTGATCTGCATATCCGCATCGACCCCTTAAAAACATGAAGGTGATATGGATACGAAACCAGAGGAGGGGAGGGTGCTGCCAGAGATAGGAATTGGGATGATCCGGATGTCCGGCTCATCGTCCTCATCCAGTTCACGCAGATACTCAGCACAATCCCTTAAAGCATGATCTGTGCTTCGACAAAACAGGCACTGTTTTGCATTCGTCTTTGGTCCAAGTGGGGCCGGAGATGAATTCAAAAATGGTACATGCGGAGCGGCAGAGTAGCCATAAGCCTTAGGCACAGTGTATGTGGTACTGTATGATGACAATGCCTGGTACCATGGGCCTTGGGGACTAGAGCTACTCTCTCCCGATGGGCATCTGTCACTAGCATGGGATGTATCCCCACACCCACGGCGGCAGAGTAGCCATAAGCCTTAGGCACAATGTATGTGGTACTGTATGATGACAATGCCTGATACCATGGTCCTTGGGGACTAGAGCTACTCTCTCCCAATGGGCATATGTCACTAGCATGGGATGTATCCCCACACCCACGGCAGCGGACATTAAATCCAGCCCACATTGTATGAAGATAACCAGATTCACCAGAAAAACACCCTTGTGCGCAACACTATGGTTGACAATGAAGGAATAATACAACCCATCGTTTAGACACGAGAAAGGATGAAGGAACAAATTAGGAAACTAAAAATCCTCACAATTAATTTTCCTACAAACAATTTCATATAACGCTTGCAATCCCCGGCAACGGCGCCAAAAACTTGACGCGCTATTTCCACACCGCTAATTAGCGGGCACGAAATGCGGTACGAAGGCAGTGCACCGGTCGTTGTCAAGTAATAAAAGTAGGGAGTAGCTCCCCGAATATCGTTCTCAAAGGACCGCAAGTTGGGGAATATGATTTGCTCGTCAGGAAATTAATTATGGGGGGTTCTAAGTTTAACAAAACATGAGGGGGGTTTGGTTGATTTTATAGAACGGGAAATGAGAAAACTAAACACTATGCGGGTCGCAATCACCGCGTCGCTTGGTGGATGGATTTAGTGCAGACCGCGATGCCGTGCTTCGCTTAGCGGATGGCCGGTGAGCATATGGATGAGGTGAGTGCAAATGCGAGAGTTGAGGGTAGAAGGCACCTCTTCGCTATCGCTTCTAGCTTTTGCTAGAGCGAGTGCTAGAACATGTGGGTGTAAGTGGAGTGGGGGCGGAGCGCATCACAACACAGCATAACGTAAAGACAAGTTCATAAATAAACTTCCATTCATAGACAAATAGATGTTCATTTAGTTCATTACAACCATTAAGAGTACAAATCACAAAATGAGAAGGGGTAGAAGTAACGACGAGATGAGAAGCCTCGCCGCGGATCGTGGTCGGAATGGGGGGTCGTCACGCCTCCTCCGAGCTCAGTCCTTGGTTGCTTCCAGGGTGTAGAGGCTGTCACTACCTCCAACCACTGCCCGTCTTCTTGTCAGAGCTGGGTTCACTTCTCCTTCACCCAATGGAGATGTCTTCCTCTTGGAATGCTGGTCGTAGATGGCGGAGAATGCTTTCGGAACCCTAGATGGACCTTAGGATCAATGGATGAAGCTTTCCCTAGGGGAGGAATGGAAGGAGGGACCTTGGAGAGGTGGAACGGCGGAGTCGCGCGCAGAAATCGCGCCTAAAACTCTGCAGGAATCCCTAAAATCGCGGAACAGCGGCTTAAATAGGGAGTAGAATAAGTACTGCGCATGGTCAGTGGCGCACGACCAATGGTCGTGCGCGAAGGAATGCCTGTGATCGTGCGCAGTCAACCTGTAGCAAAGAAAAATAGAAAATAACGCACGGTCAAGGGCGCACGACCAGTGGTCGTGCGCGAAGAAATGCCTGTGATCGTGCGCATACCTTCGCACCGATCTCGATCTGGGCTGGGAATTAACGCACGACCAATGGTCGTGCGCCTGATCGTGCGCGAAAGAATGCGCACGATCAGAGGCTTTTTAGGCCAAAAATCACCCCGCACCATCCCGAACGTGCACTCTATCCCAGGACCTGCAGGAAAAGTACAAATAACCCCGATCCGTGCACACCATCGGATCCATAACACAGGCATACAGTAATATATCGGAAAAAAATGCCACAAAGGGGGAAGGATTGCACAAAAGGCGCAGAAACACCATGCTATCAATATAAGCGTATATGAACAACAAATGAAGTGCAATGACACTAAAACAAACCCAAATGAGGCCGGAAATCACTGTATAAACCAGACTCATCATATGTTGAATTTAGAATGAGTTCATTTATGAATCAATATCCATTATTAAAATGCTTATGTTCTCATCTGTACAATTCTCACATTATTTACTGTTATGATAAACTGAAATCTAAATTGATCAACTTTACAATGGGCATAGTCCACATGATAGGGTAGATAATCTCCCTAAGATGTTAAATGTAGAACAGTATTATGTAGTATGATCAGCTGAATCAGAAAAATCTGGATCAGCTGAGCTTTAGGTTTTATGATATGCTCCAAATGAGGGGGAGCTAGAAAGGGTTGTTCAAAATGAACAAGATCAGCTATTAAATATAATAGTTCTCAAATTGAGGGGGAGCAAGTTCCTGCTTAGATTTTGGGGGAGTTGGCAAATGCTGTAGATATTCCCTCCCAATTCCTAGAGGGTAAAATAATTGAAGAAAATAGAAAGGGGGAGATGGCCAATGCTATGACCAAATCAGAGTTAGCCCTCTGATAAAGTTATCAGAGGTAGTTATTATGAATTAGCTTAATATAATCTGAGTTAGAAAGGGGGAGATATCCTATGAGATAGTCAAAGCTTAAGATAATCTATCATAAGGTATCAATGCATGCTTAAACAATGTTATCTTAAGCAATGTTATCATGAATGCTACATATTTCATTTTCATGATATGTTTTTATTTGGGTATGTACTTTAGCATTGGGAATGTTCTGCCTTATTCAAATAGGGGGAGATTGATGGGAATATTGTGTTGAAATTATTGAAGTGAAGTGGAAGGTGGCCGGCGGTCTGAATTTTGGAGACCGCAGAGACCGCGCGGCCTGTGTTGGTGTTCTACCGGTCTGGCTCTGCTAGGTTGATTATGGCGGTCTGCTGGTTGGCCGGTTTGTTCCTGTTGTTGCGGTCTCTTCCCGGGTTGTTCTTCTTTGGTTTGTTTATCTTCTGTGTAGAAGATCGAGCGGTTTATGTTGGGCGATCTGGCGACTTGTCTGGAGTCGGCCAGATGTCCCTTTTTGTTGTTGGCGATCTCAGGAAGGAGTGTCTTGTGTTCGCGCAACTTGTGCGCGGTCTGCCTGCTGATCCGTGGTCTTGGACGGAAGGTTGTCCAGGTGGTGTGATCGCGCGGTCTGCTCTTTGAGACCGCTGGCGATCTGGCGAGTGGTGACTGTATCTCTTTTGTGGCGGTGACGACATCCGTCTTGTCTCCTATAAATAGGGGTGCATGGCCCATCATTCATAACGAGAACTGTAAGAACTAGAGTCTGGGTTATATTGTGCGGTCTTAACTTTGAGGTCAGGCGGTCTCGGAAGCGAGTTGACTGTTTGTTGTGTGGTTTGCGGTCAGTAGGTTGCGGTCTCCTTCCTTGGTGATTTCCCAGTGGCTTGAATAAACAGTTCAGCAGCGGCTTGTCTGCGAACTGGTTTATGATTGTTCTTGTGCTGTTCGCAGCGAGCTCAGCGATCAGGCGACCTTCAGCGGTTAGGCGATTTGAGGTGCGGTCTGGCGACAGCTTCTGTTCTTTGTTCAATAAGCTCCATTTCGTGCGGTCTGAGGTGGCGTCTTGCAGTGCGGTCTGAGGTGGTGGTCTGAAGGAACCTTGGCTGTTTTCTGTTCGTACGGTCTCAGGTCATGGCGGGCGATCTCTGGAGTTCAGCGGTTTGTGCGGTCTCTGCTTGTCAAGCCGCCAATTTTGTTTTTTGGTGTGTTTTGTTCTTCTCTCCTCGTGATTCTTATGAATCATGTCTCGCCATGTATACATTGCACTGTAATCAATTATTGTGAATCAATAAAGCTTTATGTTGCTGTGTGGCATATTGTGGTTATTTGGCTATAACTTAGTTGATGCAACTCATGCTTACTCCTAAACGATTAAAATCAAAAAATTTAACATATTGCCCTCAATATTCCTTTGATTTGAAGAGGCATCACTCTCAATGCTAAGTACAAAGTTGTATTTGATAAATCCATATTTGTGTAAGATATACAGGCTTAGGTAACTCAAGAGAAAGGGCCAATCATGCCCTTAGTTCAGGAGAAATCAACTCCTGAGAGATGAAGAATTGTCTCAGCAGAACCGCTGAGACGAAGGGTCAAATCCACTGAGACGAGCTCACTATCTCAACGGATCCACTGAGATGGGAAAGGAGCTGAAGATAGAAGAGATTTGGCGTGTTCGTCGAACGCAGAACTCAGTTCGTCGAACGCTGAGACGAGATAGAAGAAACAACTGAGACTTGGCGCGTTCGTCGAACGCAGAACTCAGTTCGTTGAACGCTGAGACGAGACAGAAGAAACAGCTGAGACAAAAAAAGCAACTGAGACTTAGCGTGTTCGTCGAACGGAGAAGGCGGTTTGTCGAACGTAGAGACAAAAAGAAGCAAGCGCTGAGATTTGGCGTGTTCGTCGAACTCAGAATGGAGTTCGTCGAACGCAAAGCATGACGAGTTCATTGAGCGCAGAGTATGGTGAGTTTGTCGAACACAGAATCAAACACAGAGTGGAGCAAGTTCGTCAAACCCAGTATGGCGAGTTCGTCGAACGCAGATTGCGAGTTCTGCCCGTGGCGCAAGCTGTAGAAGGCAGTATGGGGTCCACCAGTCTCTCCCATACTTGTCAGAAGGTCGGCTAAGAGCCATTGAAGATCAGAAATGTATAAAAGAAGAAATTAGGGTACTTATGAATACTCTCGGTTGCGTGCCAAAAGAAATAAACTGTTCCATTGACGGCCGAAGCTCTCTTCCTTCTCCTGCTACTCACTGAACAAGCAAGAAGAAGAAGAGAGAAAAAGAAAGCTCCTCCATAAGGAGCAAGGTGATCTTCCATCCTTCATCTGAAGAGGAAGACCAGATAGTAGCTGCCATCAACATCTCCAGCTACAAAGAAGCACAAGCTGTGCAGGAACTACAGGAGACTTCCTTCAACTGCTGTCTGCTGTAGTAAGATTTAAACTCACTTTTCTGTATGGAAACTTGTCTGAGTTTGTAGGACCATTTGGTCTGAGATTGTAGGAACCTTTGGGTTCTGAGTTGTAGGGCTTTATAGCCTGAGTTGTAGGGCTGAAGGCCTGAGTTTGTAGGATCTATTGATCTGAGTTGTAGGGCTTTATTGCCTGAGCTGTAGGAGGAGGATTCCTCTGAGGTATGACCAGGAAGGGGTCTGAGTAGTAGGAGGTGGATTCCTCTGAGGTAGGGCTTGTTGGCCCGAGATTGTAGGACCTGATGTGGTCTGAGTTGTAGGATCAGTGGCTGATCTGAGGTAGGGCTGCTGTGCCTGAGGTAGGGTTGGGAAAACCTGAGAGATCCTGAGGGATCTGTGTTGTAAGCTCTTGGAGCCGAGTTTGGAGGAGTTGGCCCTATCTAACACACTGTTAGAAGGGTGAAGGGGGAAAATGGACTACCCATAGACACACTGTCTTGGGGAACCACTATAGATGCTTGTGTGCTTTCTGTGTGTTTCATCATTTGCTTGCTCTAAACCAGAAAATAGATAGACTAATTAAAAGAAAATAAAAGAAACATATCCCCCCTCAAGGTGATTTAGACTACATCCTTTATAAACTTACAGAAGCTTCCCACCCGCAACCCGTTTGAAGGTTACACACCCTCGGTCATGGGCGTGACCGAGGGGCGTGACACGTACGCATACATTGAAGACAGACAACGTCTTTCCGGTAGCAGCTGATCACACCCCTTACACGCTCTTGGTCATGGGCGTGACCAAGGGGCGTGTAACCCAATTTTCTCAGCTATTTAAAGCAATCGCCTCCAGAAGTTTGAGGACAAATTTTGGAGGCTCAATCCTTCATTTCGTGCTTTATTTTCTTGTTTTAAGCATTCTTGTATTTCTCTTTCTAGTGCAATTATAAGTTTCAATTCAAGTACTTTTCTTTTGTAAGTGTAACTTTCATTTCAATAGTTTCTAATATTTATTCCTTAGTTTGTAATTTTTATTTGCAAATCAATAAAATTAGTTCTCTTAATCTCTTATTCTCTTCTTCTTCCATAATGCACCCTTTTATTTCTATTGATTCCTTAATCTCAATGAGTAGCTAAATCTCTATTAGTACTCGGTCGAGATGATCCAAAGAATAATATAAGCTATGAAGTAAATTAGAGTTTCTTTTTCTCTTCTTCAGAAATGCTTAAGATTTATCCTTGATTTATTTTTGATGAGATTATATCTTCGATATATAATTCTCATACATGTTTTCGTATTTAATTTAGCCGAGCGGTTCATAATACGAATTGATCATTCAAGGATAAAGAGAGTTGCATGCAACCCTCGAGAGTGGATGACATAAATCTCCCAGATTGGAGTCAAATCCAATAGAGTGGTTCACTACGATAAAGCAAGTTTTAGGTGTTTTGATTGTAGAATGAAAGTTCGATTGATCAACCTAAACTTAGTTGAATGCATCCTCGACAGAGGCGCATTTAGAATTCGGGAACCTCCACGGTCAAAGCAGTTTTCTTAAGAGAATTAGAACTATTGTTTTCTTCTATTTTATTTCCAAGGTGAGTTTAGATCGAGTGCTAGCTTTCTAAATCGTTGCTTTAACCGCTACTCTAATTCACCACACTTTTTCTTAAAAACAAACCAACTCAAAGTTCTATTGATAAAATAATAGAGACTTTCTTGAAGTAAAAGTACTCAACCACCCCGAGTCTAATACGTCCTTGGTTTTATAAACCAATACTACTTTCGATATGATACACTTGCCGTTATCATTTGCTGGTATAGTTTCAGCACTCATCAAGTTTTTGGCGCCGTTGTCGGGGAACGAGGTTGATATTTCAAAAAAAGAAATATCTATTAATTTTATCGCTCTTTTTCTTTTCCCCTTTCTTCTAAATTTTTTAAAAATGTTAAAAGGTGAAATTTAAATTCTCGGAAAGGGAGGTTTGGGCTATCATCCCATCGTATCTCCTAGTCCTGGTGCGAACCCTTCACCGGGTACACCGCGGGAAGTCCGGGACTAACTTAACCCACATTTTGAAAAAAAAATTATATATATATTTTTAACTATAATATTATAAAAATATTATAATAATTTTAATTTTTCCTTCTTCACCTTTTTATTCTTTTTGTCTCTAATTCTCTTTTTGCTCTATTTCTTTTCTCTTAGTTTATGACCTGAGGAAACTCTTCAATTAATCTTGAATTGTGTTTTGATCCGTAAATCGAGCGCACCTTGCGGCGACGTCTCCGATTTAGTGATCTACCAAAAATTCTAGAAGAGTCAATCGGAGAGACTAACGAAGGTACAATTGAAGACCCCGACCATAACGAGGCCCCGCTACGGACCATGTCCTATTACGCGAGGCCAAATTGGGTGGGAACACAATCTAGTATTATTCATCTGGAGATGGCGAATAATAATATTAAAATTAAAACGAGTATCATTCAGATGGTATATCAAACCATCATTTTCGATGGCTTACCGGATGAAGATCCTAATTTACATTTATTAAATTTTTTAGAAATTTGCGATACGTTCAAGATAAATGGCGTCACTGACGACGCCATTCGTTTGCGTTTATTTCCCTTCACTTTGCGGACTAAGTCCAAGCAATAGTTGGGATCTCTTCCTAGAGGTTCCATCACTACTTGGTCCGAAATGACGGAGAAATTTTTAACGCAATATTTTCCTCCGGCGAAGTCCGCTAAATTACGTACGGACATTCTCTCCTTCATGAAAATACACTCAGAGTTTCTCTATGACACATGGGAGCACTTCAAGGGACTCTTGCAGAGATGTCCTCATCATGCCCTTCCTGTGTGGCAACAAGTTTATACTTTCTGCAATGGTTTGAATCTCCAAACAAGGCAAATGATTGATGCTGCGGCTGGGGGAACTCTTAATACAAAAACCCTAGAGGCCGCTCAAGATATTTTTGAGGAGATGGCCATGAATGCTTATCAGTGGAATGCGCCACGGTCGCACCCTAACAAACTGACCAGACTCTTTGAAGTCGAGGCCACCCCAAACTTAGTACTTCAAGTAGAAATGCTCACAAAGCAAGTGGCAGAGATGTCAGCTTCCTCCGCGACCAATTGGGCAAATAATAATAATTTTAATAGTAATAATAATTTTAATCATGAGCAAGTAGATTATATGGGAAACTCCTGTCATCCTCCTTATAACCCGAATAATAATATTCCTTTTAATAATAGATATAATTCGGGTGTAAGGAACCATCCTAATTTTTTATGGAGCAACCCCAATAATGCTCAACGTCCACCACAAGTGAATCCCCCCGGATTCGCTCCTCCACCACCACGCAAGCCCTCTTCACTTGAAGAGGTCTTCACTAAATACATTGCCTCTATTGAGTCCAACATCCGAAATCTATCTGGATCAATAAAAAGCTTGGAAAATCAAATTGGACAGCTCGCCAAAATGTTCTCTGAATGCCAGCAAGGAACTCTATCGGGCAATACTGAGCCCAATCCACGGGAGAGCGCCAACACTATAACCATCCGTAGCGGAAAGGAGGTAACTTTTACAAATTTGGTCGAGCCCGAGGTAAACGTTTCATCCTCTCCTACGCATTTTATTTCTTTTGATTTAGCTCCGCGCAAAATTCAAACTCCCTCAATCCCCTATCCTTCTAAAATTCAAAACGAGCGCAACGAGGAGCAATACAAAAAATTTATAAATATTTTACAACAAATTCAAATTAATGTTCCATTCTATGAGACACTCTCTCAAATGCCTAAATACGCGAAGTATCTCAAGGATTTACTATCAAATAAAAAGAAACTTGAGGATATTTCACGTGTTTCTCTTAACGCAGAATGTTCGGCGGTTGTTCTACATAAATTACCCCAAAAAGTTAATGATCTGGGACAGTTTTCCTTCCCGTGTTTATTCGGAAATTTATTAATCAAACACGCCTTGGACGACTTAGGAGCTAGTTGTACAACCCCGTGTTCGCCTGAGGGGGTAAGGCCCGAAGATGTGTGAATTAGGATGGAAGTTTCCATCTAGCCACTAAGTTATCGCGAGAGCTAGGCAAGGCAATCTAGGGCGATCTCGCAAGGGAGAATGCGAGGCCTGACCTGGGTGGTTGTCGTCGGAAGAAAGGCGAGCAGGGCCATCGGGGGCTACTCGCCTAGGGAGGATTCGTGAGTAGTACTCGCGAGGAGACTAGCGAGAAGACTCACGCGTGGCGCTCTCGCAGGCCACTTGCCCATGGGCTAAGGAGGTGAAATTACCCTCTGCCCCTGGCGGGCTGCCAGTAGCCCTTTAGAGCAGCGGAGTTTGGCTGTTAGCCGACCAAATTAGGGTGCGTTTAGTAAAACCAAAAGGCCGAATCCCGCTATCAGCAGACCAGTTCAGGGAAAACTATAAATAAGACCCTAAGGGCAGCTTTCGAGAGTACTTCTTCTTTTTTTGGCTTCTCTCTCCACATGTCATCTTTGGTTAGCGTTCTCAGAGCTCTCCAAGGTGCCCAACTTCAGTTCTTGGCTTAGGAGGGGAAACGCTCTAAGATCTTCTGGATGTGTGGTGGGACCTCCATACTGTCGCCAAGGGTCTCAGTTCTAAGTATTCGGTCAGGTTGCTCTAAGGGATCAGTAAGCGCGAGTTGCACCCATCATTGGGGTCCTAACTCCTCGATGGGCCGAATCCCGGTTCCAATATTTTTGGTGCAGTGAGCGTGGACAACAGCTAGTGCAAGAAAGTTTCAAGAAAGAAACATGGTTGGAGGCGAAGAGTAGGGTGATGAGTTTGGCGGCTTGCATCCAGCAGTGACGCTGGGGATGTTCGCATACTTCAGGAGAGAGGTCCTCGAAAGCATCGGTCTCGCTTTCGCCGCGGTGCAAAGCGAGTTCGCGTCCCTAGCACCTCAGGTGCTTCGCACTCCGAAGGTCGGCGAGGGTGCCCCGAGGGGAAGGGAAAGGAAGGAGGTGGCAGGGGAAGGGCGGGATTTCATCGGGCGAGAGCTTTTTACCAGCCCAGCGTGTGCCGCCCTGACAGGTCCAGTCCCGGCGAGTGCTGTCCTTGCGAGCGCGGCTCCGACGAGCGCGGCTCTGGCGAGCTTGGGTCCTGTGAGAGAACTCGTAGGACGAGTCAAATAGGAGAGGACAGCGAGCGGGAGCAATCCTTTTTGCGAGCTGGTGGTTTCCGCACCTGTCCCAGAAGGGTTCAGGGAGTGGGACAGGGTCTACTACTGCTGCAAGGATGACCCTGTCCAGCACTTGTTGTCGTTCAAGGACTCGGTCTCCATCCGGCTGATGTCAGAGGCTTTCAAGTGTCGGCTCTTCATCGTCACTCTAAAGGAAAAGTCTACGGACTGGTTCCATCAACTCCCGGCCGGGTCGATCTACCAATTCGAAGACTTGCGTCGAGGCTTCTTGTTGCGTTTCTCGACTTTGAAGAAGAGGAAAAGGGATGCCGAGTCTCTTTTCAAGGTCAAGCTGGAACCGGGGGAGTCGCTGGCCCACTTCGCAAACCGATTCAAGGAGGAGGTTCTGCTTACTCAGGAGATGCCCGGGTTTGCCCTCCAGCTCGCCTTCACGGTAGGGCTAAGGGAGAGTTTCTTCAAGATGAGTTTTAAGAGGAAGGACCCCGTCTCCTATGAGGAGTTGATGGAGAGGGTAGCAGAGGAGATTGAGGGAGAGGAGGCTAATCCAGAGCTCACTAGGAGGATAGCAAAGCTCAGTGAGCCGGAAGCCAAATAGCAGGAGGTGCGGAGAAGAGAAGAGCTCAGGGCCCCAGAGGTGGGGTGGAGGCATCAAGGAGGAGGGGCGTAGGTCCAAGGGAGAGGTTATGCCCTGGGAGGGGGTAACTTCCATGGGAGTCAGGGAAGACCCCATCAGTTAGAGTGGAGGCAGGGTCCGAGGCAGATGCCTCCCCCGCCTCAATAGGACATGGCAAGCAGGCGAGGAAGAGGAGGAAGAGGAAGGAGAGAGGGAGCAGGAGTAGGAGCGGGAGTAGGAAGAAGAAGGGGGAATATGGGGGCAGAGGCCGAGAGAGGGGGGGGGGGGGTGGCGTTGCCGTATTGTGACTTCCATCAGGACGAAGGGCATGCAACGGCCACCTGCCCGGTGTTCCTAGAGGTGAGAGGGGCCAGGGCACCGGCGACGCAGGAGCAGCGGGCGGTGAGGATTGAGGGGGTCCTACATCAGGATGAGGAGGATGAGAGGTGTGAAGACTGGGTTGATGTAGGGACCCGAGGAGGGATCAGGGTGATCCATGGGGGGGGGGGGGTAGGGATTGAGGCGACCCAGAAGGCCAGCCTCCATACCATGTACCGTCGTAGTGTGGCTTCGACATCCCTGGCCACGCCCCGAGCAGAGAAGATCTCTTTCACTCAGAAGGACATGCCGGGTCATGAAGACCCGTTCTGCGATGCGCTGGTCATTCAGGCAGCGATTGAGAACTTCACCGTCTCCCGGATCCTTATGGATAACGGGAGCTCGGTCAACGTCATCTTCAAAAAGGCGCTTGAAGAGATGCAGGTGGAGGCACGAAGGGTGTTGGCCTCGAATGGCCCGTTGTTTGGGTTCTTCGGGGAAAGGAAGGAGGTAGAAATAGGAGTGGGGCTCCATGTAGTCTTGGGGGGGGGGGGCAGTCCAGGAATTGCCGTTCTATCATAGTGGATGCTCCCAGCAGTTACAGTGCCATCTTGGACAGCCACTCATCAGTGCGTTCCGCTGCATCCCCTCCACCTTCCACCAGTGCCTTAAGTTCAACGCAAGAGAAGTCCAAGTTTGGATAAGGGGAGATCTGAAGGTGGCCCGACAGTGCTATGTGACTGCCGTGAACAACATCTCCTGGATGGACGAGGCGGAAGAGTGGAATCGGGAGATGGGGAGGCCGGCGAGGCTCAGAGAGGAAGGAGTGGAGGAGAGAGTGGAGGAAGTGGAGGCCCGGGAAGAAGGGCCGGAGGAGCTGATGGAGGAAGAGAAGCAGAAGAAGGAAGAAAGGGAGGCCCAGAAGGAAGGGGCGGAAGAGTTGATGGAGGTTCGGGAAGAAAGAAAGGAGGAAGAGGTCGAAGTGCTAGCTTGCGGCGAGGAGAAGGAGGGTGATTGGTGGGAGCAGTCCCAGCTGGAGGCCATGGATGAGGTCATGGAGCTCGAGGTCACCACCCGGGCCGGGGTGGTGGAAAAAGTCAAAATCAGCGGAGAGCTCAGCCCGGAGGAGCAGAAGCAGATCTCGGCCTGCAGCGAGGAGAATGTGTACGTCTTCGCTTTGAGTGTCGCGGAGATGCCCGGGATTGATGTGGATGTGGCTTGCCATCGCCTCAACCTCAATCCCGGCACTCGCCCCATTCGTCAAAAGAAGAGGGCTATAGCTGACAAGATGGAAGGACCCATCCGAGAGGAGGTGGGCAAGCTCCTCCAAGCAGGGTTTGTATTAGAGATCCAGTATCCTGCTTGGGTCTCTAATGTGATAATGGTAAAGAAGGGTGGAGATTGAGGCCTTATTGACCTCGGGGTTCCAATATAATAAGTACTCGCCGGCCTCATCCTTGTGCCTTTGACCGAGACCAAAGTTCCAATGGTTGATTGACACGGGCAGGGAGGAGGTCCTGCAGCCTCTTCGACTGGCTCGCTGGCCTCCCTTTCCCCAGGAAGGTCAGTCTGGGAGATCCCGCTTGAGGAGGCCTCAGCATGCCCAGTTTCCTTATCAGATGGGAGGGGATTCGTCTTTTTCTTCTTCTTTTGCGAGGGATGCGAAGGGGGGTCTTTGCGGCCAGAGTGCTCAGCCCTCCTCCTGCTAGGCGGAGTAGTAGGGTGGGGAGTCTCGCGGCAGGCATCCGCACCCATGGACGCATGAGAAAGGCCCACAATAACTGACCGGTTGCTCGCATAAGGAGGATGAACGGGGATGTCTCGCTCACCTGTGAAGGTTTGATAGTTAGAGCGTCATCGAAAAACTTAAGAAGACATAGATGAGCGAGCGCGATACATACCCTCCCCGGGGAGCACCGGTAGCAGCGAGTTGATGTTTCGATGGAGATGGAACACCTCAAAGTTCTTCTTGCTAAAGAACAGGAACAGGGCGGCATCATGGTCGCCGAGAGCCGGGGGGCGGTAGGTGCTCTCGCCATGCTGGATTGGCGAGAAGGGAACGTTTCCGAAGTTCCCTTTGACGAAAAGGAACTTCTGAGCCCAGTAATGGCTCTTGTTGACGGTCTCGACGACCTTGATCCCCGAGCCCACGAAGTAGGCGGTGCCATCCTTGTAGGCCCTGAAGCAGAACAGCTTCCGGAAGACCGGTAAGCTGAACTCGATGCGTTCTTCTCGCATGTAGCACGAGAACGCGACGGTGACTGCCATGGCATTGGGGGTCAGCTGACCCAGTATCACGCAAAAGTGCTTTAGCACCTGGCGAGCAAAATTGCGAGGTCTTAAAGAAGCAAGCAAGAATTTAAATTTCGGCAAGAAGAAAGTAAGCGAGATCAACAGGTACCTGGCGAACCTCTGACCATAGAGGCAGGCGCAGACCGACCCCAAAGTGGGCGGTAGGGATGGAGAGCTCATCCATCGAGGGGACATTGATTACATCATCCTCGCTAGGGCGGCGAGCGGAGAACCCCGGTAGGATAAAGTCAGCGACGACGACAAGATATTCTTCCTCGGTCAGGTTGTTGTTGAAGAAAGTGTGGTCGGTAAAGGCCCAGGAGCACTTCAGCCGACCTTCAGCCTCGCTAGCGTCTCCCACCATTGATGGAACCTACGAGAAAAAGAGCAAAAGGCGCGATGGAGAGAACGCGAGATCTCGCAGGCATAGGAAGAAGAAGAGGTAGCGTTAAATGCGGTAGGTGAGTTTCAGCGCTGGGACCTATTTATAGAAAATGGAAAGCACGGGAAAGAAGTCGAAGCGGCGAGGGGTACGGTTAGGCAAAACCCATTTGTTGACTGCGTGCGAGAATGTAAGATAGCCCCAGATGCATTAGCGAGCGAGACCAGCTTGCGAGATTAGTACAAACAAGATTTGCATACGAGAACAACATGAAAGAAAGTGGAAATAAAAGATGGAGCGAGCATTGAGAGCAATTATGTGGCCTAATAAATAATAAGTATGCGAGAACCCCGGTAGTGGGCAAAAATAGTTAGTACAAAGATAAAAAGGTTCGCAAGATTAAACAAAATTTTCATGCATTGTCGGGGGTCTCGCCAGGCAGGAGAGGAGTGCGAGCGAGGATTAGTAGTGTATCCATTTCCACCTGCAATGACCTCGTACTCCTGACCGCGCCGGAAGCCTAGGGTAATGATATGCGTGGATGGCGCGAGCCTCGCATTGAATCAAGATAGCGTAATCATCCACTCGCGTGAGGTGTGTCCCTGGGGAGGTGGCTGTCTCGCTAAGATCTTGCGGCATTTCGGCGCGGAGCCGCGCACACTCATCCAATAGAGCGGCAGGCCGCTCCTCGGCAATATCTCTTTCTCTCTTCGCCTGGAGGTGAAGGTCCTGCAGTATTCGCCCTTATTTTTGAAAAAGTCCCGAAGTACGCTTCTTCATGCTCTCGGGGTGTTGCGCGTCGCCAAGGAAATCATCCATTTGCTCCGGCAAAGGAAAGGGCGACATCTCATCATCCCCAAAGTCAGATTCGGTGGGGAGGGTCTCGGAATCACCTGCGGGCAAATCGAAACAGCGTTAGCAGTTAGCGAGCCTTCTCTTATTATCGCAGAGAGCGATCTTTCTCATAAGGAGCAGAATCCTTACCAAGAGGTGGGCGATATGTAACATCCCAGTGCGCGCTAGGCCCCTATGATGAAATACTTAACTCAGTGAAATAATGTGGCGTGCTACTCCCTTATAATGGAACTGTTGCCTCTGAGTTATTTTGATGTGCAAAACAAAAACAAAAGGGTATTTTGGCTTTATGAGGGCTTTTTATATGGCTGAAATTGAAAAGTTGGTGCCAAGAGCTATTGTTAATTCCTTATATAATGACTGTAGTTTAACTTGGGCTGCAAATAGCTTTGGCTGGCATATTTCTTATAAGCGGTGGCTTTGTTTATTCGGCCTCAAAACCTACCCGACCGATCGGCTGCTATCATTTCTCCTTCTCCCTCGATGGTGTCGCTCTAGGGCACAGTGCCGATCTCCTCCCCCGTTCTCCTTTTCTTCTCTTAATCTTACAGAAAAGCTGTATATTTTGGGCTGTTTAAGAATCGTGTGCAAGGATTCGCGGCTTTGATTGAGCTGAAGCTGTGTTGGATTAGGGGTTTTTGGAGAAGCAGAACCTTGGTTTGTTTGTCTCCTAAAGCACTGTGAGCTCCTTGTTTTCCTCTTCATTCTTAAGTTTTATTTGATGAAAAATATTAGGACTTGAGCTTAGTTGACCGGCTATATGTGTTTCATGGGGGGAGGGGGTTCTGCTGTAGTAGACTATTGTTTCATCTTCATGGTTTGTAGAGGATTTTAGTTCTATTTTTGGTTGGGTGTTGCTATTCCCATTGCAGTTCCTGGTTTGGGAAAATGTTTCTCTTAAGTTGGGGATTTGTTGGTTGTTGCTTTATGCAGTCCATTACCTACCTTTACACAGTTGTGGTGTTTTCTATTTTTTTGTGACCGGCTGCTGTGTTGTGGGTTCTTGATGGTTTTCTAGTAGACTGTTGTGCTGCTATCCTTTTACTCTGTTACTGCTATGATTAGTCCTAGTTTCTCTTTTGTTGTGTCGATTGGCCGGCTGCTGCAGTTCCTGTTTAATTGGATGTTTTCTATTGGAATCGGAGGGGGGATCCTGGCTAAATGATTTAGGTTGTTATTGCAGCTTTTCTTCATTTCCTTCCGCCCGGTGCCTTGGAGTCGTCGGGGGAGCGGATGTGAAGCCACTTAGTCTTCATGACTAACGGTTGCTACGTCCCTCTTTTTAGGAGAGTTCCTTAGAGTAACAGTGCACGGTGCTGGAGGAGGCCAGATAGGTCAGGTATGCAGGGTTGGTGACTATGGTACCACACGATTACTCTGTTACTATTGCAGGAGCTCTCAGAGCTTCTTGTCTTTTGTGCTTATTTGGACTTTTACTCATGTGAATATCTTTATATGGCTTCTTGCTTTTACATTATTGATGGGTTGGCGCTGTTCAGTTGGTTTGGCCGGCAGGATAGGCGTCTTGTGGGGGAGGCTAGCTTGTGTGATGGCGCTCCCGCAAGGCGGCTGTCCTGGGCATAAGACTCCCCTCGGCCGTGTCGTGTGTTCCGGGAGGGGGGTCTTACAAATGGTATCAGCTTGCAACGATCCTGAGATAAAGAAGTCCATTAAACCACTAGGACACCCTGTTAGCTAAATCAGTTTGAGGACAAATTGATGCAGCGGAAGCGGTGGTGTGCCCATGTGTGATTCACATTAAGTATGTCCACTTTTTCCTATAGGAAGTGCCAACCTAAGCCAAACTCGTACCCTTACGTATAGATGCTGGCTCATTCCGAGATAGTAATTGGTATTCCCATTCCAACAGTCAGAGTTGGTTTGGCATAGGATTGATGCCAACCTAACTAGGATACCATTTTGGTCGACTTAGCAGGATATGTCGTGACATACCCTAACCTTATACCGATCTCGGGGATGATGTGACCAAGCAAAAAGTGACCTCAAGCGATTAAGGGAAGAGTTCAACGTGAGTGTAGATGCTAGAGACTCACACCCTGAGATTTCTATCTTAGATATGGATACCTCTCACTTCTTTTTTTTATGTAGAAGGTTTCATATGGAGAAGAGATGATAAGAATTTGGATCCAGAGAAGGCTCATTTTGCGACGAATGTGTTATATTGGTGTTAGAAGAAACTCAGTCGAAGAGATACGGGGGTTTATCTCTTCGTTTATTGGGCTAGTTATGTACCAGGTAATTGGATGTTATTTGTACATGCTCTCATTACAATGAGATGCAGCTTGGTCGTCGCCGTAAAATTTGAATTTCTACATCACGACTAATATATAAGTGCATCGTCACGGGGATCTATAGGGCAAGAACTCTAAGTCGAGGAAGATATGCCCCTAAAGTTTGTGCCCATACGTGAGATGAATGTACCATATGGGCGGTGGATGAAATTTAGTCCAAAAATGTACGGGGGCTTGTCCCTTCATTTATTGGCCTAGCAGATGGGCCAATTGGGATTCTACCTGGAGCCAAATATCTTTGTGGCCTGCTTCACTTAGCCTTGCTACAATGAGTTTTTCCCATTTAAGTCGTTACAAGTCGTTGATATTGGAATTTGGCACTCCTTGATGAATGAGTTCATCTTAGGCAAGGGGGGGATTGAACACCATGTTTTGGTTTACGGTGTAACATCCCGACTTTTATTGGGCCACTAGACCCTAGTGAGCCCAATAAAAGTAGGCCCGAACCGTAGAAAACTACCATTCTAAGTAATGTTGCGCGCCGCAACTAAGTCATTGGGGTACAGTGAACAAATGAACCCCAAATTGACTTCCGTAAGTTCCATTAGACTCGTATGAACAATACGAGCGCAACGGAATTCGTTGCACTTCAATCCGAGGTCATTTTGAGAAAACGACCATTTAGGGTATCGTAGCGCGCCACTACCTCATTATTATGAATAGTGACCGTACGAACCCCGAATTGACTTCCGTCAGTTCCGTTAGACTTGTATGAACAATACGAGCGCAACGGAATTCGTTGCACTTCAATCCGAGGTCATTTGGAGAAAACGACCAATTCGGGCATCATAGCGCGCCACTACCTCATTATTATGAATAGTGACCGTACGAACCCCGAATTGACTTCCGTCAGTTCCGTTAGACTCGTATGAACAATATGAGCGCAACGGAATTTGTTGCACTTCAATCCGAGCTCGTTTGAAGAAAACGACCATTTCGGGTAGCGTAGCGCGCCACTACCTCATTATTATGAATAGTGACCGTACGAACCCCGAATTGACTTCCGTCAGTTCTGTTAGACTCGTATGAACAATACGAGCGCAACGGAATTCGTTGCACTTCAATCCGAGGTCGTTTGGAGAAAACGACCATTTCGGGTAGCGTAGCGCGCCACTACCTCATTATTATGAATAGTGACCGTACGAACCCTGAATTGACTTCCGTCAGTTCTGTTAGACTCGTATAAACAATACGAGCGCAACGGAATTCGTTGCACTTCGATCCGAGGTCGTTTGGAGAAAACGACCATTTCGGGTGTCGTAGCGCGCCACTACCAAATTATTATTAATAGTGACCGTACGAACCCCGAATTGACTCCCGTCAGTCCCGTCAGACTCGTATGAACAAGACGAGCGCAACGGAATTCGTTGCACCTCGATTAAAGGTCGTATGAAGAGTATGCCATTTTAGGGATATACAGACCACACCAGTGCAATGCACGAAATATAAAGCGCACGAAGCCGGTATCAGCCCCGGCAGATCATAGTGGACCCCGGGACCCTGGAAGACCCCGTCCTAGGTTGACCTCGGTCAACCCCCCCCCCCGGCTTGAAATTTATTGGGAAATGAAAAGAATAAGGGGGGGGGGGGAAAGGAGAGAGAAATCCCCCCCCCCCCAAGAAGGGGGCTGCCCATGAGTAGGCAGCCCCTATTTGGGCAAGGGGGCAGGAGAGAAGGAAGGCAGGGGAGGGGGAGAAAATATCTCCCCCCACTCACCCTCCCTTAAACCCACGTGGGGAAAGGAGGAGAGGGGTGGGGGGGGGGGGGGGGGGGTAGACATCCCCCTTCCTATAAAAGGAGGGGCCAGCCTTCCTCTCAAGCCCACGCACCCCCACAGCCCCCACCTTCTCCTCCTTCCACCCTGCCGGAGACAGCCCAGCCACCTCCTCGCCGGAACCCTACCCAACCAAGCCGCCATCACCTCCCTCCTTCTTCATGGCCGGCCGACCACCCTTCCAAGCCCAGGTAGAACTCTCCCCCTCCTCCTTCCTATCTCCCGTAGAAGGCCACCCCTCTCCCCGTCGCCGGAGCACCGTCGGCCCCACCCCGAGCCTTGCAAGGCTCGGGGAGGAAGCTGGCCGTGGAAACCCTCTCCCCCAGCGCCGGTGGTGGCACTGGGGGAGGTGGGCCCCCTCCCAGGGGCCTCGACGTCGGCGCAGGGGAGGCGGTCGGGCTGCCGGAGGACGCAGCCCCGGCGGCACCCGTGGCCTCCCCCTCTTCTTTTTCCTGTAAGGGTTGAAACCCCTCCCCCGGCGGCGGCCGGCGGCGCCAGGCCGCCGGACTCCCGCCGCAGGTCTGCCCACTCCCCGGCGCCCCGACCAGGGGCGGCAGGGAGGACCCTCCCCGGGGTGACGGCGGCGCGGCCAGCTGCATGGCCCATGCAGGCTGCGCCGCGCCTTCCCCTCCCCTCCAGCTCAAGTTCCGGTGGGGTCCGGCGGCGCCAGGCCGCCGGACCACCATCGGAGTGGCCGCCGACCCCCGGCGCACCGACCGGGGGTGGCACCGGTGCCCTCACAGCGGAGGCGGCGGCGCAGCGGGCCTGCATGGCCCATGCAGGCCGCGCCCCCGCCTCCCGTCTCCTTATTCGCCCTCCCCCGGCGGTGGCCGGCGGCAGCAGGTCGCCGGACCACCACCGTAGGAGTCGCCGGCCCCCAGCGCACCGACCGGGGGGGGGGGGGGGGGGCGCCGGCCACTCCGACCGCTGCCCGGCGGCAGTTGGGGCCGCCTTCGGGCGGGGATGGCGGGAGCCGTCCGACCTCCCCCAGGAGATCGGGCGGCCTCCCGCACCTTAATTCCCGCCTCCCCCCCCCCCCCCCCCCCCCCCCCCGCCTCAGCATATGTGCCCCCGCAGCGGATCCACCGCGGATCCGCTGCGGGGGCCGTGGAGGGCGTAGGGTGCAAGACCCCTGCGCCTCCTCCCTTTCTCTATTTGCACCCCAAAAACACCCCTGCCCTTAATTTAATTTTTCTAAGGGCAAATGGGGCACTTTCAGAAGAAATTTCCTAAATGGAAAATATGCCCCACCCTAAGGGGAACCTCCTGAAATTTTTTGGGATTTTTAGGAGGAGAATTACTATTTTAAAAACCCTTAATAAAGTTTATTTTAAGTATTAAAAGGCCCAAGTGAGTTCGTAAAAATCCCCAAAAATCATGGGTTCTAATAAAAGGTATTTTTCAACTACTACTAAAGTTGAGAGGAGTGACCTCTTATTTTGGTCCTCCAAAAGCTTTTACAAGCAAAAATAAACGCCCGAAAAAGAGCGAAATTCATCAAAATGAATCGGCATCCCCTCGACGCATATTTTTAAACGCTCAATAGAGAATACGCGTATCGATCTAAAGAATCGATTAAGTTTGGAATATTAATGTAAAAATTGAAATGAAATCACGGCGCGACGCTGGAACTCGATACCGCCGTGACAATAATAAAGGGGCGAACTCGCGACAAAAGAATAAGTACCGGAACCTTATGAAACGTAAATAAACTCCAGAAATGGAGTAGAACCCCTATGAACGGGGAGAAGAGCAGGATCCCCTCCTACGAACAGAGTCGACGAATGAAGCCTCCTCTTATGGAGTGATTGGACTACTAACCCTTTTTATATGCTTACTGCCTTCTGTACTTTCGTTTAAATCCAGTCTCGCACTGGTCCCCCGCATTTACATTCTGTACTTTCGTTTAAATCCAGTCTCGCGCTGGTCCCCCGCATTTACATTCTGTACTTTCGTTTAAATCCAATCTCGCACTGGTCCCCCGCATTTACATTCTGTACTTTCTTTTAAATCCAGTCTCGCACTGGTCCTGTCATTATGGCCTCTGCCTTCGGCCTACTTTTCTGCTTATCACTATGGCCTCTGCTTTCAGCCTACTTTTCTGCTTATCACTATGGCCTATGCTTTCCGCCTACTTTTCTGCTTATCACTATGGCCTCTGCTTTCGGCCTACTTTTCTGCTTATCACTATGGCCTCTGCTTTCGGCCTACTTTTCTGCTTATCACTATGGCCTCTGCTTTCGGCCTACTTTTCTGCTTATCACTATGGCCTCTGCTTTCGGCCTACTTTTCTGCTTATCATTATGGCCTCTGTTTTCGGCCTACTTCTCAGCTTAGTATTATGGCCCCCTGTTTCCGGCCTAATTTATTTGTTAAATGCAGCGCTGTCATGGCTATAATGCGGTGCTTATCCTCCCTTCTGCGAGGCCTTAGTTGGGGAGAACCCGGAGTCGAGTCCCTCCTCCCAGGTTATCCCCAAGCAAGGAGCCCTCATACCGCTAAGCCTCCCGGTCAGAGATTGTGGGACCGGTCGAATAATCGGCCACGTACTTTAAGCGCTTGTTCTATTATTAAGCGGGTGAAGATTGATTGGAAGTGGCGGGTTGGTCACGCTCGCAGACCGTTCATACCGATGCGGGTGGGTTGATGACTCATGGTGACAGGGAGATGTGCACAGCAGGTTATCACCACTCCGAACCTGCAGTTTTACCTCCGCTGGTCGGCCTACAAATCGGTTCGCCGGATGTCGCTCACATCTAATTGGTACACCAAGTTGTACAGGAGGGCCTGAGTGATACGGTACGACTACATTCAGAAGTGGCAAGACTGGCCACTGTCACCAACGGCCACATCGGTGAGGCCCGCGGGGTTAGCTCCCCTGCTTGAAGAAAAGCGGTCTAAACTGTGTCGACACAGGGTCTTTTTGTGTGCGTACAGGTTTGAATACCTGGGTGTGTGTATGTGCGAAATAGTGTTGCATATTTACCATACGGCGCGATTACAAATATTAGGGCGGAAGGCCCTATCTATATATATAAGTATATATATATATATATATATGTTTACCTGTAGCTAACCCTCTTCCTTGCTTCAGCTATTTTATTTCTGTCCTTTAGCCGCCCCCTGGATATGGATCCGGGGAGGGGATGTATTTTCTACTTAGCTCTGTGACTATCGGTTATTTCTTATAACCAATCACAGGAGATGGGACAGCGAGGAGCCCCCTCACCACAGGATGATATACCAGCCTTGGAGATGGCCCGTTCGATTACCCCAGCCTCGCCCCCAATCTTCCGCGACGTGAGTCCTAGATTATAGGACTATACTAGGATCTTTTGTTTCGTCGATGTAGCCCCCGAGGCAGTAGTTGTAAACATTAGGCTTCGGCCCTGTTCCAATATGTGAATATAAGCTGTGTGCTTGTTTTTATGTCTTTCGATTGCTTCCGCTATGCGTTCTGATGTGATGTTATGATTCTTGTGCCTGACAAGGAGACCGCTCGGTGCTTAAAAAGGGTGGGACGTTGCCACCCAGAAAGCGCTAAGTGGTCATCCTTGGGCAGTAAGATCCCCCCTCCCTGAATCAGGTTCAGTTTGGGGAGGGGGTCTTAGAAATGGATCAGAGCTACCACGATCCGACCACATGGGGCAGTCTTTCGATCCTCCCGTTCCCGGTTCCGTTTCTTGGTTCGGGACGAACCACGCAGCGGAAGCCTGGTAGACCCTTTAGGTTTAAGGTTAAGGATTCGAGACTGCACGGTAGTACACCCGCACGCTTTCCGCTTTCCGCTTTCGTTTCATTTCAGTCCCGCAAAATTCCCTTATTTTTGCAAGTACTGATGTTCGTTTTTTTACTTCTCCAGATACCCGAGTCGAGTAACGGGAGATCCTCCTCCTGGGATCAGTACCACCCTACGACTCCACCACCAGCCTCGGCCACTCCAGCCGCAGTTCCATTCGGGGATACAGAGCTGGGACGGACCCTGATAGCATTGTTAGCCGCTTTCCAGACAGCCACCCTACGGCCACCCCAGCAGGCCACCGTACCCACCGACCTTCTGACGACATTCCGGGGGCTAAGGCCCCTCAGCTTCCGAGGGTACCGAGTCCGCCATTCAGGCCGAAGAATGGGTGGAGAGGGTAGTGGAGCTCCTAGTCGGGATGATGTGCCTCGCCATAGCCGAAGTATCCTTGGTGGTGACCATGCTAGAGGGCTATGCCCGAGATTGGTGGAGGGCCGCCAGCCGCTCTACCTTCAGAGGGCGACCACTCAGCACGATCCTCTGGTGGGAGTTCTCAGAAGCCTTCTTAGAGCACTTCATTTCGGATGCGAACCGGATGGCACTCCAGGAGCGGTTCCTGAAGATCCGGCAGGGAGATAGGACGGTTCCAGACTACCAGAGAGAGTTTATCCACCTGGCCCGCTTCGTCGGGACCTTAGCAGGTACGGATAAGGACAGGGCGGCCAGATTTTACCGGGGATTACGAGACGATCTCCGTCAGGCCCTGATCATGATTTCCCAGGCATCCTTCCACACGATTGCCTCACATGCCACCGCTCTAGAGATGGATCAGCGGATGGTGGCCCAGCAGCGGAGGGGACACGTGGGTGTTGCCCGGACTCAGGGCCGAGAGAGAGGAGTAGGCCCACGCAGACAGGACCAGGCCAGGAGACAGCGTCAGCGTCACCAGCCATATAGACAGGCACCTCAGCCCCGACCAGCACCTCAGCACCGACCAGCACCTCCAGCCCCAGCACCACCAGCCCCATCACCTCAGGCCGCCCCCGCCGCACGATGAGATGTTCCCTTCGCAGGGAACTGCTACCTGTGCCAGCAGCCCGGGCACATACGAGCCTTTTGCCCACAGGCGGTAGGTAGGCCCGGCCTAGGAGCAGTACTGGGAGCCGCGGAGAGAGGACGAGGACGAGGTGGGCGCAGAGGACACCCTGCAGGCAGGAGAGGCCAGGCCAGGCAGGGTAGAGCAGCACCCCTCGAGGCGTACGTCTTAGATCTCCAGCACGGTCCTACTCCAGACGTAGTGATAGGTATCTACTTTTAGTTGTTACGATATCCTAGGGAGATGTGATAGTTATATATATATATATAAATGATGTGATCTTTTGTTTGTATAGCATGTATGATCCCTATCCTGGTATATCTGTAAAACTTATGATTATAGTATATACATGTTATCAGGTCTACTTTTGGTAGAAGGTCATCCCGCTAAAACGCTATTCGATACCGGTGCCACGCATTCATTCGTCGCACGGAACTTCATCACTGACAAGGGAAATACTATACGATCATCCGGGATGTCAATACGAATACGACTCCCGGATGGATCAGATATGACGTCCACAGAAAAGTGTTCCTTCCAAGCAATGCTAGGAGGAATGGAATTCGAAGTCAACGCGACCGTTTTGGCGATAATCGGATTCGACATCATTCTAGGGATGGATTTGTTGACCGAGGACAGCGCCCAAATTGATTGTTCGACTCGAGAAATCCGCCTCCAGAATCCGAATGAGCAAATTATCACACTAGCAGGTATACCATCTGTCACTCGCATTATTTTAACATCCGCACAGATAGTGAAGGCAGTCCGACGAAAGGACGAGGTATACATAATATACTTCGAGATGGAGGACAAGACATAGGTGCTCTCTAGAGTACCCATAATTCGGGATTTCCCGGACATCTTTCCAGAATCCCTTCCCTGGTTGCCCCCGCAACGGGAAGTGGACTTCCAAATTGAACTTACACATGGGGCCCGACCCGTGTCTCGAGCTCCGTATCGAATGGCCCCGAGAGAACTGGCCGAGCTAAAGATCCAACTACAAGAGCTAGTTGACGCCGGTTTCGTTCGCCCAAGTACCTCGCCCTGGGGAGCCCCAGTGCTGTTCGTTAAAAAGAAGGATGGATCCCTGCGCCTCTGTGTGGACTACAGGGAACTGAATAAGCCCACTGTCCGGAATACTTATCCTCTGCTTCGAATAGATGAACTGTTTGATCAATTACAAGGCGCGTCCGTCTTTTCCAAGATGGATTTAAGATTCGGCTATTATCAACTCAGAGTACGAGAAGAAGATATTCCCAAGACTGCTTTAAGCTCCCGCTATGGACTTTACGAATTCATGGTAATGCCTTTTGGATTGACCAATGCTCCATCCGCCTTCATGGCTCTAATGAATACGTTGTTTAAACCCTTCCTAGATCACTTCGTGATAGTCTTTATAGATGACATACTCATCTACTCGAAGAGCAAAGCTGATCATTCCAGGCATCTCCAAATGGTACTGCTCAAGCTAAGGGAGCACTCGCTCTTCGCAAAGTTCAGCAAATGTGAGTTCCGGATGGAAGAAGTCAGCTTCCTTGGACACACAGTTAACAAGAACGGAGTAGCAGTAGACCAAGCTAAGGTACGAGCAGTACGAGACTGGCCGCCGCATAAATCAGCAGCAGACATCAGGAGTTTTCTGGGCGTCGCCGGTTACTACCGAAAGTTTGTGGAGGGATTCTCTAAGATTGCATTACCACTTACCGCCCTAACCAAAAAGGACGTGACGTTCCAGTGGTCTCCGGAATGTGAAGCAGCGTTCATAGAGCTAAAAAGCCGACTGATATCAGCCCCAATTCTGACACTTCCCTCAGGTATGGAGGGCTTCCAGATCTACGCTGACGCATCACTAAAGGGATTAGGAGCTGTACTAATGCAACACGGCAAAGTAATCGCATACGCCTCCCGGCAACTGAAGCCTCACGAACTAAACTACGCCACCCATGATCTAGAACTGGGTGCGGTAGTTTTTGCATTAAAAGTTTGGAGGCACTACCTCTATGGAGTGCGATGCGAGATCTTCTCCGATCATAAAAGCCTCAAATACATCTTCACCCAGAAGGAGCTAAATCTTCGACAGCGCCGGTGGCTGGAGTTCTTATGCGATTACGACTTCGCTCTTCAATATCATCCCGACAAGGCCAATAAGGTTGCAGATGCTTTAAGTAGGCAGACTTCGATGGCCAGCAGCTGACTGGAGATGATACCAGAGGAGTTGATCAAGTCCTTGGCAGACTTGGATATCATCCTCGTTACCCGCAGGAACCCGATGGAATATCATGCCCACCTCTATTGGATGGAGATACAGTGTGACATCAGGGATAGAATACGAGAAGCCCAGAAGATCGATGTCGAAGCAGCCCCGATCATCCAAGCCTTGCAACACGGTGAGCAAGAAGACTACAACTTGTATGATGGCATCCTGCAGTACAGACACCGCATATTCATTCCCGTTGCAGAGGGAATCCGGGAAGAGATACTCCGTGAAGCACACCAAATGAGGTATTTCATACACCCGGGGGTAGTAAAAATGTACACGGACCTACGAAGGACTTTATATTGGCCAGGAATGAAGAAGGACGTCACCGATTATGTAGCGCACTGCCAGACCTGCCAAATGGTCAAGGCAGAATGTCGTAGCCCAGGAGGTTTGCTACAACCCCTGCCAATACCAGAATGGAAATTCGAGGATATCTCCATGGACTTCGTCCATGGCTTACCCTTATCTCGTGCAGGGAACGACTCAATATGGGTCGTAGTAGATCGCCTCACCAAAGTGGCTCGTTTTATCCCGAACAGACAAGGCGACGGTGTCGACATATTAGCCCGGCTATTTATAGAACAAGTGGTCCGATTTCACGGGGTACCCAAGTCGATCGTGTTTGACCGCGATGGACGCTTCACGTCAAAAGAATGGAGGCGAGTGCAGGCTTATCTGGGAACCAGATTAGCTTTTAGTACCGCCTTCCATCCCCAGACCGACGGTCAAATGGAAAGGACGAACCGGACGATGGAAGACCTCCTCCGATTATGCATAGTGGAACACAACGAGCCTTGGGAGCAGTTACTGCCCTTAGTGGAGTTCTCATACAATAACAACTTCCAGGCAAGCATCAAAATGGCACCTTACGAAGCCCTTTACGGAAGACGTTGTCGAACACCACTATCATGGGCACAGGACGAGGACCCCGAAGCTTTGGGAGTCACCTATATCGATGATACCACGGTAGCCATAGGGTTGATTCAGGAATGTATGCTCGAGGTACAGAGTCGTCAAGCCAAATATTATGATGCACATCATCGGATGGTGGAATTCAACGTGGGAGATATGGTTTTCTTGAAAATTAAGCCTATGCACGGGATATCCCAAATAAAGAAGCAGAAAAAGCTGGACCCCCGCTATTTATGCCCATATCAAATCATCGAAAGAGTTGGCCTGGTGGCTTATAGGTTAGCTCTGCCAGCTGAACTGGGAAACCTTCACGACGTATTTCATGTCTCCTCGCTAAGACGTGTTCTACGCCAACCGGAGCAGCATCTACCCACACCACCAACATCAGTACAATCCGACCGATCCGTCCAACTCGAACCAGTGAAGATAGTGGACTCCAAGATCAAAGAACTGCGAAACAAAACCATCATGATGGTCAAGATCTTGTGGTCAAACTGTGGACGCGAAGAGTTTACTTGGGAACCAGAGACGCTCGTTCGAGAAAAATACCCGGCACTCCTCCCCCAGGTATATCCCTTAAACCCCTACTTTAGCCAATTTTCGGGGACGAAAATCTCTTTATTTTTATTGGATTGTAACATCCCGACTTTTATTGGGCCACTAGACCCTAGTGAGCCCAATAAAAGTAGGCCCGAGCAGTAGAAAAGTACCATTCTAAGTAATGTTGCGCGCCGCAACTAAGTCATTGGGGTACAGTGACCAAATGAACCCCGAATTGACTTCCGTCAGTTCCGTTAGACTCGTATGAACAATACGAGCGCAATGGAATTCGTTGCACTTCAATCCGAGGTCGTTTGGAGAAAACGACCATTTCGGGTATCGTAGCGGGTACAAGGAGTTTTGCCCAAGTCTCTTGGGTGTCCTTGATCGTGAATCCCTCGAACTTGAACCCTTTTGCCTTTTTGGTTCAATGACTCCGAGTTTCCCCTTATGAATTGTTTGATCAGCAGTTATCTCATGGTGACCCTATCCTTAGGGTGTTTCTTCTTAGTATTTGTGATGTTAGCAGTATGCGGGGATGTTGCTAATAACTGCATTACGTTTTTTGATCATGTTTACCTCCTATCAAAATCTTAAACCTGCTGTGATCTTGCAAATCTTTGGTTTCGCTTGTGATTCATCTTGATCGGCGTGTGCTTTGCCTTGACCCTATTTCTTAGGGCCTTCCAGTAATTATCCTATCGGGCAGCGTCCCGTGTTTAATTAAAATTTAAGTAATAAGAACTACTGTCTTTAGCCTGACACAGTAGCGGTGTTTGGGGGGACAGTGGGGGAAAACGTTATAGCCTTGCACGGTAGTCGTGTTTGGGTGGTTGGGTCTAGAGACACCCCCACTCGTTTTGGGCTTAGGTTGCGGAGGTAAGTAACCGCTCCCGTTTATTTTGAGCTGATCAGTCTCATGTATGAAAAATTTACAAGATAATTAATTTATACTTGCTCCTACTTATGATATTTGGTTGCACTTGGTGCTTTGCTTAGCTCCTTGTTTCATAGCTTCTTTTTCAGTGAATCAGGCTTGGGTTGGTACCCCGTATGCCTTTATTGCTTGTCTTTTCCTTATTTTCTTGCCACTTGCAATTCCCTTGCTGAGGCGTTCTTGTTTATTGAATGCCTCAGGTCCAGAGCCGTAGCGGTTGGTGGAGTAGCCCGAAGTCTTCGGGAGTTTTTAGCTGCTGTTTACCCCGCTGCTGCGTGGTAGTAGTAGTTGTTCTTGTTTGCTTTTCCTTGTGTTCAGACATGCTAGTTTGGGCCAATGGGTTAGTGTCAGCTTGTTGACGCTCATTGTGCCTCTTTGATACTTTATAGTTTACTTACCAGTTTATGCCACTGCTTTTAGATCTGATACCTTACTCTCTGGGAATGATTTATGACTAGGTGCATCATAGTGATAAAATGGCTTTTTCATTCATCTTCATCTCATCATTTTTAACTAAAACCCTTAGTTTTAAAGTCACCTAAAGATATTTTCTATACTTATACTACGCCTAGATAAGTGCATATCATCTACTTTATGTCCTGCCTTCACGTGCATATAGGACCTTAAATGAACTAAATCAAGTGTTTTCCGCTGCAGTTACATATATAATTTTCTCTGTGGGCTAGTTGATCCACGAACTGAGAGACACTGTTCTGACTCTAAACCCTAATAAATGATTTCAAATAATGATTATCGTGAAATCATGTTTTCAACTATCAAGTAATAGGTTCCCGCCTGAGCATCTGCAGTTGTCTCCTGCATGACGTGGCATCATGACGCGTATTTTCTCTTCCACTGATATTCTTAATTCCTGAGAAAATGCGGGTTGTGACAACCATATTCATCAATCAATTTATTGACATCCTCATCAGAATATGATTCACCTCCAACTTTAGATGGAGGAGATTCAGATTCTGGATTTTTTTCATAATCAGAGGAAGGAGAAATGCAGTGTATCAATACCTGCTCATGTTCTGAATTGCTGTGGTTGTCCTCATCTTCAGTTATGGCCATCAGCCCAAGGTCATCTAGAGTGACCTCATCCTCCTCTTCATCACTATCTGAATGTGATAGAGGGGCCCTTATTCCTTTCCTGGTAGCAGGATAGTCTTCTTCTTCCTGATCAGCAAACAACCCCAAGTAGGCTTTTTCCTCACCATCTGAATCTGAAGATGAGGACTCAGATTCACTCCAGCTCTTTCCTTTCTTATCCAGGAAGGATTTTTCTCCCTTCCTCTCCTTCTGGTGATGAGGCTTCTTGTCACCTCTTTCCTTTCTTTTGACTGGACAGTCAGCAATGACATGTCCAGGCTTACTACAGCAATAGCAAATTATGTTAGTTGAAACATGTTTACTAGTTTTAGATTCATACCTGTCCCCTTTGGGATGTTGCCTCTCAGATCTGTAATGATCCTTCTTGGGATGAGAAGAGGAGGAAGGTTTGTTCTTCCATTGTTTCCTCTTTATCATCTTCTTGAACTGCCTTGTGAAGGCAGTGATGAGTCCTGATCATATACACATATTTGGACTCATCTAGGCCGGTTTTCTAGTCATTTCACTGCACTTTAGCCCTGTTTCAGCTCATATTTGTCTTTCTATGCTAGGTGCACTTCTTGGCCTAATTTGGTGTGTTTTATGCTTATTCCCTTTTGATAGCCTTATCGTTTTGTTGAGTGCCACTTGCAGTGGCCTGATTAGCATTTCTGTAGAAACAGGAGTCGTGCAGGTGTTCCTGGTAAAATTCTGTACAAGAACACTGCGCACGATCACTGGTTCGATTGCGCACGACCACTGGTCGTGCGCCGCTGATCGTGTGCACTTAACCCTTTTTTCTGAGTTCTGTCTCGGATAGTGCGCACGACCACCTGCGATAGTGCGCACGACCACCGGTCGTGCGCCACTGTTCGTGCGCACCTAACATCAATTTCATGAGTTCTGTTTCGACCAGTGCGCACGACCACCTACGATAGTGCGCACGACCGCCGGTCGTGCGCCTCTGGTCGTGCGAACATGGTATTTTATAAATTTCTTACTTTGTAGGCTCCACCCAGGCAGGCGCACGATCACAGAATTCCAGCGCGCACGACCACTGGTCGTGCGCCAATGACCGTGTGCAGTATTTATTCCAGCGCCTAAATAAAGTCCTGATCCGCAGATTAGGGATACGGGGGGGTTCCGGGAGCGCGATTTACCGCCTATACGCCGCCGTTTTCCACTTCCAGCCACCTCCACCTCATCTTCTCCATAAGGGGAAGTCATCTCCAGCCATTCTAAGCAATCCTCCATCGTCCGGGAGCATTCTACGCCCTCCGCAAGCACTCAAGCAAGCCATCTCCAGTTCGGTCTGGTGAAAAGAATAGTCATCCTGAGGTAGAAGACGACGGAAGCACGTGGAGAGGTCGTGACAGTCTCACAATGCCGGAAGCACAGTCCGCCCGAGTCCGGAGGTAGCTTGACAAACTACCATTCCGGCCGTGAACGACCGCTAGTCTTCGTCCATTGGTTCATTTCTTCCTCCCCCTTTTTTTGTACTTCTTTGAATCATTTAAACTTGAATATCATGATGTTTAGTTTAAATGCAATGGTTGTTTCTTATCCGTTCTTCAGTATTTGCTTGTGATACGTCTCACCTTCACTCACTCACTCACACACTCATCGTGTTCGATTCGCGTTAGCAAGAGCTAACGGCGATTTGCAAAGAGGTGTTTGCGACCCTCACTCCCCGCACTAGTGATCACTTCATTTGCACGCGCACCGTCCATCCGCCTCACGAAGCTCGGCATCGCGGCCATTGCATCCATCTCACCTTGTGAAGCGGTGATTTCGACCCGCATTTCTTTTATTGTTGTTAACGGTAGGAAACCAAATCAAAACCCCACTTTCTGTGATTGTTCCCGCTTGTGTAACAATTGTCACACAACGCAATTCGTTCACCCAACCTGCATTCCTCAAGAGACCAACACTCGGGGATCCTATTCCCAACATTTATTACTTGCGCGACCGGTGCACTTGCCGAACATCGCATCAAGTTTTTGGCGCCGTTGCCGGGGAATGCAGACGTGATGAATTCGTCTGCGTGAAGAATCGTTGCACGAGGAACTATTCTCTTTTATTATTTCTCTTTGTTTACATCTGTTGTCTTTGTTTCTTTTTTTTATACGCACACTAATTACCTTCGTTCGTCTCATCGTGCGCAGATATTTTGGGTTTCAAGTATTCCTAGCATGACCTCCATTCAGGAATACATCTATCAAGGAAGTTTAAGTGATTTAAAGGTTCAAGCACAAAGGAATGATCACGTCTTCGGGATTTCCTCCGACATCATTGAGTATATGACTGGGAATTGCAAGTTCAGTGGGAATAAGCATGAAGATGCGGTACAACATGTGCAGGACTTCTTAGAAATTTATTATACATGTATATTCAGTGGAGTTGAAAACGACCTGCAAAAGATCCTGGCATTCTCATTTTCCCTACATAATAAAGCCAAAAGTTGGTACTGGGATATCCGAAAAAGAGAGGCGACCACATGGAAGCAGCTCGAAGGGAGATTTTTGCATGAGTTTCAACACCGTACTCGAGTTTTGGACAAGTACAGGGAACTCATAACCTTCGGTCAGGGAAAGGAGGAGACGTTAGTGGATGCCTGGGAGCGTTTTCAATCCCTGCATAGGGGATGCTACCGTGAAGACCTATCAGAAGTCTTTTTGATTCAGATTTTTTATTTCGGCGTGCTGGACAAATTCCGTCTGTTATTCGATATGGCAGCCGAAGGGGCCCTGTTTAATAAATCGGGGAAGGACGCGTGGGAAGTGGTCGTGAATATAGTTCACACCAGCCAGCACTGGAGTCATGTCATTATTCCCCCCAGTACTGCTGAAGTTAATGCAGTGACATTCAATGGGGCAGCGGATCATGTGCCGTAAGGGCAAACGGAACAGTTAGCAACCTTGGTGGTCGGGATGCTGAATAAAATGAATGACCAATCAGCAGCAATTCAACAGCTTCACTCTACTATAGGGACTCTTACCAATGTCGTTTCTGGGCTTGCAAGTCAGCATCCAGAGTCTATGAATACCATGCGATTGAGAAGCGGTAGAGGTGTTGACAATCTTCCTCGACAGGAACCACTTGTGAGCTCCACTGACAAGTGCAATGCAGACATAGCCGAGAAGCAGACTCAGATTCATATTGAGCCGGACCCCGTGAGCGAGGCACAACCCTCGAGAAGTGTTGTTCACCCCCCATTCCCCCACAGGTTACGAAACGAGAAATCCGAGAAGCAATTCTGCAATTTCTTGGAAATAATGAAAGGAGTGCAAGTGAGCATCCCACTGATTGAAGCCATTTCTCAAATGCCAGGCTACTCCAAGTTCTTGAAAGACTTGATTTCGAAGCGGAAACTGTTGGAGCATCTCAAGACTATCGATCTCACTGAGGAGTGCTCCGCCATCGTCTCCAATATGCCCACGAAGTGCAAAGATCCGGGCAGCTTTACTATTCCTTGCAGGATCGGTCATCACCGTTTCAGCCAGGCGCTCTGTGATTTGGGAGCATCAATCAACTTGATGCCGCTCTCTATCTTTCGTGAACTAGGTGTAGGGACCTTGAAGCAGACGCAGGTAATGCTACAGCTAGCTGATCGGTCGATCAAAAAACCGTCAGGAATTGTCGAGGACCTCACAATAGTAGTAAACGGTCTCGCTTTTCCAGCCGATTTTGTCATCCTCAACATGAAGGTTGATACTAAAGTACCCACTATTTTGGGGCGGCCCTTTCTCGCGACAGCTCGTGCTATCATTAATGTGGAGCAGGGGTAGCTCACGCTCAGATTGGGGGAGGACGCTATATCCTTCAACGTCCACAACCCGTCGCAACTCTTCGAAATCACGGAATGCGAACCAGCAGAGCCGCTTGAAGAATTCGACGACCAGATCGATGCGGGTTTGGATGACAACGAGATGTGTTGGCGGCACGAGGACGTGGGAAATGACAGTGCACATTTGGACCAGCCCGATGTTTCGCATTCAATTGGAGAGCCATCCAGTGATTCTGCTGATCCAAACATTTATCCGGCTCTCAAACAACTACCAGATTCTCTAAAGTACGTTTTTCTTGGAGAAAATGCCACGCATCCAGTGATTATTTCCGCAGCTCTTTCTGCCGCCAACGAAACCGCATTGGTGGGTGTGCTGAGAAGGTACCATAAAGTCTTCGGACGCTCTCTTGCAGACATTAAGGGAATCATCCCCACGGTCTGCATGCATAAGATCCTCCTTGAAGATCAGTACAAACCCACAGCACAGCCCCAAAGGCGTTTGAACCCGAAAATGCAAGAGGCAGTGAAGGCAGAAGTGATAAAGCTCTTAGACGCTGGCATCATTTACCCAATCAGCGACAACAAATGGGTCATCCCAGTTCAGGTGGTACCGAAAAAGGGAGGGATCACCATTGTTGCCAATGTAAAGAACGAGTTGCTACCTACCCGAATGATCACCGGGTGGAGAGTCTGCATCGATTACCGCAAGCTGAATGATTCTACACGCAAGGACCATTTCCCACTCCCCTTCATTGACCAGATGTTAGAAAAGTTAGCGGGGCAGGACTACTACTATTTCTTGGATGGGTACTCAGGTTACAATCAAATCTTAATAGACCCGTCTGATCAAGACAAAACAACATTTACATGTCCTTCCGGTACCTTCGCGTTCAAGAGAATGCCATTCGGACTGTGTAATGCGCCTGCAACTTTCCAGCGTTGTATGCTCGCTATTTTCGCTGACATGGTGGGAGACTTCCTCGAAGTTTTCATGGATGACTTTACTTTGTTTGGCAGCAGCTTCGATACTTGCCTCGCGAATTTGGCCAAGACTTTGAAGCGGTGTGAGGACACCAATCTTGTCTTGAACTGGGAGAAATGCCACTTTATGGTGCGCGAAGGAATTGTGTTGGGGCATAAGGTTTCCTGCCAAGGGCTCGAGGTGGATCAAGCGAAGGTAAGTGTTATCAGAAACCTCCCTCCACCTACGTCAGTGAAAGGTATCCGAAGTTTTCTTGGTCATGTGGGATTCTATCGAAGGTTTATTAAGGACTTTTCATCCATTTCAAAGCCTTTATCTCGCTTGCTTGATAAGGACGTCCCCTTCCACTTCGACGATGCATGCATGCAGGCCTTTGAAACTTTACGGGGACAACTCATCTCGGCTCCAATTTTGGTGGCACCCGACTGGAATTTACCCTTTATTATCATGTGTGACGCAAGTGATGTAGCTGTGGGTGCTATACTCGGTCAAAAGAAAGACAAGACTTTTCACACCATTGCGTATGCCAGTCGAACTCTTAACAGCGCGCAAGTAAACTATACCACCACGGAGAAAGAAATGCTAGCAGTGGTCTTCGCCTTTGAAAAATTTCACTCATACTTGGTGCTTTCCGAAGTAATCGTGTACACGGACCACGCTGCACTCAGGTATCTTTTCAGCAAAAAAGAATCCAAATCGCGTCTAATTCGTTGGATTTTACTTTTGCAGGAATACAATTTGGAAATCAAAGACAAGAAAGGGGTGGAGAACGTGATAGTTGATCATCTTTCGCGTTTCGAGTACGACACTCCCAACAGCTGTGTGGAGGAAACGAACGATTATTTTCCCGATGAAAAATTATTCGCAATCACTACGCCCCCTCCAATTGCCCCATGGTACGCTGACATCGCTAACAACTTGGCTTGTAAAACCTTCTCTCCGAATCTGTCCCCTAAGCAAAGACGGAAGCTTGCCTCTGACTCAAAATATTATTTTTGGGAAGACCCGCTCTTATTCCACACATACAGCAATGGAATTATCAGGCGCTGTGTTCCTGAACCCGAGTTTCAGTCTGTACTGCAGCACTGCCATGACAGAGAAGCTGGCGGGCATTTCGGGGCCGTTCGAACAGCACGAAATTTTTTGCAATGCGGATTATTTTGGCCGGCCCTCTTCAAGGACACCCATTCCTATGTCACCAAGTGTGACGAATGCCCAAGGACCGAAAATATCTCTCGGCGTGACGAGATGCCCCTCAATAACATGCTGGTTTGCGAACCATTTGATGTCTGGGGGATAGACTTTATGGGTCCTTTCCCCATGTCTCATGGTAAGCATTATATCATTGTGGCAGTTGACTATGTCTCAAAATGGGTGGAAGCCGAGGCGGTTGCCACGAATGACGCCAACACAGTGCTACACTTTATCCACAAGAATATCTTCTCCAGGTTTGGGACGCCGAGAACTATTATCAGCGACGGCGGAAGTCATTTTTGTAATAAGCAGTTTGGGCAGCTCATGAAAAAATTTGGGGTCCATCATAAGATTTCATTAGCATACCACCCCCAAACATGTGGACAAGTAGAAGTATCCAACCGCGAGCTCAAGCGAATAATCGAGAAATCGATACATTCAAATAGGAAGGTGTGGTCTAAAAAGGTCGACGACGCATTATGGGCTTACCGGACCGCTTTCAAAACACCTATCGGCATGACTCCGTTTCAACTAGTTTATGGCAAGGCATGCCACCTCTCTGTGGAGCTGGAGCATAAAGCATTATGGGCAACCAAACTGTTGAACATGGACATTGGAGCCGCGGCCGAGGTGCGTCGTTCCCAACTCAACGAATTAGAAGAGCTCCGGCATTTCGCTTATGAAAACGCTCGCATCTACAAAGAGAAAACAAAAAAATGGCATGATCAACACATCATCCCGAAGGAGTTCAAAATTGGGGACCAAGTGCTGCTTTACAACTCCCGTCTCCGCCTCTTTCCAGGAAAGTTAAAATCGAGGTGGAGCGGTCCTTTCTCAGTGACCGATGTCTCTCCCTTTGGTGCCATTGAAATATCAGGGGGTAAGGGAGACAAATTTAAGGTCAACGGGCATCGACTGAAGTTGTACGATGGCGCCATTATAAACAAGGAGTGTCAGCTGGTGACATTGGGAGACGGGCACCATAAAAGCGCCTACAACTGATTTTCTTTTTATCTCCTATTTTGTGAAACTCTCTGTTTCATGCACTTTTTATTTAATTTCTGTGCTCTGTAAACAATTATAATACAGGTATTTGGTCCAGCTTAAGGACATAAAATAAAAGCGCTGCTGGGAGACAACCCAGATTTGCTGATTTCTATTTTTCTAACATGTTTCAATTCAGTTTTTATACATTTTTGCTTTTGTTTTGCGGAGCTCACCCACCTTGCAGGTATTCATTGCACATCTTATGAGGTGGTGGTTGTGATTCTTCGTATGGTGGTGGGACGGCCTCGGTCAGTCACGCGTCTTCTGGTATGCTCACTAGCTGAGCATGGGGTAACCTCTTTCCCTTTCTCTTTCTGATTTTCATTTTAATATCATGTGATGTACTTCTTAGGTTAAGTTTGGGGGAGAGCTAGTATGTGTTAACCAATGCACGTGCACACTGCATATGCATACTAGAAGCTTTTATTGATTTATTTCGTTTAGATCATTGCATCAAGCTGTGTGTGTGCCGCGAGTTAAACTCATTTCTTGAGCAAGATTCGGGCAAATCATCGTGCTGACTTAGGATTGTGAAATGGAGTAAAATGTTGACTCCTGCAGTGTCCTAGTCGAGTGCTCTCATTTCATGTAGAAATTTGAGTAGATTTAATTTTTCTGTATGCTTATAGTTTTATATTTTTCTATTTGCGTCAATACTGTTTATTCTACTCAAACGGTAGCTTAGGGATGTGTGTAGCCGGGCATTAGGTTTGCATTGCTCGAGTCGGGAGGACGGATAGTCTTTTTCGTTGGCTAAGAACTTGCCCCAAGCTATTCTCGAAGCATGGGTATAGGTTAGTTCAGTGCACGAACGTGATGTAGGCCTTCATTTTGGCCCGGTTGAGCTTTGTACCAATCCTAATGTCTTATCCTCGTTAGCCCTGTTGTGCCTACCCCTTCTTTTAATTCAGCTCCACCATTATTTCACCAAAGCCTCATAGTCGATCCTAGTAGCGCACCCAAGTCGAGCTTTAGTATTTTATATATTCATTCAGGGTGTTGATGTGGTGAATATTTTTGTGAAAATGTGGATGTGCTTCAATGTTTAATCTGCTGATTTTGTTGTGAAAAGAAAAGAAAAAAATAATAGAAAAGAGAAAAAGAAAATTGAAAAAAAAAATGGATAAAGAAAGAAAAAAGTTTAATTGAAAATAATTGTTGATTTGTATTTGGGAGTGGGCAGTGCACACACCCATTGTTAAAAAGTTAAGTCTGGGGGTGTGGTGTACTCGCATATATTTGGGTTAGCGGATAGATTATTTTTTTGTTTATGCTAGCTCATTTGGGTTTGGTGCGTAGCCTCCATGTTTATCCTTGTTTACCTCACTGAAACCCAAGCCCCATCTTCACCTAAAGTCCTACTGATTCGTGAGTGAGCCAAACCAATGCCGTGGAGAGAGTGCAAACAGGCAAGCCTATGGTCACCGACATTGGTGGATTCCTTTGGAGGTTGTCCTGAGCCCCAATCTTTGGCAATGCTCACCTTTGCGATTAGTTTATTTTCTCCCTACGCGTGACTGGATGATTCGCCGTGATTCTATTTTTGAGTAGTAATAAATTTTTGATACGCATTTGAGAAAAGTACAAACTGTTATGCATACTTAGAAATTTCCTCTGTTATATTTTTATGCGTGCGAGCACGCGACTTCGCTTGGTACTCGGTGTCGCAATTTCTCTGTCAGCTAGTTGTTTTTCCCCGTCTGCTTAGATTTTGTTTGCTTGGGACGTGCAAACAGGTAAGTCTGGGGGTGTGATGAGTCCTGATCATATACACATATTTGGACTCATCTAGGCCGGTTTTCTAGTCGTTTCACTGCACTTTAGCCCTGTTTCAGGTCATATTTGTCTTTCTATGCTAGGTGCACTTCTTGGCCTAATTTGGTGTGTTTTATGCTTATTCCCTTTTGATAGCCTTATCGTTTAGTTGAGTGCCACTTTCAGTGGCCTGATTAGCATTTCTGTAGAAATAGGAGTCGTGCAGGTGTTCCTGGTAAAATTCTGTACAGGAACACTGCGCACGATCACTAGTTCGATTGCGCATGACCACTGGTCGTGCGCCGCTGATCGTGTGCACTTAACCCTTTTTTCTGAGTTCTGTCTCAGACAGTGCGCACGACCACCTGCGATAGTGCGCACGACCACCGGTCGTGCGCCACTGTTCGTGCGCACCTAACATCAATTTCATGAGTTCTGTTTCGACCAGTGCGCACGACCACCTACGATAGTGCGCACAACCACCGGTCGTGCGCCTATGGTCGTGCGAACATGGTATTTTATAAATTTCTTACTTTGCAGGCTCCACCCAGGCAGGCGCACGATCACAGAATTCCAGCGCGCACGACCACTGGTCGTGCGCCAATGACCGTGCGCAGTATTTATTCCAGCGCCTATATAAAGTCCTGATCCGCAAATTAGGGATACGGGGGGGGGGGGGGGGGGGGGGGGGGTTCCGGGAGCGCGATTTACCATCCGTACGCCGTCGTTTTCCACTTCCAGCCACCTCCACCTCATCTTCTCCACAAGGGGAAGTCATCTCCAGCCATTCCAAGCAATCCTCCATCGTCCGGGAGCATTCTCCGCCCTCCGCAAGCACTCAAGCAAGCCATCTCCAGTTCGGTCCGGTGAAAAGAATAGTCATCCTGAGGTAGAAGATGACGGAAGCACGTGGAGAGGTCGTGACAGTCTCTCAACGCCGGAAGCACAGTCCGCCCGAGTCCGGAGGTAGCTTGACAAACTACCATTCCGGCCGTGAACGGCCGCTAGTCTTCGTCCATTGGTTAATTTCTTCCTCCCCCTTTTGTTGTACTTCTTTGAATCATTTAAACTTGAATATCATGATGTTTAGTTTAAATGCAATGGTGGTTTCTTATCCGTTCTTCAGTATTTGCTTGTGATACGTCTCACCTTCACTCACTCACTCACGCACTCATCGTGTTCGATTCGTGTTAGCAAGAGCTAACGGCGATTTGCAAAGAGGTGTTTGCGACCCTCACTCCCCGCACTAGTGATCACTTCATTCGCATGCGCACCGTCCATCCGCCTCATGAAGCTGGGCATCGCGGCCGTTGGATCCATCTCACCTTGTGAAGCGGTGATTTCGACCCGCATTTCTTTTATTGTTGTTAACAGTAGGAAACCAAATCAAAACCCCACTTTCTGTGATTGTTCCCGCTTGTGTAACAATTGTCACACAACGCAATTCGTTCACCCAACCTGCATTCCTCAAGAGACTGACACTCGGGGATCCTATTCCCAACATTTATTAGTTGCGCGACCGGTGCACTTGCTGAACATCGCATCAAGCAGCAAACTCCTTATCAGAAGAGGAGTTATCTGATATGCTGCTCTCAGATTCAGCAGCCTTTCTTGGAGGTGACTGTGCTCTACCCTTGTTCCTCTTAGAGCTTTCAGCTTTGAGAGCAACAGATCTCTCCCTTGTGTGAGCCCTGGAGGAAGAGTCCTCCTCCTTTCTTGCAGAAAGCTGCATCTCATATGAGAGCAGTTTCCCAAACAGTGTATGGGTGGGGGTTTCTCCAAGTCTTTCCCCTTCCCTGATTGCACAGATTTTTGTGTCCCATTCTCTAGTTAGAGTTCTAAGGAACTTATTATTAAGTTCATAATCTGTGAACACCCTTCCATAGGTTCTTAGTTCATTTACAATCCGAAAGAACCTTTCATAGCACATGGAGATATTCTCCTGGCTCAGCTGTCTGAAGGCTTCATACTCCTGATTGAGGAGTGACTTTCTATCATCCCTTACTTCAGCTGTTCCCTCCATATAGACAACCAATGTGTCCCACATTTCCTTGGCAGTTTGGCAGTGTACCAAGTTCTGAAATGAGTGTCATCAATGGAATTTACTATTATGTTTTGGGCTCTCTTGTCCATAGTGTATAGTGCTATCTCATCATTGGTCAGTTCAGAAAATACTTTAAGTACTTTTCTAGTAGGGTCAATGGTGGAGACTTTCTCAAAGGTATAAGGACCATTTTTGACAGTAAAAAAGATCCTTGGGTCTGATGCTTCCATGAAAAGCCTTACCCTTTGCTTCCATATGCCAAAGTTTTCTTTGGAGCATATATGCAACTTCATTGACCCCAACTCCTTCTTCATTGCACTGTTGGCCATTTGATTTCAGATTTGACTACTCCTTTATTGGATCTGATCAGACTGTTAAGTATTTTTGATCAACCTCCCTCTGATACCACTTGATAGTTTATATAGGTGTAGTCAATAATACCTAGAGGGGGGGTGAATAGGTTCTACTTATTTTCTTTATTTAAGCCTAAGGTTTCTAGCTGCAGAAAACACAAGAACAGAAAGCACACAAGGATGTATAGAGGTTCCTCAAGACAGGGTGTCTTGAGTTGTCCTCTTTCCCCCTTCACCTTTCTAACAGTGTGTTAGACAAGGCCACAAACTCCAAACTCGGCTCCTTGAGCTTACACCACAAGTTCCTCAGAACTTCTCAGATCCAGAGTGATCCTACCTCAGGCACAGCAGCCCTACACTCAGGCTCAACAACCCTACACCTCAGGCACAGCAGCCCTACACTCAGGCTCAACAACCCTACACCTCAGGCACAACAGCAGCCCTACAACTCAGAGTTATGAACTCCTACCACTCGGAAATCCCACAGATTTCCTACCTCAGACCTATCAAGAAGTCCTACCACTCAAGCTGTCAACACAGCTTTACACACAGGCTCAATGGCCTTTTACTCAGGCAACACTGCCTTACAAAGATATAATAGAGTTTGAGTTGAACACAGAGGACAAAAGGATTACTCTTAGGTCTTCTGAATCCTTTCTTCAGATCTGAAAATAGCAGCTTCAGATTTGTATCACTTTGATCTTCTCCTTCATCCAAGCAAAAGATCAACTTGCCCTTCTTGAGTTGGTACAGGAAGAGCTATCTAATCTCCCTTAGAAGATTAATTTCAGCGGCAGAGAATGACTTCAACTGGCTGAATCGCGAATGCTCGATTGCGGCGTGTAGCAAAAGCTTCTCAATCGAACAGTGCTTGTTGTTGTGCCCTAGCCTCTCCTTTTATACCTCCAGAATGCTTCAACGGCTATATCGAACCTCCTGACACGGTATGGGGCTGATTGGACTTGCTTTTCCCTCTCAAATGTCATTTGCGCCAAAAGAAGATCCCGTCAAGACATTTGGGTCTGTCTCAGCGGTTGGGCTGAGACAGCATCCAGTCTCAGCGGTTGGGCTGAGACAGCATCCAGTCTTCTTCTCAGTGGACCCGCTGAGACTGCTCCTCGTCTCAGCGGTTCTGACCCATCGTCTCAGCGGTTATGCTGAGACAGATCTTCATCTCCTTGTGGATGATTCCTTCTTGTCTATGGCCATGTTTGGCCCTTCCTTTTGAGTTACCTATGCATGTATATTCTACACAAGTGTAGCTTTGTTAAATACAATATGTCCTTAGCATTAGGAGTGATGCCTCTTCAAATCAAGGTTATATTGAGGACAATATACCCAACAGTCTATATTCAGTTAAATACTAGATCTTGCAGACAACAGTGCAACTCCAACGTTTTGCAGATTATTTAGATAATCAACAGAAAAATATAACTAGTAAGGTAAGGAACTTCAAGTCAATTGTTGCTTGATATACAAATTAAATGGTCATGTAGTCATTAATTAACCACCAAGTTATGATGAAATCAATAAGCTCAAAGCAAATGCTACCTGATATGCACTGTGCTTGGGGTTAACAATGTAATCATCAAACGCAATCCCCATCAATTGTAGTCCAGAGCCTACACAACCAATCAGCAATGATGATAATATACTATGCAGTTGATAATTTTAGTGGGTTTCTACAATGCTAACTACTTAGTCCACATCAAACGCAATCATATCCTTGACATTCCCTGCGAGTTATTGCCAACTTAGTCCCTCGTGTTGCTTAATTCCTCCATGAAAAGTTTTACTTGAAGTGCCTGCTTAAGAAGAAAAGTTAAAGTTAATAACAAAAGAAATATTAAATGGAAACAATGAGAAATGTACCTCTACACTATATATGTTGACCATGTATACTAAATGGATTGCCAACAACTAAGCCCACGATGGAGAGCCTTGAAACCTGCACATATGCACACATACATACAATTTCGTCCACATATCACTACAAGAAATCTCATCTATGGAGACATTTTTATTAGGCTACGACAACGTTTTTAAATAGTGTCATGCATCAACTTAAAAATAACTCAAAGAAGAATGTTTTAATGCCCTACACGTTTATTAAACAATTATACATCTTCAGTTTAATGAACCATAACAAAGCAAATTCTCAGATGGTGTTTACGGATTGATGTCTTCAATCATTCTTGGATTCTGGATTTATCTCTCTTAAGGTGGCCCATTTTTGTAAGTTGCAAATCAATTGATTCCTTATCAATAGCAGATTTTCTGGACGATAAAAGAGCATCTCTTCAATTTCTTGGACAATATTGCGCCTAAAAGTGCTCAGCTGGAGAAGTGACATGTAGAAATGAGGATGAGACAGTAGCTGAAATTTAGCATTGTGCTAATTTGTAGGTTATTTAAACACCAAACTGTACAAAGGAGAAGGTGAAAATAAGAAACATATCACACGGAAGATTAAGAATGAAATGACTATAATAAAAGAAAATAAAAGAAATAGTTTATGAAATCATATGAAGCAAACCTCTCTGGAGCTCTGAATGGGTTATGCAACCCATGTTTTGGACATTTAGATAAGCTCTCCACAAATGGCTACAAATAAACACACTAAATCATCAAGAACAAGAAAGCGGCAAAGCTGAATTAAAATATAAGAGAAAATAGAATAGTACAATGATTTATTTTGTATGCTTAATAAAAATATAAGAGAAAATTAAAAAGCTGAATTAAAGAAATATTAAAACCTGCTCCATCGAAGTTAACTGATGGATTGGCATGACTAATGAAAATTCTTCCATCGAAGTGATGAAGATCTATTTAGATGTCTTTGTAGAGTAGACGTGCATATGAAGAGATCAAAAAATAGCAATATTATCTAACACCCAAATTGCATGATCATGATCAAGTAGTTTTATAATTGAATGGCTGCCTGTCCCATTAAAAAATCGCTACGTGTTGCATGAAAAGAAATAATGCTGGAAAATGTATGGATTTGAAGAGACCCAAACCTTGAAACAGGTACATGTTGCATGAAAAGAAATAGTGCTCTTATTCCACCACATTGAGGATTGATCTGGTGATTGTCTGCAATAGCTACACATAAACAATGAATAGGACTTAAAGCACTACCATATGAATAAAGTAGCCTCATACTAATTTATAAAAATAATATAGTACCTATCGTAAATATTGTTTTATGCAGCAATTACAAATTTGTAGCTGATATTCAGAATACAAACTTGACATATGGTGCAGACATAATCCTTCATAGTTCACCTGGTAACAGAGCATGGCTGGTTTCCAAGTGTTGCTCGAAATAACTCCCTCAAAGCTGCAATATTTTGATTAATTGCACTAATCAGTTATGCAATCTTAGGGAATTTACACGGGTAGAGGGGGAATCATTGTTCCTGGGCTATGACGTAGCCTGCAATTCTTCAAAGCATTGAAATTTGCATCAGAGGTGAATAGATAAGACTTCCAAAATCAAATTTGAAGGATGCCAATTAGCATCTGAAATCGTAGTATGCCATTTTTTGGGTAACTAAAAGAAGAATGAAACTTTTGCCATAGAACTATTTCTCTAATCTTTCAAAGTTGGATTGTCCCCTTGGACAGGTAAATTTGGTATGAAAAAAATTTCATACAAATTTGTCTGATCAAGAAGAATATTCCAAGTTCATGTACGTACATCATAAAAATTTCTTAAAATCCAACTTGTAAATCATAAAAATTGTTAAAATTCAACTTGCAGATCACTTGAAAATTCAGCAATTAGAAAATGAGTAGTGCTAAAATCCAACTTGCAGATTAAATTTTTTTAAAATTATTCGTATAGGCAATTCATTGAAATTTGAGGAGAAAAATCTGGCACACTATTTGCTGGGCAACCAAAGGTGAGAAGAGACGCTAACCTATAGCAACGAATACTGAGATTTGATCGAGCGTGGAAGGAAAAAGCAACAATACAACATTGAAACCAACAACAAATGGTGCAGGGAAACCCTAGTTCCATTACCTGGGACTTCCATTCTAATCGCAGAACTAATCGCAGAACTATACAAAAAGAACAGGGATTCTACCGGAAAGGATCGTCGTCCTCTTCTACTTTCTCGGTAAACCCCGGAGGAGCGCCGGCGATTTGTTCTCTTCCACCTCCATCAACGGTGAGGTAAGAAAGAGCAGTAGAAAAGGAAAAGAGATACCTCAAATGGGAGGTGGAGGGTGGAGGGTGCTTGCTGAGAACAGGGATGTGGGAGCAGGGCGGCAAGGAAATGGAAGGAGTCGAAAGGGTTTCATGATCGGCTGGAAGGGGAGCGAGAAGCGAGAAGCGAAAGGGTTTCATGAATTGAAAATTCTGGTAGTTTCATTTTTGGGTTTATGTGCCAAAAATTATGGAGTGAATTTTCCCCCCATATATCTCATTTCATGTGAAATATTAAAATTAATCAATTTTATTAATAATAAATTTCTATTTTTAAAAATATATTAAAATATATATTAGTTAAATATTTCATTTCCAAAGTAACTTTTATATTTTACGATGTTTTTTAGTCAGCTCTCGATTCACGGGCCAATTGATTGATGTCGTCCGCCGAATAATACCGTCTGTTGATTGATTGTTGTCACCCGTCAAATGATGCTCTCCGCCAAATGATGCCGCCCGCCAAATGTTACCGCTCGCCGAATATTGTGTGTGTCGGTTTATGTCTGTGTCGGTTTATGTATGTGTTTGTGTCTGTGTGTGTGTCTATGTGTTTGTGTCTTTCAGTGTCTGTGTCTGTGTGTGTGTGTGTGTGTGTGTGTGTGTGTGTGTGTGCATGTGTGTGTGTATGTGTGTGTGTCAATGTGTGTCAATGTGTCTTTGTGTTTTGTGTGTGTGTGTGTGTGTGTGATTGTCTCTCTGTCTCTATATGTGTGTGTGTGTGTGTGCGTGTGTGTGTGTGTGTGTGTCGGTTTGTGTATGTGTTTGTGTTTGTGTCTGTGTTTGTGTGTCTGTGTTTGCGTGTTCATGTATGTCATGTGTCTGTGTGGCTGTGTGTGGCTGTGTTTGTGTTTGTGTCTGTGTGTGTGTCTATGTGTGTCTATGTTTATGTGTGTGTGTGTCTGTGTGTCTATGTATGTATGTGTTTGTGTGTGTTTATGGCTTTGTGTGTGTGTCTATGTGTGTGTGATTGTGTGTGTGTGTATTTGTGTCTGTGTGTGTGACTGTATATGTGTATGTGACTATGTATGTGTATGTGACTGTGTGTGTTTGTGTATGTAATTGTATGTGTCTATATCGATCTATGTATGTGTCTGTGTTTGTGTCAATGTCTATGTGTCTGTGTCTATGTCTGTGTTTGTGTGTATGTGTCTGTCTGTGTTTGTATCTGTGTCTGTGTGTTTGTGTGTCTGTGTCTGTCTGTGAGATCTCTAGCTATGTGTGTCTGTGTCTGTCTCTGTGTGAGAATGTTTTTGTCTCTATGTGAGCGTGTGTCTGTGTCTATGTGATCTCTATCTATGTGTGTCTGTCTGTGTTTGTGTCTGTGTCTATGTTTGTATCAATGTGTGTGTGTTTGTGTTTGTGTGCATGTGTCTGTCTGCTTGTGCCTGTCTGTGTCTGTTTGTCTCTATGTCTGTGTGTCTGTGACTGTGTGTGTGTATGTGATTGTATGTGTATGTGTCGATCTATGTATGTGTCTGTGTTTGTGTTTTTGTCTGTATCTGTGTCTGTGTCTGTGTTTGTGTGTCTGTGTTTGTCTGTATGATCTCTAGCTATGTGTGTCTGTGTCTGTTTGTGTTTGTCTGTGTATGTCTCTGTGTGAGCATGTGTCTATGTATATGTGATCTGTAGCTATGTGTGTGTGTCTGTGTTTGTGTCTGTGTCAATGTCTGTGTGTGTGTCTATGTTTGTATCTTCTAGCAATCGATATGACATGTGTTTATATACTTTAAATTTATATGTTTTTAAATTCGATTTTTTTGTGACAATACACGGGGGTCATCTCTCACGGGCCCGTAAGAAAAATGTGCATTTCTCCCAAAAAAATCAATAAAAGTTAATATCTTTAATCTTATTTTCTTAAACGACGCTACAAAAAAAATACGTCGCCGTAGACGCCTCTTTTGTAGTGATAATAATTAAATAAAATTATTTTTTATTGATATTTATACAAAAAATTAAAAGATGCATTAGATATTTTCATTTTACGCGGGAGAGCCTTTGCGTGCGTGTGGGGCCCGTGCACGATCGTTATTTTTATTCTAAAATTATGTTAATAAATTAGTGTAAAAAAATGCCGAAAAATACTCTCTCGGGCCAAAAATGCTCTCCCAAGCCCGCGCCGTGCGTGCGCTTGTGCTTGGAGGTGGTCACGCGCGCGTGTGCACGGGAGTGTCTTTGCGTGCGTGCGAGGCCCGTGCGCGATAGTTATTTTTATTCTAAAATTTATGTTAATAAATTAATGTAAAATTGGCATTCATTTTTAAATTTAATGTTTTTAATTTTTGGATTTTTTTTTCAAAATTTTATGTAGGGAAAATTTCCTCAATATATTTCATTCATGCAAGAGAGAGGGGGAGAGGAAGAAAAACTTTTATAAAAGCGTTTCTAAAGTTTTATAAAAACTTTATATATCTTTAACTACTACTATATATAAAGAAACTTTAAAAGGATTTTTTGTTAAAATATAAATGTTTTTGAAAAAAATAATCATAAAATTTTGATGTATATTTTTTTACGGTCATTTTGAGTACTGTAGAATGTGGGCGCAACCCGCTCGAATGCGTGCGTTTGTGTTTGTGTTTGCGTGTCATTATTTGTATGTGTCTGTGTGTGTGTGTGTGTGTGTTTGTGTCCGGTGAGAAAATTAAATTAATATTCAATTATTTTTTATTCAGTTGATCGAGCGCCTGAGAGCGGACGAAATTGAGCAGGGTAATTCTTGCTTTTAAAAAATACATAAACGAATAAACCTTATTTAAAAATACTTAAATCTTATTTAAAGCTCATGTGCACTGTCAGGCAATGTCGAGGCGGGGGTATTGTCGAGCGGGGAACATGGGCCTCATGTGCACTGTCAGTTGATCAAGCTCCTGAGAGCGAACAAAATTGAGCGGGGGTAATTCTTATTATAAAAAACATAAATCTTATTTAAAAAGTAAATTTTATTGAACAACGCGTTGTATTTATGAATTGATTTGACATGTTTTTATGAATTTCATTACACATTTATTTTCATTAAAGCACGTGTTATTCATCAATCAATATATATATATGACATATATTTTCATTAAAACTCTAGCTCCCGAGCAAAAAACGTGTGCGCTGACAAATTTATTTATGCTCCGGAGCAAAAAAGATAGAGCTAGTGCAATGCGCGCGACTGAAAAAAAAACTTGTGCTCGGGAAATAAAACGCGCATCCGAGTGAAAAGCATGTGCTCGAGCGAAAAATGGGCGCTCGAAGGGTACAATTATTTCACCCCTGCGCACAATTAAAAAATATTCGTGCATGCGGGGCTAGTGCGCGATCGTTATTTTTATTCAAAAATTATATTAAAATGTTTTAAATTTTTGATTTTTTTGTGCAAAATTTTCTGGAGAGAAATTTCCCTCCATATATTTCATTAATGTGAGAGGGAAGGAAATAGACAAAACTTAATAAACTAGAGTAAGAGAACGGCGCGCGGCGACGGCCGAGAAAGAGAATGACGATGGCGGTGGCCGTGGAAGAGAAAGGTGACGGCGGCGGCGGCCGTCGAAGAGAGGGGAGACAACGGCGGCGGCCGTACGTGAAAGACATTGCTACAGCTCGCAAATGGATGTTTGTGTGTTTGGTTGTCCGTATCTGTGTGTGTGCATGTGTCTGTGTTTGAGCCCAGACACATGCAATACGCGCTAGCTCTCAAGCAAAAAAAGGAAAACTACACGCACGAGAGTGCATTTGCGTCCGCACGAGAGTGCATTTGCGTGCGCGTGAGAGTGCATTTACGTGCACGCGGGTTCGTGCGTGATTTTATTTTAATTCCAAAATTATATTAAAAAATTAATGTCATATTAATTTGCATTCATTTTTACATTTAATATTTTTTAATTTTTAGTTTTGTTTTGTTCAAAATTTTATGGAGGGAAATTTTCATCCGTATATTTCATTCATTCAAGTGTGAGAGAGATAGAGCTGCATAGAAGAGAGACAGAAAAACTTTTATAAAAAGTTAAAGATTTATAAAAACTCTCGTACGCGCAAAAATACATGTCGCAATAGTACCACATATCTGCGACAGCCGCGCACGGATGTTTGCGAGCTGTAGGAGTACTGTCGTCGCGTTAGAGCACTATCGAGGCGGGGTACTGTCGCGCGCATACAAATTATTTTTTTTTTTTAAATAAAATATTTCAAAACTTTGATAATAAAATTGTACAAAAATAGAAAATAAAATATGATATATTTTTTGTAACAAAACTTTAATAATAAAATATTACTATTAGTAAGGACAATATCTTTGTCACAAAAAACTTTCATGATGTGGTTACAATTGATACCTTTTGTGAGAAAAGTTTTCTATTTGTAACGTAACATTAGTTTGTTACAAATACTTACAGTTATAATAACGAATTAATTATTATTGTAACAAAATTTAAAATATTCGTTAAAAAAATATACTTTTTTGTAACAACAAAAAAAATTTGTTACTAAATATAACTATTAGTAACAAACTGTGTTTCAGTTACATTCCAGTCCTTACAACAGGTGCAGTTTATTGTAGAGAATGGAGGGAAGCTGCAGTGGTTGCAGGAGCAATTTAGGAATGATTTGACTCAATGCCCGACGTTAACTCTTAACGCCGGCGTTAACTTTTGTTCCCGCCAAGATGCAAAATGAATGGAGGGAAGCAGCCGTAATTGTAGGAGCATTTTGGGAATGATTTGACTAAACGCCCGACGTTAGAGTCAACGTCAGCGTTAAGGTTGCCTAAAATGAAAGTTTCCAAAGTTGCAGAATCTCCTTCCTAATCTGAAGATCCAAGCCATCAAGTTATTTCTATACTGAGTCAACGCCCAATTTTAACACTTAACCCCGGCATTAGCTTCCAGACCTATACAAAGTTGGATTTTGTCTTCTCCAACTATAAATTGAATAGAGCCCTATTCCAGCACTTCAGAAACTCTGAGAGGGCCGTATTTCTAGACCAACACATCTCCCACTCATTTTCAAAAGGAGGAATCGAAGGAGGCTTGGATCAACATGCTAATTCAATGTGAAGAACGCAAGCTTAGACTTCAACGATCTTCAGCGTATCTTCGACGTCTCATTCAGATTACCTCATAGGGAGTTTCATATTTTCCTTTTGTATTTGTATTTTTTTTTTATCCTTGTAATCGGTTTGTGAATTTGCCTCGTGTTGGCGACTAGGTATGGGCAGGACTAAGGGAGGAATTCGCCTCGTGTTGGCGACTAGGTCTAGGGAGTAGATCTAGGTGTTGGAACATGGTCTTCCGCATCTCCTAGGTTTGAGAATAACAAATCTTATGTGTATTTGATCTTGTGTGTTCAAGTGTGCAGGTTAGCATAGTCCACATGACTCAAGGAGTACTCATGATGTCTGCCCCAAAAATTGAGGCCAAAATTCGAAGAGGCTCACTAGCGCCGGCGGTAGCGATAGCGCCCGGCGCTAGCGTTGATCTGCGCGATTCTGGCATCATTTTTAGAAGGAGCTAGCGCCCGGCGTTAGCTACTAGCGCTGGCGGTAGAATGGCGCACAAGAGGCATGGAGCAATATGTTGCCACGGATTGAAGATCCTGCCGTGCAAAACATTTTCTAATCCGGGCTAGCGCCGGCGGTAGCGTGAAGGCTATAAATTGGATGCTTTGGCTCCGAATTCTTCATCCTCCTCCAATCCCAAACTCCAGAGCTTCGTGCCACAGCAGAGAGAGGAAGATTCAGAGCGATACTCCCACAATTCCATAAAGCCTTAAGGAGATCCATGGAGAAGATTTCAACACGCGTCATCATCGTGACGAAAGGCCGCATCGACTACGATCATACTCTGCGGGCCTTCGTCCACTTCTCCAAGAGATCCACATAGAGGGAGTTTTTATATTATTGTCTTTTCATTTCATATCTTTTCTGTAAACGATAGTGAAATCGCCTCGTGTTGGCGACTAGATCTGGAGTAGGACTTAGGGCTGAAATTTGCCTCGTGTTGGCGACTAGATCTAGGTTAGGTCTAGGGGGTGCTCGAGGCCTTTCTGGGGATAGATCGGCTAGAGCGGCTTGAGGTCGTATCTGGGGAGAGATCGGCTAAAGTCAACCGGTTTGTGGGGATACGAGTCGGTATAGAAAACGAAAAAGAATTTTTATTAGTCGCCTCCGATTTCTAGCGTCATAGAAATCAAGTTTTGTAAAACATTATTTGGTACTAATAAAGCATATCTCTTTATTATTGTTTTACTTGATGTCTCTTTATTAATCTTGCAATATTCCGAAGTTTCTCTAAATATAATCTAAAGTTTTTGAAAACCCTTATTCACCCCCCTCTAAGGGCGCCGACCGATCCAACAAGTGGTATCAGAGAGGTTTTATTCCAATCGGCTAATCAACCGGGAATAATGGCGTCTCATGATCTCGCTTCAACTAGTGGGGAAAATTTTTGTGAAGAGGAAAAATCACTTGCACCACCTTTATTTGAAGGGACAAATTATAAAGGATGGAAAATCTTAATTGAAAAATTTATTAAAACTTTAGACATCGAAGTTTGGAATTTAGCAATAGCAAGACCCGCAAATGAATCAAATAAAAAGAACTTCAATTAAATGCAAAAGCTAAACACTATTTATTTTGCGATCTATCAAATGAAATTTTCAAATTAATATATTGTTTTTCAAGTGCATATAAAGTATGGCATTTTCTTGAAGAAATTTATGATTCTACAGGTATGGAACAATCGCAAGAACCGGAGAATACGCAAGCATGCACAACTCTTCAAGAATGCCCCCCTTATGACGAATCAATGGAGCACACATCAAAAGAAAGAGATGAAGCAATCTTACTTTTGGAAGAGGAGTGTCAAGAAGAAGACAAAGGAACATTATGTTCAAATCCTCTCTCATCCAAAAGCAATGTAAGGAAATCAAACTTCATCGCTTGTACTTCCATTTCTACTTTACAAATGCAACAAAATACTAAGCGCAAAATTAAGAAATTAAAGAATGCTAATAAACTATTGCGCTTAGAAAATAAAAATTTTAAAGCAAAAGTTAAAGTAGTATCAAAATCCGATTTATCTAGCTTTACTCATGTCACCTCAATTGAAAATACAAAATCTTTCCTTAATTGTAATGATATTAAAGAAAATTTTACGGAACTTGAAAAAAAAATTATTTTTATAAGAGAACAAAATAAAAAATTAGGTTTAGAAAATTAATCTTTAAAAATTAATTGTGCTAAGTGTAAGGACTATGAAATTGAAATAAAAGAGATGGATGAAACATTTGATGAGTTTAGAAATGAGTATCAAAATCATATCGACTCTATTGTCTCCACTCTTAAAAATTGCACAACAGCTTATAATAAAGCTAGGCATAATCTAAAGATAAAGAATGATGAATTAAAATCAAAAATCAACTTGCTTATGAAAATTATAAATACAAATTCAAAACATACAAATTTAGAAAATCAAGCAATATCTAAAAGCAAGTTGAATACAAATATCTTAACTAAATCTAATAATGGGAATAAGAAACAAAATGATTTTTCATATCAAAAACCAAATCATCATTATTTACAAAATCATGTTTCTCCCAACTTAAAATTGAAACTACACAAATTTCCTATAAACGATAATTTAAATTATAATCTTCAAAGGAAAGAAAATCATCATGGAAATTTGATAAATAAGAATAATATTAAACCAATGTTTGAATGGCGGCCAAAAGTTAAAGATGAAACACAAACTCAAATCAAAAGGGCCCATTCAATCACATCTCCCCAAAAGAAAACACGATGTATTTGGGTACCCAAAGGAACCGTCACTCCCGGTCCGCTTTGGATACCTAAATCTCTTATTCATTAGTATCCCATCATTTGCATGAAGTAGAAATCAATTAAAATGAAATACACAAATTTCTACTTCATGATGTGCTTTATGTCTTTTCTATCTTTTTTTTGTTTTCTTTTAAACTATCATGTCATGGTCATCCTATACAATATTGAAAATATGATTTTATCTCTTAAAAGCTTAATATGGTTTTATAAAACAAATAGATCAAAATTCAAAATCATATTTTGATGAACTATCTTTTATTATTATATTCATTGCTTCTAAATATCTTATATTATCCATATGAATCAAACTCTAAATTTGCTATAAGATATTTCAAATTAAATCCGGTTACTAGATTTTTAGCCTTCACCAACAAGTGGATAAAATTCTGAATTTGCTATGAGATATTTATCTAAATTAAAAAGAAAAACACATAAGACATATTGAAAGATTAATTGTCATAAATATTGATGCCATACGCACCACCGTGATCTATTGATATCTTTTGCTAAAACTTTCTAAAATCATAATTCATATCAAGAATCATCTATCACATTTTATATAATGACAATTGGTATTATAATTGCTTACTATGGTTGGTATATTATGTGTGTATTATGATTTATTTCTAGTTTAGACCTTTGAATCATTGTGATATCAAATCAAATAGAATTGTCACTCCATTCTAGGTCTCTAAGATGAAACACAATCAAACTTTGGCAAAACATTAATCTCAAATTTATCGTACTAACATTGTCACCTAAAGAATATTTATATCTATGTTAGGTTTTATATGTCAGGGCATATCCATGTTACTATCTGCGTGAACATTACTCCTTGTTCATCGAAACCATGCATATTTGATTTGTTCAAACATTATATCTTGGGTTTTCATTTCCTATTTTTTTAAGTTATAAGTGCAAGTCTTTAGAAAAGTCAAAATGAAAACATAAGTAAATATATCTCATGCAATGATTATTTTGTCAAGTCATATAAGAAATCGCTTACGTTTCATGCAATTTGGACCATCCAAAACATCTCCTAAAAATCTGCAACTTCAGCATGGAACTACTATTGGGACACCTAATCAAGACCACCAATCAAAATTTCTAAAATCCTAAAAAATTGTTCACTGTCTCCCGCGCTAGCTCTACCGCAGGCGCTAGCGTCCATGTTCATTTTTCTGTATTTTTTAAATTTCTAAAAATCCCTTAAAATATATAAATCTATATTTTCTACTTAGTTTTGCACTTCTGTGTTTCTTTATTTTTTGAAAAATCAAATACAAAACTAAAAAAACAAAATTACAAAAAATATGTTTTGTTTTTTCGCTTTTGTTGTTTCCTTTATTTAAAGTTCATCTTTATGCAAAAATCAAATATAAAAATTACAAAAGCAAAAATTACAAAAATATGCTTTTATTTGTAAAAATCAACTACAAAAATATAAAACAAAACAAAAACAAGTATCAAAATTATTCTTCTGAACTTAACTTTTCTATGTATCTTGCGAAAGGGTGATTTGGGCTATCATCCCATCATATCACCTAGTACCGGGCGAACCTCTCACAAGGTAGTCCTCGGGAAGTCCAAGATCAATTTTATGAGTTCAAACTTTAAATAAAAATTACTCCTTAAAAATATCAAAAATATTGTATGAACTTCATTGAAAATCAAGCATGATTTAATCTATTATTTAGAACTTCTATAATGTTGCAATTTATCTTTTCAAACTACTTTGAACATTGCCTTCATCATGCTTTGATACATCTATTAATATGTGCATAATTTATATTGAAAAAGTTGTGTAGAACTATGCGTAGCATGCCTCTAAGTATGTGTAATGTTTTATGTTTGATAATGATCGCAATTCACTCACTTATTTTGGCATTGTCTACTTATGTGTTTAATCTAAGAATGTTTGTGTATGTTTTGTAATAGTACAATGAATTAAAATTGCACAAGTATCTTACCTACACAACCTTTATTTGCACTTTTAAGAGTTAAGAAAAGTGGTTATCTTTTTCATAAACTATATTGGTTTGCAAAACAAGTGTATTCGGAGAACTTTTATACAAAACAAAATCATTAAATAAAGTGACAAAGATAACTCCACCAAGCACTGCTTGAACCTCCTGATAAGTCTTAATAAGCGTTGTGAGGTTGAGCACCTTGGAAAGAATAACAAAGTATCTTGTGCAAACCATAACTTTCTTTCAAAATAAAAACCACTTATTCTTAAGTACACCGGATCACAATAAAAATCAATGTTGAAGAATAAAACTATGTGATCCCCCAAGCACTACTTTGCACCCTGATAAGTCTTGATGAGCATTATGTGTGCAGAGCACCTTGGTAGTTGTACATTTTTCTTTGTGCATTGAAGTGAGTGGAAGTAAAATTATTTGTGTTTTATTGTGCTCTTTACTTTACATATTACTTGTATTTTTGATTAAAACATTTGTTTACTCTATTCAAAATACACTTTTATGCACATCATTATCTTCCATAACACTTCTTCTCATGAGTATTGGATCCTAATGCTAATTCTATACTACTCTTTATTTATGAAATGCACTAGATAACCTAGCATGCTTTCTACAATGTCTGTTATGTTTTGAAATTGTGAATTAAAGTAACATTGTAGTAATCTCTTTTTGATAAGATTATTTCATGCTTGGTTACTGTATTGTCAAAACAAAAATTTTAAATGCTAAATGATTTACAAAAACATCTTCTTTTTGAAATTGAACTCATATATCTTTTTATGAACCATCATTGATTACCATAAGATGTTTTTTGTACTTCTATATGTCTTTCGCATCATAACCATATAATTGTTTTACCTTGCACTTTAATACTTATTTAAAATCTTTCATCTTGTGAGCATCATCACTTGAATCTTCAAATTCCTTTCTTGCACAAGTGGTAGACTTGCTTGGTAAACTTTATATTGGTTGAATTTTTTTTGCTTATAACTCTGATCTATTTCTATTCTAAACACTCCTCCAACAAGTGAAATATTGCCTATAAAACATCTCATTTTTAACTTAAACTCTTATTTAGTATTTTGATGTTTCTTTTTCGAAATCTTCCGCAATACTCAAACTTTGATTCATTCATGAATTTCAATATAGCTATGTGAGTTTTATTTCAAAAATTCAAATAAAAATATAAACCCATATGCTATGATATTTCCCATTAGATTTAAATGCTTAATGGTTTCCAATAATTGTTATCCATGACTTCATTTGTCACCATAGCGGGGGCGTAGGGTTGTAGACATTAGATAACCTTATCTCTAGTAATGTCTTGTCCTTAACCGGGGAGGGTTTCAGTGGGACCTTGCGAGGCACTGGGGGGAAAGAGTGCTAGGTTAAGTTTTTTTGTCTAGTGTTTGCATATGGGATTAACACCCCAACCTACGGCATGTTTGCAGCACCTCATGCCCATCCGTCACTTAGTACGGGGCTAGGGTGTTGACATATTGTCTGGGTAGATTGGTTACTTGGAAATCATGATTTTCTTTAGGCTTAAAACTCTTATTTAAAGGGAAAATCATTATTTTTGCTAAACTCTGATATATAAAAGGGGGAGAACTACAAACAAAAGGGATAAAATAAGTCATAACTCTGATCATTTTCAATGAAAGACAAGTCTAAAACTCCTTATCATTTACTTAAAAAGCTCGATCATGCCTTCTCTTTTATTTACACATTTTTAGTGCTTTCTTTCCCTACCCACTTTTGCTAATAACAAAGGTGGAGAACTAACATGATAAAATGCAAAAGGGGGAGAACTAACAATGATAAATGTAACCCGCTATCATAAACCCAACATGACAAATTCAGTTGATAGCATACATATTAAGGGAGCATTCACATAGGGGGAGCATATATTTAGGGGGAGCAATTCTAAATTCTAAAATCAATAATCATACTAAAGTCATCACTCTCACACACACACAAGTATAGTTTAATCATGCTTATCTATTAATGCTTTGATTTATCATTAATGGATTTAGTATTATCAAAAGGGGGAGTTTGTTGGAACATGGTCTTCCGCATCTCCTAGGTTTGAGAATAACAAATCTTATGTGTATTTGATCTTGTGTGTTCAAGTGTGCAGGTTAGCATAGTCCACATGACTCAAGGAGTAATCATGATGTCTGCCCCCAAAATTGAGGCCAAAATTCGAAGAGGCTCACTAGCGCCGGCGGTAGCGATAGCGCCCAGCGCTAGCGTTGATCTGCGCGATTCTGGCATTGTTTTTAGAAGGAGCTAGCGCCCAGCGTTAGCTATCAGCACTGGCGGTAGAATGGCACACAAGAGGCATGGAGCAATATGTTGCCACGGATTGAAGATCCTGCCGCGCAAAACATTTCCTAATCCGGGCTAGCGCCGGCGGTAGCGCTAGCGCCGGCGCTAGCGCTAGCGCCGGCGGTAGCGTGAAGGCTATAAATTGGATGCTTTGGCTCCGAATTCTTCATCCTCCTCCAATCCCAAACTCCAGAGCTTCGTGCCACAGCAGAGAGAGAAAGATTCAGAGCGATACTCCCACAATTCCATAAAGCCTTAAGGAGATCCGTGGAGAAGATTTCAACACGCGTCATCATCGCGACGAAAGGCCGCATCGACTACGATCATACTCTACGGGCCTTCGTCCACTTCTCCAAGAGATCCACATAGAGGGAGTTTTTATATTATTGTCTTTTCATTTCATTTCTTTTCTGTAAACGGTAGTGAAATCGCCTCGTGTTGGCGACTAGGTCTGGGGTAGGACTTAGGGCTGAAATTCGCCTCGTGTTGGTGACTAGATCTAGGTTAGGTTTGGGGGTCCTCGAGGCCTTTCTGGGGATAGATCGGCCAGAGCGGCTTGAGACCGTATCTGGGGAGAGATCGGCTAAAGCCAACCGGTTCGTGCGGATACGAGTCGGTATAGAAAACGAAAAAGAATTTTTATTAGTCGCCTCCGATTTCTAGCGTCATAGAAATCAAGTTTTGTAAAACATTATTTGATATTAATAAAGCATATCTCTTTATTATTGTTTTACTTGATGTCTCTTTATTAATCTTGCAATATTCCGAAGTTTTTCTAAATATAATCTAAAGTTTTTGAAAACCCTTATTCACCCCCCCCCCCCCCCCCCCTCTAAGGGCGCCGACCGATCCAACACTAGGGGGTGCTCGAGGGCTTTCTGGGGATAGGAAGGCAAGAGCGGCTTGAGGCCGTATCTGGGGAGAGATTGGATAAAGCAAACCAATTCGTGGGGATACGAGTCGGTATAGAAAACAAAAAGAGATTTTACTTTATCGCCTACGATTTCTAGCGTTATAAGAAATCATGTTTTGTAATCTTATATCTCAAATTAATAAAATCATGTCTCTCATTTATATTACTTGATTTTTTCTCTAAATTAATCTCTTATCTTTTCTAATATTTCAAAATATAATATAAGTTTTTTAAACCCTTATTCACCCCCCCCCCCCCTCTAAGGGCGCCTCACGATCCAACAGAGAAAAGAAGGAGAAAGCTTAAGAGAAGCAGCAACAACTTGAGAAGGAAAAATCCGCGCTGATCTTCGACCTAACAGGGATTTCTGCTTACCAAGATGCCAAGCTGACAAAGGCAGCGACAGACCACCCAAAAGTTGTTTACGCTCTTCAAACTGGTAAGGTTAAAGTGATCACGAGACCGCCAACTTCACTTCCTTTGCTTGCTTTCAGTCCTCCATATCCAAAGGATTGATGCGAGATCGTCATCATTCCAACAGAGGACATCCTTCTTAGTAATGCAGATTTAAAAAAGAGAAGGAAAAATGGAGAGAGATTGCTGAAAAGAGAGTTGAATAGAATGGACCTTGAGTGCCTCAGAGGATCAAACAGTCTCTTGGTGACCGCAGATCCTGCCGTCACCAAAGAAGTCAAAGATCCCTTGTGTGATCATGGCCTTATTTTCTTCCCAAGTATACTATCTGCTTGATGAATTACTTTCTGAATAGTCATAGTCAAGCTTACAATTTTTCTTTTGACCGCAGGTGTCAACGAGACCAAATTGATCCCTGTAACAACCCCAAAAATATTATTGAAATAGATTTAATACTTTGGCTAGCCGCACACCAGCCTTCCCTCCTCTATTAAATCCCGATCAGCCCCTCTCCCGATTAAATCCCCCCCCCCCTCTTTAAACCTAAACCAAGTCAGCCCCCCTCTCCTGATAAAAACTCGGTCCAAGGTTTTGATCCCGCACGCTGCAAGCGCCGTCTCCCGCTCCCGATCGCGTATCCCGCGTGTCTCCTGCTCCAGGCCCGACGTCGCCTCTTCCTTCTCCAGGTGCCGACGTTCCCTGCTTCTTCTCCTCCAAGGATCGGCAGTAGGCAACCCTATTCCTGCAGTGGCCGGCGTCTCCTCCTCCTGCTCCTGCCGTCGACGCCCCCTGCGCCTCCTCCTGCCCTAGTCGGCAGCCTCCTGCTCTTCCCCCTCTAAGGGTTTGTCAGCCTCCTTCTTCCCCTCAGGACGACAACAGTGCCTCCTCATGTGGCCGACTTCAGCTTTCCTTCCTCTCTTAGGGCTGGCAACCCGCCTCCAGTTCGATGGCAGCCCTCCTCCAGCCTCCTCTTCTCAAGGATCGGCAGCTTTCTCCTCTTCCATAGGGGCCAGCAGCCACCTCCTCTCCCTCCGGCAACCCCTTCCTCTCCGTTTGGGCTGAGTTTTTGCGTGAGGAACGTCTAGGGTTTTCTCCCCTCTCCTCCTTGGGCCCGGATTTGGTTTCCTTTGGGTAAGATTCCTCCTCTATTCAGATTTTCATAATTTTCTTGGAACGTTTGCGCGTCAAATTCCGGATATTTTTGCATTTCAGATTTTGTGCTCGTCCTAATCGCCAAATCCTTAGGTATTCGTGCTCCCCGACGCCGTTCATCGCTCCAATTCGTGGGATCTCTTGGAGACCCCTCCGAATTAGGGTTTCCTAGCCTGAAGCGCCGCCAAATCTCCGGTTTCCGTGTGAGAAGCTCTTCTCCCCTCACTTACGAGGGAGGTAATTCGCTAACCCTCTCTTGTTGTATTGTGCGAATAGCAAATGCTTACTTTAGCGTAGAAAACTTTGTTAAGTCGAATATTATAAATATTGTTCTTGAACAGGTTTGAAAATAGGATTTCTGACTTTTGCTTGCGCCGCTTCGCCGCCGCCATCAGCTTCAGCCTCATTTAAGGCAAGTAGAGATCATCCTCTCTTGCAAACATTGATCGTAGATTACCTTGCCTGCACTTATTAATTTATGACTTCACTTTTGAATGCTTGTTTCATCATATAAGCTTAGATCTCGAACGTTGAAATGACTTGTTAGTAGTTTGAGGTTTTACGCATTTGAGATGATACGAATCTGTGAACATGAATGATTTTATTTGGATAGACCTAGATGAATAAATTTATTATTTGATGAATAATTCGAGAAATGATAGATTGTTGAACATGAGTATTAAACATCATGATAATAATAGTAACGGTTTATGGCTAGCAAATATGTGATCGATGTCTCTCTATCATGCTTGTATCGTACACTCCTTATTTGGAAGTTAATCGTGTCATAAAGTAGCTTAATGTAAATGAGTACTTGTTATCCCAGAATCGATGCATGTCAAACTTACTCATGCGCTTCTTTTTACTGGAAGAATCTTCTTGTTATTGGAATCTTATTATCTCGAACACGCAAAGTTCAAAACTCACATCCTAGTTTTCGGTGTCATCGAATCTTGTTTCTTATTCCTGTCTGGTTCCAAGACTTGGTTAAATAACGTTCTATAACTTGATTCCCCCCGTTTCACGTTTGTAAAATATACTATCGTATATCCGAATCAAAATTTGGTTACATGTCTTGATATGTTTGAATCACTCAATCATGATTTACTTCATTAATAACTTAAGTAAACAATGAAAGGTGGTGTTTAATCGATGCAACTCCTCGACTTGGGTTCCCTCTTGAATCCCTAACGGGAAAAAAGGACCGGTCATAGCAAGCATGAACTCCCTGGCTCAAGGGTGAGGGTTCGAAAGAGCCTCCCCTTAGAGGCTACGGGTAGAAATCATGAATTTCCGATAAGACTTGCATTTGAATCTGAATCTGTCTGAATCACGAATCCTGTGCGTCAACCAAAAATACCCACACTTTCACTTGTTACAACTTAAGTTATTACTTGATCATCTATGTATGCTATACTTCAGAGTAGACTAATAACTCTAGATATTTCTGCTTGTCTCACTTGCTTGTCTGTCTTGTTAGCTCTGCTTCATGAAAAATCGGTAAACAAATATTCTGTTTTCTCCTGCTCGTATTTTTATTTAGCTTTACTCCTGTTTATATCAATGTTCTGAGGCTTTTCCTTCTTGTTTTGGATTTGCCTTAGTGTTTGCGCATGCGCCGCCTGCTCGCTGAGGCCGATCTGCATCAAGTTTCAGGTTTTGTAATTATGTTCATTTCTTTTACTGTCAGATATTTAGGCTATGTAGTAATTACGATCAGCCATTTTCTCTTGTTTCATGGACAACTGCTAGGCTAAATATTATATGTACTAGAATTTATCATGTTTAGCATGCTCATTTATCTGCGATGAACACTGCACAAAAATCGGTTTCAAAACTTGTATCTTGAGCTTTTACTAAATGCATGTGCACCTGTTTCAACTAGCATATTTTAAACTTCCGCAACAAAACAACCTATTTCTACTCAAAAGTAACTATTTTTAAACTATTTATTAGTATCTCTGCTTGCGCCTTAGCAGGCATGGTTTTCCTTTCGTCCATGCCTGTGGCATCACGGCCCGCCCGAAGCGCACTCTGACTCTTGTCGAGACGGGTCGTGACAATCCCAGAAGAAGGGGAAATTCCTCAATAGCTGACGATCCCGCCTCAATTCGCGTACATTCTTAGGCCCATCTTTGAGGAAGTTCGAACCATGCGATCTTTGGAGCGCATGCTAGGGGACCAAGTTATAGTTCAGCCCGCCGATTTAGAAGGAAAGCTGTGCGCCAAGGAAGTGGAGTGCTCGATCAGAGTTCAAGCGGCCTCTGAAGATTACGAGGTGATGCTCGCTGAGCTCTATAAGAAACTTCGTAAGGCAGAAAAAGATGTTGAATATTACAAGAGGAAGATCGCTGCATTGAACACTGAGGTCGGCACTCTCAGGGCTAGTCCTACCCATATGACCTTGCATCTGGGAGCTCTTAGCGGTCATCATGAAGAAAGAACAACTTCTGAGATCGTCGTGGTCACTCTAGAGTAGGTGGATAAAGACATTGCTAAAATTCATAGAGCTGTGATTTCAGCACATCAGAGTCTGGCGGCCACCCTGACCGTTGTTAATAAGATGCAGGATGTTGCGGCCTTCATCGGAAAAAAGCGTTAGTCAAGGAGATATAATTCAATATTTTTTTCCTTTAGTTGGTCTCGAAAGACTTGATATTGGACAATTTTATAATTCTATAATATATTGATATTTGATTCTTCTTTTTATGCGGTCTCTGGAATGTTGTAATGTCGATCTTCGTGATTGTGTTCTATCTGTTATTTTTCCTTGCATATTTTCTGACCACCTGCTTGAGATGATGCGGTTTTACTTTTTTGTGATCAATTTTGTTGTTGTTATCTCTCACCCAATACGCAGGTCTGGAGGCCTGTGAGGTTGACTGGGCTATCACAAATTTCTTCATCATGACTAAAATGTCCTTTGAATCTTATAAATAGCCGAGTTTAGAATCAAAGATTTAAGCTTCAGTCAATGTGTTCTGAGCAATGATCTCAGCGATCTGATAAAAGGGTGTCCGCTCGGGCTGCTGCAGCGGAGACTTTTGTCAATGCCGATCACAAGCCTTGCCGACTTTCTCAAGCTGAGTACATGTCTTTTCTGGGAAGGCATATGATTCAAACTCAGATTGTCATGCGGCTTCCTCGAGAAGATAAAGGATTGAAATTTGGCATTGAGAACAAGCTGGTGATCCCAATCGATGACTTCGATTGAGGTCTCATGCTTCCTCTGCCTTGGGAATTTCTGGAGGTGATGGAATATTATAGAGTGGTGCTTGGATAGCTGCCGTGAAACTCCGTAGGTCACATGTATGCCTTCATCTGCTAATTGAGATTGTCAAGGGTCAAATTTACTATGGCTTTGTTTCGCTGCACATTTACAATGAAATCACTTAAGGAGGGGAGAAAGAAAGAAGAATTGAAAGGTTTGATGTTTTATTCCTGCCATGGAATCAAAGTCCATAATCTTCCCAACAAGATTCCATTCTGGACTGAAAGTTTCCTGGTATTTGAGGCAGACTTTGGCGGTCTCAAGACTCCTCCATCACGCCGAGGAGAAGTTGTCTTCAAGAAGGCCAAAATTATCTCAGAAAAAGAGATCAAAATTCTTGCCTCGCTGACTGGCGAGCGCCTTGACCTTTGCTACCACATGTCCCATTGGCTTAAGGTCGCCTAGATCGCTCCTGAAGAAAGTAACTACATGCGGTCTCATTATCATTCTCCTTTGTTTATTTCTAACACATTTGTTTCCTTTGCAGTGGTCTTGGAGATTCCAACGATCAAACTTGTGCCACCACAAGAAGTCCTCCTCACCCAGTGGGAGATGAGACTCAAAAGAGATCACGAGAGAGCGAAGGATGAGACCGCCTGTAACGCCCCAGGTTTTCTTATAGCCTTTTTAAGCGGGGAATGCTAGATGTTAATGTCGTAAATATGAAATTATGGTTGCGTAGTGTAAATGCGAGAGGGCGTCACCTTTTTTTTTAAAAGCGTCGTCGTCCGTCGAGTTTCGTAAGTCATATATTTGTTCATTTATAGGTGGTGCAGTAGGTCTCAGCTCATGACAATATATATATATATATATATATATAAATGTAAATGGCATAGGAATTCTGGTGGCCAGCTGGTTCCCACCCTCCTCTTTCAGCAGCTTCTGGATATAGGCCTAAAACGTTTATAAAGTTTTTATTATTATTATTATTATTATTATTATTATTATTATTATTATTATTATTATTATTATTATTATTATTATTATTATTACCCTTAAAACTTTGTTATAACCCATGCTGACATCCATTATTTCCCCTGCTCTTCCCTTTCCCCGATATACCTTCCCCGATTCTCTATTGTGGAGTGCTGCGCCTAGGGTTCGTCTGTCGGTGCCGATTTCGTCGTCGGTGCTATCGGAGGAGGTCGGGTCGCCGGAGCTAGGGTCCCGGGCGGCTCTCTCCTTGTGTAGTTGCGGTCCGGCGAGTTGCCGTGTGTAAGCAAGGCAAGAAAACTTCTTCATCTCCCCCTTCTCCCTCTTCTACTGCTTTCCTAACTCAGCTTTTATTCATCTGGTTCTTATATGGATGTTGTGCTTGGGCTAGATTTTCAAATCTTGGTCTTTTTGGGTTATCCTTGCTGCCATATAAGTGCTGTTATACATGTGGATTTAGATAAATATTGGGATTTTGTTTTACCCCTGCTGCCATACTTGTGCTTGGGCTCGACTTACTAATTCATTGGGGTTTTGTTTCTCTCTATTCCTGCTGCTATGCATTGTTCTGTAGAGGTGTTAACTGCTTTGGGCTGCTATACTCCACCAGAAGGGGTTTTCTGCTTTGTTTGGGCTGTTATGTATAATTCCAGGCTGGATTTATTTCTTTTGAGGTTGCTGCTGCTATCGTTTAATTTAGGGGCTGCCCTTTGTTTCTGTCTTAAGGGGGGGCTACTGCTTGCCTTGTTGAATTGGGGGCTAAAACCTGCTGCAGTTTTGATTTTCTTTTGTTGGGGGCTGCCCCTGAATTTCTCTCTTAGGGGCTGCTTATATATATTTCTTTTTTTGTTGAAGTGGGGATGCTGTTATGCTTTTGTTTGGGGGCTCCTTTCCTTGTTGATTAGGGGGCTGCTGTAGTACGCTCTATATGGGGCTGATGCCGTTTGTTTGATGGGGACTGCTTCTATCTTCTCCTTGTCCAATTAAGGCTGCTGCTGCTATTATTCAATTTTGGGGCTGCCCTTTTGTTTCTCTTCATTGTTTCACTTGGTGGCTGTTTGTTCGGGCTGCCCTTTGTTGTATTGTTGGGGGCTGTTGGTTGTGGCTTCCCTTTGTTTGCTTTCCCTGGGGCAGTTGGTTGTGGCTGCCCTTTGCTTGCTTTACCTGGGGCTGTTGGTTATGGCTGCCCTTTGCTTGTGTTACATGGGGGGGCTGTTTTGTTGGGGGCTGTTTATTGTGGCTGTTTTGCTAGCTAGGGCTGTTTTGCTTGAGCTGCTCTTTACCTTGATTGTTGGGGCCGTTTTGCCTTGGGCTGCTTTTACCTTGTCGAATAGGGGCTGCCCCTTGGGATTTTCTTTTTATTTCTTGACCCGAATGGTGGATGCGTGCTTAATTCTGCATATTCCTTATTGTTATTTCTTGGCTAAGCGGCGGCGGATTTGTTTGAAACAAAAGGATGGGTACAGGGAACACTGGGTTCCCCCATCACAGTTCTTTTAATAGTGGTTGGTAGGATGATCAGACCACCACCACGGCACCTATTTCTTATTTGGGGTGAATGTCCCCTTTATGTGTGTGGGTAGTGACATTGTTTGGGTCCTCCACCACTGGTCCGTTTTGCACCGTATGCCAAGAAAGTTTATTTGCGCCTTGTCCATCGGATCAAGTATATGCGGAATCTCCTTAATCTATATTTACTGAAATCCTTATATAAGCATATATATATAGTTATATATACGAGTATATGTGTGTATATATATGTACTATATACTCCTTTTAGACTGTTTACGCTACTTGTTACCTTGCCCTATTCTTTTCTTATACCCATGCTGTTTTCTTGCACCCTTTGGGCTGAGGCATTCTTTTCTTATGGATACCTCAGGTTCAGGTTTGTAGCTGTTGCCGGAGTGTTAGCGGGGTCGTACTGTTTGTCATCGAGGCCTTCCCACTCCAGTGGGTAAGGATTCAACTCCTTTTGTTGTAGCTTGTCTTTTGATAGTTGACTTGTTCGCCTGCTGGTTCGTGTCAGATGTTGACGCCCGTACGGCTTTTTGTTTGGTTTACTTGCTGCTACTACTGCTAGTTTCTTTTTCTGCTACTTGGTTATTTTGTATATGTACACTCTGGGAAAAGCCTATTTTTGCTGAACATTAATGCAGTTCTTTTAGCATTATAAAAAATTTGTTCTTATAATTGTTTGTCATATTACTATTAAGTACCACATACTTGTGAAACGTAAACCAAAGTAAAATGATACGTATTTATTATGTACTAAATTTTGACCGGCAATCGCTCTGGAGACGTCCCTAGTCTTCAGCGCCGTTAGGAATAAAGTGAACCTATTTTCCTTCCGCTGTGTACGTATGTCTTTTATAAAGTGCAGCTTGGTAAACCGCAGGGCCGAGGGACACGGTCTCCTAACCCAAATGAAATGAATCTCAAAAGATAATCCTTTACTTAATTCATACCTTTTTGTAAAAGAAAATGTTCGTTTGAGTGCTCGCCTGAATGTCTGTAGTTGTCCCCTACAGGACGTGGCATCATGACGCGTGTTTTCCCCTTCGCTCTGATAATATAATTTATTTCGGGAAAATACGGGTTGTGACAGTTGGTATCAGAGCCAGGTTAGCCGGGTTGCTGGAAATGGTCTGGTTGGCCCGGTTAACCATCTAGTAAGAATCGTTAACCATTGCATACACTCACCGATGGGTCATCGGTAGATCTCGGCTGAAGCACGAACACTACACTCATAAGCATGACAGAAGTATACGGGGCATATTATGCAGTATGGGATGCATAATATGTGTCTGTATATGGATCCTCATAGGTGACAACATGCTGTTATGTAGTATGGGATGCATAACGTTGGTCGCATGCGTGTCCATTAGATTTTCTTTTTCGTTGCATGCGATAATATGTAGTATGGGATGCATAAGATCGCATGTGTACGCCGCTCATATCATGCATTAAGGCCTTTTCTTAGTTTGCATAGCACTGCATGCATAGCATAACATTGCATAAGCACACATGCCAAGCCAGAGATCTAAACGATGACACATGTACACCCATGATTTCAAACGTAAGATTTTTAAAGTTTATATGCATACGGGAGAGATGCACGAGAGGTAAGGGATGGTATACCATCCTGAGTATAACGTGATAATATGTATTTACTTTTCCCAGAGAAAAAGCAGTAGCAAAAGCAAGTATTTGTATATCTTCCCTTCATAGAGGTTTGAGTCCAGTCTTAGCAGGCTGTTTGTATCAGGTTCTTCCTCGTTCTCGTTGTATTCCAATCTTTCTGTGGTAATTTAGTCACTATAGCAGCGTTTTATCTTTGTTATTTCATGTGTCTAAACTGCTTTGTTAAGCGAGTTTAAGGTTCGAGACTGTTGGGCGCACGTTCTGTTTGACTCGGGTGCCACCCACTCTTTTGTGGCCAAGAGGTTTGTTGATCGGCATCGTTGGGCCCTGGAGCGAGTTGATGATCCGTTTTGTGTCAAGTACCCGTCTGGTGATTCAGTGGTATCATATCTGTGGGTGAGGCAGTGTCCGATCGTATTGGATTGATTTGTGGGCTATGCAGATCTGATGGTGATCGTCTTGGAGGACTTCGACGTGATCTTGGGCATGGATTGGCTAGCCCGTTATGACGCCGTGATCCATTGCAGGAATAAGCATCTGGATTTCCTCAGTTATGTCAGTGGTCTGTGCCCAGGCTTTGGCGGAGTTTGATGGTCGGGTCTGCCTTATTTCTGTTTTGCCTGCGACTTGCGCATCGTCGCCTTGTGTTGAAGATATTCCTGTGGTGCGGGAGTACCCAGACGTTTTTCCCGATGACCTCCCTGGTCTCCCTCCTGAGCGAGAGATTGAGTTTGCGATAGATTTAGAGCCCGGGACCCGCCCCATTGCAAAGGCACCCTACCGCATGGCACCGCGGGAGTTGGAGGAGCTGCGCACTCAGCTGGAAAAGTTACTGCAGCTTGGGTTTATTAGGCCGAGTTTGTCACCTTGGGGTGCGCCGGTTCTGTTCGTGAAGAAGGATGGGTCGATGAGGCTATGCATCGATTATAGAGAGTTGAAAAAGGTCATGATCAAAAACAGGTATCCGTTGCCGCGGATTGATGACCTGTTCGATCAGTTGCAGTGTAGCTGCGTATTCCCCATGTTTGACCTTCGGTCCGGTTATCCTCAGTTGAGGATCCGCGACGCAGATGTTCCGCGAACTGCTTTCCGGATGAGTTACGGGCATTTGAGTTCTTGGTGATGTCCACCTTGAGGGCACACCAGCTGTATGCCAAGCTGAGCAAATGCGAGTTCTGGCTTTCGCAAGTTTCCTTTTTGGGTCACGTGGTGAGCAAGGGTGGCATCTCTGTGGACCCAGCGAAGGTCGCTGCTGTTTTGGACTGGAAGAGGCTGTCGTCGCCGAAGGAGATCCGTAGTTTTCTGGGTTTAGCGGGTTATTATCGGAGGTTCGTGGAAGGTTTCTCAGTCTTTTCCGCGCCTCTGACTAGGTTGACGCGGAAGGAAGCGGCTTGCGATTGGAACGAGCAGTGCGAGGAGGCCTTTCAGGAGTTAAAGAGAAGGCTGTGTTCCGCCCAAGTTTTGGCTCTCCCGAGTGAGGGAGTGGAGTTTCAGGTCTACGTCGATGCTTCGCTGATAGGCCTTGGGTGCGTCCTCATGCAGGAGGGAAAGATCATTGCGTATGGGTCGAGACAGCTAAAGATTCATGAGCGGAACTACCCGACGCACGATTTAGAGTTTGCTGCGGTGATTTATGCCTTAAAGCCATGGAGGCATCTCTTGTATGGAGTGGTGTGCAAGATCTACTCAGATCACAAGAGCCTGATTTACGTGTTCTCTCAGCGAGAGCTGAACTTGCGCCAGCGTCGGTGGATGGAGTACGTGGCTGATTATGATGTGGAGATCCTCTATCACCCCGGCAAGGCAAACGTAGTGGCGGATGCCCTGAGCAGGAAGTCAGCTTCTATTTTCGGACTCTCCGTGCAGTCCCTGGTGGAGGAGTTCCTTTTTATGAGCATCGCGGTGAAGCCCAGGGGTGGTCTGTCTTGTATGGAGTTTGAAGAGCCGTCATGGATTGCTTTGACGAAGTTGCACCAGATGGATGATCCGGATCTGCAGCATCTCTGAGGTAGAACAGAGAGTGGTGAGTTGCCGGATTTCTCGATTGATGTTGATGGTACCTTGAGATACCGGGGTAGGCTTTGCATACCCGCTGTAGAGGAGATTCGAGCGAAGATTTGTGAGGAGGCTCTCGACTCCAGCTTATCTTATCATCCTGGCTCTACGAAGATGTATCGCGATTTGAAGCAGATCGTGTGGTGGTCAGGCATGAAAGGCGATATTGCGAGGTTTGTAGCGCAGTGTTTCACTTGCCAGCACATCAAGGCTGATCATAGGAGACCCGGGGGCAAGTTGACATCGTTGGATATTCCTTTGTGTAAGTGGGAGAGTATCTCCATGGATTTTATTACTGTATTACTGAGATCCCCTCGGGGACATGATGCAGTGTGGGTGATCGTGGACAAGTTGACCAAGTGTGCTCATTTCGTGTCGTACAAGACTGCCTATTCGATGGAGAAGATTGCGTCTCTGTTTGTGCAGGAGGTCATTAGACTACATGGAGTGCCCGCGAGCATAGTGTCTGATCGTGATTCCAGATACACTTCCTATTTTTAGCAGAGTCTGCAAGGGGATTTGGGCACTGATCTCTGGTACTCTACGACTTATCACCCGCAGACGAATGGGCATACAGAGAGGGTTAACCAGATCGTGGAGGATATGATTCAGTGTTACATTCTAGAGCACGGAGGAGCTTGGGATGAACGCCTTGGGCTCATGGAGTTCGCGTACAATAACAGTTATCAGGAGAGCTTGCAGATGGCTCCTTTTTTGGCTCTGTATGGGAGGCGATGTCGGACTCCCCTGTTTTGGGCTGAAGTGGGCGAGAAGCCTATTCTGGGTCCTGAGGCCTTGGAGGAGATGAGCATTGCTATAACGCAGATCCGAGAGAAGTTGCGGATAGCTCAGGAGCGCTACGAGAAGTACGCCAACCTGCGTAGGAGTGATCTGGAGTTTGCAGTGGGGGACATGGTGTTCCTTAAGGTGTCCCCGATGGCAGGCGTTAATAGATTTGGGAAGATCCACAAGCTGGACCACAGGTATGTAGGCCCATTCGAGATCGTCGAAGGCATCGGGGCTTCTGCTTACAGATTGGTGTTACCTGCCTCCTTCCCCCTTTACTGATGAGATTCGTCGGGATCCGATTCCTCATGGATTCAGAGAACCCCGCCTCCCTGTGTATACAGGAGAGACCGACCCAATGTGTCATCTTCAAGCCTTCGAGTCTGTTGTTGCTCTCAGGACCATTTCGGATGGAGTGAGGTGCAAGCTGATGGTCACCTCCTTCGATGGGTCGGCCATGGAATGGTTCTATAAGCTGCCCTATCAATCTATCCCGAGCTTTGCTGCCCTGAGGCAAGAGCTCCTCCTAAGATTTGCCACCGCGAAGAAAAGAAAGAGTGGTCCTGCGACCCTCTTCAAGATTAAGCAAGGTGACAACGAAACTGCAGCGCATTTTGTTGACCGCTTTCAAAAAGAGATCTTGGGAGTCAGGGATATGGATCCTGAACTTTATATGGTATCTCTGATTAGCGGCCTGCACGAGGGCCCTCTGAAGTTTAAAGTCACCACCAAGGAGCCTGGCTCCTATCAGGAGTTGATTAGCATTGCCAATCGCTACATAGAAGGGGAGATCAACAACCCCACCTATGTGAGCAATCTGACCAACAGAGCCACTCAGAAAGGCTCTGCGGGATTCTATCCTGCTCCATCTTCCTCAAAGCATCGACAAGAGATCCCACCTCCAGCTCTGAGAGGTAAGAATTATCGCAACAACCGCTTCAATCAAGGTAATTAATCTTTCCTACCTCAAAGTTCATTTCTTCAAACCCCTGCGACACCTGCTCCGCAAGCTACCCCAGTCCACCAGATTTAGTACATCCAACCTCCACTTCTGGCCCTCCCGTCTCCTTACGATGAATCCCAAGAGTCTTTTACAAACTTTGGGGTTCCAATGAGTGAGGTACTCCAAACCGTTCAGAAGCAGCCTTTTTTCAAAAGGCCGATTCCGCTGAACTCTGATCCAAGAACAAGAAATCCAACCCTCTACTGTGAGTATCATAGAGAAAGGGGTCACTTGACGGAGGACTGCAGAGCCCTCCGCTTGTTCTTGGAAAAGCTATTAAAAGAGGGTAAAATCCCTGATCTCATTCAGAAGAGCGATCCTGCTAAAGCCTCAACCTCCAAGGCCAAGGAGGTAGCTGAGGTTCAATGGGCATGTGAGGAAGTAGATGATGTTGGCCATCTGGGCAACATCGGTTTTCCCAGCGAATGCGTGGACGCTAATAATGAGGGTGCCTTGGGCAACCTTTTCTGCATCCATGGGTGTGCAGGTCTGGAGTCCTCGAGAAAGGCAAGTCTGAAAAGAGTTTATCAATCAGAGGTCGCTGCTACCTCTTCAGCTCCGGTCCGAGGGACGGTCACTTTTGGAGATGAAGATCTTCCTCAGACCGCGAATCCCTTTGATGACGCGGTCTTCATTAAAGCGGTGATAGAAAATTATACGGTGGAGAAAATTCTAATAGATACGGGAAGCTCGGTCAACATGCTCTTCAAGCCTGCCTTTGAGGCATTGAAGACAGGTAAACCCCTCCTATCAACTGAAGGACCTCTTTATGGTTTTTCAGGAGAAAAGAAGGAAGTTGAAGGGCTCGTCACTCTCTCCGTGATTCTGGGAGGGATAGTAAGGTTGGTCAAATTTATAGTCGTTGACGCTCCTAGCAGCTACAACGCAATTTTTGGGAGACCCTTTCTGAATGGGTATCAAGCCATTGTCTCCACCTATCATCAAGCGGTGAAATTCGCCTTGAATGGCAAACAACACCGAATCAGGAGTGAGCCAAGGAAAGCTAGGGAATGCTACGTAAAGACGGTCAACATGATCGTGTCTTCTTCTCGCCAAGAAGTCATGATGGCTGAATCGATTGAAGTTCCTGAACAAGTCCAAGCTGCAGAAGAAGTTGAGGAGGATGCAAGAGATGGAGTTCGCCTGGAACCTGCCCAAGCAACTCAAGATGTTCGGATCAGCGAGAAAGATGAGAGCAAGAGCCTCTCCATCAACGCTGAATTATCTGAAACTGACAAGAGTCATCTCATCTCTTGCCTTCTGCAAAATCTAGATATCATTGCTTGGTCGGCAGATGACATGCCTGGAGTGGACCCGGATGTTGCTTGCCACCATCTTAATATTGACCCAAACTTCATCCCGATCCAGCAGAAGAAGAGGTCTGTTTCAACTACTCTAGCACAACCTATCCGTGAAGAGGTAGAGAAGCTCCTGAAGGCAAAGTTCATCCAACCAATCCAATACCCTGAGTGGGTATCAAATGTTGTAATGGTAACAAAGCCAGGTGGAAAATGGAGGATGCGTGTCGATTTTACCAAACTCAATAAAGCTTGCCCCAAGGATTGCTATCCCTTGCCTCAGATAGATTCTTTAGTGGATTCTGCGGTTGGTTATTCTTTTATGAGTTTTTTAGATGCTTTTTCAGGTTATCATCAAATCAGGATGCACAAACCGGATATACCTCATACTTCATTTATCACAAATGATGGTTTCTTCTGTTATCTCGTGATGCCTTTTGGGCTGAAAAATGCTGAAGCAACTTACCAAAAAATGATGGATACAGTTTTCAAGAGTCAAAAAGGAAGAAACCTTGAGGTATATGTCGATGACCTCTTGGTAAAAAGCAAATCATTCTCCTCTCATCATAAAGACCTCTCGGAAACTTTTGCAACCCTACGAACCTTCAATATGAGGTTGATTCCATTGAAGTGCGTTTTCGGAGCCAATAAAGGTAAATTTTTGGGTCATCTCCTCACTCCAGAAGGGTTGGAACCCAATCCAGATAAGGTGAAAGCTATTTTGGAGATGCCACCTCCCAAGACCCCCAAAGAAGTTCAGCAGTTGGGAGGGAGAATGGTAGGCTTGAGTCGCTTCATCTCCCGATCAGGGGATAAAAGTGCACCTTTCTTTAAGACCCTCTGGGGAGGGGCTAGGTTTGAATGGACTAAAGAGTGTGACGATGCTTTCGATCAGCTTAAAAAGCAGTTGACTTCAATTCCTCTACTCCAAAGCCCGCGAGAAGGAGAGGATCTTTTTCTATATATGGGAGTCGGAGCCGATGCTATAAGTTCTGTTTTGGTCCGAGAGGAGAAAAAGAAGCAATTTCCAGTTTACTATGTGAGTCAAATTCTGAAGAATGCGGAGATTCGCTATCCAATCCTAGAGAAGCTATCCTTGATGCTCATAATTTCAGCAAGAAGATTAAGACCATACTTTCAAGCTCATTCGATTCTAGTCGTCACTGACCTTCCATTGAAGAATGTCTTGGAAAAACCCGAACATTCAGGAAGGCTGGCAAAGTGGGCAATAGAGCTCAGTGAATTTGATATATCCTATGTTCCAAGGGTGGCAATCAAAGCTCAAGTTTTAGCAGACTTCAATGTGGATGCCAACGAAGTTGAGTCACAGAAGGGGGTCGGAGTACCCCTTGCTTGGACAATCTTCGTGGATGGAGCCTCAGGAAAAAATTCTTCCGGAGCCGGAGTTGTCTTAATCAACCCTAATGGAGTAAGATTAGATCAGGCGCTGAAGTTCTACTTTCAAGTAACGAATAATCAGGCGGAATATGAAGCTTTGCTAGCTGGTCTTAAGTTTGTAAGAGAGCTGGGGATCGATGATGTCAAAGTTCTCACAGATTCTTTGGTGATGGATTCTCAAGTGAATGGAACTTTCGAAACCAGAGATAGTATTTTAAAGCGATATCTAACTCTGGTAAAAATCGAGGTAGGAAAATTCAAAAGCTTTGCTATTAAACATATTCCAAGGGGTGAGAACATGGAAGCAGATGGATTGGCAAAGTTTGGACTTCTCTCAGGAGGAACAACTTCAGAATTGTTTCGACCAGCAATTGAAGAAGGAGAAGTTATGGAGATTGATCAGCATCTGTCTTGGATGGATCCATTCGTTCTGTATCTTTCGACGGGAAAGTTCCATTCATCGGTAAAAGATAAGAGAAGGTTTAAACAAAAAGCAGCTAACTACTATCTTGTTGCAGGAGTGCTTTATAGGAGAACTTTCCTTTCTTCACTAGCACGATGTGTCTCGGAAGAAGAAGTTCCAGTAATTCTTCAAGAAGTTCATGCAGGAGAGTGCGGAAGTCACTCAAGAGCAAGGACTTTAGAGAAAAGAATCCTGAGGCAAGGGTATTTTTGGCCTCAAATGAGGAAGGATGCAGAGAAGTTTGCTAAGAAATGCGTCAAGTGCCAGAAATTCGCTCCTCTCCAAAATCAGCAGGCTCAGCAGCTTAAATCGATAGCAACCCCATGACCATTTGCAGTTTGGGGGATGGATTTGATTGGGCCTTTTCCTATGGCAAGTGGGCAGCGCCGATATATTATAGTCATGATTGACTACTTCAGCAAATGGATAGAGGCAAAGGCATTGGCCAAAATTACTACCCAAGCTGTGAAGAATTTTATTTGGGGGGAGATAGTATGTCGGCACGGAATTCCAATGGCAATCATCACTGATAACGGTTCTCAGTTCAATAATTCAATTCTTATTAATTTATGTGATCAAGTTGGCATTGAGCTACGTTTTGCTTCTGTTCATCATCCCAGAAGTAATGGGCAGGTAGAAGCTGCCAACAAGCTCATCATAAATCTTCTGAAAAAGAAAGTGGAAAATCTCAGAGGCAACTGGGCAGAACAACTACCTTCAGTTCTCTGGGCCTTAAGAACAACTCCAAGTTCTGCCACTGGAGAGACTCCTTTCAAGTTATCGCATGGTTCCGAAGCTCTTATTCCGGTAGAATTCGAGGTAAAAAGTCTGAGGGTATTGTTAGCACAACAAAATCAGATTGATTGGATGGAAGAAAATGATGAGGAATTGAAATGTAGCCTCGACTTAATTGAAGAATTAAGGGATACAGCAACCATCAGGCAAGAGGAGGTGAAAAGAAGAATGGCAATATTATTCGATAAAAATGTAAGAACCAAGGAATTTGTTGTTGCGGACTTGGTTTTGAAAAAAGTAGATGCAGCAGCAAGAGCCGGCTCGGTTGGGAAGCTTAACCCAAATTGGGCAGTGCCATTCGTAGTAAAAAAGGTGCTGAGAAATGGTGCCTATCATCTCCAAACCCATGAGGGAGAGGAGTTGCCTCACTCTTGGAGTGGAGATGATCTCAAACTTTTCTTCTCTTAAAAAGTTCGTATTCAATTTTTTCCCATTCTATCTCTCTTTCCTATTCTTTTAAGTATTGTACAGATACGGCCAAGATATTCATGATATACATAATGAATGGCAAGTTTTAAAACAAGTTGTTCATAAAAACCAAAAACCTGTCTAGTAAGACATCGACGGGTCCTACTTCATTCTCCCTCGGCTTGTTAGCTTGACGTGTAATTCTGCCAGGACCACAGATGTCGGGGAGATTTCGAATCTGTGTAGCAGTGGCTCGCCAAGCTCGAGCGGTGAAAGTTTAGGATGCCGGGTCCTAGCTGACATCTGGCACACCTTAGCAAGGAGGTTTGGGTGGCTGGCTCAGCTCTGTCATGCATTAAAAAGGACATTGTTATGGTCTTGATGATCCTCGGGGAAAGCAATGTCGGTATAAGCCTCATCGGCATGACCACACCTGCCCTACCGATCATTTTGATCTATAACTCTCGAATATTCATTAAAACATGGTTAGGTAAGGGAGGTCGTAAACATCTATGACCGTCGCCTAAAACCCGAAACATAATCTATCAGGGAAAGCAATGTCGGTATAGCCTCATCGGCATGACCACACCTGCCCTGCGGATCATTTTAAAATTCTCCCTCTCTCCTCTTCCGTCTTCTCTTTTCTACAAGGGCTTATTTACTTCTTAATACTGAGATCGAGCGGTCAAAGTTGGTGAGACCGCATGTTTCCTCTCTTCAAAGGGTGATCTACATTATTCATGATTAATGGCTTGATCTTCTCCAAGATCTGGATAAAAGTGATCGCCAATATTGATTTTCTAAAAAAGGAAGTTGGAATCGGTCTTGATCTTTTGTGATCGCCAGGAATGATCTTCCAAAGAGGCTTGGTTTTCAGAAATTGTATAAAGAGATCTTGGTTATTTGCGATCGCTGGTTCGATCTTCTCTAGTATTTGGATCGAAGTAATTGTCAGCCTTGGTTTTCAGAAAAATTGTTGGAAGAGGTCTGAGTTTTTTGTGATCGCCGGCTTCATCCTCTCAAAGACTGGGGTAAAAGTGATCGTCATGCAAGGCTTTCCAAAGATGATTGGAATCACCATTCAGGAATCTCTTGTCTTGATAGTGATCGGTCTGATCATAATGAGATCGCAATCTATATATTTCTTATTATTCAAAGTTACATGAGAATGCTCATGATCCTTCATTTCCTATCACTTGATAGTTGGGTTTTCTTCAAAATGGTGGTCTGAGTATATTGAGATCGTCGCAATGATATTCATAAAGACTTATTATCAATTCTAATTTTCTCACAGGCGGTCTGATTATGCTAAGATCGTAGAGTTATCCTTTTTATACAGCTTTGGATTTCTGTCAAGTTTCTAATATCTTCATGAACTAGAGAACGACGGAACCTAAAGCATTGAGATCGAATGCTAAATCTATTACGTTGTGATCGCATACGATAGAAGCCGTGATCGATTTATGTGAATAATATAGCAAAAATTAACAGATGAAAGAGATTCATTCATGAACAAAATAATTTTCTATTCATTTCAAAAAATTACAATGATTGGTGCGGTCAACGACCGGAGATTACATTTTTTCTAGAAACAAACTATTTCTTCTGCTTCTTTTTTCGGGGAGATCGCTCCTCTGACGAAGAAGTTGATCCTTCTGAGGATTCACTACTGCTATCAGATTCGTCTTTTTCAAAATCTGAGACCGCCTCCGAGATCGTCTCCTCACCCTAGATAGAGGAAGCAGGATCGTCTTTATCTGGACTTCCCGCGATCTCGATAGACTCATCCTCGGTGGCCTCACCGGTTCCTGATTCCTTGGCCTTTTTCTTCTCCTCTGCTTCCTCGATCATCTCCGCAACCTCGGGAAAGAGATCGGCAAAAGTGGTATCCTGGAAATCGGCGGTGAGACCGCCTCTTTCACGAAGGACAGTAATGGTTTTGCTTGATGCGTCTCTAACATGAGTGTACAAAGATTTGAGGTAGTCAGTATTGTGGATATCAAATGCGGTCTTCTTGAAGTTCTGAGGAAGGAAAATGGGTCAGATCGCCAGCAGTCAAGGTAAAGCAAAATTTTAAAGATTACATTTTTTACTTACGTCGAAGCGGTCTTGCAGGCGCTATGCATGCTCCAAAGATGCGCGGAGAGACCGCCCCATGTGATGATTAAGAACTAAACTCCGGACGGCCGCTTGCGAGCATATATCGGGCAGACGATCGGTCTCATGACTTAATGCCTCGTTGGCATTCTTCTTCCCGTAAAGGGCAGCAGTGACCGCAAAGGCATGATTAGTCAGCCTACTTCCCCAGAAGGGAAGGTCGGTAGACACTTTCAGAGAGTCACCGGCCTCACTCCATCTCAGGAGCAGTCTCCCTTTGTTGTCTTTCAATTTCTTCCCAAAGCCTATTAAAGCAAAGGGCCCTTCTTCTAGATCACCCTCTACAGCGATCTCCTTCGCTTTTCTCTGGCGATCTTGGCGCAACCGTTTTTCCCTCTGGGTAATGACCTCTCCTTTAGGAGCCACGGGGTCAACATCCGGGATGGCGAAAGAAGCTGTAGAATAAACAGTTGGTAAAGAAAGATAAAGTTATTCAGAAGCCACAGAAGACCGTGGGAATAATCAACTTACTCTCTTCAGGTGTGACCGCAGCAACATCTGGCCAGATCGCCAGGTAATGAATCCGATCGAAGCGCTTGCCCGCAAGCCACTCCAAGATCGCCAGCTCCTCCTGAGAAATGAGCTTCTCTTTTCTGAAAATTCGCTCTGCTCGCGGGGAAGGCCTGCTGGGGAGACCGCCGAGATCGCCCTCAAACACCAAATACCTCTCAGTCCAAAGAGGAACTTTGTTAGGCATATTTAGAACTCTTATACCATTACAACTGAAATACATCAATCCTTTAAATTCTTCTTTCTTCTGACCCTCTTTTAATATTTTAGCAGAGAAAGTTCCTCGGAAGATCGCCATGGTGAACCTTATCTTAGCCGATCTCAGGTAATTGACGAAAACAATCATCAGACCGATTGAGTTCAGTGGAAGCTGAGCCAGTACAAGGACATAATACTCCAACACTTCAAGAATCTCCCAAGGAACGGGGATTTGAAGACCATAATAGAAGTGATCGATCGGGATGATGTACCAACCTTCATCCCCTGAGTTCAAGTCTTCGCCCTCAAACAGAATTCTGATCGCGATCTTATCATCGATCTTATGTCTCTAAATAAACGAAGAGTATTCTTCCTCCGGGATTAGCCCGTACTCGTGATCGGAGTCCAGGAAGATTTCAGCAGCCCTGAAGCGCGCGGACACCATTTTTTGAGATCGCAGGAATCAACAATCTAAAGAAAATTCAAGAAGAATAGAGTAAGGGTCCGAGAAATCAACTATTTATAGAAAGAAGAAGATGATTGTGCAATGATTACACTTCTTGAGATCGCCCTGCAGATGGGTCAGACCGCCAAAAGCTATATAAGCTCGAAAATGGTAAACATAAATAATAATTTCATCAGATAAAGACCACGATCTTCAGCTCTTTAGGGGGTTAACAAACAGCTCGCTTGAAGATCGCAACACACATAATTCACAATACAAACACAAAGTTAATAAGATCGCATTCATGAAAGCCAGAGATCGCAAAATGAATATCACAACATTAAAGGTAGTACCATGAAACAGAATCAAGTATATCTTACAGACCAAGAAATTAACTAAGCAGTGTTTTTAAACAGATCGCTAAATACAAGAAGGAAGAACTGCGGTCTCATCTCCTCTGATCCCTATTTCTCCCAATGAATGCCGCCACATCTTGCATCTCATTGACCGCAGTCCATGCAGATGCCAAGCTGTGATTGGCTACCATGGAAGCCCTATGGATTTTAGACATTTCGCGGTCTACTTGCTCCATATGGATTACCACGATATCCGCCGATCTTCTATCTGGGAGACCGCTGGAAGAGCCCGCCTTCATCGACATTTGAGGGCCCCCCGAAGGGTGGCGATCTCAGCAGCAAGTGCCGCGGCCTTCCCTCTATAGTAATCGGCATCCTTCTCGGCCTTCCGAAGTTTTTCTTCAAACTCGCCTCGAGCCTGCTTTTCTTTGACCTCAATGCTTGCAAGAATCTGCTTTTCCTTAGCATCGAAATTCGCGGTCTAGATTCGGAGATGGTCTCCTAGCATCCGCTCGCGATCTCGCATGACCCTCATATCTTCAAGCATCGGCTTAAGGAGATCAGCGAACTCTGGAGGAATTGAGACTTTTCTTGGTATCTCACCTTCTTCGGAAGCTGAGCTCATGTTTTCATCTACAACCAGGAGAAAAACGGTCAAAAATAATCAGAAATTGTTATCAAGAAGAAAGTAAGGATTTCGTGTGAAATACTTGACAGTGTAGCAAGACCGCAGTCAAGTAAGTTCTTTTCAACATCTTTTGAGACCGCAGCATTAGCGGTCAACAAAAGGCGGTCAGATCCCCTTAGGCATTCTAAATTGATTTTTTCTAGTTGTCTTTTTTGTGACCCCTCTCCTTCTTTTCTTCTCCTTTTTAACTTGGCATTACTAACAAGGATATCATCAGTTTCTATAAGAACGATCTCAGGCCTCTTCGCAAGGGATGAGGGTCGGAAAGCAAGAACGGGAAGAGAATCAATCAATCTCGCGACCATCTTCGCCTTACCAATCTTAATAGCCTCCAACGCGGTTGCACGGTCTGCCTCTCCAGAATCCGAGTTCTCGCCCAAATCAAGGAAGAAATCGCCGCGATCGCTAGATGTCGCGGTCTCACCTTTCTCGTTTTTATTTTTAGTTGAGACCGCCCCTTCGGCGATCTTCTTCCTCTTCTTCTTCTTCTCTTTCTTATCCTTTCTCCTCTCAGCAGCTAGGGCCCTCTCCTTTTCTCTTTCATTTTTCTCCATCTCCGCTGCCAAGGAGATCGCTTCCTTCTTTTTTCTCTCCTCTTCCTTAGCGACCTCCTGCCTTTTCTTCTCTTCTTCTTCTTCCCTCTTTCTTTCACCCTCAGTGACCGCCGCGAGCCTGGCGGTCTCCTTTTCTTTTTCTTTCTCTCTTCTCTCTGCAGCTTCTTGCTCTTTCTTCTTTTCTTCTTCCTTCCTTTTCCTCTCACCTTCAGCGACCGCCGCAAGCCTGCGGTCTCCTTTTCTGCTTCTTGCTCCTTTTTCTTTCTTTCTTCTTTCCTTTTTTCTTCAGCAGCTTTTTCCTCTGCGATCATTCGAAGTTGTTCAGCTTCAAAGGGGTCCCTTTACTGAAATAATTGAGAAAGATTAATAGGAAAAATCGATCTTAAAACAAGTATATAATAATTTAATCACTTACATCTATTACTTGATCAGCCGGATGGTCTTCTGAAAGATAATTCTGAAGACTAGTGTATTCGGCGATCATTGCTTGTCCATTACCAGTTTTTAACCTTTTAGCAGTCTGATCAGGAGAATCCGCTCCTTTTCTCTTCAAATCTTTATTTGATTGCACTTGTCCTGCGATCTGATTTCTGATATTTTCAGCTAATGCCTTCTGTTGTCGCATAGCTGCCTTGATCGACTCCGTAGAGGCGGTCTCACCAGAAGGCTTTACTAACTGACTAGTCACTACCGGGATCGTCTCCACGGCAGTTTCAGTGACCGTCAGATCAACTATGGCCTTCGAAGCGGAATCTTCCTTTTTCTTTGAACTTCTGACCGATTTCTCTTTACTAGAATCAGCGGTCTTCTTCGAAATAACTTTTTTCGTTTTTGACGCAGACCGTGGAGATTTTCGAGACTGCGCCGACGCCTTCATCATATCCAGAGCATCCATCTCGGAAAAAGACTTCTTCCACGATCTCAATAAACAGTGACCGCTCAAAGGTCAGGATTTCTCAGTATCTTGAAGAGTGGAGATCTGAGGCGGTATTTATAGCCCAAGCCGCATTTATGACAGTCGCGGTCTCAGCGGTCAAAGTTTACATTTTCGAAGTTCCAGTGTAACTTAAAAATGTGCGGGGATTATGTTTGCCCGGAAAGCCCGCGATCTAGTCTTTACAGTGCAAAATAGTGGTTTCAGCGGTCTCCAACATTTGTGATCGCCAAGATCGCCAGCCTTCATCCTGGTCTAAATTTCTAAGTTCCAGGCAGCCGAAACCGCTCGAGATCGCCAGTCTTAGCGGTCTGGGAATTTTCCTTTATTTTTACTATTTGTACCCCATTTCCCTGCCCCGGCTCTCCTGTACCCCGAGCAGCCCGTAGTTTTTGGGCAGCTCCCTCGTCTATAAATAGAGGGGTAGGGGTACCAGAAAAGGACTTTTGCTCCGAGGCTTCAGCTTACGAATTGTGTAAGCGGTCTCACTTTTTCGTTATCGCCATTTTATGATCGTTTCCTGTCTTAGTAACCTGCACTTCGCAGTTTTCTCCCATCCCTCTTAGTGTGAATTTTGGAGGTGCCATTTTTGGTACCAACACGTCGAGTTTCGTAAGTCATATATTTGTTCATTTATAGGTGGTGCAGTAGGTCTCAGCTCATGCCAATATATATATATATATGAATGTATAAGGCATATGAATTCTGGTGACCAGCTGGTTCCCACCCTCCTCTTTCAGCAACTTCTGGATATAGGCCTAAAACGTTTATAAAGTTATTATTATTATTATTATTATTATTATTATTATTATTATTATTAATATTATTATTACCCTTAAAACTTTGTTATAACCCATGCTGGCATCCATTATTTCCCCTGCTCTTCCCTTTCCCCGATATCCCTTCCCCGATTCTCTACTGTGGAGTGCAACGCCTAGGGTTCGTCGGTCGGTGCCGATTTTGTCGCCGGTGCTGTCGGAGGAGGTCAGGTCGCCGGAGCTAGGGTCCCGGGTGGCTCTCTCCTTGCGTAGTTGCGGTCCGGCGAGTCGCCGTGTGTAAGCAAGGCAAGAAAACTTCTTCATCTCCCCCTTCTCCCTCTTCTACTGCTATCCTAACTCAGCTTTTATCCATCTGGTTCTTATATGGATGTTGTGCTTGGGCTAGATTTTCAAATCTTGGGGTTTTTGGGTTATCCTTGCTGCCATATAAGTGTTGTTATACATGTGGATTTAGATAAATATTGGGATTTTGTTTTACCCCTGCTGCCATACTTGTGCTTAGGCTCGACTTACTATTTCATTGGGGTTTTGTTTCTCTCTATTCCTGCTGCTATGCATTGTTCTGTAGAGGTGTTAACTGCTTTGGGCTGCTATACTCCACCAGAAGGGGTTTTCTGCTTTGTTTGGGCTGTTATGTATAATTCCAGGCTGGATTTATTTCTTTTGAGGTTGCTGCTGCTATCATTTAATTTAGGGGCTGCCCTTTGTTTCTGTCTTAAGGGGGGCTGCTGTTTGCCTTGTTTAATTGGGGGCTGAAACCTGCTGCTGTTTTGATTTTCTTTTGTTGGGGGCTGCCCCTGAATTTCTCTCTTAGGGGCTGCTTATATATATTTCTTTTTTTGTTAAAGTGGGGATGTTGTTATGCTTTTGTTTGGGGGCTCCTTTCCTTGTTGATTAGGGGGCTGCTGTAGTATGCTCTATATCGGGCTGCTGCCGTTTATTTGCTGGGGACTGCTTCTAACTTCTCCTTGTCCAATTAAGGCTGCTGCTGCTATTATTCAATTTTGGGGATGCCCTTTTGTTTCTCTTCATTGTTTCACTTGGGGGCTGTTTGTTCGGGCTGCCCTTTGTTGTCTTGTTGGGGGCTGTTGGTTGTGGCTGCCCTTTGTTTGCTTTCCCTGGGGTTGTTGGTTGTGGCTACCCTTTGCTTGATTTACCTGGGGCTGTTGGTTGTGGCTGCCCTTTGCTTGTGTTACCTTGGGGGGGGGGGGCTGTTTTGTGGGGGGTTGTTTATTGTGGCTGTTTTGCTAGCTGGGGCTGTTTTGCTTGAGCTGCTGTTTACCTTGATTGCTGGGGCTGTTTTGTCTTGGGCTGCTTTTACCTTGTCGAATAGGGGGCTGCCCCTTGGGATTTTCTTTTTATTTCTTGACCCAAATGGTGGATGCGTGCTTAATTCTGCATATTCCTTATTGTTATTTCTTGGCTAAACGGCGGCGGATTTGTTTGAAACGAAAGGATTGGTACAGGGAACACTGGGTTCCCCCATCACAGTTCTTTTAATAGTGGTTGGTAGGATGATCAGACCACCACCACGGCGCCTATTTCTTATTTGGGGTGAATGTCCCCTTTATGTGTGTGGGTAGTGACATTGTTTGGGTCCGCCACCACTGGTCCGTTTTGCACCGTATGCCAAGAAAGTTTATTTGCGCCTTGTCCATCGGATCAAGTATATGCGGAATCTCCTTAATCTATATTTACTGAAATCCTTATATAAGTATATATATATAGTTATATATATGAGTATATGTGTGTATATATATGTACTATATACTCCTTTCAGACTGTTTACGCTACTTGTTACCTTGCCCTTTTCTTTTCTTATACCCATGCTGTTTTCTTGCACCCCTTGGGCTGAGGCATTCTTTTCTTATGGATGCCTCAGGTTCAGGTTTGTATCTATTGCCGGAGTGTTAGCGGGGTCGTACTGTTTGTCATCGAGGCCTTCCCTCTCCAGTGGGTAAGGATTCAGCTCCTTTTGTTGTAGCTTGTCTTTTGATAGTTGACTTGTTCGCAAGCTGGTTCGTGTCAGATGTTGACGCCCGTACGGCTTTTTGTTTGGTTTACTTGCTGCTACTACTGCTTGTTTCTTTTTCTGCTACTTGGTTATTTTGTATATGTACACTCTGGGAAAAGCCTATTTTTGCTGAACATTAATGCAGTTCTTTTAGCATTATAAAAAATTTGTTCTTATAATTGTTTGTCACATTACTATTAAGTACCACATACTTGTGAAACGTAAACCAAAGTAAAATGATACTTATTTATTATGTACTAAATTTAGACCGGCAATCGCTCTGGAGACGTCTCTGGTCTTCAGCGCCGTTAGGAATAAAGTGAACCTATTTTCCTTCCGCTGTGTACGTATGTCTTTTATAAAGTGCGGCTTGGTAAACCGCAGGGCCGAGGGACACGGTCTCCTAACCCAAATGAAATGAATCTCAAAAGATAATCCTTTACTTAATTCATACCTTTTTGTAAAAGAAAATGTTCGTTTGAGTGCTCGCCTGAACGTCTGTAGTTGTCCCCTACAGGACGTGGCATCATGACGCGTGTTTTCCCCTTCGCTCTGATAATATAATTTATTTCGGTAAAATACGGGTTGTGACACCGCCCAAGAGTTCGATTCTACCAGCGAACACTTTCCTCTGATTGGGTTCTTTGAAAAAATCAAGGACATCAAGGGAAAACCCCTTCTCAAGTGGAATGAAAAGGTGAAAAGCGTAAATGTGTCCACTGCACTTCCACTCTGGAGTGGGAAGATAACTCGCAATGCTAATGCGGTCACCTCTGTGCTGTATGGAGAGCGCAACACCAAGGAGCTCTACTTCATCGAGCTCGATTTGCTTCGTGATATGTACGTGCAAGAATCCGCTAGGAGTGTGATCTTGAGCCACCACGTGGGGCGATCTTTTTGCATGGCGCTGCGTGACATTGATACGCTTCAAGAAAAATAACAAGTAAGAAATCTTACCTAAGGTCTGGTAATTTCCATTAATCTTGACCTCCTGATCTAATGTATTTTCTTTTATAGAAAATGATTGAAGAAGCCTACCACATGGATAATCCAGCCTTCCAGAAGGCAATATTGAAGCACATGAAGGGTGCATCCGATATGATGATCTTGCGGTTGCAAGAATGCAACGATCTATCTTCTGAATTTATGGAGGTAGAGTTCGCAAACTTATTTCCAGAAATGGCAAGGATAATCGATGAAGCATCCGTCACCGCTTCTGAGACCGCTGGAGGAGGTGAAGAAGGAGAGACCGTAGAAGAGGGAAATAAAGAGAGCGAGCCAATTCAGATGAGCGGGAGTCAATATACTCTAGAAAAAGAATTTAGTTTGGCTACGGTTTCAAGTTCAGGGTCTCGGGTCCCATGTAGAAGCGTAGAGGAGACTTCAGAGGAGACTGAATCCTCCTCATCAAAAGAGCGGTCACCAAAGAGATCAAAGAGCAACCATTGAAGATCGTTTTCAGATGATTTGTTCTTTATTTGCTTGAATTATAATGACCGGTCTTTGAGACCGCGTGATCTTTGTACTTATAGAAATGAAAGGAAAGGAATTTTTGTGTACCTTTTGTCTATTTTCTATGAATGAATGTACTTACTTCTTATATGAATGTGATTCCGTCGATATAATATTTACTGGTTTGCTTATACTACGCGATCACATTATAACTTCTCATGAGAAAAAATTGATCTCAACACACATAAATTAATCACAAGATCTTGAATAAGAGAACAGATGCCTTCACTTTACGTGATCATGTATTCCAAAGAAGCAACATATACATTCGATCACAAGATTTGTAGTTATTGAGCTAGAATCATCAACTGCATAAGAGAGACTGATAATCTTTCGGGCATATAACAAAAAATTTGAAGAATAAGAGATAACCAAAGAGGTCGATCTCTGAAATGCTAGATCGCATTATCTCATAACAATTCAAAAGAACAGATTTCAAACACTTGAGATCGCCACTTCATAAAATGTAGATGATCTCGATAATAATTCAGATGATAATTGCTCATAGATAGCGATCTCTAGTACTTGAGGTCCTTTATGAAAAACTTAATCATTACATTTATAGATGAATACCCTATATGTTCCAGTCCATTCCTTTATAGGATACTAAGATCAAGGTATATAGGCGGCAGTCTTAGATAGTCCAGACTGCCCTTTATAGATTATCTACATGGAAAATGCAGGAGATGGTCTTAAGTACTCCAGGCCGCCCCTTGATAGGTTATATATCAGAGAAATTCAAGCGACGGTCTTAAATGCTCCAGACCACCCTTTACCAGAATAGATGTGTGATAAAGTCAGGAGGTGGTCTGAAGTGCTCCAGGTCACACCTTAATAGAAAAATATAACTAAAAAAACTCAGGAGGCAGTCTTAAATGCTCCAGACCGCCTGTTAATAGAATAGTGTTATGAAAAACACTGATAGTTTATAGGGTAGTATTCTAATTCACATAGAGGGGGGAGGGGGGGGGGGGGGGGGGGGGTGAATAGGTCGCTTTGAATTTACTTAAGTGCAGCTAGCAGTAAATAAATAATAAATAAAAACTCAAGCAAAACTCATAAAGCACACAGTCCTTTATAGTGGTTCCCCAAGAAAGTTTGTCTATGGGTAGTCCACTTTCCCTCTACATATTTCTAACATTGTGTTAGACAAGGCAACCTCCTCTAAACTCAGCTCCAAGAGCTTACACCTCAGATCCCACAGGATCTCTCAGGTTTGCTCCCAACCCTACCTCAGGCTAAACATCCCTACCAACTTAGAGTGTTCCCACTCCTACAGCTCAGAAATCACCTTGATTTCCTACCTCAGGCCTATCAAGAAGTCCTACCTCAGATTTGCACAGAGATCCTAAACTCAAGCTTTCAACTCTACTTCTCAGGCTCAACAACACTACAAACACTCAGGCTCAACAACCGTGCTACTCAAGATTACCAGCCCTACAACTCAGGCAAATTACCCGACATACTCAGAACAATATTGTTCATATAGAGGTTATATGTTTAGCTCAAAACAGATGACAACAATGATGTTTCCATCAGCTTATTATCTTCTGTTGTTGATGCACAGTTGGTGCTGCCTTGAAGCAGGGCTGAATTGTAAATCATCAGACCTTGCTCCTATCTGATCTTCCTCTTCTGCAGATGAGGAAAGATAACCTTTCTCTTCTGGAATCAATCTGGAAGAGCTATCTTCTGTCCTTGTACCTGCTAGCTGGTTCAGGAAGCGGGAGGAAAGAACTTGAGGAAGCCGTCAATGAAACAGTGCAGTTTTTCCTTTCCACTTTTAAGCACCCTTCCTGAAATGCCCTAAGTTGTTCTTTTATACGTCTTTCACCTTCAACGACTCTAAGGAGGGCCCTGACAAAGTATGGAGGAGGATAGAATATTTTATCTTACTTTATGCCAACTTGCGCCGAAAGGAGATCCCACCAATGCTGTCTTCAGATTTGAATCTGTCTCAGCGGTTGGGCTGAGGCAAGTCTTCAGTCTCAGCGGTTGAGCTGTCTTTGTCTCAGCGGATCCACTGAGACAGATAGTCTTCTCAGCGAATTTTGTCCAAATGCAGCTCAGTTTCTCAGCTGTTCTTGGCCTCGTCTTAGCAGTTCAACTGAGACAGTGAGCACGTCTCAACGATTTTGACAGTAAACCACTGACTTTATCCCGATGCTTGGAATAACTTAACCCTGCATAGTCATGATGCAAAATAGGGTTTATCAAATACAATATGTACTTAGCATTGTGAGTGATGCCTCTTCAAATGAAGGGAACATTGAGGACAATATTCCCAACCATCTCCCCCTATTTGAAGAAGGCAGAACATACACGAATGCTATGATACATAACCACAAAAAGAACTTATCATGATAATGTATTAAATAACATTCAAGATATCATAACATGTAATAGTTAACAGTAGTTTGGCATTACAGAAAATGTCATGATAGATTATTCATAATTTCATGACAACATAACAACAACATTGTTTTAATCAAACAATAACATTGTTTATTATATATGTATAGGCACCACAGAATATATAAGGCATTAGTATTGAATAACATTAGGATTGACTAAACTTGGCCAATAAGACAAACTATTAATTCAACATAATTATCAATTTCATTAAGGAAAAAATATTGATACATTGTTCAATTTACATTCTAATTTAATGAAAAACAAAATACACAAGTTTAAGTTTTTCTCTTCTTTGTTGAAGTTGAGCATCCAGCGTCAACAGCAGCACCCTCCTTTCCTTTAGCAGCAGACGCCTTTTCTTCAGTAGCAGCTTTGATCTCAGCTAGCTTCCTTTTCTTTTCTTGCCTCTTGAAGTAAAGATAGGGATTGGGAATATATCTTGAAGGCATCCTTTTTGGATTGTGCTTTCTTACAATATTTTATTTGAAGGTCTTTCCCCTCTTGGAATTGCTTTCCAGATGCCTTATCCATTCTTCAGCTGGGTATATCCTATCAATGTCCTTGCAGATTTGGCCATGGTTCAGCCAAGCATTCAGAATAATGCTTTTGGAGTCCTCACTCTAATACTCATAATCAGGGTCATTACCCTGCTCTTTTCTTTGCTCAACCATGAATTCTTCAGCTAGCACTACACCTTCTCTTTTCCTCCTTTTTGCAAGCTTAGTATTTTGAGCAATTTTTTCTTGAGCTTCAAAGTCAAAGTCTTCTTTTCTGAATTTGACCAGCAGAGGAAGGTTTAGGGCTATTCTTGTTCCCTATAGGACTTTGAGTGCCAGCTCAGAATTAGTTTCAGCATTGGCCACCTCCCCCTTTCTGGCTTCTTCAATAACCTTTGTTCCGAACTCTGGGAGGCAGCAACAACAATTCCAGATATGGTCTGAAAGGCATTTTCTAGATCTGACTTGAGCTCATCCTTCATCTTTTCTACTTCACCAATCATGGTTGTTGCAGTAGACCATACATATTCTTCAATGTGATTGGAGGCCTTCTCTATTACTTCATCAGTCTTACTTACATAATTTTTGACATATCTTATGTCTTGCTCTGATAATTGGAGTTGTTTGTCCATTGATCTCAGAATAGTGTTCTGAGCAACTACTAATTTGTTTGCAAGGTCAAACCACTTTTTCATCTGCTTTTTAAGGAAGGAAGTTTCTTCCTTAATTTCTTGAATTTCAGCCATGACCTCTTTCTTCACTGTCAATATAGAGCTATTAATATAATCCTTAATTGAGGTCATATGACCTTTAATTATTGAACTGATTGAGCTTAGGAGTTGTTCATGTGATACTGCTGATGTGGAGGGATGGACATGAGGTACCACTATTAATGGCTCCATTTCATGCTTGTCATGTTCCCCCTCAACCTAAGCAGGGAAATGCTCCCCCTTAGCTTTATCACTAGGCTGGGTAGAAACCTTAACATCTTCGTCATCCTTTCTTGCTTCTCTAGCTTGCTTTTCATGCTCCCCCTCACTTGGAGCACCTTGATCTTCATCTTCAGAAGAGTCCTTTCGCTACTCCCCCTCGGATGGGGCACTAAGTCCTTCTTGATCATCTCCCCATTAGTCTATGGGTTCAGGAGGGATTAGTTTAATTCTTCTTTCTAGATTTAATAGAAATTAATCAATCTTACTTTGAAGATCAACATCATTATCTATATGTCCTTCTTCATGATCTTTTGAATCAGAGGGCACATGTAGCACAGTGTCATCAGCAACAAGAGACTTGGGAGCATCACTTTCAGTGTGATCTCATCCTTGTTCATCTGTCTTTGCTTCAGAATGAGCAGTCTCCTCACTTTTCGCATGCTCTTTCTCAACAGCATCATCTTTATCCTTCTCATGCGCTTCAGTAGCTGCATGACTTGCATGACCTTTAGTATCACGGTCTCCTCCTTGATCATCCTTGGGTGTTATGCTAGCAGGAACTTGATTGTCCTCAGTTGGGATAATTTCTTCTGCCTCTGACCCATAATCAGAGCAGATCATTCTGACTTTCCTCAGCCCCTTTGTTACCGTCTTCTTCTTTTCCTTCAACTCTGAGGGCTGGCTCGTTGGGAGCACCCTTGAGAACCTATCCAAAGTTTTTATGTCCATTCTTTTAAAATAATGGAGGTTGGAACCTTTGGACTTGTCAAACTCTTCTGGGTATGTGTTCAGAAGGTATAAGGAAAGAATTCTGCCTAGGTTGGGGGCCTGCAGACATTCTTTAATTCTCTGGAATATGACAGCAACCCAGGATGTCTTTTTCTTCAAAATCACTCTTGACATCAGTTCAAACATGTGCTTGGAGATTGTGTCATGAGATCTAGGCTTGCACAGCAGTGTCTTGCCAACTATATCAGAGAGCAGCTTGCCTCTCTGATTGAAGAATTTCTTGTTCAGTAAGCCAGTCTTGGCATCACTATATTCACACCACTTTAGGGCCTTGTACTTATCTTTCTTAGATACTTCTTCTTCCTCATCTTGACTGCAAGATGGCAGTTGAAGAGCCTTCTCCATCTTTCTTGGAGAAATCTTTATCTTTATGGTTCCAATCTTAGACTGAACTGAAGAATTGGAGGATGAAAACTTGGCACTGTTGTAGAATTCCAGAACTTTAGTTCTGAGAATAACAGATGGCTCTGATAGAATCTATTCCAATCCTTGCTCAGTTAGAAGTTGAATCACTTCTTTAATATCAGCTTGGGCATGCTGAAATCCATTCCTAACAATTTCATATCCTTCTTGAAGATCTTTGAACACTTTTGGCGCCATTTCTTCTTAAGAAGAAATTGCTGAGACCGGAGGTAAGAGGGTTCGTCTCGTCGGCAAGGTTGAAAAGGATTGTAATTATTTAATCAACACTTTCCTACTTATAGAGGCTTGGTTAAGGATTAGGTTTGCCCCAATGATAGGCTTTGATTTGACTGATCAATTTAATTGATTTTATATTGCTGACATTTCAATTTAGGTGAAATTTAATTGAACCAACCTGTCTCAACGGAACCACTGAGATGGAGTGACAACCCGCTAGGACAAGTTATTGTAAACCATTGAGACAGTTTTAGTCGTCTCAGCAGATCAGCTGAGACTTTCTCAACTGTCTCAGCGGTTCAGCTAAAACTTTCTCTGCAGTTTCAGCTGACATTACCGCCTATCAGTGAACCATATAAGAAGGATTATTTCTATTCCTAATCATGCTACTAATTATTTGAGATAGCAATCTATCCTAGCAAAGCTTGTGATAAATGTTTATATGTCTTAGCAAAGCAAAGGAATAAAGTAATAGGAATGATAAACAATTTGACATGATGAAATCTATTCTAGATTTAACATATCAAACTCAATTTTGAAAGCATTAAATTTAGCCTCATCCAATGGCTTTGTAAAGATACCAGCTACTTGATTGTCAGTGGGGACAAAGTCAAGGAAGATATCCTTACTTTCTGCATGCTCTCTAATGAAATGATACCTTATCTCTATATGCTAATTAGTCCTGCTATGAGAGATAGGATTCTTAGCAATAAAGATAGCACTAGAAGAGTCACAATACAAAAGAGAATTACTTACCTTGAGGTTGTAATCCTCTAGATGATGTTGTATCCACAGTAGTTGTGCACAATAGCTCCCGGCAACTATATATTTAGGCTCAGGAGTAGATATAGCCACACTAGTCTGCTTCTTGCTGCTCCATGAGATCAACCTCCTTCCTAGGAATTGACAAGTTCCACTTGTGCTTTTCCTATCTTCTTTGCATCCTGCAAAATTGCATGTAAAAAGCCAGTAAGTTCCTATCTCATTGTTCCTAGGGTACCAAAGGCCAAGATATTGGCTGCCTTTAAGGTATCTCAAAATCCTCCTTGCAACTGAGTAGTGAGATTCCTGAGAGCATGCGTGGTACCTAGCACAAGCACATATAGCATACATAATGTCTGGTCTTCTAGCAGTCAGATACAACAGGGATCCAATTATGCACCTGTACATGGATTCATTACAGGGCTTGTCCTTCTCATCCTTGTCTAGGGAAATGCTGGACCCCATGGGAGTTTTCATGGTGGAAGTAGATTCCATCCCAAACTTCTTAATAAGCTCCTTAGTGTTATTGGTCTGAGAGATGAATATTCCCTCATCAGATTGTTTCACTTAGAGGCCTAAAAAGTACTTGAGCTCTCCCATACTGCTCATCTCAAACTCCGCATGCATAAGGTTGGCAAACCTTTTGCAAAGGTTATCATCAGTAGACCCAAAAATTGTAACATCCCATTTCACGCTAGACCCCTCGGAGATGTTTTGACTCGCCTTGGGTCGGTTTTGGGCGAGGTAGGAGAGAAGAGAACACTCGAGAAGGAAATTCCTTTCTCGTCGAAGTTGATTTTAAATCAGTTGATTTTAAAGCATCAAGTAATGAAGTTTTTTTCCATGATTTATATGCCCAATAATCGTAACTACAGGAGCTCTTGGTTTTAAATCTTCTTCTTTGTCCTCCTGACTAATTAATACATTTTCAACATTTTATTAGCTAGATCCCCTACCATAATTGCTTCAAGAATGACAACTTCTCATAAAAACTTCACGATGTCCCTCTTCAACCCTAGCCGCAAGTCTTCGTCGTTCTCGAAGGAGAGCTGCGACCACTAGCCGGAGCCGAGAAAGGAGGCCGACCACTAGCCGGAGCCGAGGAAGGAGGCCGACCACTACGATGTCATGACGGAGAATGAGATCCACGGCCATTGAGGTGACTTCCGACCCCTCTCCCCTGGTGCTAGATCTCTAGATAACTAGGAGAGACATCGAGCTCAAAAGGGCTTGATTTGGTTAGTTTAATGGAGTTCCATAGGAAGAGGCAACACTAGGGTTTTCGCTCTATGGCATTGTTCGCCGCGAAAATGCCTTCGATCAACTCCTCTCTTCGATGTGAGGTCAAATGAGTTATTTTTGTGAAAATCGGTGGCCTCATGAGGGATTATTGGTGGTACGAGGATTTGGAGAAGATAGCATTTTCGGCTAGGGAAGGAGATGAACAGTGCCTTAAAGAGCCTTCTTTAAGGCCTGTGCAGATTGTTATCCATAGACTAAGCAGGGTCGGAGACCACGATACCCTCACTACTGTCGGTGACCGATGTGAGTGCAGTTTGAGATGTATCCCTTGGGGCATTTAGCTTGTTACTCTATACTTTTGCAGGAGCTCTCGGAGCTTCTTGTCTTTTGTACTTATTTGGACAATTACTTATGCGAATATATTTATGTGGCTTCTTGCTTTTTTCTTTATTGATGGGTTGGCGTTGTTCAGTTGGTTTGGCCGGCAGGATAGGCGTCTTGTGGGGGAGGCTAGCTCGTGTGCTGGCGCTCCCGCAAGGCGGCTATCCTGGGCATAAGACTCCCCTCGGCCGTGTTTTGTATTCTGGGAGGGGGTCTTACAAATGGTATCAGAGGGAGGTTTCGATCCTCCGACCTATGGGTTATGGGCCCATACAAGCTTATATGATGAGTTCTGATGCGGTGCAATGACATGGTTATGTAATGATGAATGCAATGCAATGATTATGTAATGATACTCACCCATGCAAAGTTGCTATGTCGACATAGAACTTTAGTTCTCGCTTTTTGAGAGGTAGCTAGCCACTCAGGCATCTCCCGTCGTGGCCAAACGGAGATAGTGGAACGAGCTCCTCCACTACTAGGAGGGTATGAACACTACCAGTCCTAGGACTCTATACGCCTCGACGCTAAGAACACACAGCGGAGACCCTGCGTACTGCTCACAACATGCTGAGCCTTCAAGGACACATAAAGGGACTTGGGTAGGTGAGCACCAAGAGTCCAACCCAACCGGTCTAGAGTCTAACTGCCGGCTTCTGTCGGTGTCATGACTAGCAAGCCCATAAACCCGCCACAAGTAATCCTCCCCAGCGGGGTCCATTTGTATCCGTGTATCAACATACAACAGGACTTCTAATCCAAGTCCTTCAATATAATCTGTGTATCTATGTACACCATGACTTCTAATACAAGCCCTTCAATATTCATCAGAGTTACAGTACTATCTCTGCATGCACGACAATCAAAATACTATTTCCACCCTTACAGGATACGACGTTCATGAACTAGGGAATTCATACCCTTGACCCCACCGGTCTACTTGTGGTTCCAACTTACTTTATGATATCAACCTTCTATTTCAAGATAACACTTAATTCTTCCAAGCCCAACTTGGCTATTCATTTTCAGTCTCTAACAGAGTTCAGCAGCGTAATATTTTATGACAATATATTTAATTAAGAACCCATATCAAATCGAGCCTTGCTGAAACTTATACTGTAGTTCCGCTAGCTTGTTATGGTCATTCCCACCAAATATTAGCCCCATCAGCATTACCAATTATTATTTATGGTGCAATGTGAGAATGAACTAGGATTGGCAAAATCACAACAAGTATCCTCCCAAAAATTATTAAAATACCCATCACCATGATTCATTCATCAAAATAGTTTATAACAGGATCAGGTTTATATGGCAGCTGGGTTCAAGCCTCTTTTTAGGCATATTCCAGCTGGATCCAGGCCTTGGGATCAACATAAATGTTGTAGACCTCAGAAAGACCTTTCCAGCGACTGGTTGTGCGTTTTTTGGGGAGCTCTGTAGCTCCCTCAACGTGTAATCGAAATTGGCTGTTCAGAAGTTGGTCCTGTCTAGTACAGGACAACTTGCTGTCCAGGTTGTTACTGCTGGGTTCAACCTGATTTTATAAAGATTAGGCTAAGATTTGGATCTGGGAATCAGCATGAAAGTTGTAGCCTATGGAGATACCTTTTTGGAATGGTGTGACACAAAATTTGAGTTCGGAGCCTGCGGCTGCACCGGCATCTGCTGAGACCTGAAGGCATCCAGGATTGCCGTCAGGGTCTGGCCCAACTCTGATTATTGAAAAGGAGTAGGTACAGGAGGTATGGGAGCGGCCATCGCTGGTTCTGAACGTACCGGATTCTACATGCAAGGTAGATTTTTGGGTTAGTTTGGCTACTTGAAAGAAGACAATAGACATACTTAATGCAAATTACATATGGGCACACCACCGCTTCCGCTCATTCAGTTTGTCCTCAAACTAAAGAGGTGAGAGGGGTGCACCATGCGGGAATGGACTTCTTTATTTCAGCATCGTTGCAAGCTGATACCATTCATAAGACTCCCCTCGGTCGTGTTTTATGTACCGGGAGGGGGGTCTTACAAATGGTATCAGCTTGTAACGATCCTGAAATAAAGAAGTCCATTCCTGCATGGTGCACCCCTCTCACCTCTTCAGTTTGAGGACAAACTGAATGAGCGGAAGCGGTGGTGTGCCCATGTGTAATTCACATTAAGTATGTCTATTGTGTTCTTTCAAGTAGCCAACCTAACCCAAAAATCTACCTTGCATGTAGATTCCGGTACGTTCAGAACCAGTGACGGCCGCTCCCGTGCCTCCTGTACCTACTCCTTTACAACAATCAGAGTTGGGCCAGACCCTGACGACAATCCTGGATGCCTTCAGGTCTCAGCAGATGCTGGTGCAGCCTCAGGTTCCGAACTCAAATTGGTTAAGCACCTTCCATTCTCTCTCCCCTCCCAGCTATCATGGGACGGAGTCCGCAGTTCAGATGGAGGAATGGTTGGACACAGTGCAGGAGTTAGTGGCAGGGATACGATGCCCAGGAAATATGGCGGTCACGTTGGCGGTCACGGCCTTGGATCTACATGCGAAGAGGTGGTGGAAGACCCTGATGGGCTCCACCTTTGAAGGGCGTAACCAACTTGACATAAGCTGGGACGAGTTTGCAGACGTGTTCCTGGAGCATTTTGTCTCTTCTACAGCCCGAGATGAACTCGAGGAGAGGTTCCTGCAGCTGAAGCAGGGATCTAGGACAGTCGTGGAGTATCAACGGGAATTTCAGCACTTGGCTAGAGTTGCAGACTCTTATGATCTAGATGATCGTGGGTACGCGAAGCGGTTCTACAAGGGATTGCGAGATCCCCTGAGGCAGGCTCTTCTCTTTGTCGCCGATTTGAGCCTCGCACAGATTATAGAGATGGTGCAAAAGTTGGAGGCGGACCATTTGGGGGTCCAGGCTAAGGGAAAGAGGCACGCAGAGGGCGTGATGGAGGCAGGGCCCAGCTTTAGGAGGAGGCGAAACACCAGGGACAAAGGCGGAGATCGGAGGAGAGATGGTGGGCGTTTTCGCCCAAACTTCAGGATAGAGCAGCCCGCATGGCCGCTACCATTGCCCCCACTACATCAAAATCAAGCTCCTCAGCCGCAAAGAGGTGCCGGAGTTTGCTACTATTGCCATCAGCCCAGTCACATTCGGGCCTACTACCCGCAGCTGCAAGGAAATGCTCTGAATCGCCCCATGGCTCCCCCGGGGGCGCAACGAGGTAGAGGTAGAGGTAGAGGTCGAGGCCAAGGTCAGCAGGGTAGGAACCCTAGGCCTGCTCAGGAGCTGGTATACGCTTTGGATCTAACTCAGGAACGAGACCCGCATGAGGTCATCACAGGTAATCATGCATTTAGTTTCATCTTTTCATAACGAATATGCTTAAGTTCGCATAATTTAAAACCCCAGGTACCGTGCTCATTTGCGGTAAGCCCGCCCTTACTCTTTTCGACATGGGTGCCACTCATTCGTTCGTTTCGGAAAAATTTGTGAGTGAACTGGATGTAGTGCAGTGTTTCAAGGGAGTCCATAGAAGGGTGCGCCTTCCAGATGGCTCGGAGATACTATCTACATCCAAGTGCAGCATGGTAATATCCATCGGTGGGAAGCAATTTGAGACACCAGCAACAGTGTTGCGGATGCCAAACTTTGATCTAATCTTGGGCATGACATGGTTGCATTGGAATCACGTGAAGATCGACTGTGTGGCAAAGCAGATCACGCTAAGGCATGATGACTCGAAGGTGGTAATTCAAGGTATAAGATTCGTATCTCGAAACATGTTGTCCTCTGTACATGTTGTAAAGTCTCACGAGCAAGGCGATGAGGTGTTCATAATCTGTTTTGAGATGAAGGAGATGGGGGATGATATGAAGGATGCACCTGTAGTTAAGGATTTTCCTGATGTTTTCCCTGAAAAACTACCCGGATTACCCCCGCCTAGGGAGGTAGACTTCCAGATTAAGCTAGCACTTGGTGCTAAGCCTATTTCTCGGGCAACATACAGAATGGCACCTAAGGAGCTAGTGGAGTTCCGAGTAGAATTGCAAGAGTTGGTGAACTCAGGGTTCGTTCGCCCTAGTTCGTCACCCTGGGGAGCCCCAGTTCTGTTCGTAAAGAAGAAGGACGGTTCGCTCCGCTTGTGTGTAGATTATCAGGAGCTCAACAGGCTGACGGTCCGGAACACTTATCCCCTGCCGCGAATCGACGAGCTTTCCGATCAGTTGGAAGGAGCACAGTGGTTCTCAAAGCTCGACTTGCGCTCTGGTTATTATCAGTTGAGGATTCAGAAGGAGGACATCCAGAAGACTACTTTCAGCTCGAGGTACGGGTTATTTGAGTTTAAAGTTATGCCTTTGGGGCTCACGAATGCCCCCTCTGCATTCATGAGCCTGATGAACAAGGTGTTTGAGCCTTATCTGGATGACTTCGTAATTGTATTCATCGATGACATCTTAGTTTATTCAAAGTCGATGTTGGACCATTGGACGCATATGGAGTTGGTGTTAGCGAAGCTGAGGGAGCATCAGTTGTTCGCCAAGTTTGTCAAGTGCGGGTTCTGGCTCCAGAAGGTTTCCTTCTTGGGTCATGTCATCAGTGGGGCAAGATTGGTCGTGGACCCTGCTAAGGTTCGTGCGGTGAAGGAATGGAAGCCTTTGAAGTCAGCATCAGATGTGCGCAGCTTTTTGGGACTTGCCGCGTACTACTACAAGTTTGTCGAGGCGTTCTCGAAGATCGCTCTTCCACTCTCTGTGCTGACCAAGAAGGAGGGGCCATTCGTGTGGTCACATAAGTGTGAGGCCGCATTTCAGGAGCTGAAGGATCGCCTCACCTCAGCCCGATCCTTGCTCTTCCATCTAGGAAGGAAGGATTTCAGGTTTACACAGATGCATCTTTTCAGGGGATGGGGGTTGTACTGATGCAGCACGGGCATGTGATTGCATATGCTTCAAGGCATCTTAAGAAGCATGAAGTGAATTATCTGGTGCATGATCTGGAGCTGGGTGCAGTGATTTTTGCCTTGAAGATTTGGAGGCATTATTTATATGGTGTTCACTGCGGGATATTCACCGATCATAAAAACTTAAAGTATATACACACCTAGAAGGATCTAAATTTAAGGCAGTGGCAGTGGATTGAGTTTTTGTGTGACTATGATTACACGCTACACTATCACCCAGGGAAGACAAATTTGGTGGCCGATGGAGCTTATGCAGCAGCGTTACCCGGGATTGTTGCCCCAGGTATGACCTAAACTAGTTTGTCATACTTTGTTTCAATACCATAGCCCAAAACTCAAATTTCGGGGACGAAATTAATTTTTTTTGTTTATTGGATTTGTAACATCCCATTTCGCGCTAGACCCCTCGGAGACGTTTTGACTCACCTTGGGTCGGTTTTGGGAGAGGTAGGAGAGAAGAGAACACTCGAGAAGGAATTTCTTTCTCGTCGAAGTTGATTTTAAATCAGTTGATTTTAAAGCATCAAGTAATGAAGTTTTTTCCATGATTTACATGCCCCATAATCGTAACTACAGGAGCTTTTGGTTTTTAATCTTCTTCTTTGTCCTCCAGACTAATTAATACATTTTCAACATTTTATTAGCTAGATCCCCTACCATAATTGATGGCGCGTCCCCTCCGACACCCCTTGATGATGATGACCCGGCTGTTGAGGCGCTGCGCCACAAAGATCTGAGGCGCCATGATGATGCTGTTGGAAATCCGCGTTATAATCTCCGCCCGCGGTGTGCCAAAGCTCCCGTGAAAATTTAAAGTTTATTTATGCACTTTTATTTATGCACTTTTATTTTATATTAATAAATATAAAATTATTTCATGATGATAATTTTATATTTATTAAAATGTTGTAATTTTAATTCTGAACCTTTAATTTTATGTTTGTGTGTATTTAACCATGCAGATGGATGAGATTTCATCTCCATCATGGATGGTTATTATTGTGTGTAAACTCCTATTTAAGGGAATCTTTATGAGGGAATGAAGGAGTTGAAAATTAAAACCCTAACCCTTCTCTTTGAGAATTTCGGCCAAAGGAGGAGCCTCCTTCTTGCCGCCCCCCCCCCCCCCCCCCCCCCCCCCCCCCCCCCTCTTGGTGTGACTCCAAGGCCGCCTCCCTCCATCCTCTTCGGTGCGACTCCAGCGAGACTTCCGCGGTGCGACTCCAAGGAAGAAAGGGTGCTTCTCCGTTCGGTGCGACGCCGGTGGAATCGTGGAGAGAGAGATACTCCCACCGTTATCTTGTGTGTTCATCTTCTTGGTTGGGTAACCCCTCTCTTTGCTAGTGATTCTTGCTACCCTTTAATTTGTGGAGGTTTTTGTCGAATCGTTTTATCCGCGGCTTTAATTTCTTCGCTTGCAAAAATCTGAGATATAAGTGTTGTTATTGAATCTCTTGTTGTTCGGATCGGGTAGATCCGGTGCGGGAGCGAAACTCGGCCTAGCCTTGGTTTGCTCTCCAAGATTGGCGCACTTAGCGCTAACAAGTGAGTTAATCTCAACTAGAGCTTAATCACCGCTTGAATGTTCACCGCCGCTCCAAAATATCGCCGCTGCGTTTTGTAAAGAATCGATTGATGGAATAGATGCTTGTGTAGGTGCGGTGAGTTGTGTGTTTGTTGGTGAGGTAGGTCTTAAGGACGTTGTATCGAGTCCGGCTAACGGTGAGTCGTGTGCTTGTTGGAGAGGTAGGTCCTAAGTACATTGTATCGAGTCCCGCATATTTATTTTCATTCGGATTTGGGAGCCAACCGACCCCTTTTTGTTCGCTCATGGTCGGAGCCCTCCTATGTTGTTTTACTTTTGTGATGAATATGTTTCCATTAGCGTAACGTCCACGTCGTCACGGTACCCCTACATCAATTTGGTATCAAAGCGAGGTTGTTTCAACTCCCACGTTGCAAACATCCTCGCTGTGATCCTTGCTGGTCGTTTAAATCAATAGGAAAATCTGAAAATTTTCGGATTGGTCTGCGTTTAGCAAAATCTCAGAAATTTAAAACTTGTCAGAAAATTCTGAAATTTTTCTGTAGCTTCCTACACGTATTTCCAGCAACATTAAAACTGAAACTTTTTCGATTCGTCCTCGTTAGATCGGCCTAAAAATTGGAAGCGTCGTAATTCTGTCAAGGTGGTGTGCGAGTAGCGGTCTGAAATCTGAAATTTTTGTCGAACTTCAAAATTTTTTTTTTTTAACGATCTCCGTATTACGCACATCAGGAATCTATAAAATATCCTATGTTCAATCTAGATACAGCCCTAGGAAAAATCATCTTCCCAAAATTTTCCTGAACTTGAATGCGAACTAGGCTAGGCACGGAGTACACGACACCGTCTACGTCTAGGATGGCAGCGAATCAGCACAACGATCCCAACACCGAAGCCATAGCAGGCCTACGCACCGAGCTGACTGACCTTAGGACGATGTTAGAACAAAGCTTACGGAATCAAGGAGGACCGCCACCACCACCCAGTGATGTTGAGGGGCCCAACCGGCACCAACCGGTCACTGATTCGGAGTCTGATGGGGCTATCCCCGAGTGCCTCCTCGAGAACGCCGCCCCGAGCGTGGTTTCGATATCACTAGAGCCATCAAGATTGATGCCCCCACCTACGATGGCATGGGAGACCCCCAAGTCTTCCTTAGCTGGGTAGTTGATATGGAATGTTACTACCAGTGGCATAATCTCACGAATCACCAAAAGGTCCAAGTCGCCCGCATGAAGTTGACAGATCGTGCGAAAACCTTTTGGCTGAATGAGGAAAGGAGGTTGGGAGCCGGACAGGAAGTCCCACCTATCGGATGGGCGGTGATGAAAAATTTGCTCACCGACCAATACGTTTCCGCTTACCACCGAACCCAAATGTTCGATGAACTAGCCACCCTGCGGCAAGGTTCAAAGTCGGTGGCCGAGTATATGGGAGAGTTGAAAGACCATATGGTGCGTTGCGAGCTTAGGGAACCCCCAGAGGTCACATTATCCAGGTTTCGTAAGGGGCTTCAACCCGACATCCAGCGGAAACTCTTGCGATATGGGCACACAGATCTGAACACGACTTTCAATGCCGCCCTAGACATTGAAAAACACTTAGCCGCCAAGGCTCACTCCCGTTATTCCCACACGAGGAATAAGACCACAGTTGGAGCATCTTTTTCCACCTATCCGGACAGGGGAAAATCTAGAACCACCGAGTCTAAATCCGTCGTGATCACCGCTAGGAACACTAGGAACCCCACGAGTGAGCGTGTTCCCATTGGGAAAGTTAGCAAGTCCAATACTATGTGTTATTCTTGCGGTGTTCAAGGCCACTATGCCTTTGAATGCCCAACTAAGACTAAGGCCGTTGCCCTCTTAGACATGGCCGCCGATTCTACTGATTATGTGTATGAGGCTACTGAGGAGAGCGACCCCGAAGGGGTCCCAAGCGATTTGGAAGATGATCCCCCCTCATGGTGATGCTTTGTATTCTGACCACTCCACGTCCGCTAGATGACTGGAGGAGGACGATTATCTTCTCTCTGATCATTAAGAGTGGTGACAAGCTGTGCAAGCTCATTATAGATAGCGGTAGCTGTGTGAATGTTATCCCTGAGAACGCTGTTAAGCGTATGAATCTGACCACAGAACCACACCCACACCCTATCAGGTAGCTTGGATTTGCAAGGTGACCATCCCGGTTAGCAAGCGTTGCCTGGTCCCTCTTACCTTTAAATCTTACACTGATGAGGTCTGGTGTGATGTCCTCCCCATGGACGTGTGCCACGTGTTATTAGGCCGCCCTTGGCTTTATGACTGTGACATCACACATTTCGGTCGAGCCAATACTTATGAATTCAAATTCAACGGTAAAACCATCACTTTGAGACCGACCGTTCCGAAGGAGCCGGTAGCTTTGGCTAAGGACACTACCGTCCCGGCCGAGAGGAAGGCCTTGAGCCTAGTTAGTAGGAGAGAGTTTGTGAGAGGTCCTTTTCTTGAGGGAGTTATGTACGCATTAGTTCTTATGAGTGCGAAGGGTGAATCAGAAGCGTTGAATGATTTGACTAAGGAGTTACGGGTACTTTTAGATGAATATAAGGACGTGTACCCAGACGAGTTGCCTTCTGTGTTACCTCCATTGAGGAACATACAGCATGCGATAGATCTTATTCCTGGTTCATCCCTGCCGAACCAACCCCACTATAGACTTCATCCCGAGGCCCACAAAAAGCTGCAGACTCAGATCGAGGATTTGAATAAAAAAGGATTCATCAGGACTAGTATGAGTCCTTGTGCGGTGCCAACCCTTCTTGCCCCCAAGAAGGATGGTACGTGGCGGATGTGTGTTGATAGCCGCACTATCAACAAAATCACCATCAAGTACCGATTTCCTATTCCGCGCTTCGATGACCTTCTCGATGTCTTGTCTGGCGCCATGATATTTTCTAAGTTAGATTTATGAAGCGGCTACCACCAGATAAGGATCCGCGAGGGAGATGAGTGGAAGACGGCGTTTAAGTCTAAGGACAGGTTATACGAGTGGCTTGTGATGCCCTTCGGGCTATCCAATGCCCCCAGCACATTCTCCCGGATGATGACGCATGTCTTTCAGCAATTCATAGGGAAGTTCGTTGTTATCTACTTCGATGACATCTTGGTTTACAGCACTACTACCACCGAGCACATCTCCCACATGAGAGTTGTTCTTTCCACCCTACGGAAGGAAACTTTATTTCTGAATCTCAAGAAATGCACTTTCCATGTTACGGAGGTGCAGTTTTTAGGCTACATCGTTGGAACGGAGGGCATTAGGGTCGACCCTAGTAAGGTTAAGGTGATTAAGGACTGGCCCGTGCCGACCACGATACGTGAGGTGAGGAGCTTTCATGGGTTGGCAACTTTCTACCGCTGTTTCATCAAAGACTTTAGCAGCATCATGGCTCCCATTAGTGACTGCATGAAAAAGGGTGAGTTTACTTGGACGAAGTCCGCCACCTTCGCTTTCCAACTCATCAAAGAGCTTATGACTGAGGCACCCGTCTTACGTCTACCTGACTTCTTGAAAGTCTTTGAGCTTACTTGTGATGCTTCGGGCGTGGGAATAGGAGGTGTCTTGAGTCAGGAAGGGCATCCTGTGAGCTTCTTTAGTGAAAAGTTGGCGGGCGCCAAGTTGAATTATTCCAACTACGATAGGGAATTTTATGCGGTCATTCGATGCTTGCACCACTGGCGGCATTATCTCCTCTCTAAGGAATTCGTGATCCTCTCCGATCACGAAGCATTATGATTTATCAATGCCCAACATAAAATCAGCCCACGTCACGCCAAGTGGGTATCCTTCCTACAGGGTTACACGTTTAATCTCAAACATCTTAAGGGAGCGGAAAATCGGCTTGCGGACGCTCTTAGTCGCCTATCCCTTTTAGTCACCACTATGGAGGTTAACGTTGTCGGGTTCGAGCGAATCAAAGATGAGTACGCTACATGCCCGGATTTTCAGGATTCTTACCTTTCTGCCCAAGATAGTTCCCCCACCACTATTACGGCATTCGTTATCAAGGATGGTTACCTCTTTAAGCATGGGAAATTATGTATTCCGCAGTCATCTTTATGCCTCCATATCATCTGGGAACTGCATAGTGGCGGGTTGAGTGGCCACTTCGGTAGGGATAAGACTATCACCCTGGTTGAGGAAAAGTTCTATTGGCCAAATCTGAAGGCAATGGTAGGATGGGTAGTGAGCAGTTGCCGTACTTGCCAAGTTTCCAAGGGCACCAAAACCAACGTCAGGTTATATACTCCGTTGCCTATACCATCCATACCTTGGGAGGATGTGAGCATGGACTTTGTCTTAGGCCTACCCACCACTTTTCGTCGTCACGATTCTATCTTCGTAGTTGTCGATAGGTTCTCCAAAATGGCATAGTTTCCGCCCCAAATTAGATGGGGAACGCTTCGCGCCTCTATCCCTTCATCTTTCTGAAAGCCCGGCTCGCGTCGTTCCAACAACCGACGGGGATGGTTTCCCTCTTCGATTAGTTGAAAAAGGCTTTCTAGATAGTCAACGAACTGGTGCGATGCGCATCGATCTCACTCCCGAAAGCAGAGGAAAAGGTGAAAGCCACTGGCGACCCGGGTAGCAGTGTTGACCCGATGTTGACGTCCTGATTGCCTCTCACCGCTATCGACGACTGACGCGAGGCAGCGCGATTGCTAGAATCTAGACTTCCTTGACCACTTTCAGACGTCTCACCCCCATTCGGGGCCCTACGGGTCGCCTGAGGCTCATCCCCCTCTGGGGCCCTCCGGGTCACCTCTTTCGTACTAGCTATCGTACTAGCTTTCGTACTACTCAGAACCAGAACCGGCCCTTGTTGATGGCCCACGGGAAAGTGACATACCTCCAGAATCATGTGAGACTCCTCCGTTATCCATGTCTGAATCGGTATCAAAGTCAGTGCCAACAACCGACGCGGATTTAGCAATTGCACCGACAAATAATAAAAAGGCATGAAAAAAAAGAGGGGAAGCAGAACCAAGTCGCCCACAACCGGCCCAAAAGGGAAGTTCGGCAGACGTCTATTGGCATTCCAGCCTTCCTTCTCATTTCAGGGCCTATCCGAAAGAGGATCATACCTCTTGTCCTTTGTTCTGAGTTGGTGCTCGCACCGATCTGTGAAGCCCGGGATCCCTTAGGGGAACTATAGTCTAGGTCAGAGCTTCGGGAAGGTGTATTGACTTTGGCTCGATGGCTGGGATCCAGACGTTTCTGAGCTACCCAGCAATTAGCGGATGACAAGAGACAAGAGGGATTCTTGAAATTTTTTTTTTCTAACAAAATTTATTCGGTTTGATTCCTACCTTGGGGCAGGGCCAGATCTTGAGAGAGATTGAAAGATAGACTCTTGGATAAGTGATGGATAAGTGAAATAGAAATCTCAGCAGATGAGATCTTGGAGCTCTCTGGTCGTCAGGAGAGCCGGCGTGGTCAAGTCAGCAGCAGTTCGAAAGGTTGACCTATTGCGTGGGGTGCGGAAGGCTTCGATCTCCCCCCCAGATAAACCATATAGCCAAGATAAACCATGGATTCGTCGATCCTCAAAAAAAGAAATAATGAACCTGTTTCATTGGTCGATTCTATCTGAGATTTCAGACTCGAGTCACACTCACGGACTGAGTTCATTACGAACGAAGACGTGTCGAAGTGAAAGCCCCAGGGATTATGCCCGTACGGTTGTTTAATTCTATTTTTTTTACAAGATCAATTCGGATTGGCTCTTGTTCGTTTAGAAAATGCGGTTCGAGGAATACCCTGTACTAGAACCGACGACGCATCTCATATCGCAAAGCTATATTTTAAGGAAGTCGTTAGTCACCGAGGAGTGCCGAAGACAATTGTCTAGGATAGGGATGTTAAGTATACGAGCTACTTCTGGAAGACACTATGGATCCTAATGGGTACCAAACTATTGTTTTCCTCCGCCTATCATCCTCAAACCGATGGGCAAACTGAGGTGGTTAAGCGGATCCTAGGGAACCTTCTTAGATGTCTCGTGAGTGATCATAAAGGCACATGGGATCTTATTCTTCCCCACGCTCAGTTAGCCTATAACAATTCCAAAAATCGGTCCACCGGTTTGTCGCCAAATGAGATTGTCCACGGGTACAAGGCCCCTGTGCCTCTTGACTTGGTTCCCTTGCCCCCAACATACAAGGCAAGTCAATTTGCACAATCCTTCGCCCAACATATTCACGACCTTCATGCACGTATACGAGCTACCTTGACTACTCAGTATGATTCTTATCAGGCACACGCCAATATACATCGGAGAGTGTCACACTTCAAGTTTGGCGATTTGTTCTTAGTACGATTAGTTCCCGAATGATTGCCATCTGGCACCGTTAGAAAGTTAGCACCTAAGCGCGCCGGCCCTTTTCGGATCATCAAGAAAATAGGTGACAACGCTTTTGTTTTGGATTTGCCTGCAGAATGGGGAATCTCCCCTATTTTTAACGTCTCGGATTTAACGATGTTCGTATCGCCTCCACATGAGTTAAGTTCTTTGACGTCTTCTCCTTCCACCAAATCCTCTAATGGTTTGGGGAGTGGTAGTACGGATGACCTCTCTCTATCGGTTTCCACAGGTATTTCACCGGATGGTAAGTCGCCTACTTTTATTCCTACTACTGATATGTTTCCCAGGTTTCCGAAGACTTTTCTCACTCCGGACATGATACTGTCTGCGGAGCCACTTACTACCTCGGAGGGTGTTACTTACCGCTTCCTCATCCGTTGGCGTGATCGCCCTCCTTCAGAAGATTCTTGGGTCCTCGCGACAGAGCTTCAACGACTGGATGCTGATCTTATACGCCGCTACATTTTGGATCACGCATCGGAGATGCTTGATTTTACGTGGGGGAGGATTGATGGGGCGTCCCCTCCGACACCCCTTGATGATGATGACCCGGCTGCTGAGGCGCTGCGCCACAAAGATCTGAGGCGGCATGATGATGCTGTTGGAAATCCGCATTATAATTTCCGCCCGCGGTGTGCCAAAGCTGCCGTGAAAATTTAAAGTTTATTTATGCACTTTTATTTATGCACTTTTATTTTATATTAATAAATATAAAATTATTTCAAGATGATAATTTTATATTTATTAAAATGTTGTAATTTTAATTTTGAACCTTTAATTTTATGTTGGTGTGTATTTAACCATGCGGATGGATGAGATTTCATCTCCAACATGGATGGTTATTATTGTGTGTAAACTCCTGTTTAAGGGAGTCTTTATGAAGGAATGAAGGAGTTGAAAATTAAAACCCTAACCCTTCTCTTTGAGAATTTCGGCCAAAGGAGAAGCCTCCTTCTTGCCGCCCCCCCCCCCCCCTCTCTTGGTGTGACTCCATGGACGCCTCCCTCATCCTCTTCGGTGCGACTCCGGCGAGACTTCCGCGGTGCGACTCCAAGGAAGAAAGGGTGCTTCTCCGTTCGGTGCGACGCCGGTGGAATCGTGGAGAGAGAGATTCTCCCACCATTATCTTGTGTGTTCATCTTCTTGGTTGGGTAACCCCTCTCTTTGCTAGTGATTCTTGCTACCCTTTAATTTGTGGAGGTTTTTGTCGAATCGTTTTATCCGCGGCTTTAATTTCTTCGCTTTCAAAAATCTGAGATCTAAGTGTTGTTATTGAATCACTTGTTGTTCGGATCGGGTAGATCCGGTGCGGGAGCGAAACTCGGCCTAGCCTTGGTTTGCTCTCCAAGATTGGCGCACTTAGCGCTAACAAGGGAGTTAATCTCAACTAGAGCTTAATCGCCGCTTGAATGTTCACCGCCGCTCCAAAATATCGCCGCTGTGTTTTGTAAAGAATCGATTGATGGAATAGATGCTTGTGTAGGTGCGGTGAGTTGTGTGCTTGTTGGAGAGGTAGGTCTTAAGGACGTTGTATTGAGTCCGACTAACGGTGAGTCGTGTGCTTGTTGGAGAGGTAGGTCCTAAGGACGTTGTATCGAGTCCCGCATATTTATTTTCAATCAGATTTGGGAGCCAACCGACCCCTTTTTGTTCGCTCTTGGTCGGAGCCCTCCTATGTTGTTTTACTTTTGTGAAGAATATGTTTCCGTTAGCGTAACGTCCACGTCGTCACGGTACCCCTACATCAATAATTGCTTCAGGAATGACAACTTCTCATAAGAACTTCACGATGTCCCTCTTCAACCCTAGCCGCAAGTCCTCGTCGTTCTCGAAGGAGAGCTGTGACCACTAGCCGGAGCCGAGGAAGGAGGCCGACCACTAGCCGGAGTCGAGGAAGGAGGTAGACCACTATGATGTCGCGACGGAGAACTAGATCCACGGCCATTGAGGTGACTTTTGACCCCTCTCCCCTGGTGCTAGATCTCTAGATAACTAGGAGAGACATCGAGCTCAAAAGATCTTGATTTGGTTAGTTTAATGGAGTTCAGTAGGAAGAGACAACGCTAGGGTTTTCGTTCTAGGGCATCGTTCGCCGCGAAAATGCCTTCGATCAACTCCTCTCTTCCATGCGAGGTCAAAGGAGTTGTTTTCATGAAAATCGGCGGCCTCATGAGGGAGTATTGGTGGTACGAGGATTTGGAGAAGATAGCATTTTCTGCTAGGGAAGGAAATGAACAGTGCCTTAAAGAGCTTTCTTTAAGGCCTGTGCAGATTGTTATCCACAGACTAAACAGGGCCGGAGACCATGATACCCTCACTACCGTCGGTGACCGATGTGAGTGCAATTTGAGATGTAGCCCTTAGGGCATTTAGCTTGTTACTCTGATACTTTTGCAGGAGCTCTCCGAACTTCTTGTCTTTTGTACTTATTTTGACACTTACTTATGCGAATATATTTATGTGGCTTCTTGCTTTTTTCTTTATTGATGGGTTGGCACTGTTCAGTTGGTATGGCCTTCAGGATAGGCGTCTTGTGGGGGAGGCTATCTCGTGTGCTGGCGCTCCCGCAAGGCGGCTGTCCTGGGAATAAGACTCCCCTCGGCCATGTTTAGTGTTCCGGGAGGGGGGTCTTGTAACATCCCCCAAACAGCTAGACCCCTAAGTTGGTTTTGTCATGACTAGGTCATGACAAAACAATAGGAAGAGCTCAAGGTCTTGTGAACATAGGTGAGAAGGAGAAAACCAAAGTGGTCTGCAAATAGCAATTTTCAGATACCAAGCCTAGGGTTGGACTTTAGGACCCCACCTTGAACCTTGACCCCACAATATCATCCCTAACCCATTAGAGGTCTCCTTGAAGCACCAGTGACCCATTGGGGTCAACCTAAGAGGCCAATTTGACTAAAGTCAACCTTAACCCTAAATTGGTCAAACTAACTCAACTAAGGTCAATTGGCCTCCACCATGCCAAATTGACCCTGCTACTACCCTTATATGGGTACTAGGAGCCTAATGGACCAAAAAGCCCCATCATGGGACTTGCAATTTGACCAATTTACCCTTGCCCTAGTTTAGGTCAAAATGATCTAATTTGCCCAAATTGGACCCAATCCACTTGGGCTAGACCCAATTAAGGTGGTCCACCACCTAATGGGGATTGAATGCTGCTGAGGTGGCCATTCAATTTGGAGAGAGCCAGCCAGGAGAGAGAAAGCCCATTTTGGAAGAGAGTGAAAGAAGGGGGAGTTAATGGAGGAGAAGGAGAAACCCCTCAATCTGAGCAATTAATGGCTCCATTCATCTCCCCTTAGGGAGAGGAGAAGTTTTCAGCTTCTTCCCGGCCTAATTGATGGCCAATTCATCCCCCCTAAGTGTAACTGAAATCTCCACTTATGGCCATTAATGGCAATCCGAGTAACTCCCCACCCTTAGCCTCAATCGACCCTTTTAACATCTTCAGAGGTTGGAAAGGAGTAAAACCCCCCTCTTCCCAGAAGAAATCGAGCACCAAGAGCAGGAATCGGCATGGCGCCAAAAGCTCCACGACGGCCATGGCCAACAAGAAACCGGCAAGGAACCAAGCACCCATACAGGTCCGATCCTCTTCTCCTCCCTTAGTGCTAGATCTTTTCATATTTCGGGGCTTGATCCGTGCACAATAGGGCTCGGATTTGGGTTTCCGAAAGAGTACATTACGTACTCTTTTTCCCTCCTCTAAAAATTAAATCCGACCACCTCCGGCCGGCCAACCACCCCTATCGCCGACCACCACCTCAACGGAGGTGGTGGTGGCATTGGCCGGCCGGAAAGAGGCGTAGGTGGCTGGGAAATCACCCCGCAAAGAGGCCCAGGACGGGCTGTCACGAGCCGTCCAACGATTGGGGATGATGACGGAGAACCGTCAGATCTGTTTATTACTATTTACGTTATATCATTTAATTAGTCGAACAAAATATTTCGTCGAACGAAAATTTGCTCTGCTTTCGTCGAGCGCTGATATCTGTTAGATTAGTCGAGCGTTGTTATAATAGAATTTAGTCGAGCGCTGTTTAACTATGTATTAGTCGAGCGCTGTTATGCTCAGATTTCGTCGATCAAATATTTCGTCGAACGTTGATGTGTTCAGCGTTCGTCGAGCGATGTTTTAAGTTGTCAACTTTGTCGACCGCAGGAAATAATTTGTCGAACGAATATTTCGTCGAACGCAGAGTTGTTCTGCCTTCGTCGAGCACAGTTAAGATCGTCGAACGCAGAGTTGGTCTGCTTTCGTCGAGCGATATTTAATATTTTCATCGAACGCAGAAATAGTTATATAAATAAATGTTTATGCAATTTCTGTCACTTATTTTGCTGTACCTAGATCTAATTATTAAAAATACATAGGCCCCTCTACAGAAAAAGTGAACAACACCAAAGTTGTAGCCATTAGGGTCTACTTTAGTTTAAAATTGATTTCACCCCAAAAGGAGTTCTGTAGCTCACTGTAGGTCCATTTTTGGTGGGGCTGGTCCCTAGTGTAGGACATCCACCATTTCTTAAATAAACTTTGATTAGGAAATGATATGGACTTGAGATTTGAAACATAGTCTACTTATACCTACACACACATCATATCCAAAGATGGGATTTTTAGGAGAAACTTTTTTGAAGGTTTTTGAAATAATTTCATAAATCATCTAATAATTAGTTAGTGAGTTAAATGACCTTCAATGCCCTCCAAATTTTGGTGGGTGCTCCTTAGGGTTACTATATGACCTTGGTAAAATTATCAGCCCAATTGGGACTGTTTTGTTTATGTATTTTGTAAACCCAAGTTAGGTAAAATAGGGTCAAAGTTAGGGTATGGTGTTTACCTTGGGGTATGGTGGTCAAAACTCATCACCATGAAGTGAAACCTTGGTAACTGGTTTAGGATCACCTAAGACACCCCCATGAGTGATATGGGATGGTGTGTAGATGGTTAAGCCCTAGAACACTAGTTCTATTCCTAGGTGTGCATTTAGGACCTTGTGAAGGCCATGTGGTCAAAAGTCCCTTGATGGTTATGAAACTTGGTGGATTGGTTCATAGGGTGTAAATAGGCACTGGATAATTTTATAATAATTTTAGGGGCCAATATTCCATTTGAATTAGGACATAACCCCTTTAGGTAAACTTCTTATAAGAAACATTTACATGCTTAAAAAGTCTTGGATGATTGTGAGACTTTGGTTGTGCCCTTATAATCATGTTTTAGACCTCTGGTAATTTTGGTGAATTTTATTAAATGATTTAATTAGTACTTCTTTCACAAGGCACTTGTTTTGATTTAGACTTAAGAAAAATATTTGAGGGTCCAAAACTCATTGTTAAATTTTGCAAATTGGTTATAGGACCTTTCATAGCATTAGAAATCTCTGTAAATTTTTATAGAATTTTTGCAGACTTAAATAGGTAGGCTACTTCACAATTTATTTAATTTGAGGTTTTCTGAAAGTATTTAATTAAGTAAGAAAATGATTCCCTTAAATCCTGAAACTTAGTCAGTAGCCTTTTCTGGTGAATACAAGAGCTTGGTAATTTTCCCGTAATTTTAGTGTTGATCTTTTTGGTGGTTTCTTCATAAAACTACAATTTGGGACAGATGTTAAATAATTAAATTAGAGGACAATTTCTTACTGTAAAAATATGATATGCTGTTTCTGATGTTATTTAGTCACCATAGATTTATCATAATTTTTGGAGAGCCATATTCTAAGATTTACTTGCACATCATGTTCAATTTCATACTTGGCCAATGTTGAGGAAATTAAAAATAAATGCCAAATAAGTAGGGAAAATTATGATTCTCTGGACTTAGTTATATAATATCATGATAGACTCCCAGTAATAATCTTGGGTCAATTGGATGAATATTTGGAGTACCTTTTCTTATGCAACTCATATAACTCGTTTGGTCTGCGTATAGTTAAGCTGTGAAATTTGAGAATCAAGTGGATCCTTAGGAGGGAATGGGGAATAAGTGGTTTACCTAGTTTAGTTGAAAATGTGTGATGGTCAATGAGAAGGATTGTAGATGGTAAAGGTGTGCTTGGTGAGTTAGAGGTAAGTTGCACTTAGGGTCGACGAAAGATCGTCTTGGAAAGTCATAAAGCACATAGGTTTAGCTCAAGTGAAATGATAAGAGGGGTGTTCTTATGGGTAGATACCAATAACTCTAAGTGTCTTGTGAAAGAGATCTTGGGGTGTCATCCCAGTATAGCTCCTAGTACCGTAGCGAGCCCCTCACAGGGTAATCCTCGGGAAGTCCAAGATTAACCAAAAGTCGTAGGAGTAAGAAGTCGTTATACAAGATTAACTCAATAACGTACGCACGCTCACCCCGTAGTTACGGGAGGTTAGTTAGTTTGGTTGTACGAGCGGTAGGCTCGGTGGTTGTAGCAGCAGACTAGTTAGTCTAGTGAGCTTGTGACTCAGTAATGTCGTTGGTGCGGACGGGTTAGTCCGGCGAGCCGATGGCTCGGAAGGTTATGGTAACGGTTGGGTTAGCCTGGGGAGCCTATGGCTCGCAGATAGGTAGTAGAACATGTTGCATGTGCATGAAGGTGGTGGGTCTCCGGTATTGGATGGTCGTTCACACCGACGTCAATATGTTGATTCGGCAAGTGTAGAATTTGCACTTAGCCTTGTAAGTCTGGTGGTCCAGCCAGTAAGAGTACGCAGATGCTCCACAGTTTTGCGTTGAGGCGTACGATAGGTGTAGGTAGGGTAGTGTGAATACCAACCTAGAGGTGGGCGAGGCCTAACCCACCACTTCCGTTTGCCACTACGGGAGTATCCTGGGAGTCTTGCTAGCTCCAAAAAAGGGGAACTAAAAGTCTATGCGCAGAGAGTCGAAGTGGGTGCGTTGCACTTGTATGAACATAGCATAACTGCATACCTTGCCTGTCATAGCATAAACATTGCATTTCAACCCCTACCCCTATCGTATAAGTCGGTTATGGGACTTCTTATACGATAGGCCTTGCTAAACGACCCCTTGGTCTATAGGTTTGTATGACCATTCCTACACATCAATGGTTACTTTTCTATTACTATTGTCTTTACTTACTGCACTTTACTTATTCTTTACCTGCTTTTACTATGCTCTTTTACTGCTTCAGTTATATATATACACATGTGTAGTGTAGAAACATTTCCTGTACCACTGTCACCTGCTCTTTGTTATACCCCTTGTTGTCCTCCGCTTCATCCTTTCCGCTCGGTGCCTAGGAGTCACCAGGGGAGGGGTGGGTGATTGGCTTAGTTTTTTTTGACTAACGGTCGGTGGACCATATCATTTTAGGAGATCGAGGAGACGCAGCAGCACTAGAGGCCGGTGCAGACGGAGGCGGGCCAGCCTATTACAGGAGCACCAGATTCAGGATCAGTGAGTGATTAGTAGTTAGCTTCCGCGAGTGATCTTGTAGTGAGGACATGATGTACTGGGCAGGAGCCCTTCCTTATTCTTTTTTATTGTAACAATCTTTTGTTCGGTTATTATCTGTGGACATTTACCTTTATGGTTTTATTTTTCATGTTGATTCTGTGGACTTGTCTTCTTTAATGCACTTTTCTTTGTGATCGATTTGGCCGGCAGGATCGGTGTTTTGTAGTGGTGACCTTCCCGAGTGAAGGGGTCACTGCAAAGCGGCGGTTCTGGGCCTAAGACCCCGGGTTTTTGTAGCGATAAAAATGGGGTCTTACAAGTGGTATCAGAGGAAACCATGATCCGAAGAAAAGAAGTCCACAAACCCTGGGCCACCCCGCGCGAGTTTAGTTTGAGGACAAACTAAGCAGCGGAAGCAGTGGTGTGCCCATATGGGAATCACATTGAAAAAGGTCCACTTTTAACTGAATCTTCTTGGTCAGTTTTCCACTACGAGTGTCAAGTTGTCTTTTGTAGCTAGCGGCAAACCCTGCCCCCTGCAGGGAATACCTTCGGATGCAAAGATTTCCCTAGTTAGTCCTTTAGTCAACGAGTTAGACTCAACCCCACTAGGAGACGTGACTTACCTTAACAATTTATACCGTGACCTAGTCTGAAATAGACCGTAGGTATAACCTTTGGTGAAGGTATGAGGATACCCCAAAGTGACTAGAGAAAGAGAGATTGACTCAGAAGCAGAATGGTATGAGACTCATAGACTCAATCCTCGTATTCGTGACATGATTACATTAAGACAATCAACATGACAAACACTGAGGGTAGGATAAGAATTGAAGTTCGGAAGGGACCCGTTTGGGATTGGGTGACATTTTGACCCTGATAAGGTTGTCATAGAAGGTACCTAGAGGAGTCTAAGGTGTGGAGTATACCAATGAGTCTCAAGATAGAACCCCAAGTCTATGGTTGTGTGCCCTAAGGATTGATTGCATACTTGGGACGAATATAACATGGTGATATTGAAGATACTTCTCCCAAAAATAGATAGAAGCTAATCTTTTGTTTTTTGGGGCTTACCTTTTGTTTATTGGGCAAATTAATGACAGACTTGGATTTCTCTTAGGCCAAAGTTAGAAAAATTATGTGTCGTGAACAATAATGATTTTGAGGTTGATCATATTTGATGTCACTTGGACAAAGATGAGATGGTGTAAAATAGGTCTGGAATGATGATCTGAGGTGTTACCAGGACAATGAAAGGACATCGTAGATAGAACAACAACTTGACCTTAGTTGAATCATTGGAAATGTAAAGTCGCCAGTGTTGGAACAACCCTTTTACTGTTTTGGGCTAGGATCACTATGTACTGATACAGATCAGTTGACCTCATTGTATAGTTTAAGGGTCAAGTCTGTAGGCTGATAAATTAGCTAGAACTTAAGATTAAATCTAAGGTTCCCAGCGCTCAACAAATGGCTAGCAGCGTTCGACAAATGGCAAGTGGCGTTCGATGAATGTCTAGCATCGTTCGACAAATTGTTCTCAGCAGACTGAAGTATTACAGCCAGTTCCAGCACTCGACATTCTCTGATCAGTGTTCGACAAATGGCTAGTAGTGCTCGACAGATGGCTCCCAGCGTTCGACAGTTTTTATTGACAGTGCTCGACAGTTTTCCAGCCAGCATTCAACATCTTCTGGACAGCGCTCGACAGATTATGGCCAGCGTTCGACAGATCATTTATTGACGCCCAGTTTTGTTATCAACTATATTCTATTTGTCCTAACAGCAAAACGACGAATATAACGGATCTATTTAATATCCTTGGACGCATTCTGACAGATAAGGAAGGATATTAAACTCAGTTAATATATTCTCTTCTTTCCTTTTTCCAAGGCAGCAATAGCCGTTGACATTTAATGAAAAGGAATCTTTTCACGGTCAAAAAATAAAAAGGACCTGACAAAATCGTTTGAATTCAAACGTCATTCTATTACATAATGCAAAGGATATATATATATATAGATCTCAAAAAGATATATCATCATCTTCTTCTACAAGCAGCAAACAAAAACTTCTGAGAATATCATCCTCAAGAGCATTCACTCAGAATCTGCTGCAAATTCAGATCTTCTAAAAGAGCAACAAGCAATCTGAAGAACCTGTTCTTCCAGATCAATCTGCTACAGGAGATCTTAGTTTTCAAGAGAAAGCTTCTTCATCTTCTGTCAAACACTTCAATCTGACAGGGGGATCTTTACAACAACATCCACTAGAGTCTTCTCTCAGCATCTTGACAGAGAAGAACACTATAAACTCTTTCTTACCTCTCTTGTACAGGGTTATAACTCCCTTCAAAAGTTAATCTCGGTGACAGGGCACCTTTTTAAAAACCTGCAGTTTGGTTAGAGCACCTTATCAACAGCTCACCTGGTGTGAGGGCACCTTATCAACAACCTCCTAGTGGATTCCTACCAAAGGTGGTAGAAGAGTAGACGTACCCAGATTTATTGGGGAACTACTATAGCTCCTTGTGTCTTCTGTGTTTGATTATTTTCTGTGCTTGTGCTGCTTGTTTTGTGATTACATTTACTTAATTTTTCTGTTTATATAATTCTCACACAGCTTACACTTATATATAATACTATTTTAATTCTGCTATAAAAACTAAGGAAAAGTTTTAATACTCTATTCACCCCCCCCCCCCTCTAGAGTAACTTAAGATCTAACCTCCACTTTCAATTGGTATCAGAGGAGGGTTGATTCTTTACAGACTAACATCTGAATCACAAAGATCAACCAGATCTTAATTTATCTAAGAGCTTCTTTATCTAAGAATTTTATATCATTCAAAACTCATGGCACAAAACAAGGAATATTCTAGCACAAAACCTCCTATGTGCAATCTCAATAAGTTTGCACTATGGAAAGTAAGGATTAGGCTTTATATGAACTCTATTGATGAGGAGATTTTCAATGTTATTCGTACAGGACCTCCAGCACCTACAGCAACAACCAGCACTACTGCAACAATAGACAACACTGCTGTTCCACCTCCTGAGTGGACTGAGGCTCAGAAGAAGCAGAGAAATGCAGATGCAAAGGCCATGAACATTCTAGCCCTAACTATGTCAGATGACATATTCCAGAAAGTAGTTGAGTGCACCTCAGCAAAAAGAAATCTGGGAATCTCTCAACAACATGGTGGCAGACTCAGCAGATGAAAGGAAAGATAGAAGATCTCACCTGATCTCTCAATATGAGAACTTCAAGAAGGGAGAATCGGAAAATGTTGCTGATATGTACAATAGGCTCAGCCTCATAATAAATGAGCTGAAGTCTCTGGACAAAGTGATCTCACTCACAGAGATCAATGACAAAATTCTTATGTGCTTTCCCAGCACATGGGACTCCAGAATCTGGCCAATCAAAGAAGACAGAAGCCTAAATGAGATCACCACTGAAGCCTTGTTGGGCAAGCTCAAATCTTATGAGCAGCTCGTCAAAAGTAGGGAAGCTGAAGAATCCACCTCATCCCCAGCACTCAAGAAGGAGAAAAGCATAGCCTTCAAGGCTGCAGAAGAAGAAGGACCAACTCCTACCAAAGAGGAGCTGATGAGCTTTATAGCCAAAAGATTCTATAATATGGCTAAGAAAGATTTCAAGAAGAAGTCATCTAGAAGCTATGACAAGCCAAGGTATGACAAAGATCACTCTAATGAAATTATATGTTTTGGTTGCAGGAAGCTAGGACATATTGCTCCTGAATGTCCAGAGAATCAAAACAAAAAGGACAGAAAGGAGAGAAAAAGAGAAAAGGAAGAAAGGAAAGGTTCTAGCAAATCTTCCTCCCACTCACACAAAAAGAAGGGAAGAGGATTTGTAGCAACATCCTGGAGTGAAACAGAATCTGAATCAGAATCTTCATCTGGGTCTTCTGATGAAGAAGAAATGAAAGAGAACAGCCAATGTCTACTGGCAATTTATGACTCAGACAGTAGTCACAATCTGAATCTTCATCAGGCTCCAGTAATGATGAAGAAGAAAAGAACTTCTGCATGATGGCAATCAATGCCTCGGCCAGCATATCTGATGAAGAAAATTCAGAATCAGAAGAAGAAAATGATGCCATCAGGTAATATCTGGTTTTGATTTTACTTCAGATGAATTCAAGGCTGAATTCAAAGTCCTTTGCTCAGACTTACTCAACTCTGAGAAAGAAATAATCTCACTCAGATGTAAGTTAGCTGAAATGAAAAGGATGAGTGAAGAAAATGCAAATCTTAAGAAAGATCTGGCTGCCTCCAGAGAACACATTGTTCTCATTGAGAATAAACTTTCTGAGGCCAAGAAATTTGAAGAATCCCTAAATGGGAGAAGTATCAAACTGATGGACATCACAAGCACAGTCAATGCTAGACTTAATAATAGCAAACTGGGCCTGGGTGCCTCATCAAGTGAGCCATCTCTGATTAAGAGAAATATACTCTCCTCACCTATAAAATTTATTTCTGCTAAAGGCAAAGAAGCTGCAAAAAGAGATAAAGATATTTCAAGCAAGTCTGTTAAGGATAAAATAATTCAAAAGAATTCGTCGAACAGAGATCGACAAAAAGATTCAAATTTGTCGAACGGAGCTCGACGAAGTCTGAAAACAGATTTTCAGTATAGTTATCAGATGAACAATAGTCGATAAATTTATCCAAATTTGTCGAACAGATACTATACAGGAAATACTAGAAATCTTAATTCCAAACAAACTAAAAATCCTTTCACTGAATGGATAATACCTCCAAGGAGATATCATCCACAAGGCTATAAGGACCAGCCTAAAATGTCATTTATTTCTGAATTTTGTGGTAACACAAAAGGACCCATGGTAATCTAGGTCAAAAAACAACTAGTTTATGTTTTTGTCTTTGCAGGTACACGGCCATCCAAGATTAAATCAAAAATGGTACTTGGACAGTGGCCGCTCAAAGCACATGACAGGAAACAAGGCCAATCTGAAAAATTATAAGGCACAGCTTGGACCCAAAGTGATCTTTGGAGACTCCAACCATGGTCAAACCAAAGACATTGGTCAAATCAAGATTGTAGCAGTAACATTCAAGGAAGTCACCTATGTGAAGGGTCTGAAGCACAACCTCATCAGCATAAGTCAGTTATGTGATGAAGGTTATCAGGTAACCTTTAATAAATCAGAATGCATTATCAAGTCATCTGATAATGTCATTGTTTTATCAAGTATTAGACAGGGTAATATATATTTAGTAAATTTCAATTCCTTTAAATCAGAAATTTGCCTGTTTAATGAGCTAAGCAAACCTAGTGAATTATGGCATAAAAGATTAGGGCATGTAAATCTTAGAACAATTGCCAAACTATCTAAAGATAATCTTGTTAGAGGTCTACCATCAGGATCATATAAGAAAGAAGGTTTATGTAGGGCATGCCAGCTAGGTAAGCAAACCAAAAACAGTTTTAAATCCTTATCTAAAAGTGATTCACCTAGAATCTTATTTTTGCTACATATGGATCTTTTTGGACCTATAGCAATAAAGAGTTTAGGAGGGAAGTCTTACACTCTAGTTATTGTAGATGACTTCTCTAGATTCACTTTGGTATTCTTTTTGAGAGAAAAGTCAGATAACTTTAAAGTTCTTACAGACTTTCTTAAGAGCATAAAGATTGAATACTCTACTGTAGTTGCATTGATCAGAAGTGATCATGGCACTGAGTTTGAGTCTCTTCTTATGCAAGAATTCTGTGAGAAGGAAGGTATCAGGCATTGCTTCTCAGCTCCTAGAACTCCTCAACAAAATGGGGTAGTTGAAAGGAAAAATAGAACCCTAATTGAATCAGCAAGAACATTGCTTGCAGATGCTAATTTGCCACTATCCTTTTGGGCAGAAGCTGTTAGCACAGCCAACTATGTTCTGAATAGAAGTTTGATACACAAACTTAAGGGTAAAACTCCTTATGAATTACTTAAAGGGAAGAAACCTAAAATTGACTATTTCAGAATTTTTTGTTGTAAATGTTTTGTTCATAACAATGATAAGAAATATCTTAGAAAATTTGAACCAAAATCTGAAGAAGGAATTTTCTTAGGATATTCAATAGTTAGCAAAGCATATAGGGTATTTAACAAATCCACTCTTAAGATAGAAGAATCCATGCATGTTTTCTTTGATGAAACTAACATGTCTTACAAGGAGAAGAACTCTTCTACCAAGAATGATTTGCAGGTACCAGCTCTATGTGAAGAGCTTAATGAACTAAATCTACAGTCAGGAGATTCAATGCAACCATTAGCTCAAGACCTTGAAGATAGTGAAGAAGAAGATCATCCAGATCTTGTTGATTATCAGAATCAAGCAATAGCAGAACATCCTCCACAGGATACAATTACTGAACAAAATCCCCAAATAAATACCACTGCAGAATTAACTCCAACTATTGATCACATCACAGTTAGAGATCACCCAATTTCACAAGTGATTGGTGATATTTCAGCAGGTGTTCAGACAAGACATCAACTACACCAAAATCAGATGCATACTTGCTTTCTATCACAAGTTGAACCTCAAACCATAAAAGATGCAGAACAAGATCCAAATTGGATTCTTGCAATGCAAGAGGAACTCAACCAGTTTGAAAGAAACAAAGTTTGGGATTTGGTTCCAAGACCAAGAGACCATCCAGTCATTGGCACCAAGTGGGTCTTTAGGAACAAACTTGATGATCAAGGAAATATTGTGAGAAATAATGCAAGGCTAGTAGCTCAAGGATATTCACAGGAAGAAGGCATAGACTATGATCAAACATTTGCACCTGTGGCAAGACTTGAAGCTATCAGAATATTTTTAGCATTTGCTGCATACAAACAATTTAAGGTATATCAAATGGATGTAAAAAGTGCATTCCTAAATGGAGATATCAAGGAAGAAGTCTATGTGGAACAACCACCAGGTTTCATCTCTCCAACTCACTCTTCTTATGTATTCAAGCTTAATAAAGCTCTCTATGGTCTCAAATAAGCTCTCAGGGCATGGTATGAGACCTTAGCTCATTTTCTATTGGAAAACAAGTTCTGTAGAGGCTTAGTAGACAAAACCTTATTTTCAGAATACATAAAAATCAAACATTGCTAGTTCAAATATATGTAGATGATATTATTTTTGGCTCTACTAATTCAAATTTATGCAGAAAGTTCTCTAAACTTATGCAATCTAAATTTGAAATGAGTAGCATGGGTGAATTATCATACTTTCTTGGTCTTCAAGTGAAGCAAACCTCATCAGGAATTTTCATTTCACAATCCAAGTATGCTAAGGAATTAGTAAAAAGGTTTGGAATGTCTGATTCCTCTCCCATGAAAACACCCATGGCTTCTAATGCTGTCATTAATGCTGATGAATCAGGGAAACCTGTTGATCAGAAGGTGTTTAGAGCAATTGTTGGCTCATTACTCTATTTGACAGCTAGTAGGCCTGATATAATGTTTGCTACTTGTATTTGTGCTAGGTTTCAAATTAACCCTAAAGAATCTCATCTATCTTTATTAAAAAGAATTTTAAGATATATAAAGGGCTGTCCTAATCTAGGTCTCTGGTATCCAACAGCATCTGAATTTGAATTAACTGGATTCTCAGACTCAGATTATGCTGGATGCAGAGTAGACAGAAAAAGCACATCAGGAACTTGTCAGTTTCTTGGTGATAGACTTGTGTCTTGGTTTTGTAAGAAGCAGACATCTGTGTCCACATCAACAACTGAGGCAGAATACATTGCTGCAGGCAGTTGCTGCTCACAGATACTGTGGATACAAAATCAACTTCTAGACTATGGTATCAACTTAAATCAATCAATTATATTTTGTGACAATACTAGTGCAATATCTATAGCACAAAATCCAGTTCTCCATAGTAGGACTAAACACATAGAAATAAGGCACCACTTTATCAGAGATAATGTGGATAAAAATAAAATTTGCCTACAGTTCATCTCCACTGATTTACAAAGAGCAGATATTTTCACCAAACCCTTGGATGAAAAGAAATGTATCTTCTTTATGAATCAACTGGGAATGATAGATGGAGACTCAATTTGTTGAAAATTATATTTTCTATCTCATCCAAAATTTTTGTCGAACGAAGAACGACAAATTTTTATTCGTCAAACGATGGTCGACAAAAACCTTCATATTCATAGTCAGTGAAGAAAATCTCGTTTGTCGAACGGCGGTCGACGAAAAAGATTTTTTTTTTTACTGTCCGACAAAATTTTAAAGTCGGTTTGACTTCAGAGTTAATTAGGTTTTGCCGAACATCGCTCCTCGAATTCTCCTCCCTATTTCCTCGACTATATAACACCTTATTTTATCTTATTCTAAGCTTTGCGCCTACAGAAATCGTCTTTCCCTCCAGTTCCCTTCTGCACTTGATCTTCAACTTTCTTTGCAGGAACAATGGCGATTCCTCAGGCCTCTCTGCACCTAATGAAGTTTGACGCAGGTTTTGACATTGACATGAACTCGTTTGCATAGTCAGACCAAATCTTCAAGGATATTCTTCAAACGCTGGATGAACAACAACTAAGGAAGCTTCTAAGCACCAGGCAGAAGATAGTTGTTGCAGAGATAAAGGAATGGGTTTTCACTGCAAAACCAGTCGATGAAAGCTTGTCGGGAGCAATCTCAGGTCATCATGTCTCTCTCTCTCCCACCATCCTTTCTGAAATCTTTGGTCTTGAAAATGGTGAAGATGAATTAGACATAAGCTCAAATGAATTTGATGAAGCTTTAGTCAAAATGGGCCATTTGATTGGAAACCCTAGCCACATTCTGAAAAAGAATCTGTCTCAGGACTACAAGTTCTTAGCAGATATTGTTGGAAAAGTCTTGCTGAGCAAGACTTCTGGGCATGACTATATCAGTAGGCACCAATTTCTGTTAATGGTGGCCTTAATGGAGAAGAAGAAAGTCAACTGGGGATCAATTCTTTTTGACCTAATTAAAAAGAAAAACTCTACAGAGAATGTATGCTTTGGAAGAATTTTAGGAATTTTTCTGCAGGAAAGGCATCCAGAGCTTCTGGTGTCACCAAAAGTAACAATAAATGCCAGCAAGAGGCTGACCTCAGCACTCTTTGCTAAATGGGATAGAGTGATTCCCAAGAAGAATTCAGGAGCTGAGGCCTCCAGAAAAAGGAATGCTTCTGAGGACACAAGGACTGATCAAGTCACTCCCTCTACCCTTCTAGAAGATCCTTCCTCAGTTCCTCCTTCCTCTCATATCCTCTCTCCTCCTGCTCAACAATCTCCTGCACATTCTCATTCTTCATCCCCTCCTTCAACTACAATATCACCCATCAATGATATTCCACTCTCAACTGCCCACATTAGTGATGCTCCACCTCCACCCCTATCTTCAGAACCACTACCTACCACACCTCCCTCTCCAATACAAAATGAATATCATTCACCTATTCATTCTTCTAGTCCAATCCAACTAGACATTTCCACACGTACCACCAACATCAGCAATATCATTCCTCCAATATCATCTCCATCCACTTCACAACCATCCACTAGCCATCCACCAGATTATCCATCCCTCAACCTCTCCTCTATTGCTGATCAAGTCTTTGATCTTATCCTTCCTAAAATGAGCCAGCTCCTAGATGCAAAACTTGCTCCAGTTCTTCAGGCACTTTCTACTTTATCTACTAAGATAGCATCTCTTCCCTCCTCCACTGCTGTCCCTTCTACTAGGGGCCTAGATTCAGGCTGTCCTGAAGCTAGGCAGGGGGAGATGTTCTATGCAGAAGCTCCAGAAACAGAAGAAACTCCAGAAGAAGATACAGAAGTTACAATTTTTGATACAGATATAATTGATTCAGATACACAAGTTATAGAAGAAATAAATAATATATGCATTCATCCATCCTGTGATCTATATAGCTTATTATCAAAATTTGATGTCACATATACTTCAAGGGTATCACCAAAGGTACACATAGAGGATCTATCAAAGGCTCTGATTTGCCTTCCTCAGAAAACTCATTCTGATATCATACAAAATTACATATCCTATATTCCTTCATCCACTGTTCAAGACATTCAAATAAAGCATCATTCTGCAGAATATGAAGATGATCTTGCAGAATTCCTTGATGATACAACAGCCTCACAAATTACTTCTTCACCTCCAATTCCTGTATGGAATGAAGAACCAATGCCAAGCTTTGATGAAATCTGGAGAGAAGTAGATGCAGAGTTTGACAAAGCTGAAGAAGAAAGATTAAAGGCTCGTGAAGCAATCAAGAGAATTGATGATCTATACAATAAGCCAATCTCATCTTCTGACTCTGATGATGATGATGACAACAGTGATTCTGATGATACACTTTCAAAGAAAAGAAAGAAAAGAACAGCTAAGTCAAAGGCTGCTCCCAAGCCCCCAAATCCAAATAATGACATTCCTCTGTACATGTATAATGTCCCTCTTGATGAGAAAACTCCTCACTGGATGAAGCTCTCCAGAAATGAGAACAATAGGAGGAAGAAATTCAAGAAGACTGGCTACTTCCCTGACAGACCAGTCAAGCACAATCATCCTCCTCCTCCTCCAGCAGCTAGTGCAACAGGATCAGCAGGTGTATCATCTTCCTCTCAGAAGCCAAGCTCTCAACATTCAGGGAGACCTGGTAGTTCTAGTGGTTCTCAAGCCTCTGGATCAGCCAGTGCTCCTTCCTCTAAGAAATCAGCTCCTATCTTTCAAATAAGTCAAACCTTTTCTTCTTCTCAAATATCTTCAGAATACAAACTTCACATTTCTGATGGATCTCTTCACAGAGATAGAGTACCTCAAAAGGTCACTCAAGACAAAAATGATTCAGAAGATATTTATTACTTTCCAGATCCAGAAGAAGAGAAAATCTGTCAGATGGCAAGACTGAGAGAAACAATTGCATATGCACAGATTAAAAAGGCTAAAGCAGAAGGCAAAGACTTCTCAAGTTTCTCAACCATGTCAGAATACAGAAGAAAAGAACTTGAAAAATACAAAACAGTTAAAGCATTCAATACTGAGGAATATATTGATATGCACCCAGAAGCATTTATCCCTCATGTCAAGGAACAGAAAATCATTGGTGCTCAAGATTTGTTTATCAGCAAAAAGAAATCAGAAGATCCCAACAGGAAAATCATATTCAAGCCATCTTCTCAGGACAAAAAGCCTTAAATAAATTGCATGGTTATGAATGTAAAGTTTCTAAACTCAGAACATTTATTTTTATCTTATCTGATGATCTATTTTAATCTATCAGATATATTTCATTTCATTGTTGCTCTGTTGATTATACTTTCTGCTGTATCTATTTAATTTTTCTTGTCAAATAGTATCCTAACCCAAATAGGGGGAGATTGTTGGAACAACCCTTTTACTGTTTTGGGCTAGGATCACTATGTACTGATTAGGATCAGTTGACCCCATTGTATAATTTAAGGGTCAAGTCTGTAGGCTGATAAATTAGTTAGAACTTAAGATTAAATCTAAGGTTCCCAGCGCTCAACAAATGGTTAGCAGCGTTCGACAAATGGCAAGTGGCGTTCGACGAATGTCTAGCATCGTTCGACAAATTGTTCTCAGCAAACTGAAGTATTACAGCCAGTTCCAGCACTCGACATTCTCTGATCAGTGTTCGACAAATGGCTAGCAGTGCTCGACAGAAGGCTCCCAGCGTTCGACAGTTTTTATTGACAGCGCTCGACAGTTTTCCAGCCAGCGTTCAACATCTTCTGGACAGCGCTCGACAGATTATGGCCAGCGTTCGACAGATCATTTATTGAAGCCCAGTTTTGTTATCAACTATATTCTATTTGTCCTAACAGCAAAACGACGAATATAACGGATCTATTTAATATCCTTGGACGTATTCTGACAGATAAGGAAGGATATTAAACTCAGTTAATATATTCTCTTCTTTCCTTTTTCCAAGGCAGCAATAGCCGTTGACATTTAATGAAAAGGAATCTTTTCACGGTCAAAAAATAAAAAGGACCTGACAAAATCGTTTGAATTCAAACGTCATTATATTACAGAATGCAAAGGATATATATATATATATATATATATATATATATATATAGATCTCAAAAAGATATATCATCATCTTCTTCTACAAGCAGCAAACAAAAACTTCTGAGAACATCATCCTCAAGAGCATTCACTCAGAATCTGCTGCAAATTCAGATCTTCTAAAAGAGTAACAAGCAATCTGAAGAACCTGTTCTTCCAGATCAATCTGCTACAAGAGATCTTAGTTTTCAAGAGAAAGCTTCTTCATCTTCTGTCAAACACTTCAATCTGACAGGGGGAGCTTTACAACAACATCCACTAGAGTCTTCTCTCAGCATCTTGACAGAGAAGAACACTATAAACTCTTTCTTACCTCTCTTGTACAGGGTTATAACTCCCTTCAAAAGTTAATCTCGGTGACAGGGAACCTTTTCAAAAACCTGCAGTTTGGTTAGAGCACCTTATCAACAGCTCACCTGGTGTGAGGGCACCTTATCAACAACCTCCTAGTGGATTCCTACCAAAGGTGGTAGAAGAGTAGACGTACCCAGATTTATTGGGGAACGATTATAGCTCCTTGTGTCTTCTGTGTTTGATTATTTTCTGTGCTTGTGCTGTTTGTTTTGTGATTACATTTACTTAATTTTTCTGTTTATATAATTCTCACACAGCTTACACTTATATATAATACTATTTTAATTCCGCTATAAAAACTAAGGAAAAGTTTTAATACTCTATTCACCCCCCCCCCCCCCCCCCTCTAGAGTAACTTAAGATCTAACCTCCACTTTCAGCCAGGATTAATCACTTAAGGATGTCAATATCCTAGTCTAGAACTTGAGGACGGAAACAAGGTCATACAAGTTGTAGTTATATTTGAGGATCTTATGACTTGAGGCTTTCAGAAGTGATTAACTTATGGTTGGTTAAAAATCACGCCCTGTCATGGTAAAAATTTTAACTACAATAATAGCCCTTATACCTTGGGAGCTTTGATGACGGATAACCAGAGATCTTAGACGATGACCTATTGAATTTAGAATCTAGTGTTTGAGTCGACTATGATAAGAAAAATCAAAGTTTATCTTACCTTGGACCATTCGAAAGTGATCGAGACTAGCATATGTGGAAGTGATAGGAATTTGGTGAAATAAACGTGAAGATATTTTCTTGATGAAATTGACTTGTGAAAATCTTAGGGTTTCAAAAATTTTACCCGTATACCTTATGAATCAAACTCCACGTAGAAAATGATTGGGAGTCGTCTTACCAACATGGATACTAATTGTGGTTGGTTAACATGTACTCAGAAAGGTTCATAAGTGCACCACCATTAAAATTTAAGGATGATTGGAACGCTAGACAATCGGATTTGTTCTATCAATAGTAAGAACTGGAAAAGTTATAGAGTAGAGATGAGTGATTACACGGACGCACCTGAAGGAGTAAGAAATTGAACGTGTGAAGGAATCTTTAGGGGCATAAGAATCTGCCCAGGTTAGAGTGGAATATCGAGGATAGATTGATCAAGGTAGCTAGGTCACCCCGGTCAGGATAGATAATACGACGGTGCGAGTCTTGCGACGCAAGAAGATTCCATAGGTAAAAATCATGTTGTAAAATTATGGACAGGAGGAGCACACCTGGGACCCACTAGAGATGGTGTGGCAGAGATAGTAGATGCTCTTCGAGCCAGGAATAGTTTCAATTCTTAGGGGATGTTACGTTCAGTCACTCTTGGTGAAAAACCGCGTAAGCCTAGCCTGAATTTCGAGGACGATTTTTTTTTTTGTTTATTGGGATTTGTAACATCCCCCAAACAGTTAGACCCCTAAGTTGGTTTTTTCATGACTAGGTCATGACAAAACCATAGGAAGAGCTCAAGGCCTTGTGAACATAGGTGAGAAGGAGAAAACCCAAGTGGTCTGCAAATAGCAATTTTCAGATACCAAGCCTAGGGTTGGACTTTAGGACCCCACCTTGAACCTTGACCCCACAATATCATCCCTAACCCATTAGAGGTCTCCTTGAAGCACCAATGACCCATTGGGGTCAACTTAAGAGGCCAATTTGACTAAAGTCAACCTTAACCCTAAATTGGTCAAACTAACTCAACTAAGGTCAATTGGCCCCCACCATGCCAAATTGACCCTGCCCCTACCCTTATATGGGTACTAGGAGCCTAATGGACCAATAAGCCCCATCATGGGACTTGCAATTTGACCAATTTACCCTTGCCCTAGTTTAGGTCAAAATGATCTAATTTGCCCAAATTGGACCCAATCCACTTGAGCTAGACCCAATAAAGGTGGTCCACCACCTAATGGGGATTGAATGCTGCTAAGGTGGCCATTCAATTTGGAGAGAGTCGGCCAGGAGAGAGAAAGCCCATTTTGGAAGAGAGTGAAAGAAAGGGGAGTTAATGGAGAAGAAGGAGAAACCCCTCAATCTGAGCAATTAATGGCTCCATTCATCTCCCCTTGGGGAGAGGAGAAGTTTTCAGTTTCTTCCCAGCCTAATTGATGGCCAATTCATCTCCCCTAAGTGTAACCGAAATCTCCACTTATGGCCATTAATGGCAATTCGAGTAACTCCCCACCCTTAGCCTCAATCGACCCTTTTAACATCTTCAGAGGTTGGAAAGGAGTTAAACCCCCCTCTTCCCTGAAGAAATCGAGCACCAGGAGCAGGAATAGGCATGGCGCCAAAAGCTTCAGGTCGGTCATGGCCAATAAGAAACCGGCAAGGAACCAAGCACCCACACAGGTCTGATCCTCTTCTCCTCCCTTAGTGCTAGATCTTTTCATATTTTGGGGCTTGATCCATGCACAATAGGGCTCAGATTTGGGTTTCAAAAAGAGTACGTTACGTACTCTTTTTCCCTCCTCTAAAAATTAGATCCGACCACCTCCGGCCGGCCAACCACCCCTATCGCCGGCCACCACCTCAACGGAGGTGGTGGTGGCATTGGCCGGCCGGAAAGAGGCGTAGGTGGCCGGGAAATCACCTCGCAAAGGGGCCCAGGACGGGCTATCGCGAGCCGTCCAACGATTGGGGATGATGATGGAGAACCGTCAGATTTGTTTATTACTGTTTATGTTATTTCATTTAATTAATCGAACGAAATATTTCGTCGAACGAAAATTTGCTCTGCTTTCGTCGAGCGCTGATATCTGTTAGATTAGTCGAGCGCTGTTATAATAGAATTTAGTCGAGCGATGTTTAACTCTGTATTAGTCGAGCGTTGTTATGCTCTGATTTCGTCGATCAAATATTTCGTCGAACGCTGATGTGTTCAGCGTTCGTCGAGCGATGTTTTAAGATGTCAACTTTGCCGACCGCAGGAAATAATTCTTCGAACGAATATTTCATCAAATGCAGAGTTGTTCTGCCTTCGTCGAGTGCAGTTAAGATCGTCCAACGCAGAGTTGGTCTACTTTCGTCGAGCGATATTTAATATTTTCGTCGAACGCAGAAACAGTTATATAAATAAATGTTTATGCAATTTCTGTCACTTATTTTGCTGTACCTAGATCTAATTATTAAAAATACATAAGCCCCTCTACAGAAAAAGTGAACAACACCAAAGTTGTATCCCTTAGGGTCTACTTTATTTTAAAATTGATTTCACCCCAAAAGGAGTTTTGTAGCTCCCTGTAAGTCCATTTTGGTGGGGCTGGTCCCTAGTGTAGGATAGCCACCATTTCTTGAATAACTTTTGATTGGGAAATGATATGGACTTGAGATTTGAAACATAGTCTACTTATACCTACACACACATCATATCCAAAGATGGGATTTTTAGGAGAACCTTTTCGAAGGTTTTTGAAATAATATCATAAATCATCTAATAATTAGTTAGTGGGTTAAAGGACCTCCAATGCCCTCCAAATTTTGGTGGGTGCTCCTTAGGGTTACTGTATGACCTTGGTAAAATTATCAACCCAATTGGGACTGTTTTGTTTAAGTATTTTGTAAACCCAAGTTAGGTCAAATAGGGTCAAAGTTAGGGTATGGTATTTACCTTGGGGTATGGTGGTCAAAACTCATCACCATGATGTGAAACCTTGGTAACTGGTTTAGGATCACCTAAGACACCTCCATGAGTGATATGGGATGGTGTGGAGATGGTTAAGCCCTAGAACACTAGTTCTATTCCTAGGTGTGCATTTAGGACCTTGTGAAGGCCATGTGGTCGAAAGTCCCTTGATGGTTATGAAACTTGGTAGATAGGTTCATAGGGTGTAAATAGGCACTGGATAATTTTATAAGAATTTTAGGAGCCAATATTCCCTTTGAATTAGGACATAACCCCTTTAGGTAAACTTCTTATAAGAAACATTTACATGCTTAAAAAGTCTCGGATGATGGTGAGACTTTGGTTGTGCCCTTATAATCATGTTTTAGACCTCTGGTAATTTATAAATTTTATTAAATGATTTAATCAGTACTTCTTTCACAAGGCACTTCTTTTGATTTAGACTTAAGAAAAATATTTGAGGGTCCAAAACTCATTGTTAAATTGTGCAATCTGGTGATAGGACCTTTTAGAGCATTAGAAATCTCTGTGAATTTTTATACAATTTTTGCAGACTTAAATAGGTAGGCTACTTCACAATTTATTTAATTTGAGGTTTTCTGAAAGTATTTATTTAAGTAAGAAAATGATTCCCTTAAATCCTGAAACTTAGTCAGTAGCCTTTTTTGGTGAATACAAGAGCTTGGTAATTTTCCCGTAATTTTAGTGTTGATCTTTTTGGTGGTTCCTTCATAAAACTACAATTTGGGACAGATGTTAAATAATTAAATTAGAGGACAATTTCTTACTGTAAAAAAATGATATGCTATTTCTGATGTTATTTAGTCACCATAGATTTATCATAATTTTTGGAGAGCCATTTCATAATATGTACTTACACTTCATGTTCAATTTCATACTTGGCCAAAGTTGAGGAAATTAAAAATAAATGCCAAATAAGTAGGGAAATTATGATTCTCTGGACTTAGTCATATAATATCATGATAGACTCCCAGTAATAATCTTGGTTCAATTGGATGAATATTTGGAGTACCTTCTCTTATGCAACTCATATAACTCGTTTGGTCTGCGTATAGTAAAACTGTGAAATTTGAGAATCAAGTGGATCCTTAGGAGGGAATGGGGGGTAAGTGATTTACCTAGTTTAGTTGAAAAGGTGTGATGGTCAATGAGAAGGATTGTAGATGGTAAAGGTGTGCTTGGTGAGTTAGAGGTAAGTTGCACTCAGGGTCGACGAAAGATCGTCTTGGAAAGTCATAAAGCACTTAGGTTTATCTCAAGTTAAATGATAAGAGGGGTGTTCTTATGGGTAGATACCAATAACACTAAGTGTCTTGTGAAAGAGATCTTGGTGTGTCATCCCAGTATAGCTCCTAGTACCATAGCGAGCCCCTCACAGGGTAATCCTCGGGAAGTCCAAGATTAACCAAAAGTCATAGGAGTAAGAAGTTGTTATACAAGATTAACTCAATAACGCACACACGCACACCCCGTAGTTACGGGAGGTTAGTTGGTTTTGTTGTACGAGCGGTAGGCTCGGTGGTTGTAGCAGCAGACTAGTTAGTCTAGTGAGCTTGTCACTCAGTAATGTCATTAGTGCGGACGGGTTAGTCCGGCGAGCCGGTGGCTCGGATGGTTATGGTAACGGGCGGGTTAGCCCGGGGAGCCTATGGTTCGGATATAGGTAGTATAACATGTTGCATATGCATGAAGGTGGTGGGTCTCCGATATTGGACGGTCGTTCACATCGACGTCAATACGTTGACTCAACAAGTGTGGAATTTGCACTTTGCCTTGTAAGTCTGGTGGTCCAGCCAGTAATAGTACGCAGATGCTCCACGGTTTTGCGTTGAGGCGTACGATAGGTGTAGGTAGGGTAGTGTGAATACCAACCTAGAGGTGGGCGAGGCCTAACCCACCGCTTCCGTTTGCCACTACGGGAGTATCCTGGAAGCCTTGCTAGCTCCAAAAAGGGGGAACTAAAGGTCTATGCGCATAGAGTCGAAGTGGGTGAGTTGCACTTGTATGAACATAGCATAACTGCATACCTTGCCTGTCATAGCATAAACATTGCATTTCAACCCCTACCCCTATCGTATAAGTCGGTTATGGGACTTCTTATACGATAGGCCTTGCTAAACGACCCCTTGGTCTATAGGTTTGTATGGGCATTCCTATAAATCAATGGTTACTTTTCTATTACTATTGTCTTTACTTAGTGCACTTTACTTATTCTTTACCTGCTTTTACTATTCTCTTTTACTGCTTCAGTTATATATATACACATGTGTAGTGTAGAAACATTTCTTGTACCACTATCACCTACTCTTTGTTATTCCCCTTGTTGTCCTCCGCTTCATCCTTTCCGCTCGGTGCCTAGGAGTCACCAGGGGAGGGGTGGGGGATTTACTTAGTCTTTTTGACTAACGGTCGGTGGACCATATCATTTTAGGAGATCAAGGAGATGCAGCAGCACCAGAGGCCGGTGTAGACGGAGGTGGGCCAGCCTATTACAGAAGCACCAGATTCAGGATCGGTGAGTGATTAGTAGTTAGCTTCCGCGAGTGATCTTGTAGTGAGGACATGATGTACTGGGCAGGATCCCTTCCTTCTTCTTTATTATTGTAACAATCTTTTGTTCGGTTATTATCTGTGGACATTTACCTTTATGGTTTTATTTTTCATGTTGATTCTGTGGACTTGTCTTCTTTAATGCACTTTTCTTTGTGATCGATTTGGCCGGTAGGATCGGTGTTTTGTAGTGGTGACCTTCCCGAGTGAAGGGGTCACTGCAAAGCGGCGGTTCTGGGCCTAAGACCCCAGGTTTTTGTATCAAAAAAATGGGGTCTTACAAGTGGTATCAGAGGAAACCTCGATCCGAAGAAAAGAAGTCCACAAACCCTGGGCCACCCCGCGCGAGTTTAGTTTGAGGACAAACTAAGCAGCAGAAGCAGTGATGTGCCCATAAGGGAATCACATTGAAAAAGGTCCACTTTTAACTGAATCTTCTTGGTCTATTTTCCACTACGAGTGTCAAGTTGTCTTTTGTAGCTAGCGGCAAACCCTGCCCCGTGCAGGGAATACCTCCGACTGCAAATATTTCTCTAGTTAGTCCTTTAGTCAATGAGTTAGACTCAACCCCACTAGGATACGTGTCTTACCTTAACAATTTATACCGTGACCTAGTCTGAAATAGACCGTAGGTATAACCTTTGGTGAAGGTACGAGGATACCGCAAAGTGACTAGAGAAAGAGAGATTGACTCAGAAGCAGAAAGGTATGAGACTCATAGACTCAATCCTCGTATTCGTGACATGATTACATTAAGACAACCACCATGACAAACACTGAGGGTCGGATTAGAATTGAAGTTCAGAAGGGACCCGTTTGGGATTGGGTGACATTTTTACCCTGATAAGGTTGTCATAGAAGGTACCTAGAGGAGTCTAAGGTGTGGAGTATACCAATGAGTCTCAAGATAGAACCCCAAGTCTATGGTTGTGTGCCCTAAGGATTGATTGCATACTTGGGACGAATATAACATGGTGATATTGAAGATACTTCGCCCAAAAATAGATAGAAGCTAATCTTTTGTTTATTGGGGCTTACATTTTGTTTATTGGGCAAATTAATGACAGACTTGGATTTCCCTTAAACCAAAGTTAGAAAAATTATGTGTCATGAACAATAATGATTTTGAGGTTGATCATATTTGATGTCACTTGGACAAAGATGAGATGGTGTAAAATAGGTCTGGAATGATGATCTGAGGTGTTACCAGGACAATGAAAGGACATCGTAGATAGAACAATAACTTGACCTTAGTTGAATCATTGGAAATGTAAAGTCGCCAGGATTAATCACTTAAGGATGTCAATGTCCTAGTCTAGAACTTGAGGACGGAAACTAGGTCATACAAGTTGTAATTATATTTGAGGATCTTATGACTTGAGGCTTTCAGAAGTGATTAACTTATGGTTGGTTAAAAATCACGCCCTGTCATGGTAAAAATTTTAACTACAATAATAGCCCTTATACCTTGGGAGCTTTGATGACGGATAACCAGAGATCTTAGACGATGACCTATTGAATTTAGAATCTAGTGTTTGAGTCGACTATGATAAGAAAAATATAAGTTTATCTTACCTTAGACCATTCAAAAGTGATCGAGACTAGCATATTTGGAAGTGATAGGAATTTGGTGAAATAAACGTGAAGATATTTTCTTGATGAAATTGACTTGTGAAAATCTTAGGGTTTCAAAAATTTTACCCGTATACCTTATGAATCAAACTCCACATAGAAAATGATTGGGAGTCATCTTACCAACATGGATACTAATTGTGGTTGGTTAACATGTACTCAGAAAGGTTCACAAGTGCACCACCATTAAAATTTAAGAATGATTGGGATGCTAGACAATCCGATTAGTTCCATCAATAGTAAGAACTGGAAAAGTTATAGAGTAGAGATGAGTGATTACTCGGAAGCACCTGAAGGAGTAAGAAATTGAACGTGTGAAGGAATCTTTAGAGGCATAAGAATCTGCCCAGGTTAGAGTGGAAGATCGAGGATAGATTGACCAAGGTAGCTAGGTCTCCCCGGTTAGGATAGATAATACGACAGTGCGAGTCTTGCGACGCAAGAAGATTCCGTAGGTAAAAATCATGTTGTAAAATTATGGACAGGAGGAGCACACCTGGGACCCACTAGAGCTGGTGTGGCAGAGATAATCGATGCTCTTCGAGCCAGGAATTGTTTCAATTCTTAGGGGATGTTACGTTCAATCACTCTTGGTGAAAAACCCCGCAAGCCTAGCCTGAATTTCGAGGATGATTTTTTTTTGTTTATTGGGATTTGTAACATCTCCCAAACAGCTAGACCCATAAGCTGGTTTTTTCATGACTAGGTCATGACAAAACCATAGGAAGAGCTCAAGGCCTTGTGAACATAGGTGAGAAGGAGAAAACCCAAGTGGTCTGCAAATAGCAATTTTCAGATACCAAGCCTAGGGTTGGACTTTAGGACCCCACCTTGAACCTTGACCCCACAATATCATCCCTAACCCATTAGAGGTCTCCTTGAAGCAGCAGTGACCCATTGGGGTCAACCTAAGAGGCCAATTTGACTAAAGTCAACCTTAACCCTAAATTGGTCAAACTAACTCAACTACGGTTAATTGGCCTCCACCATGCCAAATTGACCCTGCCCCTACCCTTATATGGGTACTAGGAGCCTAATGGACCAAAAAGCCCCATCATGGGACTTGCAATTTGACCAATTTACCCTAGCCCTAGTTTAGGTCAAAATGATCTAATTTGCCCAAATTGGACCCAATCCACTTGGGCTAGACCCAATTAAGGTGGTCCACCACCTAATGGGGATTGATTCCTGCTGAGGTGGCCATTCAATTTGGAGAGAGTCGGCCAGGAGAGAGAAAGCCCATTTTGGAAGAGAGTGAAAGAAGGGAGAGTTAATGGAGGAGAAGGAGAAACCCCTCAATCTGAGCAATTAATGGCTCCATTCATCTCCCCTTGGGGAGAGGAGAAGTTTTCAGCTTCTTCCTGGCCTAATTGATGGCCAATTCATCCCCCCTAAGTGTAACCGAAATCTCCACTTATGTCTATTAATGGCAATCTGAGTAACTCCCCACCCTTAGCCTCAATCGACCCTTTTAACATCTTCAGAGGTTGGAAAGGAGTAAACCCCCCTCTTCCCCGAAGAAATCGAGCACCAGGAGCAGGAATCGGCATGGCGCCAAAAGCTCTAGGTCGGCCATGACCAACAAGAAACCGTCAAGGAACCAAGCACCCACACAGGTCTGATCCTCTTCTCCTCCCTTAGTGCTAGATCTTTTCATATTTCGGGGCTTGATCCGTGCACTATAGGGCTCGGATTCAGGTTTTCGAAAGAGTACGTTACGTACTCTTTTTCCCTCCTCTAAATATTAGATCCGACCACCTCCGGCCGGCCAACCACCCCTATCGCCGGCGACCACCTCAACGGAGGTGGTGGTGGCATTGGCTGGCCGGAAAGAGGCATAGGTGGATGGGAAATCACCCCGCAAAGGGGCCAAGGACGGGCTATCGCGAGCCATCCAATGATTGGGGATGATGACGGAGAACCGTCAGATCTGTATATTACTGTTTACGTTATTTCATTTAATTAGTCGAACGAAATATTTCGTCGAACGAAAATTTGTTTTGCTTTCGTCGAGCGCTGATATCTATTAGATTAGTCGAGCGCTGTTATAATAGAATTTAGTCGAGCGCTGTTTAACTCTGTATTAGTCGAGCACTGTTATGCTCTGATTTCGTCGATCAAATATTTCGTTGAACGCTGATGTGTTCAGCGTTCGTCGAGCGAGGTTTTAAAATGTCAACTTTGTCGACCGCAGGAAATAATTCGTCGAACAAATATTTCGTCAAATGCAGAGTTGTTCTGCCTTCGTCGAGTGCAGTTAAGATCGTCGAACGCAGAGTTGGTCTACTTTCGTCGAGCGATATTTAATATTTTCGTCGAACGCAGAAACAGTTATATAAATAAATGTTTATGCAATTTCTGTCAATTATTTTGCTGTACCTAGATCTAATTATTAAAAATACTTAGGCCCCTCTACAGAAAAAGTGAACAACACCAAAGTTGTAGCCCTTAGGGTCTACTTTATTTTAAAATTAATTTCACCCCAAAAGGAGTTCTGTATCTCCCTGTAAGTCCATTTTGGTGGGGCTGGTCCCTAGTGTAGGACAGCCACCATTTCTTGAATAACTTTTGATTGGGAAATGATATGGACTTGAGATTTGAAACATAGTCTAATTATACCTACACACACATCAAATCCAAAGATGGGATTTTTAGGAGAACCTTTTCCTAAGGTTTTTGAAATAATTTTATAAATCATCTAATAATTAGTTAGTGGGTTAAATGACCTCCAATGCCCTCCAAATTTTGGTGGTGCTCCTTAGGGTTACTGTATGGCCTTGGTAAAATTATCAGCCTAATTGGGACTGTTTTGTTTAAGTATTTTGTAAACCCAAGTTAGGTCAAATAGGGTCAAAGTTAGGGTATGGTGTTTACCTTGGGTTATGGTGGTCAAACCTCATCACCATGAAGTGAAACCTTGGTAACTGGTTTAGGATCAGCTAAGAGACCTCCATGAGTGATATGGGGTGGTGTGGAGATGGTTAAGCCCTAGAACACTAGTTATATTCCTAGGTGTGCATTTAGGACCTTGTGAAGGCCATGTGGTCAAAAGTCCCTTGATGGTTATGAAACTTGGTGGATAGGTTCATAGGCTGTAAATAGGCACTGGATAATTTTATAAGAATTTTAGGATCCAATATTCCCTTTGAATTAGGACATAAACCCTTTAGGGAAACTTCTTTTAAGAAACATTTACATGCTTAAAAAGTCTTGGATGATGGTGAGACTTTGGTTGTGCCCATATAATCATGTTTTAGACCTCTGGTAATTTTTGTGAATTTTATTAAATGATTTAATCAGTACTTCTTTCACAAGGCACTTGTTTTGATTTAGACTTAAGAAAAATATTTGAGGGTCCAAAACTCATTGTTAAATTGTGCAAATTGGTGATAGGACCTTTCAGAGCATTGGAAAGCTCTGTGAATTTTTATTGAATTTTTGCAGACTTAAATAGGTAGGCTACTTCACAATTTATTTAATTTGAGGTTTTCTGAAAGTATTTATTAAAGTAAGAAAATGATTTCCTTAAATCCTGAAACTTAGTCAGTAGCCTTTTCTGTTGAATACAAGAGCTTGGTAATTTTTCCGTAATTTTAGTGTTGAGCTTTTTGGTGGTTCCTTCATAAAACTACAACTTTGGACAGATGTTAAATAATTAAATTAGAGGACAATTTCTTACTGTAAAAATATGATATGCTGTTTCTGATGTTATTTAGTCACCATAGATTTATCATAATTTTTGGAGAGCCATATCATAAGATTTACTTACACTTCATGTTCAATTTCATACTTGGCCAATGTTGAGGAAATTAAAAATAAATGCCAAATAAATAGGGAAAATTATGATTCTCTGGACTTAGTCATATAATATCATGATAGACTCCCAGTAATAATCTTGGGTCAATTGGATGAATATTTGGAGTACCTCCTCTTATGCAACTCATATAACTCGTTTGGTCTGCGTATAGTAAAACTGTGATATTTGAGAATCAAGTGGATCCTTAGGAGGGAATGGGGGGTAAGTGGTTTACCTAGTTTAGTTGAAAAGGTGTGATGGTCAACGATAAGGATTGTAGATGGTAAAGGTGTGCTTGGTGAGTTAGAGATAAGTTGCACTCGGGGTCGACGAAAGATCGTCTTGGAAAGACCTAAAGCACTTAGGTTTAGCTCAAGTGAAATGATAAAAGGGGTGTTCTTATGGGTAGATACCAATAACACTTAGTGTCTTGTGAAAGGGAGCTTGGGGTGTCATCCCAGTATAGCTCCTAGTACCGTAGCGAGCCCCTCACAGGGTAATCCTCGGGAAGTCCAAGATTAACCAAAAGTCGTAGGAGTAAGAAGTTATTATACAAGATTAACTCAATAACGCACACACGCACACCCCGTGGTTACTGGAGGTTAGTTGGTTTGGTTGTACGAGCGGTAGTCTCGGTGGTTGTAGCAGCAGACTAGTTAGTCTAGTGAGCTTGTGACTCAGTAATGTCGTTGTTGCAGACGGGTTGGTCCGGCGAGCCGGTGGCTCGAAAGGTTATGGTAACGGGTGGGTTAGCCCGGGGAGCCTATAGCTCGGAGATAGGTAGTAGAACATGTTGCATGTGCATGAAGGTGGTGGGTCTCCGGTATTGTACGATCGTTCACACCGACGTCAATACGTTGACTAAGCAAGTATGGAATTTGCACTTAGCCTTATAAGTCTGGTGCTCCAGCCTGTAAGAGTACGCAGATGCTCCGCGGTTTTGCGTTGAGGCGTACGATAGGTCTAGGTAGGGTAGTGTGAATTCCAACCTAGAGGTGGGCGAGGCCCAACCCACCGCTTCCGTTTGCCACTACCGGAGTATCCTGGGAGTCTTGCTAGCTCCAAAAAGGGGGAACTAAAGGTCTATGTGCATAGAGTCGAAGTGGATGAGTTGCACTTGTATGAACATAGCATAACTGCATACCTTACCTATCATAGCATATACATTGCATTTCAACCCCTACCCCTATCGTATAAGTCGGTTATGGGACTTCTTATACGATAGGCCTTGCTAAACGACCCCTTGGTCTATAGGTTTGTATGGGCATTCCTATAAATCAATGGTTACTTTTCTATTACTATTTTCTTTACTTATTCTTTACCTGCTTTTACTATGCTCTTTTACTTCTTCAGTTATATATATACACATGTGTAGTGTAGAAACATTTCCTGTACCACTGTCACCTGCTCTTTGTTATACCCCTTGTTGTCCTCCACTTCATCCTTTCCGCTCGGTGCCTTGGAGTCACCGGGGGAGGGGTGGGGGATTGGCTTAGTCTTTTTGAATAACGGTCGGTGGACCATATCATTTTAGGAGATCGAGGAGATGCAGCAGCACCAGAGGCCGGTGCAGACGGAGGCGGGCCAGCCTATTACAGGAGCACCAGATTCAGGATCAGTGAGTGACTAGTAGTTAGCTTCCGGGAGTGATCTTGTAGTGAGGACATGATGTACTAGGCATGAGCCCTTCCTTCTTCTTTATTATTGTAACAATCTTTTATTCGGTTATTATCTGTGGACATTTACCTTTATGGTTTTATTTTTCATGTTGATTCTGTGGGCTTCTCTTCCTTAATGCACTTTTCTTTGTGATCGATTTGGCTGGCAGGATCAGTGTTTTGTAGTGGTGACCTTCCCGAGTGATGGGGTCACTGCAAAGCGGCGGTTCTGGGCCTAAGACCCCGGGTTTTTGTAGTGAAAAAAGGGGTCTTACAGGTCTTACAAAAATTATGTCATCAACATAAATTTGGACTAGGAGACATTTGCCTTTTGTTTCGCTAAGAAACAATATACTATCTATCTTTCCCCTTAAGAACTTTTTCTTGATGAGAAAGCTAGACAATGTCTCATACCAAGCCCTAGGGTCTTGCTTTAGACCATATAATGCTTTCCTAAGTAAATATACATGAGAGTATAGAGTTGGATGAGCAAAACCTGAGGGCTGCTCTACATATACCTCTTCCTTCAAATCTCCATTTAGGAAGGATGACTTGACATCTATCTAGTATACTTTGAAACCCTTGTGGGTAGCATAGGCAAGAAATAGCCTTATTACTTCTAACCTTGCAACAGGTGCAAAGATTTTATCAATGTCAATACCTTCTTGTTGCCTATATCCCCTGGCCACCAGTATAGCCTTGTTCTTGATGATGATGCCATTCTCATCAAGCTTATTTCTGTTGATCCATTTGGTGCCTATTATATTGTGTCCTTGAGGCTTTGGCACCAACTTCCATACTTTGCACCTCTTGAATTGTAGAAGCTCTTCCTGCATAGCTTGAATCCAGAATGTATCTATATTTGTTTCTTCAAACTTCTTGGGCTCCATCTGTGACAGAAAGCACAGGAATAAAGCTTCATTATGAGCCCTTCTTTTGTTGATCACCCCTTGGTTCTCATCTCCTATTATTTGGTTCCTTGGATGATCCCTTAGGTGCCTGTTTTCTGCAGGCAATCTGTCCACAATCTGCTGCTCATCTTCAGGAGCAGCAGGCTCTTCAACAGCTTGCTGATCTTCATCTTCAGGAATAGCAACATCTGAATAGATCTTGCTTGTGCTGGGTATGCCTTGGATAGACATATCTTGCATCTTCTGTTCATCACCTATCAAAACTGAAGAACTGGACCAGCCATTATATAGTAGGCTGGTCTCATCAAAGACAACATGCTAGACACTTCTACAACATGAGTCTTCTTATTGAATATAATTGAGATTTTCCATTATTTAAAATGTAGCATTTGCAACAAAAGATTCTAAAGTATGAAATAGTTGGTTGTTTTCCTTTAAGAATCTCATAGGGGGCCTTTTTCAGACCATCCAAAGATGACTTTAGGTCCATTCTTCACAGCATTATACTCCTGCAAAAGACTTTTGGTACCTGTCATGTGCCTTGAGCACCCACTGTCCAAGTACCATATTTTTCCTATGCTGGTACATGAACTATCCTGCAAGAAGCAATTTATTTTCCCTTAGGAGCCCAATTGATTCTGGGTCCTAGGCCTTTGTTAGCATAACCAGACTTTCTCACACCTGCTGCAGCCCTTGTAGGAAAGCTCTTATTTGCATTAGGCACATTACGATTGTGCCAACAATCTATGGCAAAGTGTCCCACTTTACCACAACACCAACATTCATGAATGTTGTACTTTCTCTTCTGAAAATTCTGGGAGGAGGAAGGAGCATTAATATGTTTATGTTCAGGAGAGAAGACAACAACATTCTTCCTATTCCTGTCAGAAAAATAATCTGGCTGAATGACTGTCTATGGTCAGTCTTAGCAGTTTTAATCTGAATGTCATCAACTTGCCTTGGCTTGGCATCTAAGCAAGACCGGATGGCCTCAGATACTGAGCTGTTAGATATGACAATAGGCTTGACAGCAGCCATGTGCTTTGCTGAGAGGGATTTGAGAGAGCCAGCTTCCTTATCCTTGAATGAAGGGGCTGGAGTACCAAATACAAAATGGTCAAGAATGGGGCACTTGAATTTCTTCACGGGGAGCTTTCAAAGCACTCATCCCCGCGCTTTTTCTTCTACTATAGAAAGGAGTATTTTCCTTCCTATAGGAGCTCCCATTTTTCTAGTGACCATACAAGCTGTCCTGGTCTTACCTGTTGGAGGGAAGCAACACCTTTTGAAAGGTGGTATAAGGCTTATGTTGGGAAAACCCCCTTTTGATTTAACTTAACAAATTACTTAAAAGTGATTTTATCTCTTAGGATTAAATTACCCATTGCATAGTAAGGGTAATCTGGTCATTAGATGTCTTAGGATGTCACACTCAACATAGGGTGTCAGGACCAGATCAAGGGAAGCAAAATTGGGTTAAGTAATCATTTATGTTGAATTGAATTCGACGCAACATCGAGTCCATATCGACGCTGCTCTGACTAGAAGTCCAAGAGGTTCAACCCTTCTATCGAAGTAACTCAAGTCGACGTTACGTCGAATAGATATTGACGTAGAGGTCAGGGACTTGTCGGAGTAACTAGAGAAGTCGACGCAGCTTCTACTTCAACTCGATGCAGAAGAGGTTATCTATCGAAGCCATCTAAAGTTGACGCAACGTCGACTTCATCTCAACGCAGAAGATGATGTTCAGAGCAAGGTAGATTAACTCAACGGACACGTCGATAAGATGTCGACGCAATGTCGACTAGCAGAGATGAAATCGAAGCTGCTTCTACAAGAACTCGAAGTTGCGTCGATAAGAGAAGAAATAAATTTGATGCTACGTCGAATACAGTCTGTAAAAGTATATTTTTTAGCTGTCTCTCTGATCCTTCTTTCATGGCCCACATCCTTCAATACCATTCCCCAACGGCTTAATAATGGCCTGAAATAGAAAGGAGCATTAAAGAAGTAGAGAAAAGGTTTCTTGGAACCATTATTCCTTGTAGGTGGACAAGCCGAGAATTAAAGAGGAAAGAAAGAGAATGTCATTTGTTGAAACCAGTAAATGGTCTCTATGGAGTTCGGGGCCCCCAACAAGTTGGGGGGGGGGGGGGGGGGGGGGGGCAGCTAGCAATTACTAATCTCCTGAAGGGACTGGCCGAAGACTCGGAGCTATACACGGACCGTTAGACTCAGCAAGGAGGACCCACCACACACCCGGAAGATCTTTAGAGCACTTCCCCTCCCAAGCCAAAGCTGAGACTTGGGCACCTTGGAGAGCTAGAGAACTAAACCAAAGTAACTGAGGGAAGAAGAAGCTCAGAGAACTGAGATTGGAATGTCTCCCCCCAAGGTGCCCTTTAAGGTCTATTTATAGTTTTTTGCTCGTGGTCTGTTAATAGCGGAATTCCGCCTTTTGATTTTACTAAACGCACCCCAATTAGGCCTGCTAACAGCCAAACTCCGCTGTTTGAAAAGACTAACGACAGACCACCGGGCGTAGAGGGGTTATTTTTTCCTCCTCAGCCTATAGATAAATGGCCTGCGCGAAGGCTACTCGCGAGGGCATTCGCGAGTCTCCTCGCGAGTGCGGCCCGCGAAACCCTTCTTAGTCGAGCGCTCTGCGAAGGCTGATGCGCAAATCTTAGCACAACGCTATAGGCGGTAGTAAGACTGCGGCACTAAACGACAGTGTACCGATCGTTCAAGTAATATAAAATGGGAATGAATCCCCAAGTATCGATTTCAAAGGAACACAGTAAGGTGGAGCTATCTATCGAGGAAGGACTTGAGATTAAAGTCCTTTAAGTCGGATGGATGCGAAAGTGGGTGATTTGGGTTGTGGAAAATAAAGGAAAATACTACAACTACTCCTATGCAATGCCGCTATGCAATGCTTCGCTTGGCGGGATGGAGACTAGGCAGGCCTTGAGCGCGCTGCTTCACAAGGGCGGATGGACAAGTAGGCAAACATAATCGAACTATGTAGCCCTTGAGCGCGCTGCTTCATTAGGCGAATGGATTACACGGGCCGCTATGCCACGCTTTGCTAGGAGGATGGACGAGTAGGCAAGCGGATGGAATGGTTCGCACCGGCGGAGTCGGAATGGATTACACGGGCCGCTATGCCACGCTTCGCTAGGCGGATGGAAGAGTAGGCATACAGATGAGGGTCGCAAGCACCTCGTCGACAAGCATGCCAATAGCAATTGCTAGTGCGGCACACGAACGTAACGGCGGGATGGAGGATGGAATGGGGCGCACCTCAAGCAACTCAAACAACAAAACATTTCACATAGACATGAAATATATAGAAATATAAACTAGTTTAAGTGCCACTTCATCATAAGAATAAAGATCTACAACATATACACATCAATAAGAGAAGAACAAGGCAAGAAATCGACCGAATCCGAAGGCTCGTCGAGGAGTCACGGTTGGAATCACTAGGTTGTCAATCCGCATCCAAGCTCGGTCCTCAACTACGTCCGGGGTAGAGAGAGCTGTCACGACTCTCCAATGAGCCTGTTTTCTTCGTCTCACGATCCGGTAAAGGTTGCAAACTTCCTCTTGCTTGATGGCAATGGCGGCTAAATCTTCCTTCGAAGCTCTAGGATGAAGGAGGAGGCCGAGATGATCTCTGGGCTCAAGATTGGCGTGAAGAACAAGACCGGAGCACCTCCTGAAAGTGGGCGGCGATGGACGGCGAAAAGGCCGCGGAGCTGGAGCTCTGGGAGCGGGAAGAAAAGGTCGATCTATAATAGGGCAAGACCTGCGGCTTAAATAGAAATTCTGTCAAAAAATGGTCACGCACGGTCGAACGCACGACCGTGCGCAGACCGTGCGTTTTTAACTCGTAAAATGTGGCTTGTGGAAGACGCTGCACCGCTCGTGCGAATTGCTAACGCACGACCAATACCACCCGTGCGTTCAAACGCACGGGCAAAATCCGACGCTCTGAAATCAAGAAAACACAGGTCGACCGTGCGTTTTACAGACGCACGGGCAAACCGACCGTGCGTAAAAACGCACGAGTAAACTCCAACGCTCCGTTTTCTGCCCACATACAGATGCACGACCGCAACCGACCGTGCGTCAAGGAAACGCACGACCGTGTGATATGCACAGAAATTACTTCTGGGGAAAATGGGACGATCCGGTCATCTGCATACAAGATACAATGGCTGGGAATACACGTCCAGCATCAGAAAAACATAGAAGAAGAGAAGGGGAGCACCATGTGCTTACCCCCAACAACAAGGAGCGCAATTGCACACCGGAATGGGCTTAAAAGTGCACCTAGCATGGAATAGTACAAATGAATGAAAACGTGCCTAAAATGTGGTGCATAGACTATAAATACGGCCCAGATGAGCCCATAAATGTATATATAAATGGGACTCATCACACCCCCAGACTTACCTGTTTGCGCCTCCCGAGCAAACAAATCCGGCGGAGTATGAAAATGGTAGTTAGTGAAGTGAATTGCAAAATAGGAGTCCAGTGCGAAGTATCATACGCATGCAAATAGAAATTCAATAAAAGGAGATTCTAACTATGCTAACTAATTTACAAAAGTATAAATGCGTAAATAGAGATTTATTTGTACTCAGATGGTGAATTATGAAGAATTTGTGCGGTCGTGCCCGGTGTGAAAGTAAACAAGCCACTCAGGAGGGTGTTGCTAAAGACCGGAATTTGGGGATAACTCCGCTGAAATCCATCAACGTCGAGAGCCATAAGCTTGCCCGGTTACACTCTCTCCACGGCGCTAGCAAAATCAAAAGTTAAATCAATAGGACTTTCAGGTTATAATGGGGCTTATGTTACGGTATGATATTCAACGATAAACGAGACGGCTACGCAACCCAATTGAGTCAAAAGATAACGCTGTACCAAAATAAGACCAAAAACGATGCTAGTGTGACACACCCCCAGACTGGGCTTGAAAACTGGGTGTGCACACAGCCTACTCCAATAAATACCAACTGAATTTTCTATTACGCTCAAAGGGATTTCTTTTCACTCCAATTTTCTTTTAACTTCATTTTTTTTCTTTTTCTTTTATCCCCCGGTTGGTTTACAACAATGTTTTCAGCACACAATACACTTTTTCTTTCGCATCACAAAGGTTCCAAACATCACACCAAATCAAGAAATATGATATCAGTTAACTCGCTACTTGGTTGCGATAATATGATAAGTTTCATGCTTTGGTGATTGAAAGAAGAGCTGAAACAAAGGAGGGGTAGGCACAAATTGGCTTGCAAGGGTAAGCGAATGGGTCATGGAAATCAAAGCTCAAACTAGCCAACTAGATGGCCTACATCACGTTTAACAAAATGAGATGCTCTCGCCCATGCTTCAAGAGTCGCTTGGGGCAAGTTCTTAGCCCACGAGAAAGGTAAAACTTCCTTCCGACTCGAGCGACACACAACTAGCGCTTGCCTACACACAACACCGTGCTACCGCCAATTTCATTCACATTCACCAATTGAGTATAATAAATTTAAAATTACGCAAAAACACTTAGGCTCCGTTCGTTTCGCGGGTTTTAAACGGAGGGTTTTGGTTTTGGTCAAAAACCAAAATTTTGTAGGTTTTGGTTTTGGTCAAAAACCACAAAAATTTGTTCGTTTTCACCCATGGTTTTGCATGAAGGTTTTGAAAAATAAATTTTGAAAAATAAATTTTCGGATAATCATTACTAGGGTCCAAAACATAATCATTACTATGGCCAAAATGATGATGATGAACTCTGGCCACAATCATGATGAACAGTGTCAAAACTATCCCAAAACCCATCTAAATAGGTAAGTTTTGGGCATAGAAGGATTTTTCAAAAAGCAAAACCCATGGGTTTTGGGCCAAAACCAATCCTCTCTTATAAAATAAGCAAACGAACACTAGAATTGGTTTTGGTCAAACACCTTTCTCCAAAACCCTTAGGTTTTTTGTGAATGCCAATTCCATCCTAAAAAATGTCAAACGAACAAAAAAATTAGTTTTGATATACCCAAAACCAAAACCTTCCTCTCAAAACTCGCGAAACGAACGGAGCCTAATCGTAAATTAAATGCATAGAAATAATCTAATTTTACTCAAATGTCTACTAGAGCATGCGAATGCGACTAGAGCACTACAAGAGTCAACATCGCACTCTGATTTGCAATTCCTAAGCTAACATCCTATTTCACATTCCAAACCAAGATAAGCGTGAACGGAAACACACACACAAATGAGTGCGCGCTCAAGTGGGTGGAGTGGTGTGCGATGAAGATGAACCAATAAAATGACTGAAATAAAATACTTCTAGCATGCACTGAGATGTGCACGTGCAGTGGGTACAATAAATATCTCTCCCCCAGACTTAAACTAAACAATCCAACACAAGATAGAACCATGAAATTCAAAATGAAGTCTCGGGAAAGAGAGTACCCAATGCTCAACAAGTGAGCATACAAGAAGACGCGTGTAAACCAAGACAAAGCTGCAGCATCCGCCAGAATAATGACCTGCAGGGGTGAGCTCCGCAAAAACAAAAGAAATGTACAAAAATAAAATAAAATACAGCTAACTAAACTAAACAAGATGAAATAAGAAATGCAGGAAAAAGTAAGATAACTATTGGGGTTATTGTCATCCCAGCACGACTTATTCAAATTTAAAACAGTTCTAGCTAATGGGCGTATGAAAAAGGAAATGCACAGGTAACTGTTCTAATATGCGTGTCGGTAACTGGTACCGATACGGCGATAGAACAGTCACGCCTCTACCCGAATATAAATAATACCTGCTCGTCACAGGTAGAGGGAATAAAAAGTAAGAAGAGGAGGAATCCTCACTCAACTCACCAAAACTATCCTTTCCCAGCAAGGTATCATCTCCAGGGAGGCAGTAGGAGGAGAAGGCAATGAGTGGGGCTTCCTCTACGGAGGGGGATCAACCTCCTCACATGATAGGATACACTCATCATTGACTTGAGAAGAATGCTCCAAGTCCTCCTGAAGTACATGTGAAGACTCAACCTGCACAGGCTTAGATAGAGAAAGGGGATTAAGAAATAAAAAAGAAGAAGAACATGAATAAAAATAAATCGGGGGAGTGATCCTGGTCTCACTCCCGGCAGGATCCAAGGATAGATCGCTATCATCATCGTAAGTATCATAGCGAGGGGAACCCAAGAACTCAAGGGCCTCGGTGGTGAGTTGGACCTCCTCGTCCCATGAGGAAGTGCAAACCTCCTCATCAGAGAGTGTATCATCCTTATCCCACCGAGGTGCACCATCATGTTCAAAGTATTCATTCTCCCCTTCGGGGAAAACAAACTCCTCATCCCACTTTGGAGCATCCTCCGAGTCAGAAGCATAACCCCACTCCTTCACTTCGATTGGATCATAAAGAATGTGTGTAGAAAAATCTTGCAAAGAAACTGGAGGAACAAAAAGATTTGGTTCCTCCGCAAAAAGATCTGCTAATGCCTCCCCGATGGAAAGAATACTTTCCTCATCGCACTCAGGTGCATCTAGGAGCTCCCATTCCTCTCCTTATTGGCCAACGGATGAGTGATCATCATCACTAGGAGTGAAGCCATACACAGGGAGTGAGGAGTCCATGCACGAAATAAGATCGGGGTTAGAGGGAATGATTGCCTCCATGGGTAAATAATGAGTGATAGGGACAATGTTGTCATGAGTGGAGGAGCAGCAGTCAGGATTGAAAAGACTCGGACAGTCCTTCAATTCATGACCCTCTCCTCGACACAACAAGCAAACAATGTTCCTACACTGCCTAGCATTTAACTCCTTCATTTGGTCTATATAATAGACCATCATGTCGTAAGTGCCAGGAGAAATATCCCATGAAGACATTTTCAACAATAAAAGCAGATATAATGAAACTGAAATTCTTTGCAAGGAAATTTACACAGACTAGGAAAACTCCTTGGATTAAACTTGCCTAAAACTTTAAAACAGAACAGAAGAGGAAGAAATAATAACAAACAATAAATACTTAAAAAGCAAACAAAAATAACAAAGCGGCTATACACACTGGAAGAACTACTCTCTCTCGGCTCTCCCTCTCAAGAAAACTCACACGACTGTGTTCCCCGGCAACGGCGCCAAAAACTTGATGCGCAAATCTTAGCACACCGCTATAGGCGGTAGTAAGACTGCGGCACGAAACGGCAGTGTACCGATCGTTCAAGTAATATAAAATGGGAATGAATCCCCAAGTATCGATCTCAAAGGAACACAGTAAGGTGGAGCTATCTATCGAGGAAGGACTTGAGATTAAAGTCCTTTAAGTCGGATGGATGCGAAAGTGGGTGATTTGGGTTGTGGAAAATAAAGGAAAATACTACAACTACTCCTATGCAATGCCGCTATGCAATGCCGCTATGCAATGCTTCGCTTGGCGGGATGGAGACTAGGCAGGCCTTGAGCGGGCTGCTTCACAAAGGCGGATGGACAAGTAGGCAAGCGGAATCGAACTGTGCAGGCCTTGAGCGCGCTGCTTTGTTAGGCGAATGGATTACACGGGCCGCTATGCCACGCTTCGCTAGGAGGATGGACGCGTAGGCAAGCGGATGGAATGGTTCGCACCAGCGGAGTTGGAATGGATTACACGGGCCGCTATGCCACGCTTCGCTAGGCGGATGGAAGAGTAGGCATACGGATGAGGGTCGCAAGCACCTCGTCGACAAGCACGCCACTAGCAATTGCTAGTGCGACACACTGATTGCGCATATCTTAGCACACTGCTATAGGCGGTAGTAAGACTTCGGCACGAAACGGCAGTGTACCGATCGTTCAAGTAATATAAAATGGGAATGAATTCCCAAGTATCGATCTCAAAGGAACAAAGTAAGGTGGAGTTTATTATCGAGGAAGGACTTGAGATTGAAGTCCTTTAATCGGATGGATCGCGGAGGGGGGTTGATTTGGTTGTGGAAAATAAAGGAAAATATTACAACTACTCCTATGCAATGCCGCTATGCAATGCTTCGCTTGGCGGGATGGAGACTAGGCAGGCCTTGAGCGCGCTGCGTCGCAAGGGCGGATGGACGAGCAGGCAAGCGGAATTGAACTGTGCAGGCCTTGAGCGCGCTGCTTCGTAGGGCGAGATGGATTACACGGGCCGCGATGCCACGCTTCGATAGGCGGATGGACGAGTAGGCTAACGGAATGAGGGTCGCAAACACCTCGTCGACAAGCACGCCACTAGCAATTGCTAGTGCGGCACCGGACACGGTGGTGGAGTGGAAAAAATAGTGCGAACGGTCATTGGCGCACGACCATTGGTCGTGCGTGCTGGAATCCTGTGATCGTGCGCCTGCCTGGGTGGAGCCTGCAATGTAAGACATTTATAAAATACCATGTTCGCACGACCAGTGGCGCACGACCGGTGGTCGTGCGCACTATCGTAGGTGGTCGTGCGCACTGGTCGAAACTGAACTCATAAAATTGATGATAAGTGCGCACGAATAGTGGCGCACGACAGGTGGTCGTGCGCACTATTGTAGGTGGTCGTGCGCACTGTTCGAGACAGAACTCATAAAATGGGGGTTAAGTGCGCATGATCAGCGACGCACGACCAGTGGTCGTGCGCAATAGAACCAGTGATCGTGCGCAGTGTTCCTGTACAGAATTGTACCAGGAACACCTGAACGACTCCTATTCTAGCACAACCACGAATCCAGCCACTGAAAGTGGCACTTAACAATGCATGAAAACTACTAAAAAAGAAGAACATGAAATAACACCAAAAACGGGCTTAGAGGTGCACTTAGCATGGAGTATCAAATATGAGTGAAAACATGTCTAAAGTGAAGTGCATAGACTAGAAAATCGGCCCAGATGAGTCCATAAATGTGTATATATTTGGGACTCATCACACCCCCAGACTTAACTGGTTGCGCATCCCGAGCAAACCATCTCTCGCGGACAGGAAAAACTTAAGCTGGCGAAGAAATTATCAAGCGGAGTACCATGCGAAGTTGCATGCTCATGTGCGTAGAAGTACAGTAGACAAAATTTCTAATTATATATATTTGTTTATACTTTTCTAGGGGCGTATTTATATATTACATTTACTCAAAAAGTGAATCACGGTGAATCATAAGGTCGTACATAGGAAGAAAGTAAACTGAACGCTGAGGCGAGCATTGCTAAAGATCGGGGCTCCGGACAACTCCATTGAAATCCATCAATGTCGGTGACCATAAGCTTGCCCGTTCGCACTCTCTCAACAGCACTGGTTTGACTCAAATGCGTGAATCAATAGGACTTAAGGTTTTAGACGAGGCTTGGGTTTAGGTGAGGTAAACAAATATAAACATGAAGGCTTAGAACACAAAAACCCAAATGAGCAAATGCATAACACTATCCAAGTAGCCAAAAAAAAACACGCGGATGCACCACACCCCCAGACTTAGACTTAAGAACATGGGTGTGTGCACCGCCTACTCCCAAACATATATTTTTACACAGATTTTTCATTAAAGCTCATATCTTTTTCTTTTCTTTTCACTTCTTTTCTTTCTCTCATTTTCTTATTTTCTTTTCTTATCATTTTCAGCAGCTAAACAATAAAACACATCCACATCTTCACAAACATATCACCAAATCAACAACCCAACTCATGAAAATAATAAACAGCTAAAGCTCAGATTTGGGTGTGCGACTAGGATTGGCATTTAGGCTTTGGTGAGACAACAGTGGGGCTGAATCAAAGAAAGGGTAGGCACAACTGGGCTGACGAGGATAAAGCAATAGGAGTGGGCACAAAGTCTCAACCGGGCCAAAATGATGGCCTATATCACATTCACGCAATTGACTAACCATATACCCATGCTTCAAGAATCGCTTGGGGCAAGTTCTAGCCACCGAGAAAGATAATCCTTCCTCCCGACTCGAGCAATATGAGGCTAACAAACGTCTACACACATTCCTATGCTACCGTTTGATTCACACCGGATTCACCAATTTTGAGTAGAGTAAACAATATTTACGCTAATAGAAAAGAAATATAAACTAAAAGCATAAAAAGAAATTGAATCTACACGAATTTCTAAACGAGACATGAGCACTCGACTAGGAACACTACAGGAGTCAACATTTTACTCCGCCTCATAATCCTAAGCCAGCACAATGATTTTCCAAATCACACAAAAAGACAAATTCAACTTGCGACGTGCCAACAGCTAAGCGCGCTCAAGTGGGTGATGTGGTGTGCAATGAAAATAAACAAAACATTTTAAATGAAATCTTTTAGTATGCAGTGCAATAGTGCACGTGAGTGGGCACAAAAACTGCTCTCCCCCAGACTTAAACTAAACAATCCGCATAATATATGACTTTAAAATCAAAATAGGGCTAGGAGAAGAGAGTACCCAATGCTCAGCAAGTGAGCATACCAGAAGATTGGCGATTAACTCTAGACCAAGTTGCAACACCCAACCAGAAGAATACCTGCAGGGGTCAGCTCCGCAAAAACAAAAGAAAAGAGAAACGCTGAAATAAAATAAACTAACTACGCAGGATTAGATAAATTAAAAATGCAAGAAAAAGAAGATAACTACTGGGGTTATTGTCATCCCAGCACGACTTATTTAAAAACATGAAGGTTCTAGCTAATGGGCCTATGAAAAAGAAAATGCACAGGTAACTGCTCCATTATCCGTTTCGGTAGCTGGTACCGATACGGAGATAAGGCAGTCACCCCTCTACCTAAATAATAATACCTGCTTGACACAGGTAGAGGGAAAAGAAAGTAAGAAGAGGAGGAGATATCCTCACTCAACTCACCAAAAATATCCTTGCCTAGAAAGGAGTCGTCAACAGGGAGGCAGCAGGAGGCGAAGGCAATAAGTGGAGCTTCCTCTACGGAGGGGGAATAAACCTCCTCACATGAGAGGATGCTCTCATCATTGACTTGAGCAAAAAGCTCCAAGTCCTCCTGAAGTACCTGTGAAGATTCAACCTGCACAGACTCAGATGAAGGAAGGGGATCAAGAAATAATGAAGACGAAGAACATAAATAAACATCAATCGGGGGAGTGATCCCGGTCTCACTCCCATCAGGTTGGGGAAGTAAAATAATGTTTGCATTGTCATCAATGCTACAAGATTCGGCGGGATCAACAGTGGCCATGCCTAAGATTTGGACTTCCTCCACCGGTGCTGAGGAAAACTCCTCTTCACCTAGAAGGTTGTTCTCCTCCATAGGAACAGGCATGACACTAAAGTCACCAGCCTCCTCTTGCGACACATCATCAACAATGTCGTCAGAGACGAGTGTAGTATGCACAACAGGGAGAAGAATAGTGCTCGGATAAAAGTCGAGCACTGATTCCTCACAAAGAATCGAATCCACTAGGGGTGGTGGATGCACCGGGAGAATAGGCTCAGCAATGTCGGTGCCTAGATCAGCCGCACATCCGGTGACCGTGTCCATGCCATACCCTTCAAGATGTGAAGGTGACAAAGACACATAACCGGATGTTGAAGGTGTGCCGCCAGAGTTAGGAGTTGGGATGATCCGGATATCCAGCTCGTCATCCTCGTCCAATTGGCGAAGATACTCGGCACAGTCCTTCAAGACATGATCAGTGCTCCGACAAAACTGGCACTGCCTTGCGGGCTTCTTTGGCACAACGGGGGCTGAAGCTAAAAAGAAGTATGACGGTAAAGGATCAGCAGAGTAGCCATAAGACTTACGCGCACCATATGGAGTACTAGACGAAGTCGGTGCTCCATATGCTGGGCAATAAGAATTATGCCTACTATTCTCCGTAGGTCATTCATCACTAGAGTGGGAGGTATCTCTACACCAACGGCAACGGATATTGAGATGTGCCCACATAGTGTGAAGATAATACGATTCAAAATAAAAATGCTATTGTGCAAAATACTACACCTAACAAAAATTACTAAAGCAACCTAATATAAAACAGGAAACAAAATACGAGGAAATAAAACAAAGGAATGCAATTTACAAATGGAAGGGCTTCTCTCTCAGGTTCTCCCTCTCCAGAAAACTCACACGACTGTGTTCCCCGGCAACGGCGCCAAAAACTTGATGGCGCAAATCTTAGCACACCGCTATAGGCGGTAGTAAGACTGCGGCACGAAATGGCAGTGTACCGATCGTTCAAGTAATATAAAATGGGAATGAATTCCCAAGTATCGATCTCAAAGGAACACAGTAAGGTGGAGTTTATTATCGAGGAAGGACTTGAGATTGAAGTCCTTTAATCAGATGGATCGCGGAGGGGGGTTGATTTGGTTGTGGAAAATAAAGGAAAATATTACAACTACTCCTATGCAATGCCGCTATGCAATGCTTCGCTTGGAGGGATGGAGACTAGGCAGGCCTTGAGCGTGCTACGTCGCAAGGGCGGATGGACGAGCAGGCAAGCGGAATCGAACTGTGCAGGCCTTGAGCGCGCTGCTTCATAGGGCGAGATGGATTACACGGGCCGCGATGCCATGCTTCGATAGGCGGATGGACGAGTAGGCTAACGGAATGAGGGTCGCAAACACCTCGTCGACAAGCACGCCACTAGCAATTGCTAGTGCGGCACCGGACACGGTGGTGGAGTGGAAAAAATAGTGCGAACGGTCATTGGCGCACGACCATTGGTCGTGCGTGCTGGAATCCTGTGATCGTGCGCCTGCCTGGGTGGAGCCTGCAATGTAAGAAATTTATAAAATACAATGTTCGCACGACTAGTGGCGCACGACCGGTGGTCGTGCGCACTATCGTAGGTGGTCGTGCGCACTGGTCGAAAATGAACTCATAAAATTGATGATAAGTGCGCACGAATAGTGGCGCACGACCGGTGGTCGTGCGCACTATTGTAGGTGGTCGTGCGCACTGTTCGAGACAGAACTCATAAAATGGGGGTTAAGTGCGCATGATCAGCGACGCACGACCAGTGGTCGTGCGCAATAGAACCAGTGATCGTGCGCAGTGTTCCTGTACAGAATTGTACCAGGAACACCTGAACGACTCCTGTTCTAGCACAACCACGAATCCAGCCACTGAAAGTGGCACTTAACAATGCATGAAAACTACTAAAGAAGAAGAACATGAAATAACACCAAAAACGGGCTTAGAGGTGCACTTAGCATGGAGTATCAAATATGAGTGAAAACATGTCTAAAGTGAAGTGCATAGACTAGAAAATCGGCCCAGATGAGTCCATAAATGTGTATATATTTGGGACTCATCACACCCCCAGACTTAACTGGTTGCGCGTCCCGAGCAAACCATCTCTCGCGGACAGGAAAAACTTAAGCTGGCGAAGAAATTATCAAGCGGAGTACCATGCGAAGTCGCATGCTCATGTGCGTAGAAGTACAGTAGACAAAATTTCTAATTATATATATTTGTTTATACTTTTCTAGGGGCGTATTTATATATTACATTTACTCAAAAAGTGAATCACGGTGAATCATAAGGTCGTACATAGGAAGAAAGTAAACTGAACGCTGAGGCGAGCATTGCTAAAGATCGGGGCTCAGGACAACTCCATTGAAATCCATCAATGTCGGTGACCATAAGCTTGCCCGTTCGCACTCTCTCAACAGCACTGGTTTGACTCAAATGCGTGAATCAATAGGACTTAAGGTTTTAGATGAGGCTTGGGTTTAGGTGAGGTAAACAAATATAAACATGAAGGCTTAGAACACAAAAACCCAAATGAGCAAATGCATAACACTATCCAAGTAGCCAAAAAAAAACACGCGGATGCACCACACCCCCAGACTTAGACTTAAGAACATGGGTGTGTGCACCGCCTACTCCCAAACATATATTTTTACACAGATTTTTCATTAAAGCTCATATCTTTTTCTTTTCTTTTCACTTCTTTTCTTTCTCTCATTTTCTTATTTTCTTTTCTTATCATTTTCAGCAGCTAAACAATAAAACACATCCACATCTTCACAAACATATCACCAAATCAACAACCCAACTCATGAAAATAATAAACAGCTAAAGCTCAGATTTGGGTGTGCGACTAGGATTGGCATTTAGGCTTTGGTGAGACAACAGTGGGGCTGAATCAAAGAAAGGGTAGGCACAACTGGGCTGACGAGGATAAAGCAATAGGAGTGGGCACAAAGTCTCAACCGGGCCAAAATGATGGCCTATATCACATTCACGCAATTGACTAACCATATACCCATGCTTCAAGAATCGCTTGGGGCAAGTTCTAGCCACCGAGAAAGATAATCCTTCCTCCCGACTCGAGCAATATGAGGCTAACAAACGTCTACACACATTCCTATGCTACCGTTTGATTCACACCGGATTCACCAATTTTGAGTAGAGTAAACAATATTTACGCTAATAGAAAAGAAATATAAACTAAAAGCATAAAAAGAAATTGAATCTACACGAATTTCTAAACGAGACATGAGCACTCGACTAGGAACACTACAGGAGTCAACATTTTACTCCGCCTCATAATCCTAAGCCAGCACAATGATTTTCCAAATCACACAAAAAGACAAATTCAACTTGCGACGTGCCAACAGCTAAGCGCGCTCAAGTGGGTGATGTGGTGTGCAATGAAAATAAACAAAACATTTTAAATGAAATCTTCTAGTATGCAGTGCAATAGTGCACGTGAGTGGGCACACAAACTGCTCTCCCCCAGACTTAAACTAAACAATCCGCATAATATATGACTTTAAAATCAAAATAGGGCTAGGGGAAGAGAGTACCCAATGCTCAGCAAGTGAGCATACCAGAAGATTGGCGATTAACTCTAGACCAAGTTGCAACACCCAACCAGAAGAATACCTGCAGGGGTCAGCTCCGCAAAAACAAAAGAAAAGAGAAACGCTGAAATAAAATAAACTAACTACGCAGGATTAGATAAATTAAAAATGCAAGAAAAAGAAGATAACTAATGGGGTTATTGTCATCCCTGCACGACTAATTTAAAAACATGAAGGTTCTAGCTAATGGGCCTATGAAAAAGAAAATGCACAGGTAACTGCTCCATTATCCGTTTCGGTAGCTGGTACCGATACGGAGATAAGGCAGTCACCCCTCTACCTAAATAATAATACCTGCTTGACACAGGTAGAGGGAAAAGAAAGTAAGAAGAGGAGGAGATATCCTCACTCAACTCACCAAAAATATCCTTGCCTAGCAAGGAGTCGTCAACAGGGAGGAAGCAGGAGGCGAAGGCAATAAGTGGAGCTTCCTCTACGGAGGGGGAATAAACCTCCTCACATGAGAGGATGCTCTCATCATTGACTTGAGCAAAAAGCTCCAAGTCCTCCTGAAGTACCTGTGAAGATTCAACCTGCACAGACTCAGATGAAGGAAGGGGATCAAGAAATAATGAAGACGAAGAACATAAATAAACATCAATCGGGGGATTGATCCCGGTCTCACTCCCATCAGGTTGGGGAAGTAAAATAATGTTTGCATTGTCATCAATGCTACAAGATTCGGCGGGATCAACAGTGGCCATGCCTAAGATTTGGACTTCCTCCACCGGTGCTGAGGAAAACTCCTCTTCACCTAGAAGGTTGTTCTCCTCCATAGGAACAGGCATGACACTAAAGTCACCAGCCTCCTCTTGCGACACATCATCAACAATGTCGTCAGAGACGAGTGTAATATGCACAACAGGGAGAAGAATAGTGCTCGGATAAAAGTCGAGCACCGATTCCTCACAAAGAATCGAATCCACTAGGGGTGGTGGATGCACCGGGAGAATAGGCTCAGCAATGTCGGTGCCTAGATCATCCGCACATCCGGTGACCGTGTCCATGCCATACCCTTCAAGATGTGAAGGTTACAAAGACACATAACCGGATGTTGAAGGTGTGCCGCCAGAGTTAGGAGTTGGGATGATCCGGATATCCAGCTCGTCATCCTCGTCCAATTGGCGAAGATACTCGGCACAGTCCTTCAAGACATGATCAGTGCTCCGACAAAACTGGCACTGCCTTGCGGGCTTCTTTGGCACAACGGGGGCTGAAGCCAAAAAGAAGTATGACGGTAAAGGATCAGCAGAGTAGCCATAAGACTTACGCGCACCATATGGAGTACTAGACGAAGTCGGTGCTCCATATGCTGGGCAATAAGAATTATGCCTACTATTCTCCGTAGGTCATTCATCACTAGAGTGGGAGGTATCTCTACACCAACGGCAACGGATATTGAGATGTGCCCACATAGTGTGAAGATAATACGATTCAAAATAAAAATGCTATTGTGCAAAATACTACACCTAACAAAAATTACTAAAGCAACCTAATATAAAACAGGAAACAAAATACGAGGAAATAAAACAAAGGAATGCAATTTACAAATGGAAGGGCTTCTCTCTCAGGTTCTCCCTCTCCAGAAAACTCACACGACTGTGTTCCCCGGCAACGGCGCCAAAAACTTGATGGCGCAAATCTTAGCACACCGCTATAGGCGGTAGTAAGACTGCGGCACGAAATGGCAGTGTACCGATCGTTCAAGTAATATAAAATGGGAATGAATTCCCAAGTATCGATCTCAAAGGAACACAGTAAGGTGGAGTTTATTATCGAGGAAGGACTTGAGATTGAAGTCCTTTAATCGGATGGATCGCGGAGGGGGGTTGATTTGGTTGTGGAAAATAAAGGAAAATATTACAACTACTCCTATGCAATGCCGCTATGCAATGCTTCGCTTGGAGGGATGGAGACTAGGCAGGCCTTGAGCGTGCTACGTCGCAAGGGCGGATGGACGAGCAGGCAAGCGGAATCGAACTGTGCAGGCCTTGAGCGCGCTGCTTCATAGGGCGAGATGGATTACACGGGCCGCGATGCCACGCTTCGATAGGCGGATGGACGAGTAGGCTAACGGAATGAGGGTCGCAAACACCTCGTCGACAAGCACGCCACTAGCAATTGCTAGTGCGGCACCGGACACGGTGGTGGAGTGGAAAATGGATGGCGGCGCACCTCATTAACACATATGAACTAAATATAACTTCACATAAACATGAAATTAAGATTACAAGCACGATTCATAGTGTTCATCATCAATACATGAGAGATCTAGCTACAAACACATCAATAAGAGAAGAACAAGGCTAGAAATCGACCGAATCTGAAGTCTCGTTGTAGATTCACGGTTGGAATCGCCGGGTTGTCAATCCGCGTCCAAGCTCGGTCCGCAACTACGTCCGGGGTAGAGAGAGCTGTCACTACTCTCCAATGAGCCCGTCTTCTTCGTGTCACGATCCGGTAGAGGTTGCAAACTTCCTCTTGCTTGAAGGCGATGGCGGATAAACCTTCCTTGAAGCTCTTGGATGAAGGAGGAGGCCGAGAGGAAGCTCCGGCTCAAGAATGGCGTGAAGAACAAGCCCGGAGAACCTCCCGATGGTGGGCGGCGATGGAGGAGCAAAATTGGGCGGAACGGCGGAGCTGGGCGAGAAAAACGGCGAAAAGATCCGACCTAAATCGCGAGCAGCAATATTTATAGGCACTGGAATAAACAGTGCTCACGGTCATTGGCGCACGACCAGTGGTCGTGCGTGCTAGAATCCTGTGATCGTGCGCCTGCCTGGGTGGAGCCTGCAATGTAAGAAATTTATAAAATACCATGTTCGCACGACCAGTGGCGCACGACCGGTGGCGTACGCACTATCGTAGGTGGTCGTGCGCACTGGTCGAAACAGAACTCATAAAATTGATGATAAGTGCGCATGAACAGTGGCGCACGACCGGTGGTCGTGCGCACTATCGTAGGTGGTCGTGCGCACTGTTCGAGACATAACTCATAAAATGGGGGTTAAGTGTGCACGATCAGCGGCGCACGACCAGTGGTCGTGCGCAATAGAACCAGTGATCGTGCGCAGTGTTCCTGTACAGAATTGTACCAGGAACACCTGCACGACTCCTGTTCTAGCACAACCACGAATCCAGCCACTGAAAGTGGCACTTAACAATGCATGAAAACTACTAAAGAAGAAGAACATGAAATAACACCAAAAACGGGCCTAGAGGTGCACTTAGCATGGAGTATCAAATATGAGTGAAAACATGTCTAAAGTGAAGTGCATAGACTAGAAAATCGGCCCAGATGAGTCCATAAATGTGTATATATTTGGGACTCATCACACACGAACGTAACGACGGGATGGAGGATGGAATGGGGCGCACCTCAAGCAACTCAAACAACAAAACATTTCACGTAGACATGAAATATATAGAAATATAAACTAGTTTAAGTGCCACTTCATCATAAGAATAAAGATCTACAACATATACACATCAATAAGAGAAGAACAAGGCAAGAAATCGACCGAATCCGAAGGCACGTCGAGGAGTCACGGTTGGAATCGCTAGGTTGTCAATCCGCGTCCAAGCTCGGTCCTCAACTACGTCAGGGGTAGAGAGAGCTGTCACGACTCTCCAATGAGCCCGTCTTCTTCGTCTCACGATCCGGTAAAGGTTGCAAACTTCCTCTTGCTTGATGGCAATGGCGGCTAAATCTTCCTTCGAAGCTCTAGGATGAAGGAGGAGGCCGAGATGATCTCCGGGCTCAAGATTGGCGTGAAGAACAAGCCCGGAGCACCTCCTGAAAGTGGGCGGCGATGGACGGCGAAAAGGGCGCAGAGCTGGAGCTCTGGGAGCGGGAAGAAAAGGTCGATCTATAATAGGGCAAGACCTGCGGCTTAAATAGAAATTCTGTCAGAAAATGGTCACGCACGGTCGAACGCACGACCGTGCGCAGACCGTGCATTATTAACTCATAAAATGTGGCTTGGGGAAGATGCTGCGCCGCCCGTGTGAATTGCTCACGCACGACCAATACCGTTCGTGCGTTCAAACGCACGGGCAAAATCCGACGCTCTGAAATAAAGAATACACAGGTCGACCATGCGTTTTACTCACGCACGGGCAAACCGCCCGTGCATAAAAACGCACGAGTAAACTCCGACACTCCGTTTTCTGCCTAGACACAAACGCACGACCGCAACCGACCGTGCGTCAAGGAAACGCACGACCGTGCGATATGCACAGACATTACTTTTGGGGAAAACGGGACGATCCGGTCACCTGCATACAAGATACAATGGCTGGGAATACACGTACAGCATCAGAAAAACATAGAAGAAGAGAAGGGGAGCACCATGTGCTTACCCCCAACAACAAGGAGCGCAATTGCACACCGGAATGGGCTTAAAAGTGCACCTAGCATGGAATAGTACAAATGAATGAAAACGTGCCTAAAATGTGGTGCATAGACTATAAATACGGCCCAGATGAGCCCATAAATGTATATATAAATGGGACTCATCAAAGGCCTCGTTCGCCCTCTCTCTGGCGACATCCGCCAAGGCTGGGTCTCGCATTCCCCCTTGAGAGCTCCACTCGGCATTATGAAAATCTACTGAACTGGCCGGAAGATAGAAAACGTCGAGCTAAACAGCGAGTTCGTCGAGCTGAGGAGCAATTCTGTCAAACTGAACATCTCGGTACTTATACGTCGAACGCAAACGCAGGGCTGAGTTCGTCGATCTCAAACTGGAGGTCATCGAACATAGAACAACGGCTTTCGTTGACCTCCTATTGAAGTTCGTCGATCGCAAATTGGAGTTCGTCGAACGCAGATGGGAGTTCATCGATCACGAAGATCTGGCCTGCCTGCCTTCCTACGAGCGGCCCGCGAGGACTCGGCTCGCCCGCTTTCTTGCGAGCCAACGGCGAGTTCCCGGCACGTCCGCCTTGCGCGCCTTCTCCGGCATATGCCCATCTCCTGACGAATATCGGGGTTGTACACATTGGCCCCCCTCGCTGGGCGAGTGATCCTTCTAGGCACTACCCGCCGATCTTCTGGCGAGTACTAACTTGTGAGTAACCCGTGAGGGAGCCACTCGCTGTCTGGCCCGCATAATTAACTCTTGTCGTGAGTGGCCCGTGGGGGCGCTACTCGGTAATCTGACCTGTTCGCGTGGCTCTCGCCGCGAGTAGTCTGAGAAGGCTCCGCCATCGCGATAGATACTCCTTCTTTTCTCTCGCGTGAGGGCGCCACTCGCGAGTGGTACGTGAGACCCCCACTCACTGCTCTGAGCCACCTCTTGTTCGCTCTTGCCTAAGATGCCGCATCTGGCTTGCTCTCGGCGAACACGAGGTTGTACATAATCCCCGCTCTTTGCGAGTTTTGATCTAAACTCGCAAAGAATCATCCAACCTTCGGCGTTCGCCGGACGGATGCTGATCTGGCAGGAATCTTTTGGTGGGACCCAGCCCCCTGCTATAAATATCATCGGTAATAGTTGATGGGTTCCCCTCTTCGTCCTTCACCAATCCTCGCTGCTCCGTACTGTAGCTGTCTGAGGATGCCTACTTCCGAAGAGAATAGGGCTCGCATCAACGCGGCACGAGCCTTTGAGCATGCGACCCTCGCCAAGCCTACTCCTTGGGCCCCGAAGCCATCTTCTCCAAGAATGCTGAAAGCGAAATCGATCCGGCGCCAGAGTGGGAAAGAAGGATCCCTGGCTCTAGATCCGTCCCCTGACCTGCTGCTCGCGAATCAGGTACTCGGGTCGACAAGCTGACCTACCTCCTTTTTCTGCTGATATGTACCTTTTTTCTTTCAGGCCTCGCTTCTATCAGGGAAACTGACGGATGAAGTTCGAGTGGACGCTTGCCCAGTTACCCCTCGGGGAGGCGGCGTGGAGATCCTGGACCTGGGCATCCCCCCTTCACTCATCTTCGCCCTAGCACCGTAAGCCTTCTCGCAAACTTCTTTGATGAACTCCCCATATTGACTTGATGACCTTGTCTCTCGTAGAGTCTCCCCTCGAGACTCCCGATGGACGAGCCATTCCACCACTCTCGCAACTTCCCCCAAAGACTAACATCTCGGTCCCGGGGTATACCCTTATTGACTTGAGAATTCGCTTCTAGACGCCATCCAGGGCAAGGGCCACGAACTTCGCCTCTCAGGCTTAGGTAAATCGGTGACCCTTCCCCGTGGAACTCCCTTCCGGGGGCGGCCCGACTCTTCTCGTGTTCATCAGGGTTAGGCGACTTCCGGCCTGCTCGATTAGCCCAAACCAGTCAGCTACAGACCTTTTTCTCTTTTCTGACGACATCCCCTACTCGCAGGTCCTCTCGAGAGTTCCAGCGACTTTGACTTGGGGGAAGATGAGCTGTCACCCCTCCCTTTTCCGGAAGAGATCGACGCCTTCCTCGGTGACCTGCTGGATCCGGTGATGATGAAGAGGCGGACCTTTCAGAAACAGGGGAGGATGTTGATGTGAAGAGAGACAGGGAGGCGGCTGAGGAGCAGATTGCCTCGATGGGGGATGAATGCGCTCGGCTCCAAGCCGAGCTTCAACCGGATTCTTGCGAGGAGGTTACTTCCCTGGGGGTACACCTTGCGCGAGCGAGAGACCATGCTCGCTTGATTCAGCAAGATCTTCGTGTTGCAGAAGCATATCATTACCCAGGAGACCGCCTAGCTCAGGGGTGCGAGGAAGGGACGATGGAAATGGATCCAATATTGACCAACCCCCCTTTCCTCCACACTCGTGTTCTTTTTCTAAATAATTTTTGTTTCATTGTAACTGGAAAATTTATGTCGTAGTGGCGATCCGAATGCTTCTCGTCTGCACTAGCGAGCTATTCATATTTGGGTTTGTGCTGTATATTGTTGTTGCCTTTTCCTTTTCTTCTTATTTTATGTTGCTTTAGTCACGCTCATGTATGCCTAGCGGACAATACGCGCTTCTAACTCAGTCCTCTGCCTCTTATCGTTCGAGCATGTGATCCGCGAGGGCTCGCATATCCTGCGAGGGTTCGCATCCCTTTACTCACAGCGTTACTTCTATCGTCTGTCAATATTTTCGGGTTGTCGCGAGCGAGTGCGAGAGAGGGACGCTCTCATTTTGAGGCACATCATGATGCTCTTTTTGCAATCTGCACTCTCCGGCGCTTTGGTAACTCCCCACCGCCTCGGTTCTTCTATAAATAGGGCTGGCATTTATGGCTAACCACCGCTCCAGTCATCTTCTTCCTTTTCGGTCTTTGCCTCCTCGCTCTCGCCACCTTCTCTCTCTGTGCTCGCTTCTCCTTTTTTGCAGGAAAACCATGGGTGGTGATAACGCTGACCCCGAAGGACGGGCTAAGTGCGCGGGGACTTTCCGCGATCATATTTTTCTGAACTGCTCGCTCACGGAGAGCCAGCATCACCAGGTCGTGGCGAATTATATTTCGCCCGGATTCGTAGCCCGGCGGCCACGGATGAGGACGCGATAAACTTCACCTTCGCGGATGAGCTTGCCATCCCGGTAGCTCATTTCGAGGCGGGCTTAGGGTTACCCTTCTGGCCGGAGATCAGCCAGGTACTCTCTCCTCCCTTTCGCCTTTTCATTGCCCACTCGCGTGAAGCTTTCGTTTGTTCATTTGTTGCGAACCTTTCAGATACTTAAATATTTTGGCGTGATCCAGGGTCAGCTGACCCCCAACGCCGTGGCCATGATGGTAGCCTTCGCATGCTACTTGCGAGAGGAGAGGATAGAATTAACACTACCCGTCTTCCGCAAGTTGTTCTCCTTTAGGGCGAACATGGACGGGACTGCCTTCTTCGCGAGCAGCCACGCCAAAGTCCATGAGACGGTCAACAAGATCCATTAGTGGCCCCAAAAGTTCATCATAGTGAAGGGCCCCTTCGACAACGTGCCCTTCTCGCCCATCCAGCGATCCAAGGCCACCTACTGCCCCCCCCCCCCCCCCCCCCCCCCCCCGATGCTCGGTGGCCCCGAGGACGATCTCTTCAAGCGCATGTCGACCAACTTCGAGGTGGTCTGCCTCAGGAGAAACGTCGACTCGCTTCTTCCCATGCCCCCTGGAGCAGGTTTAGCTCGCGCTCGCTCTACTATCTCTTGTGTTATTTCTTCCCTTCCTGACGTGTGCTACCTCTTACTGGCAGGAGAGCGAGATCTCCCGGTCAACCCCCCTCACGCGAAGGTTGGGCAGACCCCTTCTGCTCCTCAGCTTGCCACCTCCGCGGCCGAGCTCAGCCGAGAGCCTATTCCCACTTCGACCCTGGCCTCTCTTATGCGGTCGGCCCCTGCGAATCATGGGTTGAAGTCTCTACCTCCACCCCCAAGAAATCGAAGATGATTCTTCCGACCAAGGGGAAGGAGGTTCTCAAGGTTCCGTCCGAGGGAAGTCGCCTGGCGACCCGGCCCCAGGAGAAGGTGCCTAGCTAGCCCTCTACAATGGTGGACGGCACCTCGAAGGTGCCTGACCCGACACGCCACCGAAACTACTGCTTGGGGCCAAGCATCTGGGCGAGGCCGGCGCGCCTATATTGGTCTGGGATGAGAAGACCAACCGGGCCTTAATATCAACTCTCCTCCCCTCCTAGGTGGAGGAGAATACGGTCGGTGGCGACGCTTTCGCCCTGTCCTTCGAGCTTTACGGGCGGGAGGACGCGGCAGAGTTCAAGAAGATGTCCTCTCAGATACTCTCTCATGAGAGGGCACGGTCCCAACTCCGCTCTCTGGAGTTAGCTCAAATGCTGGGCCGGCGCAACTTCCAACTGGAGAGAAATTCGGAAGAGCTCACGCGCGAGCTGAGGATTGCTGCGAAAGAGGTCGCGCGCCTGAGGGAGGAGAAGAGCTCTGAGTCTCTGAGGCTCTTCGGGAAGAGTTGAGGCCGCGATAGAGGAAGTGGCCGACCTTAAAGAAAAACTAAACATCTCGGATGGCCTTGTCGCCAGCCTCCATGGTGGGATGGTGAGTTTTTGTTCATCCGCCTACCATTTCTTATCCTTCCATACTCGCGCCTAAATCTTTTTCTTGCAGGATGCTGAGACTGCCAGCGAGCTCCTCACTCGCAATACCGACCTGGCGCAGCAAGTGGAAGGGTTGAAGGCCCTGAACCTCAAACTAGCCCAGGTCGTCCTCTCGCCCAGCCCCAGGTCGCTAAAGGCTAAGTGGCTGGAGCATAAGGCGGAGATGTGAGAGGGAGCGCTTCATGTGGCGACGTTTACCTTCCGCACTCTCAAGCGATCTGGCCTGCTTACTGCGGAGGTGGAGGAGCTCACCTTGGAAGACGTGGTCCCGGAGATGTTCCTTCCTACTACACCTTCTGAGAGGAGCGAGGGCGAACAATCCGCGGACGAGCCGTAATAATTTTTTGATGCTTTAGTTTTCTTTTGACTTTTGTTTTTGGTTGGCGAAAATGCCATGGAACTTTGTAAAATCTTTGGACAGATAGAAAAGATGTATATTTTCTACCTGTCACTCGCTTACTGTTTCTTCACATATTTTTCCTCTTATTCACTTCTCTCGCTTCTTTCCTTACTGGCGTTGCGCTCGTCATGTTCGCTATCACTTATTTTTATGTATGGGGAGAGTTATGGTCGGAAGATCGTGAGAGTGAGCGAAGGACTCTGCGGCGGGCGGTTTTTTGAGTGTAGAAACTTTTATTTTGGTCGGCGAGTTCGCCGTTGACAATAATGCTTTTGTCCAACGAAAGAACTATGATGTATATCTGTCGAACGTCTTTCCTTTCTTATTTTATCACTCGCACTCGCACTTATGCTCATGCTCGCGCAGATGTATCCTGTCGTGCCCGCCTTTGTTTCCACACTTCTGTATTTAGTTGTGCTCGCACATTTCTTTTCGGCGATGGTCATGAGGTTAGCAACCACCGTACTCCACAACCCCATTTTTACCTTTAGACTAGCTGCATTTCGTCTGTCGCGGGTTTTTATTTTTTACGCAAGAGAGTCTCCGGGCTCGCCTCGTTTACGGGAGATCTTTGCGAGCCGAGATCGCTTCGCTTGTGAGAGATTTTAAGAGCCGAGACCTTTAGCATGAGTAACTTGCCAGCCTCTCCAGCGATCTGCCTGACCCATTATCTATGAGAGCCTGGCAACGGAATCCATCTGTGGCATTCCAGCATGAGGAACTTGCCAACCTTGCTAGCCTCTCCGCGAGATCAACCTAGTGTTGGAGTTTCTGAGGTGATCTCAAAGCAATCAATAGTTAGTCTTGATACTAACGCAATATGAGCCTATAGGGTCGCACATAAAAGCGTTTGGAGAAATTGGAAAAAGGATTGTGTTGGCCTTGCTCATATTGGATATGAGTGGAGGACCAATCCTATGACTGCATGGAATTAAGTTGAGAATGTCTCAACGGGAAATCGTTTAAAGGGTTTAAACGAACGGATTTACACTAGATAATTCGGCTAAAGGGTTTAGACGAATTCGGCTAATGACATTAACCGAATTCGGCTAAAGGGTTTAGACGAATTTGGCTAATGGCAAATTCGGCTAAAGGGTTTCGCCGAATTTATATAGCCGAATTTATATATAGTCGAATTCGTCGAAATGGTTTCGCCGAATTCGGTTATAGTGATTAGTCGAATTCGGTTAATGTGATTAGTCGAATTCGGCGAATGTAAATATGGACGGATTTTCTTTTGGTCTGCGGATATCCTTTCCTATACCTTGCGTATATAAAGGCATGCGATTAGGTCTTCGTCAGACACGGTTTTTAGACTTTATCTTTTCGCGATTGAGAAGAACTGCCGACCGGAACTGTTCCGCGCGAGGGCACGTTCTTCCCGTCCGCCGATCGTCCTTCCGCCGCCGCTTGACGCCGCCGTCAGTCGTCGCCTCCCCTAGATCGGATCTAGCAGTCCGTGGGGACGTTGAGAGCATCCTTCTCCGACCTATTTCTTGTACGACAAGAAGCTAGGGTTCTCCATCGTTCGTGTGGACTTCTGTAGAGGGATCGATCCATTTCAATTCTCGAAGAACTCAAAGACAGAAATTCGGATTTCATCTTGGAGCACCTTGGTTGAGTATTGACTCAATCCCGCGAAGGTATATATTGTATTTGCTTTCTTTTTCTCTTGAATCATAAAAATCGCAAGATCCGTTGATCTCTTTTTGGGTTGTTCTTGTTCATTTCCGCTGCGCATATTCGATATGTTATCCCTTATGAAGGGGTATAGAAAACCCAACAGTGGTATCAGAGCTAGGTTGCGGTCAAGTGCGTGTAAATTGGCACATTTAGAAGCGTTCTAAATGCCCTAATTTCTTCTTGGAATATCACATTTGATGTGATTTTTGTGTGGTTTCTGGTGGTATAGAAAACCCAACAGTGGTATCAAATTGGAATACCACCGCCAGGGGCGCTGCCCCTTGGACCCCGTTAGGGGCTCTGCCCTTAAGATCCCGCCAGGGGCGCGGCTCCTTGGAACCCCGCCAGGAACGCATGTGATTGCGTTGCGATTTTCATGTTTCAGAGGTTATTTCTCCTCTACAGTAACCGTCCCTCAAAATGGTTTGTGAAACCAAATGTTTAGATTATTGAATCTGACATGAGAGACGAGCTTGTCTACTGCACAAGTGGAGTTGCTTTTCTTATGTTCAATGCATGTAAATCTGAAGATCTAGAAGTGTTCTAAGTATTCAGATTTAACCCCCTTTTATCAAACTGTTGATAATCCTTTTATGTGTACATAGGGGATGCATTTGTTTTGTGTATGTGCAAGGTGATTAAATGTTAATCACGATGAAACGTTCATCTATTAAAAAAAAATCCCTTCTTCAATATTAAGTATTCGGATGCCTTCCGATGGATGACACTCTTCCTGCCTCGATCGATGAAGTGTGGGCTTGCCAAAGCAAGGTGCATTAATCTATCTTGGTAAGGGTGCGAGCGGATAATTGTTATATCCCTCTGTCGACATCGGGTCAAACTTAACTAGGTGACCTCAAAGGTTGAGTGCCTAGATGCATAGGGTTGGCATGCTCCATATGATGGATGCGAATAAAGAGTTATTCACCAACCATACAAGAGTTGCATAGTGATGTAATTGACAAATGTTGTCTACCTAAATAACCGCATTATGAGAGGAACGCCAAAGCGAACTCGTGGTGTTGGTGAAATACGGATCTTGTCCACTAAGAGAGTAGCTCGCATAAACTCTTCGAATCGAAATTAAGGGTTATCGATTTGATTAAAATAGTGTGAGTCTTTAATAAAAGTCCTTATTAAAATATATATATAATGTATTTTGAAATATAGTACTAAAATTTTACTTTGCAAAATTCCTTGTAGAATATCCATGGCAAGTGGATCTCACTCCGCCTTGTCCCTGAGAGCGATCCTTGAGAAGGATAAGCTAAAAGGACAAATTTCCTTGACTGGTATAGAAACCTGAGAATTCTTCTCAGGCAAGAGCGCAAGCTCTATGTCTTGGAAGAAGATCCCCCTGAAGAGCCAGCCTCTAATGCACCACGTGCAGATAAAGATACTTATAAGAAGTATGGAGATGACTCCTTGGATGTTGAATGCCTTATGCTCGCGACTATGAACTCTGAGCTTCAGAAGCAACATGAGAACATGAGTTGTTATGAGATGGTTGAGCACCTGAAGAAAATGTTTCAAGGGCAAGCTCGCCAAGAGAGGTTCGATATATCCAGGGCGTTATTTCAGTGTAAGATGGGAACTCGAGACCTAGTAGAAACTCACGTACTCAAGATGATTGGGTATATAGAGAGCCTTGAAAGACTGGGGTTTCCTTTGAGCCAAGAGTTGCCCACTGATCTGATCCTGCAATCGTTGCCGGACAGTTACGAGCAGTTTGTCTTAAATTACAATATGAATGAAATTGACAAGACACTGCCCGAGCTCCTAGGCATGTTGAGAACTGCCGAGATCAACATGAAGAAGACCAAGCCTGCTAGCCCCATACTGATGGTGCATAAAGGCAAGGGCAAGGTCAAGGGAACCAAGAAGACTAAGGTAGGACCTAAGTCACATCTTGATCCCAAGTCTTCAACACTGAAAAAGAAAGGATTGGCTAAGGAAGGGAAGTGCCATCATTTTGGTAAGGCAGGGCACTGGAGGAGGAACTGTCCTCAGTATCTAGAAGATCTGCAGAAGAAGAAGGGAAGTATGACTTCCACTTTAGGTATTTTCGTTATAGAAATAAACCTTTCTGCTCCTTCATCCTGGGTATTGGATACCGGATGTGGTTCTCACATTTGTATAAATGTGCAGGAACTGAGAAGGAGAAGAATGCTGGGTAAAGGGGAGGTAGACCTGCGCGTCGGGAATGGAGCAAGAGTTGCTGTCGTCGCCGTTGGTGTTTACTGTCTTTCTTTGCCCACAGGGCTTGTAATAGAACTAGATAATTGTTATTATATTCCCGCCATAACTAGAAACATTATTTCTATTTCATGTTTGGACATGATTGGTTTTCCTTTCGTAATTAAGAACAATTGTTGTTCTATTTATAAGAATGATGTTTGTTTTGGCGTAGCCCAAATGTTTAATGGTTTATATGTTTTGAACTTAGACCATCCGATCTATAACATAGAAAATACTAAAAGACTAAAAACAAATGACTTGAATCCTACGTACCTTTGGCATTGTCGTTTAGGCCATATAAACAAGAAACGCATATCCAAGCTCCATAAAGATGGACTACTGGACTCATTTGATTATGAATCATTTGAGAGATGCGAGTCATGTTTATTGGGCAAGATGACGAAAGCTCCTTTCACTAGTTGTAATGAGAGGGCTGGTGATCTCTTGGGGATAATACATAGTGATGTATGTGGACCCATGAGTTCTATGGCTAGAGGTGGGTTCTACAACTTCGTTACCTTTACTGATGATTTCAGTAGATTCGGATACGTGTTTCTTATGAAGAACAAATCCGAGATCTTTGAAAAGTTCAAAGTGTTTAAGAATGAAGTAGAAAACCAACTAGGAAAAAGGATAAAAGCACTCCGATCTGATCGAGGTGGCGAATATCTGAGTCATGAGTTTCGTGATCATCTGAAAGAGTGTGGTATTGTATCACAGCTCACTCCGCCCGGAACACCTCAGCATAATGGTGTTTCTGAGAGGAGGAATCGTACCTTGTTAGACATGGTGCGATCGATGATGAGTCATGCAGATTTGCTCGTTTCCTTTTGGGGTTTTGCTTTAGAGACTGCTGCTTTCACACTAAATTGAGTTCCAACGAAAACGGTTCTAAAGACACCATATGAGATATGGACTGGGAAGCGTCCTAGTATGTCGTTCATCAAGATTTGGGGTTGTGAGGCATACGTGCGACGTCAAATGCCTGACAAGTTGGAACGCAAATCGGATAAATGTTATCTAGTGGGGTATACTAAGGAAACCAAAGGATACTACTTCTACTTACCGTCTGAGGGCAAAATGTTTGTCGCAAGGACTGGTGTCTTTTTGGAGAAAGAGTTCTTATCCAGAAAGACTGCAAAGGTAGAACTTGAAGAAGTTCAAGAGCCACAAACAATGAACGAACCGGAATTGGAACCTGAGCGAGGACTACAAGAAGTTGTAGCTGGAGAGCCTGCTCAAGAAACACAAGTCCTACTTAGATCTGGTAGACCAAGATTTGAACTTGAGAGGTATGGATTTCTCATGACTCAAATAGGTAATGTGTTGCTTATGGATCATGATGATGAGCCTTCAACCTACCAAGAGGCTATGAATGGACCTGACTCCGAGAAGTGGCTTGAGGCCATGAAATCTGAAATGGACTCCATGTACACAAACCAAGTTTGGACCTTGGTGGAACCACCTGAAGGGGTACGACCCATAGGGTGCAAGTGGGTCTTCAAGAAGAAGACCGACATGGATGGGAATGTACAGACATTCAAAGGCCGGTTGGTGGCTAAAGGTTTCAGGCAAATTCATGGTGTTGACTATGATGAGACTTTTTCCCCTGTGGCCATGGTCAAGTCCATCAGAATTCTACTTGCTATTGCTGCGTATTATGACTACGAGATCTGGCAAATGGATGTCAAAACGGCTTTCCTTAATGGAAACCTCCTTGAGGAAGTGTATATGACACAACCCGAGGGTTTTGTATCTCTAGATGAAGCCACTAAAATATGCAAGTTGAATCGATCCATTTATGGATTGAAACAGGCTTCTCGAAGTTGGAATCTGCATTTTGATGAGAAGATCAAAGAGTTTGGTTTCATCAAGAATGAAGATGAGCCTTGTGTTTACAAGAAGATTAGTGGGAGCATTGTTGTCTTCCTGATATTGTATGTAGATGACATACTATTGATCGGGAATGACATTCCGACCCTGCAAGTTGTTAAGAACAATCTAGGGAAGTGCTTTTCTATGAAAGACTTGGGTGAAGCGACTTATATACTTGGTATTAAGATCTATAGAGATAGATCGAAGTAGTTGCTGGGTTTGACCCAGAGTACATACATTGACAAGGTGTTGAAACGGTTCAACATGCTTGAGTCCAAGAAAGGATTCTTACCCATGTCACATGGTGTGAGTCTCTCTAAGGACCAGTGTCCAAAATCTTTGGAAGATAAGGACCGCATGAAGTTGATTCCATTTGCTTCGGCAATTGGATCAATCATGTACGCAATGTTATGTACTCGACACGATGTCTCTTATGCTTTAAGCATGACTAGCAGGTATCAGTCTGATCCGGGTGATGGTCACTGGATCGCAGTCAAGAATATCCTAAAGTACTTGAGAAGGACTAAGGATACATTCTTGGTGTTTGGTGGAGAGGAAGAGCTCGTGGTAAAGGGTTACACGAATGCAAGATTCCAGACTGACAGAGATGACTCAAAGTCACAGTCAGGTTTTGTGTTTTGCCTTAATGGAGGAGCTGTAAGATGGAAGAGTTCCAAGCAAGAGACAGTTGCTGATTCTACAACTGAGGCCGAGTATATCGCTGCAGCGAATGCGGCGAAGGAGGCTGTATGGATTAGGAAATTAATCAGCGAGCTTGATGTAGTTCCTAGCATTGTTGATCCCGTAGTTCTCTACTGTGACAACAACGGTGCAATTTCACACACTAAGGAAAGTAGATCTCATCAGTGCTCCAAGCACATACTTCGGCGCTTCCATCTTATTCGAGAGATTGTCGATCGAGGAGATGTGAGCATATGCAGAGTACCGACTGAAGAAAATATAGCGGATCCACTGATAAAGCCTCTTGCGCAAAAGAAGCTTGATGGTCATGTTAGATCAATGAGTATTAGATACCTGAATGATTATCTTTAGTGGGAGCCTTGTGGATTGCATATTTGTTGGTTGTTTGTTCATTGGATGAATTGTAAAGTGTACTATGTATTTCATTTTATATTTATGGCAAGTTCTTTTATTATGTCATTTATATCTGTCTGATAAGATTAATTAGCATAATAAATGCCCTTAGAGTGTTTGCTTCCATAGGAATTCAAGTACGTGACTTGAATGTGAGGATCTATGCTTAGATGAAGCTTCATTCTTAAATGGTCCCTGGTCGAGGTATCATCCTAGAAATTTAGGGCGAGGATGAGACCATAAGACCAGCATGTGCGTTGACTGATGACCGGTTCACACAGGTCATGATATTGTGATATCAAGTCATCACATGGGTACTTGTTAAGAACTAGTTGTACTAGACAGACCCCCGTGAGACTACTTTGTGGATTGTTATATGAACGTGTCACAAGTAGGTCTCAAGTGACAATGGTGTTTGTGGTCCTTTGACCTGAAGTCATAGCATTCATCAGGTGAGGAAGAGCGTACTTTGATGCCATCTAAAGTCTTCTCTTGAGAAAGGTTAACGATAAGGGTGGTTGTTGGGTATGTTACGAATTATTTGGATGTTTGTGTGCGAGCAGATATGGGATTTGTCCTCCTATATGATAGGAGTTGCATCCATGGGCCCCTTGATGGAATGAGACTGAGAAATGCATGGCCATGCTTGGTAGAGTCAATATGTGATATTGAGCTCACCAATTTTCAGACAGTCTATTCTGAATCAAGAAACTAGGATTGAACGATTATGAGGGTGACACGGTCCATGCCTCTAGTTCTATCCGGATGTAAAGGACAAAGGGACATGACAACACTGATACATTGGTCATGACAGGCTTATATGAGTTATGAACTCTTATTGCTTGGGTAGCAATGATGTATTGCTAGATGCTGCTCATTGTTTGTGAGACTTTTGTTGATACTTTGTGATCAAGTGGGACACTGTTGGAGTTTCTGAGGTGATCTCAAAGCAATCAATAGTTAGTCTTGCTCCAATGCAATATGAGCCTATAGGGTCGCACATAAAAGCGTTTGGAGAAATTGGAGAAAGGATTGTGTTGGCCTTACTCATATTGGATATGAGTGGAGTGTTGGATCGTGTGACGCCCTTAGAGGGGGGGGGGGGGTGAATAAGGGTGTGTTTAAAAATATAAATTTTTACTTAATAATTTTTAAACATATTTTTCTTTTCTAAAAAGTTACTTATAAACAATTTTAAACCAATGCAATTTTTGTATTAAACCAAACACAAATTTCTAAGATAAAGATTTAAGCAAACAAATTTGCAATTAGTGAAAAGAGCATAATTATATTTATCATGAAATTTGCATACAATAAAAAAATGATCTTAACAATGCTTAAGATCAAGGCACAATTATGATAATAAAAAATACAATAATTTTGGTTTACCAATCCTTCTCCCAAGGATCGGAAGGCTATCACTTGTCTCTCCCAAGACCAAGCCCAAGCCTATCCACTAGATCTTCCCAAGATCTAGACGTAGCACACAAGGCCACGATTTCCCACCAAGCCACGCAAGGACTTGGACGCTCCGCACAAGGAAGCGATTTTCCCTTAAGCCACGCAAGGACTTAGACGCTGTACGCAAAATGACGATTTCTCTACCAATACAAAATGAAATGTGTGTAAATGAAAATACAATATGAAAAGAACAACTCCCTAGAATTTCAGATCTCTGAAAGGATGGTTGAAGCCTCGAGATGATCGTTGATGTAGAAGCGCGCCCGATCTCGTCTTCAATCTTCAATCCTTCTTTGCACAAATGGGAGTTGAAGAGGTTCTGTAGCTCTCTGGTTCGTATGCACTCAGGAAGGAACTTGGAATTCTCAAATCATAGAATGCACGAACACAAGGAGTCAATTTATAGAAAATCGATGTCGCCTGGGCGACATCGACTGTCGGAATTTTCCGACAGCGCTAAACTGCCGCTGGAGTGCCGTCGTGCGGGCAGTTGCTGTAACCGCCGAGCTGTCGCCTGGGCGACATCGATGTCGGAATTCCGACAGCGCAAAACTGCCGGTCGTGGTGGTGTCGTGGGCAGTTATTGAAACCTCTGAGCTGTCGCCTGGGCGACATCGGCTGTCGGAATTTTTCGACAGTGAAATTTTCCTACAATCAAATTTAGCTCCAGCAGAAATGTGAACATCTCATACCTGTTACCTGCACACCATTAATAAAAATAGAATCAAATACAAACGGGACTTTGTTATTATCAAACCGGAGGAGTGCGAAACGCATGCTCCAACATGGAGGACCAATCCTATGACTGCTTGGAATTAATTTGAGAATGTCTCAACGGGAAATCGTTTAAAGGGTTTAAACGAACGGATTTACACTAAATAATTCGGCTAAAGGGTTTAGACGAATTCGGCTAATGGCATTAACCGAATTCGGCTAAAGGGTTTAGACGAATTCTGCTAATGGCAAATTCGGCTAAAGGGTTTCGCCAAATTTATATAGCCGAATTTATATATAGTCGAATTCGTCGAAATGGTTTCGCCGAATTCGGTTAAAGTGATTAGCCGAATTCGGTTAATGTGATTAGTCAAATTCGGCGAATGTAAATCTGGACGGATTTTCTTTTGGTCTGCGGATATCCTTTCCTATACCTTGCGTATATAAAGGCATGCGATTAGGTCTTCGTCAGACACGATTTTTAGACTTAATCTTTTCGCGATTGAGAAGAACTGCTGACCGGAACTGTTCCGCGCGAGGGCACGTTCTTCCCGTCCGCCGATCGTCCTTCCGCCGTCGCTTGTCGCCGCCGTCAGTCGTCGCCTCCCCTGGATCAGATCTAGCAGTCCGTGGGGACGTTGAGAGCATCCTTCTCTGACCTAGTTCTTGTACGACAAGAAGCTATGGTTCTCCATCATTCGTGTGGACTTCTGTAGAGGGATCGATCCATTTCGATTCTCGAAGAACTCAAAGACAGAAATTCGGATTTCATCTTGGAGCACCTTGGTTGAGTATTGACTCAATCCCGCGAAGGTATATATTGTATTTGCTTTCTTATTCTCTTGAATCATGAAAATCGCAAGATCTGTTGATCTCTTTTTGGGTTGTTCTTATTCATTTCCGCTGCGCATATTCGATATGTTATCCCTTATGAAGGGGTATAGAAAACCCAACACCTGGCACACCGGCTAGTGAGAGCCCAGCAGCGGAATCATCCGGGGCAATCTAGCATGAAAAACTTGCCAACCTTGCCAGCCTCTCCGCGAGATCAACCTGACCCACCGGCTAGTGAGAGCCCGACAGCGGAATCATCCGGGGAAATCCAGCATGAAGAATTTACCAACCTTGCTAGCCTCTCTGTGAGATCAACCTCACCCACCGGCTAGTGAGAGCCCAAAAGCGGAATCATCCGGGGCAATCCATCATGAAGAACTTGCCAACCTTGCCAGCCTCTCCGCGAGATCAACCTGACCCACCGACTAGTGAGATCCCAACAGCGGAATCATCCGGGGCAATCCAACATGAAGAACTTGCCAACCTTGATAGCCTCTCCGCGACATCAACCTGACCCACAAGCTAATGAGATCCCAACAGCGGAATCATCCGGGGCAATCCAGCATGAAGAACTTTCCAACCTTGCCAACCTCTCCGCGAGATATCGGCTAGTGAGAGCCCGGCAGCGAAATCATCCGGGGCAATCCAGTATGAAGAACTTGCCAACCTTGCCAGCCTCTCCGTGAGATCAACCTGACCCACCGGCTAGTGAGATCCCGACAGCGGAATCATCCGGGGCACTCCAGCATGAAGAACTTGCTAACCTTGCCAGCCTCTCCGCGAGATCAATCTGACCCACCGGCTAGTGAGAGCCCAACCGCAGATTCATCCAGGGCAATCCAGCATGAAGAACTTGCCCACTTTGCCAGCCTCTCCGCGAGATCAACCTGACCCACCGGCTAGTGAGAGCCCGACAACGGAATCATCAGGGGCAATCCAGCATGAAAAACTTGCCAACCTTGACAGCCTCTCTGCGAGATCAACCTGACCCACCGGCTAGTGAGAGCCCGACAGCAGAATCATCCGGGGCAATCCAGTATGAAGAACTTGCCAACTTTGCCAGCCTGAACAGCTACAATTATCATGCAAAAAATAAGACATTCAATAGGCAAAATGATAAAACTTCTTAAGGATAAAATCGCTTTAAGTCATCCCCATTTCTGGCTCAGTCGAGGGGTACCCTTTCCACATCCCTGAGGTGGTACCCCCCTGACTTGAGCACCTCACTTATAATGTATGGCCCCTCCCAATTGGGGTTAAGCTTACCCACTGCGGCCCCTCTCACGGCCGCATCGACCTTCTTCAAGACCAGGTCCCCTTTCTGGAAGTGCTTTACTCGAATGTGCTTGTCAAAGTACCGATCCATCCGCCATTTGATTTCCTCCTGCCGAATGGTGGCCAGGTCCCGGAGGTCCTCCACCAGGTCCAAGGATAACCTTTGCCCTTCTTCATTATTCGCTCGCCATTCTTCGTCTCCTTCTCCTGCGGCGGTCACCCTAGGTGACTTTACCTCAAATTAAACTGGGAGGACGACCTCCGACCCGTGAGAGAGCTTGAAGGGGGTCTCCCCGGTGGTCGTGTTTGGGGTGCTCCTCAGGGCCCAGAGGACCGAAGGAAACTGCTCCACCCAGTTCCCTCTAAGGTTCTCGACCTTCTTCTTTAATAGGTTTACGATGATCATGTTCGCTGCTTCCACCTGCCCATTACTCCTAGGGTGGTGGACTAATGCGAACCGAAGGTCTATGCCAAGTTGGGTGCAAAAGTGGACGAACTCATCACTTGCGAATAGTGGCCCGTTGTCCGTGACTATGGCTAGAGGGAGCCCATGCCTGCAAATTATTTCACCCCAAACAAAAATTCTCACTACCTGGGATGTTACCTTGGCCAGCGCCTTAACCTCGATCCATTTGGAAAAGTAGTCTATCATCACCAGTAGGAACTTCCTTTGGCCGCTTGCCTGGGGGAAGGTCCCACCAAATCCAACCCCCCATATCGCAAAGGGCCAGGGGGCTGTAATTGTTAGGAGCCTCTGAGCTGGAAGGAGCTGGAGGGGGCATAGAGCTGGCACATGGAGCACCTCTTAGAAAATTCCTCCGCGTCTTTACTGAGGGTGGGCCAGAAGTAGCCCTGCCTTAGTACTCTTCCCTCCAGGGTCCTACCCCCCGAGTGACTGCCGCACTCCCCTGAGTGAATCTCCTCCAGGACCCTCGGGGCTTCCTGCTCTGAGACACAACGAGCTAGGAGCCCCGAGAGAATTTTGTGGTATAGCAACCCTGCATGAAAGGAGTAATATGCCGATTTGTACCTGAGCCGCCGCTTGTCTACCCCTTCCTCGGGGAACTTCCCTGACGTCAAGTAAGTGATGAAGGGATCCATCCAAGACTCCCGCCGATCCACCTCCATCAGCTCTCTCTCCTCGATAGAAGGCCGGAAGAGTTCTGACACTGTCCCCCCTGCCCGGGGACCGAATTTGGCCAGGAGGTCCGCCTGGGTGCTCTCCTCTCTTGGGACGTGCTTGATGGAGAAAGTGCGAAATTGCCCGACGACCCGCTTGACCTTCTCCAGGTACCGTTGGAGAGTCGGCTCTTTTATCTCGAACTCCCCCTTGATCTGGCAAGCCAATACCATGGAGTCCGTCGAGACCTCCATGTCCTGCACTCCCAACTCCCAAGCTAGGTGGAGGCCTGCTATCACGATCTCAAACTCAGCCTAGTTGTTAGTGAGGGGGAAATGAATGTTGATGGCTTGCTCTATCCGGTTGCCCTGGGGACTTACCAATACCACCCCTCCCCCGAAGGAGTGCTTTCCTGACGCGCCATCAACTAGCATCTTCCAGGCCACTGGGTGGGGTAGTTCAGACTCTTCCAACTCAGTCACATAATTAGCCATGAAATCTGCCACCGCTTGCGCCTTTATGGATACCCTGGGCACGTAGGAGATATTTAACTCACTCAGCTCTACTGACCACTTGGCCAATCTCCCGGAGTGCTCCAACCCCTCCATGATGCCGCGAAGGGGGTGGTCGGTCACTACATTGATTGAGTGTGCCTGGAAGTAGGGCCGGAGCTCTCTAGACGACACCACCAAGGCAAATGCTAACTTCTCCAAGATATGGTATCTGAGCTCGAACCAACACCGTGCTGACCGCTTCCGACCCCACCCCTAAGTACAGGTATAGGTCCTCCCCTTGTCTTGGCCCTTGTAGCAGCGGGGCCTGGGTCATTTGTTCCTTTAGTGCTTGAAAAGCTTTCTCGCACTCGGGGGTCCACTCGAATTTCTGGTTTCCCCTCAGTACCCTGAAGAAAGAAGAACACTTTTCTCCTGCCTTGGAAAGGAACCTACTCAACCCGGCTAGCTTCCCTGTCAGACGTTGAACCTCCTTCGCATTCCTTGGAGATCCCAACTCGAGGATCGCCCTTACCTTGTCCGGGTTAGGCTCCACCCCGAGGGGGTGAGCAAATGACCCAAGAATTTCCCTCGGCTGGCCATGAAGACACACATTAAGGGTTAAGCTTCATTTTAAATTTTCTTAAAGTCCCAAAGGTTTCCTCGAGGTCCCTGAGGTGGGACTCAAAGTCCCAAATTTTGATCATCAGGTCGTCTACGTAGACCTCCAGGTTCCTGCCCTTCTGTTCTTGAAACACTTTATCCATCATTCACTGGTATGTTGCCCCTGCGTTCTTCAGGCCGAACGACATCATTTTATAATAATAGCACCCATCCCCGGTGATGAAGTATACATCCTTAATGTCGGGAGGGTGCATGCGAATTTGGTGGTAACCTGAAAAAGCATCTAAAAAAGACATCACAAAGAAACCGACGGCTGAGTCAACCAGCACGTCGATTCTAAGCAAGGGATAACAATCCTTGGGGCATGATTTATTAAGTAAGGAAAAATCAACGCACATTCTCCACTTACCATCCCCTTTCTTCATCATCACTACATTGGAGACCCAGCCTGGGTACTGGATCTCCGATACAAAGTCGGCCTTGATGAGCTTGAACACCTCTTCCCGGATAGGCACCTCCAGCTTGTCCGTAATGGACCTATTCTTTTGGCGAATAGGGCGAGTGCCGAGATCGAAGTTGAGGCGATGGCACACCACATCCTCATCGATCCCCAGCATCTCCGCAGCACTCCATGTGAAGACATCCATGTTATCTTGGACGCAAGCCGAGATCTTACTCCGGTCCTCCGGGCTGAGCTCCCTGCTGATCCTAATCTTCTCGATTGTTCCAGCCTTGGTGGTGACCTCCAACTTCGCCACTTCTTCCACAGCTTCCAACCTGGATTGCTCCTCCAGGCACTGTCTTCCTCTCTGCCGCAAGCGAGCGCTTTGGCTCCTTCCCCCATCTCTTCCTCTCCCACCACCATCAACACCTCCGCCCCTCCTCCCGGGGCCTCCTCTTCTTTCTCTCCCTCTTCCCCCTCCTCCGCCCTGGGCCCCTCAACGACCCCTTCCTGGGCATGAACTACTCCTTCATCCATCCTTCCTTCCAACCTCTCCTCCTCTTCTTCCTCGGCCATCTCTTCCATCACCTTATCCCACTCCTCTGCTTCTTCCATCCAAGAGATGGTGTTGACGATAGTCTGAAAGTGGAGGTTTAGTTCTTATTTATCTTATTAAAAGATCTAGCTTAATTTTTACTTTCAAAGTAAGTGATATACATATATATAAGTGAGTTCGCTGATTTCTGTATGAGCAATAAAATCAAACAGTTTGAGTGCATATAAAGAACAACACAAATAAAAGCAGAAATAAACAAGCAAACAAGAAGCACAATCCAGATGACACAAGATGTATAGTAGTTCCCCTCAACTGGGTACATCCAGGTGAGCTGTTGATAAGGTGCTCTATCCAAACTGCAGTTTTTTGCTAAGGTGCCCTGTCACCGAGAGTTAACTTTTGAAGGGAGTTATAACCCTGTACAGGATGGGGTAAAGAAAGGAAAGATAAAAGCAGAAATTAAATTGTTCATCTCTGTAATAGAAGACTCTTGAAGATCCTGGTTTGAAGTTGAATGGATCTGAAGGTGATGTTGAAGAAGGCTCCCCCTGTCTAATTAGAGTTGATGACAGCTTGTGGATAGAGCTTCTCCTTTTAACTGCTTCTTCCTTGCAGTGATGATCCTGAGCAAGTAATTGTGGTTTGTGTCTCAGGATAGTTTGAGTCTGCAGGAAAATGTTAGTACAGAAGAACAACAAGATGAATTTTCTCTTTTCTGTCGTGTGTGTGTTTTTTTGTGAGTACTGCTCTGTCTCTTTTATAATCTGAGAGCCTTTGCTCTTAATTTGAATTCTTCTCTTGGGAAGAAGGAAAGAGCTGATGTCTCCATCAATGCTTTGACTCCTCGAGACGATAACCTGCCGTTTCTTTTCATTAAAGCAATTACAACGGCTAATGGCATTGATTGATGTGCAACGGCTAAGAAAAATAATGCAGAAGGAAATTCGTCGATCCCAGCTCTACATTTGTGAGGCTGGGCTTGCCATCTGATGTGCTGAGCAATTCTCTCTATCTTTAGAATTTGTAGACCGCTGAGAAGTCTGAGTTGAATTTGTCGAGCCCTGTCTGGCCGCTGAGATTTTTCTGACTGAATTCGTCGAGCGCTTTTTGCCATTTGTCGAACGTTGTTCTGATGAGGATTTGTCGAGCGCTGGCTGTCTGGCTATTTGTCGAGCTCTGTTAGTCATTCGTCGAGCGCAGAGAACTTTTATTTTGTATGCTTAAGTGTGTTCTCCGATTCGATCGCATCATATTTAATTTATGTTTACTTAGATAACTTAATTGATCTAAGTTATTTAGATGACTTATTACCAAAGAGGATGGATCCTAACTTAAATCAAAAGCTAAGGTTCCAACAATCTCCCCCTATTTGAGTTAGGATCCTCAATCCAGATCAAAAACTAGTGGACTGGTAATCTTCAAATGGCTTTTAGAATTTTCAGTTGCACCAGCTCATTTCTTGAAGTTAAAATTTTTCAATTGCAGCAGCTTATTTCTTGAAGTTGAAATTTTCAATTGCAGAGATTAAATTTTTGATATCAATTGAAAGGGGTTTTGATTTTCTCATTTTCTCTCTCACTTGAGCTTTAATAATTTTTGTTCTTAAATTATTTGAGCTACTCTGCTTTCCTAAAATTAAAGATTTAGAGTTTTCAATTGCAATAATCTTTAATGGATTTCTAAGGAATTTTTGTCTGATACCTTCTTTCTTAAGATTCCTCCCTATCAGAAGAGACTCACACTCAGTGCTTCTGATTATTTCTAATCAATGCAACTACAGTAGAATGCTCAACATAATTTGGAGAAGGTCTATAAGAATATTTGTAGTTATCTGACATTAATATTTTTATGCTTGTTTATTAGGAATGGAGTTTAATGGTGAGAAACTTATTAATAGTTAATTAGAAAGTTTCTTAAAATATATTAGCCTTTTTATTTCATTAAAATATAAGTTTGAAGATTTTTGTTGATCATGATTAATTAATTTCTCTTTAGAAAGTTGTTCAAACTTTTTGGCCTGCATTTTGAGATTTCTCCCATTAGTTGTGCTTGCCATATAAAATTTGTTTTTAAGAGAAATAGTCTGTTCTTCTGAAGATTTCAAATTTTCTTGAAGTTTATTATTCTCAGGAGTTAGAAAATTTATATTTGTTAACTCTTTTAAAGGTTTATTTTCATATTTTATTAATTCTGTAAATGTTAATTTATGATTAGTTTTATCTTGAGTAGAGGTAAAATTATAAGTTGGAGTTACCTCAGTTACATCAAGCTTTTCCGATTCGATTTCTGTATCTGGAGTTTGAGATGAGCCTTCATATATGGCCATCATGCAGAAAGCTCTAGCTCTATGTTCTTCTTCCTGTTCTTCTTCACTTAGATTTGTTGATGGTTCTGCATCAAAAATATAGTTAGTTGAAGAGACGGAAGGAGGTTCACGTTGTATTTCGGCAGTTTTCTTTGAAGAAGATATATTAGCGCCAACATAAACAAGCCCTTTCATTGCTCTCGAAGGAGACTTGAGACCCATGGAGCTAGGTAATGCAGGTGTAACTGCCTTTGATGATATGAGGGGAGGTCCTATCAAAGTAAATTTGTAAGTTTCTTCATCTGTGGCATTTGTATATATCTTAATTCTATCTTGCCATAAAGTAGATCTATCTAGATTACAAACAAGTGGATCTGAAGATAAAAGATCTTGTGTCATTTTTGAAAAACAAAAACAAAAAAATAAGAACTAGGTGATCTTTGTGATTTCAGGTGTTAACCTGTGTGACAAATCAACTTGCTTTGATACCAATTGAAAGTGGAGGTTTAGTTCTTATTTATCTTATTAAAAGATCTAGCTTAATTTTTACTTTCAAAGTAAGTGATATATATATATAAGTGAGTTTGCTGATTTCTGTATGAGCAATAAAATCAAACAGTTAGAGTGCATATAAATAACAACACAAATAAAAGCAGAAATAAACAAGCAAACACGAAGCACAATCCAGATGACACAAGATGTATAGTAGTTCCCCTCAACTGGGTACATCTACTCTTCTACCCACTGGTAGGATTCCACTATGAGGTTGTTGATAAGGTGCCCTCACACCAGGTGAGCTGTTGATAAGGTGCTCTAACCAAACTGCAGGTTTTTGCTAAGGTGCCCTGTCACCGAGAGTTAACTTTTGAAGGGAGTTATAACCCTGTACAGGATGGGGTAAAGAAAGGAAAGATAAAAGCAGAAATTAAATTGTTCTTCTCTGTAATAGAAGACTCTTGAAGATCTTGGTTTGAAGTTGAATGGATCTGAATGTGATGTTGAAGAAGGCTCCTCCTGTCTAATTAGAGTTGATGACAGCTAGTGGATAGAGCTTCTCCTTTTAACTGCTTCTTCCTTGCAGTGATGATCATGAGCAAGTAATTGTGGTTTGTGTCTCAGGATATTTTGAGTCTGCAGGAAAATGTTAGTACAAAAGAACAACAAGATGAATTTTCTCTTTTCTGTCGTGTGTGTGTTTTTTTTTGAGTACTGCTCTGTCTCTTTTATAATCTGAGAGCCTTTGCTCTTAATTTGAATTCTTCTCTTGGGAAGAAGGAAAGAGTTGAGGTCTCCATCAATGCTTTGACTCCTCGAGACGATAACCTGCCGTTTCTTTTCATTAAAGCAATTGCAACGGCTAATGGCATTGATTAATGTGCAACGGCTAAGTAAAACAATGCAGAAGGAAATTCGTCGATCCCAGCTCTACATTTGTGAGGCTGGGCTCGCCATCTGATGTGCTGAGCAATTCTCTCTATCTTTAGAATTTGTAGACAGCTGAGAAGTCTGAGTTGAATTTGTCGAGCCCTGTCTGGCCGCTAAGATTTTTCTGACTGAATTCGTCGAGCGCTTTTTGCCATTTGTCGAACGCTGTTCTGATGAGGATTTGTCGAGCGCTGGCTGTCTGGCTATTTGTCGAGCTCTGTTAGTCATTCGTCGAGCGCAGAGAACTTTTATTTTGTATGCTTAAGTGTGTTCTCCGATTCGATCGCATCATATTTAATTTATGTTTACTTAGATAACTTAATTGATCTAAGTTAGTTAGATGACTTATTATCAAAGAGGATGGATCCTAACTTAAATCAAAAGCTAAGGTTCCAACATAGTCATATAGCACTGCCTCGCCACCTTTGGGTCTCCCCGGACCCAGCTCTGGATTCCACCTATACTGAACTTGAGGCACTGGTGGAAGGTGGATGGGACGCATCGGAATGCGCTTATAAGAGGTCGTCCGAAGATGGCGCTGTAGCTGCTAAGGGCATCCACTATCACGAAGCGGCAGTTCTGGGACACCCCCCCCCAGGGTCACATGGAGTCCCACTCCACCTTCCACTTCCTTTCTTTCCCCCGAGAACCCAAACAGAGGGCCATCCGAGGCCAACACCCTTCTGGCCTCCACCTTCATCTCGTCGAACGCCCTCTTGAAGATGACATTGACCGAGCTCCCGTTGTCTACCAGGATCCGAGTGACGGTGAAATTCTCAATGGCTGTCTGGATGACCAGCGCATCGCAGAACGGGTCTTCATGACCTGGCATGTCCTTCTTGGAGAAGGTAACCATCTCCGCTGAGGGAGGGGCTTGGGATGTCGAAGCCACACTTCGACGATACATGGCATGGAGGCTCGCCTTACGGGTTGCCTCGATCCCTACCCCCCCACCCCCCATGGATCACTCTGATCCCCCTCGGGTTCCCACGTCCACCCAGTCCGCACCTTTAATCCTCATCCTCCTGGGGTGGAACCTCCTCTATCCCCACCGGTCGCTGCTGTGGCTGCGGCGCTGGGACTCTTGTCCTTCTTACTTCCAAGAACTCTGGGCAGGTGGCCGTTGCGTGACCTTCCTCCTGATGGAAGTCACAGTACGGCAACGCCACCCCCTCTCCTCACCTCCTACTCCCCTGTTCCTTCTTCTAGGACCGGCTCCTCCGTCTCCCCCCTCTTCCTCTTCCTGCTCTTCCTCTACCTATCTCCATTGCCTGCTGAGGCGTTGAAGGAGGTGGCCTCGGTCCTTGCCTCCACCCCAGCTAGTGAGGCCTTCCCTGCCCCCTTGGAAGTTACCTCCTCCGTGGGGGAACCCCCTTCCTGGGCCCTGCACCCCCCACCTTGCTGCCTCCACCCCAACTTCGGGGCCCTCACTTCCTCCCTCCTTCTTAGTTCTGGTTGCTTGCCTTCCGGCTCGCTCTGCCGTGCTAGCCACTTCCTGAGCTCGAGGTTTGCTGCCTCCCCGTCCACTTACTCCGCTGCTCTCTCCATCAACTCCTCATAGGACAGAGGAACCCTCTTTTTGAGATCCATCTTGAAGAAACCCTCCCGCAGCCCCAAAGTGAAGGCAAGCTGGACGGTGTACCCTGGCACCTCTTGGACGAGGAGAACCTCCTCCCTGAACCGCTCGAGATAGTGAGCTAATGACTCCCCTGACCTCTGCTTGATATTAAAAAGCGATTCGGGATCATTCTTCCTTCTTTTTGAGGTGGAGAAGCGGAAGAGAAAGCCCCGACGCAAGTCCTCGAAGGCATAAATCGACCCTGAGGGCAGCTGGTGGAACCAGTCCCTCGCCTTCTCCTTCAGGGTAGTAGCGAAGAGTCAGCATCTGAAGGCATCCGACATAGGTCTGATCGAGACCATGTCCTTGAACCACTGCAAGTGTTGAACGGGGTCATCCTTGCCGGTATATAGCATCATGGTCGGCTCCCTAAATCCTTTGGGGAGTGCTGCTGAGAGCACCAACTCGCAAAAAGGACTTCCCCCGCTCACACTCTGGACTTTCTCTACTCTTCTCGCGAGCTCTCCTGACGACCCTGCTCTTGCCGACCTCGGGATCGCCGATGGACCGCTCGTTGGGGCCCCACTGGCCGGGGCCCCCTCTACTTGGACAACCCTTGCCGGGACCTCGCTCGCCACCCCTGGGCGGGGTAAGAGTTCTCGCCAGGAGAGGTCTCACCCTGCCCCTTGGGTTATCGCCTCCCTTTCGGCTCGCGGAGTTGGGGCATTCTCGCCAACTCCAGGTGGAGGAGCCTCCTGGGGCGCTAGGATCTCGAGACCACCGAGCCTAGTGACGAGAGCGATCTGAAATGCTCCGAGAAGATCTCGCCTAAGTTCTGCCAGCATCTCCACTGTTGCTGGCGCTCCTGGGGTGGCAAGCCTCCGAACTCGCATCCCGCTCGTCCTCTCCTGCCATGTTTTCTCCTTGAGATTTTCTTGAACCAACTGCACTCCACGCTCACCGCACCATAAATGTTGAAACCAAAAATGGTCTCTGTGGAGTTCAGGGCCCCCAACAAGTTGCGGGGGGGGGGGGGGGGGGGGGCAGCTAGCACTTACTAATCTCCTAAAGGGACTGACCGAAGCCTCGGAGCTAGACACGGACCCCTAGACTCAGCAAGGAGGACCCACCACACACCCAGAAGATCTTTAGAGCGCTTCCCCTCACAAGCCAAAGCTGAAACTTGGGCACCTTGGAGAGCTAGAGAACTAAACCAAAGTAACCGAGGGAAGAAGAAGCTCAGATAACTGAGATTGGAATGTATCCCCCCAAGGTGCCCTTTAAGGTCTATTTATAGTTTTTTGCTCGTGGTCTGTTAATAGCGGAATTCCGCCTTTTGATTTTATTAAACGCACCCCAATTGGGCCTGCTAACAGCCAAACTCGGCAGTTTGAAAAGACTAACGGCAGACCACCGGGGGTAGAGGGGTAATTTCTTCTCCTTAGCCTATAGACAAATGGCCTGCGCGAAGGCTACTCACGAGGGCATTTGCGAGTCTCCTCGCGAGTGCGGCCCGTGAAACCCTTCTTAGGTGAGCGCTCTGCGAAGGCCCCACTCGCCCTCCCTCTGGCGACATCCGTCGAGGCAGGGTCTCGCATTCCACCCTGCGAGCTCCACTCGGCCTTATGAATATCTACTGAACTGGCCGAAAGACAGAAAACGTCGAGCTAAACAGCGAGTTTGTCGAGCTGAGGAGCAATTCTGTCAAACTGAACATCTCGGTATTTATATGTCGAACGCAAACGCAGGGACGAGTTTGTCGATCTCAAACTGGAGTTCGTCGAACACAGAACAACGGATTTCGTTGACCGCCTATTGAAGTTCATCGAGCGCAGATTGGAGTTCGTCGAACGAAGATGGGAGTTCGTCGATCGCGAAGATCTGGCCCGCCTGCCTTCTTACGAGTGGCCCACGAGGACCCGACTCGCCTGCTTTCTTGCGAGCCTGTGGCGAGTGCCCGACACGTCCGCCTCGCGTGCCGTCTGATGCGCAAATCTCACACACCGTTATACGCGGTAGCAAGATTGTGGCACGAAACGGCAGTGTACCGATCGTTCAAGTAATATAAAATGTGGGAGTGAATCCCCAAGTATCGATCTCGAAGGAACACAGTAAGGTGGAGTAAACTTTTAAGGAAGGACTTGAGATTGAAGTCCTTTCGAGCAGATGGATTGCTTAAAAGGGTGATTTGGATTGTGGAAAATAAAAGAAAACAACTACAACTACTCCTATGCAATGCCTCTATGCAATGCTTTGCCAGGCGGGATGGAAAACTACACGGGTCGCTATGCACCGATTGGCAAGGGCGGATGGACGAGTAGGCAAGCGGATGCAGTGGTAAGTGCGGAATTGAACTGTGCAGGCCTTGAGCGCACTGCTTCGTTAGGCGAATGGAATACACGGGCCGCTATGCCACGCTACACTAGGCGGATGGAAGAGTAGTCTAACGGTATGAGGGTCGCAAGCACCTCGTCGACAAGCACGCCACTAGCAATTGCTAGTGTGGCACACGAACATGATGTCAGGATGGAGGATGGAATGGGGCGCTCCTCACTTGCATAAACCACACATAATGATTTCACATAGACATGAAATATTAAATGACAAAACAAGGTTTAGCAAACATTGTTCATACACACAAATAATTAAGGAATAACACACTACAATGTAAAGGAGGGTTAGATTACAACCAAAGAATGGAGACTCATCGGAGGTTCACGGCCGGAATCTGGGGTTGTCAATCCTTGTCCGAGCTCGGGCTCCAACTGCCGTCCGGGGTCCGGAAGAGCTGTCACCTTCTCCTATTATACCCGTCTTCTCCGTCAATATTCTTTGGCCACGATCTCACCGGAGAACTTCACAAGTGCAGCACTCAAAATGGAGGTTTGGAGGTGCACGTACAATGGAGGAGGCCTAGAGGATACTTGATATTTAATTTGGTAGGTTTTGAAATTTAGTGAAGGGTTGAGATTTTCTCCAAAACTATATCCGATAAAGGCAAGTGTACCTTATCGTCTATATTATATGATATTAAGAAATACCAAGGTCGTATTCCATGGGGTGCGTTGATTACTTCTACTTTGAGGAAAGTCGTTATTATCTTATCTAATGATATTTTGGGGTTTTGGTTACTTAGCTAGAAAAAGAGAAATTGCAAGCTAAATTAAGGGTTTAGATGATGATAAAAGACGCTAGTACTCAATCAAAAGTCAACTTGGAGTGAGAAAAGACAAGTGAAAAGAGATTAAATCTAATTCCGTTTAAATTGAACTACTTGACCATGGAGGTTCCCGAAGCTCGAACATGCCTCTCTCGAGGTTAATGCCCAACTAAGTTTAGGAAAAATCAACCGGACTCTCGTACTATAATCGATTACCTAAAACTTGCTTTACGAAGTGAACCCCGCTATTGGATTTGACTCCAATCCGGGAGATTTACGTCATCCCCTCTCAAGGGGTGCGTGCAACTCTCTTTACCCTTGAGTGATCGATTCATACTTTGAGCCTCTCGGCTAACTAAGTATGAAAACATAAGCGAAAACCATATATCGAAAATATGGCCTCACTAATTAAAAATCAAGGGTAATTCAAGTGTTTATAAAAACGGAAAGAGAAAACTTTAGAAAATCATAACTTGTCTAACTCATCCTCGGATCATTTTGATCGAGTACTAATGAGGATTAGTTAATCATGGTGGAGGGGAAAGAGGAAGAAAAATAAAAATGCATAATAAGAAAATTTAACTAAGTAAGGAGGAGACAAAATAAAGAGAACAACTAATTTTTATTTAAATGAAAACTATTACAAGTCTTAAGAGAAGAGATTGCAAGCTTAGGAAAAACAAGTTACAAGCTTAAACTAAACTATTGCATTGAAAGGATGCTAGTACATTGCATGAGAAAAGGAAGAGAGCATGAAAGTAAAGTCATATGAACATGAAATTGAAAGTTAAAATATACTCAAGATTGGCTCCAACAGCACCTCCCCCACTCCAAAATTCTGAACCCTGGACTGAAGGAGAACCTCTGAATTTATAGGAAAAAAATTCAGATTACACGCCCTTGGTCACGGGCGTGACCAAGGGCGTGACTGCACTATTCACATCGGATCCGACAGCGGCGTGGGCTTTCTGGACGGCGCGGCGAGAAATGACATGTCACGGGCGTGACATGTCGGGTCACGGCCGTGACTTTGGACGGCTGCATTAAATGCGGCGTGGGCTGGAATTTGGCGCGGCGGCGAAGCAGAGATCACGCGGGCAAGTCACGGCCGTGACATGTGGGTCACGGGCGAGACTCAAGTTGACTTCTCGACTGCAGCTCCATGTCTCGACGGCGGCTCTACGTGGAAGATTCTAAGATTACACGCCCCCGGTCACGGGCGTGACCTGGGGCGTGACTTGGTGTGGACTGGTTCAAACAGCGCGGCATCGATTCTGGACTGATCTTCAGGTTACACGCCCTTGGTCACGGGCGTGACCGAGGGCGTGACATGCCATTTTTCCCGATTTGTCCCAAAATTCTGCAAAAATTGAAATTAAGCTAAGTTAGAATCAAAATTACAAAAAGAACTACTTATAACCTAAAATTGACATAAAAAGGAAAATTCATACTAAATATTTACAAAATTTTATATTAAAAAGTTATAAAAATACTACTTATCAAATACCCCCATACTTGAGGTTTTGCTATTCCAGAGCAAAAGTGTGAGACATAATTTATAAGACATCCTTAAAAAAATTTTAATTCAAAACTAAAATTTCATTTAACCAAAAGTTAAGTTAAGAGTAAATTCAAGGGGGAGTTAAGTCCTAAATTTTGATGATGATTTGAAAAAAGTGAAAAATATTTAGGCAAGAACTTCTCAAGAAAATTAAGTAGTTTGACAAAATTGTAGAAATTATAAAACTAAATTAAATTAAAATTATAAGAACTCTACCTTAAAAGAAACTTAAGGAAAAGTAAATTATTAAATATTGCTCTCTCCATAATTTTCAACTAAAACTAGAACATTGATAATTGGCTAAGGGGGATTTCATAAAATTTGGCATAAGAAGAGACATTTTTGAATGGAGGAAATGGAATTTATCATGAAATTTCCTTTTTTTTTCTTTCTTTTTCTTTTTTTTCTCTTCTAATAAAAACCCAAAATGTATATGGTTTAGGAGTAATGAATTTTATCCTCTTACTCCATGCCATATAAACTTTTCAAATATTTTGGGTGCATATGTTTTAGGGAATAATGAATTTTATCCTCTTATTCCCATGACATATGATCTTTTAATACATTTTTTTTATGCCATCAAAGGGGGTAGGGTAGGGGAAAATAAATCTAGCTAGATGTAAATCATATTGAGAGCAAATTCTAGTAAAATTAAAATTCCTAAGATCTAAGAAGTTAGAAGAAAATATAATTGAAATCTAAAGAGGTTTAGGAAATTTACTACAAAATGAAGCCATTTAAAAATAAAAAGAGAAGTCATGCTAACAAAATTCTCTAATCAATTTCAAATCATAACATGATTCTTAAATCAAGATTACCTCAAATTTAAAATTAACAAACTATGATAAGCAAAATTTTAGCCAATTAAAAACTTAAACATGCTTATAAACATTCTCAACTAGATTTCTAAGAAATCACAAAAACAACAAGAAGGAGGGATATAAGAATTTTTTGAATTTTTGATATTATCTTTTTTTTTTTGAAATTTTGATATTATCTTTTTTTTGAATTTTTGATATTATCTTTTTTTGAATTTTTGACATTAAAAACTATTTACAAAGAAAGGAAACTAGCTTTAAAACTTAACAATTTTTGCAAGTCTTGGACTTCCCAAGGGCTACCCGTTGAAGGGTTCGCAGGGTACTAGGAGGTGTGATGGGATGAAATCCCAAACGTCCCTTTCTAAGAAATTTTTTTTGAGTTTTTGGATTTTACAAGTGCTTAAATAAAGGAAATCATAGAAACAAAATTAAAATTTTCTTTTTGTTGTTTTTTTTTTTGAAATTTTTCTTTTTAAAACTATTTACAAATATTTACAAAGGGCTATTTACACCCCCATACTTAAAGTTAAACATTGTCCCCAATGTTTAAAAATAAGTATGAAGTAAGAAAAGGTAAAAAGAAATGCAAAAACGAAAGAAGAGAAGGAAAAAGGGCTTCCCTGATTTTTTTTTGAAGCTTTTGTGGGGAAGCCGCGATTACCTGCAAAAGTTGTTAAAGAAGAAAAGAAAAGACAAGAGAAAATAACAAAAGATAACTTTGGGGTGCCTCCCAAAAGCGCTTTGTTTAAGGTCGCGTAGCTTGACCCACTTGCCGATCATGTTATATTATGAAGAAATATCGCATCACTCTTGTCATTAGGTAAGTCTCCCGGAAGATACAATTTAAGGCGGTGCCCGTTAACTTTGAAGGATCCTTTTTCCGGGTGGGAAATTAGAATTATCCCATAGGACCAAACCTCTTTAACAATAAAAGGTCCGGACCATCGAGATTTCAGCTTTCCCGGAAAAAGGCGAAGACGAGAATTATAAAGGAGGACGAGATCGCCTGGCGAAAAAGTTTTTGGAAATTTTATATGTTTGTCGTGATAAAACTTTGTTCGCTCCTTATATAATTTGTTACTCTCATACGCATTCGCTCTCCACTCATCCAATTCGTTCATTTGAAATTTTCTTTGTTCGCCCGCTAAAGTAGAATCAAGATTTAAAAATTTAAGCGCCCAAAATGCGCGGTGTTCTAATTCAACCGGGAGGTGGCAAGCCTTGCCATAGACCATTCGATATGGTGTACAACCGATAGCGGACTTGTACGCCGTTCGATAGGCCCATAGCACGTCATCGAGCTTTATTGCCCAATCCTTCCGATTAATAGAAACCGTTTTTTCTAAGATCCGTTTTAATTCTCGATTAACAACTTCAACTTGGCCGCTCGTTTGTGGGTGATATGCAGTGGATAATTTGTGCGTGACACCATATTTTGCTAAGATTTTTGTGAATTGAGTATTGCAAAAATGGGTGCCCCGATCACTCACAATAGCGCGCGGAGTGCCAAATCGAGAGAATAATTTTTTTAAAAAGTTAACGATGACTCGCGCATCGTTGGTGGGGAGAGCTTGCGCTTCCGCCCACCTCGACACGTAGTCGACCGCTACTAGAATATACTTATTTGAAAACGAAGGAGGGAGAGGACCAACGAAATCAATGCCCCAAAGATCGAAAATTTTGCATTCTAAGAAAATATTTTGGGGCATCTCATCCCGGCGAGAGATGTTCCCCGACCGCTGGCAGCTCTCGCAAGTACTCACAAGGGTGTGAGCATCTTTGAAGAGCGAGGGCCAATAAAAGCCCGCGTCCAGTGCCTTCCTCGCGGTTCGGTTTGAATGATAATGACCACCGGATGGTCCCTCGTGACAATGTCATAAAATTTTAAGACCCTCCTCACTCGAGACGCATCGTCTCACCACTTGGTCTGCGCATACACGGAATAAAAAGGGCTCCTCCCAAAAGTAATTCTTTAAATCAGAAAAGAATTTCTTCTTTTGCTGACTCGAGAATTCTTTCGGCAGGACCCGGGCTACTAAATAGTTAGCCAGATCTGCAAACCAGGGGGTAGAAGATGAATTAATATTTTCGAGAGCGAGGAGGCGCTCTTCAGGAAATTTATCATCGATGTCAGATTCTATCAATACTTCCGAGGCGGAGTTTTCTAGACGAGAAAGATGATCGGCCGCCAAGTTTTCGGCTCCTCTTTTGTCCCGGATCTCTAAGTCAAACTCCTGCAAGAGGAGGATCCATCGCAAAAGACGAGGCTTGGCGTCCAATTTGCTTAAAAGATACCTAAGTGCGGAGTAATCCCTGAAGACGATAACTTTCGAGAGGGTGATGTATGACCTAAACTTATCGAAGGCAAAAACGATCGCTAGAAGCTCTTTTTCGGTAGTGGTGTAATTCGCTTGTGCCGACGTGAGTGTTTTGCTCGCATAATAAATAGGGTGGAAATACTTACTCACCCGTTGGCCTAAAACGACACCAACCGCAATGTCACTCGCGTCGCACATGATTTCAAAAGGGAGCGACCAATCCGGCGCGACTAGAATCGGGGAGTTTATAAGTTTTTCTTTAATAAGTTTAAAGGCCAAATGGCATTCATCACTAAAAATAAATGAGGATTCCTTTTCAAGAAGATGGGTTAACGGCTTTGTGATTTTGGAAAAATTTTGTATAAAGCGTCGATAGAACCCTGCGTGCCCTAGGAAACTACGAATAGCTTTTACATTTGTTGGAGGGGCGAGCTTTTCAATCACTTCAATCTTGGCCCTATCGACCTCGATCCCCATGCCCGAAATTTTATGACCAAGGACTAATCCTTCCTTGACCATAAAATGGCATTTCTCCCAATTAAGTGCTAAATTCGTTTCCTCGCATCGCTGCAACACACGCTCAAGATTTTTTAAACAATTTTTAAATGAGTTTCCGAATACGGAAAAGTCGTCCATAAACACTTCCATCACCTCCTCTACTAACTCGTCAAATATTGCCAGCATACATCTTTGAAATGTAGCTGGCGCGTTACAAAGACCAAATGGCATCCTTCGATAAGCGAAGGTGCCAAAGGGAGAAGTGAAAGTGGTTTTCTCTTGGTCGTCGGGCAAAATTGGGATTTGAAAATATCCCGACAAACCATCGAGAAAACAGTAGTAGGAGTGACCTGAAAGGCGCTCTAAGATTTGATCAATAAACGGTAGAGGGAAGTGATCCTTACGGGTGGCATTATTTAGTTTTCGGTAATCGATGCACATCCGCCAACCCGTAACAGTACGGGTTGGGATCAACTCGTTATTCTCGTTAGCTACTACCGTAATGCCACCTTTCTTCGGTACGGCTTGTACTGGGCTAACCCAATTACTATCCGATATGTTGGAGTTACCATTGTGATCTAGAAGTGGTCAAACATGTAATGTCACTGCCAACGCGATATGAGCCTGCAGGGTCGCACATAAGAGCATGTGGAGAAGTTGGAAGATTGACTATGTTGGTAAAGGTTGCCAATCACCATATAGAATGGGGGGAAGTCCAGCAAATGTTGCTGTCTGAATTCGTCGGGTTTACACGGATAGAAATCGTCGGATTCGTCGGGATTCGTCGGATTGTCCCGTGGAAACTCGACGAATTATTACAGAGTCCCTTAACTCGGCAAGTGTTGCCGTCTGATCGGATTCGTCAGAATTCGTCGGGTCGTTCCGTGGAAACTCGACGAACTGTGACAGAGATCATTAACTCGGCAAATGTTACCGTCTGACATGATTCGTCGGATTCGTCGGGATTCGTCGGATTGTTCCGTGGAATCTCGACGAATTGTCACAGAGAGCATTAACTCGGCAAATGTTGCCGTCTGATGTGATTCGTCGGAATTCGTCGGATTGTCCCATGAAAACTCGACGAATGCTGTTCCGTGGAATCCCGACGAATTGTAACAGAAGCCCCTATTCTGCTGTGTGGTCTGCGGATAGCGATTCTTCTTGAAGCTGTTTATCCTTTGGGTATAAATAGGACTTCTTTAGGGTTCTTATCACTAACAAAATAGAAGCTGACGGAAGTGTTCCGCTCGAACCCTAGACGGAAGGTGTTCCGTCTGAATCGCCTCCGCCGACCTCCTCTCCGGCGATCGTCGCCGTTGTTGTTCTTCCTGAAGTGGATCTAGCAATCCGTGGAAGCGCAAGGTGTAGTCTTCTTCTCCCGTCTCGTGTGGACTGCTGTAGAGACGTAGACATTATTCTATGTGAGAACTCTTGCAAAGCCGACGAAGACAATCTTCCTTTTGGAGCATCTAGGTTGGATTTGATCCAATCCCGCCAAGGTAATTTCATACCTAGCATTTTGATTAACTTCTTGATTCAATATTCATGGCCGATCCGAATCTTTTGGGTTGTTTCTCTTCATTTCCGCTGCGCCTACATTTGATGTATGGTTCTAGAAAAACCCAACACGATATCGGGTAGATAATTCCCGCGTCCAATAGTTTGATCACTTCGGCCTTAATGACTTCTTTCATGTTAGGGTTTAGCCGCCGTTGAGGCTGGACCGAATTTCGGGAATTATCTTCGAGAAAGATTTTATGAGTGCAGAAGGAAGTGTTTATACCCTTAATATCCGAAATTTGCCACGCAATTGCGTGGCGGTGCTTTCTTAAGACAATAGCTAACTCAGAAATTTTCGAGTTGCTAAGTTCGGATGAAATGATGACGGGTAGCTTCGACTCTTTTTCTAAAAAATATATACTTAAGGTGAGGGGGAAGTTGCTTTAGTTCTAAAACGGGTGGTTCTTCATAAGAAGTTTTGATTTTCAATTTTTCCAAAAATAGTGGTTCGGGTGGTGTGAAACGAGTGACTTCTTCTTCTTCCAGACAAAAGAGTTCGGCGAGCTCGGACTCGTGACTCGAGGTGGAGACTAACTCGGGAGGTGAATCGAATTCCCAACACTATTCCAGGTAAAAACATGAATCGTCGTTTTCTAATGTGTTCCGCATCGAGGAATTTATGCCGAAAGAAACTTCATCATCTCTAACCCGAAGGAGGAGCTTTCCGTTACTTACGTCAATAATGGCGCGGGAGGTGGCAAGGAAGGGGCGGCCGAGTATGAGGGGTACTTCGGCATCCTCTTCGATGTCAAGAATGACAAAGTCCACCGGGAAGATGAACTTGTCGACCTTGACGAGCACGTCCTCCACTATTCCTACCGGATATTTTAAAGAGCGATCCGCTAATTGAATACTCATTCGAGTGGGGCTTGGATTTCCTAGACCTAGTTTCTTAAATAGTGAAAAAGGCATGAGATTGATACTTGCTCCCAGATCCGCTAAAGCGTGTTTTACTAACGAATTGCCAAATAAACACGGGATGGAGAACCGTCCCGGGTCATTCACTTTTCTAGGCAATTTGTTGAGTACAACCGCGGAGCATTCTGCGTTCAAAGAAATATGCGAAATATCTTCTAATTTTTTCTTATTGGAGAGCAACTCCTTAAGATATTTCGCATATTTAGGCATTTGAGAGATAGCCTCGCAGAAGGGTACATTAATGTGAATTTGCTTTAAAATATCTAAAAACTTTTTATAATTCTTTTCGGCGCTCTCGCTTTTAAACTTAGATGGATACGGAGTATTTGAAGTAGAAGCGCGCGGAGCTAACGTAGCAGGTAAATTCGAAGATAAAATAGGACGAGGAGGAGGGGAGGAAGTTACCATGGGTTCATCCTGTTTTGAAACCACCTCCTTCCCTCTTCGGAGTGTAATCGCATTTGCGCTCTCCTTTGGGTTTGGCTCCGTGTTTCCCGGAAGGGCTCCTTGCTGGCGCTCGGAGATTATCTTTGCTAGCTGGCCCACTTGGTTCTCCAAATTTTTGATCGATCCGGTGAGGTTCCGGATGTTCGCTTCATTTGTAGCAACATATTTTGCAAAAACCTCTTCAAGCGGAGAGGGCTTTTGCTGTTGCGGTGGAAAACCGGGTGGATTAAAATTTGGAGGGGGAGTTAAATTAAGAAGTTGATTTGGAGGTTGATTTAAATTTAAGGGACGCTGAGCATTTCCTTGATTGCTCCATGAGAAATTCGGATGATTCCTATAACCCGCATTGTAGGTGTTATTATACGGAGCGGTGTTCGGGTTATAGGAAGGCCGAGGCGGATTTTCCATGTAATCAACTTGCTCTTCAAGTAAAACATTATTAGCCCAAGGAGGAGTGGCGGAGGAAGCAGACATCTCCGCCACTTGCTTTGTTAAGCACTCAACTTGTAAAGCCAAATTTGCGTTAGCGTCTATTTCAAAAATTCCGGCTGGCTTATTAGGCCGCGCTCGGGGCATGTTCCATTGGTACGCATTTGTGGCCATCTCTTCGAAAAGCTCTTGAGCGGCGATCAGGGTTTTATTATTTAATGTCCCCCCGGCGGCCGCATCAATCATTTGCCTCATTTGGAGATTTAAGCCATTATAAAATATTTGCACTTGTTGCCAAGTGGCAAGTGCGTGGTGAGGGCATTGACGCAAAAGCTCCTTGAAGCGCTCCCATGTATCATAGAGAGTCTCCGAGTCGATTTGCATGAATGATGCAATATCCGTGCGCAATTTAGCGGTCTTTGAAGGCGGGAAATATTTATTAAGAAATTTTTCCGCCATTTCGGCCCATGTAGTGATGGATCCCCTAGGTAGGGAGCCCAGCCACTGCATGGCCTTAGACCGCAAAGAAAAAGGAAAAGACGTAATCGAATGGCGTCATCGGTGACGCCATTGATCTTAAAAGTGTCGCAAATTTCAAGAAAGTAAGAGATATGTGAATTTGGATCCTCGTCCGGTTGACCATCAAAGGTCACTGATTATTGCACCATTTGTATGTTGCTGGACTTGATCTCAAAATTATTGTTCGCCACCGTGGGGCGAACAATACTCGATTGTGTGCCTTCCAAATTCGGCCGCGCATAATAGGACATGGTCCGTTGCGCGTCCTCATTAGGATTTGGCTCGTTAAGATTAGGAGGATTAAGATTATGATCCATATTTGCTGCGTTAGTGTCCCCGATTGACTCTTCGGATTCTACTTGATTTCCTTGATCACGAGAACGGCGGTGCCTCAAAAGGGTTCGCTCGATTTCCGGATCAAAAGGAAGAATCGAAGTGCTACCACGGGTCATACACTAAAAAGAGAAGGAAGGAAGAAGAAAAAGAGAATTTTTTTTGTTCTTTTAGGCAGATTATGTTAGTCTTGGACTTCCCAAGATCTACCCGGTGAAGGGTTTGCAAGGTACTAGGAGGTGAGATGGGATGACACCCCAAACATCCCTTTCCAAGATTTTAATTTCACCCTTAAGATTTTCAAAAATAGAAAAACTAAAATAAAAACAACATGATAAAATTAATAGCTATCCTTGTTTCAAAATATCTACGCAAAAGTCCCTGGCAACGGCGCCAAAAACTTGATATTTAATTTGGTCGGTTTTGAAATTTAGTGAAGGGTTGAGATTTTCTCCAAAACTATATCCGATAAAGGCAAGTGTACCTTATCGTCTATAGTATATGATATTAAGAAATACCAAGGTCGTATTCCACGGGGCGCGTTGATTACTTCTACTTTGAGGAAAGTCGCTATTATCTTATCTAATGATATTTTGGGGTTTTGGTTACTTAGCTAGAAAAAGATAAATTGCAAGCTAAATTAAGGGTTTAGATGATGATAAAAGAGGCTAGTACTCAATCAAAAGTCACCTAGGAGTGAGAAAAGATAAGTGAAAAGAGATTAAATCTAATTCCGTTTAAATTGAACTACTTGACCATGGAGGTTCCCGAAGCTCGAATATGCCTCTCTCGAGGTTAATGCCCAACTAAGTTTAGGAAAAATCAACCGGACTCTCGTCCTATAATCGATTACCTAAAACTTGCTTTACGAAGTGAACCCCGCTATTGGATTTGACTCCAATCCGGGAGATTTACGTCATCCTCTCTCGAGGGGTGCGTGCAACTCTCTTTACCCTTGAGTGATCGATTCATACTTTGAGCCTCTCGGCTAACTAAGTATGAAAACATAAGAGAAAACCATATATCGAAAATATGGCCTCACTAATTTAAAATCAAGGGTAATTCAAGTGTTTATAAAAACGGAAAAAGAAAACTTTAGAAAATCATAACTTGTCTAACTCATCCTCGGATCATTTTGATCGAGTACTAATGAGGATTAGTTAATCATAATAAGAAAATTTAACTAAGTAAGGAGGAGACAAAATAAAGAGAACAACTAATTTTTATTTAAATGAAAACTATTACAAGTCTTAAGAGAAGAGATTGCAAGCTTAGGAAAAACAAGTTACAAGCTTAAACTAAACTATTGCATTGAAAGGAAGCTAGTACATTGCATGAGAAAAGGAAGAGAGCATGAAAGTAAAGTCATATGAACATGAACATGAAAGTGAAAATATACTCAAGATTGGCTCCAACAGCACCTCCCCCACTCCAGAATTCTGAACCCTGGACTCAAGGAGAACCTCTGAATTTATAGGAAAAAAATTCAGATTACACGCCCTTGGTCACGGGCGTGACCAAGGGCATGACTGCACTATTCACATCGGATCCGACAGCGGCGTGGGCTTTCTGGACGGCGCGGCGAGAAATGACATGTCACGTGCGTGACATGTCGGGTCACGGGCGTGACTTTGGACGGCTGCATTAAATGCGGCGTGGGCTGGAATTTGGCGCGGCGGCGAAGCAGAGATCACACGGGCAAGTCACGGCCGTGACATGTGGGTCACGGGCGTGACTCAAGTTGACTTCTCGACTGCAGCTCCATGTCTCGACGGCGGCTCTACGTGGAGGATTCTAAGATTACACGCCCCCGGTCACGGGCGTGACTTTGGGTCACGGGCGTGACCTGGGGCGTGACTTGGTGTGGAATGGTTCAAACAGCGCGGCATCGATTCTGGACTGATCTTCAGGTTACACGCCCTTGGTCACGGGCGTGACCGAGGGCGTGACATGCCATTTTTCCCGATTTGTCCCAAAATTCTGCAAAAATTGAAATTAAGCTAAGTTAGAATCAAAATTACAAAAAGAACTACTTATAACCTAAAATTGACATAAAAAGGAAAATTCATACTAAATATTTACAAAATTTTCTATTAAAAAGTTATAAAAATACTACTTATCAATACTCCGGCTTGAGATTTGCAAGAGAATGGCGGCCGGAGCTTCTCCCGAAGGTGGGCAGCGATGGAGCGACGAAAATGGTGTGGAACTAAAGCTCTGGGCGCGAGAGAGAATGATCGATCCGGAATAGGGCAAGAACTGCAGCTTTTATATAAAAAGCTCAGAAATTTGGTCACGCACGATCGAACGCATGACCGTGTGTGAACCATGCATTATTAATCGAAAAGAAATATCAGGAAGATGACCCAGAGTGCCCGTGCGTTTTACTTAGGCATGGTCGAAGCCAATCATGCGTAAAAATGCACGATCAAATTCAGAATACTACTTTGGGCCATAGATGAGAGCGCACGACCGCAGCCGATCGTTGATGAGTCCTGATCATATACACTTTTATGGACTCATCTGGGCCGTTTTTCTAGTCATTCCACTGCACTTTAGCTTGTTTTAGCTTATATTTGTTATTCCTTGCTATATGCACTTCTAGGCCCGTTTTGGTGTTATTTCTTGTTTATCTTCATCATTAGCTTTCATGTATTGTTAAGTGCCACCTTCAGTGGCTAGATTGGTGGTTGTGCTGGAATAGGAGTCGTGCAGGTGTTCCCGGTGCAATTCTGCAAAGGAACACTGCGCACGATCACCGGTTCTATGGCGCACGACCACTGGTCGTGCGCCACTGATCGTGTGCACTTAACCCTTCTTATGAGTTCTGTTTGGTGCAGTGCGCACGACCATCTACGCTAGTGCGCACGACCACCGGTCGTGCGCCACTGCTCGTGCGCACTTACCATTTAATTTCCGAGTTCTGTTTGCTGTAGTGCGCACGACCACCTACGATAGTGCGCACGACCACCGGTCGTGCGCCACTTGTCGTGCGAAAATGTTATTTTATAATTTCTGTCTTTGCAGGTTCCGTCCAGGCAGAGCGCACGATCACCGAATTCTAGTGCGCACGACCACTGGTCGTGCGCCAATGACCGTGCGCACTGCTTAATTCCAGCGCCTATAAATTCCGCTGCTCGCGATTTAGGTCGGATCGCTCGCCGTTTTTCCGCCCGACTCCGCCGTTTCACCCTTTTCCGCTGGTTCTCCGCCCCCCTAGGCCTCCTCCATCATCCAAGAGCTTCAAGGAGGAGATTCCACGCATCTTCATCGCCAAGCAAGGAGTTCTTCGCATTAGACGTGGCCGGATGGTAAAGCGCTGGAGAAGACGGGTCCATTGGGAGGTGTGACAGCCCTCCTCTACCCCGGACGCAGTTGGGACCGAGCTAGGACGTGGATTGACAACCCGACGATTCCTACCGTGAATCTACAACGAGACTCCGGATTCGGTCGTATCTCTTGCCTCTTTCTTCTACTTGTGTGGTTGTATTCGTTTGTAATCTCTATATTTAGATGATGGCACTATGAATCTTGTTTATTAATGTTTATTTCATGTTTATGGAATCATATTATTCATATGTGTGAATGAGGAGCGCCGCCATCCATTTTCCACTCCACCACCGTGTCCGGTGCCGCACTAGCAATTGCTAGTGGCGTGCTTGTCGAAGAGGTGCTTGCGACCCTCATCCGTATGCCTACTCTTCCATCCGCCTAGCGAAGCGTGGCATAGCGGCCCGTGTAATCCATTCCGACTCCGCCGGTGCGAACCATTCCATCCGCTAGCCTTCTCGTCCTTCCGCCTAGCAAAGCGTGGCATAGCGGCCCGTGTATTCCATCCCGCCTAACGAAGCAGTGCGCTCAAGGCCTGCATTGTTCGATTCCGCTTGCCTACTCGTCCATCCGCCCTTTCGACGCAGCGCGCTCAAGGCCTGCCTAGTCTCCATCCCGCCAAGCGAAGCATTGCATAGCGGCATTGCATAGGAGTAGTTGATAGCTTTTATTTTATTTTCCAAAAGCCAACCCAACTCCCCCGCATTCCATCCGACGTTAAGGACTTCAATCTCAAGTCCTTCCTCGAAACCTAACTCCACCTTACTGTGTTCCTCAAGAGACCGACACTCGGGGATTTTCCCCATTATTATTACTTGCGCGACCGGTGCACTTGCCGAATCATCGCATCAAGTTTTTGGCGCCGTTGCCGGGGAACACAGACGTGTGAGTTTTCTGGAGAGGGAGAATTTGAGAGGAAAACCCTTCCATTTGTAAATTGCATCCTTTATTTTATTTCTGTTCTTTTTATTCCATTTTCTTGTTTTATATTAGGTTGCTTTAGTAAATTTTGTTAGGTGTAGTATTTTGCACAATAGTGTTTTTTATTTTGAATCGTTTTATCTTCGCACTATGTGGGCACATCTCAATTTCCGTTGCCGTTGGTGTGGAGCTACCTCCCACTCTAGTGATGAATGCCCTACAGAGAATAGTAGGCATAATTCTTATTGCCCAGCATATGAAGCACCGACTTCGTCTGGTACTCCATATGGTGCGCGTAAGTCTTATGGCTACTCTGCCTAGCCTTTACCGTCATACTTCTTTTCGGCTCCAGCTCCCGCTGCGCCAAAGAAGCCCATAAGGCAGTGCCAGTTTTGTCGGAGCACTGATCACGCCCTGAAGGATTGTGCTGCTTTTCGTCGCCAATTGGATGAGGATGACGAGCCGGATATCCGGATCGTCCCAACTCCTTACTCTGGCGGCACACCTTCAACATCCGGTTATGTGTCTTTGTCACCTTCACATCTTGAAGGGTATGGCATGGACACGGTCACCGGATGTGCGGTTGATCTGGGCACCGACATTGCTGAGCCTATTCTCCCGGTGCATCCACCACCTCTAGTGGATTCGATTCTTTGTGAGGAATCGGTGCTCGACTTTTATCCGAGCACTATTCCTCTCCCTGTTGTGCATACTACACTCGTCTCTGACGACATTGTTGATGATGTGTCGCAGGAGGAGGCGGTTGATCTTAGTATTATGCCTATTCCTATGGAGGAGGACAACCTTCTAGGTGAAGAGGAGTTTTCCTCAGCACCGGTGGAGGAAGTCCAAATCTCTAGCTTGGCCACTGTTGATCCCGCCGAATCTTGTAGCATTGATGACAATGCAAACATTATTTTACTTCCCCAACCTGATGGGAGTGAGTCCGGGATCACTCCACCGACTGATGTTTATTTATGTTCTTCATATTCTTTATTTCTTGATCCCCTTCCTTCATCTGAGTATGTGCAGGTTGAATCTTCACAGGTACTTCAGGAGGACTTGGAGCGTTTTGCTCAAGTCAATAATGAGAGCATCCTCTCATGTGAGGAGATTTATTCCCCCTCCGTAGAGGAAGCTCCACTCATTGCCTTCTCCTCCTGCGGACCTGCCGCAGACGATACCTTGCTGGGCAAGGATAGTTTTGGTAAGATGAGTGAGGACCAGGCCTCCTCCTCTTCTTACTTTCTTTTCCCTCTACCTGTGATGGGCAGGTTTTATCTATATTCGGGTAGAGGCGTGACTGTTCTTTCTCCGTATAGGTACCCGCTACCTACACGCATATTAGAACAGTTACCTGTCCACTTTTCTTTTCATAGGCCCATTAGCTAGAACTGTACAAATGCTAAATAAGTCGTGCTGGGATGACAATAACCCCAGTAGTTATCTTTCTTTTCTGCATTTTTATTTCTTCTAATCATGTTCAGTTAGCTGTAGTTTATTTTAGTTTGTCATTTTTCTTTTGTTTTTGCGGAGCTGACCCCTGCAGGTATCTTTTTCTGGATGGCGGATGTTGCAGCTCATTTTAGCTTAAACGCCAATCTTCTGGTATGCTCACTTGCTGAGCATTGGGTACTCTCTTTCCCTAGCTCTATTTTGATTCTCCTGTCATATATTATGCGGATTGTTTAGTTTAAGTCTGGGGGAGAGTAGTTTGGTTACCCGCTCACGTGCACTATTGCACTGCATACTAGAAGATTTCATTTAAAATGTTTTGTTTAATTTCATTGCACACCACAGCACCCACTTGAGCGCGTACTCATCTGTTTGCCTGCTCTGTTGTGAATTTAATTCTTCTGCTTATGTGGGAAAATCTAGGTGATGGCTTAGGACTATATAGCAGAGTAAAATGTTGACTCCCGTAGTGCTCCTAGTCGAGTGCTCGGTTGCATAGAAATTTGTGTAGGTTAGATCTCTTTTTATACTATGGTTTTATATTTTTCTCTATTAGTGTAAATGTTGTTTACTCTACTCAAATGGTGAATCCGGTGTGAATCAAACGGTAGCGTAGGGATGTGTGTAAATGATCGCTAGACTCGTATTGCTTGAGTCGGGAGAAAGGAGAATCTTTCTCGGTGGCTAGAACTTGCCCTAAGCGATTCTTGAAGCATGGGTATACGGTTAGTCAATTGCGTGAATGTGATATAGGCCATCATTTTGGCCCGGTTGAGCCTTTGTGCCTATCCCTACCGCTATATCCTCGCTAGCCCAGTTGTGCCTACCCGTTCTTTGATTCAGCCCCACTTTTATTTCACCAAAGCCCAAAAGCCAATCCTAGTCGCACACCCAAATCTGAGCTTTAGCTGTTTATTATTTTCATGAGTTGGGTTGTTGATGTGGTAATATGTTTGTGAAGATGTGGATGTGTCCTTTTGTTTATTTGCTGAAAATGATAAGAAAAGAAAAAAAAATGAGAAAAAGAAAAGAAGTTAAAAAGAAAGGTAAGAGAAGGAATGTTTAATTGAAAATCTTTATGTATAGATTTATGTTTGGGAGTAGGCGGTGCACGCACCCATGCTGTTAAGTCCAAGTCTGGGGGTGTTGTGTACCCGCATGTTTGTGTGGTGAATGAGGATAGTTTCCTGCATTAGCTCATTTGGGTTTAGTGCTTTAACCGTCGTTTTTATCTTTGTTTTTCCTCACCTAAACCCAAGCCCCATTCAAAACCTAAAGTCCTATTGATTCACGCATTTGAGTCAAACCAGTGCCGTGGAGAGAATGTGACCGGGCAAGCCTATGGTCACCGACACCGATGGATTTCGGTGGAGTTTATCCGGCATACCAATCTTGAGCAATGCTCATCTCAGCGCTTAGTTTACTTTCTCCGTATGCATGACCGAATGATTCACCGTTGTTCACCATTTTGAGTAGTTGTAATATGCTTTTACTCTTTTAGAAATATATAAACTGTTTATATAATCAGAAATCTTCTCTACTATTCTTCTTATGCACATGAGCATGCGACTTCGCATGGTACTCTGTATTGTAGTTTTAAGCCATCTACTTTTCTTTCCCCGTTCGCTTAGAATTTGTTTGCTCGGGACGCGCAAACAGGTAAGTCTGGGGGTGTGATGAGTCCTGATCATATACACTTTTATGGACTCATCTGGGCCGTTTTTCTAGTCATTCCACTGCACTTTAGCCTGTTTTAGCTTATATTTGTTATTCCTTGCTATGTGCACTTCTAGGCCCGTTTTGGTGTTATTTCTTGTTTATCTTCATCATTAGCTTTCATGTATTGTTAAGTGCCACCTTCAGTGGCTAGATTGGTGGTTGTGCTGGAATAGGAGTCGTGCAGGTGTTCCCGGTGCAATTCTGCACAGGAACACTGCGCACGATCACCGGTTCTATGGCGCACGACCACTGGTCGTGCGCCACTGATCGTGTGCACTTAACCCTTCTTATGAGTTCTGTTTGGTGCAGTGCGCACGACCATCTATGCTAGTGCGCACGACCACCGGTCGTGCGCCACTGCTCGTGCGCACTTACCATTTAATTTCCGAGTTCTGTTTGCTGTAGTGCGCACGACCACCTATGATAGTGCGCACGACCACCGGTCGTGCGCCACTGGTCGTGCGAACATGTTATTTTATAATTTCTGTCTTTGCAGGTTCCGTCCAGGCAGAGCGCACGATCACCGAATTCTAGTGCGCACGACCACTGGTCGTGCGCCAATGACCGTGCGCACTGTTTAATTCCAGCGCCTATAAATTCCGCTGCTCGCGATTTAGGTCGGATCGCTCGCCGTTTTTCCGCCCGACTCCGCCGTTTCGCCCTTTTCCGCTGGTTCTCTGCCCCCATAGGCCTCCTCCATCATCCAAGAGCTTCAAGGAGGAGATTCCACGCATCTTCATCGCCAAGCAAGGAGTTCTTCGCATTAGACGTGGCCGGATGGTAAAGCGCTGGAGAAGACGGGTCCATTTTGAGGTGTGACAGCCCTCCTCTACCCCAGACGCAGTTGGGACCGAGCTAGGACGTGGATTGACAACCCGACGATTCCTACCGTGAATCTACAACGAGACTCCGGATTCGGTCGTATCTCTTGCCTCTTTCTTCTACTTGTGTGGTTGTATTCGTTTGTAATCTCTATATTTAGATGATGGCACTATGAATCTTGTTTATTAATGTTTATTTCATGTTTATGGAATCATATTATTCATATGTGTGAATGAGGAGCGCCGCCATCCATTTTCCACTCCACCACCGTGTCTGGTGCCGCACTAGCAATTGCTAGTGGCGTGCTTGTCGAAGAGGTGCTTGCGACCCTCATACGTATGCCTACTCTTCCATCCTCCTAGCGAAGCGTGGCATAGCGGCCCGTGTAATCCATTCCGACTCCGCCGGTGCGAACCATTCCATTCGCTAGCCTTCTCGTCCATCCGCCTAGCGAAGCGTGGCATAGCGGCCCGTGTATTCCATCCCGCCTAACGAAGCAGTGCGCTCAAGGCCTGCATTGTTCGATTCCGCTTGCCTACTCGTCCATCCGCCCTTTCGAGGCAGCGCGCTCAAGGCCTGCCTAGTCTCCATCCCGCCAAGCGAAGCATTGCATAGCGGCATTGCATAGGAGTAGTTGATAGCTTTTATTTTATTTTCCAAAAGCCAACCCAACTCCCCCGCATTCCATCCGACGTTAAGGACTTCAATCTCAAGTCCTTCCTCGAAACCTAACTCCACCTTACTGTGTTCCTCAAGAGACCGACACTCGGGGATTTTCCCCATTATTATTACTTGCGCGACCGGTGCACTTGCCGAATCATCGCATCAACCGTGCGTCAAGAAAACGCATGACCGTGCGATCCATGCAGACATGAAATCTGGGCAAAATGGATATTCTTCCCACCTGCACAACACCAAACAACATTCACACAGCTGGGAATACCCTTCCAGCTCAATCCAAATACAGAAAAAGGGTTGGGGAGCACCATGTGCTTACCCCCAACAAACATAGCGCGCAATTGCACACCAAAACGGGCATAAATGTGCACTTCATGAAGAAATGTGATTTAGAGAAATATGAGTGAATGCATGATGAAACTAAAGTGTATGTGCGTGAAAACAAGCCCAGATGAGTCCGAAAAAACCCTACATAAACTGGACTCCTCACACCCCCAGACTTACCTATTTGCGCATCCCGAGCAAACAAATCCGGTGGAGTAGGAAAAGCATAGCTAGCCAAAAAATTGCAAACATGGAATAGAATGCGAAGTTGCATACGTGTGCACATAGAAGTTCATTAGAAGAAGTTTCTAAATATGCTAGCTAATTTATAGAAGTGTAAATGCGTAAAAAGAAATTTAAATTTTTTTTACTCAAAAATGGAATATTGGTGAATCTTGTGGTCACGCGTAGTACGAAAGTAAGCAAATCGCGAAGGGGAGTGTTACCCAAGACCAGAACTTGGAATTAACTCCGTTGAAATCCATCAACATCGAGAGCCATAAGCTCGCCCTGTCACACTCTCTCCACGACGCTAGTGAACTCACAAGATGAATCGATAGGACTTTAGGTATACACGAGGCTTAGGTTACGGTTTGGAATGCAAAGATAAACATGATGGCTAATCGCAACCCAAATGAGTACACAAAAGTGCTAAATCATAGCAGCCCCCAATAAAACATGTGTAACACACCCCCAGACTTGACTTTGAAATCGGGTGTGCACGCGGCCTACTCTAAATGATAGATATAGAAGTTTCAATTAAAATGCTAGGGATATTTTTTTTTTCTCTTTGCTTTTTTTCTTTTTCTTTTCCTTCTTTTTTTCCCCAAATCTACTCCTAAAAATCTCAGCATATATAAACATTTTTTAAAAAATCCACATCAACACTATAATTTCTCATCGCCGCACTACATTGGCAAATTACAATTCATTAATGCTTTTGGCTTATTTTTGGTTGCGATAAAGGGATTAGCTTTTAGGCCTTGGTGAAGTATGGTGGAGCTGAACCAAAAGGTCGGGTAGGCACAAAATGGGCTAGCAACGGTTAGCATATAGGAATGGTAGAACAATGCTCAATCTTGCCAAATAGATGGCCTATGTCACGCTGAACTTGCAAATCATTCACACCCATGCTTCGAGAGTCGCTTGGGGCAAGTTCTTAGCCCCCGAGAAAGGCCTTTCTCCCAACTCGAGCAACATGAACCTCGTGCTTGCCTACACACAATACCACGCTACCACTAGATTCAACCGCATTCACCATTTTGAGTAAAATAAATTTAAATCTACGCAAATCTACTAATTATAAATTAGAAGCATAAATAAAAATTAGTTCTACTCAAATTCCTAAACAAGACACGAGTACTCAACTAGAGCACTACATGAGTCAACATGCCACTCCATCTTGCAATTTTTTTTGGCTAATACAGCAACTCCTACATCACAACCACGAATTGAATATACAGGAGCATACAAACAAGCGAGTGCGTGCTAAAGTGGGTGTAGTGGTGTGCGGTGCATATGAAACAATAATTATAAAACTGAACTAAAATGTACTTTTAGTATGCAGTGTCATGTGCACGTGCAGTGAGTAACACATAGCGGCTCTCCCCCAGACTTATTCCAAGCAATAAAAGCAAATGATGTAACCATGAAAATTAAATAAAAGACTAGGGGGAAGAAAAGTTACCCATGCTCAGAAATGAGCATACCAGAAGATTGGCGTGTAAACCAAGAAAAAGCTGCAGCATCCCATCCAGAAAATGAACCTGCAGGGGTGAGCTTCGCAAGAATAAAAGAAAATATACAGACTAAAAGAAATCAAAACTAACTAAACAAACTAGATAAACTAAAATTGCAAGAAAAGTAAGTTAACTACTGGGATTATTGTCATCCCAACACGATTTATTTAAATTTAAAATAGTTCTAGCTAATTGGAGTATGGAAAAGGAAATGAATAGGTAACTGTTCTAATATGCGTGTCGGTAGCAGGTACCGACACGGCGACCGAACAGTTACTCCCCTACCTAAATAATAATACTTGCTGAACACAGGTAGCGGGAATAAAAAGTAAGAAGAGGAGGAATCCTCACTCAACTCACCAAAACTATCCTTGCCCAGCAATGTGTCGTCTTCAGGGAGGCGGCAGGAGGATATGGAAATGAGTGAGGTTTCCAATATGGAGGAGGAATCAACCTCCTCACATAAGAGGATGCTCTCATCATTGACGTGGGCAATATGCACCAAGTCCTCCTGAGTTACATGTGAAGACTCCACCCACACAGGCTCAGATGAAGAAGAGGGGGCAAGGAATAAAGAAGAAGAAGAACAAAAATAAAAATCAATCGGGGGAGTGATCCCGGTCTCACTCCCAGCAGGATCCAAGGATAGATCGCTATCATCATCGTAAGTATCATAGAGAGGGGAACACAAGAACTCAAGGGCCTCGGTGGTGAGTTGGACCTCCTCGTCCCATGAGGAAGTGCAAACCTCCTCATCAGAGAGAGTATGCTCCTCATCCCACCTAGGTGCACCATCGTGTTCAAAGTATTCATTCTCCACTTCGGAGAAAACAAACTCCTCATCCCACTTTGGAGCATCCTCCGAGTCAGAAGCATCACCCCACTCCTTCACTTCGATAGGATCATAAAGAATGTGTGTAGAAAAATCTTGCAAAGAAATTGGAGGAACAAAAAGATTTGGTTCCTCCGCAAAAAGATCTGCTAATGCCTCCCCGATGGAAAGAATACTTTCCTCATCACACTCAAGTGCATCTAGGAGCTCCCATTCCTCTCCATGTTGTCCAACAGATGACTGATCGTCATCACTAGGAGTGAAGCCATACATAGGGAGTGAGGAGTCCATGCACGAGACAAGCTCGGGGGTAGAGGGCACGATTGCCTCCATGGGTAAAGAATGAGTGATAGGGACAATGTTGTTATGAGTGAAGGAGCAGCGGTCAGGATTGAAAAGACTAGGACAGTCCTTCAATACATGACCCTCTCCTTGACACAATAAGCAAACAACGTTCCTACACAGCTAGCATTTAACTCCTTCATTTGGTCTATATAATAAACCATCTTGTCGTAAGTGCTAGGAGAAATATCCCATGACGACATTTTCAATAAAAAAAGCAGATAAAACGAAACTGAAATTCTTTGCAAGGAAATTTACACAAACTAATAAAACTTCATGGATTAAACTTTCCTAACAACTTTAAAATAGGAGAGAATGAAATAATAACAAACAATATATAATTAAAAAGCAAACAAAAAAAAAGTTATAAACACTAGAAGAACTACTATCTCTTGTCTCCCTCTACAGCAAACTCACACGTCTGTGTTCCCCGGCAATGGCGCCAAAAACTTGATGCGCAAATCTCGCATACCGCTATAGGCGGTAGCAAGACTGCGACACAAAACGGTAGTGTACCGATCGTTCAAGTAATATAAAATGTGGGAGTGAATACCCAAGTATCGATCTCAAAGGAACACAGTAAGGTGGAGCTAACTTTTAAGGAAGGAATTGAGATTGAAGTCCTTTCGAGCGGATGGATTGCGGAAAAGGGTGATTTAGATTGTGGAAAATAAAAGAAAACAACTACAACTACTCCTATGCAATGCCGCTATTCAATGCTTCGCCAGACGGGATGGAAAACTACACGGGCCGCTATGCACTGATTGGCAAGGGAGGATGGACGAGTTGGCAAGCGGATGGAGTGGTAAGTGCGGAATCGAACTGTGCAGGCCTTAAGCGCACTGCTTCATTAGGCGAATGGATTACACGGGCCACTATGCCACGCTTCACTAGGCGGATAGAAGAGTAGTCTTATGGAATGAGGGTCGCAAGCACCTCATCGACAAGCACACCACTAGCAATTGCTAGCGCGGCACACGAACATGACGGCAGGATGGAGGATGGAATGGGGCGCTCCTCACTTGCATAAACCACACATAATGATTTCACATAGACATGAAATATTAAATGACAAAACAAGGTTTAGCAAACATTGTTCATACACCCAAATAATTAAGGAATAACACACTACAATGTAAAAGAGGTTTAGATTACAACCAAAGCATGGAGACTCATCGGAGGTTCACGGCCGGAATCTGGGGTTGTCAATCCTTGTCCGAGCTCGGGCTCCAACTGCCGTCCGGGGTCCGGAAGAGCTGTCACCTTCTTCTATTATACCCGTCTTCTCTGTCAATCATCTTTGTCCACGATCTCACCGGCGAACTTCACAAGTGCAGCAGAAAATCCCTCAAAATGGAGGTTTGGAGGTGCACGTACAATGGAGGAGGCCTGGAGGATACTCCGGCTTGAGATTTGCAAGAGAATGGCGGCCGGAGCTTCTCCCGAAGGTGGGAAGCGATGGAGCGACGAAAATGGTGTGGAACTAAAGCTCTGGGCGCGAGAGAGTGTGATCGATCCGGAATAGGGCAAGAACTGCAGCTTTTATACAAAAAGTTCAGATATTTGGTCACGCACGATCGAACGCACGACCGTGTGTGAACCATGCGTTATTAATCGAAAAGAAATATCAGGAAGACGACCCAGAGTGCCCGTCCATTTTACTTAGGCACGGTCGAAGCCGATCGTGCGTAAAAATGCACGATCAAATTCAGAATACTACTTTGGGCCGTAGATGAGAGCGCACCACCGCAGCCGACCGTGCGTCAAGAAAACGCACGACCGTGCGATCCATGCAGACATGAAATCTGGGCAAAATGGATGATCTTCCCACCTGCACAGCACCAAACAACATTCACACAGCTGGGAATACCCTTCCAGCTCAATCCAAATACAGAAAAAGGGTTGGGGAGCACCATGTGCTTACCCCTAACAAATAAAGCGCGCAATTGCACACCAAAACGGGCATAAATGTGCACTTCATGAAGAAATGTGATTTAGAGAAATATGAGTGAATGCATGATGAAAGTGAAGTGTGTGTGTGTGAAAACAAGCCCAGATGAGTCCGAAAAATCCTATATAAACTGGACTCATCACCTTCTCTGGCCTATGCCCATCTCCTGACAAATATCAGGGTTGTACATAAGCGGCCCCCTCGCTGGGCGAGTGATCCTTCTAGGCACTACCCGCAGATCTTCTGGCGAGTACTAACTTGCAAGTAACCCGTGATGGCGCCACTCGCTGTCTGGCCCGAATAATTGACTCTTGTCGTGAGTGGCCCATGGGGGCGCTACTCGCTAATCTGACCAATTTGCACGGCTCTCGCCGCGAGTAGTCTGAGAAGGATCCGCCGTCTCGCAAGATACTCATTATTCACTCTCGCGTGAGGGCACCACTCGCGAGTGGTCCGTGAGACCCCCACTCACTGCTCTGAGCCACTCTTGTTCGCTCTTACCTAAGATGCAGCATCTGGCTTGCTCTCGGCGAACACAAGGTTGTACACAATCCCTGCTCTTCATGAGTTTTGAGCTAAACTCACGAAGAATCATCCAACCTTCGGCGTTTGCCGGACGGATGCTGATCTGGCAGGAATCTTTTCTTGGGACCCAACCCCCCTGCTATAAATATCGTCGGTCGTAGTTGATGGGTTCCCCTATTGCTCCTTCACCAATCCTCGCTGCTCCGGGCTATAGCTGTCTGAGGATGCCTATTTCCGAAGAGACCAGGGCTCGCATCAACGTGGCATGAGCCTTTGAGCATGCCGCCCTCGCCAAGCCTGCTCCTTGGGCCCCGAAGCCGTCTTCTCCAAGAATGCTGAAAGCAAAATCGATCTGGCGCTAGTGTGGGAAAGAAGGATCCCTAGCTTTATGTTGGGAAAATGATTTCTCTTAACCCCTAGAAATGAGTTAAAGAAGAATTATAAGAATGAAAAATAAGGCTAAGTAAATATGCGTCGAATAGTATTCGACGCCACGTCGAAATGTAGTCGATGTTTCCTTCAGATTGAGTCGAAGTAACTCTAGGAAGATTTCGACGTATGTGTTGTCGACGTTACTCTGATTTCTAGTCGACGCATCTAATGTAGTCGACGCACCTTTATCGACGCACCTTCCTTATTCTCCTCTCGACGTCCAGACTGGATGTATTCGACGCTTGCATCGAATAGTAATCGACGCACGTCGATCTTTATGACAGAATTCAAAATCGCCAGATCTCTTTCCTTATCTTATAAGATCTGATCTATATGGAATCAATTTATGTCTTATAGCCGTTCTGAATCTTTCTTTTCCTCTATTAGATTCTTGGCTAATTTGTTAAAATTCATTATGGACATTATTTGAAATTAGAATGAATACTTTCCTTCTATGGATATAACTATTATGGGAATTTCTCTTTCTTTCTAATACTCTGTCTGCTAATTGATTACTCTCCTTTAGTATTATTTGATTGAAACAGAGCTATAAATAAAGAGGAGGTCGGCTGAAGAAGTAGTCAAGTGATTCACCACTTTTACATTTGAAAAGAGGAAAAGCTCCCAAGTGAAAAAGAGAGAATTGAGAAATAGTCCTGCAGCAATATTCAAGCATTCTTCTTCTCTCTGCTTCTGAAGTCACCCTGCTGCAAATTTTGATAGCTCTCACATAAGAGAGAAAAGCTACCAATCTTCTTCTCTCTATAGAAGAAAGATTTAATTCACTTCTTGTGCTTCCAATCTTCTTGCTAGGAAGAAGATTCATTCTTGTTCTTATTTCTTTCTTCTTCCTTATTTTTACTTAAACATTGTAAAAGAGTTTTTAGAATCTCTCTTCAAAAAATTCAGTGTACTGGTTCTAAGAGTCTCCTTTTCAAAAGACTCAGTTGGTTCTAAGAGTCTCCTTGTCAAAAGACTCAGGGTGGTTCTAAGAGTCTCCTTATCAAATGACTCAGTGCAAGATAGTGAATTCCTACCAAGGGGGTAGAAGAGTGGACTACCCAAAGTTTGGGGAACCACTATATTTTCTTGTGTTGTGCTGTGATTTTTTTTCTTGCATTTACTTTCTTTATTTATTTAATTCTTGTTGGTGTGTGGGAAGCTATAATCTGTGATCATACACATATATATATTTTAACATTGCACAAAATATTTTTTAATCTCTATTCACCCCCCCCCCCCCCCCCCCTCTAGAGAATTCTAGTGAGGTTAACTGTGCACTTTCAATTGGTATCAGAGGGAGGTTGATCTAAAAAGGTTTAACTGCTTGATCAAAAAGATCCTACCTCTTGTTTTTATATATATATTTTTTTATGGCACAAATCAAAGATTATGCTTCCACCAGACCACCAATGTGCAATCTTGAAAAGTTTGCAGTTTGGAAAACAAGAATCAGAATTTATATGAATTCCATTGATGCTGACTTGTTTAATATTACTGTGACAGGTCCCCCAAATCCCTATAGAAAGGATGCAAGTGGCAATGTCACACAAACACTTGTTCCAAGATCTGAGTGGACAGAAGATGAGAAGAATGCAAGAACATATGAGCTAAAATCCATGAAAAAACTTGTCTCAACTCTCCCAGATGACATCTTTCAAAGGGTTGTTGACTGTGAATCATCCAAAGAAATTTGGGATGCTCTTACAAAGATGGTTGAAGGAAGTGCTGATGAAAAGAAAGATAAGAAGGCCCTATTGATCTCCCAATATGAGAACTTCCAAAAGAAGAATGAAGAGAGTATCTCTGAGATGTATGACAGATTCAGTCTAATCATCAACCAATTGAAAAACTTGGATAGAGAGATCTCCCTCACTGAGATTAATGACAAATTGCTAATGAGTCTCCCCAGTTCATGGGACTCAAGAATATGGGCAATAAGAGACACAAGAGGACAAAAGGAAATCTCTACAGATGCTCTCTTAGGAAAGCTCAAATCCTATGAGCAACTACTGAAAACTAAAGAAGAGAAGAAAAGAAGAGAAAACACTCCAATCTCCTCAAAAGACAGGAACATAGCTTTAAAGAGAACAGAAGAAAGGACTCCTGTCACTGAAGAAGAACTATTCAGTTTCCTAGCCAGAAAATTTAAGAAATGGGTCAAGACAGATGGATCAAAAAGTAGGGAGTCAAAACCAAGGTATGACAAAACTCCCACTAAAGAAATTATTTGCTATTCTTGCAGGAAACCTGGACATATTGCCCCAGAATGTCCAGAGAATGCTGAAACAAAGAAAGATCTGAAAAGAAAAGATGTCAAGAAAAAGGGGAAGAAGAAAGAAAGAGGCTTTATTGCAGAAGCCTGGAGTGAAACAGACTCTGATGATAGTTCATCCTCTAAGAGTGACAATGAAGAATCTAGGCAAGAAGACCTATGCTTGATGGCCTTTGAAGGCCCCAAGAATGATGATGGTGCTAAATCTTGGAGTGAGACAGGATCAGAAGAAAGCATATCTTCTGAAGATGAAAAAGAAAATAGCCTTATTCTCATAGAGGAATTTGAGGATAAGGATGAGGTAAGCATCTTTGATGAAATAGATTTTCAAAGTGATAAATTCAGAAATGATTTTATGGGAATGTGTCTAGATCAATTAAAAGCTAAACAAGAAATCAAGGACCTAAAAGAACAAATTCATATGATCAAGAACCAAAGAAATAAAAAAGATATAAGCTCAAAAGATGATAGGGCTAACATAAGAGAGAAGGAAATAGAAATGGCTAGAATAGAAAATCAGTTCCTTAAGGATAAGGTTTCTCAGGCAAAGGCCTTTGAAGAATATAATCAATAAAAATGAGAAGCCAAACTCTTAAAGAAATCACTGAAAAACAAACAATAAGACACAAAAATCTTGGGCTAGGGGCTGATCCATCAATCAGCCTAATTCCATCCAACAAGCCTGCTTGGATGAGCCCTATAAAATTCACTAAACCCATCAAATTAGCAAACCAAGAAAAAGAATCACAACATAAGAAAGAACACTTCTTCAAGGAAATAAAGGAATTTGATGAAACATCATATTATTCAGCTGATGACTCACAAACTTCATCTGAAAAGACAACTAAACCAAAAGAAACAACATTCAAAGGAGTAAAAACAGAAAAAGGTAAAATGAAAATTTATGAAGACACAGTTGCGTCGACTTCATATCAACGCATGAATGTTGTGCGTCGATTTCTACTCGACGTAACCTCTCAGATGCCTCGACCTCTACTCGACGCTTGAATAAAGATACGTCGACATCCAATCAACGTAACTTTCTCCATGCGTCGATACCAGATCAACGCAATCTGAGGAATGCGCCGAATATAAATCGACGCAACTATCAACATACGTCGAATAGATATTGACGCATAAAAACTCAGAGCAACATGAACACCTATATTCCAAAAATCTTCAATCTTAACCCCCATTCAGGACCCATTCATCCTGATCATGATTTCTATCCTAATCAACATTCTAACCAAAATTTCTATCCAAAACTTGGTAACCAAAATTCCCATCCTAATCAAACCCTCTATCCTAATCAACACTGGTATTCTAGTCAACACTTTTATCCCCATTTAAACTCAAACTCTCACAAAAGTAATATACTTAAGTGTTACATATGCAACAAAAATGGCCACCTTGCCAAAAAGTGCTGGTATAATCAATCAAATTGGTCTTAAAACCCAGTCCTAGGCTAACTTAGAAACCTTTAGGATTAAGAAGAGATAAAAAGAAATAAACACCTAGAACTTTTCAGGAAAATTAAAAGTCACGTCGACTTCTAATCGACGCACCGTCGATGACTCAGATCAATAGGTACAATCGACGCATGCGTCGACTACTATCGACGCATACGTTGATAAGAAACCCTTGCATTCCAGAACAAACTAAATCGACGCTCACGTTGAATTTCACTCGACGTAACGTCGACCTCATAAAAATGAGCGGAAAGACTAATATATTTTCGGTCACATCCACTGAAGTACCGAATAAGCCTCGAATTGAGTCCTGTTTCGATGCTTCACCTGACTTAAATAGACTCTTCAGTTAGAAACCTTCACGACTTTGCATCCTTCATCCTTCTTGCTCCTTAGACCAGCCGATTTCTTCCTCTCTCTTTCACTAACCTAAAAATGGCTCCAAAGACAAACTCAGGCTTCGACATTGACCTTGAGTCCTTCCAAGCAGCCGCAGAAAACTACAAGAGCGTCATTGCTCTCTTTACTGAAGCAGGACTGGACAAGCTCATCTCCACTAGGTGCAAGCTCCTGGAATCAGAGCTCACAGAGCTAATAACTAATGTTCAGATATCTGAACAAGGAGAAATCCAGGGAACACTATATAAGACACCAGTCTCAATCTCAGCAGAACATATTAGGGCCACCTTTGATCTTCCATCAGGTATATCCTACTATCATCTTTGTTTAAAAGAAATAAGGAAAGAAGATGAGCTTCTAAAAGAATGACTAAACAGGTCTTAACTATTCCCCTATTTGGTGATGAATCCGTTGAACTCACACCTGATGAAATCAAGCATTTACTCATCACTATGAATTTCTCAAAAGATAGGCCAATCCATATGAAAAAGATAGACTTTTTTGATGAGTACAGATTGCTGGCAGATATAGTAGGGAAGATACTACTATGCAAGATATCAGCCCATGATGCAGTGCCCAAGCAGCAACTAAACATCATGGGGGCCCTTGTACTAAAGAAGAAAATAGACTGGGCCAGCTGTCTGCTCAAGATGATAGGCTCTAGATATTCTCACAAAGAGAATGCCTACATGAGGATTATGAGTCAAGTACTCTTCCACTCCTTCCCTGACCTCTGTAGGTCAAAAGGAATTCCTATCCCTCCTGGAAAGAGGATGTCCATTGCCCTCTTCTCCAAATGGACCAGGCAAATCCCCAAGCCTGGTTCCATTCCTGAAAGGACTCCCTCTCCTCCGAACTCTCCTCCTCCTCCTCCTCCTCAAGGAGACAATCCTTCTCTACCACCATCATCCACTCAAATAATATCTACTACCCTCACAACTCCTACTCTACCTACCTCTTCTCAAACACCTGCTCAAACAGCAGTTTCTCCTTCTTTTCCTCCTCCTATTTCCCCATCATTTCTACCTCCATTATCACCCATACCTCATGTATCAACTCACTTCTCTCCTCCTCTATCACCTATTCCTCCACCATCACCTTCTCACCTTTCACACCATGAATCATCTGCATCCCCTGAGGCTCTCATCACTCAGTGCATCAAATCAGCAGCTGAAAAATTCCAAGTGATGCTGGATAAGCATTGCTCCCAAATTCATTCCTCAATCCTTCACATGCACACCCAAATAAATGGGGTCAGTGCCTCTGTGAAAGGCCTAAAGACCTCTCTCTCTTCCTCTAGAGTGACAAGGTCTTTCTTAACCTCCCTGGCCAAGAAGGTCAAGAAGGGGGAGAATCTAGATGAAGAGCAACCAAAATCTGACAAAATCCTTGGGAATGAGATAGTACCTGAGCTACACCATGATGAACAAACAATAGAGGTACTCAACATAGCAAGAGATGCTGCAAATCAAATGGCACTACTACAAGGGGAGGGAAGCAGAGCAAACAATGAGGCTGAAAAGGAAGATGGTGAGAAAGAGCTGAATACTACCATAAATCAAGATAGAAATGAACCAGATGATGTGATGACTCAGGAGTCAGTTGCAACTGGGGCTGGAGATGACAAAGATACTGAAGAAGTAGAAGGAGTAAAAGAAGTTCTATCCCAGGGGGAGTTACCTGCTCAGGGGGATCTAAATGAATTTCCTACAAATGAGAAAGAAAAACCCTTCTCTCCTAAAACAGTAGTATTCCAGAGAAAGAGAAAGACTCCTCCTACCCATCCTGAGTAATATTTGAAAACAATGCTGATATATTTTACCCTATAGTTGAATACTAATTGGTATGAACATGAAAATCTGTTTATATGATTCTGAAAAATTTGTTTATCTCTTCTTCTAAAAATTTCACTTTTGATTGAGTGACATATTTCTTATCTTTACAAATGCTGTGCTGGGTTAATTATATGCTAGTACAATTTCCCTCTAAATAGGGTTAAGACAAATAGGGGGAGATTGTTGGGAAAATGATTTCTCTTAACCCCTAGAAATGAGTTAAAGAAGAATTCTAAGAATGAAAAATAAGGCTAAGTAAATATGCGTCGAATAGTATTTGACGCAACGTCGAAATGTAGTCGACGTTTCCTTCAGATTGAGTCGTAGTAACTCTAGGAAGATTTCGACGTATGTGTTGTCGACGTTACTCTGATTTCTAGTCGACGCATCTAATGTAGTCGACGCACCTTTATTATAACGGTACTGGCAAGGACCGTCAACACATGACCTACTAGCCCATTACTGCCGGCACCGACGGCCCAGGACCGTCAACACATGACCTACTAGCACCGCCGGTTAACCCTCACCCCAACGGGTTAACCACAAGTCTGCAGGCCGTGCACCCCAACCCCTCTCTGGCCCACCACAGGGCCCAGCGGGTTGTTGGAGACATACAGTCTCCCTTCGGTGAGAAGTGAGTCAGTTAAGCGGCGGCACGTGGACTTCCCAGGAGGTCACCCATCCCGTGACTATTCCAGCCCGAGCACGCTTAACTACGGAATACTTTCACTTCTCATCACCAACTGAGCTGCAGCTCAGTTGGTGATGAGAAGTGAAAGTATTCCGTAGTTAAGCGTGCTCGGGCTGGAGTAGTCACGGGATGGGTGACCTCCTAGGAAGTCCACGTGCCGCCGCTTAACTGGCTCACTTCTCACCGAAAGGAGACTGTATGTCTCCAACAACCCGCTGGGCCCTGTGGTGGGCCAGAGAGGGGTTGGGGTGCACGGCCTGCAGGCTTGTGGTTAACCAGTTCGGGTGAGGCTTAACCGGCGGTGCCAGTAGGTCTGTTGACGGTCCTGGGCCGTCGGTGCCGGCGGTACTGGGCTTGTAGGTCATGTGTTGACGGTCCTGGCCAGTATCATTACATTTATCGATGCACCTTCCTTATTCTCCTCTCGACGTCCAGACAGGATGTATTCGACGCTTGCGTCGAATAGTAATCGACGCACGTCGATCTTTATGACAGAATTCAAAATCGCCAGATCTCTTTCCTTATCTTATAAGATCTGATCTATATGGAATCAATTTATGTCTTATAGCCGTTCTGAATCTTTCTTTTCCTCTATTAGATTCTTGGCTAACTTGTTAAAATTCATTATGGACATTATTTGAAATTAGAATGAATACTTTCCTTCTATGGATATAACTATTATGGGAATTTCTCTTTCTTTCTAATACTCTGCCTGCTAATTGATTACTCTCCTTTAGTATTATTTGATTGAAACAGAGCTATAAATAAAGAGGAGGTCGGCAGAAGAAGTAGTCAAGTGATTCACCACTTTTACATTTGAAAAGAGGAAAAGCTCCGAAGTGAAAAAGAGAGAATTGAGAAATAATCCTGCAGCAATATTCAAGCATTCTTCTTCTCTCTGCTTCTGAAGTCACCCTGCTGCAAATTCTGATAGCTCTCACATAAGAGAGAAAAGCTACCAATCTTCTTCTCTCTATAGAAGCAAGATTTAATTCACTTCTTGTGCTTCCAATCTTCTTGCTGGGAAGAAGATTCATTCTTGTTCTTATTTCTTTCTTATTTTTACTTAAACATTTTAAAAGAGTTTTTAGAATCTCTCTTCAAAAAATTCAGTGTACTGGTTCTAAGAGTCTCCTTTTCAAAAGACTCAGTTGTTTCTAAGAGTCTCCTTGTCAAAAGACTCAGGGTGGTTCTAAGAGTCTCCTTATCAAAAGACTCAGTGCAAGATAGTGAATTCCTACCAAGGGGGTAGAAGAGTGGACTACCCAAAGTTTGGGGAACCACTATATTTTCTTGTGTTGTGCTGTGATTTCTTTTCTTGCATTTACTTTCTTTATTTGTTTAATTCTTGTTGGTGTGTGGGAAGCTATAATCTGTGATCATACACATATATATATATTAACATTGCACAAAATATTTTTTAATCTCTGTTCACCCCCCCTCTAGAGAATTCTAGTGAGGTTAACTGTGCACTTTCACTCTAGATCCGCCCCCTGACCTGCTGCTTGTGAATCAGGTACTCGGGTCGACAAGCTGACCTACCTCCTTTTCCTGCTGATATGTACCTTTTTTCTTTCAGGCCTCGCTTCTATCGGGGAACCTGACGGATGAAGTTCGAGTGGACGCTCGCCCTGTTACCCCTCGGGGAGGCGGCGTGGAGATCCTGGACCTGGGCGTCCCCCCTTCACTCGTCTTTTCCCTAGCACCGTAAGCCTTCTCGCGAGCTTCTTTGATGAACTCCCCATATTGACTTGATGTCCTTGTCTCTCGCAGAGTTTCCCCTCGTGACTCCCGATGGACAAGCCATTCCACCGCTCTCGCAACTTCCCCCAAAGACTAACATCTCGGTCCTGGGGTATACCCTTCTAGACCAAGCAAATCCTGAGAATTCGCTTATAGACTCCATCCAGGGTGAGGGCCCCGAACTTTGCCTCTCAGGCTTAGGTAAATCGGCGACCCTTCCCCGCGGAACTCCCTTCTGGGGGCGGCCCGACTCTTCTCGCGCTCATCAGGGTATGGCGACTTATGGCCCGCTCGATTAGCCCAAACCAGTCAGCTACCGACCTTTTTCTTTTTTCTGACGAATTCCCCTTCTCGCAGGTCCTCTCGGGAGTTCCAGCGACTTCGACTTTGGGGAAGAGGAGCTGTCGCCCCTCCCTTTGCTGGAATAGATCGACGCCTTCCTCGGTGACTCGCTGGATCCGGTGATGATGAAGAGGCGGACCTCAGAGCTCTTTCAAAAATAGGGACGGATGTTGCAAAGCCTGTTCAGCCAGGTGAAGAGAGACAGGGAGGCGGCTGAGGAGCTGATTGCCTCGCTGGGGGATGAATGCGCTCGGCTCCAAGCCTATCTGCTACCAGATTCTTGCAAGGAGGTAACTTCCTTAGGGGTACACCTCGCATGAGCAAGAGACCATGCTCGCTTGATTCAACAAGATCTTCGTGCCGCCGAAGCGTATCATTACCCAGGAGACCTCCTAGCTCGGGGGTGCGAGGAAGGGACCGATGGAAATGGATCCAATATTGATTCCCCCCTTTCCTCCGCACTCGCGTTCTTTTTCTAAATAATTTTTGTTTCATGGTAACTGGACAATTTATGTCATAGTGGCGATCCGAATGCGTCTCGCCTGCACTAGAGAGCTATTCATATTTGGGTTTGTGCTGTATATTGTTGTTGCCTTTTCCTTTTCTTCTTATTTTATGTTGCTTTAGTCGCGCTCATGTATGCCTAGCGGACAATACGCGCTTCTAACTCAGTCCTCTGCCTCTTATCGTTCGAGCATGTGATCTCTAAGGGCTCGCATACCCTGCGAGGGCTCGCGTCCCTTTACTCGCAGCGTTACTTCTATCGTCTGTCAATATTTTTGGGTTGTCGCGATCGAGTGTGAGAGAGGGAGGCTCTCGTTTCGAGGCACATCATGACGCGCTTTTTTCTATCTACACCCTCTGGCGCTTCGGTAACTCCCCACCGCCTCGGTTCTTCAATAATAGGGCTGGCATTTATGGCTAAACACCGCTCCAGTCGTCTTCTTCCTTTTCGGTCTTTGCCTCCTCGCTCTCGCCACCTTCTCTCTCTGTGCTCGCTTCTCCTTTTTTGCAGGAAAACCATGGGTGGTGATAACGCCGACGCTGAAGGACGGGGTAAGTGCGCGGGGAATTTTCGCGATCATATTTTTCTGAACTGCTCGCTCACAGAGAGCGAGCATCACCAGGTCGTGGCGAATTATATTTCGCCCGGATTTGTAGCCCGGCGGCCCACGGACGAGGACGCGATAAACTTCACCTTCGTGGATGAGCTTGCCATCCCTGTAGCTCATTTCAAGGCAGACTTGCGGTTACCCTTCTGGCCGGAGATCAGCCAGGTACTCGCTCCTCCCTTTCGCCTTTTCATTGTCCACTCGTGTGGAGGTTTCATTTGATCATTTGTTGCGAACCTTTCAGATATTCAAATATTTTGGCGTGATCCCAGGTTAGCTGACCCCCAACGCGTGGCCATGATGGTAGCCTTCGCGTGCTACTTGCGAGAGGAGCGGATAAAATTCAGCCTACCCATCTTCCGTAAGTTGTTCTCCTTTAGGGCGAACAAGGACGAGACTGCCTTCTTCGCGAGTAGCCACGCCAAAGTCCATGAGACGGTCAACAAGAGCCATTATTGCCCTCAAACGTTTGTCATCGTGAAGGGCCCCTTCGGCAACGTGCCCTTCTCGCCCATCCAGCGATCCAAGGCCACCTACTGCCCCCCCGACGCTCGGCGGCCCCGATGACGATCTCTTCAAGAGCATGTCGACCAACTTCGAGGTGGTCTACCTCAGGAGAAACGTCGACTCGCTTCTTCCCATGCCCCCTGGAGCAGGTTTGGCTCGCGCTCGCTCTGCTATCTCTTGTGTTATTTCTTCCCTTCCTGATGTGTGGTACCTCTTACTCGCAGGAGAGCGAGATCTCCCGCTCAACCCCCCTCACGCGAAGGTTGGGCAGACCCCTTCTACTCTTCAGCTTGCCACCTCTGCCGCCTCAAGCGATCTGGCCTGCTTACTGCGGAGGCGGCGGAGCTCACCTTGGAATACTTGGTACCGGAGATGTTCCTTCCTACTACACCTTCTGAGAGGAGCGAGGGTGAACAATCCGCGGACGAGCCGTAATAATTTTTTGATGCTTTAGTTTTCTTTTGACTTTTGTTTTTGGTTGGCGAGAACGCCACGGAACTTTGTAAAATCTTTGGACAGATAGAAAAGATGTATATTTTCCACCTGTCACTCGCTTGCTGTTTCTTCACATATTTTCCTCTTATTCGCTTCTCTCACTTCTTTCCTTACTGGCGCTGCGCTCGTGATGTTCGCTCTCGCCTATTTTTATGTATGGGGCGAGTTATGGTCGGAAGATCGCGAAAGCGAGCGGAGGATGTCACAACCCGTATTTTCCCAAAATAAATTATATTATCAGAGCGAAGGGGAAAACACGCGTCATGATGCCACGTCCTGTAGGGGACAACTACAGACGTTCAGGAGAGCACTCAAACGAACATTTTCTTTTACAAAAAGGTATGAATTAAGAAAAAGGATTATCTTTTATGATTCATTTCATTTGGGTTAGGAGACCGTGTCCCTCGGCCCTGCGGTTTACCAAGCCGCACTTTATAAAAGACATGCGTACACAATAGAAGAAAATAAGTTCATTTTATTCCTAACGGCGCTGAAGACCAGAGATGTCTCCAGGGCGATCGCCGGTCTAAATTTAGTATATAATAAAGAAGTATCATTATATTCTGTTTTACGCTTTGCAAATAGGTGATACTTAATAATAAATGCGACAAACAGTTAAAAGAACAAATTTTTATCTGCTAAAAGAACTGCATTAATATTCAGCAAAATAGGCTTTTCCCAGAGTGTACGAATACAAAATAACTAAGTAGCAGTAAAGGAAGCTAGCAGCAGCATCAGCAAGTGAACCAAGCAAAAGACGTACGGGCGTCAACAACTGACACGAACCCGCAGGAAAAGAGTCAACAACCAAAAGAAACGCTACAACAAGAGAAACTGAATCCTTACCTAATAGGGAGGAAAGCCCTCCACCCGAGAAACTGAACAACCCTGCTCTAAAACCTGCGGCAGCTACGAACCTGAACCTGAGGCAGCTACGAACCTGAACCTGAGGCATCCATAAGAAAAGAATGCCTCATCCCAAAGGGTGCAAGAAAACAGCATAGTTAAAAGTAAGAGCAGGAGAAGTAACAAGTGACATATCCAAGCTGAAAGGGGTATAAAAATGCATATATATATACGCTTATATAAAGATTTCAGTAATAGAAGGTTAGGAAGATCCCGCATAGAACCAGCCCGATAAGCAAGAGCATGACAAAATTTGGCATATAATGCAAAAATGGACCAGTGGTGGCGGACCCAAAACAATGTCACTATCCACCCACATAAAGGGGATGTTCAAAACGAACCAGTGTGGCGGACCCAAATAATGTCACTAACTACGCACATAAAGGGGATGTTCACCCCAAATAAAAAGGCGCCGTGGTGGTGGTCTCATCGCCCTACCAACCATTATTAACAGAACTATGATGGGGGACCCCATCGTTCCCTATATCCATCATTCCAGTGCAAACAAGTCCATCAATATTTAGCCAAGTAAATATGCAGAATTAGCCAAGTAAACATGATCTGGAACAAATCAACCAGAATAAACCATCAAGGATTAGCACAGGATCGGAACAAAGCTAAACAAATAGCAGCTAGCATATAAAAGAGGGATAGAAGGATTCACCCAACCATAGCAGCTAGCATATAATAAAACAGGGCCAATTAAGTGTGCCGAGGAGTTAGCAAATAGAATCACCGTAATATTGATCATTTCTAGCTACTTGAATCGAAGCGCGCAGAATTAGTTTGCAAGGAATGAAACCCAACAAGAGTGAAGCAAAGAAGCCCCTTAGGAAAAGCATAGCAGCAGCCCGACTAAAGCCAACAGCGGCACCCCATAAAAGGAGAAAACAAAAGGAAATAAGAGCAGCCCCTCATAATAAAAATACAGCAGCAGCCCCCATTAGATCAAAAGGAAACAAAAGTAGCCCCTCATAATAAAAATACAGCAGCAGCCCCCATTAGATCAAAAGGAAACAAAAGTAGCCCCTCATAATAAAAATACAGCAGCAGCCCCCATTAGATCAAAAGGAAACAAAAGCAGCCCCTCATAATAAAAATACAGCAGCAGCCCCCATTAGACCAAAAGGAAACAAGAGAAGCCCCAAATCAACAAGGAGCAGCCCCCAAATCAACAAGGAGCAGCCCCCCAAATCAAGAGCAAAAGAGGCAGCCCCAACCCGATAAATAGCAGCCCCAAATTAACAAGGAGCAGCCCCCAAACCAACAAGTAATTTCGATAGATCTAAATGCAGCAAGCCCAAATAAATCCATCCTGGGATCATGTATAACAGCCCCCATTTAAAAATTTCTAAGGAAGCAGCCCCAATTTAACGATTTCTTAAGAAGCAGCCCCAGCAAAATTTAAAAAAAAAAACAATCCCAACAGAAAATGCCTAGCAGCCACCAACAGAAAAGGAATTTCCATAGATCCAAAATTTTGCTACCCAATAGAAGGAACACTGCCATAAAAACATTATAGAAAAACTTTGCTAACAACCAATAGAAATTACCACAAACAACCCCCAAATTTTTGCCAACCAAAACTAGAGGATCAAGCACTTAACGATCCAATTTTTTTTTCAAAGAAATTAGGGATTTAGTCACATGGAGATCCAGGATACTACCAGTCAAGAAAAAGTGTCCAGAAAAGAGATGGAGAGGAGATAAGGGAAGTGTTTTCTTGCATCAAAATCAACCGGAGAACCTCCGAATCGCGATAAACTCGAAGAAACCCTAGCCCGACGATGAAGATAAGCCCCGGCCACCTCCAAAACTCCTCTGACGGCCTACACCACCGACGCCCGGCCACTCCAGCGCAAACCCTAGCTCGCCTATCTCCCTCTCGAAAAAGATCGATGCCATCGGGGGAAGGGGAGAAATGAAAAAGGAAAGGCTGAAGCCATCGGAAAAAGCTCGCCACTATCTCCCATAACCTCCCAGCATATACCTACATATACTCTTATATAAAAAAAATCTTACGCCAGTATGCATATATAATGTATGTATGGATATATATATAAACCTTTTTTTATATAACCTGTACCCATCAATTATGCATATAATGTATATATATAGTTTTGTATAAAAACCCCATTTTTTTATATACATATATATAATTATACATATATACCTCCCTACATGCAAAACCTCCTATATGAATGCATAATTGTATATGTTTGCCCATACATGTAAAAAGGAAAAACTCCATATATGCACACATAGGTAACATCCTAGCATCGAACTCACCGGACGGCGACGTACATGAAACGGTAACGCCCTCCGCACTAACGGCACACAACGACAACTTTCATATTTAACTATCAACATTATCAAAACCCTACTGCACAACATAAGAATGAGTAGATATTTGAACTCATGAAACTCGACGGACGGCGACGCTCCCGGAACCGTAACGCCCTCACGACAAACTTCGAGTTAATCATTCGATTTAAAACAATTATTATCGTTTTCATTTCAAATAGTCTATTCGAAGTTTCGGGGCGTTACAACCACCCCTCCTACCAAAAAGTTTCGACCCGAAACTTTGCAATAACGATGAAGGACAAGGAAAAACACAAGAGACAAAGACTTACCGAGGGAACTAGCCGAAAAGATGAGGATAGGACTCCCTCATTGCTGACTCAAGCTCCCAGGTCGCGCCCCGAATGTCCTGATTACTCCAGAGGGCCTTCACCATAGGGATGGTCTTCTTCCGCAACACTCGGTCTTGCCTTTCCAAACTGCGAACAGGCTGCTCCACAAATGACAGATTGGGCTGCAGCACTGGCACGGAATCTAGGACATGGCGATCGCTGCGGACGCACTTCCGCAACTGGCTCACATGGAAAACGTCGTGCACCCCGGGGAAGGAGGCAGGTAACACCAATCTGTAAGCAGAAGCCCCGATGCGTTCGACGATCTCAAATGGGCCTACATACCTGGGGTCCAGCTTGTGGCTCTTCCCAAATCTCTTAACGCCTGTCATCGGGGACACCTTAAGGAACACCATGTCCCCCACTGCAAACTCCAGATCACTCCTACACCGGTTGGCGTACTTCTCGTAGCGCTCCTGAGCTATCCGCAGCTTCTCTCGGATCTGCGTTACAGCAACGCTCATCTCTTCCAAAGACTCAGGACCCTAAGACTAGCTTCTCGCCCACTTCAGCCCAAAACAGGGGAGTCCGACATCGCCTCCCATACAGCGCCTCAAACGGAGCCATCAGCCAGCTCTCCTGAGCTGTTATTGTATGCAAACTCCATGAGCCCAAGGCGTTCATCCCAAGCTCCTCCATGATCTAGAATGTAACACCGGATCAAATCCTCCACAATCTGATTAACCCTCCCCGTCTGCCCATTCGTCTGCGGGTGATAAGCCATAGAGTACTAGAGATCGGTGCCCAAATACCCTTGCAGACTCTGCTAAAAACGGGAAGTGTATCTGGTATCACGATCAGACACTAAGCTCGCGGGAACCCATGCAGTCTAATGACCTCCTGCACATACAGAGATGCAATCTTCTCCATCGAATAACCAGTCTTGTACGGCACGAAGTGAGCACATTTGGTCAACCTGTCAACAATGATCCACACTGCATCATGCCCCCGCGGAGATCTCGGCAATCTAGTAATGAAGTCCATGGAGATGCTCTCCCACTTCCACAAGGGAATATCCAACGATGTCAATATGCCCACGGGCCTCCTGTGATCCGCCTTGACGCGCTGACTAGTGTAGCACTGCGATACGAACCTCGCAATATCGCCCTTCAGGCCTGGCCACCACACGATTTGCTTCAAATCGCGACACATCTTCGTAGAGCCAGGATGATAAGATAGGCTGGAGTCATGTGCCTCCTCGCAAATCTTCGCTCGAATCTCCTCCACAACGGGTATGCAAAGTCTACCCCGGTATCTCAAGGTACCCTCAACATCAATCGAGAAATCCGGCAACTCACCTCTCTCAGCCCTGCTCTGGAGATGCTGCAGATCCAGATCATCCATCTGGTGTAACTTTGTCAAAGTAATCCAGGACGGCTCTACAACCTTCATACAAGACGGACCACCCTTGGGCTTCACCGCGATGCTCATCATAAGAAACTCCTCCACCAGGGACTGCACAGAGAGTCCAAAAACAGAAGCTGACTTCCTGCTCAGTGGATCCGCCACTACATTTGCCTTGCCGGAATGATAGAGGATCTCCACGTTATAATCTGCCACGTACTCCATCCATCGACGATGGCGCAGGTTCAGCTCTCGCTGAGAAAATACGTAAATCAGGCTCTTGTGATCTGAGTAGATCTTGCACTCCACCCCATACAAGAGATGCCTCCACAGCTTCAAGGCATAGATCACCGCAGCAACTCCAAGTCACGTGTTGGGTAGTTCTGCTCGTGCACCTTTAGCTGCCGCGACCCGTACGCTATGACCTTGCCCTCCTGCATGAGGACGCAACAAAAGCCTATCAGCGAAGCATCGACGTAGACCTGAAACTCCACCCCCTCAACCGGGAGAGCCAAAACCGGTGCGGAACACATCCTCCTCTTTAACTCCTGGAAGGCCTCCTCGCACTGTTCACTCCAATCGAAAGCCACTTCCTTCCGCGTCAACTTGGTCAGAGGCTCGGAAATGCCTGAGAAACCCTCGACAAACCTCTGGTAATAGCCTGCTAAACCCAGAAAACTCCAGATCTCCTTCGGCGATGCCGACCTCTTCCAGTCCAAAACAGCAGCGACCTTCGCTGGGTCCACAGAGATGCCACTCTTGCCCACGACGTGACCCAAAAATGAAACTTGCGGAAGCCAGAACTCGCATTTGCTCTGCTTGGCATACAGCTGGTGTGTCCTCAAGGTAGACAACACCAACCGCAGATGCCGAGCATGCTCCTCCTCACTCGAAGAATAGATCAGCACATCGTCAATAAAGACCACTACGAACTGGTCCAGAAAGTCCCGGAATACCCTGTTCATCAGATCCATGAAAGAAGAGGGCGCATTCGTCAGCCCAAAGGACATGACCAGGAACTCAAAATGTCCGTAACGCGACCGGAAAGCAGTTCGCGGAACGTCTGAGTCGCGAATCCTCAACTGATGGTAACCGGATCGAAGGTCGATCTTCGAGAACACGCAGCTACCCTGCAACTGGTCGAGCAAATCATCAATCCACGGCAACGGATATCTATTTTTGATCGTGACCTTGATCAACTCTCTGTAATCGATGCATAGCCTCATCGACCCATCCTTCTTCTTTACGAACAGAACCGGCGCACCCCAAGGCGACGAACCCGGTCCAAGCTGTAGAAGCTCATCCAACTGAGTGCGCAGCTCCTCCAACTCCCGCGGTGCCATGAGGTAAGGTGCCTTTGCAATAGGGCGGTCCCAGGCTCCAAATCTAACACAAACTCTACCTCTCGCTCAGGGGGGAGACCAGGAAGGTTGTCGGGAAAAATGTCCGGGTACTCCCGCACCACAGGAATATCTTCAACACAAGGTGACGATGCGCAAGCCGCGAGCAAGACAGAAACAAAATAGACACGGCCATCGAACTCCGCCAAGGCCTGAGCACAGACCACTAACACAACCGAGGAAGTTTGACGCGGAAAGCCAAACACACTTCTGGGCTGGACATCATCCATTAGAAAATCTAGATGCTTATCCCTGCACTGGATCACAGCGTCGAATCAGGCTAGCCAATCCATGCCCATAATCACGTCAAAATCCCCCAAATCGATCACCTTCAAGTCAGCATAGCCCAAAAAATCCATCGAAAACAATCGGACACTGCCTCCCGCACAGATCTAACACCACCGAATCTCTGGATGGGTACTTGACACAAAACGGATCATCAACACGCTCCAAGGCCCAGCGATACCGATCAACAACTTCTTGGCCACAAAAGAGTGAGTGGCGCCAGAGTCAAAAAGAACAAGCGCCCAACAATCTCAGACCTTAAACTCGCCTAACAAAGCAGTATAGACACATGACATAACAAAGATAGAACGCTGCTATCGCGACTAAGTTACCACAGAAAGATTGTAATACAACGAGAATGAGGAAGAACCTGATACAAACAGCCTATTAAGACTGGACTCAAACCTCTAGGAAGAAGAGACATACAAATACTTGCTTTTGCTACTGCTTTTTTTTTTCTCTGGGAAAAGTAAATACATATTATCACGTTATACTCAGGATGGTATACCATCCTTTACCTCTCGTGCATCTCTCCCATATGCATATAAACTTTAAAATCTGACCTTCAAAATCATGGGTGTACATGTGTCATCGTGTAGATCTATAGCTTGGCACGTGTGCTTATGCAATGTTATGCTATGCATGCAGTGCTATGCAAACTAAGAAAAGGCCTTAATGCATGCTATGAGCGGCGTACACATGCGATCTTATGCATCCCATACTACATATTATCGCATGCAACAAAAAAGAAAATCTAATGGACACGCATGCGACCTACGTTATGCATCCCATACTACATAACAGTCGTATGTTGTCACCTATGAGGATCCATATACAGACACATATTATGCATCTCATACTACATAATATGCCCCGTATACTTCTTTCATGCTTATGAGTGTAGTGTTCGTGCTTCAGCCGAGATCTACCGATGACCCATCGGTGAGTGTTTGCGATGATTAACGATTCTTACTGGACGGTTAACCGGGCCAACCAGAACATTTCCAGCAACCCGGCTAACCTCCCTCTGATACCAACTGCCACAACCCGTATTTTCGTGAAATAAATTATATTATCAGAGCGAAGGGGAAAACACGCGTCATGATGCCACGTCCTGTAGGGGACAACTACAGACGTTCAGGCGAGCACTCAAACGAACATTTTCTTTTACAAAAAGGTATGAATTAAGAAAAAGGATTATCTTTTAAGATTCATTTCATTTGGGTTAGGAGACCATGTCCCTCGGCCTTGCGGTTTACCAAGCCGCACTTTATAAAAGACATGCGTACACAACGGAAGAAAATAAGTTCATTTTATACCTAACGGCGTTGAAGACCAGAGACGTCTCCAGGGCGATTGTCGGTCAAAATTTAGTATATAATAAAGAAGTATCATTATATTCTGTTTTACGCTTTGCAAATAGGTGATACTTAATAATAAATGCGACAAATAGTTAAAAGAACAAATTTTTATCTGCTAAAAGAACTGCATTAATATTCAGCAAAATAGGCTTTTCCCAGAGTGTACGAATACAAAATAACTAAGTAGCAGTAAAGGAAGCTAGCAGTAGCATCAGCAAGTGAACCAATCAATAACCGTACAGGCGTCAACAACTGACACGAACCCGCAGGAAAAGAGTCAACAACCAAAAGAAACTCTACAACAAGAGAAACTGAATCCTTACCTAATAGGGAGGAAAGCCCTCCACCCAAGAAACTGAACAACCCTTCTCTAAAACCTGCGGCAGCTATGAACCTGAACCTGAGGCATCCATAAGAAAAGAATGCCTCAGTCCAAAGGGTGCAAGAAAACAACATAGTTAAAAGTAAGAGCAGGAGAAGTAACAAGTGACATATCCAAGCTGAAAGGGGTATATAAATGCATATATATATACATATACCCATATATATATAACTATATATATACGCTTATATAAAAATTTCAGTAATAGAAGATTAGGAAGATCCCGCATAGAACCAGCCCGATAAGCAAGAGCATGACTAAAATTGGCATATAATGCAAAAATGGACCAGTGGTGGCGGACCCAAAACAATGTCATTATCCACCCACATAAAGGGGATGTTCAAAACGAACCAGTGTGGCGGACCCAAATAATGTCACTAACCACACACATAAAGGGGATGTTCACCCCAAACAAAAAGGCGCCGTGGTGGTGGTCTCATCGCCCTACCAACCACTATTAACAGAACTATGATGGGGGACCCCATCGTTCCCTATATCCATCATTCCAGTGCAAACAAGTCCATCAATATTTAGCCAAGTAAATATGCAGAATTAGCCAAGTAAACATGATCTAGAACAAATCAACCAGAATAAACCATCAAGGATTAGCACAGGATTGGAACAATGCTAAACATATAGCAGCTAGCATATAAAAGAGGGATAGAAGGATTCACCCAACCATAGCAGCTAGCATATAATAAAACAGGGCCAATTAAGTGTGCCGAGGAGTTAGCAAATAGAATCACCGTAATATTGATCATTTCTAGCTACTTGAATCGAAGTGCACAGAATTAGTTTGCAAGGAATGAAACCCAACAAGAGTGAAGCAAAGAAGCCCCTTAGGAAAAGCATAACAGCAGCCCGACTAAAGCCAACAGCAGCAGCCCCATAAAAGGTGAAAACAAAAGGAAATAAGAGCAGCCCCTCATAATAAAAATACAGCAGCAACCCCCATTAGATCAAAAGGAAACAAAAGCAGCCCCTCATAATAAAAATACAGCAGCAGCCCCCATTAGATCAAAAGGAAACAAAAGCAACCCCTCATAATAAAAATACAGCAGCAGCCCCCATTAGATCAACAGGAAACAAAAGCAGCCCCTCATATTAAAAATACAGCAGCAGCCCCCATTAGACCAAAAGGAAACAAGAGAAGCCCCAAATCAACAAGGAGCAGCCCCCAAATCAACAAGGAGCAGCCCCCCAAATCAAGAGCAAAAGAGGCAGCCCCAACCCGAAAAACAGCAACCCCAAATTAACAAGGAGCAGCCCCCAAACCAACATGTAATTCCGATAGATCTAAATGCAGCAAGCACAAATAAATCCAGCCTGGGATCATGTATAACAGCCCCCCATTTAACAATTTCTAAGGAAGCAGCGCCAATTTAACGATTTCTTAAGAAGCAGCCCAGCAAAATTTAAAAAAAAAAACAATCCCAACACAAAATGCATAGCAGCCACCAACAGGAAAGGAATTTCCATAGATCCAAAATTTTGCTACCCAATAGAAGGAACACTGCCATAAAAACATTATAGAAAAACTTTGCTAACAACCAATAGAAATTACCACAAACAACCCCCAAATTTTTGCCAACCAAAACTAGAGGATCAAGCACTTAACGATCCAATTTTTTTTAATAAAAATTAGGGATTTAGTCACATGGAGATCCAGGATACTACCAGTCAAGAAAAAGAGTCCAGAAAAGAGATGGAGAGGAGATAAGGGAAGTGTTTTCGTGCCTCAAAATCAACCGGAGAACCTCCGGATCGCGATAAACTCGAAGAAACCCTAGCCCGACGATGAAGATAAGCCTCGGCCACCTCCAAAACTCCTCTGACGGCCTACGCCACCGACGCCCGGCGACTCCGGCGCAAACCCTAGCTCGCCTATCTCTCTCTCGAAAAAGATCGATGCCATCGGGGGAAGGGGAGAAATGAAAAAGGAAAGGCTGAAGCCATCGGAAAAAGCTCGCCACTCTCTCCCATAACCTCCCAGCATATACCTACATATACTCTTATATAAAAAAAAATCTTACGCCAGTATGCATATATAATGTATGTATGGATATATATATAAACCTTTTTTTTATATAACCTGTACCCATCAATTATGCATATAATGTATATATATATAGTTTTGTATAAAAACCCCATTTTTTTATATACATATATATAATTATACATATATACCTCCCTACATGCAAAACCTCCTATATGAATGCATAATTGTATATGTTTGCCCATACATGTAAAAAGGAAAAACTCCATATATGCACACATAGGTAACATCCTAGCATCGAACTCACCGGACGGCGACGTACATGAAACGGTAACGCCCTCCGCACTAACGGCACGCAACGACAACTTTCATATTTAACTATCAACATTATCAAAACCCTACTGCACAACATAAGAATGAGTAGATATTTGAACTCATGAAACTCGACGGACAGCGACGCACCCGGAACCGTAACGCCCTCACGACAAACTTCGAGTTAATCATTCGATTTAAAACAATTATTATCGTTTTCATTTCAAATAGTCTATTCGAAGTTCCGGGGCATTACAGAGGACTCTGTAGTGGGCGGTTTTCCGAGTGTAAAAAACTTATATTTTGGTCGGCGAGTTCGCCGTTCACGATAATGCTTTTGTCCAACGAAAGAACTATGTTGTATATCTGTCGAACGTCATTCCTTTCGTATTTTATCACTCGTACTCGCACTTATGCTCGTGCTCGCGCAGATGTATCCTATCGTGCCCGCCTTTGTTTCCACACTTCTACGTTTAGTCGTGCTTGCACATTTCTTTTCTGTGATGGTTATGAGGTTAGCAACCACCGTACTCCACAACCCCATTTTTACCTTTGGACTTAGCTGCATTTCGTCTGTCGTGGGTTTTTATTTTTTACGCGAGAGAATCTCCAGGCTCGCCTCGCTTATGGGAGATCTTTGCGAGCCGAGCTCACTTCGCTTGTGAGAGATTTTGAGAGCCGAGACCTTTAGCATGAGTAACTTGCCAGCCTCTCCAGCGATCTACCTGACCCATTATCTATGAGAGACCGGCAGTGGAATCCATCTGGGGCATTCCAGCGTGAGGAACTTGCCAACCTTGCTAGCCACTCCGCAAGATCAACCTGACACACCGGATAGTGAGAGCCCGGCAGCGGAATCATCCGAGGCAATCCATCATGAAGAACTTGCCAACCTTGCCAGCCTCTCCGCGAGATCAACTTGACCCACCGGCTAGTGAGATCCCGGCAGCGGAATCATCCGGGGCAATCCAGCATGAAGAATTTGCCAACCTTGCCAACCTCTCCGCGAGATCAATATGACCCACCGACTAGTGAGTGTAACATCCCATTTCCTACTAGACCCCTAAGGTGCACTTTGTCATGACATGGTCATAACAATGCTCTAAGATACCAAGGATTGCCCTAGAACCAAGGTGAAAAGGTGAAAAACACCTTGGTGTGCAAACAGACAAAATGACTTCAAGGTTTATGACTTGATGTCTAAGCCTCAAAATGATCCAATTGACCCCACCTAACTCTTCCTAATCCTCTAGGGAACTCAATGAGTCACTAATAACCCAATGGGTCAAGACAAATCTAGGGTTTGGGTCAAAATCACCATTTGACTCATTTAGCCTAAGTAGACCTAAATAGGTCAAAAGTGCCCAAAGAGGGTTCACCAAGCCATGAATCACACCAAAGGGAGTCTATGGACCTCATGGACACCATGTGCTGCCAGCCTTCTCATCAGTTGACCAAGTCAACCCAAAAGCCCTAACATATGGTCACCAAGTTTGTCCAATTTAACCAAATTGACCAAAGTCAAATATAAGTCAACATAACCCAATTCAACCCAAATTGGCTCAATTAGACTTCATATGACCAAATTGACCACACAATTACATGTCAATCCCTAAGAGAGCACCAATGGACTCAGAAGCCTCATCATGTGATCATCAAATTGGTCGAATTGACCAAAGTCAAACTGTCCCCAATTTGGGTCAAAATCACACTTATTGGCTAAATTGGCCCAATTAGGGCATCATCACGGCCCAATCAACATTGGATGGTGTCAAGGGACTCAAGACCAACAATTTGGACCAATCAACCCATTAGTTGACCAAGTCAACCACTAAAGTCAATATAAGACAAAATTGGGCTAAATGGGAATTTTGGATCAATTAAACCAAACCCTATGGGCTAAGGCCTCAATAGGAGGCCCATCCTGCAACCCAATGGCACTTGACCATGCATGCCCTCAGATTGAAGAGGGATTGACATGCAAGGGGGCAAAATTGGATTTTTCCCCCAATTTGGAGAAGAGACAAATTGGAATTCATGGATTGAGTGCCAATTGGCACTCAATTCTCCTCCCAAAGCATTCCACTGAGCTCCCTCAGTAATTCCCAGCCGAATTCATGTTGTCCCCATGCCAAGTGTCACCTTGGTGAAGCATCCAAGGTGTAGGCCGAGCTCCCCTTTAATGGCTGGAATGGTTAGAGCCCTCCTCAGGCCAAATAGACACCACCATTAGCTTTAGAACGAGGAAAGCATATGAAATCGACCTTTGAATCATTGCAAATGGTGGAGGAATGAAGTTTTGAGCAAGCTCGCCGGAGAGGAGAAGATTCATGGCCAACCGCCGTCGCCGCCTCCGTCAAGCTTCATTAAGGTACGATTTCTCCCCCCCCCCCCCCCCCCCTCGGTGCTAGCTTCATAGATCAAATAGGAATGAATCCAAGCTCATTTGAGCTTGATGCCATGGACAACCATGAAGAAATGGCTGATTTTAGATCTCGCCGGAAAAAACTACTCCGGGCACCCCAAGTCGCTGGACCACCACCCCTCGATGGCTCTTGCCGAGAGGAAGGAGTTGGTGTGGTTGGCCGGCAATGGGAGGGCTTAGATTGCTGTAGTGAGGCCAAAACACCTGATCCAGGTTGGGCAAACCGTGGCCTTTGGCTCTAGGAAGAAGAGATAATAATGGCCATTGATTTGATCAAGGATCGGCTATAGGCAGACCACCCCCCAATTACTTAAGTTTTTAACAGACATTGCATGTAAAACTTAGGCCACTTAGAGGCCTTGTCATGAAAAGTTGTCTGAGACAACTTTTGTTGCCCTTGATGTTACCTTTCAACAGAAACTTAAATCAAGTCATTTGGAGCAATGTAGCACCTACAGCACCCATTTTCCTAGGACTGGTCCTAGTGTAGGGCAGAAATTAAAAATGCTATAACTTTTAAATGGCTTAACAAAATTCCTTCATTTTTCTACCATGCATGCATGGTATGGTAATACACCTAGGGTTTAAATTTGAGAATTTATGGAGGTATATTCATTGAGATATTTCAGTTATTAGCAATAGTAAATAATTGGTATTTATGGAGTTGTGTAACTCCAAACACCCCCAAATTTGGGTAGTAAGCTATTTATATATATCTTGATCACTAAAATTTCATCTCATGTGCATGAGTATATTTCTCTGAACTTCAAAATGAAGTTTGGGTCTTAAGAGGAAAATTGGGGTGCTAATTGTCAATTTGGGCTTTTGAGCTTTTTGATGGAATTGAAGGTGGGAATCACCTTGCATGCCTCTGAAACCTTGGGGTTAGTGTATGCCATGAGGATATACATAATTGACATAAGTTTCATGATTTTTGGAAGTTATTTTCCTAAAGTTTTTAATTAAATGAAAATTGTCACACTTTTAAATTAATGAAATAATTTGAATCAAAAACTTAGAGATAAATCCAAAACTCTGGGAAATGGATCTTTGACTGGAAAAGCACATTTAGGAATTTTGTTGGAATTTTTGGACCTCATTTATTTCTCTGAATTTGATTTATTTGGTTAGGTCAAATTTATTCAAATGACATTTAGGTCTCATATGCACTTGGAGAATTATGAAATTATTCTAGTAGGTTCCCTTGGTGATCCTATAGCTCTGTAAATTTTACAATAATTTTTAGAAGAATTTTAGGTCATTATATAGTACTTGTTATATAACCCCTTATTGGCACACCAAATGTAATAAATGATAAATAAGGATAAATACTCCTTGGATTAATATGAAACTTAGGATCTGGTGTTTTTAGACCAATATTGTGCTATAGTAATTTATTGAAGTCTTAACATAGCATTTGTAGTGTAAACCCTTATTGGCACACCAAATGTAATAAATGATAAATAAGGGTAAATACTCCTTGGATTAATATGAAACATAGGATCTGGTGTTTTTAGACCAATATTGTGCTATATTAATTTTCCCAGAATTTATTGAAGTCTTAACATAGCACTTGTAGTGTAAACCCTTATTGGCACACCAAATGTAATAAATAATAAATAAGGGTAAATACTCCTTGGATTAATATGAAACTTAGTATCTGGTGTGTTTAGACCACTATTGTGCTATAAGAATTTTCCCAGAATTTATTGAAGTCTTAACATAGCACTTGTAGTGTAAACCCTTATTGGCACACCAAATGTAATAAATAATAAATAAGGGTAAGTATTCCTTGGATTAATATGAAACTTAGGATCTGGTGTTTTTAAACCAATATTGTGCTATAGTAATTTTCCCAGAATTTTTTGAAGTCTTAACATAGAACTTGTAGTGTAAACCCTTATTGGCACACCATTTGTAATAAATAACAATTATAAATAAATACTCTCTGGTAAATTATGAAACTTTGGATTTGGTATTTCTAGATGATTATTGTACTAGGATAATTTTCTCAGAATTTATAGAGACATATTAATGGTAGTTGTAGTGTAAGCCCTTATTGGCACACCATTTGTAATGAATAAATACCCTCTGGTAAATTATGAAACTTTGGATTTGGTGTTTCTAGATGATTATTATACTAGTATAATTTTCTCAGAATTTATAGAGACATATTAATGGTAGTTGTTGTGTAAATCCCTATTTGCACCCCTTTAAAGATAAATAGAAATTATGGGTTTAAAATGTTTGGAAAAATATAATTTTCTGGAAATAGTGTTTTTATGTTCATATGAAGCTACTGTAATTTTTCCAGAATTTTAAGAAGTCAAAATCTTGTACTTGATGTGTAAAATTATTTTTTTATTCATTCATTGAAAATTAGGAATCATGGTTATTTAATTGCTGGAAAAATTTAAAATATTGGAAATCTTTTTATCATGTCACATTTCATCTCTGGAAGGATATTTAACAAGTTTGAATTCACTAGCATGATACCTCCTTCACATTTTAGATTCAGATTAGTAATTAATGAATTTTTATAGAGGGCAAAATTATATGAAACATGCTTAGATTTTGATCATCCCTTATTTTATCCACTATGAACCTATGATAGAAATTAGAAGTAATTTGGAAGTAATTTGACCAAGGTTCCATCATAGGAATCTAAGTAGTTATATGTCGTGATCTACGGATAGTGAAAACTCATTATGATGAATAGGTCAATATAATCACAAGGAAATCGGTGAGAATTTGATTATAACAAGAGATGAGTATAGACCACTTAGAGGACTAAAGGTTATTAGAGTTGAATCCAAAAGAACGATTGCTCAGGAGCGGGATGAAACATAAGGCGTGAAAACACTTAAGATATAAAGAGTAATAAGAGGGTGGAATGTTAGGTCAGGGTAGTCACCAAGAATGTTAATTGTCCTGGAAAGGGGTTGGGCATCCCATCACATACCCTAGTACCTTGCGAACCCTTCACCGGGTAGCCCTCGGGAAGTCCAGGATCCACCCTAAACTTCCTAGTATAATAATAACTAAACAAGGGTAGTCTAAATAGGAGTTTAGACGATGAGAGTGCTTGATGAGCTATGGGTAAGGCTGTGCTTGGGATTGACAAAAGATCATCCTTCCCCTTAGAGGGTCATAAAGCGCTCAGGTTTAATTTATGTGGAATGATAAGAAGGTAATCGTATGGGTAGATACCAATAATACTAAGTGTCTTGAAAAAAGGGAACTTTGGGGTGTCATCCCATTGTAGTTCCTAGTACCGTAGCGAGCCCCTTACAGTGTCATCCTCGGGGAGTCCAAGATTAACCGTAAACCGTAGGGATAAGATGTTATACAAGAATAGTTTAATAACACACTCACCCACACCCCGTGGCTACGGGAGCTTAGTCGGTTTGGTGCTACGAGCAGTAAGCTCCGTGTTTGTAAAAGCGGATTGACAAGTCAGGTGAGCTTGTGACTCAGTAGGGTATGTTTGTACGGACGGGTTGGTCCGGTGAGCCGGTGGCTCGGAAGGTTATTATTGACGGGCAGGTTAGCCCGGGGAGCTTATGGCTCGGAGGTAGATAGTTGAACATGTTGCATGTGCACGAAGGTGGTGGGTCTTTGGTATTGGGTCTTTGATAGCCATGAAATTCTGGCGGTCCAGTCAGCAAGAGTATGCAGACGCTCCGCGGTTTTGTGTTGAGGCGTACGATAGGTCTAGGTTAGGTAGTGTGAATACCAACCTAGAGGTGGGCGAGGCCCAACCCACCGCTTCCGTTTGCCACTAAGGGAGTATCCTGGGAGTCTTGCTAGCTCCAAAAAGGGGGAACTAAAGGTCTATGCGCATAGAGTCGTAGTGAGTGAGTTGCACTTGTATGAACATAGCATAACAGCATACCTTGCATGTCATAGAATGAACATTGCATTTCAACCCCTACCCCTATCGTATAAATTGGTATGGGACTTTTTATACGATAGGCCCTGCTAAACGACCCCTTGGTCTATAGGTTTGTATGGGCATTCCTATAAACCAATGGTTACTTTTAAATTACTTTACTTGCGTCGCACTGCTTCTCTATGCTTACATCTTTTACTGCTGCGATATTACCTTACTGCACTTACTACTGTTTACTTGCTTATACTGCTAGCATAGAAATTATATGGACATACTCTTGTTAGCATAGAATATTTGTCACCTGCTTTTTGTTTACTCCACTTTGTTGTCCTCCGCTTCTTCCTCCCGCACGGTGCCTAGGAGTCGCGGGGGGGGGGGGGGGGGGGGGAGGCGGGGACAAAATCGGATTAGTCTTTATGATTAACGCTCGGTGGTGACCGTAGGTACCCGAGGTGATGGAGCCCCAGCTAGAGGAGGAGACAGGACCTGAGGAGCTTAAACCGCGCATTACTTCTACTACAAGACAGGTGTTCGAGAGTTGAGAGTTTGTTTAGCTTCCGCACAGATGTAGAGTGAGAGATTTTTGTACTTCGCTTGAATATGTACCGGGCTTAAGCCCCTTTTACTCTTTCATTTTTTTGTACTCATTGATGGACAATATATATTTTGTTGTATAAATGTGTGATTGTGGACTTGGTTCAGTTTATTTTCCTTCTTAACTCTTGTTGGCCTGTCGATCGTTCTTGCAGGCAGGATCGGCGTCTTGCGGAGGTAGCTAACTCGGGTGTTAGTGTCACCGTAAGGCGGCAGTTCTGGGAATAAGATCCGGAAGCTCTCCAGGTGCGGGAGAGGGATCTTACAGTGAGAGCCCGACAGCGGAATCATCTGGGGCAATCCTGCATGAAGAACTTGACAACCTTGCCAACCTCTCCGCGAGATCAACCTGACCCACCGACTAGTGAGAGCCCGGCAGCGGAATCATCCGGGGCAATCCAGCATGAAGAACTTGCCAACCTTGCCAGCCTCTCCGCGAGATCAACCTGACCCACCGGCTAGTTAGAGCCCGACAGCGGAAACATCCGGGGCAATCCAACATGAAGAACTTGCCAACCTTGCCAGCCTCTCCGCGAGATCAACCTGACCCACCGGCTAGTGAGAGCCCGACATCGGAATCATCCGGGGCAATCCAGCATGAAGAACTTGCCAACCTTGCCAGCCTCTCCGCGAGATCAACCTGACCCACCGGCAAGTGAGAGCCCGACAGCGGAATCATCCGGGGCAATCCAGCATGAAGAAATTGCCAACCTTGCCAGTCTCTCCGTGAGATCAACCTGACCCACCGGCTAGTGAGATCCCGATAGTGGAATCATCCGGGGCAATCCAGCATGAAGAACTTGCTCATTTTGCCAGCCTCTCCGCGAGATCAACCTGACCCACCGGCTAGTGAGAGCCCGACAGCGGAATCATCCGGGGCAATCCAGCATGAAGAACTTGCCAACCTTGCCAGCCTCTCCGCGAGATCAACATGACCCACTGGCTAGTGAGAGTCCGGCAGCGGAATCATCCGGGGCAATCCAGCATGATGAACTTGCACAATTTGCCAGCCTGAACTGCTACGATTATCATGCCAAAAATAAGACATTCAATAGGCAAAATGATAAAACTTCTAAAGGATAAAATCGCTTTAAGTCATCCCCATTTCTGGCTCGGTCGAGCGGTACCCCTTCCACATCCCGGAGGTGGTACCCCCTGACTTGAGCACCTCACTTACATTGTATGGCCCCTCCCAATTGGGGTAAAGCTTACCCACCGCGACCCCTCTCCCGGCCGCAGCGACCTTCTTCAAGACCAGGTCCCCTTTCTGGAAGTGCTTTACTCGGATGTGCTAGTCAAAGTACCGAGCCATCCGCCGTTTGATTTCCTCCTGCCGAATGGTGGCCAGGTCCCGGAGCTCCTCCACCAGGTCCAAGGATAACCTTTACCCTTCTTCATTGTCCACTCGCCATTCTTCGTCTCCTTCTCCCGCGGCGATCACCCTAGGTGACTTTACCTCGAACTCAACTGGGAGGACGACCTCTGACCCATGAGAGAGCTTGAAGGGGGTCTCCCCGGTGGCCGTGTTTGTGGTGGTCCTCGGGGCCCAGAGGACCGAAGGAAACTTCTCCACCAAGTTCCCTCTAAGGTTCTCGACCTTCTTCTTTAATAGGTTTACGATGATCTTGTTCGCTACTTCCACCTGCCCATTACTCCTAGGGTGGTGGACTGACGCGAACCGAAGGTCTATGCCGAGTTGGGTGCAGAAGACGACAAACTCATTGCTTCAAACTGTGGCCCGTTGTCCATGACTATGCCTAGAGGGAACCCATGCCTGCAAATTATTTCATCCCAAACAAAATTTCTCACTACCTGGGATGTTACCTTGGCCAACGCCTTCACCTCGATCCATTTGGAAAAGTAGTCTATCATCACTAGTAGGAACTTCCTTTGGCCGCTTGCCTGGGGGAAAGGTCCCACCAAATCCAACCCCCATATCGCAAAGGGCCAGGGGGCTGTAATTGTCCGGAGCCTCTGAGCTGGAAGGAGCTGGAGGGGGGCGTAGAGCTGGCACTGTGAGCACCTCTTAGAAAACTCCGCCGCGTCATTGTTGAGGGTGGGCCAGAAGTAGCCCTGCCTTAGTACTCTTCCCTCCAGGGTCCTACCCCCGGAGTGACTGCCGCACTCCCCCGAGTGAATCTCCTCTAGGACCCTCGGGGTTTCCTCCTCTAAGACACAATGAGCTAGGATCCCCGAAAGAGTTTTGCGGTATATCAACCCTGCATGTAAGGAGTAATATGCCGATTTGTACCTGAGCCGCCGGATGTCTACCCTCTCCACGGGGAACTTCCCTGACATCAAGTAATTGATGAAGGGATCCATCCAAGACTCCCGCCGATCCACCTCCATCAGCTCTCCCTCCTCGATAGAAGGCCGGAAGAGTTCCGACACTGTCCCCCCTGCCCGGGGAGCGAATTTGGCCAGGAGGTCCGCCTGGGTGCTCTCCTCTCCTGGGACGTGCTTAATGGAGAACGTGCGAAATTGCCTGACGACCCCCTTGACCTTCTCCAGGTACCGTTGGAGAGTCGGCTCTTTGACCTCAAACTCCCCCATGATCTGGCAAGCCATTACCATGGAGTCCGTCGAGACCTCCACGTCCTGCACTCCCAACTCCCAAGCTAGGCGGAGGCCTGCTATCACTCCCTCATACTCAGCCTGGTTGTTGGTGAGGGGGAAATGAACGTTGATGGCTTGCTCTATCCTGGTGCCCTGGGGACTTACCAATACCACCCCTCCCCCGAATGAGTACTTTCCTGATGCGCCATCAACCAACATCTTCCAGGCCACTAGGTGGGGTTGTTCAGACTCTTCCAACTCAGTCACATAATCAGCCACGAAATCTGCAACCGCTTGCGCCTTTATGGATACCCTGGGCACGTAGCAGATATTGAACTCACTCAGCTCTACTGACCACTTAGCCAATCTCCCGGAGTGCTTCACCCCCTCCATGATTCCGCGAATGGGGCGGTCGGTCACTACTTTGATTGAGTGTGTCTGGAAGTAGGGCCAGAGCTTTCTAGCCGACACCAGCAAGGCAAATGCTAACTTCTCCAAGATATGGTATCTGAGCTCGGCCTTCCTCAATACCCTGCTAACATAGTAGATAGGTAGTTGTTTCTTCCCTTCTTCTCGAACCAACACCGAGCTGACCACTTCCGACCCCACCCCTAAGTATAGGTATAGGTCCTCCCCTTGTTTTGTCCCTTGCAACAACGGGGCCTGGGTCAGCTGTTCCTTTAGTGCTTGAAAATCTTTCTCGCACTCGGGGGTCCACTCGAATTTCTGGTTTCTCCTCAGTACCCTGAAGAAAGAAGAACACTTTTCTCCTGCCTTGGAAAGGAACCTACTCAACCTGGCTAGCTTACCTGTCAGACGTTGAACCTCCTTCGCATTCCGTGGAGATCCGAACTCGAGGATCACCCTTACCTTGTCCGGGTTAGGCTCCACCCTGAGGGGAGTGAGCAAATGACCGAAGAATTTCCCTCAGCTGGCCCCGAAGACACACTTTAAGGGGTTAAGCTTCATTTTAAATTTTCTCAAAGTCCCAAAGGTTTCCTCGAGGTCCCTGAGGTAGGACTCAAAGTCCTGACTTTTGATCATCAGGTCGTCTACGTAGACCTCCAGGTTCCTGCCCTTCTTTTCGCGAAACACTATATCCATCATTCGCTGGTATGTTGCCCCTGCGTTCTTCAGGCCGAACAACATCATTTTATAACAATAGCACCCATCCACGCTCACTGCACCATAAATGTTGAAACCAGTAAATGGTCTCTGTGGAGTTCGGGCACCCCAACAAGTTGGGGGGGGGGGGGGGGGGGGAAGCTAGCACTTACTATCTCCTAAAGGGACTGAGCAAAGCCTCGGAGCTAGACATGGACCCTTAGACTCAGCAAGGAGGACCCACCACACACCCGGAAGATCTTTAGATCGCTTCCCCTCCCAAGCCAAAGCTGAGACTTGGGCACCTTGGAGAGCTAGAGAACTAAACCAAAGTAACCAGCGAGTTTGTCGAGCTTATGAAAATCTACTGAACTGGCCGGAAGACAGAAAACATTGAACTAAACAGCGAGTTTGTCGAGCTGAGGAGCAATTCTGTCAAACAGAACATCTCGGCACTTATACATCGAACGCAAACGCAGGGCCGAGTTCGTCGATCTCAAACTGGAGTTCATCGAACAAAAAACAAAGGATTTCGTCGACTGCCTATTGAAGTTCATCGAGCGCAGATTGGAGTTCGTCGAACACAGATGGGAGTTCATCGATCGTGAAGATCTGGCCCGCTTGCCTTCCTATGAGCGGCCCGCGAGGACCCGGCTCGCCCGCTTTCTGGCGAGCCTGCGGCGAGTTCCCGGCACATCCGCCTCGCGCATCTTCTCCCGCCTATGCCCATCTCCTGACGAATATCGGGGTTGTACACAAGCGGCCCCCCTCACTGGGCGAGTGATCCTTCTAGCCACTACCCGCCGATCTTCTGGCGAGTACTAACTTGCGAGTAACCCGTGAGGGTGCCACTCGCTGTCTGGCCCGCATAATTAACTCTTGTTGTGAGTGGCCCGTGGGGGCGCTACTCGCTAATCTGACCTGTTTGTGCGGCTCTCGCCGCGAGTAGTCTGAGAAGTCTCCGTCGTCGCGCTAGATAGTCCTTATTCGCTCTCACATGAGGGCACCACTCGCGAGTGGTCCGTGAGACCCCCACTCACTGCTCTGGGCCACCTCTTGTTTGCTCTTGCCTAAGATGCCTCATCTGGCTTGCTCTCGGCGAACACGAGGTTGTATATCATTGGCAGATTTCCTTTTCAGGGTATACCAGAAAGGGAAAGAATTTTGAAATTGAATAGAGAGAATAAAAGGAGAAGAGAAGACAAAAACATATAGTGCATTAATCACAATCAGCCGTCTTCCTCCTTGCTAGGGCTTCCTCTTCTTCTCCCTCTCTCAGGAACCCTAACACAGAAAAGAGAAAAGAAAAGAAAGCTCTGTTGTTCTTCATCTAATAGAACAGAGGATCTGAAAATTGCTCTTCATCACAAACTCTTAGTAGCCAGATCTCAATCAGCAGAAGTAGAAAGGATCTGACATACAAAGCACATGCAATTCATCACTATCTATAGCAGGGGATAATCAAGAGCAGACCCTGTGGAACATCTAATAGGCTGTTCTTCATACAGTCTTCTCAAGAATTCTGAGAACAGAATTCCTACAACTTTCTTCCTTCTCCTTCTTTCTCATTCTGTAAAAGAGTTTTATTAATCCCTCTTCAAAGGATTTAGTGGTTCAAGATCTCCTTACCAAAATATCTGGTGGTTCAAGATATCCTAATCAAAAGATCTGGTAGTTCATGATCTCCTTGTCAAATGATCAGTGGTTCTAAGAGTCTCCTTACCAAAAGACTCAGGCACTGTGGTGCATCCCTACCAGGTGGTAGAAGAGGGGAGTGCCCACATTTTGGGGAACCTCTATAAAAATTTTGTGTGTACTCTGGTTGTTAATTTGCTGTGCTGTCTCTCATAGACTAGATTTCATTTTTTGCCTTTTATTTTATTACTTAAACTTCAATAACTTTATTCTGAGAAATATATTGTGAAGCATAATACTTAGGTTTATTGTATTTTCACAGTTAGGATAGAAATAAATTTAAATCTCTATTAATCCCTCTTCAAAGGATTTAGTGGTTCAAGATCTCCTTACCAAAATATCTGGTGGTTCAAGATATCCTAATCAAAAGATCTGGTAGTTCATGATCTCCTTGTCAAATGATCAGTGGTTCTAAGAGTCTCCTTACCAAAAGACTCAGGCACTGTGGTGCATCCCTACAGGTGGTAGAAGAGGGGAGTACCCACATTTTGGGGAACCTCTATAAAAATTCTGTGTGTACTCTGGTTGTTAATTTGCTGTGCTGTCTCTCATAGACTAGATTTCATTTTTTGCCTTTTATTTTATTACTTAAACTTCAATAACTTTATTCTGAGAAATATATTGTGAAGCATAATACTTAGGTTTATTGTATTTTCACAGTTAGGATAGAAATAAATTTAAATCTCTATTAACCCCCCCCCCCCCCCCCCCCCCCCCCCCCCCCCCCCGCCCCCCTCTAGAGGATTCTCAGAGGCACACTGTGCACTTCAATTGGTATCAGAGGGAGGTTGATCATTAAAAGGTTAACACCTTAATCAAAAAGACCTCCTATACTTTTCCTTTATTTCAAATATATTTCAAAGGGAAAATGAGTTCTAAGGATTATGCTTCTACAAGACCTCCAGTGTGTAATCTGAATAAGTTTACTCTCTGGAAGGCCAGAATAAAATTATATATGAACTCTATTGATGAGGAAATTTTCAATTTCATCCACACAGGTCCTCCAGCCCCAATAAGGAAAGACTCCACTAGGAAGGTCATACAAACCTCAGTTCCCAGAGCTGAATGTACTGAGGATGAGAAGAAGGTCAAGGCATGTGATGCCAAGGCCATGAACATACTGGTCTCAACCATGTCTGATGACATATTCTAGAAAGTTGCTGATTACAACTCTGTAAAAGAGATCTGGGAATCTCTATCCAGACTGGTTGAAGGAAGCTCTGATGAGAGGAAAGATAAAAAGGCTCTTCTCATATATCAATATGAGAATTTCAAGAAAAAGGCTGATGAAAGCATTACAGAAATGTATGACAGATTTAGCCTCATCATAAATGAGCTGAGAGGGCTTGACAAGGAAATATCTTTGACAAAGATTAATGGCAAGCTCCTCATGTGCTTCCCTAACACATGAGACTCTAGAATCTGGGCTATCATAGATTCTAGATGCCTTAGGGAGACATCAACTGATGCTCTCCTAGGAAATCTCAAATCCTATGAGCTCCTACTGAAAAGCAGGGCTGAGTTAGAAGCCCAAGAAAGGACACCTACTTCCAAAGAGAGGACTCTTGCATTAAAAAGTGCAGAAGCAGAGTCCTCCACTATTGAAGAAGAAATGTTTAATCTCTTAGCTAAGAGATTCAAGAAGTGGGCCAGGATAGAAGATTCTAGAAGGAGAGAAAGGAGCTCAAGCAAGCCAAGGTATGACAAAACTCATAAACATGAGATAATCTGTTTTACTTGCAGAAAATTAGGACATATCTCTATTGAATGTCCTGAGGTAGACAAGAACAAGAAAAACAAGCAGATGAAGGAGCATAGGAAGAAATCCTTCAAGATAAAGGAGAAGAAAGGAGAGAGAGGTCTCTTAGCTGAGATCTGGAGTGACTCAGACTCTGAATCAAGCTCCTCCTCATCTAATGATGAAGAAGAAGGTGGACCAGGAGAGGCCTACCTGATGGCCTTTGAAAATTCCACTGATGTTGCTGAGGTAAGCATCTTTAATGACTTCTGTTGGTCTTGCGGCGCCCTTAGAGGGGGGGGGGGGGTGAATAAGGGCTAATATTTAATTTGATAATTTGTTAAAATATTAAAATAATTTTGGAATGATAAACAAGTAGATTTTTACACAACCAAAATAATCACTTAGAAAATCATGAGGAAATGAAAATCAAATTATATTTTCACAAGTGATGAATACAAAGAACTATTGATCTTAATAAAGCTTAAGATCAAGGCTATGATAAAAATAAACTTCTTTTTAATTTACCGGTCCTTCAACCAAGGACCGGACGGCTATAGCGTATCTCTTCCTAGATCTTACTACTAGCCTCCCATAGATCTCTCCACGATCTAGATGATGCACACAAGGCGGCGATTTACTCCTAAGCCTCACAAGGACCTAGACGCCATGCGCAAGGCGGCAATTTCCTCCTAAGCCACACACAGACTTAGACGCCATGAACAAGGCGGCGATTTCCTCTACGGATTACAAGATAATAAAATAAATTACAAAATAGAGATTAAGATATGAGAACTCCCTAAATCCAAAGCTCTGAAAAATGGCGTTGAATGCTTGCAAAGGTTGCCTGATATTCCGCGCATGAACCGTCGCTCCTTCGATCTTGAACGTTCTTGCCGAAAAGGGAGGTCTCAAATTTCTGGAGCTCTCTGATGAAAAGCACTCAGGAATTGGTACTCCAGAATAGTGTGTAACTGCTTCTCCATGAAAAACGAGTCATTATGTAGTTTGTTGATGTCGTCGACTACATCTAAATATCGTCAGCCGACGTTATCTCCTCCAGCTGCCACGTGTCCTATGAGAACAAAGTGTGCACGCGACGTGACGGTTTCCACTGAGACGTGGGCTGTCGGATTCTGATATCACTATTGGAATTCCGACAGTGGATGAAACTTGCTGAACGTGTGGAAACCGCTAAGCTGTCGGTGATGATACCTAGCTGTCGCAGACAATAGTGATTTTTCTGGACTATTCATTCTGAGCTCCAAACAATAATTAGCATAGTTGCATACCTATTATACCTGCACACCATAGAGAAAATAGAATCAAACACACCCGGGATTTGTTATTAGCAATCCAAGGAGTTCGAAAAACATGTTCCGATAATCTCCCCCTTTTGATAATAACAAATCCACTTTGAAAGAAATCAGAGTGTTCTATTAAGTGATATAAGATAAGCAAGACTAAATAATTGGTTGTGCGAAAACGTTATTCGGATGAAGTTCCCTTATATGTATTCTCCCCCTAAGTGTGTACTCCTCCTAAATATGATAAGAAATGAATGTGGTTAGGAATGATTTCTTTCTTTCTTATAAGAATAATCGATCTCCCCCTTTTGGTATTGTTAAAAGAAATTAGGTTGAGGGAAATTAGAATGCATTCAGTAGGAGTGATAAACCATGATTTACCTTATGTAAAAGATGTAATGTTTAAGGGATTAAACATAGTATAGAAGAGATTTCTCAATAAACAAATACGAGTTTTAGGCAAGCGGAAGATTAGAATAACCATTGGATTGTAAGCATGAAAATTATAAGTATAAATATGAGTATGAGTTCAAATTGTAAATATGTTGTAACCTTTGTCAAATCTCATAAGTCTTCATTAATTTATCAAGCATGATATGAATATATCAGAAAGAGAATATAATACAATGTTACTGAATTTGAAGTGTAAGAGATACCAAAAACAGTGTAGAGATCATGCTATGTTATCTAGTGCATTTCTTTTATAAAGATTAGTATAGATATAACATTATAATCCAATACTCATGAGAAGAAGTGTTATGAAAGATATTGATGTGCACATAAGTGTAGTTTGAGCAATGTTAACAATTAATTTAAATCACAAAAGACAAGACATATGTAGAGTAAAGTGCACAATAAAACATAAGTATATTTACGTTCACACTCTTTAATGCAAAAAATTTTCGAAAAAAATGTTGTAAGAACCAAGATTTGCATAAGACACTTTACTATTCTTTCCAAGGTGCTTAACCTCACAATGCTTATGAAGACTTATCAGGAGGTTCAAGTAGTTCTTGGTGGAGTTATATTTGTCTATTTTTATTCTTGATCACATTTGTGAGACAATATTCTCCGAATACACTTGTGTTGCAAACCCAACACATTTTTAAAGTCAACCATTTTCTTAAATTTTTAAGTGCAATTCAAATGTAGTGTAGGTAATAGACTTATGCAAGGTTTAATTCATTGTACAATTACAAGACACAAGCAAGCTTTTGTAGAGTTAAACACACATGTAGATTACCAAAATAAGTGACTGAAAAAGTATCATTATCAATCACAAAACATTTACTCATACTTAGAGGAATACTAAGCTTGTTTCTATACATAATTTGCAATACATTTGATGCACTTAATTAGATATGTCAAAGCATGATAAACAAAACAATGCTCATAGTAATTTGAAGAAATGAGTTTTAACATTATAAATATTTCTAAATAATAGAATTCAGACATGCTTGATATAAACAAAAAAGATCACATATTTTTTTTAAATTTGTTTAATAGAAAAAGAAAATAAAAACTTTTTGGATGTGTGAACTTTTAAATTGATGCTTCATAATAAAAATAAAACAAAAATAACAAAAATAGCCAGAAATACAAAACAAAATAGTGCATATAAACGGAAATATTTTTGAGTAATTTTCGAAAACAAACAAAAAATTTAAAAGAAATTGGACCTTTTGAGGATGTCGGAAAATGACATCTAGGTGTCGTCGACGACAGCGGAAAAACAATAAAAGATCGCGAATCTAAGGAATGCAGATCTGGGAGGCATTTCCTATAGGGTTTGCGCGAGAGCTGCTGTCGGAAGTCGCCGGAAATCCAAGTTTTTAAGTAAGTGAAATTTTTGAAATTAAAACTTGATTTAAGGATTCCTTTTTGTTTTTGTGAAGTTTTTAGAAAAGAAATCCAAAAAAAAAGTTTAGATGTAATTGTAGATCCTAGATCTAAATGTTGATGAAAGGAAATCCTAGATCTAAATGTTGATGTTTTTTTTTAATTTATGTGAAGGTTGTTCGAATAAAGAGATGGCTTCAAGTTTCAGAGCACGTAGAAGTACTTCTGGTGACTCCCATTCGTCATACCAAAGTTATCCGGGCATTGAAAGGTCACTTATTGGAGTAGCGAAGGTGGTAGAGTTTGACCTTCTACGACACGAATACATATATGATCTACTCGCTTAGGCAGGTATCATTACTGTTATAATTCCAGACATGTTCTCATCAGTGTTAATTCGAGAGTTTTACAATCATTTGGAAGATCCAAATTATTCAGATTAGAATGGTGGTGTAAGATCAAAAATCCAAGGACAATATGTGGAAATTACCCACATAGACTTGAGAAATGAATTTGGACTGATTGAGAATGAGCATGTGACTGACATAGTAGAAAATTATAGAAAAGAATGAGATTGGACGCTCCTCAATATGATATTGCATGGAAATTCTATGAAGAATTTAATTACAACTACTACGACGCTCACACCGAATGCACATGTGTTGCAAGAAATCCTAAGGAATAGAGTCATGTACAAAGCTGGTGACTCAAGAAGTACTACGACACAACTTAGCCTTGTGACGTATTTTATATTAGAAAGAGAGTCATTTGACGTTGCATATCTACTGTTATCCATTATGTTATACATTTAGATTGAAGAGTCCGACTTGGAAGAAGGTTCACAGCTTGCTGATGGGAGCAATCATCCAACGTATATTATATAAGAAATATTCTTGGATAAACCAAGAGTTTTATTTGAGTGATTGTATTCCCGGTGTTTTTACGATGGATACTATGCGACCTAGTCGATCTCAGCGTGAGCCATCGGTAGAGATGAGAAATCCATGAATCTCACATGGAGGATCTGTACGTGAATCTGTGGATGAGTTACGTGACTCACTTGAGGTGTATAGGAAGCCTTTTTAGGAGCACAAGAAGGATGTGAAGAAGAAGATGGGCAAGATGCAGAAATTTATGAAATTTCTGGTGAAAGGTTTAAAGCTAAAACCTACTCCTGCTGAGGTCGCTGAATGGGAAGATTCGGAAGCGGAGCCGCCGCGTCAGTCGACTAGACGAACACGACATGGAAGAGATGCTGTTTAGAGCTCCAGAGGGGATTATCCAGAGAGTAGTAGTGCTGAGAGCAGAGATTTTTGATTGGTTTTCTGCAAGTTTTGATGTTCTGGTAGGTGTCGTTGGCGACAGGTAGTTGTCGTGGACGACAGTGAAGTTTTAGTTTTTTTTGTTAGTTTGCTGTGTTTGAAACCTTAGTTATAAGTTATCTATTGTTAATGTTTGTATTAAACTTTCAGGTAGTGGAGGTTGATAATGTTGAAATTTTGATTTTAATTCTCTGTGTGGATTTGGCAATTTTCATTGTATTAAACCTTAGTTATAAGCTATCTGCTGTGGTTTCGTCGAGCGCAGGCATCGTTCGTCGAATGAAGCTTTCCGTTCGTCGAACGCAGGTTCGACGATCCATTCGTCGATCGCAGGCCATCGGGTTTTCGTCAAACGCAGGTATCGTTCGTCGAACGCAGGTTCGACGGTCCGTTCGTCGATCACTGGCCACCGAGTTTTTGTCGAACGCAGGTATCGTTCGTCGAACGCAGGTTTGATGGTCCGTTCGTCGATCGCAGGCCACCGGTCTTTCATTTAACGCAGGTATCGTTCGTCGAATGCAGGTTCAAAGGTCCATTCGACGATCGCAGGCCGCCAATTTCGTCGAACGCAGGTTTCAGTTCGTCAATGGCAGAGCTCGTCTCAGCGATTGGATCGCTCGTCTCAGCAGTTGGTTGGCTCGTCTTCTTGGATTTTTTTAAAATTTAAATTAATATGATTATTTTGATGTCTAGGATTCCTAATTCTAGTCTTAGCATTGAAAAGCGGGAATCCAGAAGTGGTTTTGTGAATATATCGGCAAGTTGCGAATCTGTGCCTATAAATGAAATTTTAATGTGATTTTGCTTTATGTGGTCTCGTATAAAATGATGTCGAACATCGATGTGTTTAGACCTAGAATGATGTACTGGTTTTTTGTTAAGTCAATCGCACTTTATTGTCACACCATAATTCTATAGTTTGATGATTTATGTTATAGTCTTCTAATGTTTGTGAATTACTCATTTCTTGGTCGAGTAGGAAACAGAATTTTGTTGCCCTCTCAACCACCGAGGCCGAGTACAATGCACTAGGTAGCTTTTGCGATCTAGCGAACACCCAGCATAATCAGAATCGGAATAACCATGCAAAATAAAATTTTCACAATGTGGATACCATAAACCTAGTTTAGAAGTTCTAATTAGATAAAGAAAAATACGTTTAACTGCTTTTAAATGTGATTCTTTTGGATTAGCTTGAAATCTAGCACATAAACACACAACAAACATAATGTCAGGTCTTGAAGCGGTTAAATATAATAATTATCCAATCATTCCTCTATATAAAGTTTGATATATGGAAATTCCACTTTCATCCTTTCCTAACTTTAAATAAACACTCATAGGGGTATTAGCTTGTTTAAAATTGTCAAACCCAAATCTCTTTAAAATATCATGAATGTACTTAGATTGATTAATAAAAATGCCATCATGTTTTTGTGTAATTTGAAAACCTAGAAAATATGTAAGTTCTCCTACCATGCTCATTTCAAATTCATTTTCATCACTTTAACAACATCATTACATAACTCTTCATTAGTGGATCCAAAGATAATGTCATTAACATAGATTTGCAAAACAATTATATCATCATTTACATACTTAATGAAGAGTGTACTATCAACACTACCCATTTTAAAATCATTCTTTAATAAATAAAGCATTAATCTTACATACCATGCTCGGGGTGCTTGTTTCAAACCATAAAGAGCTTTATATAACTTATACACATGATTGGGATATTTATCATTAACAAAGCTAGGAGGTTGTTCTAAATAAACCTCTTCCTTAATGTAGCCATTTAAAAATGCAGTTTTAACATCCATTTGTAATAATTTAAATCGTTTATAACTAGAAAATGCAATGAAAATCCTAACTGCTTCAAGACATGCAACGGGTGCAAAGGTTTCATCAAAATCTATTCCTTCAATTTGAGCATAGCCTTTTGCTACAAGCCTAGCTTTGTTTCTAGTTATCCTAGATTCACTATCTAATTTATTTTTGATAATCCATTTTACTCCTACAACAGGATGATCACTAGGTCATTCTACAAGCTTTCAAACCTTATTTCGCTCAAATTGATTAAGTTCTTCCGTCATAGCTAAAAACTAAGATTCATCATTTAAGTCGGTTGAAACATCTTTTGGTTCTATGTTGGAAATAAAACAAAGGTTTGAAAATAAATCATGTAGAGAAGCACGTGTACTTACCCGTCTTGTAGGTTCTCCAATGACCAAGTCTTGCGGATGATCAGTAGTGAATCTAAGTTTGCTTGGTGGCACAAATTCCTCAACTTCTTCCTCTTTTTCTTCTTTTTCATTTTCAAGTATGTCTTCTTCATCATCATTTCTTTTCAACGGAAGTTCTTCACCATCACCTGCAGATTTATTCTCTACTACACATGAAACAAGTTCATCAAATTTAACATGAATTGTTTCTTCAACTACTTTAGTCCGTTTATTATAAACTCTATAAGCCTTACAAGTTGAAGAATAACCAATGAAAATACCTTCATCACATTTTTCATCAAATTTACCTAAAGTATCTTTTGTATTTAAAATAAAACATTTACACCCAAATACTTTGAAATAAGATACATTAGGTTTCTTTTGAAAATATAATTCATATGGAGTAAGTTTCAATATAGGATGTAGCATGACACGATTTATAACATAACATGCAGTACTAATAGCTTCGGCCCAAAAATATTTTGGTAGTTTAAATTCAGATAACATAGTGCGTGATAGTTCTTGAAGTGCTCTATTTTTCCTTTCCACTACACCATTTTGCTGTGGTGTACGAGGAGCGGAAAATTCATGCTTTATCCCAAATTCAGTACAATATGAAATAAATTTTTCATTATCAAATTCACCACCATGATCTGATCGTATACATTTAATTTGTAAATCTAATTCATTTTGAATGCGAGTGCATAGCTTAGTGAATTCAATATACGCATCAAATTTCGATACTAGAAAAATAGTCCAACAGAAACGAGAATAGTCATCAATTAAGACAAAAGTATATTTTCTACCTACTAGACTTTGAGTTGAAACTGGACCAAACAAATCCATGTGAATTAATTGCAAAGGCCTAGAAGTAGACATAATATTTTTGCTTTTAAAAGATGATTTTGTAAATTTTCCTTTTTGACATGGCGAGCACAATGAAGAAAGCTTTCCATCTAATAGTGGTAAACCCTTAATCAATTTGTTTTTGGAAAGTTTCACTACAAGTTTAGTACTAGAATGTCCTAGTCGCTTATGCCACAATTCTAACTCATCATTCTTTGAAAAAAAACATTTAAGTGATGAATGAGAAAGTTAATGGAAGGTAATCATATAAACGTTATGAATTCTTGGTGTGGTAAAAATAACTTCATGAGTTTTTGAATCTATTATTTTGCAAAGGTTTGACGATGACTCAAATAAAACATTCATGCCTTTATCACATAATTGACTAATAGATATTAAATTGTGTTTCAAACCTGTAACAAATAAAACATTAGAGATTTTGAAAGAATTGTTACCAACTTCACCAATTCCCCTGATCCTTCCTTTTCCATTGTCTCCAAACGTTACAACTCCTCCTTTCTTCATCTCCAGGCTAAGGAACTTTGATTTATTGCCCATCATGTGCTTTGAACAACCAGAGTCCAAATACCACACTTCTTCTTTATCCTTAGCCTGCCTGCATACCTAACAAGATGATGAGAGTAAAGATCTGGTTACCCAAGTAGTTCCTCCCATAGTATAGGTGGACGCCTTAGGTACCCAGACTTGCTTAATATTACATGATCCCTTCTTCCTGCAAGAGTCCGTGATGTGACCAAATCTATTACATTTAGCACACGTAACAAAGAGAGATGACACTCTTTTCAAGGTTTTCTGTGGACTATTACTGGAAGAGGATGTTGCAGCAGCAGTATTATAATCATTTTTATTATTAACCTTCCATTTACTGGATTTTTCACTGTCATCAACGATAGTAGCTGTCGAATTCTGACATCTTCCAGCAACGTATCCAAGTCCAAACTTAGCACTTCTATAGCATTGGCTGGCTAACATCATATTCAGTTATTTCCGGCCAACTCCAAACTTATTTAAAGCCAAGTTTAAATTATGGACTTGAGTTTTCAAAGCGGTGTTTTCTTTGACTAACATAACACACCAATTTGAGAATCCTTTCTTATTATTATCCAATTGTGAATGAGAAGATTTCAAAGATCTTACTAAATCCCTCTTTTCTTTGATAAGAAAATCTACTTTAGATTTGGATTTAGAAAGTTCTTGTTCTAATTCTTTAATTCTTATCAAAGAGCGATCACACTTTTGACAAGCAATCTTCTCCTTCTCAAGAACATTCAATTCATTTGTTAGTTTTCTGTTTTCTTTAGAAAGAATTTTATTTTCAAATTTTAGACAATCAACAATTGTAAGACTTTTTTGAAGAAATTTACAAGTAGGGAGAAATTCATCATAAAGCTCATCATAAGTTGGGGGAGTTACCTCAGTGCCGCTCTGTACACTGCAATCGTTCTCAGATGATGCGTCACTTTTTCCCATTAAGCACATATTTGCTTCTTCATGACCTTCGGAACTTGAATCATTTTCTCCTTCCGATAATGTGCCGTCCCATGTTTCCGCCTTTAGAACTTTCTTTTTGTATCTCTTATTTTGCCCTTTCTCTTTTTACTCTATCAGAAACTATGGGTACTTGCTCCTTATATATCCAATTTTCTTACAATGATAACATTCTGGTGGTGGACGCTCATCATCTTCCTCAGTTTCACTCTTTCCTTTTCCCTTCTTATATGAAAAATCCTTCTTGTTAAAGTACTTCATAAAAGTGTTCCTCCCTTGCGGATTTCTCATAAACTTCTTAAATTTTCTCACAAACAAACTTTCTTCATCTTCTACCTCATCTCCATCAGTCTCACTCTCAACTTCTTTCTTGGACTTTAGTGCCAATGCCTTCTTTCTTGGCTCCACACTGTACTCTTGCTGTTGGATTTTCAGTTCCACTTTATGTGTCTTCAGGTTTCCAATTAAACTCTCTAGTTGAAGAGTCTTAAGATCATGAAATTCTGAGATGGCGGTCACCTTTAGATTGAACTTCGGGGGAAGTGATCTTAAGATTTTTCTAACTAAATCTCCATTTGAAAAATTCTTTCCAAGGACTTTGGAATTGTTGACGATCTTGGTAAATCTGGTGTACATTGTATCGATTTCTTCATCAACCTCCATTCTGAACTTTTCAAATTCCGACTCGAGTTGGAATAGTTTGGAGTCTTTCACCTGCGAAGTACCTTCATTAGTAACTTCTAATAATTTCCAAATTTCAAATACAGTTTCACATGCACATACTCTATTAAACTCAGTTCTATCTAACGCACAAAATAGAGCGTTCATTGCTTTTGCGTTATTCTTACATTGTAACTTATCATTATCATCCCATTTATCCTTAGGCTTATCCACTGTTACACTACCAAGGACTAATGTCGGTGTAGTATAACTCATCTGTACCATATTCCAGACTTTGATATCTAGTGCAATTAGAAAACAACACATACGAGTTTTCCAATAGTTATAGTCCATGCCCGTGAATAAAGGTGGTCGACTAATCCCTTGACCCTCTACAAATGAGTGATCATTATGCGCCATTACTCTGGGTGGTAAAACTGTTTTGTAGCAACCTACCTCTGATACCAAGTGTTGAGTCTTGCGGCGCCCTTAGAGGGGGGGGGGGGTGAATAAGGGCTAATATTTAATTTGTTAATTTGCTAAAATATTAAAATAATTTTGGAATGATAAACAGGTAGATTTTTACACAACCAAAATATCACTTAGAAAATCATGAGGAAATTGGAAATCAAATTTTATTTTCACAAGTGATGAATACAAAGAACTATTGATCTTAATAAAGCTTAAGATCAAGGCTATGATAAAAATAAACTTCTTTATAATTTATCGGTCCTTCAACCAAGGACCGGTCAGCTATAGCGTATCTCTTCCAAGATCTTACTACTAGCCTCCCCCTAGATCTCTCCACGATCTAGACGCTGCACATAAGGCGGCGATTTACTCCTAAGCCTCACAGGGACCTAGAAGCCATGCGCAAGGCGGCGATTTCCTCCTAAGCCACACATGGACTTAGACGCCACGCACAAGGCGGTGATTTCCTCTACGGATTACAAGATAATAAAATAAATTACAAAATAGAGATCAAGATATGAGAACTCCCTAAATCCACGCCTCTGAAAAACGGCGTTGAATGCTTGCAAAGGTTGCCTGAGATTCTGTGCATGAACCGTCGCTCCTTCGATCTTGAATGTTCTTGCTGAAAAGGGAGTTCTCGAATTTTTGGCGCTCTCTGATGAAAAGCACTCGAGAATTGGTACTCCAGAATAGTGTGTAACTACTTCTCCACGAAAAACGAGTCATTATGTAGTTTGTTGATGTCGTCGACTACATCTAACTGTCGTCAACCGACGTTATATCCTCCAGCTGCCACGTGTCCCATGCGAATGAAGTGTGCGCGCGACGTGACGGTTTCCACTGAGATGTGGGCTGTCGAATTCCGATATCACTGTCGGAATTCCGACAGTGGACGGAACTTGCTGAACGTGTGGAAACCGCTGAACTGTCGGTGACGATACCTAGCTGTCGCAGATGACAGTGATTTTTCTGGACTATTCATTCTGAGCTCCAAACAATAATTAGCATAGTTGCATACCTATTATACCTGCACACCATAGAGAAAATAGGATCAAACACACCCGGGATTTGTTATTAGCAAACCAAGGAGTTCGGAAAACATGTTCCAACTACTTTGACTTATCTTCAAAAGATTTCAAAGAATGTTTTCAGGAATTTTGCAAAGATTTCATTAACAAACAAAAGGAACTTAAAACAATTAAATTGGAACTAGAAGAACTTAAAAAGGATCACCTATACTCAGTTAACTACAATCTGAGAGGTGAGTTGTTTAGAAAAGAAAAAGAAGAATATTTGTTAGATATAAGTAATTCAAACTTAGAGAAAGAAATCACAAAGGCAAAATCCTTGGTGGACTCTTTAAATGGAAGGAGTCAAGAAATTAAGAATATGTCACAGAATCTCTCCAAGAGATTTGATCATCTTGATCAAGGACCACAACAATCCAGCAGCACACAAATCCCTAGCAAACATGCTTGGGAAAACAATGTGGCATCGTTTAGGTCTGGATCCTGTGAAGTTCTAGGTAATAATAATCCTGACAAACTCACCTTATTTAATAATGGAATCCTTAATAATCAACCAGGCATATTAGGAAAACACCCCTTAGAAAAATCAAACTTGAACTATACAATTCTTAATAAAAAGAGAAATACGTCAAATAAAACTCGACGCAATTTTATCGATACGTCGACTACAATTCGACAGAGCTCAGCATATGCGTCAACATCCATTCGAAGCAGACATGAGGATGCGTCGAATTATATTCGACGCAACCAATGTTCTGTTTCAAATAGTTATCGACCGAACTATGAAGACACATCGAATTACATTCGACGCATCTCTAAGACTGCATCAAATTCTTCTCGATGCATGTCCTCTGCACTAAATTTTCAATTATCTATACCTTCTTCTCTATCTATTCCTAGATGTTTTAGTTGTCCTAATTTAGGACATATTGCAAGATATTGCTGGCATAATGATGCATCACTTTTTCACCTAAGGGGGTATAGTGGAAGACCATCTCATTCTTTCATAACCTCATATGATGATAGAAGAAAGAGACCACATCATTAGAGGGTCTGCACTAATGTTTAATCTAATGTGCAGAGGGAAGGCTGTCCTACCACAAACAAGCAGTGGTATCTTGACAATGGGTGCTCCATGCATATGACTGAAGCAAAAGACCTGCTGGAAAATTTCAAGGCCAAGGAAGGGCCCAAGGTAATTTTTGGGAATTCCCACTCTGGTCAAAACAAAGGATATGGTTTGCTCAGGATTGGAGAAATCTCTTTTTCTAAAGTAGCTTATGTTGAAGGACTTCAACATAATCAAATTAGCATTAGTCAGCTGTGTGATGGTGAATACAAAGTTGTATTCACTAAGTCCTTGTGTCATATAGTTAGCTCTAAGAATGATCAAATAGTTTTGACTGGTCTCAGAAAGGGTAAAGTATATGTTGTAGATTTTGAGTACACAAAGTCTGAGATCTATTTGTTTAACTTCCAATTAGAAAATAGTGAGTTGTGGCATAGGAGACTTAGTCATCTTAACTTTAAGATCATAGCCAAACTTTCCAAACTCAACCTAGTCAGGGGTTTACCTACTGGTAAATTCATTAAAGACCACCAATGTAGAGCCTGCCAACTAGGAAAGCAGATCAAATCTTTATCCAAACGAATTGGATAGAATGATTCTCCTAGAATCCGTTTCTTGTTGCACATGGATCTGTTTGGTCCTATCTCCACTCAAAGCTTAACAGGAAATTCCTACACCTTAGTCATTGTTCATGATTTTTCTAGGTTCAGCTGGGTGTTCTTTCTAAAAGCCAAGTCAGATACTTTCAAGATTCTCTCAAGATTCATTAGACTAATTCAATCTGAACTCAACACACAGGTTGCTGTGATCAAAAGCGATCATGGCACTGAGTTTGAGAATCAGTTAATGTGTAGATTCTATGAGGATGAAGGTATCAGGCAAAGCTTTTCAGCTCCTAGAACCCCCCAACAAAATGGGGTGGCTGAAATGAAAAATAGAACCCTAATTGAATAAGGAAGGACATTATTAGCTGAATATAACTTGACAAAGTCCTTCTGGGCTGAGGCAGTAAATACTGCAAATTATGTTCTGAATAGAAGTCTTATCCACAAGAATAAATTGAAGACTCCCTATGAGTTGTTGAAAGGAAAGGCACTTATAGTCACTTATTTTAGAATTTTTGGGTGTTCTTGCTTTATCCTTAACAATGGGAAAAAACCATCTTGCCAAATTTGACAAGAAGGCTGATGATGGGATATTCTTAGGATATTCTTCATCAAGCAAGGCCTATATGTGCTTAAATAAAAGCTCTCTCAAAATTGAGCAATCCTTGCATGTAGTGTTTTATGAAACTAACATGGTATACAATGGGAAGGAATCTTCCACCTGTCCTATTTTACAGGAAGAAGACCATCTTGCAGAGCAGGTTGAAAGGATGAGCATAATAGATCATCCATCAGTATGTCAAGAAAAGGAACAACAGGATATTGACACTGACTCTGATGAGGATTCTGCAGCAGATAAAGAGGAAATAGCAGCACCTGGAGTACCAGCCACAGAGATTGTCCCAGTATATGAGGCTGAAATCCCAACAGTCACTGAGCAAGTGATAGCACAGGAAGAAGAGCAGATCCTAGATTACTCAACTAGATCCAGGATGACCCAAAAAGACCATCCTTCAACTCAAGTGATAGGAAACTTGACAGTAGGAGTCAAAACAAGGAACCAACTCACAAGTGAGACTATGTTGCAGTGTTTTCTATCACAATATTAACCCAAGAAGTTTGAAGAAGCAGACAGTGACCCTCACTGGATATCTGCTATGCAAGAGGAACTGGCCCAGTTTGAGAGGAACAAAGTGTGGACTCTGGTAGAAAGACTAAAGAACTACCCAGTAATTGGAACCAAGTGGGTGTTCATGAATAAAATGGACTCAACAGGGGTCATTATCAGAAACAAGGCTAGGCTTGTGGCACCAGGGTACAGACAAGAGGAAGGCATTGACTTCAGTCAGACATTTGACCCTTTAGCAAGGCTGGAGCCAATCAGAATGTTCTTGGCATATGCTGCCCACATGAAGACAAAAGTCTACCAGATGGATGTTAAGAGTGTCTTCCTCAATGGAAAACTACAAGAAGAGGTGTATGTGGAACAACCACCAGGTTTTGTAAATCTAACCTTTCCATATTCTGGATTTAGACTAGATAAAGCATTATATGGTCTCAAGCAAGCTCCAAGATCTTGGTATGAGACCTTATCCACTTTTCTTCTAGAACACAAATTTGAAAGGGGAAAGTGGATAAAACCCTTTTCACAAGAGCACACAAGAATCAGCTACTTCTTGTACAAATATATGTGGATGATATTATATTTGGGTCCACAGATCAATCTTTATGCAAAAGGTTTGCTTACCTAATGCAGTGAAGATTTGAAATGAGTAGCATGGGGGAGTTATCCTATTTCCTTGGACTTCAGGTTAAACAAAGTCCAGATGGCATCTTCATATCTCAATCCAAATATACCAGAGAACTCATTAAGAGGTTTGGGATGGAGAATGTCTCTGTTATGAAAACCCACATGGCTACTAATGTTGTCTTAGATAGAGATGAACAAGGCATGTCTTTTGATCAGAAGACTTACAGAGCAGCCATTGGCTCACTTCTCTATCTAACAGCTAGCAGACCTGATATAATGTTTGCTACCAATATTTGTGCAAGATTTCAGGTTGACCCAAAGGAATCCCACATGAGTTCTGTCAAAAGAATTCTTAGATATCTAAAGGGTACTCCTGAGCTTGGCTTATGGTATGCAGCTAAATCTAGGTTTGAATTGATTGGATATTCAGATGCAAACTATGCTGGATGCAGGCTGGATAGAAAAGGTACCTCAGGGACATGTCAGTTTCTGGGTGCTAGACTGATCTCATGGTTTAGCAAGAAGCAAACCACAGTCTCCACTTCTAAAGCTGAAGCTGAGTACATAGCTGCAGGAAGCTGCTGCTCACAAATTTTGTGGATGCAAAATCAATTGTTGGACTACAACTTTACACTTGCCAATTCCACAATCTATTGTGACAGCTCCAATGCTATTTCGATTGCTTCCAATCCTGTTCTCCACAGCAGAACTAAACACATAGAGATGCACCACTTTCTCAGAGACAATGTAGAGAAGGGTAAGGTCATCCTTCAATACATATCTACTGACACTCAAAGGGCTGACATCTTCACTAAGCCTTTTGATAAATGTAAGCACAAGTTCTTCATCAATGCCTTGGGGATGCTTGATGGAGCTTTGTAGGTCCCCTTTATTATGTATAAGGATCTATTTTCTGTAGAAAATTATTGCTGGGAAAAACAGCAGAAATCTTAAATAAAATCATAAGTGTTTAGTTAGAGCTTCGTCGAATTCAAATCGACATGCCGTCGAATTCTAATCGACGACATCTTCGAGATCTCTATGGGGAAGATCCTTCGAATACCTCTCAACGTAACATCAAATACTTATTGAAGCTTACGTTGAAATGATTATTGATGACTATATCTCAAAGCTACGTCGACATTAACTCGACTCTCCGTCGACTTGGCAGATCGCGTGCTTTGACATATTTTGGCATGCTAAATTCTGCTCCTCTCTCGACGTTGCATCAAATAAAACACTAAGTTGTGATGATTCATCTACTCAGAGTAACTTTTGCGTTTAATTCTATTGTGTTATTCGAGTTCTCTCCTTCCTGCTCTCTTCCTTCTTCCCACTCTTAGTCTATTTTCCTTGTTTCAGTGCAGGTTCACGTAGTGTTTCAATGGCCTCTCCACCCAGTCATGAAGATATTATGGAGGCAGTCGATCTAGCTCTTAAAACAGTACTATCCAAGTTTGGCTCGCTCTATCTGGACTTCTCCACAGACTATTATCGCAAATTACATCGTCAACATAAAAGATTGCAAGACCTTAACTCTGACCTAGAGGTCTTTGAGAGGGAAGTGAGATCATGTTTACAAAAGCCTCAACCTCTGGGAAGGAACAAACAACTGTTGACACATAGAAAGCAAGCTCTATTGAATCCATATTAGAGAAAGATCCTGAATCAGTTGATCTAAATTTAGAAGTTATAAATCTGATGACAGCCAAGGTTTTTGGGCTGGGCTTTACACTCAATGATGTTCATCCTAACACAGAAATGGACCTGGAGAAGCTCTTCAAAGTCCATGGAGAGATTCAGAAGAATCCTGAAAAAGCCACTCCTGCAAATTTCAAATCTCTAGAGAAAAAGTACAGGAGAGTATATGAAGACTTGTTCTCTTTTCTCAAAGAAAAGAAGTGATACTCACTTTGGGTAAACTATGATAAACTTCTGATTATCTTTAATCTGATACTTTGTCTGTTATCAGCTCACATAGTTTACTCATTTGATGCATATGAGATCTTGTGTATAAAGCTTTATTTTATGCTATGAAATGTGTAAAATCACTTTGAACAAACTGTAAAATTTATTAAGATAAATAGGGGGAGATTGTTGTGAAAAACCCCTTTTGGTTTAACTTAACAAATTACTTAAAAGTGATTTTATCTCTTAGGATTAAATTACCCATTGTATAGTAAGGGTAATCTGGTAATTATATGTCTTAGGATGTCACACTCAACATAGGGTGTCAGGACCAGATCAAGGGAAGCAAAATTGGGCTAAGTTAACATTTACGGCGAATAGAATTTGACGCAACATCGAGTCCATATCGACGCTTCTCTAACTAGAAGTCCAAGTTGTTGAAACTGATTTCTCAGTCTCTTGTGAAGCTCAGGCCCTCAACAAGTTGAGGGGCAGCTAGCCCTTACTAGTCCCTCGAAAGGAGCAGACTGGGGATTGATGCGCAAATCTTAGCACACCGCTATAGGCGGTAGTAAGAATGCGGCACGAAACGGCAGTGTACCGATCGTTCAAGTAATATAAAATGGGAATGAATCCCCAAGTATCGATCTCAAAGGAACACAGTAAGATGGAGTATATATCGAGGAAGGACTTGAGATTGAAGTCCTTTCGAGCGGATGGATGCGAAAATGGGGGATTTGGCTTTTGGAAAATAAAAGAAAACAACTACAACTACTCCTATGCAATGCCGCTATGCAGTGCTTCGCTTGGCGGGATGGAGACTAGGCAGGCCTTGAGCGCGCTGCGTCGCAAGGGCGGATGGATGAGTAGGCAAACGGAATCGAACTATGCAGGCCTTGAGCGCGCTGCTTCGTTAAGCGGGATGGATTACACGGGCCGCTATGCCACGCTTCGCTAGGCGGATGGAAGAGTAGGCATACGGATGGAATGGTTCGCACTGGCGGAGTCGGAATGGATTACACGGGCCGCTATGCCACGCTTCGCTAGGCGGATGGAAGAGTAGGCTTACGAATGGAATGGAGAGAACGTCGGAATGAGGGTCGCAAACACCTCTTCGCAAAGCACACCACTAACAATTGTTAGGGCGGCACAACACAACCAACAATCCACACCACAAGGCACACCTCAAAATGATAAGCAAGAATACCCAAATCACATAGACATAATCAAGTATAAATGCTAATAATCAAAACACACTTCATCAAACATATAAGAAATCCAACTAAGTTATCACTACAAGGGGAGGTGAGTGTGCGAAATCGACCGACTCCGAAGTCTTGTTGAGGGTTCACGGAAGGAATCGTCGGGTTGTCAATCCGCGTCCAAGCTCGGTCCTCAACTGCGTCCGGGGTAGAGAGAGCTGTCACTACTCTCCAATGGACCCGTCTTCTTCGTGTCACGAACCGGTGGAATGATCACACAAGCTGCTCCGATCTTGAAGAAGAAGGCTAGGTTGATTCCCTTCTTGAAGCTCTTGGATGAAGGAGATGGCCGAGAGGAAGCTCCGACGAGGATTTGGCGTTGAAAGTTTGCCAGGAGCTCCTCCCTAAGGTGGGCGGTGAAGAAGGGGGCGAAACCCTGCAAAAAGGGCGGAAAACGGCGGAGCTGGCCGGAGTCGAATGATGGATCCCGACCTAATTCGCGAGCAGGTCAATTTATAGGCGCTGGAATAAACAGTGCGCACGATCAGTGGCGCACGACCAATGGTCGTGCGCGCTGGAGGTCTGTGATCGTACGCCTGCCTGGGTGGAGCCTGCAATGTAAGAAATTTATAAAATACCATGTTCGCATGACCAGTGGCGCACGACCGGTGGTCGTGCGCAATATCGTTGGTGGTCGTGCGCACTGTCCGAGACAGAACTAAAAAAATAGGGTTAAGTGCACACGATCAGCAGCGCACGACTAGTGGTCGTGCGCAATAAAACCAACGATCGTGCGCAGTGTTCCTGTACAGAATTGCACCGGGAACACCTGCACGACTCCTGTTCCAGCACAACCACGAATCCAGCCACTGAAAGTGGCACTTAACAAAGCATGAAAACTACTAAAAATGAAGAACATGAAATAAAACAAAAAACGGGCCTAGAGGTGCACTTAGCATGGAGTATCAAATATGAGCTGAAACAGGGCTAAAGTGCAGTGGAATGACTAGATAAACGTCCCAGATGAGTCCATATATGTGTATATAATTGGGACTCATCACACCCCCAGACTTACCTATTTGCGCGTCCCGAGCAAACAACTCTCGGCGGACGGGAAAAACAAGGGTTAGAGAGGTGATTATGGCTAGGAGTAATATGCGAAATCAAATAATCATGTGCATAAAATTCTCGTAGAAGAAATTTCTATTATGCAAAGTAATCTACAAATATTAAAAATAGCAAATAAGAGATTAGTTTACTCAAAAGCTGAACCAAGTGTGATCTGCCAGTCACGTGTAGGGAGAATGTAGAGACGCGCTCAGACGAGTATTTCGCAAAATACGGGATACGGAACTTACTCCACCGAAATCCATCGGTGTCGGGAGCCATAAGCTCGCACATTCGCACTCTCTCCACAACATTAAGTAAAACTACACACTAGTCAATAGGGATTTCAGGTAAATATGTGGCTTAGGTTGCGGTATAATATACAATGATAAATTCGGAGGCTAACGCACCTAACACATTTGAGCAATACACTTTGTAAACCCCGACAACAAATAAAGCTGATGTTTTCATTGCCAACACCCAATATAAAGTAATTCCTCTCAAACAATTCAGAATTTCTGAGTTAGAATATAAAGTACTCGGAATTTTTTTTCTCTTTTGGAGCGCTGATCTTTTCAATTTTTAGCTCACTAATACTTTTTTATTTTACTTTTTTTTTCAACTTAGCCAAAAACAGCACGTCACAATAATTAGTTATACTATAAAGCTCAAAATACGTGCGTATACAGGTTTGATGATCTTGGCTTAAGCGAGAGCGGTGGAGCTAAAGAGAAAAGGTGGGATAGGCTCAAAATTGGTTAGCAAGGGTAAATTTCTGGTTTTGGCTCAAAGCTCAAACGGTCCAAAGAATGGCCTACATCATGCTAATGCATTAGAACTACCCGGTGCCTATGTTTCGAGAGTCGCTAGGGGCAAGTTCTTAGCCACCGAGAAAGATAACTCTTTCTCCCGACTCAAGAAATACGAATCTAGCGTTCGCTACCAACTCACCTACACTACCGGTAGATCGGCATAGGTTCATGCTTTGAGTAAAATAAAACTTTAATTACTAGATTAGATAAGAATAAAGATACAAAGCATGAAAATAGAAATAGCTTCTACGCAAAATTCTATGCAAAACATGAGTATTCGATTAGAACACTACTGGAGTCGACATCGTACTCCAAACCACAATTCCTAGCTAACACAATTGACTTCCCGGCTCCATTCCGAAAGGAAATTTGGCACGGTAGCACTCGCAAGTAAGTGCGTGCAAAATGGGTGCAGTGGTGTATGCTATAATATGACATAAATAAAAATATACTTCTGGTATGCAAAAACGTGTACACGTGAGTGAACACTCGGTACACTCCCCCCAGACTTGAATTGGACAATCACATGAATTATGACAATGAGAATAAAGAGATGCTACGGAAGAGGGTACCTATGCTCAGATATGAGCATACCAGAAGATTGGCGTTAATACTGCGATGGAAGTCCAAGTCCGCCACCAAAAGAAATTGCCGCACACCTGTAGGCAAAAAGGCTCCAAGCAAAAAAATATATAACACTAAACTATTAAAGGGTTAGCAACAAAAACTTGGGTTGTCTCCCAGCAGCGCTTTTGTTTACCGTCCTTAAGCTGGACTTAATACCTGTATTAAGCAGTTTTAATGAAAGTCTAAGCATAAAAGAAAAGGCTAAATATCCTAATTATTACAAGCATGCCAAAAAGATCAACTGTACGTTGATTTAAAGTAGTAACTAGAGATAAAAGAAATGGGTCCGAAGACCCAACAGTAGCAGTCCAGACGATCAGGAGCTTTCCATCTCCATATTTCATCTTTCTTCATCCTCTTCCTCTCCTCCCATCGGCGGTCATGGATGAAGTAGCGCTTTCCACCCTGCACCCAGTCTTTCAAGGAAAAAGCAGGCAATGATGATGAAGTGGAATAGTCGATTGAATTCATCATTGCCAACTGCTTTCCCTGCCAAGACTGCCTCTCAAAATTACCCAAGAATGGGTCTATAAATTCAAGCGCCTGCAGAGGGATAAATGAAATAACAGGCATTAATGCAAGAGGGGAAGCAGGAAGGATGAACTTATCAGCATAATCACTAAAAGAAAGAGGATTAGGAAATAAACTAGATGAAGAACTAAAAGAATCAAACAAAGGAGGAGTGATCCGGGTGTCACTCCTGGCAGGATCCAAGCACAGATCACTGTCGGTAGCATATGAGTCGTAACGAGGGGAACCTAGGAGCTCGGGGTCCTCGGTGGTGAGCTCGATGTCCCCATCCAAGAAGTAAGTAAATACCTCCTCCTCGGAAAGAGAATCCTCCTCATCCCACCGCGGTGCGTCATCGTGTTCAAAGGTATCACACTCCCCATCAGAGAGAATGAAATCCTCGTCCCACCTTGGCGCAACCTCAGGCGCCGAATAAACCACCCGCACGACATCATCAGCCGACTCACTAAAGATAGAAGTAGATGAATTTTGCAAGGAATGCGGAGGAACCGGACTGCTCTCATGATCAGAAAATAAATGAGCAGTCGCCTCCGCGAAAATATCCACAGACGCCTCCTCGCAGGAAGACCAGAATCTGCACACCATACTGGTGCATCCATGAGTTCCCATTCCTGTCCCTGTTGACCATCGAATGAGTGCACATCGTCACTCAAGGGAAGCTCATAAAAGGGGATGGAGGGACCCATGAAAGAGCTGTACGCGGCGAGAGATTCCTCAGTAATCTCCAAGGGCAAAGATCGAGCATGATGTGCGATGTCAGTGTAGGGGCCAGGCAACACACTGGTGGGCCTGTCCGCAGTAGTTTCCCGTAAACGGGGGGATGCTGCGTACACGTCCTCAGAGGGGGAAGGATCGCACAGACGAGGGAAATCCTTCACCATATGACCTAAACCTTGACATAGCAAGCACCTAATACAATGCTCATCGTTTAAAGTAGCCAGGGCGTCGATGTATCGACGCAAAGTGTCAGAAAGACGACACTCGGCTTCAGAATACATCACAAAAATATGTGGATAAACAGAAAATAAATATTCTTTGCAAAATAATACTACACACACAAAATAAATCTGGAAAACCTGCTTTAGAAAAGTTAAAACTAGATAAAAATAACAGAGCACAGAAAATTAAGAGGCTAAAAATATTTTTTTTAAGACAAAAACAAAGTAGAAAAATGGATATACAAGCGAAAAAGAACTACAATCTCTCGTCTACCTCTCAAGAAACTCACTCGACCGTGTTCCCCGGCAACGGCGCCAAAAACTTGATGCGCAAATCTTAGCACACCGCTATAGGCGGTAGTAAGAATGCGGCACAAAACGGCAGTGTACCGATCGTTCAAGTAATATAAAATGGGAATGAATCCTCAAGTATCGATCTCAAAGGAACACAGTAAGGTGGAGTTAATTATCGAGGAAGGACTTGAGATTGAAGTCCTTTCGAGCGGATGGATGCTGAAATGGGGGATTTGGCTTTTGGAAAATAAAAGAAAACAACTACAACTACTCCTATGCAATGCCGCTAAGCAGTGCTTCGCTTCGCGGGATGGAGACTAGGCAGGCCTTGAGCGCGCTGCGTCGCAAGGGCGGATGGACGAGTAGGCAAACGGAATCGAACTATGCAGGCCTTGAGCGCGTTGCTTCCTTAAGCGGGATGGATTACACGGGCCGCTATGCCACGCTTCGCTAGGCGGATGGAAGAGTAGGCATACAGATGGAATAGTTCGCACCGGCGGAGTCAGAATGGATTACACGGGCCGCTATGCCACGCTTCACTAGGCGGATGGAAGAGTAGGCATACGAATGGAATGGAGAGAACGGCGGAATGAGGGTCGCAAGCACCTCTTCGCAAAGCACACCACTAACAATTGTTAGGGCAGCACAACACAACCAACAATCCACACCACAAGGCACACCTCAAAATGATAAGCAAGAATACCCAAATCACATAGACATAATCAAGTATAAATGCTAATAATCAAAACACACTTCATCAAACATATAAGAAATCCAACTAAGCTATCACTACAAGGGGAGGTGAGTGTGCGAAATCGACCGACTCCGAAGTCTTGTTGAGGGTTCACGGAAGGAATCGTCGGGTTGTCAATCCGCATCCAAGCTCGGTCCTCAACTGCGTCCGGGGTAGAGAGAGCTGTCACTACTCTCCAATGGACCCGTCTTCTTCGTGTCACAAACCGGTGGAATGATCACACAAGCTGCTCCGATCTTGAAGAAGAAGGCTAGGTTGATTCCCTTCTTGAAGCTCTTGGATGAAGGAGATGGCCGAGAGGAAGCTCCGGCGAGGATTTGGCATTGAAAGTTTGCCCGGAGCTCCTCCCTAAGGTGGGCGGTGAAGAAGGGGGCGAAACCCTGCAAAAAGGGCAGAAAACGGCGGAGCTTGGCGGAGTCGGAAGATGGATCCCGACCTAATTCGCGAGCAGGTCAATTTATAGGCGCTGGAATAAACAGTGCGCACGATCAGTGCCGCACGACCAATGGTCGTGCGCGCTGGAAGTCTGTGATCGTGCGCCTACCTGGGTGGAGCCTGCAATGTAAGAAATTTATAAAATACCATGTTCACACGACCAGTGGCGCACGACCGGTGGTCGTGCGCAATATCGTTGGTGGTCGTGCGCACTGTCCGAGACAGAACTCAAAAAATAGGGTTAAGTGCACACGATCAGCGGTGCACGACCAGTGGTCGTGCGCAATAAAACCAGCGATCGTGCGCAGTGTTCCTGTACAGAATTGCACCGGGAATACCTGCATGACTCCTGTTCCAGCACAACCACGAATCCAGCCACTGAAAGTGGCACTTAACAAAGCATGAAAACTACTAAAAATGAAGAACATGAAATAACACCAAAAACGGGCCTAGAGGTGCACTTAGCATGGAGTATCAAATATGAGCTGAAACAGGGCTAAAGTGCAGTGGAATGACTAGATAAACGGCCAAGATGAGTCCATATATGTGTATATAATTGGGACTCATCAGGGACTCGGAAACAGACTAAGACCTTAGTCACAACGAGGAGGTCCCACCACAAACTCGGAAGATCATTGAGCACTTCCCCTCCCAATCCAAAGCTGAGACTTGGGCACCATGGCGAGCTAGAGAGCTAATACCAAAGTAACCGAGGGAAAAAGAAGCTCAGAGAACTGAGCTTGGAATCCTCTCCCAAGGTGCCCTTCAAGATCTATTCATAGTTTTCTTGCTCATGGTCTGTCAATAGAGGGATTCCGCCTTTTGGTTTTACTAAACACACCCCAATTTGGCCTGCTAACAGCCAAACTCCACTGTTTGGAGGGGCTACCTGCAGACCACCAGGGGCAGAGGGATAGTTTCACCTCTTTAGCCTATGGGTAAATGGCCTATGAGAACACCATTCGCGAGAGCTCCCGCGAGTCTCCTCGTGAGGATGGCTCGCAAAAAACCCCTTATAGGTGAGCACTCTGCGGAGGCCCCGCTGCCACCGAGGCCAGGTCTTGCACGCCTTCCTGCAAGCTCCCCTTGGCCTTGTGTAAATCTGCTGAACCGGCTGGATGACTGTTAGCCGAGCTGAGAAGCTAGTTCATCGAACTGAGGCGTGACGCGAGTTCGTCGAACGGAGAAGCCCGTTCGTCGAACGGAGAACTGATTTCGTCGAACGCCATCTGAAGCTCGTCGAACACGAATACTTGGAAGAAATCTGGCTCGTCCGCTTCCTCACGAGCAGCCGGCGAGTACCCGGCCCGCCCGCCTTCCTGCGAGCAACCTTTGATTACCTGGCTCACCTTCTTCGCTGCTTCCACCTGTAGGATTGGAAACTCCTCTTAGGCGAGCGCTCTACAAGGACCTCATTCGCTCCTCTTTTGATGACAGTCACCGAGGCCAGGTCTCGAATGCCTTCCTGTGAGCTCCTCCCCGCCTTGACAGGATCGGGAGCCGCTGAGAAGGTGCTTGAGCCCGCTGAGACAATTGCTTGTCTCAGCGGGTCCGCTGGGACGGGACAGAAATAGCTGTTGAGACGGTCGGCCCTCCCAGCCCAGCCGCTGAGATGATTTCGTCGGGGATAAAGCGTGGCGTTCAAACTAAGAATGGCTTTCGTCGAGCTCGGATTGAAGTTCGTCGAGCCCGAAAACTTGAAAAGAGACTAACTTCTACAAAAGACCACTTGTAAGCGGGTCGCGAGGATCTGGCTCGCCCACTTTCCTCGCGAGCGGTCAACGGGCACCCAGCTTGCCCGCCTTCTTGCGAGCAACCTTTGAGCTTCTGGCTCGCCTGCCGGTTGACCCCTCAAGTCTATGCCTGGTCTCGCACGCATTTACTGCGAGCTCCCCTCGGCTTTGTGAAGATCTGATGAACTTACTGGACAAGTGAGCTCGTAGTGCCATAAGGTAATTTCGTCGAACTAGAGCATAACACTCGTCGAACGCAGAATGTCCTTCCTCGAACTCAAATTGTAGTTCGTCGATCCCAACGGGAACTTGTCGAACAGAACGGTGAGTTCACCGATCGCGAAGATCTGGCTCGCCCTCCCTCCTTTGAGCGGACCACGATAACCCGGCTCGCCCGCTTCCTTGCGGGCCTACGGCGAGTGCTCGGCTCGCTCTCCATCCTGCGAGCTACCTTCGAGGTTCCAGCTCGCTCTTACTGTCACTTCCTCTGCCTGCTGATTTCCTGCATCTTTGCCTACTTCCTAGAGAATATCTGGGTTGTACATAATCCCTGCTCTTCGCGAGGCTCCGCGGGCTTGTGAAGAATCATCCAACCTCGGATATTCGCCAACCTTTCGACTACATGGCGCGAATCTTTTGGTGGGGCCCATGCCCACCACTATAAATATCCCCCTTCCCGGCCGGCATTCAAACTTTTTTATCCTTCTCTCCCTTTTCTTACTCGCCGCGAGCCCCAACGCGATGTCTAAGAAAGACGAAATATTGGCTTGCCTGAAGGCCTCGCTAGCGGCCCAGAAAGGGAAGGCCGCCGCTATCGCCTTTTGGGCTTCTCCGCAGCGTACCCCGCCTCCGCCCTCCATCAAAACCGCGAAGGCTGTTCGGCGCTCGCCTGGGGAGGATGGGTCCTCTTTTTCGTCTCCCTCCTCCCATGACGGGCTCGCCTCGTAGGTACTACTGTCAAGTTCACCGATTTAATGTCTTCCTCTTTTGACATTGCTTCTTCACTTGTAGAACGCTTCCCCGGGAGAGAATACCCTGGGGAAAACAATCACGAAGACCCACATTTCTCTCACCGGCTGGGTTGGTACTCTTCTTTCAGACGGGAGGGTCATCGACCTGCGGGACTCGCCTTCGCGACGAAGTGAGTGGTTTGCCTTGCCTTCCTTCATACTTCTTTACTCGCTAAATCACCCTTATTCCTCATGCAGTGTCCCCTCTCGCGAACCTGGAGGAGCGAGTTCCTCCTCCCGCGGACCCGCCGGCCCCGCCGAATTAGATTGTCATCACTCCTGTATTCGGCGTTATGGGACAAAGGAGCCCTGGAGGGACACTACTGGGCGAGTCCGGAATTGCCTCCAAGACCACGCTCCCTCCCGGTCTGGGGAAGGCTGTTACCCCCGCCTTCGTCAAAGCATTCAAGGGTCAGCCGGGCTCATCTCACTAGAGGCCCAGTACCCAAACTTTCCCACCAGGTTAAGCCATCCTTATTGAGTGCCATTTTCCACCTCCTTGCTGATTTTTACCTCACAGGTGATCCCCTGACCCCGCTCACCGAGTCAGAGCCTGGAGCGTTGGAGATGTCTCCACCCCCCTCGCCGAGTCAGGTCGCGAATTTTCTAGGGGACCCCGATAATCCAGAACAAATTATGAGGCGGGTCACCGAGATATTCCAGAAGCATACCTCCCTACTGCGGGATTTGCACGAACAAAATCGGTAGGATCGGCTCGCGTATGAGGAAAGATTTTCTGCGATGGAGGACGCAAACGCGCGCATCCTCGCCGAGGTGCGGTCGATCAATCATGGCGAGGTGACCTCCCCCGGGGTGTACATTGCTCGGATTGAAGATTATGCGTTGCTGACGGCCCAAGCGGGCCAGTCACTTCTCGAGTATCACTACCCACGAATCCCCCCCCCCCCACCCCGCTCTGGTGTGCGGGGTCGTGGTCGCTGGAAGTGGTTGCGCTATTAAAAGCACTTTCTTCGCAGTTTGCCTTTTATTTTTACTTCCCCTCCCCTTCGTAGGGAGTGGTAGCAAACAATTCAATAGTCTGTAATAATGATATTTTTGACTAGCCTGCGAGCCCGTGCTTTCCGTTTTTATTATCTTTTCTTTCATTATGCCTAGCTTGCTCGCTCATTGATTACTTCTGTCACTTATTATACATTTATCACTCGCAATCATGACCTACTCTCGCGCTTCGCTTTACTTCCTTATTCAGCGTTAGCTCACCGATGACAAACAGGAGAGACATTTGCGAGACGTTAACTCACTAGGAATGCATAGGATCCCTGGTGGCAGAAAAATACGTTGCGGATCCGCTATTCGCAGACACTGGCGCTTCGACTTCTTCCCGCCCTTCTCATTTCTCTAAATAGCCAGTCTCTTTACTTTCTAACCACCGCATTTACTGTTGGAGTTTCTAAGATGATATAAAAGCAATCAACTGTTAGTTTTGCTGCCAACGCAATATGAGCCTATAAGGTCGCACATAAAAGCGTTTGGAGAAGTTGGAGAAAGGATTGTGTTGGCCTTACTCATGTTGGATATGAGTGGAGGACCAATCCTGTGACTGCTTGGAATCAAGTTGAGAATGTCTCAAAAGGGAAATCGTTTAAAGTGTTTAAACGAACGGATTTTACACTGGATAATTCGGCTAAAGGCATTAACCGAATTCGACTAAAGGGTTTAGACGAATTCGGCTAATGGCAAATTCGACTAAAGGGTTTTGCCGAATTTATATATAGTCGAATTCGTCGAAATGGTTTCGCCGAATTCGGTTATAGTGAATAGCCGAATTTATATATAGTCGAATTCGTCGAAATGGTTTCGCCGAATTCGGTTATAGTGATTAGTCGAATTCGGTTAATGTGATTAGTCGAACTCGGCGAATGTAAATCTGCACGAATTTTCTCTGGTTTGCGGATAGCCATTTGTATGCCTTGCTTATAAAAGGAACGTGTTTAGGGCTTCGAATGAGATGGTTTTTGATCGAGCCTTTTCGCGAGAGAGAAACGACGGAAGTGTTCTGATCATTCTCGTTCCGTTCTCCGATCGTCTTTCCGCCGCCGCTTGTCACCGCCGTCAGTCGCCGCCTCCCCTGGATTTGATCTAGCAGTCCATGGGGACGTTGAGAGCTTCCTTGTCCGACCTAGTTTTTGTGCGACAAGAAGCTAGGGTTCTTCATCGCTTGTGTGGACTTCTGTAGAGGGATCGATCTATTTCGATACTTGAAGAACTCAAAGCAGATTTCAGATTTCTCTTGGAGCACCTTGGTTGAGTGTTGACTCAATCCCGCAAAGGTACCTTGTATTTCAATTTGCTTATTCTCTTGAATCATGAAAAACCGCAAGATCCATTGATCTCTTTTTGGGTTGTTCTTGTTCATTTCCGCTGCGCATATTTAATATGTCATCCCTTATGAAGGGGTATAGAAAACCCAACAGTGGTATAAGAGCCAGGTTGCGGTCAAGTGCGTGTAAATTGGGACATTTAGAAGCATTCTAAAAGCCCTAATTTCTTCTTGGAATATCACATTTGATGTGAATTTGTGCGGTTTCTGGTGGTGGGATTTCAAAATTTTGGTACAACTCCACAAGCGAGACCACCGCCAGGGGCGCTGTCCCTTGGACCCCGTTAGGGGCCATGCCCCTAAGACCCCACCAGGGGCACGGCCCCTTGGAACCCCGCCAGGAATGCATGTGATTGCGTTGCGATTTTCATGTTTTAGAGATTGTTTCTCCTCTACAGTAACCGTCCCTCAAAATGGTTTGTGCAACCAAATGTTTAGATTATTGAATCTGACATGAGAGACGAGCTTGTCTACTGCACTTGTGGAGTTGTTGTTCATATGTCCAATGCTTGTAAATCTGTAGATTTATAATTGTTCTAAATGCTCAGATTTTGCCCTGTTTTGTCAATGTGTTGATAGTCTGTTTTTGTGCACATCTGGGATGTATCTGGAATGTGAATGTTGTATTTTATTTTCTGATTGTGCACTGTGATTAAATGTTAATCATGATTAAAATGTTAGTCACGATGAAATGTTCATCTATTGAAAAATAAAATCCCTTATCCAATATTAAGTAAATAGATGCCATCCGATGGATGACACTCTTCCTGCCTCGATCGATGAAGTGTGGGCTTGCCAAAGCAAGGTTCATTAATCTATCTTGGTAAGGGTGCAGAAGAAGAAGGGAAGTATGACTTCCACTTCAGGTATTTTCGTTATAGAAATAAACCTTTCTGCTCCTTCATCCTGGGTATTGGATACCGGATGTGGTTCTCACATTTCTATAAATGTGCAGGAAATGAGAAGGAGAAGAATGCTGGGTAAAGGGGAGGTAGACCTGCGCGTCGGGAATGGAGCAAGAGTTGTTGCCGTTGCCGTTGGTGTTTACTGTCTTTCTTTGCCCACAGGGCTTGTAATAGAACTTGATAATTGTTATTATGTTCCGGCCATAACTAGAAATATTATTTCTATTTCATGTTTGGACATGATTGGTTTTTCTTTCGTAATTAAGAACAATTGTTATTCTATTTATAAGAATGATGTTTGTTATGGCGTAGCCCAAATGTTTAGTGTTTTATATGTTTTGAACTTAGACCATCCGATCTATAACATAGAAAATACTAAAAGACTAAAAACAAATGACTTGAATCCTACGTACCTTTGGCATTGTCGTTTAGGCCATATAAACGAGAAACGCATATCCAAGCTCCATAAAGATGTACTACTGGACTCATTTGATTATGAATCATTTGAGAGATGCAAGTAATGTTTGTTGGGCAAGATGACGAAAGCTCCTTTCACTAGCTGTAATGAGAGGGCTAATGATCTCTTGGGTATAATACATAGTGATGTATGCGGACCCATGAGTTCTATGGCTAGAGGTGGGTTCTACTACTTCGTTACATTTACTGATGATTTCAGTAGATACAGATACGTGTTTCTTATGAAGAACAAATCCGAGACCTTTGAAAAGTTCAAAGTGTTTAAAAATGAAGTGGAGAACCAACTGGGAAAAAGGATAAAAGCTCTCCGATCTGATCGAGGTGGCGAATATCTGAGTCATGAGTTTCGTGATCATCTGAAAGAGTGTGGTATTGTTTCACAGCTCACTCCGCCCGGAACACCTCAACATAATGGTGTTTCTGAGAGGAGAAATCGTACCTTGTTAGACATGGTGCGATCGATGATGAGTCATGCAGATTTGCCTATTTCCTTTTGGGGGTTTGCTTTAGAGACTGCTGCTTTCACACTAAATCGAGTTCCAACGAAAATGGTTCTAAAGACACCATATGAGATATGGACTGGGAAGCGTCCTAGTACGTCGTTCATCAAGATTTGGGGCTGTGAGGCATACGTGCGATGTCAAATGCCTGACAAGCTGGAACCCAAATCGGATAAATGTTATCTAGTGGGGTATCCTAGGAAAACCAAAGGATACTACTTCTACTTACCGTCTGAGGGCAAAGTGTATGTCGCAAGGACTGGTGTCTTTTTGGAGAAAGAGTTCTTAACCAGAAAGACTGCAAAGGTAGAACTTGAAGAAGTTCAAGAGCCACAAATAATGAACGAACTAGAATTGGAACCTGAGCAAGGACTACAAGAAGTTGTAGCTAGAGAGCCTGCTCAAGAAATACAAGTCCTACGTAGATCTGGTAGACCAAGATTTGAGCCTGAGAGAAATGGATTTCTCATGTCTCAAATAGGTAGTGTGTTGCTTATGGATCATGATGATGAGCCTGCAACCTACCAAGAGGTTATGAATGGACCCAACTCCGAGAAGTTGCTTGAGGCCATGAAATATGAAATGGACTCCATGTATGCAAACCAAGTTTGGACCTTGGTGGAACCACCTGAACGGGTACGACCCATAGGGTGCAAGTGGGTCTTCAAGAAGAAGACCGACATGGATGGGAATGTACAGACATTCAAAGGCCGGCTGGTGGCTAAAGGTTTCAGGCAAATTCATGGTGTTGACTATGATGAGACCTTTTCCCCTGTAGCTATGGTCAAGTCTATCAGAATTGTACTTGCTATTGCTGTGTATTATGACTACGAGATCTCGCAAATGGATGTCAAAACGGCTTTACTTAATGGAAACCTCCTTGAGGAAGTGTATATGACACAACCCGAGGGTTTTGTATCTCCAAGTGAAGCCACTAAAATATGCAAGTTGAATCGATCCATTTATGGATTGAAACAAGCTTCTCGAAGTTGGAATCTGCGTTTTGATGAGAAGATCAAAGAGTTTGGTTTCATCAAAAACGAAGATGAGCCTTGTGTTTACAAGAAGATTAGTGGGAGCATTATTGTCTTCCTGATATTGTATGTAGATGACATACTGTTGATCGGGAATGACATTCCGACCCTGCAAGTTGTTAAGAACAACCTAGGGAAGAGCTTTTCTATGAAAGACTTGGGTGAAGCGACTTACATACTTGGTATTAAGATCTATAGAGATAGATCGAAGAAGTTGCTGGGTTTGACCCAGAGTACATACATTGACAAGGTGTTGAAACGGTTCAACATGCTTGAGTCCAAGAAAGGATTCTTACCCATGTCACATGGTGTGAGTCTCTCTAAGGACCAGTGCCCAAAATCTTTGGAAGATAAGGACCGGATGAAGTTGATTCCATATGCTTCGGCAATTGGATCAATCATGTATGCATTGTTATGTACTCGACCCGATGTCTCATATGCTTTAAGCATGACTAGCAGGTACCAGTCTGATCCGGGTGATGGTCACTGGATTGCAGTCAAGAATATCCTGAAGTACTTGAGAAGGACTAAGGATACATTCTTGGTGTTTGGTGGAGAGGAAGAGCTCGTTGTAAAGGGTTACACGGATGCAAGATTCCAGACTGACAGAGATGACTCAAAATCACAGTCAGGTTTTGTGTTTTGCCTTAATGGAGGAGCTGTAAGCTGGAAGAGTTCCAAGCAAGAGACAGTTGCTGATTCTACGACTGAGGCCAAGTATATTGCTGCAACGAATGCGGCGAAGGAGGCTGTATGGATTAGGAAATTCATCAGCGAGCTTGATGTAGTTCCTAGCATTGTTGATCCCGTAGTTCTCTACTGTGACAACAACGGTGCAATTGCACAAGCTAAGGAACCTAGATCTCATCAACGCTCCAAGCACATACTTCGGCGCTTCCATCTTATTCGAGAGATTGTCGATCGAGGAGATGTGAGCATATGCAGAGTACCGACTGAAGAAAATATAGCGGATCCACTAACAAAGCCTCTTGCGCAAAAGAAGCATGATGGTCATGTTAGATCAATGGGTATTAGATACCTGAATGATTATCTTTAGTGGGAGCCTTGTGGATTGCATATTTGTTGGTTGTTTGTTCATTGGATGAATTGTAAAATGTACTATGTATTTCATTTTATATTTATGGCAAGTTCTTTTATTGTGTCATTTATACATGTCATAATAAATGCCCTTAGAGTGTTTTCTTCCATAGGAATTCAAGTATGTGACTTGAATGTGAGAGCCTATGTTAATAAGAAGCTTCATTCTTAAATGGACCCTGGTCGGAGTATCATCTTAGAAGTTAAGGGCGATGATGATACATTGAGACTAGCATGTACGTTGACTGATGACAGGTTCTCATAGGTCATGATATTGTGATATCAAGTCATCACATGGGTACTTGTTTGTGAACAAGTTGTACTGGACAGACCCCCCGTGAGACTACTTTGTGGATTGTTATGTGAACGTGTCACAAGTAGGTCTCAAGTGACAATGGTGTTTGTGGTCCTTTGAACTGAAGTCATAGCATTCATCAGGTGAGGAAGAGGATACTTTGATGCCATCTAAAGTCTTCTCTTGAGAAAGGTTGACGATAAGGGTGGTTGTTGGGTATGTTACGAATCATTTGGATGTTTGTGTGTGAGCAGAAATGGGATTTGTCCTCCTGTATGATAAGAGTTACATCCATGGGCCCCTTGATGGAATGAGACTGAGAAATGCATGGCCATGCTTGGTTGAGTCAATATATGATATTGAGCTCACCAATTTTCAGACAGTCTATTCTAGATCAAGAAACTAGGATTGAACGATTATGAGGGTGACACGATCCTTGCCTCTAGTTCTATCCGGATGTAATGGACAAAGGGACATGACAACACTGATAAATTGGTCATGACAGGCTAATATGAGTTATGAACTCTTATTGCTTGGGTAGCAATGATGTATTGCTAGATGCCGCTCATTGTTTGTGAGACTTTTGTTGATACTTTGTGATCAAGTTGGAGAATGTTGGAGTTTCTGAGATGATCTCAAAGCAATCAACAGTTAGTGTTGCTGCCAACGCAATATGAGCATATAGGGTCGCACATAAAAGCGTTTGGAGAAGTTGGAGAAAGGATTGCATTGGCCTCACTCATATTGGATATGAGTGGAGGGCCAATCCTGTGACTGCTTGGAATCAAGTTGAGAATGTCTCAAAAGGAAAATCGTTTAAAGTGTTTAAACGAACGGATTTTACACTAGATAATTCGGCTAAAGGCATTAACCGAATTCGACTAAAGGGTTTAGACGAATTCGGCTTAGGGCAAATTCGACTAAAGGGTTTCGCCGAATTTATATATAGTCGAATTCGTCGAAATGGTTTCGCCGAATTCCGTTATAGTGAATAGCCGAATTTATATATAGTCAAATTCGTCGAAATGGTTTCGCCGAATTTGGTTATAGTGATTAGTCGAATTCAGTTAATGTGATTAGTCGAATTCGGCGAATGTAAATCTGGATAGATTTTCTCTGGTCTGCGGATAGCCGTTTTTATGCCTTGCTTATAAAAGGAACGTGTTTAGGGCTTCGAATGAGACGGTTTTTGATCGAGCCTTTTCGCGAGAGAGAAACGACGGAAGTGTTCCGATCATTCTCGTTCCGTCCGCCGATCGTCTTTCCGCCGCCGCTTGTCGCCGCCGTCAGTCGCCGCCTCCACTGGATCAGATCTAGCAGTCCGTGGGGACGTTGAGAGCTTCCTTCTCCGACCTAGTTCTTGTACGACAAGAAGCTAGGGTTCTTCATCGCTTGTGTGGACTTCTGTAGAGGGATCGATCTATTTCGATCCTTGAAGAACTCAAAGCAGATTTCGGATTTCTCTTGGAGCACCTTGGTTGAGTGTTGAATCAATCCCGCAAAGGTACCTTGTATTTCAATTTACTTATTCTCTTGAATCAAGAAAAACCGCAAGATCCGTTGATCTCTTTTTGGGTTGTTCTTCTTCATTTCCGCTGCGCATATTTGATATGTCATCCCTTATGAAGGGGTATAGAAAACCCAACATTTACTGTTCTTCTTTCGTGTTTCTCTTCTTCTGACTCTCTCGCAAACCCCCAGCTCGCGCTCGCAAATTCTCTGACTCGCAGCCATTCGACGTCATGGTCGCAGAGGCGGAGATAGAAGGGCGGGCCAAGTGCGTTGTAGCCTTTCGCGAGGGCCCCTTCTTCTGTGCCAACCTCACCAAAGAGGAGTACTTAGCCACCGTGGACAAGTACTTGCACCCTGGGTTCGTGGCCCGCTGCCCTGCCGAAAGGGATACCATCAATGATCCCCCCGCCGACGAGCTCGCCATCCCCATTGCTCACTTTGAGAATGGGTTGCGACTCCCGATATGGCCCGAAGAGCGCCAGGTAAATCTTTCTAGCTCTCCTAGCGAAGAACATTTTTATTATTTCCTCCTGGACCGCCTCACGAGCGGCGTTCTAACCCTTAAGGATTCTTCTAGGTACTCAAGTACTTTGGTGTACTACTCAGCCAATTGACGCCGAATGCGATCGCCGTCGTGGATGCGTTTGCCAGCTACTTGCGAGCCGAGAGGATTGAGTTTAGTCTTCTCATCTTCCGCATGGTGCTTTCCTTCCGTGCCTACAGGGATGGGATGGCTCACTTTGCGAGCCAACACATCACCCTCTGCGAGACCATCAATAAGTCCCACTATTGGACGCAGAAATACATCCTGGTGAAGGGCCCCTTTGGCAACATCTCCTACACTCCCCTCCAGCGAGATGACGCCGCTTACCGCCCTCCCGCTTTGCTAGGGGGTGACGACGTCATTCTGTACCAATACCTCAAGGGGAGGAATTTCGAGGTCGTATTCCTCCGGCAGCGGGTGGACTCGCTGATGCCTGTTCCCCAAGGAGAAGGTCTGACTCGCACTCGCAAGTCTCCTCACTCCCTCTTCCTTCTGTTAGCTAACATTCTTAGTCATCTGTGCAGGAGAGCGCGATCTTCTGCTCAACCCCCCCCCCCCCCTCCCCCCGCATGCGCCTTCCTCCTCCCTCACCTCTGGCCCGCTCGCGAGCGTGGCTGACGAAGCTTTCCGCGACCTCCCGAGTTCTTCATCGGGAAAGAAACGTTCCCTTCCTCCACGCCGGCCCGCCTCGCAGGGGTTAGCGAAAAAGACCAAGAAGGCCCCCCCCCCCCGCCCTTAGGGAGAAGGATGTCGTGGATCTCTCCGAACCAGACACCCCCTCTCTCCTTCGCGAATCAGGAACCCGCCAATGAGGGTGGCGAGCCAGAGGCGGCGGCCGGCAAGCCCAAGCTGACGAGCCATACGAATTTCACAGTTAACCTCACTAGAATTCTCTAGAGGGGGGGTGAATAGAGATTTAAAATATTTTGTGCAAATATATATATTTATATGTGGTGATCACAGATTAAGGCTTCCCACACACCAACAAGAATTAAACATGTAAAGAAAATAAATACAAGAAAAGAAATCACAGCATAATACAAGGAAATATAGTGGTTCCCCAAACTTTGGGTAGTCCACTCTTCTACCCCCTTGGTAGGAAATTCACTATCTTGCACTGTGTCTTTTGATAAGGAGACTCTTAGAACCACCCTGAGTCTTTTGATAAGGAGACTCTTAGAACCAATACAACTGAATTTTTTGAAGAGAGATTCTAAAAACTCTTTTACAATATTTGAAAGTGAAAATAAGATAAAGAAGAGAGAGAGATAATAAGAAGACAAGAAAGAATCTTCTTCCTAGCAAGAAGATTGGAACACAAGAAGTAGTGAATAAAATCTCTCTTCTATAGTGAGAAGGAGATTGTAGCCCTTTTCTCTCTTTTGTAAGAGCTATCAGAGTATGCAGCAGAGTGGCTTCAGAAGCAGGAGAAGATGGAAGCTTGATCTTTGCTGCAGCACTATCTCTCAATTTTCTCTTTTCACTTGGGAGCTCTTCCTCTTTTTCAAATGTGAAAATGGTGGATCACTTCTACATTTTGCTCTCTGCCGACCACCTTGTTATTTATAGCTCTGTTCATTGAAATAACACTATAGGAGAGTAATCAATTAGCAGGCAGAGTATTAGAAAGAAGGAGAAATTTCCATAACAATTATATCCATAGAAGGAAAGTATTTATTCTGATTTCAAATAGTGTCCATAATGAATTTAATCAAATTAGCCAAGAATTCATTAGAGGAAAAGAATAATTCAGAACGGCTATAAAGAATAATTTGATTCCATATAAATCAGATCTATGAAAGAAGGAAAGAGATCTGGCGATTTTTGAATTGATCATAGAAATCGACGTGCGTCAATTACTATTCGACGTAGGCGTCGAATTCATCCTGGCAGAACGTTGATAGGAGAATAAGGAAGGTGCGTCGCCTAGGGTGCGTCGACTTCTCAAGATACGTCGACTTGAAGTCAGAGCTACGTCGACATAGGATACGTCGAATTCTGCTTGAAGCTACTTCGACTAATTCTGATAGAAACGCCGACTTTATTTCGACGTTGCGTCGAATACTATTCGACGCATATTTACTTACCTTGATTTTCCTTTCTTGGAATTCATATTCAACTCATTTTCAGGGGTTAAGAGAAATCATTTTCCCAACAATCTCCACCTATTTGCCTTAACCCTATTTAGAGGGAAATTGTACTAGCATTTAATCAACTTAGCAAGGCAATTATATAGAACAGAAATATGTCAAACAATCAGAAGAGAAATTAGAAAGAGAGATCATATAAACAAGCTTCCCAGAATTATATAAACAGACTTCATGTTTAGTATTCAATTATAAGGTAAAGTATATCAGCATTATTTTCAATCATTATTCAGGAGGGGTAGGAGGAGTCTTTCTTTTTCTTTTGAATACTTTGGTGGGTTGCTCTTTCTCAGTAGCAGATTGTACCCTCAGCTCCCCCTGAGTCACAGTGGTGTGCTCCCCCTGGAATGGAACTTCAGAGCCTTCTATTTCTATTTCAGCATTAGTTAAAACAGCATCTGGCTCCACCTGAGCTTCAGCTTCAGCCAACACAGCATCTGGCTGTACTTTTTCATTTTCAGCTTCATTCATAGCAGTATCCAGCTCCCCGTGAGTTTCAGTTTCTTTGTCTTTCTCACCATCTGCCACATCTTCCTTTTCAGCTTCATTTTCTGCCCTGCTTGCCTCCCCTTGTAATAGTACCACTTGATTTGCAGCCTCTCTTGCTATATTGAGTACCTCTTTTGTTTGTTCTTCAATATGTAGCTCAGGTACTTTCTCATTTCCAATTGTCTTGAGCAGTGCAAGACTGTCAGATTTTGAAGAAGGAGGGGATTTGTGTGAGGGAGATTTAAGATTGGAGGGCTGCTCTTCATCTAGCTTCTCCCCCTTCTTGACCTTCTTGGCCAAGGAGGTTAAGAAAGACTTGGTAACTCTTGAGGAAGAGAGAGAGTTCTTCAGACTTTGCACAGAGGTACTGACCCCAACTATTTGGGTGTACATGTGTAGGATGGAGGAATGAATCTGGGAGCAGTGCTCATCCAGCATTGCTTGGAATGTTTGAGCTGCTGATGCAATGCACTGAGTGAGGAGAGCTTCAATGGATGCAGATGATTCATGTTGTGGTTGGTGATGAGGAGAGAGTGGTGGAGGTGGTGATGAAGGTGGAGAAAGGTTAGTTGATGTATGAGGTATCGGTGATAATGGAGGTGAAGAGGATGAGAAAGTATGAGGAGGAGGAGATGGAGAAACTGCTGTTTGAGGAGCAAGTGTTTGAGAAGAGGTAGGTAGAGTAGGAGTTTTGAGGGTGGTAGAGACTATTTGAGTGGATGATGGTGGTAGAGAAGGATTGTCTCTTTGAGGAGGAGGAGGAGGAGATGGATGACTAGGAGAGTTAGGAGGAGAGGGAGTTCTGTCAGGAATGGAACCAAGCTTAGGGATTTGCCTGGTCCACTTGGAGAATAGGGCTATTGACATTCTTTTCCCTGGAGGAATGGGGATTCCTTTTTACCTACAGAGGTCAGGGAAGGAGTGGAAGTGTACTTGACTCAAAATCCTCATATATGCATTTTCTTTGTGTGTGTATTTGGAGCCTATTATCTTGAGCAACCATGTGGCCCAGTCCACCTTCTTCTTCAGCATAAGGGCCCCCATGATGTTCAGTTGCTGCTTGGGTACTGCATCATGTGCTGAAATTTTGCATAATAGTATCTTTCCTACTATATCTGCTAGCAGTCTGTACTCCTCAGAAAAATCTATTTTCTTTAAATGGATTGGTTTATCCCTTGAAAACTTCATGGTGGTTAGCAGATGCTTGATTTCATCAGGTGTGAGGTCTATAGATTCATCACCTAATAGGGGAATGATGAAGACTTATGAGGTTACTCTTTAGAAATTGATTTCCTTTCCCTATTTTATTTGAACAAGGATAATATTAGGATATACCTGATGGAAGATCAAAGGTGGTCCTAATATGTTCTGCAGAGATTGAGACTGGTGTCTCATAGATTGTTCCCTGGATTTCTCCTTGTTCAGATATCTGAACATGAGTCATCAGCTCTGTGAGTTCTGTTTCCAGGAGCTTGCATCTTGTGGAGATGAGTTTCTCCAATCCAGCTTCAGTGAAGAGAGCTATGATGTTCTTATAATTTTCTGCAGCGGCTTGGAAGGAGTCGAGGTCAATGTCGAAACCAGAGTTTATCTTGGGAGCCATTTTAGGTCAGTGAAAGAGAGGAGGAAATGGCTGGACTAAGGAGCAAGAAGGATAAAGGATGCAGAGTAGTGAAGGTTTCTAACTGAAGAGTCTTTTTAAGTCAAGTGAAGCGTCAAAACGGGACTCAATTCGAGGCTTATTCGGTACTTCAGTGGATGTGACCAAAAATATTTTAGCATTGCCGCTCGTTTTTATGAAGTCGACGTTACGTCGAGTGGAATTTGACGTAAGCGTCGATACAGCCCGCGTTAAGATGTTAGGGTTTCATATCGACGTATGCGTCGATTGTAATCGACGTATGCGTCGATTTCACTTATTGAGTTGAGTCATCGACGGTGCGTCAATTAGAAGTCGACGTGACTTTTGATTTTCCTGAAGAATTAGGTGTTTATTTCTTTTTATCTCTTCCTAGTTCTAAGTCAGTCTTGGACTAATTTTTACAGATAGTTTGATTGGTTGTGCAAACATTGTTTGTCAAGGTGGCCAGTTATGTTACATATATGGCACTTGATTATCTTATTCTTATGATAATTTGAGTTTAAAGAAGGATAAAAGGGTTGATTAGGATAGAAAGTTTGATTAGGATGGGAAGTTTGGTTACCAGGTTTAGGGTAGAAATTTTGGTTAGGATAGAGGGGTTGATTATGATGGAAATCATGGTTAGGATGAATGGATCCTGAATGGGAATTATAGAGGGTTTTTGGACGATAGGCATTTAAGTTGCTCTGATTTTTTGTGCGTCGATATCTATTCGACGCATGTTGATAGTTGCTTCTATTTATATTCGGTGCTTTCTCCCGATAGCGTTGATCTGATATCGACGCATGGAAAAAGTTGCGTCGATTGGAAGTCGGCGTACTTTTATTCAAGCGTCGAGTAGAGGTCGAGGCATCAGAGAGGTTGCGTTGAGTAAAAGTCGACGCACTATCATTCATGCGTCGATATATAGTCGACTCAACTGTATCTTCATACATTTTCTTTTTCCCTTTTTCTGATTTTGTTCTTTTATGTATTGTTTCTTTTGGCTTAGTTGCTTCTTCAGATAAAGTTTGAGAGTCAACAGCTGAATAATATGATGTTTCATCAAATTGTTTTATTTCCTTGAGGGAGTCTTCTTCCTTATTTAGTGAGTCTTTTTCTTGGTTTGATTTGATTGGTTTTGTGAATTTTACAGGGATCATCCAAGCAGGTTTGTTGGATGGAACTTGGTTGGTTGAGGGATCAACCCCTAGACCAAGATTTTTATGTCTCCTTGTTTGTTGTTCAGTGATTTCCTTAAGAGTTTGGCTTCTCATTTTTATTGATTCTTCAAAGGCTTTTGCCTGGGATACCTTATCCTTAAGGAGCTGGTTTTCTATTCTAGCCCTTTCTTCCTCCTTTTCTATGATGTTAGCCATTAATTCATAATCTTTAGAGCATTTAACTTCTCTATTTCTCTGGTTTTTAGCCACATTGATTTGTTCTTTTAGATCTTTAATTTCTTGTGTAGCTTTTAGTTGATCTAGACACATTCCCATAAAATCATTTCTGAAGTTATCACTTTGAAAATCTATTTCATCAAACATGCTTACCTCATCCTTATCCTCAGATTCCTCTATGAGAATAAGGCTATCTTCTTTTTCATCTTCAGAAGATATGCTTTCTTCTGATCCTGTCTCACTCCATGATTTAGCACCATCATCATTCTTTGATCCTTCAAGGGCCATCAAGCACGGATCTTCTTGCTTAGGCTCTTCATTGTCACTCTTAGAAGAGGAGTTGTCCTCAGAGTCTGTATCACTCCAGTCTTCTGCTATAAAGCCTCTTTCTTTCTTCTTCCCCTTTTTCTTGAGATCTTTCTTTTTCAGATCTTTCTTTATCTCAGCATTTTCTGGACATTCTGGGGCAATATGTCCAGGTTTCCTGCAAGAATAACAAATAATTTCTTTAGTAGGAGTTTTGTCATACCTTGGTTTTGACTCTCTCCTTCTTGATCCATCTGTCCTGACCCATTTCTTGAATTTTCTGGCTAGGAAACTGAATAGTTCTTCTTCAGTGATAGAGCTTCCTTCTTCTGTTGCTTTTAATGCAATGTTCCTGTCTTTTGAAGAAGTTGGGGTGTTTTCTCTTCTCTTCTTCTCTTCTCTGGTTTGCAGCAGTTGCTCATAGGATCTGAGTTTTCCTAAAAGAGCATCTGTTGAAATTTCCCTTTGTCCTCTTGTGTCTCTTATTGCCCATATCCTTGAATCGCATGAGCTTGGGAGACTCATCAGCAATTTGTCATTGATTTCTGTAAGAGAGATTTCTCTATCCAAGTCACTTAGTTGATTGATGATCAGACTAAATCTGTCATACATCTCAGAGATGCTTTCTTCATTCTTCTTTTGGAAGTTCTCATATTGAGAGATCAATAGAGCCTTCCTATCTTTTCTTTCATCAGTACTTCCTTCTATCATCTTTATGAGAGCCTCCCAAATTTCTTTGGCTAATTCACAATCAACAACTCTTTGAAAGATTTCATCAGAGAGGGTTGAGACCAGAATATTTACAGCTTTTGCATCACATGTTCCTGCCTTTTTCTCTTCAACTGTCCACTCAGCCTTTGGGACAAGTGTTTGAGTCACTTCACCACTTGAGTCTTTTCTATAAGGCTTGGGAGGACCTGTCAAGATAACATTAAATAAATCTTCATCAATAGAATTCATATAAATCCTAATTCTTGTTTTCCAAACTGCAAACTTTTCAAGATTGCACATTGGTGGTCTGGTGGAAGCATAATCTTTGATTTGTGCCATGTGAAAAATAATTGTTAGAAAAATATATATATATAAATAAGAGGTAGGATCTTTTTGATCAAGGAGTTAACCTTTTTAGATCAACCTCCCTCTGATACCAATTGAAAGTGCACAGTTAACCTCACTAGAATTGTCTAGAGGGGGGGGGGGGGGTGAATAGAGATTTAAAATATTTTGTGCAAATATATATATTTATATGTGGTGATCACAGATTAAGGCATCCTACACACCAACAAGAATTAAACAAGTAAAGAAAATAAATACAAGAAAAGAAATCACAGCACAACACAAGGAAATATAGTGGTTCCCCAAACTTTGGGTAGTCCACTCTTCTACACCCTTGGTAGGAAATTCACTATCTTGCACTGAGTCTTTTGATAAGGAGACTCTTAGAACCACCCTGAGTCTTTTGATAAGGAGACTCTTAGAACCAATACAACTGAATTTTTTGAAGAGAGATTCTAAAAACTCTTTTACAATATTTGAAAGTGAAAATAAGATAAAGAAGAGAGAGAGATAATAAAAAGACAAGAAAGAATCTTCTTCCTAGCAAGACAATTGGAAGCACAAGAAGTAGTGAATAAAATCTCTCTTCTATAGTGAGAAGGAGATTGTAGCCCTTTTCTCTCTTTTGTAAGAGCTATCAGAGTATGCAGCAGAGTGGCTTCAGAAGTAGGAGAAGATGGAAGCTTGATCTTTGCTGCAGCACTATCTCTAAATTTTCTCTTTTCACTTGGGAGCTCTTCCTCTTTTTCAAATGTGAAAATGGTGGATCACTTCTACATTTTGCTCTCTGCCGACCACCTTGTTATTTATAGCTCTGTTCATTGAAATAACACTATAGGAGAGTAATCAATTAGCAGGCAGAGTATTAGAAAGAAGGAGAAATTTCCATAACAATTATATGCATAGAAGGAAAGTATTTATTCTGATTTCAAATAGTGTCCATAATGGATTTAATCAAATTAGCCAAGAATTCATTAGAGGAAAAGAATAATTCAGAACGGCTATAAAGAATAATTTGATTCCATATAAATAAGATCTATGAAAGAAGGAAAGAGATCTGGCGATTTTTGAATTGATCATAGAAATCGACGTGCGTCGATTACTATTCGACGTAGGCGTCGAATTCGTCCTGGCAGAACGTTGAGAGGAGAATAAGGAAGGTGCGTCGACTAGGGTGCGTCGACTTCTCAAGATTCGTCGACTAGAAGTCAGAGCTACGTCGACATAGGATACGTCGAATTCTGCTTGAAGCTACTTCGACTCATTCTGATAGAAACGTCGACTTTATTTCGACGTTGCGTCGAATACTATTCGATGTATATTTACTTACCTTGATTTTCCTTTCTTGGAATTCATATTCAACTCATTTTCAGGGGTTAAGAGAAATCATTTTCCCAACAGCTCCTGAACGCAGTTGGCGAGCCGGTGCTCGCATGGGACCCCGAACAGAATAAGGTTGTCTGCTCCTCCCTCCTCCCTTCCTGGGAGGAGAGTGACAAAATTGGAGGTGAGGCGTTCTCCGTCTGCTTCAGGCTCTACGGTCGCGAGGACGCATCCCTCTTCAGGGCCTTTACACAGAAAGGGCAAGTATATGAGGCCATGCGAGCCAAGTTCCGGGCGACGGAGCTTACCCATATGGTGGGTCGCCGATACTTCACCGCAGAGAAGGAAGTCAGAGAGCTCAACGTTGAGCTCTGGAAGTCTGCGGGTGAGATCGCGGAGCTTAAAGGAAACGAGGCCTTGTATGAGGGCCTCCTCGCCAGCCTTCAAGGCGGACTAGTAAGCAATGCTTGCAAAAGCCTTTTTCTGTCTCGCTTCACTTTGCCTTTGCTAACTTCCTTTCTGCAGGATGCCGAGTCCGTCAGTCAACTAAACGCGAGGATCGCCAACCTGGAAACAGAGAACACTTGCCTTAAGGCCCAGGTTCGCGACCTGACCCTGGCGGTGCTCCCCCCTCCTCCTCCGTGAGCTGGAGCTCGCGTCCAGTCGCGAGACGAAAAGGAGGCCGCCCGCAAAAAATTGATGGAGATCGTCGAGCTCGTCTTCGACACCCTTAAGGGGGCGGATCTGATCGTTCCTGACGCCATGGAACTCACCGCGGAGGAAGTCGTCCCCGATCTGTTCGCACCAGTTTCTGAGATTGAGGATCGCGAGAGCGACTAATGACTTCTCCGGCGGGCTATTTTGGGGTTTTCATTCTTTTGCCAAATGTAACATTTTGTTTTCGACTGGCAAGTTTGCCGTTAATTGTAAATAACTTTGGGCAATGGAGGAAATATTTTGTCCATCTTTAAGTGTGATTTCTTTTTTACCTTTCGCTCACACTCGCACATTCATTCATGCTTGTAATGCCCCGGGTTTTTCTTATAATTATTTTAATAAAACATATGGAATTAATAATAATTATTCTAAAGCGAAATATTAATTCAGGGCATCGAAGCGAAAGGGCGTTACCGTCTCGGGAGCGTCGTCGATATCCGGCGTTTTTTTTTCTAGAAAGAGGCATATATGCGGGTATATGTATATATATATATTCGTGTATATAGGGTCTTGTATAAGTAAATTTATGCAATCGTGTTTTCATATAGGGAGGTTTATGTAGGCGGATATATATACACACAGTTATATATATGAGTATAAGTATATATAAGTTTTATACATATAAATTTCTTATATATGTATATATATATAAGTTATATTTATATATATATATATATATATATATAAAAGTTTATTTATTATATATATATACATATATATAGCTAAACCCTCCCCTTCAGCCATTACTTCCTTCTCCCCTCCATCGATAAGCCCGATTCTGCCGAGTGAGATGGAGTGGCGAGCTAGGGTTCGTCGGAGTCGCCGGTGCGGGAAGTTGGAGGGCTTCTCAAGCTCTTCATCGGAGGAGTGATGGAGGTTTCCAGGGCTCGGCTTCGTTGCCGGGTCTAAGGTTCCGGGCAGCTCTCTCTCCCTGTTCGACGCGATCTGGCGGATCACCGGTTGAACTAAAGGCAAGAAAACTCTTCCTCCTTATCCCCCGCCCCTTTATCATTCTTCTACTGCTTTCCCGATTGTGGCCAAGATCCATTGGAGTTCATGCTAGCAGTTTTTTTTCCTGGTTAGGTTATCAGATCGTTTCCTGATTATGCTAACAAATCCCTGGCATGTTATAACAAATTTCTGGGTATATTAGTACGCTATCAGACTTTCAGTTTTATGTTGGCAAAATCCTAGAGTTAAGATAAGGTTGGTAGTTGCTGTTTGCTATATTCTGAATTGGGAGGGGGATTTTTTATAAAATTTATCAGCTTGGGCTGCTACATCTGGCTCCAGGTTGGATTATTTTGGGGGTGGCTGCATTCAGAGCTATCAGATACTTCTGTTTCCTTTTTTTTCTTTCCTGGGGGCTGCTATGTAAGGTCCTAGGCCCGATTTCTTTGGGGCTGGTTTGCACAATCCCAGTTAAGAGCTGCTTTTCATTATCCTTGATTGGTTTTGCCTTTGGGGCTGCCTTATTGCCATTTTTATATGCTGAATTGAGGGGGCTGTTCCTTGAGTTTTATCTATTTAGGGTCTGGTTGTTACGTTTAATTGGAGGTTGCTCCTTAAAGTTTAGAGGATGCTGGTTATTATGCTTATATTGCTATTCTTTCTATGTGACATTTAATCGCTTTGGTTATACGGCCCTGGGTATAGGAGATTTCGGTTGTCAAGTTCGGCAATTGTTTAAGCTTTGGCTAAATTACAAAACCACTCATAGTCTCGCACTAGTAGCCTAGCTGTTGAGGTCATTTATTTTCTCTTTTCCCCTCCCTAGCCTCGCGTATTGCTTCAGAACTCTAAATCTTCTTTATATATATAATATATATACATATATATATATATGTCTTTTTGATTGTTTCTCCCCTTTTTTTTCTGCCAGTGAAGTTTCGTTGTGGTCTTCCTGGTTGTTCTGATAGGTTCTCTCAGAAAAGTTGCTTTCTGCGTATTCTCGGAAATCAAGTCTCTTCTTGTGCATTTTGATTCTTGTTTATACTATAGACTTGTTTAGAAGTTCTCTCTTTGTAGTTCGTAAATTTGCTAGCCTTTTGTCCAGAATTTCTGTCCAGAACTCCCTGGTTTTCTGTGTAATCTGTCTTTTATTTTTGAGTATTTTAAACCTTTTCAGACTCAGTCTTACATTTAAATTTTTGTGCTAACTTTCTCAGTGAAGGGTAATGCTTCCTCCTCACTGTCTTAGCTACCCGATTGAATGTAAAGATTTCTTTTTAGTGGTTGTGGGCTGCAAATAGTGGTCTTTTCCCTTAATGACTTTGTTTCCTGAAGCTTAGTTATGCTAGGCTCTCTTGCTGGTCGTGTCCTTCAAGTAGTAGTAGTTCCCTTGGCTTGATTTTGCTGGGTGATTGAAGGTCCTTCATTTCAGTCCTTTCTTCTTCCCTGTCTGCCTAACCTGTTGATTTTAGGTTGGGGGCTGTTGTGTTTCCCTTTTGGGGTCTTATTGGTGTTCAGGGTTCTTGATTCCAGGGCAAGCTAAGTCTGATGGAAAGAAGAAGGAAGGGCCGAGATGTTACAGGTGCAATAAGCTTGGTCACTTCAAAAGAGACTGCAAGGTCAATCTTAAGCTAGGGCATGTTGCAGGGAAGGAGGAGGCCGGTTCAAATGCTGAAGGTAGTTGAGGTGGTGGAGGTACTATCATGACGGGCACTTGTGTTCGGGCATTGGCTTCCATCAACTATCAATATGATTGGATGGTGGACTCTGGGTGTGGTCATCACCTCACCGAGGATGAGTTGAAGTTATCCTCGTTGTAAGCATACTCAGGTAATGATGCTATCATTACAGCTGATGATACGGTTCATGCAGTTGAGAAGGAGGGTATAGTTTCTTTGAACGAAGATAAAGGTCCTCTCACGTTGAAGTGTGTCTATCATGTTCCGGGGATGAAGAAAAACCTCTTCTCGGCGACCAATGCGGTTGATGCTGGCTATCACGTTCTGTTTGGCCCAACAAAAGTGAAGTTTCTTCGAAACATGTCAGCGGTGAAGATAGATGTCACTCATGTTGGAAAGCGGGTGAATGACTTGTTTGTGTTATCTACAAGTTCCTATGTTGACAAGATGAGTACTAATGATAGCACTGCTATCTGGCATAAAAGACTTGGGCAAGTTGGGATGGATAAGCTAAAGGCTATGGAGGGAAGAGTCCTTGTGAAAGGTCTGCCTAGTCCATAATCTTTCGGTGATGGTCACGTTTGTGCAGGTTGTCAGTTTGGTAAGGCTCAACATCTTCCATTTGACAAATTACAAAGCAGATGCAAAGCACCATTAGAATGTATTCATGGTGATCTGTTTGGACCTACCGCAACAGTCAGTCTTGGAGGTAGCAGGTATATGCTAGTCTTGATTGATGACTTCACTAGATATACCTGGGTATATTTTTTGAAGGATAAGTCGGAAGCCTTTGAAAAGTTTGTGGAGTTCAAGGAGCTAGTGGAAGGTCGGATTAACCTGCGGATCAAGAAGTTTAGAACTGACAATGGAGGGGAGTTCACCTCAAATGCATTCTGTAACTTCTGTAGGAAGCATGGCATCCGAAGAGAGCTCTCTTGTGCTCACACTCCACAAAAAAATGGAGTTGCAAAGAGGAAGATCCGTCATCTGACGGAGACCTGCAAATTTTGGCTTCATGCCAAGAGTATCCCAAAGTCCTTCTGGGCAGAGGGAATGTCTTGTGCAACTTATGTCATCAATCGGATGCATCTATGTCCCATTAACATGAAGACCCCTCATGAGTTGATGTTCAAGGAAAAACCTTCGGTGGAACACCTTCGAGTGTTCGAATCTACCTATTACGTGCACGTTACAGATGCCCTCGGAATGAAGCTAGATGCGAAAGCAAGGAAGCTAGTCTTCGTCAGTTATGATGACCAAAAGATGGGTTGGAGATGCATGGATCCAGAGACACGGAGAGCTGTGGTCTCAAGGGATAGGTATTCGATGTGTTGACATCATACTAGGGTAGCTCTTCTATTGAGTTACAAGGAAGCAGGTCAGATGGTGGTCTTGAAGAAGCTACTAATGAGGTTATGGTGGAGTTGCATGTTTCTCCAGGTGCTCCAGGTTCTTCTAGATCTAGGTCAGGTGCTTCAGGTTTTGGAAGCAGGGGAGCGATGCTCCAAGTCTACCTAAGAGGAGAGCTAGTTCAGAACAAGTAGCTGAAGAGGTGGTTCAGAGTCAAGCTCTGAGGAGGTCCAAGAGGACTATCATTCCACCATATCGGTATACAAGGGGAAATCTGGTGAGCTTCTTCTCATGTTTCTTCGCAGGTCCTCTAGATGAGCGAGATCCGTCTTGCTTTGAAAATGCTGTTGGAGTCAAGGAGTGGGAAGGATCCATGGATGAAGAGATGACAACTGATGCGTGTTTGGCAAGTGCACCGGTCGCTATCAAGTAATAATTATGGGAATAGTTTCCCCGAATGTCGATCTCTTGAGGAATGCTGGATATGGTGAATGAATTGCATTGTGAGTCAACAGTTGCATGAGCGAAGAAAGTAAGAACTATGGGCGTTGTGATTGGTGTCCTAAGCTATTGCAGAAATAAGAGAAATGCGGGTCGAATGCACCGCTTCGCAAAATGGGGGTGAGTGCAGAGGCCGCGATGCCGCGCTTCGGTAATCGGATGAAATGACCACAGAGCGGGGTTTTGCGAGGGTCGTATTCACCTCTTCGCCAACATCACCACTAGCAATTGCTAGATGGCTTCACACGCAAGCAACTCAGAATATCACAACGAAAAGCAAAGCGATTCTCACAACCATAGCATCATTGCACATGAACATCAAACAAAGGATCTATAACATAAATCTTACAAGAGTTCATTACAACAACACTAAAAGAAGCACAAGATCAAGGTTTAGAAAGGACCCAACAGAAGATGTCACCGTATCCTGGGTTCTCGGTTGGAATGAGAGGTTGTCGATCTCTCTCCGGGCTCAACCCTCAGATGGTGTGCGGACTCGAAGGAGGCTATCACTCCTCCAGCGATCTACAACACTTCTATGGTCTCCAAGGCGAAGAATGCTTGAACTCGTGGTGGAGAGAGCTTGCAAACGATCCTGGATGGAAGTATGGTGGAGGAGATCACCGGATCTGGTCTCCTATGGTGGAAAGGGTGAAAATGGCGGGCTTCTCTGGCTTTTCCCACAAGCGGAATCATCATCACCTTGACTACAGCTGATTCCCTGCCCTAAATACTAAACTGTCAGATTTTTTGTCACGCACGGGCGAACGCACGACCGTGCGCTGCCCGTGCATTATTTATGATAAAAATAGACTTGATGAAGAAGCAGCCGCGCCCGTGCATTTTACTCATGCACGGGCAAATCCGCCCGTGCGTAAAAACGCGCGGACAAACTCAGATTGGCCAAAAACAAGGCTAAATAGGGTGATCATGCGATTCCTTCGTGCACGGGCGAATCCGCCCGTGTGTAAAACGCACGATCAAACTCAGATCACCGATTTTCTCCCCAGATGGAAGCGCACGACCGCAGCCGTCTGTGCGTCAAGAAAATGCAGGACCGTGCGATATACACATTCATGAATTCTAGGCAAAAAGGAGATGATCCAACCACCTGCAAGCATAGCAAATCAGCTAAGAGTACACCTCCAGCACCAATCAAACAAAGAAAAGCATTGGGGAGCACCATGTGCTTACCCCCAATAACATGGAGCGCAAACGTACACCAAAATGGGCCTAAGAGTGCACTTAGCATGGAATAACGAATATGAATAAAAACATCCCTAAAGTGTAGTGCATAGACTAGATAATCGGCCCAGATGAGCCCATAAATATGTATATAAATGGGACTCATCAACAGCCCTCAGGAAGAATGAGACTTGGGACATGGTGCCTAAAGGTTGAGGGAGTTACTCCATTGACACGCAAGTGGGATTTCAAGATTGAGAAGAAGGTTGATGGTAGCATTGAGCGGTACAAGGCTCGCCTTGTAGCTCGAGGTTTCTCTCAGAAGTATGGGGAGGATTATGAAGAAACTTTCAACCCTATTGTCAAGATGACTTCAGTTCGGGTGGTGATCGCATTTGCAGCTTGCCAAGGATGGGAGATTTGGCAACTCGATGTAAAGAATGCTTTCTTGTACGGCGAGATTGACAAGGATATCTTCATGGATCAACCACCTGGTTATGTTTCCAAATATCACCCAAGATATGTGTGTAAGCTCAAGAAGGGTCTTTATGGATTGAAGCAGGCACCTCGGGCGTGGTATGGCAAGATTGCAGAATACCTCCAGTTCTGCGGATATTTTGCTTCTTATTCTGATTCGAGCTTATTCGTAAAGAATACGGGGGAGCTTTAGGTCTTGGTGTTGTTTTATGTTGACGACATGATCGTCACGGGAAATTCTGAAGTGGAGGTAGCTAGACTTCATGATGAGTTAGCTATCAGATTTGAGATGAAAGACTTGGGTGAGCTCCACCATTTCTTTGGACTCGAAGTGGAGAGGAAAGAGGGAGGTATGCTTGTTTCCCAGAAAGGCTATGAAGAACGAATTGTGATGCGATTCGGCATGGAAGGGGGGACGAGAATCTCTACTCCACTGGAGGTTGGTATGACACTTCGACATGATGAGGGAAAGGTTCTTTCTGATCCCTTGGTTTTTCGAGCTTCGGTCGGAAGTTTGATTTACTTGACGATCATGAGGCCGGATATCTCTTATGCGGTTGGCCGAGTGAGTCGGTTTATGTATGAGCCTCAGAAACCTCATCTTATGGCAGCTAGGAGCATTCTGAAGTACGTAAAGTCCACCTCAAATTTGGATCTCTTTTATGGGAAGAACTCAGACTTTTGCTTGCATGGATACATGGATGCTGATTATGAAGGAGATTTAGATGATTGGAGATCGACTTCTAGATACGTCTTTATGACAAGCTCTACAGCTATATCTTAGTGCAAGAAGAAGCAGGATTCTGTGCCTATCTCTACTACAGAAGCGTAGTACAAAGCTTCGGATTTGGCAACTCAGGAAGCCATCTGGCTTAGGAGGCTTGTGGAGGACATTCATAGGGAGGTGCATGGTCCTACTCTGCTTTGGGGTGATAATGAGAGTGCTCTCAAACTGGTGAACATTCTAGTTTGTCACGCTCAAACCAAGTACATAGAGATTTAACATCATTTCATTCGAGAAAAAGTGTTGGAGGGATCTCTTATGGTTGATCACGTGTAGAGCAAGGATAATGTTGTGGACATATTTACAAGGTCATTGTCGAAGGGACCGTTTGTTCGGTTGAAGAGTTTACTTGGGCTGACTTCCACTTCCCACTTCAAGGGGGAGTGTCAAATTTTTGAAGTGGAAGTGGATTGTCCGGGCGGTCTGATATTAGAGACTGCCTAGACCGCGCGAGCTCGATACGACGATCTAGCTGTTGAGATTGCGCATCTTTGGTGTTGGCGGCCTGTGTTGGTTTGCCAGTTGTACCCAAGTGTTCCTGTTAGGGTTGTGACCGGGTAGTCTAGTACTGGAGGTCGCTTCGGCAGTCTTGTACTTCGGTCTGCTTGAGATTTCTCTTGCGGTCTGCTGTGGTTCCGATCTTATGGGAGACCGGACTGGTTGTATGAGCCTAGTTCTGGCGGTCTGTTCTTGATCTGGTCAGATGCTCATATGGTTCTTCTCATGTAAGAGACCAGGCGGTCTACCGGTTTGGAATAAGCATTTTGTCATTATTGGATAATTGCTTAAGTGTAATAAAAGGTCCTATTGTGACCACGCGGTCTGGTTCTAGAGACTGCGCGCTTCAATAAGGAAGGTGACCATATCCCTCTGCGGCGGGGATGAAATCCGTTTGCCTATAAATAGAGGGGCAGGAGTAGCCATTCAAGTAGCGAAAGAATTGTAAGAACCTAGTGTGGATTGATTGTGTCGGTCTCGTTTTTGAGGTTGTGCGGTCTGAAGTTTATTGATTGGTTTGTTCTGTTCGCAGGATAGCGGCCAACGATCTCCATCAGTATTCTTTTCTTCTTTCCATCTTTGAATAAACCAGTTTGCCAGCAGTCTGTCTGGGCGATCTGTGTTTAGTGGTTCTTGGATCTGCTTGCAGCGGGCTCAGTTGATCAGGTGACCTTAAGCGGTCAGGCGGTCTTGAGTGCAGTCTTGCAGCAAAGAGCAGTTCTTCATCTAGTGTTCGCGGGATACTTCTGTGATCTTGTGACCGTGCGGTCTGGGCGATCAAGAAGTGCGAATAGTTTTGTTTATCAGCAGTTGCAATAATGAGTAGTTCGTGCAGTCTGAGCTTTCAGCGGTCTAGCAGTTCACAGATCGTCAAACTATCCTGTCGCGCGGTGATGAGTCCTGATCATATACACTTTTATGGACTCATCTGGGCCATTTTTCTAGTCATTCCACTGCACTTTAGCCTGTTTTAGCTTATATTTGTTATTCCTTGCTATGTGCACTTCTAGGCCCGTTTTGGTGTTATTTCTTATTTATCTTCATTGTGAGCTTTCATGCATTGTTAAGTGCCACCTTCAGTGGCTAGATTGGTGGTTGTGCTGGAATAGGAGTCGTGCAGGTGTTCCCAGTACAATTCTGTACAGGAACACTGCGCACGATCACCGGTTCTATTGCGCACGACCACTGGTCGTGCGCCACTGATCGTGTGCACTTAACCCTTTTTTCATGAGTTCTGTTTGGTGCAGTGCGCACGACCATCTACGATAGTGCGCCACTGTTCGTGCGCACTTTTCATCAATTTCATGAGTTCTGTTTCAACCAGTGCGCACGACCACCTACGATAGTGCGCACGACCACCGGTCGTGCGCCACTGGTCGTGCGAACATGTTATTTTATAATTTCTGTCTTTGTAGGCTCCGTCCAGGCAGAGCGCACGATCACAGGATTCTAGTGCGCACGACCACTGGTCGTGCTCCAATGACCGTGCGCACTGTTTAATTCCAGCGCCTATAAATTCCGCTGCTCGCGATTTAGGTCGGATCGCTCGCTGTTTTCCGCCGTTTCTGCTCCAGTTTTGTCCGACTTCGCCCCTCCACCGCCGCCCACCATCTAGAGGTGCTCCGGGCTTGTTCTTCACGCCAATCTTGAGCCGGAGTTTCCTCTCGGCCTCCTCCTTCATCCAAGAGCTTCAAAGAGAGATCTAGCCGCCATCTCCATCGAGCAAGAGGAAGTTTGCAACCTCTACCGGATCGTAACACGAAGAAGACGGGTCCATTGGAGAATCGTGACAGCTCTCTCTATCCCGGACGTAGTTGCGGACCGAGCTTGGACGAGGATTGACAACCCGGCGATTCCAACCGTGAATCTACAACGAGACTTCGGATTCGGTCGATTTCTTGCCTTATTTTTCTCTTTTTGATGTATATGTAGCTAGATTTAATCATGATGATGAAGTGGCACTTGAATTAGTTATATTTACATATATATTTCATGCCTATGTGATAGTGTAATTTATCTATTTGAGTTTCTTGAGGTGCGCCGCCGTCCATTTCCATTCCGCCGTCACGTTCGTGTGCCGCCCTAACAATTGTTTGTGGTGTGCTTTGCGAAGAGGTGCTTACGACCCTCATTCCGTTATCCTACTCGCCCATCCGCCTACCGAAGCGTGGCATCGTGGCCCGTACTCCATCCCACCTAACGAAGCAGCGCGCTCAAGGCCTGCATAGTTTGATCCGCTTGCCTACTCGTCCATCCGCCCTTACGAAGTAGCGCGTTCAAGGCCTACGTAGTCTTCCATCCCGCCGAGCGAAGCATTGCATAGCGGCATTGCATAGGAGTAGTTGTAGCTTTTTCTCTTTATTTTCCACAAACCAAATCAACCCCCGTGTCCGCAATTCATCCGACCCAAAGGACTTCGATCTCAAGTCCTTCCTCGAACGTTAACTCCACCTTACTGTGTTCCTTGAGAGATTCGATACTTGGGGATTTACTTCCTCATATTATTACTTGACAACGACCGGTTCACTGCCGTTCGGATCGCAATCTCGCTACCGCCTATAGCGGTGTGCAGGATTTGCGCATCAAGTTTTTGGCGCCGTTGCCGGGGAACACAGTCATGTGAGTTTTCTTGAGAGGGAGAGCTGAGAGAGAGAAGTTTCTTCCAGTGTTTATAGCCGCCTTTTTATTTTTGTTTGCTTTTTAAATTTATATTGTTTGTTATTATTTCTTCTCTCCTATTTTAAAGTTTTAAGCAAGTTTAATCCAAGGAGTTTTTTTTTAGTTTGTGTAGATTTCCTTGCAAAGAATTTCAGCCTCTTTATATCTGCTTTTATTATTGAAAATGTCTTCATGGGATATTTCTCCTGGCACTTACGACATGATGGACTATTATTTAGACCAAATGAATGAATTAAATGCTAGGCAGTGTTGGAACGTTGTTTGCTTGTTGTGTCGAGGAGAGGGTCATGAATTGAAGGACTGTCCTTGTCTTTTCAATCCTGACCGCCGCTCCTCCACTCATGACAACATTGTCCCTATCACTCATTCTTTACCCATGGAGGCAATTGTGCCCTCTACCCCCGAGCTTGTCTCGTGCATGGACTCCTCACTCCCTGTGTATGGCTTCACTCCCAGTGATGAAGCTCACTCATCTGTTGGGCAACAAGGAGAGGAATGGGAGCTCTTAGATGCACCTGAGCATGATGAGGAAAGTATTCTTTCCATCGGGGAGGCTTTAGCAGATCTTTTTGCGGAGGAACCAAATCTTTGTGTTCCTCCAGTTTCTTTGCAAGATTTTTCTACCCACATTTTATTTGATCCTATCGAAGTGAAGGAGTGGGGTGATGCCTCTGACTCAGAGGGTGCACCTCGATGGGTTGAGGAGGATACTCTTTCTGATGAGGAGGTTTGCACTTCCTCATGGGACGAGGAGGTCCAACTCACCACCGAGGCCCTTGAGTTCTTGGGTTCCCCTCGCCATGATACTTACGATGATGATAGCGATCTATCCTTGGATCCTGCTGGGAGTGAGACCGGGACCACTCCCCCGATTTTAGATTATTTATGTTCTTCGTCTTCTTTATTTCTTAATCCCCTTCCTTCATCTGAGTCTGTGTAGGTTGAATCTTCACAGGTACTTCAGGAGGACTTGGAGCTTTTTGCTCAAGTCAATGATGAGAGCATCCTCTCATGTGAGGAGGTTTATTCTCCCTCCGTAGAGGAAGCTCCACTCATTGCCTTCGCCTCCTGCTGCCTCCCTGTTGACGACTCCTTGCTAGGCAAGGATAGTTTTGGTGAGATGAGTGAGGACCAGGCCTCCTCCTCTTCTTACTTTCTTTTCCTTCTACCTGTGATGGGCAGGTTTTATTTATATTCGGGTAGAGGCGTGACTGTTCTTTCTCCATATAGGTACCCGCTACCTACACGCATATTAGAACAGTTACCTGTCCACTTTTCTTTTCATAGGCCCATTAGCTAGAATTGTACAAATGCCAAATAAGTCGTGCTGGGATGACAATAACCCCAGTAGTTATCTTTCTTTTCTGCATTTTTATTTCATCTAATCATGTTTAGTTAGTAATATTTCTTTTCAGTTTTCTATTTTCTTTTGTTTTTGTGGAGCTGACCCCTGCAGGTATCTTTTCTGGATGGCGGATGCTGCAGCTTCATTTTAGCTTACACGCCAATCTTCTGGTGTGCTCATTTCTGAGCACTGGGTACTCTCTCTCCCTAGCCTTTCCTGATTTTCATGTCATATATTCTGTGGGTTGTTTAGTTTAAGTCTGGGGGAGAGTAGTTTTATTTACCCGCTCACGTGCACTATTGCACTGCATACTAGAAGATTTCATTTAAATTGTTGTTCATTTTCATTGCACACCACCGCACCCACTTGAGCACGTACTCGCCTGTATGCATGCTCTGTAGTGAATTTAATTCTTCTGCTTATGTGGGAAAGTCTAGGTGATGGCTTAGGACTATGTAGCAGAGTAAAATGTTGACTCTAGTAGTGCTCCTAGTCGAGTGCTCGATTGCATAGAAATTTGTGTAGAGTAGACTTCTCTTTATACTTATGGTTTTATATTTTTCTTATTAGTGTAAATGTTGTTTACTCTACTCAAATGGTGAATTCGGTGGAATCAAACGGTAGAATAGGGATGTGTGTAAACGATCGCTAGATTCGTATTGCTTGAGTCGGGAGAAAGGAGAATCTTTCTCGGTGGCTAGAACTTGCCCCAAGCGATTCTTGAAGCATGGGTATACGGTTAGTCAATTGCGTGAATGTGATATAGGCCATCATTTTGGCCCGGTTGAGCCTTTGTGCCTATCCATACCGCTATATCCTCGCTAGCCCAGTTGTGCCTACCCGTTCTTTGATTCAGCCCCACTTTTATTTCACCAAAGCCCAAAAGCCAATCCTAGTCGCACACCCAAATCTGAGCTTTAGCTGTTTATTATTTTCACGAGTTGGGTTGTTGATGTGGTAATATGTTTGTGAAGTTGTGGATGTGTCCTTTTGTTTATTTGCTGAAAATGATAAGAAAAGAAAAAAAATGAGAAAAAGAAAAGAAGTTAAAAAGAAAGGAAAGAGAAGGAGTGTTTAATTGAAAATCTTTATGTTTAGATTTATGTTTGGGAGTAGGCGGTGCACGCACCCATGCTGTTAAGTCCAAGTCTGGGGTGTTGTGTACCCGCGTGTTTGTGTGGTGAATGAGGATAGTTTCCTGCATTAGCTCATTTGGGTTTAGTTTTTGAACCATCGTCTTTATCATTGTATACCTCACCTAAACCCAAGCCCCATTTAAAATCTAAAGTCCTATTGATTCACGCATTTGAGTCAAACTAGTGCCGTGGAGAGAATGTGACCGGGCAAGCTTATGGTCACCGACACTGATGGATTTCAGTGGAGTTTTTCCCGCATCCCGATCTTGAGCAATGCTCATCTCAGCGTTTAGTGTACTTTCTCCGTATGCATGACCGAATGATTCACCGTTGTTCACCATTTTGAGTAGTTGTAATATGCTTTTACTCTTTTAGAAATATATAAACTGTTTATATAATCAGAAATCTTCTCTACTATTCTTCTTATGCACGTGAGCATGCGACTTCGCATGGTACTCTGTATTGTAGTTTTAAGCCATCTACTTTTCTTTCCCCGTTCGCTTAGAATTTGTCTGCTCGGGACGCGCAAACAGGTAAGTCTGGGGGTGTGATGAGTCCTAATCATATACACTTTTATGGACTCATCTGGGCCGTTTTTTAGTCATTCCACTGCACTTTAGCCTGTTTTAGCTTATATTTGTTATTCCTTGCTATGTGCACTTCTAGGCCCGTTTTGGTGTTATTTCTTGTTTATCTTCATCATGAGCTTTCATGCATTGTTAAGTGCCGCCTTCAGTGGCTAGATTGGTGGTTGTGCTGGAATAGGAGTCGTGCAGTTGTTCCCGGTACAATTCTGTACAGGAACACTGCGCACGATCACCGATTCTATTGCGCACGACCACTGGTCGTGCGCCAATGATCGTGTGCACTTAACCCTTTTTTCATGAGTTCTGTTTGGTGCAGTGCGCACGACCATCTACGATAGTGCGCACGACCACCGGTCGTGCGCCACTGTTCGTGCGCACTTTTCATCAATTTCATGAGTTCTGTTTCAACCAGTGCGCACGACCACCTACGATAGTGCGCACGACCACCGGTCGTGCGCCACTGGTCGTGCGAACATGTTATTTTATAATTTTTGTCTTTGCAGGCTCCGTCCAGGCAGAGCGCACGATCACAGGATTCTAGTGAGCATGACCACTGGTCGTGCGCCAATGACCGTGCGCACTGTTTAATTCCAGCGCCTATAAATTCCGCTGCTCGCGATTTAGGTCGGATCGCTCGCTGTTTTCCGCCGTTTCAGCTCCAGTTTCGTCCGACTTCGCCCCTCCACCGCCGCCCACCATCTGGAGGTGCTCCGGGCTTGTTCTTCACGCCAATCTTGAGCCGGAGTTTCCTCTCGGCCTCCTCCTTCATCCAAGAGCTTCAAAGAGAAATCTAGCCGCCATCTCCATCGAGCAAGAGAAAGTTTGCAACCTCTACCGGATCGTGACATGAAGAAGACCGGTCCATTGGAGAATCGTGACAGCTCTCTCTATCCCAGATGTAGTTGCGGACCAAGCTTGGACGCGGATTGACAACCCGGCGATTCCAACTGTGAATCTACAACGAGACTTCGGATTCGGTCGATTTCTTGCCTTATTCTTCTCTTTTTGATGTATATGTATCTAGATCTAATCATGATGATGAAGTGGCACTTGAATTAGTTATATTTACATATATATTTCATGCCTATGTGATAGTGTAATTTATCTATTTGAGTTGCTTGAGGTGCGCCGCCGTCCATTTCCATTCCGCCGTCACGTTCGTGTGCCACCCTAACAATTGTTAGTGGTGTGCTTTGCGAAAAGGTGCTTACGACCCTCATTCCGTTAGCCTACTCGCCCATCCGCCTACCGAAGCATGGCATCGCGGCCCGTACTCCATCCCGCCTAACGAAGCAGCGCGCTCAAGGCCTGCATAGTTCGATCCGCTTGCCTACTCGTCCATCCGCCCTTACGAAGTAGCGCGTTCAAGGCCTACGTAGTCTTCCATCCCGCCGAGCGAAGCATTGCATAGCGGCATTGCATAGGAGTAGTTGTAGCTTTTTCTCTTTATTTTCCACAAACCAAATCAACCCCCGTGTCCGCAATTCATCCGACCCAAGGGACTTCGATCTCAAGTCCTTCCTCGAACGTTAACTCCACCTTACTGTGTTCCTTGAGAGATTCGATACTTGGGGATTTACTTCCTCATATTATTACTTGACAACGACCGGTTCACTGCCGTTCGGATCGCAATCTCGCTACCGCCTATAGCGGTGTGCAGGATTTGCGCATCACGCGGTCTCAGGGAAGCCGATGACCTTGCTAAGTTCGGGCGGTCTAAGCTTGCTGATCGCCAGACCTTTGTGTTGCTTGTTCTCATCTATGTTTGCTCTTATAAATCATGTCTCTCCATGTATGCAACACATTTTAATAAGATAGTATTCAATTGAGATTCTCTTGACTTCATTGTCACTGGTTAACTGATGTGAATTTGAATTGAAGTCTTCCGTTATTTTCTTCAATCCATTCTTCTCCAAAATTTTAACAACTTATAGTTTCCTCGCAGGTATCCGCCCAGAGAGAGGGAGTACTCATGAATAACTGCTTGCCCTGAGGAGATTCAAGTTAGGTCGGGCTCTACTGCCTTATCTCGTGCAGGGGGTTATATCAGCAGGTGCTTTGATCTGAAGGTCGGGTGTTCGAACTATTGGTGCCAAATTTATCACCAACTTCCGCACTCAGCGACATGTCAGCCAGATAGCATGGGAATCAGGAGCCACAAGCAATCTGTTACTAACCCTTAAAGGTCGGGCAAATAGAGCACATGAAAGAGCTTGCTTCTAGTAGCACCGAACACCAGATATGCTTGCAACGGCGACTACCACATGATTTAGAGAGTAATATTCCATAAAAGACACTATTACAAGCTATTATAAGGAACGAGAAGGCACTGAAAACTAAAGATACCTGATGACTCGGAACTTGTAACCGTACCTACTACATGGCAGATTCTAAATCAAGTTTTGTGTCCCCTCTAAGCACCCCTGGCCCCCTATTTATAAAAGAAAGTGGGCTGCTTATATGGTTGGGAGCAATTAATGTTGCATTAAATGCTAGCTGCCTGGGGAATAAGAGACGCCGTGCAGCCGGGAGAAAGAGGAGCTTGTGCGGTTACAATAAACTGCATTAGCATACACCACTACTAGCTAAGGAGAGAGAGGGGGCTCAGGTGGACTCCTAGAGTATTCTCTAAAACCTCTCTAGAGTGGCTGCTGCTGAGGGGTGGCTAAAAGGATGCACAGTTACTCGATGCATTACAGCCCATCCCAACGTGGCTGGGGATGGTGTGACTACTCGGAGGGTATTCACCCATACTACTAGATGTCCAAAGCTTACCCTGGCTCCAGACTGAGCTGACTCTGACTGCGTTCATAGGATTTTAGGTTAACAGAAGGCGCCAACTTTCTACGTTGTATGCTCCTTTGGAACTTGTACATATAAGAAAAGAAAGAATAAATATAAAAGCTCCATATTTTTTAAGGAATGCCCTTGAATATCTCAGAATGTGAAGCTGATCCTGAAAGCAGCTAGCAACCTGGCTTCATATTTCTTCATCATTCTTCAATCTGTAAAATAAATCCCCTTTTTCTTCTTGGATTCACTAAAGCTTCGTTTGGTTCGGCTTATTTGCTCCGGTGAGTTTGGACAAAAACGTCATTGTCATACCAATCATTTTATGCTTATAACTAGTTTCTTTTTTTGATAATGGTAGTAACATTTGTCATACCAAACATACATTCTATGACAATGACGATTTTGTCCAAACTCACCGGAGCAAAATAAGCCGAGCCAAATGAAGCCTAAGTCTCTCTTCTTCAGAGATAACTCAACATGAGCTACAGCTTTAAAAGTGTAAACAACATATATAAATGGTTATCAACCTGTTACTTCAAAAGAGCTGCTTGGGTTATTGAATCTCAAGTAGAAAAGATCATGTGGGTTGGAGTCTCCAACGAAAAAGACTCATCATGTTGGTGTAGAGTTAGTGCTAGCCAACTAATCAGTTGAATAGAGGATATGTCAAGTTGATTGAGGAACCTCTATAAATCTTTTGTCTTTTGAATGCTATTTGGTGCTACTTGTTTATTATTAAACCAAAATCCTATGATAGCAGCCAGAGCTAGACTTTCTCATGTAGCATACCTATTTCTACTAGACCCCATGAAAGTGTTGGGGAATAACATGCAGTGAGAATGAGGAGTGGAGGCAAGAAGGTAACCTTATGGCCCATTGAGTTAAGGTCTTAGTGAGCACAAGGCAACTTAGGTCAAACTAGCCAAATTGAACTCACAAGTACAAATTGGCGTCACCACTATGTTCCTAACCCTAATGGAGACTCGCTTGACCAAAAGACCCATCAATTGGTCAACCAAATAGGCCAAATTGACATAAGTCAAACTTAGGTCAACATTGCCCTATTCAACATAATTTGACTTAATTGACCTCCAATACCTCAAATGGACCTCCCCTAGGTCCTCGTAATAACTAAGGATGGTCATTAGGTTAATAATCACAAATTGGTCCCACACAATTTCAAAGAATTGACCAAAGTCAACACTTGATCAACATAACCCAAATCAACCAAATCAAGGATCAATTGACCTTCAATTGGTCAAATTGACCTCACCCCTAACCTTCTAACCCCATTAAGGATCCATTGGACCCAAATGCACAATCAATAAGTCAACCAATCCATCCAATTTGACAAAAGTCAAACATAGGCCAATTTGTGTCAAACTCACACCATATCGATCAATTAACTCAATTAGAGCAACACTATGGTTCAATGGACTTTGGGTAGGGTCATAGGACTCATGACCATCAAGTGGGGCTTATCCACTCACCAAATTGGCCAAGTCAACCCAAAAGTCAACCTTGGTCAACATTGAGCCTAAAGGAGGAAATCAAAAGCCCAAATAGACTATAAATGGACTAAGGCCCCAACACAAGCCTAAACGTCAGGTCACATGCCTATTGGAACCCCAAGCTCTTGGATTTGGAGATAGAATATTGGCATGGGGGCCAAATTGGCATTTTTCCCAAAAGCTTTAAGGAAAGAGGAGCTTTTGAGGAATTCAGGCCCATGGCCCTCCACTCCTCTGCCCAAGCCTCTAGCTGACCTCCTCAGGCCATGAACAGTCTCCATCAGGCGATGAAAGCCACTCAATATCAAAGGGGAAGGCAAAATAGCAATGATTGACACCCATACCTCCCATTCTTCCTACACAACCATCACCACCCCCATTAGACACTTCCATTATCTTCAGAAGTTCCTAAGGAGTTGAGCAACCACTAAGAAGAGAGCTATTGGTGGAGATTTGATGGATCGGGCAAGCTCGCCGGAGAAGATTAAAACCAAGGCCAGCCTCTGAAACACCCGTCGTCGAGCCCCAATCGTGGTCCATTTCTCCTCCTCTCCCTGTATCCTAGCTTTCTAGATTCTTAGGAAGAGAAATCGGGCTCAATTGAGATGTGATACATATGAGAAAGATAAGAAATTCTGAGCCTTTTTATCCCGCTCAGCTTCGCCGGAGAGGTGATCTCCGACAGGCATCTCATCGCTAAACGATAGCCACCACCTTAAAGAAGGTGGTGGTGGTGGTGGCCGTCTGTGGTGGTGGCCGTCTGTGGTGGTGGCCGTATGGCTGAGAATTCGACTTGGAAATCAACCCAAGACGGGGCAATTCTATCCCTTGGCTGGAGGTAGGAGACATAAGCAGCTTGTTGATTCACATGGCTTATGGCTGTATGCAGGCCAAAATGAATTAAATTGAATTATTTGTCACACCTTATAAAGAATATTAATCCCCATAATTGGACCACTTAGAGACCTTTTCATGCAAATGTGCATAAGATAACCTTTGTAGACCTGGAGGTCTATTGTCCATAGGACATTGACTCACTATATTTGGTGACATACAGCTCCCTGCACGGCAATCCTCCTGAGATGCCTCCTAAAGGGGGACCAGTCACTAATTTGTAAACTTATTTAACATACATGTTTGTATGGGCCTAATACTTTGGAAATAAAATTTTATACCATAGACACACCCCTGCCCAAAAATCAGTATTTTTGGGCAATATTTTTCTACAGTTTTGTAAAAAATATGATTTTTCATATTATTTAAGTAAATGAGGTTAGATAAATTCAAAATGATCCAAATCTTAGATGATATGTTTGTTATGTCATAAATTGTCACATGTAAAAATTTGAGGTCATTTGGACCTCTGTAAAATAATATATTCCACATACAAGTGATTGAAATGTATGGGAAGGTGGTGTGGATATATCACTTTTTGGTATTTTGTTAATTTGTCACAAATGGCTTGTTGTATGCTCATGATGTTTGGGCAATACAAATACTATGGTGAAGGGTATCATCCCTAGAAAAGTTAGGATTTTTGGAGTGAAAAATTCTAGACATTTAATTAACTATATTAATGTCACATAATTGAATTAATCAAATGAAAGAGACCAATTGACTTAGGGAAATTCTGATCTTCTGCCACATGATGATTAAGGGTAATATATACCTCTGGAAAATTTATTAGAATTTTTGGAGTTTATATTCCTAGTTGTTTGATCATAATTGATTAGGTCACATAAATGTATAAATGAAATAAACCTAACCTAATGACTTATATAAAATCTACTTTTCTGTCACATGGTACTTTTATGTTAAAATATATCTCTAGAAATTTTAGTAGGATTTTTGGAAGTCATACACACTATAAATATCTAAATTTCATTTGTCACACATATGTATTATTACAATTTTAATGAATAATATTACTTGGAAAATTCTGAAAGTTTGGCTGGACTATTTTTAGGCCATCATAAACCTATGGTAATGTTTCTAGAATTTTTGAATGAATTTTCTTGCTACATACTGTGTAATGTGACAAATTGACCTAAATATTTACGTATTGAATTAATGGTCATAAATACTATGGAAAATTAGGGAACTCTATTAATCATGATATTTCACCACTATATACCACTGATAAAATATTTGGAGTACCTTGACTTATAAAACTGATACTTCATGTGTAAAGTGATGTATGTCTTGAATTGAAAGAATTTTTATTCATGGCCAAATTAATTAGGAATATTTTGAATTTCTGACCACTTCTTAATTTGGTCATGATGAACCTATGGTATGAATTTAAGGACATTTGGCCAAGATATAGTGAAGTTCACATCATAGAGATCAAAACTAGTTCAATTCTAGTGATGGTCTTCAAATAACAATAATTCTATGTGATGATTAGACTAGCCAGAACACATAAAAATTGAATGAAATTTGGAGCACATAGGTAGGTCAACCATCATATTAGTCCCTATAAGTTGTAGCATTGTTAGAGAACCTTTGTCCTATAGTTGAATAGTAAATTAGAATCATGTCAGACATTGAGTAACTGAAACCATTTGGGGTCTTTCCACCTTAGGCAATTATAAAGATATTTATGATGATCACATGATCATGGTGCATCTGTAATATAAGTGTTGGACATATAGATAAATACATAAGGGTTTGCACCACTCACCGCATATAGGTCGTCACTTTCTCTAAAAGAATTCTAAGTCATCTTAAGGTAGTTTAAGAGCAACCATGAGAATGGACTTGGCAATGGGTAGTTACCAATAAAAGTAAATATTTTGAGAAAGGAAAGTTTGGGATGTCCCCACAAAATATCTTTTAGTACCACTGCGGGACCTGCACCAGGTAGACCTCGGGAAGTACAGGATTCACCTTAAATTGTTATGATCAACTAAATAACAATCAAGAGTAACTTTAAATAGAGAATTTGAGAAAAGTAAACCTCATCCCAATGTATGGGACTAAATGGTTTAGGAGTTGATGGTCCTGCGAGCTGGAGGCTCGGGTGGTGAGAAAAACCTTGCATGTGCATAAACTAGTGGTGGGTCTTCGGTACTGGTTCAATTGTCACATCGATGGAAGTACGTTGACTTTGGAGGGGTATGGTGAGTTAGAGTGCCAGTAGGTTACATTACTGTGGTATGGAGGACAATCCCTAATAACCCACACCCAACCAAAAAAGACTACCGAGTTGCCAACAAGAGTATGCAAGAGCTCACGAAAGTGCACCTAGGATGTATATAGCAGCGTACGTAAGGTCTAAGTCTCATAGTGTCTATACCCACCTAGGAGTGGAGTGCCCGATCCACTGTTTTTGTGGCCAAGATGGAAGTACCTTAGAGGCTTGCTACCTTCAAAAAGTTGGAACAAAAGGTCTGTGCGCGCATAGTCATGTGGGTGAGTTACATTGTATGAACATTGCATAATGCATCATAATATACATTCATACTATAGGCATACGCACTAGCAGACCCTTATCATATAATTTAGTATGGTCTCATTTATGTGATAGGTTATAATTCCAAAAATCTTAACTTATAAGTTTGTATGGGCATTCGTATAAGTTAAGGAGCTCTTGATGATAACGTAGTATCTTACTTATTTCCTTTACTTGCGCCGCACTCTTATTTACTGCTTACTTATTATCTCTTACTGATGTACACACTGCTCACTTGTTCATATATACTGCTAACATAATTCATGTCACCTGCTCTTGCTTTACCCATTGATGTCCTCCGTATGATCCTCCCGCTTGGTACCTAGAAGTCGTGGGGGGGGGGGGGGGGGCGAGGAAAAAATGACTTAGTATTTTTGACTAATGGTCGGATGTGGTCGTAACACCATGAGATCGAGAGCAGGAGCATCAGTTCATCAGGCACGACGTAATGGAAGAACCTGAGGAGCAGATGTCATGCATTACTACCACTACACAGTGACATGTTACTGGGAGATTTTTATTATCTTCTGCATAGTGTAGTGTGAGAGAGTATCTTTCTATTTTCCTTTTGGATATGTACCGGGCATAACTCTTACAGTCTTTTATATTCGTACTCATTGTGGACTATTTGCTTCATATTCATATATATATGTCTGTGGTTGTGGCCATATAATTGTTGGTAAATATTTTTTCTTCGCAAGTTGGCTTGTGATATGATCAAACTACCCGGCAGAATAGACATTGAGCAGTGAATTAACCCGTGAGTTGGGGTCTCCGTAAGATGAGGGTTCTGAGCATAAGATATGGAACTCTATAGTAAGGAGGAGGGGTATCTTACAATTGGTATCACTTGACAAACGATCATAATAAAAAGAAAAGCACAAAACACTAGGTCACCCTGCTCGAGCATTAGTTTGCGGACAAACTATATAGCGCAAGCAATGGTGTACCCACCTGTGAAATCACGCATATAGTCCATTTAAATAATGACTTTGGACGATTCTAATAATAATTCCTAATATTTGTGAAGCCCCCGAGGAGTACCGACCTACGAGATACCATCACTTTCCCTCTGGCCGCCACTCCCATCTAGCAGTCGGACCTAGCTCAGACGTTGATAGCCATTCTGGAGGCCTTTAAGGCACAGCAGGTCCCGGCCTCTCAACCGAACCCGGGATCCAACTTGTTGAGTGCATTCAAGAGCTTGTCCCCTCTGATGTACCACGGGATAGAGAATTTGGTCAAGACTTAGGAGTGGCTAGATACTATATAGGAGATGCTCGCAGGTATCTGCTGCCAAGTCAGCAGGGTAGTATCTTTGTCGACTACTGCATTGGATGCCCATGCAGAGAGGTGGTGGAATTCCTTGATGGATTCCACTTACGCAGATCGAGAGTGTGATGAGTCCTGATTATATACACCTTCATGGACTCATCCGGGCCATTATTTAGTCAATATCACGCACTTTAGCCTTATTATAGTTTATAATTGATAACCCATGCTAGGTGCACATTTTGGCCCACTTGGGTGTGTTTTCGTGTTTATTTCCTTTCATATTACTCATATGTTGTTAAGTGCCACTTTCGGTGGCTAGATCTGTGTTTGTGCTGGAATAGGAGGCGTGCAAGTGTTTCCGGTGCAATTCTGCACAGGAACACTGCGCACGATCACTTGTTCTAGTGCGCACGACCACCGGTCGTGCGCCACTAATCGTGCGCACTTAACCCTTTTTCACGAGTTCTGTCTGGTGTAGTGCGCACGACCATCGACTCCAGTGCGCACGACCATCGGTCGTGCGCCACTGCTCGTGCGCATTGACCATTAAATTTCTGAGTTCTGTTTGCTGTAGTGCGCACGACCATCAACTCCAGTGCGCACGACCACCGGTCGTGCGCCACTGGTCGTGCGAACATTGTATTTCATGATTTCATCTCGTGCAGGTTCTGTCCAGGCAGTGCGCACGATCGCAGGATTCCAGTGCGCACGACCATTGGTCGTGCGCCAATGATCGTGCGCAGTGTTTAATCCAGCGCCTATTTATTGACCTGTTCGCGAATTAGGTCGGGAGGAGGGAACTCTGCTCCGTTCAGTCCGCCGTTTTCGCTGTTTTCAGGGGATTTCCGCCCCCTAGGCCTCCTCCATCATCCAAAGGCTTAAAGGAAGGGGTCCTACACTCATTTTGACCGCTAAGGAAGAGGTTCTCCGCAATAGACGTGGCTGGATTGTAAATCGCTGGAGAAGACGGGTCCATTGGGAGGTGTGACAGCCCTCTTCTACCCCGGACGCAGTTGGGACCGAGCTAGGACCCGGATTGACAACCCGGTGCTTCCTACCGTAAATCTACTACGAGACTCCAGATTCGGTCGTATCTCTTGCCTTTTTCCTCTATTTTTGTGGTTATGTGTGATGTATTCTCTTTATCTTGATGATGAACACTATGAATCATGCCTAATGTTGCTAATTTCATGTTTATGAAATTATTTTGTTCATTTGTGTCATTGAGGAGCGCTCCATTCCATTTTCCATCCCACCACCGTGTCCGGTGCCGCACTAGCAATTGCTAGTGGCGTGCTTATCAAAGAGGTGCTTGCGACCCACGTTCCGCTAGCCCACTCGCCCATCCGCCTATCGAAGCGTGGCATCGCGGCCCGTATTCCATCCCGCCTAACGAAGCAGCGCGCTCAAGGCCTGCATAGTTCGATCCGTTTGCCTACTCGTCCAGCCGCCCTTTCGACGCAGCGCGCTCAAGGCCTGCCTAGTCTCCATCCCGCCAAGCGAAGCTTTGCATAGCGGCATTGCATAGGAGTAGTGGTAATATTTATTTTAAGTATTCACAAACCCCTAAAGCCCTTTCATTCGCATTCCGCCTTTCGCAGGACTTCAATCTCAAGTCTTTCCTCAATAATAAACTCCACCTTACTGTGTTCCTTGAGAGATTCGATACTCGGGGATTACTCCTCGTTTTATATTACTTGAACGATCGGTACACTGCCGTTTCGTGCCGCAGTCGAGCTACCGCCTATAGCGGTGTGTGAGATTTGCGCCATCAAGTTTTTGGCGCCGTTGCCGGGGAACACAGTCGTGTGAGTTTTCTAGAGAGGGAGAATCTGAGAGAAAAGCCCTTCCATTTGTAAATTGCATTTTCTGTTATTTTATTTCTGTTCTTTTTATTCCATTTTCTTGTTTTTATTAGGTTGCTTTAGTAAATTTTTGTTAGGTGTAGTATTGTGCACATTTTGCCTGAATCATATTATCTTCACACTATGTGGGCACATCTAAATTTCCGTTGCCGTTGGTGTGGAGCTACCTCCCACTGTAGTGATGAATGCCCTACGGAGAATAGTAGGCATAATTCTTATAGCCCAGCATATGGAGCACCGACTTCGTCTAGTACTCCATATGGTGCGCGTAAGTCTTATGGCTACTCTGCTGAGCCTTTACCATCATACTTCTTTTCGGCTCCAGCCCCCGCTGTGCCAAAGAAGCCCGCTAGGCAGTGCCAGTTTTGTCGGAGCACAGATCACGCCCTGAAGGATTGTGCTGCTTTTCGTCGCCAATTGGATGAGGATGACGAGCTGGATATCCGGATCGTCCCGAATCCTAACTATGGCGGCACACCTTCAACATCCGGTTTTGTGTCTTTGCCACCTTCACATCTTGAAGGGTATGGCGTTGACACAGTCACCAGATGTGTGGCTGATCTGGGCACCGATATTGCTGAGCCCATTCTCCCAGTGCATCCACCACCTCTAGTGGATTTGATTCTTTGTGAGGAATCGGTGCTCGACTTTTATCCGAGCACTATTCCTCTCCCTGTTGTGCATACTACACTCGTCTCTGACGACATTGTTGATGATGTGTCGCAGGAGGAGGCGGTTGATCTTAGTATTGTGCCTATTCCTATGGAGGAGGACAACCTTCTAGGTGAAGAGGAGTTTTCCTCAGCACCGGTGGAGGAAGTCCAAATCTTTAGCTTGGCCACTGTTGATCCCGCCGAATCTTTTAGCATTGATGACAATGCAAACATTATTTTACTTTCCCCACCTGATGGGAGTGAGTCCGGGATCACTCCCCCGATTGATGTTTATTTATGTTCTCCGTCTTCTTTATTTCTTGATCCCCTTCCTTCATCTGAGTCTGTGCAGGTTGAATCTTCACAGGTACTTCAGGAGGACTTGGAGCTTTGTGCTCAAGTCAATGATGAGTATATCCTTTCATGTGAGGAGGTTGATCCTTCCTCCATAGAGGAAGCCTCACTCATTGCCTTTTCCTCCTGCGGACCTGCTGTGGACGATACCTTGCTTTGCAAGGATAGTGTTGGTGAGATGAGCGAGGACCAGGCCTCCTCCTCTTCTTACTTTCTTTTCCCTCTACTTGTGTTTAGCAGGTATTGTTATTTAGGTAGAGGGGTGACTGTTCTGTCTCCGTATCGGTACCCGCTACCGATGCGCATATTAGAACAGTTACCTGTGCACTTTTCTTTCCATAAACCCATTAGCTAGAACTTTTATATTTTCGAATAAGTCGTGCTGGGATGACATAAACCCCAGTAGTTATCCTTATTTTTCCTGAAACTTTATTTTGTTTGATTTAGTTGAATTTTTGTTAAGGCTATGAATGTCTCGCTGCGTGTGCTGACTCTTGTTTGTGCGTAAACTGCGCGGTGGTTGGCGTTTTCACAAAAAAATTTTTGGCCGCTGAAAAATTCCTATTGCGCACGATCACTAGTCGTGCGCACTACTTATCGCGCACGATCATTGGTCGTGCGATCGGCCCAGATTTTTTATAAAAACCCGTCCGCACGAGCCTTTCACGCACGACCTAGGGTTCTTCTTTGCGATCGCCCGTGCGCCGTTCTTCCCCTTCGCCGCTGATCGTGCGCCTCCTTCCCTTCCTTCCGGTGAGACCATTTCCTTCCTCTTCCTTTCTTTGCTCTCCTTTGCCATCCTTCCGCCATGAGCTCTAGGGATCGCCAAAATGTCTACCAACGCTCCGGCCGCACTTCCGCCTCTCCCGCTCAGATCCTTGCTAGGATGGCTACCTTTTCCAAAGATTCGCACACAAGGCGATTCAATTCTCTCAAGGAGAAGCCGTTCCTATCGCAACGTCTAGTGGATTGGAACGAATTGAACTCTATCGGCGACAATGGGGAGTTGGGGGCGGCCGTCCTCCAACGTTATTCTTTCGATCATTGGAGTGGGGTGCTCGGGTGCGATGATCTCGGCTACCGGGAGCTCACCTTGGAATTTCTTTCCACATTTGAGTGGGAAGTTTTGCCCTCCGGTCAACGTCCGGGAAAGTGTTCTTTTCGGATTTTGGGCAAGGTTTTCACTCTCTCTTTATCCGAGTTGGCGGTGTGCGCTGGATTCTACACCGAAGCCGAAGCCGCGACGATCCCATTTCTGGACTTGGACGTCTCCTTCCCTGATGGGGTTACTCCGCGTGCCGCGTGGTGTGCCCTCACGGGTCGTGATGAGGAATATGTGGCCAGAAAAAGCAAATCCACATGGATCGTCGCACCTGCTCTCCGTTACCTGCAGCACGTCCTCAGCCATTCTCTTGTTGCCCGTGCGCTTAGTCAGAATGTAGTGGGGTGGCAAGATCTTATCGCCCTCTATAGTATGGAATTTCGGCAACCTTTGCATCTCGGCTACATGTTGGCTTTCTTCTTCCACCACGAGGCCACCTACGGTCTCACTGGTGCCATTGGCGGTGCTTACTACATCACCCGCATTGCCAAAAGCTTGGGGGTTTGGAGTCATCTGCCTCCGATGGTGCAGGTGACTGCACCCTCCTCTATCACGCGGGCCACCATGGTGAGTTTCCACTTGTTGCGGGTCGTGGGGAAGAAGAATAGCAAACGTTTTGTGGTTGTGATGCCTGGAGATACGCCTAGGGAGAGGCAGGGTGACGAGGAGCAGGGAGAGCCGGCTGAGCCGCCGAATACTCACCGAGAGGTAGTTCTTCCGCAGCCGCGGAGTCATTCATCTCAGCATGGGCGGAGAGCCAAGGAGGAAGGCAGTTCTTCAAGAGCACCGGAAGTGCCCAGTTTTGATCGACGCCTCTCCGATCTGGAGGCAAACCAGTACTGGCTCACGGACTTCGTCTATCAGCAAGCGCTGCGGGGCGGACTAAATATTCCTCCACCTCCGGGTCGTGCCGCTTCATCTTCCCGCCGGTCGCCGCCTGTTGTGGTTATTGACAGCGATAGCGACGACGAGTGATCTTTTCCCCCGCATGCGAGCTATTCTTGGCTGTGTTTTCTGTTTTTCCCTTGTTTTTTTTTTAGGACTTGTGTCAAGACATTTGAACTCTTGCTCTTGCTATGTTTGTAATAATAACATTTTGTTTTTGGAATGCTCCTCTGGGCATAGTTTTATTTATTCAGCTTTTTCTGTTCCCTTATTTTGTGTGCAAGTGGTCAATATTAATTGCAGGAATAGGTTTACCCCATGGGTGATAACCCAGATTTCTTGATTTGTTGTGCTCTCACTTGTTTTAATCCAGTTTTTACTATTTTTGTTGTTCTAGTATCTAATTTTCAGGTGGCCTTGGTTCCTTGAGATGGTGGATGCGGCGGATCGTCTTGATTTTTAAACGCCATTCTTCGGGTATGCTCACGTGCTGAGCATTGGGTAACTTCTTCCCTAGCTTTCAATTTTGATTTTCACTGTCATATCATTATGTTGTATGGTTTTGATTAGGTCTGGGGGAGAGCCGTTTCTTTGTCACCCACTGCACATGCTCATCTCATTTGCATACTAGAAGTATTTGAATTTCAGTTATTTAGTTTCGTTCATCTTCACACACCACTTCACCCACTTGAGTGCGTGCTTTCTTTTGTGTTGTTCCGTTTAAGCTAGTTTGGTTGGAATGTGAAATAGGCTATTAACACAGGAATTATTATTTGGAGCGCGGTGTCGACTCATGTAGTGTTCTAGTCGCTTCGCATGCTATAGTAGGACCTGAGTAGAATTAGATTTTCTTTATGCATTTAATTTATGTGTAGTATCTTTGCGTAAATTTAGATTTAATGTACTCAAGTGGTGAATTCGAATGAAATTGATGATAACCCGGTGTAGTGTGTGTGCGGTCGCTAAACGTGTGTTGCTCGAGTCGGGAGGAAGGTTTATCTTTCTTGTGGGCTAAGAACTTGCCCCAAGCGACTCTTGAAGCATGGGTGAGAGCTACTCGTTGAGTCAAACATGATGTAGGCCACCCGTTGGCTAGTTTGAGCTTTGATTATTCCATGTCCATTTCATTCACCTTTGCAAGCCAATTTTGTGCCTACCAATCCTTTGTTCAGCTCCTCTTCATCCACCAAAGCCTGAAGCCTATCCTACTCCGGCAACCAAAATGTTTTTAACTGCGCTCATGATTCTAAACTTGTGTGGTGTGTGGTATCATTGTGTTTTGAAGAGAAAATATTGTCTATCCGCTGATTTTGAACCAACTGGAGGTTGCTTGAAAGAAGAAAAATATATAAAAGAAAAAAAAAAAAAAGAAGAGTATCCTGAAAATAATCCTCCAAAGCTAAAGAGAAAAATCAGTTGGTATTTGTAAAGTAGGCTGTGTGCACACCTGGTTTTCATGATAAGTCTGGGGGTCTGTCACACGAGCATAGTTGTTTGGTTTTGTAAGGTGCAGTGTGCCGTTGGCTCAATTGGGTTGCGTAGCCGTCATGTTTATCTTTGCATATCATTCCGTAACCTAAGCCCCGTTTTAATCCTATAAGTCCTACTGATTTGACTTGCGAGTTTGCTAGCGCCGTGGAGAGAGTGTGACCGGGCAAGCGTATGGTTCACGACGTTGATGGATTTCAGCGGAGTTATTCCTAAGTCCCGATCTTTTGCAACACCCGCCTCAGCGTCTCGTCACTTTCATACCGGGCATGATTGTCAAATTCTTCATAATTCACCCACTGAGTACAATTAAATCTTTGATTACGCTTTAGTACTTACGTAAATTAATTAGCATAGCTAGAATCTTCTTCTACTAGAATTCCTACTCGCATGCATATGTTACTTCGCACTGTACTCCCCTGCGTAATTCGCTATTTTAATTATCTTTTTCAACTTCCGCTGGATTAGTTTGCTCGGGACGCGCAAACAGTTAAGTCTGGGGGTGTGATGAGTCCTGATTATATACACCTTCATGGACTCATCCGGGCCATTATTTAGTCAATATCACGCACTTTAGCCTTATTATAGTTTATAATTGATAACCCATGCTAGGTGCACATTTTGGCCCACTTGGGTGTGTTTTCGTGTTTATTTCCTTTCATATTACTCATATGTTGTTAAGTGCCACTTTCGGTGGCTAGATCTGTGTTTGTGCTGGAATAGGAGGCGTGCAAGTGTTTCCGGTGCAATTCTGCACAGGAACACTGCGCACGATCACTTGTTCTAGTGCGCACGACCACCGGTCGTGCGCCACTAATCGTGCGCACTTAACCCTTTTTCACGAGTTCTGTCTGGTGTAGTGCGCACGACCATCGACTCCAGTGCGCACGACCATCGGTCGTGCGCCACTGCTCGTGCGCATTGACCATTAAATTTCTGAGTTCTGTTTGCTGTAGTGCGCACGACCATCAACTCCAGTGCGCACGACCACCGGTCGTGCGCCACTGGTCGTGCGAACATTGTATTTCATGATTTCATCTCGTGCAGGTTCTGTCCAGGCAGTGCGCACGATCGCAGGATTCCAGTGCGCACGACCATTGGTCGTGCGCCAATGATCGTGCGCAGTGTTTAATCCAGCGCCTATTTATTGACCTGTTCGCGAATTAGGTCGGGAGGAGGGAACTCTGCTCCGTTCAGTCCGCCGTTTTCGCCGTGTTCAGGGGATTTCCGCCCCCTAGGCCTCCTCCATCATCCAAAGGCTTAAAGGAAGGGGTCCTACACTCATTTTGACCGCTAAGGAAGAGGTTCTCCGCAATAGACGTGGCTGGATTGTAAATCGCTGGAGAAGACGGGTCCATTGGGAGGTGTGACAGCCCTCTTCTACCCCGGACGCAGTTGGGACCGAGCTAGGACCCGGATTGACAACCCGGTGCTTCCTACCGTAAATCTACTACGAGACTCCAGATTCGGTCGTATCTCTTGCCTTTTTCCTCTATTTTTGTGGTTATGTGTGATGTATTCTCTTTATCTTGATGATGAACACTATGAATCATGCCTAATGTTGCTAATTTCATGTTTATGAAATTATTTTGTTCATTTGTGTCATTGAGGAGCGCTCCATTCCATTTTCCATCCCACCACCGTGTCCGGTGCCGCACTAGCAATTGCTAGTGGCGTGCTTATCAAAGAGGTGCTTGCGACCCACGTTCCGCTAGCCCACTCGCCCATCCGCCTACCGAAGCGTGGCATCGCGGCCCGTATTCCATCCCGCCTAACGAAGCAGCGCGCTCAAGGCCTGCATAGTTCGATCCGTTTGCCTACTCGTCCAGCCGCCCTTTCGACGCAGCGCGCTCAAGGCCTGCCTAGTCTCCATCCCGCCAAGCGAAGCTTTGCATAGCGGCATTGCATAGGAGTAGTGGTAATATTTATTTTAAGTATTCACAAACCCCTAAAGCCCTTTCATTCGCATTCCGCCTTTCGCAGGACTTCAATCTCAAGTCTTTCCTCAATAATAAACTCCACCTTACTGTGTTCCTTGAGAGATTCGATACTCGGGGATTACTCCTCGTTTTATATTACTTGAACGATCGGTACACTGCCGTTTCGTGCCGCAGTCGAGCTACCGCCTATAGCGGTGTGTGAGATTTGCGCCATCAGAGTGCACAAAGATTACTTGGGAGGAGTTCAGTGCCATCTTTCAGGAGAACTTTGTGACGGTTACGGATAGAGACGAGTTGGAGGAGAGGTTCTTGAACCATGGACAGGGGAGCCGATCCGTGATAGAGTACTAGAGGGAGTTCTCCCACCTGGCCAGATTTGCGGGGATACACACCCTGGATGATAGAGGTTATGCCAAGAGGTTCTACCCGGGACTTAGAGACCCTTTGAGGCAGAAACTAATGTTCATGGCTGATGGCAGTTTGGCCAAGATAATAGAAACGATGAAGAAGCTGGAAGCAGATCATCTGATGGTGCAGATTAATGGGAAGAGACCAGTGGATGTGATGCACTTTGGTGAGAGCAAAAGGTTGTGGGAACATACATTCTGCATCTCTTTAGTTTGACAATATTAAATCCCATACTGTATTTGATCATACATGTCTTGGGTATAGTATGCAAGTTTGCAGGTGTGAAGGCGTCGAGAACTCTACTTTTTCTGACCTACCGTCGGGTACTAGTCCTATAGCCGATGCTAGCCATATCGACATGACTTGCTATCGACACAAAGGCAAATATCAATGGGAAGACACATGTCGTCGAGATGATATCATCGAGAAGACTACCACCGCGCGCTAACCTACCTCGGGTGCTAGCAATGTCGACGAGAATACCAACATCGACTTGAGACCATGGCGTCAAGACGGTTGTGTCGAGATGATATCGACGTTACTGCTACCATGGGTTTTAGCCTACCGCCTAGTGCTAGCTTATTGATGAGAAGAATACGTCAACTTGATGCTCTACTGTCATCGAGAAGGATTCGACGTGACAACTACCGCGAAGCGCTAAGCCTACCGTGTCGCACAATCCAAAGATAGCAAGAGAATGTTCTACAACACCTTCCTGATGTGGTGCTGGACAGCTGGCGAAAGCACGTAAAGACACTACCATTGCATGGTAACTCTACCGCCGGCGATAACTTAAAGAACCAACTATAAAAGCGTTCTTTTTTTCCAGATATGTGGCTGCCAAAACCTAAAAGTCGAAGTTGGATGTTTCGTCGTTTTTGCACCGAGGAGCCATCAGCAGAAGTGAAGAACCCTTTCCCTCATGCTATAAAGAATAAGGTCATCAGAGTGCAGATTTTGAACGAGAATCTGAGCACCAACGAGCGCATCCTACACGAAGATCAAAAGCGATGTTCGCTCACTGCATCCGGAGACATACGTAGATGGAGCACAACTTCTCATCTCTTCTAGTTCTTCTCTTTTATTGTTTTTACAATTTTGGTGTGTGAAATCATCGGTGTGGACGTTGGAATTCGGTTTGGAATCCGTGGAAATCAACTGCGGAGGCCGTCAGAATTCGGGGAGGATTCTATAGGAAATCATCCTGGGAAGGCATCTAGGTCTGGTAGATCTTGCAAACTCCAAGACCCTTTGAAAGTATCTAGTTGTGACCTAAATCACCTAGAGGGGGGTGAATAGGTGGTCTCTATAGCTTTTTGCGGAATTAAAAATATAAGAAGTAAAGCACACAGAAAACCAAAGAGCACAGATTTATAGTGGTTCCCCGTTCTTGGGTAGTCCACTTTGCACCTCATCTATCTAGCACGACCGGCTAAACTAGGATACTTCACTATTCTCGGATTAAAAATAATCCTACAACTCGGAGTCAAACTCCTACAATCTCGGAGAACAAAATCTCCTACAAACTCGGAGAACAAACTCTCCTACAACTCGAAGTAAACCACTCCTACAACTCGGAAAAAAATTCCTACAACTCAGAGGCAAACCTCCTACAAAAATAATGAAGGGTTTTACAAAATATAACAAAACTTTAGATGAAGTTTTCCTCTTTCAGATCTTCAGAGAAGTAGATCTCTTCTTCCAAAATAAATAATATCAGTCCTTGTAGAATGGAGGAAGAAGAAAGCTTGAAGTCGACTGGATCAGGAAGATATTAGAGAGATTCAGAAAAGCTTGATCTTTGTCGACTGCCCTTGAGAAGAAGAACAACAATAAACCTTTTCTTTGACCTGTCAAATGCTCTTATCAAAGAAGAGCAGCAGAAGTTCTTTCTGTCGGAGAGAGAGAAACCTGAGTGAGAAAAATAATGGCCGACAGTCAACTGAAAGGAGAGAAAATAATATTTTCGATCAATCTTGGACCGGGAGAATAGAAGAGAATAAATATCCTCTTTAATCAACAGATGTACACAAGAGAAAGAATAAAATCTCCTCCAACGGCTAAGAGCAGATGCTTAAGGAAAAATTTCTCCAACGACTATAAGCATTAATTAGGGAAGATTAATTCTCCAACAGCTGGAAGCAAGAATTTAGGAATATATATTCTCTCCAACGGCTAACAACAAGAGATAAGGCAAAAAATACACCTCCAATGGCTGTCTGCATTAAATCAAGGAAGAAATTCCGTGAAGCATTAATGAGATTTGACAGCTGTTTGAATTTCAAAACAGCGCAATGCAAAACTGTCATCTGTTAAAATTTCGTCGAACGGAACAACGCTCGACGAACGGCCAACGCTCTGCGTTCGACGAACGGCCATCTCTCTGCGTTCGACGAAATGCCATCTCTCTCCGTTCGACGAATGGCCACTGTACTGCGTTCGATGAATGGCTAATGTTCTGCGTTCGACGAACATCTACATCTCTACGTTCGACGAACAGAGATTGACGAAATACTTCAGCTGCACTAAACAGAGATCGACGATCTTTCTTCATTTCATCGAACGAAGATCGACGAACACGGTCGACAAAATTACTTCACCTATAGTAGAGCAGAGATGGATGAACTTAATCCTGCGTTCGACGAATCTGCCAATAAGCTGCGTTCGTCGAACTGCTACTTCTCTGCGTTCGACGAACGGCCAGTTCACTGTGTTTGACGAACTCGATGCTGCGTTCGACGAACGTCTTCCTGCGCTCGACGAAATAGCTTTAACTATCAGCAAACCAGAGAACAACAAAATATATTCACTTCGTCGAACTGCGATCGACGAATTCCGGTCGATGAACTTCGTTCGACAAAAACTTTTCCGTTCGTCGAACTGAGTTCGACGAATTTTCTTTAAGAAAATTCTTAAGAAAATTTTTAAGAAATATTTTCTTTCTTCCAGATTATAACAGCAGCAGCAACTTCTCATGGCTCTTCCTTTGTGTTTGAATATAAAGTACACCCCAATAGATAGATTCCACATGAATCAACACCTTGGTTTACACAATGAAGAATTACATTGCATATACTTGTGTTTTATGACTCATTGAAACCTGATATTGGTTTGTACTTAGTCATTTACAATCTGCAAACACATAACTAGAAAACAACATCAAATACAATCTCAATTCAACTTAGTTCAAAGGGACACTTGTTCAAATCAAGGTAATTGTTGCTAAAATACCCAATAATCTCCCCCTATTTGAAGAAGTCAGAACCTATGTACTGGGTTGAATTGCACTTAGATAAATATATATAGAAATGCATAAAGAGATAAGGAGAATTATAAACTTAGCTTTTAAAACTTTCTCGCCCTTTCAACTTTCTCTTTCAATTTCAACTTCAACTTCTCCCCCAATTTCAACTTCTCTCCCCCTTTCTGACTACTTCAGATAGGGAAGAAAAAGCATAAGAGATCAAATCTCCCCCTCAGCAACTGCATAGGAGTTCACATTTGGGACTATAATTTAAATATGTTGAATCGGCTCCCCATTAATCTTTTCTCCCCTTTAGACTTATCTCCCCCTTAGAATTTCAGTGCCTGGACTGATTTCCTAAGCTTTTCAGTAACCTTACTATATACTTCTTTGTTCTGGTCATGTACCATGAACATCCACTATCCAAATGCCTGATTAGAGTTTTGGTTGGCCTTTGGACATACCTGCAAACACAGATTAATTACCCTTAGGAACCCAAAAGGATTTGGGTCATAGGTTCCTGGTTAAATCAACACCAATGAGAGTGTTAACATTGCAAGGGGTCATTCTTACATTGTTAACCCGTGGAATCTTATAATTTCTGGGGTTAAACCAACAATCTATGGCGAAGTGACCAACCTTTCCACAACACCAACAATCAAATCGATTGTGTCTTCTCTTATTCTCCTGTTTTAACTTTTGAACGGGGAGTTTAACAGGAGCAACATTCTTAGAAGTATAAGCCTCGTGGTTGCAACATACACACGGCTCCTTCTTCTCTTCAAGAGATTTAACAACAATAGATTGGATCTTTGATGCTTTCTTAGCAACTGATCCATGTACAAATGAACCATGATCCTTGAGGATTACTTCTTCATAAGGTGCCTTGAAAGCAGTTGTTTCGAGGCTTCAGGGATGGCTCCATCCTTGGTTCCTCTTACATGACTCAACATGAGTTGGTCTTGTAAAGTGACCATAGGATGAATCAAAGTCAAAAGGGTTTGTAGGAAAAACCACCTTCCTGAATGAAGGTTGACTTTGATCAGCCTTTCCTTTTCCTTTCACAGCTCTCTTCTTAGCAGCCTTACTACTTTCAGCCTCATGACCAAGGCCACTACCCTTCGCAGGAGCAGAAAATCTATCAATGATTGGAAGAATAGTTTTTGGTTTAGAGAAGCTTTCAACTATCTTCCTTTCCACCACTAATTTTTCTTCTAATTCATTTATAAGCTTCTCCTTAAGATTTAATAACTCAGTAGAGCTTTGAAGTTCATCTTTCAAGATTTGGACTTCATCTTTGAGAGGAGTTAATTTTTTAATTTCCTCCCTCAAATCTGATTCCATCATCTTGAGAGATTCAATCTCTTTTGCTTGAGATTTGACTACCTTGCGGCATTTATCAATTCCTTCCAAAACGACTTTATACTGAGTCGTTAAATCTAAGTTTTTCTCTGAAGAATAGCCTTCATTTGCTACGGATGCAGTCTCATCATCAGAAGCGGAAAGAGGAGTGTGAGAGTTTACCTTCCCTTTGTATGAGGAGTCGCTTACTTCCTCATTTGAATATGCCATTAGCCCAAAATTGGCTTAATCATCTGAGCTTGACTTCCCTGAGTCACTGTCACTAAGAGTCTTAGTCTTCTTTGCTAAGAAGCTCTTTTCTTCTTTCCTTTTTCCTTTGAAGGATTTCTTCTCTTTCTTCTTTTTGTAAGGACATTCCGTACTTATATGTCCTGGCTTATTACAACAATAACAAATAATATCAGTCGAAATATGTTTGTTCGGTTTAGTTTTATACCTGTTGTTGTTGTGTTCCTTCTTGTGATGTTCATCATCACGTCTTGATCTTTTATGATCGGATAAGGACTGACTTTTCCTTTGCCTCCCTTTTCTGAGCAATTTCTTGAATTTCTTAGAGAGTGAAGAGTACTCTCCATCGGACATGTCTGAGCTTGATGAGCAAGCCACAGACTCATCGTCTTCATCTGACGACTGTGTCCTTTCAGATGATCTAGCTTTACCTCTTCTTGCCTCTTTGGCCTTCAGTGCCACAGACTTCTCCCTTCTAGAAGTCGAGCATCCTTCTTCTTCTACTTTTCTGATGCTGAGCTTTAGTTCATGGGAAAGAAGTTTCCCAAACAATATCTGTGGCTCCATGGTAGCCAACATTCCAAATTCCTGGATAGCAATTGTCTTGGTATCCCATTCTTTCATCAGGGATCTCAAGAACTTATCATTTAATTCTCCGATGGTGAATTCTCGATCATAATTCCTAAGACCGCTTACGATCTTAAAGAACTTCTCATAAGTATCAAAAATGGAGTCTCTTGGATCTTGCTTGAATGCTTCATATTCTTGGTTTAGCAATGATCGTCGATCATCCCTCACTTCTTATGCACCTTCCATAAGAACAACTATGGAATCCCACATCTCCTTGGCAGACTTGCAGTGCATAAGATTTTGCAACATAGAATCATCCACTGCACCGGCAATGATGTTCTTGGCCTTTTTATCCAAAGCGACGAGAGAAATCTCATCCTTGGTCAATTCCAGCATTTTCTTGGCTATTTGAATATTAGAGTTTATTGAAGAAGGTTTCATGGGACATGAGGGCCTTCTTCCACAATCTGAAATATTTTTGGATCTGCAGCTTCCATGAAGAATTTTACTCTTTCTTTCCACATCGAAAAATTCTCTTTAGTGCAGACTGGAAGCTTGACGGAATCCTTGAATTTATCCATTCCGGACATACTATCTCTTGCAATCTAGATTTAGAGATCTTGTTCAAGGTGTTAGCCTTTTAATGAACAACCTCGTTTTGATACCAATTGAAAGTATATAGTTGCGACCTAAATCACCCAGAGGGGGGTGAATAGGTGGTTTCTATAGCTTTTTGCATAATTTAAAATATAAGAAGTAAAGCACACAGAAAACCAAAGAGCACAGATTTATAGTGGTTCCCCGTTCATGGGTAGTCCACTTTGCACCTCACCTATCTAGCACGACCGGCTAGACTAGGCTACTTCACTATTCTCGGATTAAAAATATACCTACAACTCAGAGTCAAACTCCTACAATCTCGGAAAACAAAATCTCCTACAAACTCGGAGAACAAACTCTCCTACAACTCGGAGCAAACCACTCCTACAACTCAGAATAAAATTCCTACAGCTCGGAGGCAAACCTCTTACACAAATAATGAAGGGTTTTACAAAATATAACAAAACTTCAGATGAAGTTTTCTTCTTTCAGGTCTTCAGAGAAGTAGATCTCTTCTTCCAAAATAAATAATATCAGTCCTTGTAGAATGGAGGAAGAAGAAAGCTTGAAGTCGACTGGATCAGGAAGATATTAGAGAGATTCAGAAAAGCTTGATCTTTGTCGACTGACCTTGAGAAGAAGAACAACAATAAACCTTTTCGTTGACCTGTCAAATGCTCTTATCAAAGAAGAGCAGCAGAAGTTCTTTCTATCGGAGAGAGAGAAACCTGAGTGAGAAAAATAATGGCCGACAGTCAATTGAAAGGTGAGAAAATAATATTTTCGATCAATCTTGGACCGGGAGAACAGAAGAGAATAAATATCCTCTTTAATCAACAGCTGTACACAAGAGAAAGAATAGAATCTCCTCCAACGGCTAAGAGCAGATGCTTAAGGAAAAATTTCTCCAACGGCTATAAGCATTAATTAGGGAAGATTAATTCTCCAACAGCTGGAAGCAAGAATTTAGGAATATATATTCTCTCCAACGGCTAACAGCAAGAGATAAGGCAAAAAATACTTCTCCAACGGCTGTCTGCATTAAATCAAGGAAGAAATTTTCTGAAGCATTAATGAGATTTGACAGCTGTCTGAATTTCGAAACAGCGTAATGCAAAACTGTCATCTGTTAAAATTTCGTCGAACAGAACAGCGCTCGACGAACCGCCAACACTCTGCATTCAATGAACGACCATCTCTCTGCGTTCGACGAACGGCCATCTCTCTGCGTTCGACGAATGGCCACTGCACTGCATTCGACGAATAGCTAATGTTCTGCGTTCGACGAACAGCTACATCTCTACGTTCGACGAACAGAGATTGACGAAATACGTCAGCTGCACTAAAATAGAGATCGACGAACTTTCTTCATTTTGTCGAATGGAGATCGACGAACACGGTCGACGAAATTACTTCACCTATAGCAAGCAGAGATCGACAAACTTAATCCTTCATTCGACGAATCTGCCAATAAGCTGCGTTCGACGAACTGCTACTTCTCTGCGTTCGACGAACGGCCAGTTCACTGCGTTCGAAGAACTCGATGCTGCGTTCGACGAACTCGATGCTGCGTTCGACGAACTCGATGCTGCGTTCGACGAACTCGATGCTGCGTTCGACGAACGTCTTCCTGCGCTCGACGAAATAGCTTCAACTATCAGCAAACACGAGAACGACGAAATATATTCACTTCGTCGAATTGCGATCGACGAATTCTGGTCGAGGAACTTCATTCGACGAAAATTTTTCGGTTCGTCAAACAGAGTTCGACGAATTTTCTTTAAGAAAATTCTTAAAAAAATTTTAAGAAAAATTTTCTTTCTTCCAGATTATAACAGCATCATCAACTTCTCTTGGCTCTTCCTTTGTGTTTGAATATAAAGTACACCCCAATAGAGATATTCCACATGAATGAACACCTTGGTTTACACAATGAAGAATCACATTGCATATACCTGTGTTTTATGACTCATTGAAACCTGACATTGGTTTGTACTTAGTCATTTACAATCTGCAAACACATAACTAGAAAACAACATCAAATACAATCTCAATTCAACTTAGTTCAAAGGGACACTTCTTCAAATCAAGGTAATTGTGGCTACAATACCCAACACCCTTCCTAGGAGGAAGGTGAGGAGCGGCTCGAAGACTTTTCCTGGGAGGAAAGGAAGAGAGCCAGCAGGTCCTTGGATTTGGGTCTGTATAGAAAACACAAGGTTTTAATATTCATCGCCTCCGATCTTCGTCATCATGGATATCTAAGTGTATTTGTATGAACAATGTTTCACTATTCAATGCTATAAAGTTCATGTGTTTTATTATATTTATTGCTGTGAATTTCTGGTGGAACATTGGTTGGAGCATTGCAAATCCCAAAATGATATTCTGCATTTACAATGTTGTTTCCTAAGCTAATGCCACGCAGTAGGGTTACTGCTAAGCACTAGCTCCAGGAAGCACAATCATGTAGTATTTTCTTTAAAACTCCATTAATTGATTAAGACCCTTATTCACCCCCCTCTCAAGGCGCCAGTAGATCCAGCAAGTGGTATTAGAGGGAGGTTATTCCAAAATATTCTTACAACCAGGAATAATGGGGACTCTTGATCTCGCATCTATGAGTGGGGATGACACTATTTATATTGAAAATACAATAGCACCACCCTTGTTTGCAGGTGTGAACTATCTAGAGTGGAAAGCTTTAATGAAACGATTCCTTATATCTCCATATATAAGTGCTTAGAATATAACGATTATAAAACCACCAAGCTCACTAAATAGGGACGAATGATATAGTAATGCCAAAGCCAAGAATAGTATTCTATGGGCTTGGTCATGAAATTTTCAAATTAATTTATACTCTACCTAGTGCATATGAAATTTGGAAATTTGTTGAGAATACTTAAGATCTACCATCTACAAATATTGAAGTAGGGCAATTTCTTATGGACCCAAGTGAAGTACTAGATGAAGAAAGTTGCTTGGAGGAAGACTGTGATAACACATCAAGCGGAAGGGAAGATGTGCAGCTAGTGTTGGAAGAGGACGTTAAAGGAATATTATGCTCAACTCCTGCCTCTTCTGAAACCAATATAAGGAATACTTCCCTTCCCTCTACATCATCCGCATCTACATTACGTGTGCTAGAATTTGCTAAACGTAGAATTAAGAAATTAACAAATATTAATTCAAATCTTCATTTAGAAAACAAACAGTTAAAATCACTACTTAGTGCAGAATCTAAATCTAATGTGTCTCGTTCTCCGACGAGCTCTTTAGTAGAAAATGCCAACCCTTATAATAATTTAAATGAAAATTACAAGGAACTTGAAAAAGAGATTGTTATACAAAAGAAAATAATAAAAAGCTTTGTCTAGAAATTTTATCAATAAAAGCTGATTGTGCTAAGTGTGAAAATTTCAAAACTGAAATTAAAGAAATGGATGAGACTTTTGAAGAATTCAGAAGTAAATATCAATCTCATATCGATTTAATATCCTCTACACTTAAAAACAGCACGGTAGCATATAATAAAGCTAGACAAATTTTAAAATTAAAAATAATGAATTAGAAACTAAGATCATCTTGCTCAAGGAAATCATAAAGGAAAACACACAAAAGGAGAATCTACAAAAACACTTTAAGTTTAAGAGTGAGATGAATGCAAATTTCCATAACACAAATAAATTGAACAAATGGAGTAGGAAAAGTCAAATACAAGCAGATGAAATTCCTAAAAAGAATATTTTTTTCATTTACAAAATAGAACCGCTCCATTGGAAAAATTAATTGATATCAAATTTCCAAAGAATCAATTTCAAAATAATCATTTCAATTTGAACAATAATAACAAAATTCAATCAAAGTATGAATGGAGACCAATAATTAAAAATGATAAGGTGAATCCACCTAAACGGGTCCATTCATCATCTTCTCCCCGAAAGCCAACACGTCAAGTGTGGGTATCCAAGGGAACCACCATTCTAGGCCCCCTTTGGATACCTAAAATGATTATTCATTAGTATCCTAGATTTGGGTGAAGTAGAGCCAAAAGAATGATTACACTTATCTACTTCACGATATGCTTAAAAGATCTCTCTTTCTATTTTCTCGTTTTCTCTTTGATAATCCTTTATTTTCAGCAAACACGTTTTGGGTCACTTAACTTATATTGCAAGAAGATTTATAAATAGTAAAAATAAATTTCCTAAATTAAATTCATGTACCCAAAGCTAGATAAAAATCATCTCTTCACAGTTAACCAAAATATCTTCAATTAATCTCAAACTAAACTATAAATGCTAGTTATCGAGAGTGTTAACTAAAATAAGATTTAACTAGTCACAAATATTTGAAAACTATAAGATATTTATAAGTAGGTTGTCATCACAAAATAATTCATAATGGATAAAACACAAACATGAAATACATAATCTAACACAAGTGTCCAACCTGTCTTATTACAATAAAAAGCAAATAAATGTCTAGTACTGACTGCCTTCTGAGGAAGTCGGTGAAATATTTAACTTCCTCATCATCTTCGTCGTCATCTTCTTTAATCCTCCACCAACTTTATTCATCTCTTTTATCTCCCATCCCATTTCCTCGATCATTTCATGCATATCCCAACGGGGCTCTCAGAGTGAACTTCCACGGCGAAGAGGAGGACATGAAGTGGATCGACGCGTGCTAGGTGTTGATGATATCTCCTCTACTATATATGTTTAAGGACGACTATCATTTGGAAATGTTGTCCAATAGATGGTCGGATACTTGTGCGCCAACACTTTCTGAAACATGACACCCAATGACAGTGTGTTCAATCATTGGTGCTCATGATCTCTCAGTCGAAAAGTATATCTAATAATAGATAATATCAAATCAGACACACTAAAAGACATACCAGGCAAGATATAATAAGTCGCCATCAAAAACTGGGCTGTAATCTTCTTCGTATCCCCTAATTTGTACATAAGAGAATGGCGCAAGATGTCCTAGATGATGCGATCATTTGGAGTGAGAGAAGTTATGGACGTGATGAGGTCTCGGTGATTCTCCTAACCATGGAGGGCCTGATTTACCAAAGTCATATCCCGGAAAGTCCGGAAGGACTCCACGATGTCGAGTCGATTGTGTGTTGGGGTTAAGCTATACATCCTCTCCAAGTCCTCATGCTCTATGGTCACGATATGTGAACCAATACAGGACCCCTCTCCAAGTCCTCATGCTCTATGGTCACGATATGTGAACCAATACAGGACTGCACCCCTCCATCGAGTGACGTGAGAGATGGATCCCTGAGGTTGTTGAATAACTCTCAGACCAGCACAAATGAGAATGCATCTTGGGAGGTAATAACAGGTAGGATTTCTGCATCGTTAGATATGTGTAGATGTCGGGATATCGATCCACATTGATCTCAATGTTCATAGCCACATTGACGGTGGCATTCTCCACCGCAGGTTGGAGTGGGTTGCAGAATGGTGTCTCTTTGCGAAACTGCGTCGAGGGTGTGAGCTGAAAAATGACATGACCTGGTAAGAAAGAAGAGGAAAAATCATTAGTGCAAAGTTGTCTGGAAGTTACTACCGCGTGGTAACATTATTACCGCAGCACGGTAGTCAGACGATCACAAACTCATCTTCTTCCTCAAGATCCATTTCAAAAATTCCAAATCCAGCCACAATATATGAGAAATCCATGAGGTAGGATCATTCCATAACCAAGCCTAAGCAAAGTTGAAATTCTACCATGGATATATGAAGAAAAAAAAAACCTAACTCCAATTTCTGAGAAACCTCAAATCCATAACCGATTTGCCTAGATCTAAACAGTAAATCGAAAGTCCTCCATGAAATCAACTACAAACTTCAAACTTAAAACTAAAAGGGGAAGAAAATGGGGATTTAACTTTGGAAGAGAGGTAGCGCCGGGCAGAAATAGCTTGAGTGAGAATGAAATGGCAAGAGGAGATGTGGGGGGTTTGACTTAGTCAAAATTGCTTTAGAGGATGCTACCGCGGTGCAGTACCTTCACCGTTGGCGGTAGCTTATCTAATGGAATATTTTCCATTATTACTAAGTAGTCTAAAATTCCTGAAAATATTTCCTATGTTTTGATTCTTATGTTTGTTTGTTCTTCAGTCCATTAGTATTAGTATATTTTTTTTTACTATAGATTCTTTAGTCCTATCTCACCGAAGCGGGGGCGTGGGTGTGTGTGCATTAGAGATGCTAATCTGTAATCCATGCCTTCTCCTTTACCGAGGAGGGTTCTAGTGGGGCCTTGCGAGGCACTGGGGGGAAAGAGTGCTAGGTAAAATGTGCTTTAGTGTATGCACATGGGACTAACACACAAACCTACGACATATTTGCAGCTCCTCATGCCCATCCGTCACTTAGTACGACACTTTGGTGTAGTCATATCTTTAGTGTCTTAATCTTGATCATCATTTAGATGCTATAACCGTCAAAATCTGGGTTGAATTCCTGAGAAATTGTGGCTCTGTGAGCTACCGCCAGGCGTTATACATACCGCCAGTGGTAGATGTTTTTTTTATGTATTACCTGATTTCTCTTCTGATTTTTCTTTATTTATTTCTCCTGCATTTCAATCTATCTTTAGTCTATTTCCAGTTTTTTTTAAATAAAAAAGTAACAGATAAAAATTTGAAAACCCCAAAATCACAAAAACATGTTATCTTTTGTTTTCTTTGTATGTGTTTGTTATTGTGTGTTTATTTTATTTTAAAACTTGAAATAAAAAAAACCCAAAAATGCCCATGTTAAAGGGGTATACTTGACGTGAAATTGAAGCTCCATGATTACATGCACTGTTTGATTTATGATTTCTAATCCTTGTGTACATTGTATGTCTTCCTCATGATATGTCCTAATCGAAGGGTAAGCAATCTACTTAGTGTTAATAGAGTAAAAATGTAAGTTTAGATGTCTCTAAGTATGTGTGAGGATCTAGGCTAGACAATAATATTACACATTTGCACATCCTTAGAGAATGCACTATAGTAGAAATCCAGATGCATACTTGCAATAACTCATGATATTGTGACTAACATTGTAGGCATGACTTGATAAATCAATATCATGATACTCGTCTTTGCTATATAGGGCATAGAACTTTGGGCAAAAATTATATTGATAAATGGTTTTGTATACAAGTTAAAGTGTATCTATCTATGTGGGTAGATTTCGATTGATTCGGGAACCTTGTCTAAACGAATGAAAAATAAAATGATAAATTTGATAGTGCTACAAAAAATGAAAATTATATAATATTAAAATTGTTGACAAGGATTTTCCCCCCAAGCACTACTCACTCCTCCTGATAAGCCTTCATAAGCGTTGTGAGGATGATCACCTTGGTCAAAAGAATAGTTACGATCTTATGCAAACACGATAATTAAATTAGTGCCCTAGTTCTATACTTGGTATTCATGTATGATTGACAAACATGACATGATTTATCACTTCCTGGCTCTTGTGTTATCATATAAAATTACTAAGATATAACCTGTATTAATTGTGATTTAGTTTGATGTTATTTCTATTGATGCTACACGAACATGTGTCATTGTTTAGTCTAACACTTCCATTCATAAGAATTGGACTTGAACTGCATTATCTATCTCTTGCACGATTTTACTAATACACGACTGCCATTCATGACACATACAATATTCCTTGAATTAGTTTTCTAAAATCTGTTGGCATTGTTTGCAACCTCATTTGTATCTAGTCTCGTGGCATGTGTCCGATTCATTTAAATTATACAAAGTTTTTAAAATATAAACAGTTTAATTATAAAGTGGTATTTTTGATTTCCCAGTGCGTTTTGACTCATGTCCTTTTTCAATTCTATGAACATATTTTTATCAACCCTTATTACTATGATGATTTACTTTCTATGTGTGCATATTATTCTTCAAATCCGTTGTATCTCTCAAATTCTTATGTAAATTTGATCTCGACCACCCCTTTTGCTAACATCAAAGGAGGAGAATAAAGAACATTCATTAGCTAGTCATGTTCTAGTCATCTAGGGAAGATCACCTATAGGGAGAGATACTCTTATAGAGTGCACATCAATAGGGGGAGCACGTATGTAGGGGGAGACATACTATTTTTGTGCAAGTTCACACTTTATGCTTTATCTTGATATATAAATCTGTTCATGTTTCATGATTATTGATGATTACACTATACCATGCCCTTAAAGATTAGTATTGATTATATCTCATGAAAGGGATTTGATATTATCAAAGCGGGAGTTTGTTGGAACATACGTTCTGCATCTCTTTAGTTTGACAATATTAAATCCCATACTGTATTTGATCGTACATGTCTTGGGTATAGTGTGCAGGTTTACAGGTATGAAGACGTCAATAACTCTACTCTTTCTGACCTACCGTCGGGCGCTAGTCCTACCGCCAATGCTAGCCATATTGATGTGATTGGCTATCGACGCAAAGAAAAATATCGACGGGAAGACTTATGTCATCGAGATGATATCATCAAGAAGACTATTGTCGCGTGCTAACCTACCACAGGCTCTAGCTATGTCGACGAGACTACCAACATCGACTTGAAGGATGCATCGACTTGAGACCATGGCGTCGTGACGATTGCGATGTAACTACTACCGCAGGCGCTAGCCTACCCCCAACGCTAGCTTATCGACGAGAAGAATACGTTGACTTGGTGCTCTGCTGTCACCGAGAATGATTCGATGTGACTACAACTGTGAAGCGCTAAGCCCACCGCATCGTGCTATCCAAAGACAATAAGAGAATGCTCTTCGACACCTTCCTGATTTGGTGCTAGACAGCTGGCGAAAGTGCATAAAGAGGCTACCGCTACGCGATAACTTTACGGCCGGTGGTAACTTAATGAACCAACTATAAAAGCCTTCTTTTCTTTTCCAGATGTGTTGCAGCCAAAACCTAAAAGAAGAAGCAGGTTGTTTAACTGTTTCTGCACCAAGGAGCCATCAGTGGATGTGAAGAACGCTATTCCTCAAGCTATAACGAAGAAGTCATCGGTGTGCAGATTAAGAATGAGAATCTAAGCACCAACCAGTGCATCCTACACGAACATCAAAAGCGTCATTCGCTCACTACATCTACAGACATTTGTAGAGGGAGCACAACTTTTCATCTCTTTTTGTTCTTCTCTTTTGTTATTTTACAATTTTGCTGTTGGAAATCGTCCGGTGTGGATGTCGGTAACCTGTTTGGAATCTATGGAAATCGACTACGGAGGTCATCAGAATCCGGGGAGGATTCTGTAGGAAATCATCCTGGGAGAGCGTCTAGATTTGGGAGATCTAGCGGGCTCCAAGACCCTTACTGGGAGGAAGGTGAGGAGCGGCTTGAAGACTTTTCTAGGGAGGAAAGGAAGAGAGCCAACCGGTCCTAGGATTAAGGTCGTTATTGAAAACCCAATGTTTTAATATTCATCACCTCCGATCTTCGGCATCATGGAGATCTCTTGCTGTGAATTTCTGGAGGAACATTGGTTGAAGCATTGCAAATCGCAAAATGATATTCTATATTTACAGTGCTATTTCCTAAGCTAACGCCACACGGTAGGGTTACCGCCAAGCGGTAGCTCAAGGAAGCACAATCTTGAAGTATTTCCTTTAAAACTCCATTAATTGATTAAAACACTTATTCACCCCCCCCCCCCCCTCCAAGGGCGCTAGTAGATCCAACATAGGGGACCGCAGTGGGGCAGGATTATGAGACATAGGAGAGGTGGAGGACATCCTCGTCCTCACTTTAGGTCAGACCAGCAGCCTCCTGCAGTGTTAGTCCCTCCACCAGTGCGGATTCAGGATCCACTGAGGCACGATGATAGAGGATTCCGCCTAGTAGTATGCTTTGGATGACACCAACTAGGGCATATCAGAGCGAATTGCGCCCAGCTATTTTCTCCAACTCCCCTCCTCCTCCACCAGCCCCTCCAACACCAACACATCAGGGCTGAGGCCAAGGATGGGGTCGGGATAAGATACATCACAGTAGAGGCCAAAGGCTGGAACATGTGTATGCTCTGGAATTTGATTAGGAAAGAAACCCCGAGGAGGTCATCACAAGTACTTGAATGATTTCTTTATAATTATATAGTACCTTGCAAAGACCTCAACTTTATTGAGACTTATAACCCGAACAACAAAAAAACCACCCCAGGTATAGTGTTTGTCTATGGCAAACCCCGCATTCACCTTATTTGACACGGGTGTCTCGCACTCATTTGTCTCCGAGGAGTTCGTAAACGATCTGGACCGAGTTTAGCATTTTGAAGGCATCTAAAGGAAGGTGTGACTCCTGGGCGGGTCAGAGATAGTGTCGTGCTCCAAGTGCAACATGGAGGTAGAGATTGGAGGAATGTCATTTGAGGCAACGACGACACTTCTGAAGATGCCAGATTTTGATTTCATCCTGGGCATGAATTGGATACACTGGAACCATGCCAGAATCGAATGCCTGACAAAGAAGATCGTACTGAGGCATGTAGGCTCTGATGTGGTAATCAAAGGTATTAGACCCGTCTCACATCTCCCATCTTTTAATATCATCTATTCAGGCTGACAAAGCCCATTATCAGGGGGATGAGGTATAGCTGGTCTGCTTTGGGATGGTGGAGGCGGAGGCCTCCATTGTAGATATCCCAGTGGTTCGGGACATTTCTGATGTACTTCTGGAAAAGTTGCTCGTACTACCCCCACGACGAGATGTGGGCTTTCAGATTTAGGTGGTACTTAGATCCAGGCCTGTGTCTCAGGCACCATACAGTATGGAACCTACAGAGCATGTTGAATTCCTCACGCAGCTCCAGGAGCTAGTAGAGTCAGGATTTGTTAGGACGAGCTCATCACCATGGGGAGCCCCGATGCTATTTGTGAAGAAGAAGGATGGGTCGCACTGACTCTACATCGACTACCGGGAGATGAGTCGGCTGACGGTGCGGAATACTTACCCGCTACCGATGATCTACGAGTTGTTTGACCAGCTTCAGGGAGCCCACTAGTTCTCCAAGCTCAACCTGAGATCAGGGTATCACCAGCTGAGGTTACAGGAGGAGGATATACCAATGATGGCATTTATCTCGCGCTATGGTTTATACGAGTTCACAGTGATGACTTTCGGGCTCACGAATGCTACCTCCGCATTCATGAGTATGATGAACTGTTTCTTCGAAGCATACTTGGAAATCTTCAACATAGTCTTCATCGATGATATTTTGATCTACTCTAGGACTAGGGAGGACCATACCCAGCACTTGACAATGGTGTTGGGCAAGCTGAGGGAGCATTAGATATATGTTAAGTTCTCAAAGTGCAAAATCTAGCTACAGGAGGTAGCATTCTTGGGGCACACTATCAGTGGGGCTGGGTTGGCAGTAGACCCTGCCAAGGAGCCGGCAGTTAGGGAGTGACCGCAGCTGAAGTTGGCATTAGATGTTCGTAGCTTCCTCTGATTAGCGGGCTATTATCACAAATTCGCACGGGGATTCTCGAAGGTAGCGCTCCCTCTTACATCCTTGATGTAGAATGATGCCACATTTAATTGGACAGGGTAGTGTGAGGCAGCATTCCAGGAGTTGAAGGACGGGCTCACCTCAACCCCAATCCATGCCCTTCCATCTAGGAAGGAAGGATTCCAAATCTACACCGACGCATCTTACCAGGGGATGGGTGCAGTATTGATGCAACAAAATCACATCATAGCATATGCTTAAAGACAATAGAAGAAGCATGAGACACAAAAATGACTTCAGTTCGGTTCATCATTGCCTTGGCGGCGTTCAGTGGATGGGAGATTTGGCAGCTCGACGTCAAGATCGCTTTCTTGTACGGCGAGATTGACAAGGATATCTTCATGGTTCAGCCACCAGGCTTCGTGTCTGAAGATTTTCCGGAGCATGTCTGCAAGCTGAAGAAGGCCCTGTATGGGTTGAAGCAAGCGCCGAAGTGTGGGACCTGATCCAGTCACCACCCTATGAGATAGGATCACCACCCTCCAGACTGCGCGACCTGACCGGTCACACCGCGCGATCAGCAACAGTACTCCTGCTTCATTTTGGTGAACTTGCCAGCTTCAACATCAACTATGAGAGAACGCCACTCTCACAGCAGATCGCGACTCAAAGGAGATCGCCAGACCGCCCGAAGCTGTTCACCACCTGTGTTCGCCCGAGACCGCGAACACAGCCAGTTTGCCATAAGCTCGCAAACTCCTGTCTACATGCCGGTCTCCTCCTGAGACTGCGAATAGCAACCAACTCGCATACTAGTCTCCTTCTGAGACCGCGAACTGAGACCGCACGACTAAGTCCCTTAGTCCGCATACACCACCAGAAAGCCCGGTCAGCCACCAGACCGCATTCTGGAAGAACATGGAAATGATCAACCCGCCACGCGGTCAGAGACAGACCTCGCGGCCTTCACCTTCAATCGCCTTAGACCAGATACCAGTGGTCATGCCAGGAGAACGCAGCTAAGCTAATACAAGCCAGACCGCAGAGGCAGACCGCCAAGTCGTGCGGTCACGCCAGACCGCCCGACCTCCTCCCAGACCGCCCAGGTCCAAAAGCCTCCAAACTTCCACTTCAACAATTTCAACACTCCCTCCTGAAGTGGGAAGTTGAAACTAGCCCCAGTAGGCTCCTTAGCCGTGTGAACGGCCCCTTCGCCAGCGCCTTTGTGAAGATGTCTGCCACATTGTCCGCACTCCGCACATGCTCGACCGAAAGAGATCCCTCCAGCACCTTCTCCCGTATGAAGTGATGCTCGATCTCGATATGCATGGTCCTCGCGTGACAAACTGGATTGGTAACCAGTTTGAGAGCACTCTCGTTGTCACCGCGTAGCAGAGTCGGCTGCCGAACCTCCTTATGGACGTCTCCCACCAACCTCCTAAGCCAGATGGCTTCCTGAAATGCCAAGGCCGAAGCCTTGTATTCCGCTTCCGTGGTGGAGACCGACACGGAATCCTGCTTCTTGCTGCACCATGATATAGTTGTAGGGCCCGCCATGAAGACGAATCCAGATGTTGACGTCCGATCATCCAAATCTCCCCCGTAATCAGCATCCATGTACCCGTGCACCTTGAAACCCGCATCCCTCCTGTATAGAAGACCCATGTCCGAAGTCACCTTGACATACTTCAGAATATTCTTGGCCGCTAGCAGATGAGGTACCCGTGGCTCCGCCATATATCGACTCACTCTGCCAACGGCATATGCAATATCCGGCCTCGTGATCGTCAGATAAATCAAGCTCCCAACCAGAGCTCGGAACACCATCGGATCTTGCAGAATCCTCCCCTCATCCTTGCGAAGTTTTGTGGCCTTGTCCAGAGGTGTGGAAGTGCACTTCCCTTCCTTCATGCCGAAACGCTCCATGATTCGCTCCGCATATCCGGCCTGGGTCACCAGCACTCCACCTTCCTTCCTCTGCACCTCGAGTCCAAGGAAATGGTGAAGCTCACCTAAGTCCTTCATCTCGAACCTGATAGACAGCTCGGCCCGAAGCTGCGCTACCTCCTCCTTCGAGTTCCCCGTCACGATCATATCATCGACGTATAGCAGCACGATGACTTGAAGCTCCCCGCTCTTCTTGACGAACAAGCTTGAGTCTGAGTCTGAAGCACCAAATCCACAGAATAGAGCAGCATCTAGCAATACATCATTGCTACCCAAGCAATAAGAGTTCATAACTCAATAAGCCTGTCATGACCAATGTATCAGTGTTGTCTTGTCCCTTTGTCCCTTACATACGGATAGAACTAGAGGCATGGACCGTGTCACTCTCATAATTGTTCAATCCTAGTTTCCTGATCTAGAATAGACTGACAAAAAAATGGTGAGCTCAATATCATATATTGACTCGACCAAGCATGGCCATGCATTTCTCAGTCTCATTCCATCAAGGGGCCCATGGATGTAACTCCTGTCATAAAGGAGGACAAATTCCATTTCTGCTCACACACAAACATCCAAATGATTCGTAACATACCCAACAACCACCCTTATCGTCAACCTTTCTCAAGAGAAGACTTTAGATGACATCAAAGTACGTTCCTCACCCGATGAATGTTGTGACTTCAGGTCAAAGGACCACAAACACAATTGTCACTTGAAACCTACTTGTGACACGTTCATTTAACAATCCACAAAGTAGTCTCACAGTGGGTCTGTCCAGTACAACTTGTTCCTAACAAGTACCCATGTGATGACTTGATATCACAATATCATGACCTGTGAGAACCGGTCATCAGTCAGCGCACATGCTAGTCTTATGGTCTCATCCTCGCCCTAATTTCTAGGATGATACCTCGACTAGAGACCATTTAAGAATGAAGCTTCATTTAAACACAGGCCCACACATTCAAGTCACGTACTTGAATTCTTATGGAAGCAAACATTCTAAGGGCATTCATTATGTTAATTAGTCTATCATATAGAAACAGTTGACATAATAAAAGAACTTGCCATAAATATAAAATGAAACATATAGTACATATCATAATTCATCAAATGAATAAGCAACCAACAAACATGCAATTCACCAAGCTCCCACTAAAGATGATCATTCAGGTATCTAATACCCATTGATCTAACATGACCATCATGCTTCTTTTGCGTAAGAGGCTTTGTTAGTGGATCCGCTATGTTTTCTTCAGTCGGTACTCTGCAAACGCTCACATCTCCTCGATCGACAATCTCTCGAATAAGATGGAACCGCCGAAGTATGTGCTTGGAGCGCTGATGAGATCTAGGTTCCTTAGCTTGGGCAATTGCACCGTTGTTGTCACGGTAGAGAACTACGAGATCAACAATGCTAGGAACTACATCTAGCTCGCCGATGAATTTCCTAATCCACACAGCCTCCTTTGCCGCATTTGCGGCAACAATATACTCGGCTTCTGTCGTAGAATTGGCAACTGTCTCCTGCTTGGAACTCTTCCAGTTTACAGCTCCTCCATTAAGGAAAAATACAAAACCTGATTGGGACTTTGAATCGTCCTTATTAGTTTGGAAGCTAGCATCTGTGTAACCACTTCCAATGAGCTCTTCCTCTCCACCATACACCAAGAACGTATCCTTAGTCCTTCTCAAGTACTTTAGGATATTCTTGACAGCTATCCAGTGACTATCACCAGGATCAGACTGATACCTCTCGTCATGCTCAAATCATACGAGACATCGGGTCAAATACATAACATTGCATACATGATTGATCCAATTGTCGAGGCATATGGAATCAACTTCATGCGGTCCTTATCTTCCAAAGATTTAGGACACTGGTCCTTAGAGAGACTCACACCATGAGACATGGATAAGAATCCCTTCTTGGATTCAAGCATGTTGAACCGTTTCAATACCTTATCAATGTATGTACTCTGGGTCAAACCCAACAACTTCTTCAACCTATCTCTATAGATCTTAATACCAAGTATATAAGTCGCTTCACCCAAGTCCTTCATTGAATAGTAGTCCCCTAGCCCGTTCTTAACAGCTTGCAGGGTTGGAATGTCATTCCCGATCAGCAGCATGTCATCTACATACACTATCAGGAAAACGTCGATGCTCCCACTAATCTTCTTGTAAACATAATGCTCATCTTCGTTCTTGATGAAATCAAACTCTTTGATCTTCTCATCAAAACACAGATTCAAACTTCGAGAAGCTTGTTTCAATCCATAGATGGATCGATTCAACTTGCATATTTTAGTGGCTTCACTTGGAGATACAAAACCCTCGGGTTGTGTCATATACACTTCCTCAAGAACTACCCAGTATATGATTTAGAGCTCGAGGCTGTGATCTTCACCTTAAAGCTTTGTAGGCATTATCTGTATGGTGTTCATTGTGAGATCTTCTCAGATCATAAGAAACTCTAGTATATAGATACACAGAAGGACCTGAACCAATGCCAACAGAGGTGGTTAGAGTTCCTATGCGATTACGACTACACCATGCACTATCACTTGGCGAAGGAAAACACGGTGGCAGATACCTTAAGCAAGAGAGCTGGAAGAACTGGATTGGAGCCCTGAGTGATGGATATGGAGCTGGTGAAGACGCTAGAGGACATGGAGATCACATTGGTATCCTGCGCTGAGCCTGAGATCTATGAGGAGTACTTAGCCTCTTTGAGCAATACCTGTGACATTCGAGACTGTATCAGGACACAATAGAGGCAGGATACAGTACTGGAGATGGTACTCAAATCCCTAGAAGGGTGTAATTCAGGAGACTACTCATTACGGGATGACCTCATTCATTTCTGGGGCCGTACCTACATACCCGCGTGAGCTGGGATCCGGGAGGACATACTCAGGGAGGCACACTACACTCGATATTCAGTACACCCCAGGATCACCAAGATGACGGCAGACCTATGGAAGGAGATGTACTGGCCCAGAATGAATATGGAGCTCATATCTTGGGTGACACACTGTGAGACCTGCCAGCAGGTGAAGGCCGAGTACAAGAGCTTTGAAGGTTTACTACAGCAGTTGCCAGTCCAATTGTGTAAGTTCGAGGACATTGCCATAGAATTTGTGCATGAACTACCTTAATCCCACTCCGGGCACGATTCCTTCTGGGTCATAGTGGACAGATTAACAAAGGTGGACAGATTCATTCAAGTCTGGAAGGACGCTCCAGTTGATATGTTAGTTAGATTATTTGTGGAGCAGATCGACAGGTATCATGGCCTGCCCAGCATGATTGCTTTAGATAGAGATGGTCGCTTCGCTTCGAGGTAATGGAGGGTGGTGTAAGCATACTTAGGATCTTGGCTTAACTTCAGTACCGCCTTCCATCCCTAGATCGACGGACAGACAGAGCGCATCAATTGGACGATGGAGGACTTGCTGCGTTTGTGTATTCTAGATATCGGGAAACCCTGGGAGAGGCTGTTACCATTGATAAAGTTTTCCTACAACAACAACCACTAGGCGAGCATTGGGATGACACCATATGAGGCCCTTTACGGGAGGAAGTGTTGGACGCCGCTATTTTGGGTCTAGAACGAGGATCCAAGGGCACTTGTATCAGAGTACATAGATGATACAAATGCACTAGTACGGATGATCCGTGACCGGATGTTGGAGGCTCAGAGTCGGCAGGCCAAGTATTATGATGCGAGGCATCGAAAGGTGGAATTCTAGATGAGAGACAATGTTTTCTTGAAGATACCGCCAGTGCATGGTGTCTCGCGAGTGGGAGGACAGAAGAAGCTCAGCCCTTGATTTATGGAGCCGTATAAAATCCTAGAACGGATCGAACCCTTGGCTTATAGGCTGGAGCTGCCACAGTAGTTGGCAAACCTGCATAACGTATTCCACATGTCCTCACTTTGGAGAGCCTTACTTCAGCTGGAGCAGCATGTTACGTCTATAGCAGGCTCGATACCATCTGAAAGATCAGTCCGTCTGGAGCCCATCCGTATCGATGGCAGAGTCATCTGAGTCTTGCGAAGGAAGAAGGTCCCCCTCATCAAGGTGTTGTGGTCCAATCATGGATGAGAAGAGCACACATGGGAACCAAGGGACTTCATGAGGTAGAAATACCTAGTACTTTTCACCTCAGGTACAACCTAAACACTTCTAAAATTCCTTATTCTCAAATTGCTTAGAATCACATAGACCTAAACTTAAATTTTGAGGATGAAATTATTATTTTTGTATATTGGGATTTGTAACATCCCTAATTCTACCAGACCCCATGAGAGTGTTGGTGCATAATATGTAGTGAGAATGGGGAGTGGAGGCAAGAAGATGACCTTAGGAGCCATTGTGTTAAGGTGAACTTACATCGTGCTCAGAAGTGAGCACAACGTAACATAGGTCAAACTAGCCAAATTGAACTTACAAGTACAAATTGGCCTCGCCACTATGTTCCTAACTCTAATGGATAATCACTTGACCAAAAGCCTCATCAGTTGGTCAACCAAATAGGCCAATTTGACACAAGTCAAACATAGGTCAACATAGTAGTATTCAACACAATTAAACTCAATTGACATCCAATACCTCAAATGGACCTCACCTAGGTCCTCCTAATCACTAAGGACGGTCATTAGGTCAATAATCACTAATTGGTCTCACACAATTTCAAAGAATTGACCAAAGTCAACTCATGGTCAACATAATTAAAATCAAGCCCAATTAAGGATCAATTGACCTTAAATTGGTTAAATTGACCTCACCCCTAACCTTCTAACCCCAGTAAGGACCCATTGGACCCAAAGCCCCATCATGTGGTCAACCAATCCTTCCAATTTGACCAAAGTCAAACTTAGGCCAATTTGGGTCAAACTCACACCAAATGGATCAATTAACTCAATTGGAGCCACACCATGGTTCAATGAACTTTGGGTATGGCCATAGGACTTATGACCATAAAGTGGGGTAACCTACTCACCAATTTGACCAAGTCAACCCAAAAGTCAACCATGGTCAACATTGAGCCTAAAGGAGGAAATCAAATGCCCAAGTGAACTCCAAATGGACTAAGGCCCCAACCGAAGAATAACCAGTAGGTCATATTCCTATTGGCACCCAATCTCTTGGAGTTCGAGAGAGAAGATTGGCATGGGGGAAAAATAGGCATTTTTTCCAAAAGATTTAAGGATTAGGAGCTTTTGAGGAATGGAGGCCCATGGCCCTCAACTCCTCTACCAAGGCCTCTAGCCGACCTCCTCAGTCCATGAACAGTCGCCATCAAAGGATGGCACCCACTCTGCAGAAAAGGGCATAACAAAATAGTAATGGTTGACACCCATACCTCCCATTCTTCCTTTACAGCCATCACCACTGTAACGCCCCGGATTTTTTTTTTATAATTATTTTAATAAAACATATGAAATTAATAATAATTATTTGAAAACGAGGTATTAATTTAGGGCGTCGATGCGAAAGGCCGTTACGATTTTGGGAGCGTCGTCGTCCGTCGAGTTTCATAAGTTCAAATATTTATGCATACTTATGTTTGTGCAGTAGGTTTCAGTGTATAGGCATATATATAGATATATATATATATATATATATATATATATATATATATATATATAAGCAGATCTGGGTTTAAGTGGCACAGCTGGAAGCCTCACCTCCTCTCCCCAAGGCAAGCCATCCTTCGATATTCATTTCCTCTTTTTTTTTCTATCTCTCACGAGCTCCAGTCGAGAGAAAAAGGAGGTCGCAGACTAGGGTTTTTCGTCGGAGGTGACGGTCGTCGGTGGTGCCGTGGTGGGGTTGCCGGAGCTAGTTTTCGCTGACCGGGCTTGGCTTCGTCGCCGGGGCTAGGGCATCGGCAAGTTTGTCGCGATCTAGAGGTTCTCCGGCTAAGTTTGAGGCAAGAAAACTCTTCCTCCTCTTCCCCCCTTCTTCTTCATCCCCTTCATTTTGTTTTCTTTTGGTTGCTGTGTGGGTTTTATGCTCCAAGGTTTGCATTCATTGGAAACCTTTCCTGATTGCATAAATTGAGATGTTCTTATGTTGATTTTGTGGGGAAATTGGGTTGGATTATCCTTCCAAGGCTGTAGCTATTTGTTCCGTTCTTTTTATTTGGAGAATGGCAGGGTTGGGGGCTGCTGGTTGTCCTTCCAGGTTATAATCAGGAGGTAGGCCCCTTTCTTTTCTTGGAAATTTAGAGCTGGTGGCTGTGGTTATACATATTGTATATGGGTGGCTGCTGTTTATTTACTCTGATTGGGGTTGTTCTTCTTACATTTTGTTCAATGGGGGAATATTCTTTTTCTTGAGTTATCTTGATCGGGATTGCTTCCATTACTCGTAGCATCAGAATGTTTAGTTATTCACAACCCTGTAGGATGAATTTCAGATTTATTAACTTCTTCCCAGTTAATAAATTTATTTATTTTGTCCTTCAACCTTGGCAGTAATAGGAGTATTTGGTTTATAAGAAAATTTGCCATCTTTCTGTACCTCAATCATTGGAATATTGATTGTCTCACCTGGTTTAACATTCTCATATTCCCTAATTTGGGGGCTGCCTTACCTATGTTCTGATTGTGGAGGGGGATGTTGACATATAATTTAATATGGGGTGCTGTTATGCATTCTGTTGGGGGGCTGCTCCTCGAATTGGGTTATGCTAGTCCCGAATTGTGATTACTTATTAAATTATGCATACCTCTCATAACTACTTGGCTAAATATTGATGGACTTGTTTGCACTGGAATGATGGGTAAGGGAACAATGGGGTCCTCCATCATAATTCTTTTAATAGTGGTTGGTGGGACAATGAGACCACCACCACGGCGCCTTTTTTTTTTTTTGGGGTGAATGACCCCTTATTGTGAGTGGATAGTGACATGGTTTGGGTCCGCCACCACTGGTCCTTTTGCTATATATGCCAAATTTAGTTATGCTCCTGCTTATCGTACCGGCTCTATACGGATCCTTCATAAACTTCTATTACTGAAATCCTTATATAAGCATATATATATATAGTTATATATGTACGTGTATATGTGTATATATATATGTATTTATATACTCCTTTCAGACTGGTTATACTACTGGTTACCTTGCCTGCTCTTACTTTTACCCATGCTGTTTTCTTGCACCCTTTGGGCTGAGGCATTCTTTTCTTATGAATGCCTCAGGTTCAGGTTTGTAGCTGCCGCCAGAGTTCGAGCGGGGTTGTACTGATCGTTGTTGAGGCCTTTCCTTCCTAGTAGGTAAGGATTCAGTTTCTTTTGTTGTAGTTTCCTTCTGGACTGTGGACTCTTCTCCCTGCGGGTTCGTGTCAGTTGTTGACGCCCGTGTGGGTTTTGCTTAGTTTACTTGCTGCTGCTGCTGCTAGCTTCCTTTTCTGCTACTTAGTTATTTTGTGGTTATACACTCTGGGAAAAGCTTATTTTGATGTATACTATAGCAGTTTCTTCTAGCGTTATAAGAAAAGTCGATCTTTTAACTGTCTGTTGCATTTACTATTAAGTATCACATATTTGCAAAACGTAAACCTAAATAAAACTAATAACTCCTTATTATATACTAAATTTAGACCGACGATTGCCCTGGAGACGTCTCTAGTCTTCAGCGCCGTAGGGGATAAAGTGAACTTATTTTCTTCCGTTGTGAATGCTTGTCTTTTATAAGGTGCGGCTAGGTAAACCGCAGGGCCGAGGGACACGGCTTCCTAATCTAATGAAATGAATCTTAAAAGATAATCCTTTTACTTAATTCATCCCTTTTTGTAAAAGAAAATGTTCGTTTGAATGCTCGCCTGAACGTCTGTAGTTGTCCCCTACAGGACGTGGCATCATGACGCGTGTTTTCCCCTTCGCTCTGATAATATAATTTATTTCGGGAAAATACGGGTTGTGACAGTTGGTATCAGAGCCAGGTTAGCCGGGTTGCTGGAAATGGTCTGGTTGGCCCGGTTAACCGTCCAGTGAGAATCGTTAATCATTGCATACACTCACCGATGGGTCATCGGTAGATCTCGGCTGAAGCACGAACACTACACTCATAAGCATGAAAGAAGTATACGGGGCATATTATGTAGTATGGGATGCATAATATGTGTCTGTATATGGATCCTCATAGGTGACAACATGCGACTGTTATGTAGTATGGGATGCATAACGTAGGTCGCATGCGTGTCCATTAGATTTTCTTTTTCGTTGCATGCGATAATATGTAGTATGGGATGCATAAGATCGCATGTGTACGCCGCTCATAGCATGCATTAAGACCTTTTCTTAGTTTGCATAGCACTGCATGCATAGCATAACATTGCATAAGCACACGCGCCAAGCCAGAGATCTACGCGATGACACATGTACACCCATGATTTAAAAAGGCAAGATTTTAAGTTTATGTGCATACGAGTGAGGTGCACGAGAGGTAAAGGATGGTATACCATCCTGAGTATAGCGTGATATTATGTATTTACTTTTCCCAGAGAAAAAGGCAGTAGCAAAAGCAAGTATTTGTATGTCTTCCTTTCCTAGAGGTCTGAATCCGGTCTTATCTTGTTGTTTGTTGTTGTTCCAGTGGGTATGGCTCCTAGGCGTCGACCCGCGAATCCTGTTCCCCAGTCTGAGGGCGAGACCTCGGGTGCGCATAGCGAAGCAGCGATTGAAGAGCTGCGTCTGAATAACGAGACCTTAGCGCGGCAGCTGGTCGCGATACAGGAGCAGATGCAGACGTTGTTGACTGCCACTCAGCGGCAGCAGCCCGTGGCTAGTCAGCCGGAGGCTGCCCGTCCTGCACCCCTGGTTCCCCCTGCCGCGTTGCCGCCAGAAATGAATTTTATCACGCATTTCCAAAGGCTAGGACCCCCGACTTATGACGGGAGGGCGGACTTCATGGTACTCGATGATTGGATCCTGGCGATGGAGGAGATGTTCTCGTATTCCGGCGCGTCGGCGGACCAAAAGGTGATGATTGCCGCCTTCCAGCTGAAGGGTTTGGCAAGGGGCTGGTGGATCCGGGAGAAGGAGGCTCTGGTAGAAGGCTGTTCGTGGGAGCAGTTCAAGGGGAGGCTATTGAAGAAGTTCCTACCTTCAGTGGAGCAAGACCGCTTGATGAATAGCTTCTTACATCTGAAGCAGCGACAGCTCACAGTAGGGGAGTATGAGGTCGAGTTCTCCAAGTTGAGCAGGTTCGCCCCAGATTTGATTGCTTCTGAGGAAAGCCGGGTGAAGAGATTTCTGGGAGGACTCCGCAGCGAGATCCAGCAGTTGGCCAGCGCTTACAGGTCCGTGAGCTTTGCAGATGCGGTGGAGGCTGCACTGAAGGTAGAGGCGATCGAAAATGCCAAGAATAGAGGGAAGGAGCTTAGGAAGGAGAAGAGAAAGGTGGGCGATGGGGGCAGCTCCGCCCCGAGTAAGAAGGGGAAGGTTGTGTGCAGTTTCTGTGGCCGTGTGGGCCACCCCTTCGAGAAGTGTTTCAGGAGGCAGGGTGTGCAGGAGCAGCAACAGCTGATGGCGCTTCAGGTTGCCCTGAAGAATGATTTGTTTTGCACTTCATGCAAACTGAGGGGGCACGACGTCAGTCGTTGCTGGTCAAAGGGGAAGGTTTGTTATCAGTGCGGACAGAAGGGGCATGTGAAGTCCAAGTGCCCGCAGCTGCAGTCGACCGGCCAGCACCTTGCCCTCCCAGCCGTGGCACCGCCACCGCCTCAGCAGCAGCAGGTAGATCGAGGGAAAGTAAAGTTAAATGCAGTGACAAAGGAGGAAGCGCAGTGCTCGAACCAGGTGATATCAGGTTCGTCCTCATTCTCGTTATAGTTTAATCTCGTTATGTTTAACTGGTTGCTATATCAATGCCTCATCCCTGTGTTGATGCGTGTCCATACTGCTTGGTTAGGCGTGTTTAAGGTTCGAGGCTGTTGGGCGCACGTTCTGTTTGACTCGGGTGCCACCCACTCTTTTGTGGCCAAGAGGTTTGTCGATCGGCATCGCTGGGCCCTGGAGCGAGTTGATGGTCCGTTTCGTGTCAAGTACCCGTCCGGCGATTCAGTGGTGTCGGATCTGTGGGTGAGGCAGTGTCCGATCGTGTTGGATGGATTTGCGAGCCATGCAGATCTGATGGTGATCGTCTTGGAGGATTTCGACGTGATCTTGGGCATGGATTGGCTAGCCCGCTATGACGCCGTGATTCAGTGTAGAGATAAGCGTCTAGATTTTCTGATGGATGATGGCCAGCCCAGGAGCGTGTTCGGTTTCCCGCGTCAGACTTCCTCAGTTATGTCGGTAGTCTGTGCCCAGGCTTTGGCGGGGTTTGATGGCCGGGTCTGTGTTGTTTCCGTGTTGCTTGCAGATTGTGCGTCGGCGCTTTGTGTGGAGGACATTCCTGTGGTGCGGGAGTTCCCGGACGTTTTTCCCGACAACCTTCCTGGTCTCCCTCCTGAGCGGGAGATTGAGTTTGCTATAGATTTGGAGCCCGGGACCCGCCCTATCGCGAAGGCACCCTATCGTATGGCACCACGGGAGCTGGAGGAGCTGCGCCTGCAGTTGGATGAGCTACTTCAGCTTGGATTTGTTAGGCCGAGTTCGTCGCCTTGGGGTGCGCCGGTTCTGTTTGTAAAGAAGAAGGATGGGTCGATGAGGCTTTGCATCGATTATAGGGAGTTGAACAAGGTCACGATCAAAAACAGGTATCCTCTGCCGCGGATTGATGACTTGTTCGACCAGTTGCAGGGTAGCTGCGTGTTCTCGAAGATCGACCTCCGGTCCGGCTACCATCAGCTGAGGATTCGCGACTCAGACGTGCCGCGAACTGCTTTCCGGTCACGTTATGGACATTTCGAGTTCCTGGTGATGTCCTTTGGGCTGACAAATGCGCCTTCTGCCTTCATGGATCTGATGAACAGGGTGTTCCGGGATTTTCTGGACCAGTTCGTAGTGGTCTTTATTGATGATGTGCTGATCTATTCTTCGAGTGAGGAGGAGCATGCTCGGCATCTGCGGTTGGTGCTGTCTACCTTGAGGGCACACAAGCTGTACGCCAAGCTAAGCAAATGCGAGTTCTGGCTTTCGCAAGTCTCGTTTTTGGGTCACGTCGTGGGCAAGAGTGGCATCTCCGTGGACCCAGTGAAGGTCGCTGCTGTTTTGGACTGGAAGAGGCCGTCGTCGCCGAAGGAGATCCGCAGTTTCCTGGGTTTAGCTGGCTACTATCGGAGATTTGTGGAGGGTTTCTCAGGCATTTCCGCGCCTCTGACCAAGTTGACGCGGAAGGAAGCGACTTTCGTTTGGAGCGAGCAGTGCGAGGAGGCCTTCCAGGAGTTAAAGAGGAGGCTGTGTTCCGCACCGGTTTTGGCTCTCCCGGCTGAGGGAGTGGAGTTCCAGATCTATGTCGATGCTTCGCTGTTGGGCCTTGGTTGTGTCCTCATGCAGGAGGGCAAGGTCATTGCGTACGGGTCGCGGCAGCTAAAGGTGCATGAGCGAAATTACCCGACGCATGATTTGGAGTTTGCTGCGGTGATCTATGCCTTGAAGCTGTGGAGGCATCTCTTGTATGGAGTGGAGTGCAAGATCTACTCAGATCACAAGAGCTTGATTTACGTATTCTCGCAGCGAGAGCTGAACCTGCGCCAGCGTCGATGGATGGAGTATGTGGCTGATTATGATGTGGAGATCCTCTATCATCCCGGCAAGGCCAACGTAGTGGCGGATGCCCTGAGCAGGAAGTCAGCTTCTGTTTTCGGACTCTCTGTGCAGTCCTTGGTGGAGGAGTTCTTTCTGATGAGCATTGCGGTGAAGCCCAGTGGTGGTCCGTCTCGTTTGGAGGTTGAGGAGCCGTCCTGGATTGTTTTGGCAAAGTTGCACCAAAGGGATGATCTGGATTTGCAGCACCTCCGGAGTAGAGCGGAGAGGGATGAGTTGCCAGATTTCTCGATTGATGTGGAGGGTACTTTGCGGTACCGCGGCAGGCTGTGCATACCCGCGGTGGAGCAGATTCGGGCGAAGATTTGCGAGGAGGCTCACGACTCCAGCCTATCCTATCACCCTGGCTCTACCAAGATGTATCGCGACCTGAAGCAGATTGTGTGGTGGCCCGGCATGAAGGGCGATATTGCGAGATTCGTGGCGCAGTGCTACACTTGTCAGCGCGTCAAGGCAGACCACAGGAGGCCTGGGGGCAAGTTGTCGCCGTTGGATATTCCCTTGTGGAAGTGGGAGAGCATCTCTATGGATTTTATTACAGGACTGCCGAGATCTCCGCGGGGGTATGACGCAGTGTGGGTCATCGTTGACAGGTTGACCAAGTGTGCTCACTTCGTGCCGTACAAGATCGGTTATTCGATGGAGAAGATCGCGTCTTTGTATGTGCAGGAGGTCATTAGGCTGCATGGGGTTCCCGCGAGCATAGTGTCTGATCGCGATTCCAGGTATACCTCTCGTTTTTGGCAGAGTCTGCAAGGGGCTTTGGGCACCGATCTCAGGTATTCCACAGCTTATCATCCGCAGACGAATGGGCAGACAGAGAGGGTTAATCAGATCGTGGAGGATATGATCCGGTGCTATATTTTAGAGCATGGCGGAGCTTGGGATGAACGCCTTGGGCTCATGGAGTTCGCGTACAACAATAGCTACCAGGAGAGCTTGCAGATGGCTCCGTTTGAGGCGCTGTATGGGAGGAGATGTCGGACTCCCCTGTTTTGGGCTGAGGTGGGCGAGAAGCCTGTTCTGGGTCCTGAGGCTTTGGAGGAGATGGGTTTTGCTGTGACGCAGATCCGAGAGAAGCTGCGGATAGCGCAGGAGCGCTATGAGAAGTACGCCAACCGGCGTAGGAGTGATCTGGAGTTTGCAGTGGGGGACATGGTGTTCCTTAAAGTGTCCCCGATGGCAGGCGTTAAGAGGTTTGGAAAGAGCCACAAGCTGGACCCCAGGTATGTAGGCCCATTCGAGATCGTCGAACGCATCGGGGTTTCTGCCTACAGGTTGTTGTTACCGGCCACCTTCCCCGGCGTGCACGACGTTTTCCATGTGAGCCAGCTGCGGAAGTGTGTCCGCAGCGATCGCCATGTTCTAGATTCCGTGCCAGTGCTGCAACCCAATTTATCCTTTGTGGAGCAGCCTGTTCGTGTTTTGGAGAGGCAGGATCGGGTGTTGCGGCGGAAGACCATCCCTATGGTGAAGGTCCTCTGGGATAACCAGGATGTTCGGGGTGCGACCTGGGAGCTAGAAGCAGTGATGAAGGAGTCCTATCCTCACCTTTTCGGCTAGTTCCCTCGGTAAGTCATTTTCTCTCGTGTTTTTTTTTTTTTTTTTCCTTATCCTCCATCGTTATTGCAAAGTTTCGGGTCGAAACTTTTGTTAGGAGGGGTGGCTGTAACGCCCCGGATTTTTTTTTTATAATTATTTTAATAAAACATATGAAATTAATAATAATTATTTGAAAACGAGGTATTAATTTAGGGCGTCGATGCGAAAGGCCGTTACGATTTTGGGAGCGTCGTCGTCCGTCGAGTTTCATAAGTTCAAATATTTATGCATACTTATGTTTGTGCAGTAGGTTTCAGTGTATAGGCATATATATAGATATATATATATATATATATATATAAGCAGATCTGGGTTTAAGTGGCACAGCTGGAAGCCTCACCTCCTCTCCCCAAGGCAAGCCATCCTTCGATATTCATTTCCTCTTTTTTTTTCTATCTCTCACGAGCTCCAGTCGAGAGAAAAAGGAGGTCGCAGACTAGGGTTTTTCGTCGGAGGTGACGGTCGTCGGTGGTGCCGTGGTGGGGTTGCCGGAGCTAGTTTTCGCTGACCGGGCTTGGCTTCGTCGCCGGGGCTAGGGCATCGGCAAGTTTGTCGCGATCTAGAGGTTCTCCGGCTAAGTTTGAGGCAAGAAAACTCTTCCTCCTCTTCCCCCCTTCTTCTTCATCCCCTTCATTTTGTTTTCTTTTGGTTGCTGTGTGGGTTTTATGCTCCAAGGTTTGCATTCATTGGAAACCTTTCCTGATTGCATAAATTGAGATGTTCTTATGTTGATTTTGTGGGGAAATTGGGTTGGATTATCCTTCCAAGGCTGTAGCTATTTGTTCCGTTCTTTTTATTTGGAGAATGGCAGGGTTGGGGGCTGCTGGTTGTCCTTCCAGGTTATAATCAGGAGGTAGGCCCCTTTCTTTTCTTGGAAATTTAGAGCTGGTGGCTGTGGTTATACATATTGTATATGGGTGGCTGCTGTTTATTTACTCTGATTGGGGTTGTTCTTCTTACATTTTGTTCAATGGGGGAATATTCTTTTTCTTGAGTTATCTTGATCGGGATTGCTTCCATTACTCGTAGCATCAGAATGTTTAGTTATTCACAACCCTGTAGGATGAATTTCAGATTTATTAACTTCTTCCCAGTTAATAAATTTATTTATTTTGTCCTTCAACCTTGGCAGTAATAGGAGTATTTGGTTTATAAGAAAATTTGCCATCTTTCTGTACCTCAATCATTGGAATATTGATTGTCTCACCTGGTTTAACATTCTCATATTCCCTAATTTGGGGGCTGCCTTACCTATGTTCTGATTGTGGAGGGGGATGTTGACATATAATTTAATATGGGGTGCTGTTATGCATTCTGTTGGGGGGCTGCTCCTCGAATTGGGTTATGCTAGTCCCGAATTGTGATTACTTATTAAATTATGCATACCTCTCATAACTACTTGGCTAAATATTGATGGACTTGTTTGCACTGGAATGATGGGTAAGGGAACAATGGGGTCCTCCATCATAATTCTTTTAATAGTGGTTGGTGGGACAATGAGACCACCACCACGGCGCCTTTTTTTTTTTTTGGGGTGAATGACCCCTTATTGTGAGTGGATAGTGACATGGTTTGGGTCCGCCACCACTGGTCCTTTTGCTATATATGCCAAATTTAGTTATGCTCCTGCTTATCGTACCGGCTCTATACGGATCCTTCATAAACTTCTATTACTGAAATCCTTATATAAGCATATATATATATAGTTATATATGTACGTGTATATGTGTATATATATATGTATTTATATACTCCTTTCAGACTGGTTATACTACTGGTTACCTTGCCTGCTCTTACTTTTACCCATGCTGTTTTCTTGCACCCTTTGGGCTGAGGCATTCTTTTCTTATGAATGCCTCAGGTTCAGGTTTGTAGCTGCCGCCAGAGTTCGAGCGGGGTTGTACTGATCGTTGTTGAGGCCTTTCCTTCCTAGTAGGTAAGGATTCAGTTTCTTTTGTTGTAGTTTCCTTCTGGACTGTGGACTCTTCTCCCTGCGGGTTCGTGTCAGTTGTTGACGCCCGTGTGGGTTTTGCTTAGTTTACTTGCTGCTGCTGCTGCTAGCTTCCTTTTCTGCTACTTAGTTATTTTGTGGTTATACACTCTGGGAAAAGCTTATTTTGATGTATACTATAGCAGTTTCTTCTAGCGTTATAAGAAAAGTCGATCTTTTAACTGTCTGTTGCATTTACTATTAAGTATCACATATTTGCAAAACGTAAACCTAAATAAAACTAATAACTCCTTATTATATACTAAATTTAGACCGACGATTGCCCTGGAGACGTCTCTAGTCTTCAGCGCCGTAGGGGATAAAGTGAACTTATTTTCTTCCGTTGTGAATGCTTGTCTTTTATAAGGTGCGGCTAGGTAAACCGCAGGGCCGAGGGACACGGCTTCCTAATCTAATGAAATGAATCTTAAAAGATAATCCTTTTACTTAATTCATCCCTTTTTGTAAAAGAAAATGTTCGTTTGAATGCTCGCCTGAACGTCTGTAGTTGTCCCCTACAGGACGTGGCATCATGACGCGTGTTTTCCCCTTCGCTCTGATAATATAATTTATTTCGGGAAAATACGGGTTGTGACAACCACCCCCATTAGACACTTCCATCATCTTTAGAAGGTCCTAAGGAGTTGATCCAACCACTAAGAAGAGAGTTATTGGTGGAGAGTCAGCGGATCGGGCAATCTCACTGGAGATGAGGAAAACCATGGCCATCGGCCAAAACACCCGCCGACGAGCCCGAATTGAGGTCCATTTCTCCTCCTCTCCCTCTATGCTAGCTTTCTAGCTCCTTAGGTAGAGAAATCAGGCTCAATTGAGACGTGATCCATGTGTGCAAGGTGAGAAATTCCGAGCCTTTTTACCCCTCTCGAGTTTGTCGGAGAGGCAATCTCCGATCGGCATGTCACTGCCAAACGATAGCCACCACCTTAACGAAAGTGGTGGTGGTTGCCAGTTGTTGTGGCGGCTGGATGACCGAGAATTTGACTTGGAAATCAACCCAGGACGGGGCAATCATGTCCCTTGGCTGGAGGTAGGATACATAATTAGGGTCGTTTATTCCTGCAGATGATGGATACATGCAGGCCACGATGAATTAAGTCGAAATATTTGTCAAACCTTATACAGTAGATAATACTCATAATTAGACCTTGACCAACGGAACTTCTCTCGCCGCAAGACTCATACTGCTGTATCATCTATCTGCAAAGTCTCTAAGAGGACCAATCGATCAGATGCAACTGGGCTAATTGTAATAGAATTTTGATTCTCTGGCTGTAGAAGAGCCCTCCTAAGGGAGGAGACGTTGATGATGTCAGGCAAAACTGTCAACTCAGGTGGCAGCTCCAGTCAATAAACCTAGGGGCCAATCTGCTCCAGGATCCTACAGGGCCCCATATATCTAGGACTAAGCTTCTTCCGCCCGCGTACCTGTGATTCTCCATGCATAGAATGTATCTTCAAGAATACCCGGTCTCCAACCCAAATCTCTACCTGACGATGCCGCACATCATAGTATTTGGCCTGTCTACTCTGGTCCTGCAATATCCTGTCTCGAATCAGTCGCACCTGAGCGTCCGTGTCCTCCACAAACTCTGAGCCGAGTGCCTATGGATCCTCATCCTGGATCCATGATAGTGGAGTCCTTCACCTCCGTCCATATAATGCCTCATAGAGGGCCATGCCTATACTGGACTAATGACTGTTGTTGTAAGAAAACTCGATAAGTGTCAACAGTCTCTCCCATGGCTCCCCGCAGTGTAGGATACATAGGCGTAGAAGATCCTCCATCATATGGTTGGTTTGCTATGTCTGTCCATCCGTCTGAGGGTGGAATGTTGTTCTGAAAATCCAGCGAGAGTAGAGGTAAGCTTAGACTGCTCTCCACTCCGGAGACGTAAATCAACCATCCCGATCTGACACGAATGAACTGTTCCACAAAGACCCGTACTAAAACACAAACCAGAGCGTCCTTCCTGCCTGGAATAAATCGAGCGACCATCGTCAGCCGATCAACGATCACCCATATCAAATCATTTCCAGCATGAGAATGTGGGATTCTATGTACGAAGTCCATCATAAAATCATCAAACTTCCACTCCGGTACTGGTAGTGGCAGCAGAAATCCTGTCGGGCTCTTGCACTCAGCCTTCATGAGTTGGTAAGTCTCGCACTGCATCACGAAATAGGTGATCTCTTTCTTCATACCCGGCCAATACATGGTCATCTTTAGATCGGTTGTCATCTTCGAGATCCTAGGGTGCACTAAGTACCTACTATAGTGTGCTTCGGTCAAAATATCCTCCTGAATCTAACCCTGCCGGAATATACACTCTACCTCTAAAAAGTAAGAGATCATCCTTCAATGAGTAATCTCCCGTCGTGCCTGCCTCCAAAGCCCTGAATATGGTCTCTAACTTAGCGTCCTGTCTTTGCCTGTCCATGATGCAATCTCGTATATCACTAGTAATGTTCATCGAGGCTAAATACTCCTCATAGATCTCAGGGTCAGGCTTGGACACCAAGGATATACGCATATCGTCCAGCATCTGCACCAGCTCCATAGCCATCTTCTAGGGTTCTGAACCCGATACAGTAGCTCTCTTGCTAAGAGCATCTGCCACCACATTCTCCTTCCCTGGGTGGTAAGGCATGCTATACTGATAGTAGGAAAGAAACTCCACCCATCATCTCTGCCGCATGTTCAGCTCCTTCTGAGTGTCCACATACTTGAGGTTCTTGTGATCCGAGAAGATATCAAAATGGACCCCATATAGATAATGCCTCCAGATCTCTAAGGCGAAGATCACTGCTCCCATCTTTAAATCATGCACCGGGTAGTTTTTTTGTGCTTCTTCAACTAGCGAGAAGCATAAGCTATCACATGCCCGTGCTGCATCAAAATGCAACCCATCCCTTGATATGACGCGTTATTGTAGACTTGGAATGCTTCCTTCCCAGATGGAAGGGCAAGGATGGGAGACGATGTAAGCCTATCCTTCAGCTCCTGGAAGGCAGTCTCGCATTACGGCGTTCATACAAATTGTGCATCCTTCTTCGTCAGAGATGTGAATGGATGGTCAATTCGGGAGAATCCCTCCACAAATTTCCGGTAGTAAGCGACGAGTCCTTAGAAACTCTGTATGTCAGATGCTATCCTCAATGGCGGCCAATCTCTTATGACCTGAATCTTCACCGGATCCACAGGTAGCCCAGCTCCACTGATAATGAGACCTAGAAAGGCCAACTCCTTCAACGAGAACTGACACTTTCTGAACTTTGCCTATAGGCTATGCTCCAAGAGCTTCTCCAATGTTAGAGCCAAGTGTCGTGTATGTTCCTCCTCTATCCTCGAGTAGATGAGGAAGTCATATATCAACACAATGACAAAGACATCGAGATAGGCATCGAACACTCGGTTCATCAGACTCATGAATGCGGAGGGTACATTTGTGAGCCCGAATGGCATCACTGTGAACTCAAAGAGGAAATATCGGCTACTAAATGTTGTCTTCGGAATGTCCTTTACCTGAATCTATAACGGATAATACCCAGATCTTAAATCAAGCTTCGAGAACTAATAAGCACCCTCCAACTGATCAAATAGCTCATCAATTTTTGGCAAGGGGTAAGTGTTCCAGACTGTCAGCATGTTTAGTCCTCTATAATCAATGCATAGCCTTAGAGTCCCGTCCTTCCTCTTAGCAAATAATACTGGGGCTCCCCATGGTGAGGAGCATGGCCTAACAAATACCACCTCCACTAGTTCTTTTAGTTGGCTCCTAAACTCTGCCAGTTTCGTTGGAGCCATCTGATATGGAGCCCAAGATACCAGCTTCGCCCCTGACCCTAGCTGAATCTGAAAATCTTTCTCCCTATGTGGCAGCAACCCTGGTAGCTTCTCTGGAAATACATCAGGAAAATCATGCACAATGGGAATATTGGTTAGGGGAGTCTCTACTTCCTTTATATCAAAATAGATCGTATAAAGTTCGTCTCTCTGTAGATGGGCCTTGACGGGATGAGTAGAAGTAAGTAAACGATGGGAGGCCGGGATAATACCTTTGAAGGTCACGTAGGTGTTGTCGTCTCTTAGCTCGACCTTCCTTGTCGGGCAAAAAATCCGGGCATGGTTCCAGGTGAGCCATTTTATCCACAAGACAAGGTCAAAGTCCGACATCTTCAAGATGGTTGCCGGAGTAACAAGTGTCAGGCCTTCAATGGTCACCTTTAGGAGGCACTTTGCAATTGATTCCATCTCCAACCCATTCGGAAGACGCACACTCCTGATAGCTCCCATGTAGTGTCGAGACTGATCCAAGTCCTTGACAAAGTCCTACGAGATGAAGTTGTGTGATGCTCCCATGTCGAACAGGGTATGGGCAGGCTTGCCACTTACATTTACTATTCCTGAATTTTTTGTATGGTTTTAGGTGGCTAGGTTTTCTACTACTAGTAATTATATATCATTTCTATTTTCTAAGAATTGAAAAAGAACATAGTGATGCGCAAATCCTGCACACCGCTATAGGCGGTAGCGAGACTGCGATCCGAACGGCAGTGTACCGATCGTTCAAGTAATATAAAACGAGGAGTAATCCCCGAGTATCGAATCTCTCAAGGAACACAGTAGGGTGGAGTTGACTATTGAGGAGGGACTTGAGATCGAAGTCCTTTCGAGCGGATGGATGCGGAAACGGGGATTTTGGATTGTGGAAAACAAAGAGAAAATGCTATGACTACTCCTATGCAATGCTTCGCTTGGCGGGATGGAGACTAGGCAGGCCTTGAGCGCGCTGCGTCGCAAGGGCGGATGGACGAGTAGGAAAATGGATCGAACTATGCAGGCCTTGAGCGCGCTGCTTCGTTAGGCGGGATGGAATACACGGGCCGCTATGCCACGCTTCGGTGGGCGGATGGGCGAGTAGGCTAACGGAATGAGGGTCATCGGCACCTCTTCGACAAGCACGCCACTAGCAATTGCTAGTGCGGCACCGGGCACGGTGGAGGAGTGGAAAATGGATGGGGGCGCACCTCAATAACACAAATGAACTAAATAATTCAATAAATATGAAATAAACAATAATAAACATGGTTCATAGCATTCATCATCTAAATAAAGAGATTACAACAAATATAACCACACAAGTAGAAGAAAAAGGCAAGAGATACGACCGAATCCGGAGTCTTGTTGTAGATTCACGGTAGGAAGCACCGGGTTGTCAATCCGCGTCCTAACTCGGTCCCAACTGTCGTCCGGGGTAGAGGAGGGCTGTCATACCTCCCAATGGACCCGTCTTCTCCAGCGATTTACAATCCGGCCATGTCGGATGCGAAGAACTTCTTCCTTGGCGATCAAAATAAGTGTAGAATCCTTTCCTTTAAGCCCTTGGATGATGGAGGAGGCCTAGGGGGTGAAAAACTGTGAAAAGGGCGAAAACCGTCGGACTGAACGGCGTTCCAATGCGTGATCCCGACCTAATTCGCGAGCAGGGCATTATATAGGCACCGAGTTAAACAGGGCGCACGGTCATTGGCGCACGACCAGTGGTCGTGCGCACTAGAATTCTGTGATCGTGCGCCTGACTGGATGGAGCCTGCAAGGGAAGAAATTTATAAAATACAATGTTCGCACGATCAGTGACGCACGACCAATGGTCGTGCGCACTACCGTAAGTGGTCGTGTGATAAGCCAGACAGAACTCATAAAAAGGGTGTTAAGTGCGCACGATCAATGGCGCACGACCAGTGGTCGTGCGCAATAGAACCAGTGATCGTGCGCAGTGTTCCTGTGCAGAATTGTACCGGGAACACCTGCACAACTCCTGTTCCAGCGTACAACACCAATCTTGCCACTGAAGATGGCACTTAACAAAGCATGAAAACTAGTAACGAAGGTAAACAAGAGATAACACCAAAACGGGCCAAAAGTGCATCTAGCATAGAATGATCAATATGAACTATAACAGGGCTAAAGTGCGGTGAAATGACTAAATAAATGGCCCAGATGAGTCCATAAAAGCGTATACGATCAGGACTCATCACACCCCCAGACTTACCTGTTTGCGCGTCCCGAGCAAACATATCCGGCGGATTAGGAAAAGCATAGCTAACCAAAAAAATTGCAAACATGGAATAGAATGCGAAGTTTCCTACTAGTGTGCATAGAAGTTCATTAGAAGAAGTTTTTACATATGCTAGCTACTTTATAAAAGTGTAAATGCATAAAAAGGAATTTATTTTTACTCAAAAATGGAATGTTGGTGAATCTCGTGGTCTCGCATAGTACGAAAGTAAGCTAGACGCGCAGGTGAATGTTACCCAAGACCGGAACTCGGAATTATCTCCGTTGAAATCCATCAACGTCGAGAACCATATGCTCGCCCGGTCACACTCTCTCCACGGCGCTAGTGAACTCACAAGACGAATCGATAGGACTTTAGGTATACATGAGGCTTGGGTTACGGTTTGGAATGCAAAGATAAACGTGAAGGCTAATCGCAACCCAAATAAGCACACAAAAGTGCTAAATCATAGCAGCCCCAATAATACACGTGTAACACACCCCCAGACATGACTTTGAAACCGGGTGTGCACACGGCCTACAACAATCAATACCAAAATATGCTTCAATTAAAGCGCTAGGGATAAATATATATATATATATATTTTTCTTTTTCTTTTTCCTTTTCTTTTCTTTTTATCCCCAAATTAATTAGCACAATTCTCAGCACAAAGACATTTTTTTTAAACTTCCACATCAACACTGAAGTTACGCATCACCGCACCGCATTGAAAAATTACAATTCATAAATGCTCTTAGCTTAATTTTTGGTGCGATAATAGGATTAGCTTTTAAGCCTTGGTGAAGTATGGTGGGGCTGAATAAAAAGATCGGGTAGGCACAAAATAGGCTAGCAACGGTTAGTGTATAGGAGTGCTAGAACAAAGCTCAAGCTTGCCAAATAGATGGCCTATGTCACGCTCAACTTGCAAGTCATTCGCACCCATGCTTCGAGAGTCGCTTGGGGCAAGTTCTTAACCCCCGAGAAAGGTAATCCTTCCTCCCGACTCGAGCAACACGAACCTCACATTCGCCTACACACAATACCACGCTACCGCAAGATTCAACCACATTCACCATTTTGAGTAAAATAAATTAAAATCTACGCAAATCTACAAATTATAAATTAGAAGCATAAACAAAAACTAATTCTACTCAAATCCCTATGCAAACACGAGTATTCAACTAGAGCACTACAAGAGTCAACATTCCACTCCATCTTGCAATTATTTTGGCTAATACAGCACTTCCTACATCACATCCAAGAATTGAATATACGGAAGCATACAAACAAGTGAGTGCGCGCAAAAGTGGGTGCAGTGGTGTACAGTGAAGATGAACAATACTAAATAACTGAAATTAAAATACTTCTAGTATGCAAATGAGATGTGCACGTGCAGTGGGTAACATATAACGGCTCTCCCCCAGACTTAATCTAAACAATACAACATAATGATATGACAGTGAAAATCAAAATCGAAAGCTAGGGAAGAAGTTACCCAATGCTCAGCGAGTGAGCATACCAGAAGGTGCGTGGAAATCTGAAGCAAAGCCGCCATTCAGAATTTGCAATGAGTACCTGCAGGGGTGAGCTCCGCAAAAACAAAAGAAAAAGACAAGCTAAAATAAACTACAGCTAACTAAACATGATTAGAAGAAATAAAAATGCAGGGAAAGTAAGATAACTACTGGGGTTATTGTTCTCCCAGCACGACTTATTGAAATTGAAAACAGTTCTAGCTAATGGGTCTATGAATAGAGAAGTGCACAGGTAACTGTTCTAATATGCGTGTCGGTAGCGGGTACCGATACGGCAACAGAACAGTCATGCCTCTACCCGAATATAAATAATACCTGCTCGTCACAGGTAGATGGAATAAAAAATAAGAAGAGGAGGAATCCTCACTCAACTCACCAAAACTATCCTTGCCCAGCAAGGTATCATCTCCAGGGAGGCAGCAGGAGGAGAAGGAAATGAGTGGAGCTTCCTCTACGGAGGGCGGATCAATCTCCTCACATATGAGGATACACTCATCATTGACTTGAGCAACATGCTCCAAGTCCTCCTGGGGTACCTGTAAAGATTCAACCTGCATAGGCTCGGGTGAAGAAGGGGGGTCAAGAAATAAAAGAGAAGAAGGACAAAAATAATCAGAAATCAGGGGAGTGGTCCCGGTCTCACTCCCAGCAGGATGGGGAAGTAAAATAAAGTTAGGATTGTCATCAATGCTACAAGATTCGGCGGGATCAACGGTGGCCAGGCTTAGGATTTGGACTTCCTCCACCGGTGCTGAGGAAAACTCCTCTTCACCTAGAAGGTTGTCCTCCTCCATAGGAATAGGCACAACACTCACATCACCCACCTCATCCTGCGACACATCATCAACAATGTCATCGGAGATGAGTATAGCACGCACAACAGGGGAAAGAACCGAATCCACTAGAAGTGGTGGAGGCACATGGTGAATAGGCTCAGCAATGTCGGTGCATAGATCAGCCGCACATCCGGTGACCGTGTCCATGCCATACCCTTCAAGATGCGAAGGTGACAAAGACACATAACCGAATGTTGAAGGTGTGCCGCCAGAGTTAGGAGTTGGGACGATCTGGATATCCGGCTCGTCGTCTTCGTCCAATTGGCGAAGATACTCGGCACAGTCCTTCAGGACATGATCAGTGCTCTGACAAAACCGGCACTGCCTTGCGGGCTTCTTTGGCACAGCGGGTGCTGGAGCCGAAAAGAAGTACGACGGTAAAGGCTCAACAAAGTAGCCATAAGACTTACGCGCACCATATGGAGTACCAGACGAAGTCGGTGCTCCATATGCTGGGCTATAAGAATTATGCCTACTATTCTCCGTAGGGCATTCATCACTAGAGTGGGAGGTAGCTCCACACCAACGGCAATGGAAATTGAGATGTGCCCACATAGTGTGAAGATAAAACGATTCAAAAAGAAGAACACTATTGTGCGTAATACAACACCTAACAAAAATTTAGTAAAGCAACCTACTATAAAACAAGAAAATGGAATAAAGAGAACAGAAATAAAATAAAAGATGCGATAAACAAATGGAAGTGCTTCTCTCTCAGATTCTCCCTCTCCAGAAAACTCACACGACTGTGTTCCCCGGCAACGGCGCCAAAAACTTGATGCGCAAATCCTGCACACCGCTATAGGCGGTAGCGAGACTGCGATCCGAACGGCAGTGTACCGATCGTTCAAGTAATATAAAACGAGGAGTAATCCCTGAGTATCGAATCTCTCAAGGAACACAGTAGGGTGGAGTTGATTATTGAGGAGGGACTTGAGATCGATGTCCTTTCGAGCGGATGGATGCGGAAACGGGGATTTTGGATTGTGGAAAACAAAGAGAAACTGCTATGACTACTCCTATGCAATGCTTCGCTTGGCGGGATAGAGACTAGGAAGGCCTTGAGCGCGCTGCGTCGCAAGGGCGGATGGACGAGTAGGCAAACGGATCGAACTATGCAGGCCTTGAGCGCGCAGCTCGTTAGGCGGGATGGAATACACGGGCCGCTATGCCACGCTTTGGTGGGCGGATGGGCGAGTAGGCTAACGGAATGAGGGTCGTCGGCACCTCTTCGACAAGCACGCCACTAGCAATTGCTAGTGCGGCACCGGGCACGGTGGAGGAGTGGAAAATGGATGGGGGCGCACCTCAATAACACAAATGAACTAAATAATTCCATAAATATGAAATAAACAATAATAAACATGGTTCATAGGATTCATCATCTAAATAAAGAGATTATAACAAATATAACCACACAAGTAGAAGAAAAAGGCAAGAGATACGACCGAATCCGGAGTCTTGTTGTAGATTCACGGTAGGAAGCACCGGGTTGTCAATCCACGTCCTAACTCGGTCCCAACTGTCGTCCGGGGTAGAGGAGGGCTGTCACTCCTCCCAATGGACCCGTCTTCTCCAGCGATTTACAATCCAGCCACGTCGGATGCGAAGAACTTCTTCCTTGGCAATCAAAATAAGTGTAGAATCCTTTCCTTTAAGCCCTTGGATGATGGAGGAGGCCTAGGAGTGAAAAACTGTGAAAAGGGTGAAAAACGGCGGACTGAACGGCGTTCCAATGCGTGATCCCGACCTAATTCGCGAGCAGGGCATTATATAGGCGCTGAATTAAACAGGGCGCACGGTCATTGGCGCACGACCAGTGGTCGTGCGCACTAGAATTCTGTGATCGTGCGCCAGACTGGACTGAGCCTGCAAGGGAAGAAATTTATAAAATACAATGTTCGCACGATCAGTGACGCACGACCAATGGTTGTGCGCACTATCGTAAGTGGTCGTGCGATAAGCCAGACAGAACTCATAAAAAGGGTGTTAAGTGCGCACGATCAATGGCGCACGACCAGTGGTCGTGCGCAATAGAACCAATGATCGTGCGCAGTGTTCCTGTGCAGAATTGTACCGGGAACACCTGCACGACTCCTGTTCTAGCGTACAACACCAATCTAGCCACTAAAGATGGCACTTAACAAAGCATGAAAACTAGTAACGAAGGTAAACAAGAGATAACACCAAAACGGGCCAAAAGTGCATCTAGCATAGAATGATCAATATGAACTATAACAAGGCTAAAGTGCGGTGAAATGACTAAATAAACGGCCCAGATGAGTCCATAAAAGTGTATGCGATCAGGACTCATCACATAGAACACTAACATATCCGCAATGACTCTTTCTGGGCTCCAGTGCTGAGAAAGATCTAATACATAGACTTGTTCCCTGGCTGGTCGACAATCTCCTCCATGAAATCCTTAGCCTCGACCACATCCTCGGCCCTTGAAGTGCTAAGCAAGTTGGGCAGCCAGTGGTGGTGGTGGTGGTGGAGCTCTCCTGGGGCAATTGGCCAGAATATTTCCAGGCTGATTGCAGTGGTAGTACACCTGTGGTGGAGGTGCCCCATACACCTGCCTCAGCATCTCCCGTATCTGTAATGGCTGAGGGGCCAATACTGTCGGAGCCCTCTGCTCTTGTCTATCCTCTGAACGGGGTCATACTCCTCCTCTCCTCTGTCTAATGAATCGACCCTTCTGTTGTTGACTTCTACCACCGATAACCAAGTCATCTGCATGTTTTTTCCCACTTCCTCGAACCGAGAGCTGGTCCGCCTCCAACTTCTTTGCAATCTCTAAAATCCAGGCCTGGGTACCATCAACAATAAAAAGGAGGGTCTGCCTCAGATCGTCCCGAAGGCCCATGTAGAACATCATCGCATAACCCGCTTCATCCAGCTGATTTGAATCATCGAAGCGAGTTGGGTGGGAGAACTCCGGATAAAACTCCAAAACTGATATGTTGCCTGGACTAAGCTGCTGGAATCTCTCCTCTAGCTCGTCCCTTGCAGCCCGAGGCACAAAATTCTCCAACAGTGTTGTCTTGAACTCATCCCATGTGATATCCGCACACTCATATCCTGCATAGTTATTTTCCATACGGGACTTCCACCACCTCTTTGCATAAGGCTCCAAGTACAACACAACTAAGGACACATCCATATCCGTCGGGCATCGTATACCTGCCAGCATCTCATAGATAATATCCAGCCATTTCTCCATCTCCAATGCTGACTCTGTCTCGATGCATGATGGAGGGGAGAGGCCTCGGAAGGCACTCAACCAATTTGACTCGGGATTTTGCAGCGGAGTGGGGGCCTACTGTGCTATGAATGCCTCCAATATTGCTGTCAGAACTCGTCCCATGTCCAATTGCTGAAACGGAGTAGGAACCGGTGGGGGTGGAATGATAGGAGGAGCCTGAGGTGTTCCCTGCTGAGGGGCAGGGTTTGTTGAAGGCTACATGAGAAAAAGTTAACTTGTAAGAGGGATGGTCGAAATTTAGATGAGAGTGGACTGTTGCATGTGATTTCCCTTATGGGCACACCATTCCTTCGCTGCTAGTTTGTCCGCAAACTAAGCTTGTGCGGGGTGACCCGAGGGTTATGGACTCCCTGTTTCTTGGTGACTAGAGATATTTTGCTCTGATACCAGTTGTAAGACCCACTTTTTTTTTGAAATTCCATTAGGTTTTATGCCCAGAACTGTTGCCGTGCGGTGACACCAACCATTGGGAAGATCTCCACTACAAGATGCTGATTCTGCGGGCAAATTCAACATCCAGGCCAACCATACATCACAGCGAAATTAAGGAAGAGTATAATACAATTCTAATTCCACAATCACAATATGTTATATAGAATATCACTAATTGTCCACTAGAAGAAATGCTGAATATAAAAGGGCTCCTACCCAATACATAAGATCCTCTTCACAAAAACTCACAGAAGTAATAGATGCTAATCACTCACAGAACCCGTTGTCATTGCTGCTGCTCCCGAGCTAGGCTGGCTTACCTCCTTCTGCATTGAACCCTGGTTATGCCGGATCTCCCGGGACAGCTCCTTGTCTCCTAATTAGAGCCCCTGTAGTGTTTGGTCACAACCAACCATTAGTCAAATGACAAATCCAGGATCCCCAGCCCCTTCCCGGTTGACTCCTAGGCACCGTGCGGGAGGAATGAAGAGTTGGGACATCAATGCAGAAAGTGCAAGCAGATGGCGGTGGCCTTAACTACCAGGAAGCATATTCTAAAATTATCTAACACAGGGCCTACCTACACAATAATAATGTAACAACAATAAAGTAGTAGTAATGAAATGACAATAAAGAAGTAGTAAAATAAATGGTTAAATAACTATCAATGAGAAAGGTAACCTTAACTTATAAGAATGCTCATACAAACTAATAAGTGAAGGGGTTGTTTTGCAAGACCCATCGTATAAGGTGTTGTATGCAATTTTATGTATGATATGAAGTGTTATGCAAGGTTTAATGAATATGTTTCATACCAGTGCAACTCACCCACACAAATCTATGCACACAGACTTTTAGTTCCCGGATTTGGATTTAGCTACTCTCAGGTACCTCTCGTAGTGGCAAACAGAGGCAGTGGGTTGGGCCACCCCACTTCTAGTCCGGTATTCACACTACCTAACCTAGACCTTACATACTACTCGGTACACCTAGTCAGGTGCTTTAGAGCATCTTGTAATAATGTTGGCATCCCACCAGTCTTTTCTTGGCTAAGTGAACACTCACACTTGCCGAGCCAACGTACTGACGTCGGTGTGAACGAATGCCCAATTGTGATGACCCACCACTTATATGCACAAGCACATATGCTGCAATTGAACTCCCGATCCACCAGCTCACCAGACTAACCTGCCCGTTCTAACAAACAACAAGCCACAGCTTGCAGCATATTCATTCCATTAACTCATACAACGAGCCCACTGCTCGCAGAAATAGACCAACCAAAACAATCTTCCCATGTTAAAGGCGTGTGTGTGTATGTGTACTTGATAAATTGTTATTAGATTAATCTTTCCTCGTTATATGCCTTATCAGTTTAAGGGTTAGTCTTAGACATCCCGAGGTCTACCCTGTGAGGGGCTCACCATTGTACAAGGAGGTACGATGTGATGTCACCTCAAACCTACCTTTCACAAGACACTTAATTTTATTGGTGACTACCCAACACCACTCTCTTATGTTACTCTAGAGTCCTATAATGGATTAAGATTCACTGGTATTATTAATGTTCTCTTGAACACCAACATTGCACTTAAGAGTATACAACTCACTCCCACAACTAGGGCAGGTCTTGAAGGGACTTTTGCCCCCTTCACAATAGAGTTGTCCTACATAACCTCTCACTAAAGAATCCCTACCCAAGGACTCATGGAAAGACCCAAACCACTAAACTCCCTTTTGACTATCCGTAGACCACTTCATTCTTAAGGGGAAAGAATGACATTTGTAAAGGTCCTACATGTCCCCAAGGTTCTCATATGATGAACCATACATCCAGAGATTGGTTATGATCTATATTGAAGAAATATCAGTAATTTATATTTTTCTCCCTGATTATTTCCTTGGAAATCATTATATTACTAATTAAGGCATAATCCAAATTTGTGAAGAAACTTCAACTTCCTTCTACCCAAATGACATGAACCAATTTACAAGGGTTCTAATAAGTCTAAAATGTCCTCCAACAAAGACTGACTATTTTACAAGATCATGAACCCTTATAATCTAAATAAACCACAAATGTTACTTTTAACAAATGTATGAACAAAATACAGTAAATATCCATCCAAAAATTATGATGAAATTACTAGAGACCTATATTGACCAGAGAAGCTCACTAGCCATTTTTTATATTTTTCTAACTCCATTTAGCCACATAATTCATTATTGCAAAGGAACTAAATTTAAACCAATTTGTGAAGGAACCACTATATAGTCTCATCCAATAATTATAACAAAATTTGCGGAGCATCATAATTACCAAAAAGGATTATTGGCCAAGTATCATGTTCTTCAAGAATCATTTTGGTCACATAATTAATTATTTTAGGAGAATTGAATTTAATCAACTTGTGAAGGAAGCACTATAAATCCACATCCAATAATTATAATAAATATTTTAGGGGCTTATAATCACTTTAGAGGCTCTCTAAACAAATTTCACATTTTCCAAAAATCATATGACTACATAAATAATCCAAATCATGGAAACTAACTTTTGGCACTTTGTGAAGGGACTATAAAATTACCTTATCCACAATTATAATAAAATTTCCAGAGACTCTTAGCATCATGAAAAGTTTCCTGCCCAAGTTTCATAACTTTCCAAAAATATATTTCCATATATTTTGCACTTGAAATGAAAGGTCCCAAATTTTATATTAAATGTTCAGTGGGTGATAATGACCCGAAAAATTTCAAAAAAATTATCCAGGGTGTTTATTCACATTAAGAAACTATCTACAAAGTTTCAAGGCCATCCATAGAGGTAAGACCTTATTCCCTTCATGAACCCCAATGTGCATCCATTGGGGTTGAAATAGGTTTTCTTGGTATTACAACCCTAAACCTTCTAAAATTACTTGTGGGGATGTTTTATGTGATAAAAAGGAGGTGACCAAAGTTTCATCACATTTGTTTGAGGTTTGGCGACTCAAATCCTCAAGTGCTCGTTTTGGTAGACGAGTTATCATTCTCTTTGTGACCATGATTGGATACTAGTTTATCAAGTCTAATCAAACCCAAATAGGCTGAGATTTTAAACATGATGATATAATGCCACCAAAATCCATCCACCAGAGATTTGTCAGATTTGGAGGTACGTAGACCCTATATTTATGCAGTGTATCAATTATTAAATTATTAAAAAAACTATAGAAAAAACATCTCCCAAAAAAATTATTTTTGGATATGATGTGAGTCACGGCTAGACAGGCCAATGGTCAAATTTTTAGTCCATTTGAATGAGTGGATCAATGGGGCCACTCCAATAAATTTCTAGTTAGCCCTAGGGCACCTTGCACCAAAAAGGGTGCTGAGAGAGATCCTGTGGGCCAAATTGAATGAAACAAATTTTGAATTAAACTAGAGCTCAAGGACCACATATTTCATGTTGACCTCTTTCACAACAGAGGCCACTAAGTATTTTTATTAAATAAAAGCATCCACTGCATTTTGTGTGACAATGTAAATAATATATCCATTATTTCATTTTGGGTTTGCGTACAACAGATCTCGCAGATCCAATGGTCCGGGGTCATCACCCACAATGGTTGGACGATGCACGATCTCCCATCCTGGGTCATTTTTAGGCTTAATTTTCTGGCCACCCACGCACCCTCCTGGCCGGCTATTGCCATAACCACCTTCGTCGAGGTGGTGGTTGGCGATTAGCGGTGGTTTGCCGGTCGGAGGTGGCCAAAAGGGGGATATCTGGTGGGGGAATGGAGCTCAAAAATGAGCCCTTTTGGAAGCTTGATTCGAGCCTGATTTGGCTCGAATCAAACCCCAAATTGATTGAGATCTAAGCACCAAGGGAGAACAAGGGGATCAGACCTGCGTGGTGGACGTTTGCCTTGCCGATCGATGGTTCTCCATGGAGGCTTGGGAAGCTTTGGGGGCCATGGTAAATCCTTGCTTAGAGAGAACAAATTCCTCTGGAAAGATGGGGGTTTCACTCCTCTCCGACCTCTGAAGGTGTTAAAGGCTTCAATTGAGGGAGGGGGAGGCTACAACTCTGATTGCCATTATTGGTCATGAAGGGGGTTTCTCGGCCACCTTGAATCCATTTAAATTCTCCCTCTAGGAGGTAGGGAAAATCCATTAATCTCCCCCAAATTAACTAAGGGGGGTGAATTTGAGCCATTGTTGGATGAATTGGGCGACTCATGGCATTCAAAGCCATGAATGCCCCTTTCTTTCTCTTCAAATTGGGGGAAACTCCCATTTTCACTCTCCTAGTCACCCCTCCTAAAATTAGATGGAAATCCATGTAATTTCAGTCATGAGGACTTATTGGATCACCATAATTGGGCCTATCCCAATTGGATTGAGCCTTGAGCTTGATTTCCCAAATTTGGGCATAATTAACCCTAATTGGTTTAGCTGAACCCTAGGTCAACATAGGTGGTGTGACTAACCAAAATGTGTGTTCATAGGTCCCTTGGCACCACCCAAGGCCAATTGTTACTTGGCGTGATCAATTTGGGTCAAATTGTGTCAACTTGACTTGATTAGGTCAAATTGGGCTTTTTGAGTCCAAGTGTTGGTTTTGGCCTCATTCAAGGGATTGATGGGATCCAATGGGTTGTTAGTTACCCATTGACCTCCCTTAAGGGTAAGGAAGGTTTGGGTGAGGTCAATTTGACCAATTGGAGATGAATTGGTCCTTAATATATTATTTTGACCTATCTAGTGTTAGGGTTGACTTTGTTCAACTTGACCACTTGGGTTGACACCAATGGGCCCTAAGTGACCCAAGGAACTTCCTATGAGGGTAGAGGTGTCATGGTGGGGTCAGGTAGTCAACTTGAGGCCCAAACGTCTCACCCTAGACTAAGTAACCAGAAATTGTTATTTGCAGACCAAGATGATTTCTCCTACTAAGGTTCTTATGGTCCTTTTGGTCTTCCTACTGCTTTGTCATGACCTAGTCATGACAAAAACTCTCCTAGGGGTCTCGTTGTTTGTGGAATGTTACATGTTGACTTTGGCAGGGTGTGGTGAGTTAGAGGTGTAAATAGGTTATGTTACTGCGGCCTGGAGGACAATCTCTAATAACTGACACTCGACAATAAAAGACTAGCGGGTTGCCAACAAGAGCTCACAGAAGTACAACTAAGTCGTGTACAGTAGCGTACATAAGGTTTATTTCTGGTAGTGTGTATACCCACCTAGGAGTGGAGTTCCCGATCCACTGCATCCATAGCTATGACGAAAGTACCTGAGAGGCTTGCTACCTCCAAAACATTTGAACAAAAGGTCTATGCGCGCAAAGTCGTGTGGGTGAGTTGCAATGCATGAACATAGCATAACGTATAATAACATACATACATACTATAGGCATATGCAGTGGCTGACCCTTATCATATAAATTAGTATGGGTCTTTTATATGATAAGTTATAATTCCGGAAACCTAAACTTATAAGTTTGTATGGGCATTCATATAAGCCAATGTACTCTTGATGATAACATAGAAGCTTACTTTTTATGTTTACTTGCATCACACTTACTTATTTACTGCTTACTTACTATCTCTTACTGCTCTACATACTGCTCACTTGTTCATATATACTACTAGCATAATTCATGTCACCTTCTCTTGCTTTACCCCTTGATATCTTCTTCTTTGTCCTCCCTCTCGGTACCTAGAAGTCGTGGGGGGGGGGGAGATGAAATGGTTTTGTCTTCTTGACTAACTACCGGTAGTGGCCCTAACACCAGGAGATTGAGGAGCTGTGTGGTAGTTGGTTACGTGCAGTCCCTGATTCCCCTGCTCTTAAAGGAAAGGTGGATGATTATGGAAGTTGAGCACACTATTTTCCTCAATTATTTGAGCACACCACCTTCGGATCAAAATCAATCAGATAATTGATCAATATGGTTAGACATCGGCAAGATCATTCTCCTAAGCCAATGATCACCCAGTATGGGTAGTTACCCAGTGGAGTGCTCTCTCCCAGCAAGGAAGCCGCAGTTACTAGCTCAGTAGCCCCAGGTCCAGAAGATGAACCTTCGAAAATATCAGGCTATGACCAAGCAAAGAATCAACATTGTATGTACTTTCAACATTCAACATCTACCCTGAGAAGAAAATATCGAGGTCGTTGAATGATCAAAGTTTGGTCTCCCAGCTGGAGGAACCCTCACAGAGTTGTTCCATCAAGCAATTGAGGAGGTGGATATCATGGATATTGATCATAATCCATGTTAGAAAATCTGTTCATCTACTATTTCACGACTGGAGAGATTCATCCTTCAATAACGAACAAGAGGAGATTTCGGATCAAAACGACGCACTACATTCTTCTATTAGGGGTTATTTATCGAAAGATGTTTCTGTCACATCTAGTAATGTGCATGTAAGAAGAAGAGATCCACAAGGTCTTTCAAGTTCATTCAGGTCAATTTGGGAGTAACTCAAGGACAAGATGCTCGAGAAGAGAAATCTCCATCAAGGTTACTTCTGGCCAACCATGAGGAAAGACTACAACGAATATGCCAAGAAGTGCTTCAAATGCTAGACATTTGCACCTTTCCAGCTAAAGCCTTCCCTCTAACTGTGATCCATTTCTACCCCTTGGCTATTTGTAGTTTGGGAATGGATCTCGTTGGCCCTTTTCACATGGCAAGCAAGCAACGACGCTTCATTCTCGCGATGATAGATTACTTCAGTAAGTAGATGGAGGCTAAAACACTAGAAAAAACCATGGCCCAATTCGTTTAAAATTTCATATGGGAGGAGATCGTGTGTTGGCAAGGAATCCCCATGGCCATCATCACTAATAATGTCCCCCAATTTGCCAACAGTAATTTGTTAAGTTTTTGTGAATAGGTCGGCATTTAGCTTCTTTTTGCGTCAGTACACCACCTGTGGAGCAATGGGCATTTGGAAGCTGCTTACAAACAAATCCTTAATCTCTCTACGAAGAAGGTGGTGAATACTCACGAAAATTGGGCGAAAAAGTTACCTTCAGTACTGTGGACATTGAGAACCACCCCGTACTCAACCTCTAGGGAGACACCTTTCAAACTATCGCACAGTTCTGAAGCACTTATCCCGGTAGAGTTCGAGGTCATGAGTATGAGGGTCCTTATATCGAAGTAGAATGGGGAGAACTGGATGGAAAACATTGATATAGAAATAAAATGTATCCTTGATCTTATTGAGGAATTGAGGGATCAAGATATTATCAGACAAGATGAAGTTAAAAGAAGGATGACCAAAAATTTTGACAAACACATCAGGGTGAATCAATTAGCTATTGGAGATCTTGTCATGAAAAAGTTAAATGCAGTAGGAAGATTATCTTCAGTTGGGAAGCTCAATACGAGCTAGGCAAGTCCTTTCATTATCAAGGAGGTTCTTAAGAGCGGTGCCTACCATTTACAATCTTATGATGGCGAGGTAATCTCCAACACTTGGAGTGGAGATGAAATGAAGAGATATTTGTTGGGGAAATGATTTATCTTAACCCCTAGAAATGAGTAAAAAATGAGTTCTCAGAGTGAAAAATTAGTTTAAGTAAATATGCGTCGAATAGTAATCGACGCATCGTCGAAGTGTAGTCGACGTTCCTCTCAGAATGAGTCGAAGTAACTCTAAACAGAATTCGACGTCACCGTAATCGACGTAACTCTGATTTCTAATCGACGCACGTCGATTTCTATGACATTCAAAATCGCGCCAGATATCTTTCCTTTCTTTCTGTAGATCTGAATTTATTGAATTATATTATTCTCTTATAGCCGTTCAGTATTAAATCTTTCCTTCTAATTGATTCTTGGCAAATTTGATTAAGATTATTATGGATGTTATTTGAAAATTGAATGACTTCTTTCCTTCTACAGAAATATTAATTATGGAAGATTTCTCACTTACCATTTCTCTGTGAGCTAATTGATTATTCTCCTATAGCAATATTTTTGAATAAACAGAGCTATAAATACACAAGGGGTCGGAAAAGAAAAATAACAAGTGATCCACTCCATTTTTGAAAAAGAGGAAAAGCTCCCTAGAGAAAAGAAAGAGAAAATTGAGAAAAGTGAAAGAGTGCTGCAGCAAGAAAAAGCCTTTTTCTTCTTCTTCTTCCTTCTGAAGTCATACTGCTGCAAATTTCTGAAAGATCTCACTGAAAGAGAGAAATGCCTACAATCTCCTTCTCACTATAGAAGAGAGATTACATTCACTATACTTGTACTTCTAATCTTCTTGCTAGGAAGAAGATTCCTTCTTGCACAAATTGTTTCTTCTTCTTCTTCTTCTTATTCTTATTCTTATTTCAATTTCAATAGTGTAAAAGAGTTTTAAGAATCTCTCTTCAAAAAATTCAGTTGTAGTGGTTCTAAGAGTCTCCTTATCAAAAGACTCAGACTGGTTCTAAGAGTCTCCTTATCAAAAGACTCAGTGCAAGATAGTGAATTCCTACCAAGGGGGGTAGAAGAGTGGACTACCCAAAGTTTGGGGAACCACTATATTTCTTTGTGTTGTGCTGTGTTTTTCTTTTTGCTATTTCTTTCTTTATTTGCTTAATTCTTGTTGGTGTGTGGGAAGCTTAAATCTGTGAATATTACACATATATATATATATATTTATTAACTTTGCACAAAATATTTTTAAATCTCTATTCACCCCCCCCCCCCCTCTAGAGAATCCTAGTGAGGTTAACGGTGCACTTTCAATTGGTATCAGAGCTAGGTTGATCAAAAATGGGTAACTCCTTGATCAAAAAGATCCTACCTCATATATATATATTTCTAAAATGTTTTTATGGCACAAATCAAAGATTATGCTTCCACCAGACCACCAATGTGCAATCTTGAAAAGTTTGCAGTTTGGAAAACAAGAATTAGGATCTATATGAATTCTATTGATGAAGAACTATTTGATGTTATTATGACAGGTCCTCCCAAGCCATTCAAGAAGGACTCAAGTGGAGAGGTCACACAAACACTTGCTCCAAGGGCTGAATGGACATATGAAAAAAAGAAAGCCCAAGCATGTGATGCCAAGGCTATGAATATATTAGTCTCAACCCTCTCAGATGAAATCTTCAAAAAGATTGCTGAATGTGGGTCAGCTAAGGAAATAAGCGAAGCTCTCACTAAAATAGTAGAAGGGAGTGCTGATGAGAGAAAGGATAAAAAGGCATTACTCATCTCTCAATATGAAAACATCCAGAAGAAAGATAGTGAAAGTGTCGCTGACATGTATGCCAGATTCAGCCTCATAATAAATGAGTTAAGAACACTTGAGAAGGACATATCTCTCACTGAGATAAATGACAAATTGCTGACTTGCTTCCCTAGCTCTTGGGACTCAAGAATCTGGCCAATTAGAGACTACAAAAGCAAAAAAGAAATCTCAACAGATGTCCTGTTGGGTAAATTAAGATCTTATGAACAGTTGTTGAAAACAAGATCTGAGAAAGAAGAGAAAGAAAAGACTCCTTTACTCTCAAAGGAAAAGAGTATTGCCTTAAAGGCTACTACAGGTGAACCCTCTACAAGTGATGAGGAGCTGATCAGTCTATTGGTCAGACGATTCAAGAAGTGGATCAAAACAGAAGGATCTAGAAGGAGAGACTCAAAAACCATGTATGACAAAACTCCTACTAAAGAAATTATATGTTACTATTGCAGGAAACCTGGACACATTGCACCTGAATGTCCTAAAGAGATCAGTAATAAGAAAGATCTGAAAAGAACAGAACTAAAGAAGAAGAAGAAAGAGAAAGGATTCATTGCTCAATCATGGAGTGATTCAGAATCTGAAGGAAGTACCTCATCTAAAAATGATCAAGAAGAGGCTAAGCAAGAGGAAACCTGTTTGATGGCTACTGAGAAGCCTGAAGATAAATCTCTGGTAAATATATCTGATGATATAGATTTTTCTTCTACTGATTTCAAAAATAATTTTAAAGAATTTTGGTTAGATCAAGTCAAATCTGAGAAAGAAATAAAAGGACTAAGAAATGAATTGAACAATCTCAACCAAATGGATACACAATATAAAAACTATGAGCTCAGTCAAGAACTCTCTAGATCAGAGGAGCAACTAGATAAAATCAATACTGAAAATCAAACACTGAGAAATGAGCTAGCAAAGGCAAAAGCCTTTGAAGATTCTCTAAATGGCAGAAGTCAAAAACTCAAGAATATCTCTGAAAATCTCACTGATAGATTTAGACAACTAGAGTTTAATACTGATTTAGAACCCATACCTCAATCATCCAGCAAATCTATTTGGAGACATCCTATCCACTTCACTAGGAAGAATAATCTGATAAGAGAAAATTCACATGAAAATCCAAAAACAACTTCTGTTTTTAATAAAAATAATTTCACGATATATGAAGGAATCCTAGGTAAATATCCTCAGAAAAGAAATAAATTTGTGTCGAGTTATTATCAACGTGCGTGGAGTTCTACTCGACTCAACTTAAATGATGCATCGCTTTCTATCAACGCATACACCAAAGTGCGTCGACTTCCAACCAACGCAAGTATGAACATACGTCGAATTCCTATCGACGCAACCAATCTGACAGGAATCTCTCCTTTTCTAAAAAGTCTTCTCAATCCATTTCCTTTTATTCTAAATGCTATTTATGCAACATTACCAAAGACTGTTGGTATGATAAGCCAACACTCCTAATGAAGAAAGGGTACTTTGAAAGACCCACTTATTCTTTCATTGAACCTTTCACTGTTGGAAGGAAGGGACCCCAGCTTAGTAGGGTCAAAACTAATGTTTAAATTTATGTGCAGGTGTATCACATCTTCAGGCTGGTGTGGTACTTGGACAGTGGATGCTCCATGCACATGATAGGGTACAAAAATCTATTAACCAGCTTTGAGGATAGACATGGACCACCAGTGACTTTTGGAGACTCTAGCTGTGGGCAAACCAGGGGCTTTGGAGATTTCAAAGAAGGGAAAGTATACTTCAAGAATGTGGCAGTAGTCAAAGGACTAAAACACAATCTGATAAGTATAAGTCAGATATGTGAGAGTGGTAAGTATGAGGTAAAATTTAACAAACTAGTTTGCCATGTTATTGATGTCATGACTGGAGCCATTGTACTCAATGTTATCAGAAAAGTGAAAGTATATATAGTAGACTTTAGCTCCACTTACACAGAGATTTGTTTGTTCAACAACATTATTGATAAAAGTGAATTATGGCATAGGAGGCTAGGCCATTTAAACTATAAAACCATTAGTGAATTAGCAAAGAATAACCTAGTCAGAGGCCTACCAAAGGGTAGGTACTCTAAGGATTCTCCATGTAGACCTTGCCAACTAGGAAAATAGATCAAATCATCCTTCAAACAAATTGGTAAGGATGACTCCCCTAGGATTCTCTACTTACTGCACATGGATCTCTTTGGTTCTATATCCACTCAGAGCTTAGGTGGAAAGTCTTATACCCTAGTCATTGTGGATGACTATTCTAGATTTAGCTGGGTATTCTTTCTAAGGGCTAAGTCTGAAACCCACAAGATTCTCTCAAGATTCATAAGACAGATTCGATCTGAATTCAATACTCATGTTTCCATTACCAGAAGTGATCATGGGACTGAATTTGAAAATCAGTTAATCTGTAGTTTCTGTGAGGGTGAGGGGATCTTTATCTCACAATCTAAATACACTAAAGAATAATCAAAAAGTTTGGCATGGAATCAGCTTCTACCATGAAAACACATATGTCAACTAATGCCATTATAGAAAAGGATGTTAAGGGAAAATCAGTAGATCAAAAGACATATAGGGCAATCATTGGATCCCTTCTCTATCTAACAGCTAGCAGACCTGACATTATGTTTGCCACCTGCATATGTGCTCGATTTTAGGTTGATCCAAAAGAATCCCGTCTCTCCTCTGTAAAAAGGATTCTTAAATACCTAAAGGGAACACCTGAACTAGGTCTATGGTACTCAGCAGAAACCAACTTTGAATTGACAGGTTTCTCAGATACAGACTATGCTGGATGTAGGGTTGATAGAAAGAGCACATCTGGTACTTGCCAATTCCTAGGTGACAGACTAATATCATGGTTCAGTAAGAAACAAACTTCAGTCTCAACCTCAACAGCTGAAGCTGAATATATAGCTGCTGGGAGCTGTTGTTCACAAATCCTATGGATGCAAAATCAGCTTCTTGACTATAAATTGGAAGTCAAAAACTCTAAGATCTATTGTGATAGTTCTAGTGCTATATCAATAGCAGCCAACCCAGTCCTTCATAGTATAACCAATCATATAGAGATCATACATCACTTTCTTAGAGACAATGTAGAAAAAGGTAAGATAACCTTAGAATATATTCCTACAGACAGTCAAAGAGCAGACATTTTTACCAAACCCTTGGATGAAACTAAGCATACTTACTTCATCAACACCTTAGGAATGCTTGATGGAAGCTTGTAAACACCATTGTTGGGAAAATCTAAAAGAGGTCAACAAAACTAAGAAAGCACTTGAAGATACGTCGATTACCTATCGACGCACCGTCGAGAAGAACTCAACGCTGGCATTGATTTCTTACAGGAAAAGATACGCCGATCCTTTCTCGACGGACCATCGACTTCATGATAAAACAGGAAACAAATCTTTCCTTCTTCTTTTGACGATTGGATTACCTAATATACCTCGATTTTTGTTTCCTTTTCGACGTCTCACCTTCTTTAAATAATACCTCAAATTTCATAACTCCTAATCTCCTAAACCGTCAAAAACTTCATCTTCTACCTTTCTCTCTGCATCAATGGCGCCGACTCCTGCTCAATCTGCCATCATTAAAGCGATAGATGATGCCCTGAAATAACTTGTGAATGAATTTCAGTCACGACTGATCTATTTCTCTAACGAGTGTGCCTCCATGCTAACCACTTGTGAAGCCAAACTGGCCGACATCTCTGCATCTCTTCCTGAGCTTCATGTTCTTCTTCAAGAACAAAATCTATCGCCAAAAGGGTTTATATCCTTTCTACAGGATATAAACCAGGGGGAGAGTTGCTCCAGAAACCCCTCCAACATCAAAATCTGATAGTCATGCTCTGCTTAAGACCATAGGGAATGAAAAAGTACCTTAGCTACATACTAATGAACAGATAACAGATGTACTTTTTATAGCAAGAGAAGCTGAACAACAAGTAGTTGTATTTCAAAGGGAGGCAAGTAGAGTAGAAAAAGATGTTGAAAAGGAAGCTGTTGAAACAGCAGGAGACCTGAAGGAACCTTCAACTCAGGGGGAGCCAGATGCTTATATGGCTGAAGCTAAGACTGAAACTGAAAAAGAAATTGAGAAGGAAGCTCAGGGTCAGGGGCAGCTAAATGTAGAAGTTGAAAAAGAAAAACAACTGAAGGAACCCTCAACTCAGGGGGAGCAGACTGCTTTGAATCAGGGGGACATGAATGAACATCTTGCTACTAAAGAGCACGAAGAGGAAGGGCAACTCACCCCTGTAAGAAGTCTCCTTATCAAAAGACTCAGACTGGTTCTAAGAGTCTCCTTATCAAAAGACTCAGTGCAAGATAGTGAATTCCTACCAAGGGGGGTAGAAGAGTGGACTACCCAAAGTTTGGGGAACCACTATATTTCTTTGTGTTGTGCTGTGTTTTTCTTTTTGCTATTTCTTTCTTTATTTGCTTAATTCTTGTTGGTGTGTGGGAAGCTTAAATCTGTGAATATTACACATATATATTTATTAACTTTGCACAAAATATTTTTAAATCTCTATTCACCCCCCCCCCCCCCTCTAGAGAATTCTAGTGACGTTAACTGTGCACTTTCAATATTACTCTTAGGTCACGATATCCTTTTTATGATTTTGCTTTGATTAGTATTTTTGAAAAATGAATACATTTTGATGGTTGCTTACAAAGTGCTAACACTTTTTCTATGATGTGAGGTCCCTCAGATCCCCTCTAAATGACAAATAACCGACTACCTCGATAGCACAACTCTCGCTTACCTATTTTCTGTAATGCCCCAGAATTTCCGATGATTTAATTAAATAATAAATTTGGTGTAATAATTATGTGAAGACATTACATTAGTGCGTAGTTAACGGTGGTTGCCCTAGTGAAGAGTTTTCGAATAAAAGGAAATTTAAAATAATTAATTTACACAAATTTGTCAAATTTTGTGTCATAAATTGAGAAATTAAATTGTAGCTCATAAGCAGCTCGTCGAACATTAATTTCAACTACGTCGTTGTTTTTGGAAGATCTGTAATTCCCTTCAGTGCGATTTTCATAAAAAATTGAGTTAGTTTTGTCCAAATCGTAAAATTTAAGCATAAAACCTTTATAAATTAATATTAAATAAAATTTTCTAAACCATAATATAAAAAAGATGACTTAGGAAGTTAGGTTTTGCCGATCTCTTCTTCTTCCTATTTTCGTCGAACCGAAACCGCGAGAGAAGAGAAAGTCGCGACTTCCTTGGTGTTTCTGTCGGCTATTGTGTGCGATCTAGTGCACGAAATCCTTGTCTAAGCATAGATTCGTAAAGCTCTCACCAAAATCTTCATGTGTGCAGTGATATTTGTTCGATTTCGTGGGTTTTTAGTGTTGGAGTGTTTGGCCCTAAGCCTCGTTTTTGTATAAATCTTTCATAAATTATTGTGGAGTTCTTCTATCAGCTGATCTCTGGATGTGGAGTGCTCGAGTGGCGATTTTCGAGGAGGTTTAAGGAAAGTGGTGGACTAAACCCTCTTGCCATGCTCATTTCCCCCTTACTATATTAATTTATTTAGATAGATTGTGCGTTGAAGTTTCCAGCTATTTTGAGCAAAATTCGTTTAGTATTCTAGCAAAATTTGTCGAATAGTTAAGTTTAATTCGTCGAGTGCTCTAAGAATTTGTCGAGTGAAAAGGAAGAAATCTTCCGACTGAGTTAGTCGTCTAGCTAAGTTGAGTTCTTCGATTAGTCTAAGGGAATTCGTCGAATAATCGTGATGAATTCGTCAAGTAATAAAAAAATTCGTCGAGTGTATTCGTTTTATTCGTCGAGTGAGTTAAGATAGAAAGTCGCCGAGTAGCAGACCAAAATTCGTCGAGTAGTTTTGATGAATTCGTCGAGTGTTCTCCAAATTCGCCGAGTCATTTTATGTCATTCGTCGAGTATTCTTAGGAATTGTTAAGTGCTTTTAACGAATCTGTTGTGAGGTTGTACTTGGAGTTTTCTTGTGCTTTTTTCTGTAGTGTCGGATTTAGTTAAGATATTGTGAATTTCTAGCACCCGCTTGAATGTTTTTGGATTTTGGCTATGTGGGCATAACCACCACCACAGTGACTGTTCTTCTTCATTGGATGTGTAGAATGTTGGTTGTGTGGGCGTATCCACCTCCACAATGCTTTTGTCCCTTGGATGTTTTGGTTTGATGGTTTGTATTAGAAAGATAGCCACCACCTCAGTAACATTTTATGACTGGATAAATATTTCACTTCTTCAACTAATCTGTCACTTATCCTTACCTTAGAATGTTAAGGTTTAATCTTGACTGCATGTTTCCCTGTCAGGAAACTAATGTTCTTTACTTATTTGTTGTCATTTCGCAACTATCTTCTCTTCTGGTGGGTTGGTAATCCTTTTTGAACTTGTTAAGTTCTCCTTTTTATCTTTTTGTTGATTTTCCTTTGTGTCGAGGCATTCTTTTCCTTTGAATGCTTCAGGTTTGGACCAGTGGCGGTTGATCGGAGCAAGTACGGATCTTACAGCCTTTGTAGTTGTTTTTCATTTACCTCTTTCGAGAGGTAGTTGTTGATCTTTTGTGATTTTGGTTATTACTATGGGTTCGTGTCAGTTTGTTGCCGCCCACAATATGATCTTCTTTTTGTGCTAGACTGTAATTGCCATGTATGCTACTACAGTTATATTGCCATTAGTGCAAATGCTCTCTGGGAAAGTTTTTGTTAGGTTTCATAATATATACTTTTATATAAACAAAGCTGCATATCTGCTCATACATTACATCTTTTCAAACTAATATCATCCTATTTTGAAACTCATAAAAGTTCACTTTTACTTATGCTAAAATCTAGAGGTTGCATATCTTTAGAAATTTGGTAAGTTCTCACGCTCATGTAGGACAACTTAAGGTAAAACAAGTATTTTTCCGCTGCGTATATTTATACTTTCTTCATCGTGGACTAGATGATCCACCAGATTGAGGGACACGGTGTTTGTAAGCTTCATCATGAATTATTGTTTTAAAAGCAAAGTTTATCTATTTTATAAACAAAGGTGTAAAGATAGAACTGCCTGAGTGTCTGCAGTTGTCCCAGGCACGGCGTGGCATCATGACGCGTGTTTTTTCTTACACTGATAATATAACGCAAGTTGTGACATTTTCCCCTCGATTTGATATCTCTGAATCCAATCATTTGGAGGACTCTATGCCAAACTTAACTCCCTTCAGACAGCCACCAGAACTTATTTGAACCCCTTTGGGTTACGATCCCTGGATCCAATCTCTTGCTCGGGTATTTAAGTATTTGACCCTATGTGTTGCCATAGGCTCGTCTCCTCTTGTCACTACAGTAATTCTACTACCATGGCCCTCGTTGGGCACTCTCATGGCTAGTATAAATGGTAGGCATTGCAGGTCTGAGCAAATGATATGACCTGTCACACATCAATAAATGTGTCGCTATCATTCTATAGTCTTTTGTGGACAATCTCTGACCATTGGATGCCTTAAGCCCCCTAGATCTATCTATCGGAGGAAAGCTCTACGGGTGCCTTGTGCCCAACTGGTCCACCATAACCTCGAGTGGTAGACCACTTAGATTGAGTAGTGGATGCCATGATCCCCTGGAACATCCTTAGGGAGGAGTGCTCTGTCGTCGGACACCCATAACCCCACTAGATGATTCCTACGGAGGAATTCTCTACCATCCCTTTATGACCAAATGATCCATTTTAGTCCCTCAACTTCTGATTACTTAAGTCGGGTTTGACAAATCGCCTACATGACAACATTTGTACTAAGGGATATCCATGTTTCTCTTTCAGCAAATAAGTTACATCCCACAGTTGTGGCGGATACTAGCAGTGTAACGAGACCAAATAGATACTATCTCCGATAATTGGAAACTTGACTAGATAAGTATTACATCATGTAGACACTCATAAGGAGGTCGCACATGATATCATATCTCTCAAAGTCCATGGTATTGATTTGAACACGGCAATAATGGTTACATTGTGTGGACACTCAGGTACTTGTCGCATATGATCTGGATGCTCAATTATTTTAACATATATGTGTTATGATAATATCGACAGGCGGTAACCTCTTCGATAATCTCATGACTTATCAGGTGTTTTCAACCCATCAAGATTTTAGTATTCTAAGTCATTGCTAATTATAATGTGCGGTCACCCGCATAGGGAACATGCAGTCTTTGAATCATGCTAATTATTGGGAGTTCACATATTTTTATCATAAGTCCTTTATATTCTTTAGTATGATGGGCGGACAACCATACGGAATCCGTGCCGGGTTAATCAACACTCCGTACTAATATGAGAATGGTATGGTCGAACAATCGCTACCACACTAGTTTCTTTGGTTTCCATGTATACAAAGGTCGGCACGACATTATTTATGATAGCAAGTGGTCATGAACAATAATTACCGCATGGTCAAATATTGAGTCTTTGTGATATTGAACAATAGTTTTTTATCGAAAGAGTACTTCAGTGGTTCAATTTGATATTATACTCATTCAAGTCACGGTTGGTGTTCGGTAACTGCATGCACCATATTAATATAAGTGATTTTGGGATTGATACAAAGAATGATCACGAGTCCCATGTTCACACGATAACAAACTTATGTGATTTTTTAGCTCGCAGATACATGAATAGAAATCACAAGAAGTACACCATTTTCATTGCATTCAAATCAAGTATACACTATAGAGGTCGTGGTTATAAAAAATGATTCTGCACGATCACTCGAAAAGTAAAATGAAGTTACAATCATTCTTCTCATGAATCCACCCCTACGTCCTTCCCCTTACCCATAGTCTTCGCCTTCTTGGCCCGAGATTCCAAAGAACTCATACTATAACCACTTGAGGGGCTCCCTGTCCATGCAAGCAGCTCCTCTCCTCCCTCAGTTTCTGAGTCGACGACTTCTTCCATGGTATTCGCATCCTATTTGGTGCCATCATCCTCTAAAGAGGAGACTTCAGTGTCCACATACTCTCTATACACGCTCGGGTAATATAAGTTCGTGAACTTATCCCTCAATACCCCATGCTCCCATAAAAGGTCTAGGGTGAACTCCGCGGATATCTTGGAGACTCGAAGGACCACCCACCCAAATTTGGGGTTGTCAAATGTAAGGTTCACCTAGAAAGGAAGAAAAAAAAGGTTAGCAAGTGAGGCCATGTTTGAGTAGTCACCCCTACTAAGATAATTATTTCATTCCATTAGCTTTTCATGCAGGTGGGTGTACTCCGCCTAAGCATCTTCGAGGGAGCACCAAGCCGTGTAATTTTATGCGATCGCCCTCAAAGTCTTCGTGCCCGATTTATTTGAAATGTATCCCATAAGGACCTGCTTCATCTCGCTCAAGTCCTCCTTGTTAAACACGATAGAGGAGACTGTGAAGACACGCGATAGCGCTCGGTAATCCTCCCACCATGAGGGGAGGTTAGAACTAAGAGTGGCCTCTCCGCCTTCAGGGTCTCACTACATCATAGGGTTGCCCTCAAGGTCGGAGAGGTCTCTCCAAAACTTGGAAAGGCGAGAGCTCCACCATCACGAAAGGGAGTTTGTGCAGGCATACACCTTTTCGTCAAGGATATGCTCGCCCCACCATGAGCATGCACGACCTCCCTCCTCAAATCCTGAGCATGCTGCTTCTCTCCAGCCGTTAGGATGTTCTCGATTGGCTGGTGTGGTCTCGACGCAGGAATCATCAGGACAACTACAGAAGGAAAAATCAAGCCAACTACCTAAGGTAGGCATGATCTTTGTTATGCTAAGCCCTCATACTTATAATTATCCATAGGAATGTCCTTGACTTCCCACACAAGTAGGGAATAATAAGCCACATCCTACAGGGTGCAAAAAAAGAATTTAATTATCCTGCTTACGGTCTCTGTTAGTTCGAGCATCTTAACGACATCCTCTTCCCGCGGGTCAGGTGTTGTATGGATACCTCCAAAGTCCTCTTTGAACATGGTGAAGCATGCTTTCTTGTCACGAACTTTGTTCGCGAGAATGAGGACTTAAAACATGTCTGATCCAAAGTACATCTCCCCATAGTCTCTTGCACTTACATTGAATAGATGGAGGAATACATCGAGGCTAAAGAAAATATGCTCCATCCATAGGTAAATGATGAATGAAGTGATTGAAGTAACCGAATTGGGTGGGAGCTATACGGTAACAACCCCACAGTAGTTCAGTATATAACCCATCTAAAAGAAGTTGGGGAAGAACCAACCTACATCAAAATGGTAAAATGGCATAACGACCTCATCCAAAAAATAATGGTAAACCGCTCATCGCCCCGAGGTAACCAAACCTTTTATCAGTCATCAATTGGATGTCACAATAGAAAATGAGTGAAGTTCAGTCAGAAATGGTGGGAAGGTTGGTTCGTAGCTCAAGAATGTGACCACACAGTGAACTCTTTGGGAGGTCCGTGTTTATTCTCAAACCAACTTGTTCTATGTTGATGCAAAAATTGCACCTCCACAACTTACACTTTAAATCAGAGGGGGAAACTTAGGATCATTGGTTACTGGGGGTCTGAGAACATCAGGTGGAGGGTGCTGCAGATTTATGAAAAAAGAATACCGCTCTGAGAGATTTTACCGTGAGACGGCCCTACCGAAATAGTCTAGAGACTAGAGATTACTGAAGACTTGAACCAGATCAGGTTGGCGAGAAGGGAACGAGCTGAAAACAAGACCACTTATTTCCGCAACAAGCTCAAGACTCGATCCCCCAAGTGCCTTTTTGAGGACCCCTACCCCCTATTTATAGGCACGGAGACTGCCCGAACGGATAGCTCTTAAAATTACGTGCTGCCCAAGTTTTTAAATAGCTGGGACGAGGTGAGACGTTACCTGGCTTGCTATCGTCAGAAATAGATAAGAGATACATACCACGCGCGGTCTCAAGGGATGGCCGAAAACCAAACTGGTAAGCTTGCTGCTTTATGCGAGATGGCCGAACTGGGGGTCTTTGAAACAAGACCGCGCGACATAATAAGCTGAAAACGATTTGATTGATGAGACCGCATGAATTCCCTTAAAATCTTGTATTGCGATCTTCGGGGCAAACAGAATCCCCGCACATTTCCAAGTTCCAATGTGCTTCGGAAATGTTAATTTCAGACCACGGAGATCTCAAAGGCCTAGAATATTTTAATATTTCTTCTCGAGCTATAAATAGACCTGGGGCTTTTCATCTGTATTTGCATTGGCTTTTTGAGGTTAAATATTTTGTTTGAGCGGTCTATATTTCGAGTTCGCCATGGCTATTTAATAATGGGCTTGCTGAAGAGTGTAGTTGATGAGAAAGGAGTTATCCCTGATGTTGCCTCGAAGAAACTGTTGCCCAAAAGAGATAAAACGATTAGATCTCCTTTGAAGAATACATCCATAGCCAAACCTTTACGGGCAGCGACTAAGGATATTGCTACATATGACATGTTGGTGCAGACTCCTCCTCCATCGTCTTCAAGCTTTGTGGATATCACGGGCTCGCCGTTGAAATACAATGAGTCCGATCGAACTAAGATTCCGACAAATGATTCCTAGGAGAAACCAGAGACTTCAAACCAGACAGCTGGAGTGACCCTTGATGAAATTATGGCCGGTCTAAAAAAGAAGGTATCTTTAGCTATCAAAATGAGACAGCAAATTAGAGACCAGGATTTTGCGAAAACGAAGCTTCCTGCCAAGACCCTAACAGTCAAGCCAGCTGGTGTTTGATTTCCTGTCAAACCTCTTGAGAACGCTCCTCTACAGGTAGCCGCGTTCTCAAGGATTTCTCTTAACGTTCTTTGCTGATATTTGTTTTTCTTTTTTAACAGTCTCTTGATCCCTTTGAGAATGCGATCTCTCAGTCTCTGCTTGATTCTGGAGATCACGCCAGCTTCTCCTGTCGTTGTTAAGACAGAGGGCCAACTGGATTGAGTTTCTTTGGAGAAGTGGAGGATGGAGTAGATAGATAAACAATCTAGGGCCTGTCTTGATGCTGAGATGCGGCGGCAAAAGGAGGAAGAGAAGAGGAAGAGAGAATAAGAGGAAGAAAAGAAAAAGAAAATAGAGGAGGAATTGGAAATTGCTCCTAAAGAGAAGATCGTTGCCTCTAGCAAGGAGAATGCAGGACATGAGAACAAGGCCGCGGTGGCTGAGAATGATGCCGCCCAAGCTAACGATCAGGTCGCAAGACTAGTGGGAGAAGATGGCGTAGAGGAAGAGAAGAAGACAAAGAAGAGGAGAACGAGATAAAAAAGAAGAAAAAGAGAAGAGGAAAGAAAAGAAAAGAAGGAGAACCTATGAAACATGGTCTGAAGAAGGAAAAAAGAAGAAAAGAAAAAAAGGTCCTTGGAAAGGCTCCCGCAATCTTAACTGAAATCGAAATAGTCTTGGGTACTGCTCAGGAGGGAGATGAAGAGGGAGAATTCAAGGAAAGTGAAGAAGATGATCGTGAAGTAGAAGAGGAAGTCCAGGAGAAAAAAGAAAGGGGATGAGGATAAAGGAGAAGGGCCATTGGGTCTGGAAGCTTAGCTGCGCAAAGAGAAAGAGGTTCTTTCTGATGGAAAGTCTTTGACCTTTGAGGCAGATGCCAACTTGGTGAGGAAGGCTGCAGGCCGAGCGGTTGTAATTTCTGCGATCCGGTCTGGTAAGCTTCCATGGACCTTTCCGCCTGATATCTATCTACCTATCTATATTAGACCTCAATCTCTGGTTCAATGATGCGGGATTGTCCTCATTGAGACCGACGACATTCTCCTTAACTTCAAAGAGCTGAAAAGACGAAGAAAAGGAGAAAAATTATGGAAAAAACAGTTAGAAAAGATTGACCTTGAGCGTCGAAAGCATCCAGACAGTCTAATTCTAACCGCTGCACCTATGGTTTCTAAGGCCGCTCGGGATCACTTCCCTGACCGCTCTATTTCTGTTTTCCCAAGTATGAATGTTATGTTTGTTTCCTTTAATTCCTGACTGTTGTTGATCGAATTATTTTCCCTGATCGCAGGGGAAGATGAGGAGGCCCAGAGGCTGCTGGATGAGGCTGGATTGGCTTCTCCTCAGATCGATCTACCTCGACCCCCTGTACTCGCATCCCCATTTATGCAGGTGGTTCATGTTTTCCAAACTCGGGAGAGAGAGCTTGAGAGGAGGTTGCTAGTGAAGTACGAGGCGCTGCTTGCGGCCGAATTACAGAGAGAGGATGCCGTCAAAGCAGTCCACACGGTCACAGCTCAATGCGACAAAAAGTTGATCGATCTGTAGAGGTCGCTCGAGCAACGAGAAAGGGACAGTAGGAAGAAGTCCGAAGAGGAAATGGCTGATCTTCGCAAGAGACTTCGTGAGTCCAAAGAAGAAACAATTTCTTTAAAGGTAAGGCCGATGCTTTGCACACCGCCTTTTCCCAATTGATGTCAGGACCTCCTGCTCCTTTAGTTGCAGGGACATCAAATGCTCCCCTTGATGATCGCGCGAACTAGGAAGAACTTATCAACTGGGAAGAGCTGAAGCGAGATGCGGGTGATCTCCAGCGATATGCTGTTGACGCTAATACTGGCATCTATATGACGCTTACAGCGGCCAACAAACTTCAGAACAGGATGGCTTACCTAGGGAAGAGAAAAGATCATTTGAAATAACTTGTAATATTTTTCCTTATATATTCTGATACAGCGGTCATCGATCTTAAAAATTGAAAAACTTTTGTTTTGGGGATTTTGAGATCTGATATTGTTATTTTGTATATATTTTGGCAGTTCGTTTTTACCTCTTGCCTCAATTTTTTTTACTTCGAATTATTTTCTATTCCCTAGAAATTTTGTTATCAGATCGCTCGGTCTAAATTTTATATTATGCCTGACATTCGCGGCAGCCTCTGGTCTGAGATTACCTTTATGTCGCGCGATCTAAGGCAGCGGTCTTTTAGTTCAAAATTTTGTAATGATTATATCTTGATTGCTCCTGGAGCTATAAATACCCGGTTGGTGGACTCATTAAACACGCTCCTCTAGGACTTTTCAATAAAGTGGTCTGAAATCCTTTTAACAATGGTGTCCGCGCGAGCTAGTGCCTGCAAAATTTTTCTTGAGTCTGAACAGCGACCTTGCCGTCTTTCTCAAGTTGAGTTTCATGATTTTCTGAGGGATAACCCTATGAGCTCGCAGATAATGATCCGTCTGCCCGCCACAGGTGAGCGCCTCAATCATTGTGGGGAAGACGAGATCGCTATTCCGATTGACCACTTCAACCATGGATTTTGCCTTCCCTTGCCATGGGATATAAGGAAGATTTTTAAGTTCTTTGGTCTGGTTCCTGGACAACTTCCACCAAACTCTATCGCGCTGATTTTTACTTATATCTGTTACTTGAGATCAGTCAAAGTGGTATTTACCCTGGATCTATTTAGATCTCTTTTTACTCTGAAGATGTTGAAGGAAGGTTCGAGGAGGGAGGACTTCAAGGCCTGTTGTATTTCACCTGCAGTGGTTTGAAAGTAGTGAACCTGTCGAATAAGGTCTCCAACTGGGCGAAGAGATTCTTGATTTTTTAGGGGAGGTTGGGCGGTCTCCGGACACACCCCAAGCTCCGAGATGAATCGATCTTTCGAAAACCAAAATCCCTTTCTGGAGTTGAAGATCAGATCAAAGAAATGCTCAAAGATTGCAAAGTTGATCTAGAGCATTATATGGTACTTTGGGCGCAAGTTTCTTCCATCAAATGAAAATATAGTGATTTCCTGCGATCTCAATAATTAGACCGCTTCTTAACAGTTCTCTTAATCTTATAAAAGAGTTTTCTCCTGCAGAGGTTTTATAGGTTTCTCTTACCTTACCCTATGCTCCGGAGGGTGAGCTTACTCAGAGGGAGAAGAGGTTAAAGAGAGATCAAGAGCGGTATCAAACCTGGACCGCCGAATCGTCGAGCTATTCTTATAAATCTTTTGATTTATATGGATACAGGTGCTCCATGACGGATACCATGGGGAGACCGCTGCTGAAGTGGGATGTCAAAGGTAAACGAGTGGGAGTTTCCACATTCCTTCCGAACTGGGGAGGCAATTTAACCCGTCATGTTGGCGCGATCTCGGCCGCCTTATATGGCGAAGAGAAATTTAAAGAAGTGTATAGTTGGGAAGACAGTCTTATCCCCGACATGTGCTCGCAGACCGGTCTCAGACACTAGGTCTTTTGCCATCATATGGGAAGGTTGCTGCGTAGATACATGCAGGAGAACAAGGCTATTAAGGCCGAGCCTGATGTATTTTGATCGCTCGATCTGACTTTCCTTTTCTCTCTTTTCTCCTCTTGATCTAACCTGTAACTTCATTTGCAGAAAACAAGAAATGAAATGTATGACAAAAATAATCCAGCCTATCGGAAGGTGATGTTAAAAGAAATAAGTGAGGCGGTTGAGATGACCATGTCTAATTTGCGAGATGGCGGCATCCTAGTTCCAAAGGATGTCAACTTCTCGTCACTATTTCCGGAGGTCGCTGCTCTCCAGGTGGAAAGTGAAGAAGAAGTGGGGGAAGAAGAAGATTTTGATAAAGATAGAGATGTAGAGAGAGAATAAAAAGATGGCAACAAGGATGATCTTGAAGTTGGCAATGAGGGGGAGGAAGAGAGGAGGCTGGGCAATTTTGAAGTAGACCGAATGGTCACACGTGCCGAATTGGACGCATTAGATGACTTCCTGAATGAAGATTTGGAAATGCCGATGGATGGAGGTGGAGGCGAGCTAAGTGGAAGCCAATTCGATCCAGACGAGGAGTTGAGTTCAGCTGCAAAGTCTAATATTGACTCTCGTGATGGATCCTCCAGCTCAAGTGAATCCAGTGCCGATTCTAGCTCTTCTGAAGATGAAGAGGCTCCTTCCAAGAATAAGAAGAAGAAATAGGAGGATATGCTTTCTTTCTCTTGATGTTGTCATCTTTTGATAAATCGGTCAAGTTTTTAGACTGCCCTACCTGTAATTACATTTTGAATCAAGTTGAAATGAAAGAGTAATTTTTGCATTCCTTTTTTGTTCACAGCACCTGATTTTATACTCGTTTGACTTTATGCCTTTTATATATGATTTGCTCAATCTCGCAAATCATTCCTCAACGACTCATCGAGCTGGAAACGAGATCGAAAGATCTTCAGATTAAACTTTATTACTTAATTTGCTCACTCCATGCGCACCAATTTTTCTTGTATTCGAGCGTTCAGAATCATGCTCTAGAGCCAGTCGATCGTATATGCATAGTGAAGAGTATTGAATATGGAGTGTGATATTGCGACCTTTAATCTGCAGATAGATCATGCTGAAACACTCTGCTGATAAATTTATTTTAAAGGGAGGTATCACTGGTCAAAAACCTCAGACCGCTCCTGCTCTATTATGAGCATTTATAATACCATAAGGTTTGTGTATTGGCGGCCTCGATAATTTTCAGAACCTTTTTTAGTTTAAAGACCTAACGAGCCTGAGATTGTTTCATCAAAAAGACATGGGAAAAATTTTTAATAACGCCAAATGCTCCAGAAATGACAATTTTAGGCCGGAGACCACCTGCTCTCCACACCGAGTTCTCTATTTTGAGACCGCCCCTATCCATCACAGAAGCCCTTGAGATCGCTCGATCTTAGAGAAGAAGAGAAAAGGAAGTGTAGTCTGATATGATTAATACTGATAGATATGTACTATAGGCTATCACATTATTTTTCCCAGAGAGATCACCAAAGTTATGCCACCTCCGAGAAACAACCTTGAAGACCGTGAGGATAAGTGAGAGGAAGAAATGACCTTATGGTCATATATGAAAGAATAGAAGAGATGACCTAGGAACGGTCATGGGATGAGAAACAGACGAAGTGACCCTTTCGGTTAGGGTTTAAGGGAGAGTCGACTATAGTGGTCTGAACTCTCAAGGAGATGGCCACCTCTCCTCCTCACTCAAGTGGTAGTCCCAGGGTTAGGACTGCTCTTATCTTAGATAGAACTCATCTCAAGAAGGACTAGCCAAGTAGTGTTCGAGTGTAACAGGCTAAGATGGCCCGATGCCACTTTTTGAAGGCACGACATAGGTGGCATTCACCAAGACCTCCCTTGATGCAGTGGTGTGCTCACATATCGTCCAAGATCCAGGATATCACATTGAACTCTCTCATATGAGATTGGTGAGCTACTGCTACACAGAAGCGAAATCTCCCTGCAATCCGTGGTCAATGTAGGTGTTACACTCAGCATCAATTCATGGGGGTTCAGGTGTGATCCGGCGATATCTTCCTTAGTGCGACTTAAGTTCGCATCTTATTTCCACCTCAGGGTGTCCTCATAAAAACATTGGAATAATTTCAGTAACTGTATTGTATAAATGCTAATGTAAAAAAATGAGTGCATCACTTTCAGGGGTGAGAAGAAAAAATAAAAAACTTGTCAAGAGTAGAAGCGCTTCAAATCATCTCCACTCCAAGTGTTAGCGATCTCGTTCCATCATATGTATTGAGTCGATAAGCTCCTTTTTTCAGCACTTCTCTTATGATATAAGGCCCTGCCCAATTTGGATTTAGCTTACCCACCAAGCTAGATCTAGCTACTGCATCGACCTTTTTTAAGACCAGATCTCCAACAATGAATTCTTTAATCCTAATATTTTTATCATAGTGTCGTGCCATTCTCCTTTTCACTTCTTCTTGCCTTACCACAACCCCATCTCTTAAATCCTCAATTCGATCAAGACTGCATTTAAGGTCTTCATCATTCCTTTCCATCCAGGTGTCTTCGTTTTGTTTAGCCAGCAAGACTCTAGGACTTCTTACATAGAATTCAACAGGAATTAGAGCTTTTGAACCATGTGATAATTTGAAAGGAGTCTCACCAGTTGCTCCTGTCGGGGTGGTCCTAAGGGTCCAAAGGACTGCTGGGAGTTGTTCCGTCCAATTGCCTCTGTGGTATTTTCTACCTTCTTCTTGAGGAGATTTAAGATACACTTATTAGCTGCTTCTACCTGACCATTACTCCTGGGATGATGAACTGACGCGAAACGAAGTTCAATTCCTACTTCATCACAAAAGTTAATCATTTCAGAATTACTGAACTGAGGTCCATTATCTGTTATTATATCCATAGGAATCCCATGCCTACAGATAATTTCTCCCCAGATGAAGCTCTTTACTATTTGAGTTGTTGTTTTTGCTAAAGCTTTTGCCTCAATCCATTTGCTAAAATAATCTATCATTACTAAAATGAAACGTCTTTGCCCAATTGCAATAGGAAATGGTCCGAGAAGATCCATTCCCCATACTGCGAATGGCCAAGGAGTCATGATAGATTTTAACCGCTGAGTTGGTTGATGCTGAAACGGAGCAAATTTCTAACATTGAATACACTTCTTAGTATAATCAACTGCATCTTTCCTCATTTTGGGCCAGAAATACCCTTGCCTCAAAATTCTTTTTTCCAGCGTCCTTGCACCTGAATTACTGCCACATTCTCCCGAATGTACTTTACGGAGAACAATCAGATCTCTTCTCCTGTTATACACCTGGACAAAGGAGCTAAAAATGTTTTTCTATAAAATATACCCGAAACTAGATAATAATATACTGCCTTTAGCCTGAACCTCTTCTTATCTTTGATGCTATCGTGAATTATCCCTGATGAGAGATATAAGATAAATGGATCCACCCAGGAAGCCTTACGACCTATTTGCATCACTGAATTTTCCTCAAACCCAAATTTAGCCAACTAATCAGCATCTGAAGTTTCTGCTCTTGGGATGTGCTGAATGGTAAAACTCTTGAACTTTCTAACTTCTTGATTTACTAACTTCTGATACCTTTTTAAGACTGGTTCCATGGTCTCATAGGTGTCGTTTAACTGATATGGCATAACTAATGAATCTGTTTTTTACCTCAACATCCTCGATTCCCAATTCTTTGGCTAAATGAAGTCCCCTAAAAGAGCCTCATATTCTGCCTGATTGTTAGTGACTGAAAAATAAAACCTTAGACCTTGATTTAATTTGACTCCCTTTGGATTAATCAGAACTACTCCTGCTCCTGAAGAACATTTCCCCGAAGCTCCATCAACAAAAATTGTCCAAGGTATAGGCCTTCTGATATCACTTTCAAATTCACTTCCTGTTATATCGATTAAGAAATCCGCTAACACCTGAGCCTTAATTGCTATCCGAGGCGCATCTGAGATGTTGAATTCGCTTTACTCGATGGCCCACTTAACCAATATGCCTGAATGCTCTGGCTTCTCCAACCCACCTTTTAGAGGAAAATCTGTGACTACCTGAATAAAGTGAGCCTGAAAGTAAGGTCTAAGACTTCTGGCTGAGATAATAAGAACTAAGGCGAGTTCTTCTAGTATCGGATATCTGGTTTCTGTCTCCTTTAGAATCTTACTGACATAATAAACTGGAAATTGTTTCTTCTTTTCTTCACTGACTAAGACTGAACTGACCGCATCTAATCCCACACCTAAATATAAGAATAAATCTTCTCCCTCATGGGGGCTCTGGAGAAGAGGAGTCGAAGTCAACTATTTTTTCAGCTGATCGAACGCTGAATCACACTCCTTAGTCCATTCAAATTTTGAAGCCTTTCTAAGAGTTCGGAAGAAAGCCGCACTTTTATCTCCTGGTCGAGATATAAATCGGCTCCTTCCTGCCATTCTTCCTCCTAGCTGCTGAACCTCTTTTGGCATCCTCGGAGGTTTCATTTCAAGGATTTATTTTACTTTATCTGGATTGGGTTTAAGACCATTTGGAGTTAGAAGATGCCCTAATAATTTTCCCTTGCTGGCCCCAAATATGCATTTCAGTGGGTTCAGCCTCATGTCGAATGCCCTAAGAGTTGAGAAGGTTTCTTCCAGATCTTTCAAGTATGCGGTAAACTGCTTGCTTTTGATGAGAAGATCCTCCACATATACTTCAAGATTTCTGGTTTTTTGCTTCTTGAATGCGAAATCCATCATTCTTTGATAAGTGCCACATGCATTCTTTAAACCAAAAGGCATTACCTTATAGCAAAAACACCCATCATTTGTTATGAAGGAGGTGTGAGGAATATCTTGCTTATGCATTCTAATTTGGTGATAGCCCAAAAATGCATCCAGGAAGCTCATACATGGGAATCTGACTGCTGAATCAACCAAAGAGTCTATTCTGAGTAACAGATTACAATCCTTTGGACAAGCCTTATTGAGCTTGGTGAAGTCTACGCACATCCTCCACTTACCTCCAGGCTTTTTTACCATAACCACATTTGAAACCCAATCAGGATATTGAACCTCCTGGATAAAACCAGCTTTGAGTAGCTTTTGAACTTCTTCTTTAATTTGTTCGGCTAAGGTAACTGTTACCGCCCGTTTTCTCTGAATAATTGGTTTGAATGTTGGATCTATATTCAGATGATGGCAAGCTATATCAGGATTCACTCCTGGCATATCACTTGCTGTCCAAGCAAACACATCCAGATTCTTGAACAAACAAGCTATTAATTTTTTTTTCCCGGAAAGTTCTGCGTTAATTGAAAGCACTTTTCCCTCATCTCCCTTAAATGGATCGACCTGGATATCCTGTGCTGGTTCTAAGTGTGCTCCCTCAGCTCTATTTTCAATCTCAGCTTCATGATCTTCTAAATCAGATTCCTTAAAGGCTTCCATTTTTGACCTGAGTACGTCGATTTCAAAAATAAGCGAGAGAAAATAGAAAAAGTGGCATAAGAAAAGTGTTCGATAGTGTTGAAGATAACCACAAAATAATCTAAGCAGAGGGAGATAAATATAGCTGAAAAGGGGTGAAGAAAAGACAAATTTTTATTGAAGCAAAGTCAATTACAAGAAACGGCCTTGAAATGACTCAGAGAAGTTCTGCAGCTAAAAAACTAAAGGCTTGCTAAAAGCTGGAAACGAACTCGAAACTCAGATACTGAGATTCCCTTATTCTGAACTTAAGGGGACCAGCACTTCACCTTCGAACCCCAACTGAGAACCTATGTCGACAAGGCTAACAGTCTTGACATAGCATTCCCGAGCAAGCCTAGGGTCACTCCTAACCCTAAACAACTTCCCTTGAGCAGAGAATTTGAGGACGAGATGGCACGTTGAAACCACAACTCTATACTGGTTGAGGAGGGGTCTGCCAAAAATTGCATATTAGCTGCTGGGAGCATCTACCACTACGAATTTGGCCTGCTTGATATCCCGCCCATCATTACAGTTAGAGAAACTTTCCCTTCGACCTCTTTCTTCTCTCCCGAGAAGCCATAGAGGGTCCCATCGGTGGAAAGCATTGGATTCCCATTCTTCAGGGCTTCGAAGGTCGGCTTGAACAACATATTTACCGAGCTTCTGGTATCTACTAGGATCCTCTCGACTGTGAAATTCTCTATCATAGCCTTAATGACAAGAGCGTCATTAAAGGGGTTCCTGTGGGGTGGAAGATCTTCTTTACTGAAGACAACCACCTCCGGAATAGGGTCTAAGGTTGAGGCAGCAGAGACTTCATCTCTGAAGACTCTGGCCATGCTGGCCTTCTTAGAGGATTCGAGTCCAGCACCTCCATGGATGCAAAAAAGCAAGCCATTTACCCCTTCGTTTCGCATCCACGCACTCATAAACAATGTGGAGGCTGCCAAATAGGTCGGCATCCTCCACCTACTTGAACTCACATCCGACCTCAGTGACGGTTTTTGCCTTCTTTGATTGGTCTCCAACCTTCTTGTTGATCAAATCCTGGAGTTTGCCCTCCTTGAGGAGCTTCTCACTTAGGAATCTGAGCGCTTGACAGTTTTTAGTCTGATGTCCCCTTTCTGTATGGAATTCACAATAGAGAATTGGATTTCTGAATTTGACATCAGACTTCATTGGAGATGGTCTATTGAAAAAAGGTTATTTTTCAATGATCTCTAAAATCTCTAAGATGGGTAGGGGCAGATCTGCAAAATATTCTTGTGAGTTATTAAGAGGTTGCCTAGGTTGGGCAACTAGAAGAGCTAGGAGAGGGAGATATGCTAATGGCTGAGTCTGAATAGGTTGTTGCCATTGGGTGAGTTGCCGATGGTTATTGGCTGGGTGATGGTGATGAAAATTCCTGCCTCTAGGAGCCTGAGGTTGGTATTCTTGATGAGCCAGCCTCTGTTGACATTGAGGAGCTGAAGAAGAAGAACTGCTGCCACCTTGATATGCCATGTTAGAGTGGCATGAGACGTACTCTGGATTGCAAATCTCACCCTCGATGAACCTATTCACAATTGAAATTAGCTCGTGGTCGGAATGAGGCTCCTTAGTAGTGACTTTTAACTTCAGAGGGCCCTCTCGAAGGGCGTTGATGAATGCAACTTTGTGGAGTATGAGGACAATGTCACGGATGCTCAAGATCTCCTCCTGGAAACGGGCGACAAAGTGAGCTGTAGTCTCACTTTCACCCTGCCTGATTTTGAAAAGGGTCGCAGGGCCACTCGTCCATCCATGAGGTCGCTAACCTTAAAAGAAACTCTCTCCTCAGATCTGCAAAACATTAAACAGACCTACCAAGGAGGATAAAACCATTCCCTTTCTTCACCTCCGAGGGAGGTCATGAACAACTTGCTACGAAGAGCCTCAGACAGGGTCCTCATCGACACTGCAGCTTCGAAAGCTTGCAGGTGAGAGATTAGATCATCCCTTCCCATATACACTGGATGTCGGGGCTCCCGGAAGCCATGGGAACAGGTTCCCACCTAACTTGGTCCATGAATGGGGAGGGCTCCTCCCAATGGTCGACGAGGAGAGGAGCAGTGCCCTCCTGAAAACTCAGAGCTCGGGCAGGACTTCTCTAGGCAGCAGCCTGTTAGAACTCCTATCGAGCAGCGAACTCGGCCCCCTTAGGCCGCAAAGGCGCGGCGGGCTCGGGGTCCGCACGATCAGAAACATAACCGCAAGCAGGCTTCATAGCTACTAGTGTAGCGACCTCAACGACTTGAGGGGGCAGCCACTGGGAGATCACTTCTAGAGCTTTTCACATTGCTTCCATCTGTTGGGCAGTCTCACGCTGAGATTGAGCGAACTCCTGACAGGTCTGCTCGAGTGCTCACTCGAAGCGTGCTTCCAGATCATTCGAGGTCGCGTGAACCGCATATGGATGACCCCCACCGAACTGACTTCATGACTCCCGATCTGACATCTCAGACCGATGCTCTTCACCAACTAAACCCTATCTGAAGGTCGCATGTTCGTTCTGTTGATGAAAAAGTTGCACCTCCACAAATTATACTTTAAATCGGAGGGGGAAACTTAGGATCGTTGGTTACTGGGGGTCTGAGAACATCAGGTGGAGGGTGCTGCAGAGTTATGAAAAAAGAATACCGCTTCGAGAGATCTTTACCGTGAGATAGCCCTACCGAAAAAGGCTAGAGACTAGAGATTACTGAAGAATTGAAGCAGATCGGGCTGGCGAGAAGGGAGCGAGCTGAAAACAAGACCGCTTGTTTCCACAACTAGCTCAAGACTCGATCCCCCAAGTGCCTTTCTGAGGACCCTACCCCCTATTTATAAGCATGGAAACTGCCCGAATGGGTAGCTCTTAAAATTACGGGCTGCCTGGGTTTTTAAATAGCTGGGACGAGGTGAGAAGTTACCTGTCTTGTTATCGTCAGAGATAGATAAGAGATACAGACCGCGCGGTCTCAAGGGATGGCCGACAAATAAACTGGTAAGCTTACTGCTTTACGCGAGATGGCCGAACTAGGTGATCTCTAAAACAAGACCGCGCGACATAATAAGCTGAAAACGATCTGATTGATGTGACCGCATGAATTCCCTTAAAAGCTTTTATTGCGATCTTCCGGGCGAACATTCTAGTTCTCACGCAAGGGTCAGTAAGAAATGAATGGAGACATCCCCTATTTATAGGCAAAGCTCGGTACTTGGCCTCAAAAATCTGAAGCACCAGCACTCGCTAGCTCGGGTGGTAACTCTCTAGTAATTTTCACCTCCAAAAGTTTTCTCATACTAAATAATGTGAGGAGTCGTACAAGCATTCAAGATGAACAATATTATTTGCCCCAACACATACACTCAATGCATTCCAGGCAGGGTAGAAGAAAACACAAACAGAGGTTGCGGTTAAAGAAATATATTTAGTGCATGACCGTGCACATTCAACTCACATAGTTGTCATAATTATTACAGATAATAATAAATTGTGTTTGCCATAATTATGAGATTGGAGAAAGGCTTACCCTTGGTAGCGCACTGCACAGTTTGGTTGACAGCCTTTTTCTCAATGATTCCCCTCTTTAAGGCCTCATTCCTCGACTTCCTCTCCTTAGGAATCTACTTTCTCTTCTTTGGCTCTGTTTTAGACAACTCTAGCAGATGAAAAATCAGCTAATCGAATAGAGCTTTTAGAATAGAGCTTTCAGAAAAACTCTGATGAGAGAGCTGCAGACTGTTTGGAGAGTCTTTGCATAAGTGCTGATCGAATATAGCTTTTTCATTTAAGCTATTCGGTAGCACAACTATTTGAAAACTGTTTTTTTAAAACAAAAATATTGAAATACAATAGTTGTGAAAACCCGCGCCCAGGCAAACACGTGCGTCCGGGCAAAAAATGGACGCTCGGGCAAAAAAACGATCGTCTGGGATAAAAACGAACGGCCGGGTGAAAAATCGCCAATCGGTCGAAAAACAACCGCCCGTGCAAAAAACAGCCACACGGTAGAAAATTGCGAGCTAGGGCAAAAATTCGCGCCCCGCCGAAAAATGTGCGCATGGGAAAAAATGCGCGCCTGGGCGAAAAATGGCCACACGGGCAAAAAATGCCCACCAGGGCGAAAAATGGCCGCAAGTGGGAAAACGCGGGCCCTGGTGAAAAACCGCCGCCCGGGAGAAAAACTGCCCCACGGGCAAAAAACGTCCACCCGGGTGAAAAATGGCGGCCCGGGCAAAAAATGCTCGCCCGGGCGAAAAATGGCTCACCGGGCAAAAAAACGGCCTCCAGGGGAAAAAATGTCTGCTCGAACGAAAAACACGTGCTCAGGGAAAAAATGCGCACCCGAGCAAAAAAAAGGCCTCCCGGCCTAAAAATGGCCGCCTAGGGAAAAAACGCGCGCCCGAGCGAAGAATGGTCGCCCGGGCAAAAAAGTGCGCCCGAGCAAAAAATGGTCGCCCGGGCGAAAAAACGTGCCTGGGCGAAAAATGGCAACCCAGACGAAAAACAGCCGACCGGGCAAAAATCAGGCACCCTGGCGAAAAATGCGCGCCCGGGCAAAAAATGACAGCTCCGGCGAAAAATGCCCGCCCGGGCAAAAATATCGAGAGCCCAGGCGAAAAATGACCGCTCGGGCGAAATATGAGTGCCCGGCCGAAAACGAGTTCCAGACTGAGAATGCGCGCTCGGACGAAAATGCTGGAGTGGTATACAACGAGGTGGACTTAATAAAAGAGAGAAAGCTAAAAATAGAAAAAACGTGATGGAGACGACGACCCTCAACAAGAAGATGATGGTACCAACATTCTTACGGATGATGGAGTCTCTCCAACCAAAGACTTCTTGCGCCATCGCCATGATAGTATTTGTGATGAACGTCATCGCAGCTACAACCTCCGCCCGAGGCGCAAGAATATTTATTAACAATTATAATTATTCTATTATAATTATTAATTAATTGTTATCATGTTTTCTTTATTATTATCTTTAATGTTTTGGGACTTTATTCTATTTTTATGTTTTGTTTCTTAATTTGGGCAACATGTAGCCATAAGTGTTGTAAGCCTTCTATAAGACCATGTTTATTGAAGGATTAGTAGATTACGAATATTTAGCAAGAAATAAACCCTCCCCCCTTTCTCTCTCCCTCTGTCTAGCTACCAGCCCCCTCTCTCCCTCCTTGAAAATTTCGGCCAGCCCTCTCTCCTTTTCTCTCCTCTTTCTCTAGTCTCTTTTACAACTCCTCCCTCTACCTCTCCAAGATATTGCAAGCCTACGAAGGCTTCTTTCTTCTCCCTTAAAGGATTCGGTCAACATAGTCCTCCCCCTTGTTGGAACATGGTATTCCGCATCTCCTTGGTTTGAGAATAACAAATCCTATGTGTTTTTGATCTTGTGTGTTTAAGTGTGCATGATAACAAGTTCATATGACTCAAGGATAACATAATAAGGTTGTGCCCAAGTTTGAAGCGAAAACTCAAAACTGGCCGTTATAGCCGGCGGTAGCTCCAGCGGTAGCTGCTAGAGCAAGCGGTAGTGATAGTGCTAGCGGTAGCGCTAGCGCAGGCGCTAGCGCAAAACAGAAGAAGAATCTTGGCTGGTTTCCTTGGAATAAAAGATTCGCACACACAGAATATTGCCTAATCTGAGATAGCGCCGGCAGTAGCGATAGCGCTAGCACTAGCTCAAAACACAAGAGGAATCTCAGCAGAGTTTCCACGGATTGAAGATTCTGCCGCGCAAAATATGTCCTAAAATGGGATAGCGTCGGCGGTAGCGATAGCGCAGGCGCTAGCGCTAAGTCTATAAAAAGGACATCTTGGCTCCGACTTCCCAAGCCTCTTGTGATCCAGTATTCCAAAGCTTCGTGCCACAACAGAGAGAGGAAGGTTCAGAGATATAATCCCACAAATCTATAAAGACTAAAGGAGATCCGTGGAGAAGATTTCAACACGCGTCATCATTGTGATGAAAGACCGCATCGACTACGATCATACTTTGCGGCTTCGTCTACTTCTCCAAGAGATCCACATAGAGGGAGTTTTATATTATTATCTTTTTATTTCAAATCTCTTCTGTAATCGTTTTGTGAAATCGCCTCGTGTTGGCGACTAGGTCTGGGTAGGACTTAGGGGGAAACTCGCCTCGTGTTGGCGACTAGATCTAGGCTAGGTCTAGGGGGTGCTCGAGGCCACATCCGGGGAAGGGTTGGCTAGAGCGGCTTGAGGCCGATTCCGGGGAGGATAGGTTAGGGCCACCGTTACATGGGGATGCGAGTTGGGATAGAAAACAAAAAGAGTTTACTATTCATCGCCACTGATTTCTAGCGTCATAGAAGTCAACTTTTGTAAAACACTATTTGATATTAATAAAGCATGTCTCTACTTTATTTCAATTGTTTTACTTGACTTTCTATTGTCTTAATCTTGCATTATTACAATGTTTTTAAAATATCACTAAAGTTTTGAAAACCCTTATTCACCCCCCTCTAAGGCCGCCTACCGATCCAACAAGTGGTATCAGAGCTAGGTTATTCCAAATCGGCTTAACAACCGGGAATAATGGCGTCTCATGATCTCGCTTCTACTAGTGGGGTAAATTTTTATGAAGAAGAAAAATCTCCTAAACCACCTTTATTCGAAGGGAGAAATTATAAAGGTTGGAAAATTTTAATTGAAAAATTTATTAGGACTTTAGATATCGAAGTATGGAATTTAGCCATTGTAAGACCTGCGGATGAATTAAATAAAAAAGAACGTCAACTAAATGCAAAAGCCAAACATTATTTATTTTGTGCTCTATCAAATGAAATTTTCAAATTAATATATTGTTTTTCTAGTGCATACAAAGTTTGGTAATTTCTTGAAGAAATGTATGATTTTCCTCTCGCAGGTATAGATCAAACACTGGAGGAGAAGGACATACAAGCATCCACCATTATTCAAGAAAATCTCTCTTGTAGCAAAACCATGGAAATTGACTTAGCCAAAGAGAGCAATTCATCAAGAGAAGATGAAAATTCATCTATAAAAAGGAAGGCCTAGAAGACGACAAAGGAACGTCATGGTCACATCTTGCCTCTTCCGATTGCGCTGTAAGAAAGTCTAATTCTTTATCTTATTTCCATATGCAAAAAATTGCAAAACGTAGAATGAAGAAATTAAAAATTGCTAATAAAAGATTACGTTTAGAAAATAAAACTTTGAAAGCAAATGTGAATGTGATTGAATCTCAATCATGCTCTTCATTTGAAAGCTATACACCTTATTTTGATTATAATAATATTAAAGAAAAATTCAAGGATTTAGAAAAAGAACTTTTAATTTCAAAAGAACATAACGAAAAATTAATAAACGAAAATAATATTCTCTCTCATAAACTAGAATCTTTAAAATCACTCTTTCAAAAAGGATTAAATAATTTTAAATATCTTATTTCTAGTTTATCATCAAACATGAGTAAAACTTCTACTAGTATGTTAAAGCATATTAAACATGCACCTAGTAGAATGTTTAATCACACAAACACAATGAATTCTAACCCACATTATGTATCTTCCAAACTAAATTCTAATGTGCACAAATTTCCTATGAAATATAATTTCAAAAGTGATTATTATTTTAAACCTAAGTTTAATGAATATGGAAATTTGATGCATAATATTAAATCAAAATATGAATGGAGACCAAAAATAAAAAATGAAACATTAACTCCACTTGAAAGAATTCGTTCATTATCGTCTCCCCAAAAATTATCACGCAATATTTGGGTACCTAAAGGAACCGTTACACTTGATTCCCTTTGGATACCCAAATCTCTCATCTACTAGTATCATCCAAATGCATGAAGTAGAATATTTTCAAATTGAAATATACAAATTTCTACTTCATGATGTGCTTTAATGTCTTTTCTATTTTCTTCTTTTTGTTTTTCCTTTTAAGCAACCATGTTATAGTCATCTTATATCTTATAGGAAATATGATCTTATAAATCAAATTAATCAAAATTCAAAATCATATTTTATTTTGATGACCTATCTTTTATTCTAATATTCATTGCTTATAAATATCTTATATTATCCATATGAATCAAACTCTAAATGTGTTATGAGATATTTATCTAAATTATAAAGAAAATCACAAAATACATGTTGAAAGATTAATTGTCTTAAATACTAATGCCACACGCACCACCATGATCTATTGATGTCCTTTGATAAAATCCTCTAAAAATCATATATCATAATTCATATAAACAATCATCTAACAACTACTATCTCTATCACATGTATATGAATTATATGATAACAATTGGCATTATAATTGTTTACCATGGTTAGTGTCATGGAGTATTATGTGTGTATTGTGATTTATTTCAAGTTTAGACCTTTGAATCACCTTGATATCAAATCAAATTAAATCATCACTTCATTCTAGGTCTCTAAGTTGAAACACAATCAATCCTTGATATAACATTAATCTCAAACTTATCTTACTAACATTATCACCTAAAGAATATTTGTGTCTATGTTAGGCTTTATATGTTTACCAAGATATACAGGCTGGGTATTCTCATCTAGGGCTTATCCAAGATATTTTTTTATGAACATTACTCTTTATTCACCGAAACCATGCATATTTGATTTGTTCAAACATGATATCGTGGGTTTTCATTTCATATCTGTTTCAAGTTACAAGCACAAGCCTTTAGAAAAGTCAAAATGAAAACATAAGCAAATATATCTCATGCAGTGATTATCTTGTAAATTCATATAAGAAATCGCTAACGTTTCATGCAATTTGGACCATCCAAAACATCTCCTAAAATTCTTAAATTTCGGCATGAAACTACTATTTGGACACTTAGTCAAGATCAATAATTACAAATTTGAAAATCATCAGAAATCGTGTACTGTTTCCCACGCTAACGCTAACGCATGCGCTAGCGGACCTATGTGTTTTTCTTTATTTTTAAAATTTTGAAAAATCCCTAAAAATATATTAATCTATGTGTACTATTCATCTCTGCACTTTTGCTTTTATTACATTTTTGAAAAATCAAATACAAAAATACAAAAGCCAAATTACAAAAAATATGTTTTGCCTTTTTGTTTTTTGTCATTTGTTTAAATTCTATTTCTAAAAGCAAAAATAAAATACAAAAATATACAACAAAAAAAATTATCAAAAATTATTATTTTGAACTTAACTTTTCTATTTTACATGTATCTTGCGAAAGGGTGATTTGGGTTATCATCCCATCACATCACCTAGTACCGGGCGAACCTCTCACAAGGTAGTCCTCGAGAAGTCCAAGATCAATCTTATAAGTTCAAACTTTAAATTATCAAAAATACTACATGGACATCATTGAGTTAATCAAGCATGATTTAACACATCATTTAGAACTTCTATAATGTTGCAATTTATCTTTTCAAACTACTTTGAACATTATTTTCATTTATGCTTAGATATATCTATTAATATGTGCATCAATTATATTTTAAAGGTTGTGTAGAACTACGCTTAGCATGTCTCTAAGTATGAGTAAATGTTTTATGTTTGATAATGATATTTATTCACTCACTTAGTTTTGGTATTGTCTACATATGTGCTTAATCTAATAATGCTTATGTATGTTTAGTATTAGTAAAATGTATTAAAATTGCACAAGTATCTTACCTACACTCCTTTTATTTGCACTTGTAAAAGTTAAGAAAAGTGGTTATGTTTTCATAAATTATATTGGTTTCCAAAACAAGTGTATTCGGAGAACTTTGTACAAAACAAAAATCATAAAATAATATGACAAAGATAACTCCACCAAGCACTACTTGAACCTCTTGATAAGTCTTAATAAGCGTTGTGAGGTTGAGCACCTTGGAAAGAATAGTAAAGTTTCTTGTGCAAACCATATCTTTCTTTCAAAATAAAAACCACTTACTCTTAAGTACACTGGATCACTTGTTTCAATATTAAAATAAAAATAAAATATGTGATCCCCCAAGCACTACTTTGCACCCTGATAATTCTTAATGAGCATTGTGTGTGCAAAGCACCTTGGTAGTTGTACTTTTTGTTTGTGCATTTAAGTGTGTGGAAGTAAAATTATTTGTGTTTTATTGTGCACTTACTTTACATATTTCTTGTATTTTTGATTAAAACATTTGTTTACTCTACTCAAAAATACACTTATGTGCACATCATTATCTTCCATAACACTTCTTATCATGAGTATTGGATCCTAATGCTAATTTTATCCTACTCTTTATTTATGAAATGCACTAGATAACCTAGCATGCTTTCTACAATGTTTGGTATGTTTTGAAATTGTGAATTAAAGTAACATTGTAGTAATCTCTTTTTGATAACATTATTTTATGCTTGGTTCCTTTATTGTCAAACTTAAAGATTTTAATTATAAAATGATTTACAAAAACAACTTCTTTTTTGAAATTTAACTCATATATCTTTTTATGGATCATCATTGATTACAATAAGATGTTTCTTATATTTCTATAAGTCTTCCGCATTATAACCATATAATTGTTTTACCTTGCGCTTTCATGCTTACTTAAAGTCTTATATTTTGTGTGCATCATCACTTGAATCTTAAAATTCCTTTCTTTCATCAAGTGGTAGACTTGCTTGCTAAACTTTATATTGGTTACTTTAAACATGAATACTTTTTTGCTAAAAACTCTGATTTATTCCTATGAAAATATTGTTATATTAAAAACACTAATTCATTAATGGATGTCAAAATAGCTATGTAAGTGTTTTCATAAATTCAAATAAAAATATAAACCCATAGGCTATGAACTTATCACTAAATTTAAATACTTAATGTTTTCCAATAATTATTATCCATGATTACATATCTCACCATAGCGGGGGCGTAGGGTTGTAGACATTAGATAACCTTATATCTAGTCATGTCTTGTCCTTAACCGGGGAGGGTTCCAGTGGGGCCTTGCGAGGCACTGGGGGGAAAGAGTGCTAGGTTAAGTTTTTGTCTAGTTTTTGCATATGGGACTAACACCCCAACCTACGGCATGTTTGCAGCTCCTCATGACCATCCGTCACTTAGTACGGGGCTAGGGTGTAGACATATTATCTGGGCAGATTGGTTATTTGGAAATCATTACCTTTTATGCTTAAAAATCTTATATAATGTTGATTACTTGGCAAATGTTATATTGTTCATCCTTAAGCTAAACACTCTGATCTATCTCTATAAAAACTATTCTAAAAACTCCTTATCATTTCATTCTCTCTAAAAGCTCGATCATGCCTTTATATTCTAATCAAAACTTTTCTGTGTTTTGTCTCCTTACCCACTTTTGCTAATAACAAAAGGGGGAGAACTAACATGATAAATATAATCCGCTATCAAAATAGAAACTACCATGATTAATTAAAGATGATAGCTTACATATTAGGGGAGCATTCACTTAGGGGGAGCATGTATTTAGGGGGAGCAATTCTAAATGCTAAAATCGATAATTATCTTAAGTCATCACTCTCACACACACACAAGTAAGTTTCATCATGCTTATATATTAATGCTTTGATTTATCATTAATGGATTTGTTATTATCAAAAGGGGGAGTTTGTTGGAACATGGTCTTCCACATCTCCTTGGATTGAGAATAATAAATCTTATGTGTATTTGATCTTGTATGTTTAAGTGTGCAGGATAACAAGTTCATATGACTCAAGGATAACATAAGAAGGTTGCGCCCAACTTTGAAGCGAAAACTCAAAACTGGCCGCTATAGCCGGCGGTAGCTCCAGCGGTAGCTGCTAGAGCAGGCAGTAGCGATAGCGCTAGCAGTAGCGCTAGCGCAGGCACTAGCGCAGGCGCTAGCGCAAAATAGAAGAAGAATCTTGACAGGTTTCCTTGGAATAAAAGATTCGCACACACAGAATATTGCCTAATCTGAGATAGCGCCGGCGGTAGCGATAGAGCTAGCGCTAGCTCAAAACACAAGAGGAACCTCAGCAGAGTTGCCATGAATTGAAGATTCTGCCGCGCAGAATATGTCCTAAAATGGGATAGCGCTGGCGGTAGCGATAGCGCAGGCGCTAGCGCTAAGTCTATAAAAAGGACATCTTGGCTCCGACTTCCCAAGCCTCTTGTGATCCAGTATTCCAGAGCTTCGTGCCACAACATAGAGAGGAAGGTTCAGAGATATACTCCCACAAATCCATAAAGACTAAAGGAGATCTATGGAGAAGATTTCAACACGCGTCATCATCGTGACGAAAGACCGCATCGACTACAATCATACTTTGCGTCTTCATCTACTTCTCCAAGAGATCCACATAGAGGGAGTTTTATATTATTGTCTTTTTATTTCAAATCTTTTCTGTAATCGTTTGGTGAAATCGCCTCGTCTTGGCGACTAGGTCTGGGTAGGACTTAGGGGGAAACTCGACTCGTGTTGGCGACTAGATCTAGGCTAGGTCTAGGGGGTGCTCGAGGCCACTTCCGGGGAAGGGTTGGCTAGAGCGGCTTGAGGCCGAATCCGGGGAGGATAGGCTAGGGCCACTAGTTAATGGGGATGCGAGTCGGGATAGAAAACCAAAAGAGTTTACTATTCATCGCCACCGATTTCTAGCGTCATAGAAGTCAACTTTTGTAAAACCATATTTGATATTAATAAAGCATGTCTCTACTTTATTTTAATTGTTTTACTTGACTTTCTATTGTCTTAATCTTGCATTAGTACAAAGTTTTTAAAATATCACTAAAGTTTTGAAAACCCTTATTCACCCCCCCCCCCCTCTAAGGGCGCCTACCTATCCAACACCCCTTATGGATTTTAGCCAAGGTGAAGGGGATCCGTGGTCTCGTGGAATCAAATCCAGCGTGAAGCGAAGAAGGCGGACGAGTTTTTTCTCTATACGACGCAACTCCAGTGGAACCGTTGACGAGCGATCTCGCGATTGATTGCTTGAGAAAATCTAATCTAAAGCGGGGTAACGAAATTTTCTACTTTGTGTGATTCCCTCTTGAGTAATTCTTGTGGTGGATTAATTTTGGCGTGATCTTCGACAACTTGAATTTTCGTGGATTTCTTCGATTGATTTTGAGTTTATCTTAATTAATTTAAATTCTTGAGGATTGGCGAACCTAGTTTTCATTTTGTTGGGAGAGATCTACCATTTCCGAAATCGTTATTTTCTGGTGGATCTCTGTTGGTACAACACTTGCTCGTTATAGGGCCATTAATAAAATAACTATCAAATATAGGTTTCCCATCCCTCGTTTGAACGACTTATTGGATATGTTTGTCGGGGCCACTATTTTTTCTAAACTAGATCTTAAGAGTGGCTACCATCAAATCAGAATTAGGGAGGGAGACGAGTGGAAGACGGCCTTTAAATCAAAGGACGGACTTTATGAGTGGTTGGTGCTCGGGGAAGGCTCACTAATGACCCGAGTACTTTTTCGAGGTTGATGAAGTTAGTGTTCAAGCCTTTCTTGGAAAAATTCATAGTTATATGATGAGTCCTGATCATATACACATTTATGGATTCATCCGGGCCGTTATTTAGTCATTTCTCCGCACTTTAGCCTTGTTTTAGTTTATATTTGATAATCCATGCTAGGTGCACATCTTGGCCCACTTTGGTGTGATTTTCGTGCTTATTGTCATTAGTAGTGTTCATGTGCTGTTAAGTGCCAATTTCAGTGGCTAGATCTGTGGTTATGCTGGAATAGGAGTCGTGCAAGTGTTCCCGGTGCAATTCTGCACAGGAACACTGCGCACGATCACCGGTTCTATTGCGCACGACCACTGGTCGTGCGCCACTGATCGTGTGCACTTAACCCTTTTTCACGAGTTATGTTTGGTGCAGTGCGCACGACCATCAACGACAGTGCGCACGACTACCGGTAGTGCGCCCCTGCTCGTGCGCACTTACCATTTAAATTCCGAGTTCTGTTTGCTCCAGTGCGCACGACCATCAACTCCAGTGCGCACGACCACCGGTCGTGCACCACTGGTCGTGCGAACATTTTATTTTATAATTTCGTATCTTGCAGGTTCCACCCAGGCAGTGCGCACGATCGCAGAATTCCAGTGCGCACGACCACTGGTCGTGCGCCAATGACCGTGCGCAGTATTCAATCCAGCGCCTATTTAAACGCCTATTGCGATTTTAGGGCGATCGTTCATGCCGGGAGCGGGATTCCTGTTCCGTACGCCGCCGATTTCCACCTTGGGACGCCTCCACTTCATCTCCTACGCAAGGGGAAGCCTCCTCCACCCATTCTAAGACTTCCTCCATTGTCCGTGAGTGTTCTCCATCGTCCGCAAGCCTCCAAGCAAGCATTCTTTCATTCCGCTCGGTGAGAAGAAGAAGAAACCTAAAGTCGAAGACGACGGAGCACGTAGGGAGATCGTGACAGCTCTCTACGCCGGAAGCATTGTCCGTCCGAGTCCGGAGGTAGCCCGACAACCTACCATTCCGGGCGTGAACGGCCGCTAGTCTTCAACATCGGTTATTTCTTTCCTCTTTCCTCGTTGTACTCTTTGAACCGTGTAAAACTCGAATATTGAGATGTTATTTGTTTAAATGAATGTCTCTTTGTTATTCTTCATGGTTTGGTTGTGATTCACTCCGTTCTCATTCACTCACTCGTGCCCGCACGCAAGGTGTTTGACCCGCGTTAGCAAGAGCTAACGGCGGTTGTGAAGAGGTGTTTGCGACCCTCACCCTCTCGCACTTGAGTTCACTTCATCCGCCTCACGAAGCACGGCATCGCGGCCGTTGCATCCACCTCACTTTGCGAAGCGGTGTTTTCGACCCGCATTTCTTTTGTTATTGCTAAGATTAGGAAAACCAACCAAAAACCCCTCTTTGTGTCTGTTGAACGCTTGTGTAACAATCATCACTGCGCGATCCGTTCACCCATCCTGCATTCCTCAAGAGACCGACATCCGGGGAATTTATTCTCCACAATTATTACTTGACAGCGACCGGTGCACTTGCCGACATGCATCAAGTTTTTGGCGCCGTTGCCGGGGAATGCAGGCGTGTTTCGTCTTGTGTTGTGACTTTCGTTATACGAGCAGTTGTTTTTTTTTTATTTTCTTTGTTTTTCTTTTTGTTTTTGACAGTTCATGCAGAGGCAGGTCGCAGGTGAACTCGCACCTTTTGATCCAGAAATCGAACGAACTGCTCGCGCGCGAAGGCGCGCTGCGGCTGTACAAGCGGCCATGGGTGATCAGGTAGACCCAAATGATGTTGATCCGAGAATGCCCGGCGTGGGGGAACATCAGCCTGGGATTGAGCAGGAGGCGGTCAGGCCTCGACCCCGCACGATGAGGGACTACACCACTCCAACTGCTGGGAGTGTGTATCCGGGGTTCGGGCCAAACATTATGAATAATCAGTTTGAGATCAAGCTAGCGATCTTAAACATCATCCGGAACAACGCTCAGTTCTCGGGGTTGGCCAGCGAAGATCCGCATTTGCATCTGGCGGAGTTTTCTGATATTTGCGGAACCTTCCGCTACGCAGGGATTGCTGACGACACAGTCAAGCTCAGACTGTTTCCCTTTTCACTCCGCGACAAAGCAAAGGTGTGGCTCCACTCCATTCCGCCCGGGACTGCTACAACTTGGGATGCCCTCGCATCCAAGTTCCTTGCTAAATTCCATCCCGTGGATAAGATTGTAAGATTGCAGCGGGAGATCGCCACATTTCGCCAACTTGACCAAGAGACCCTTGCTGAAGCTTGGGAGCGCCTCAACGATCTCCTTCGCCGTTGCCCTGGCCACGAGCTCCAACCATGGAATGTGGTTGAATTGTTCTACTTCGCGATCGAGCCCAACTATCGGGCAATGATCGATGCTGCGGCGGGTGGTACCTTGATGAACCACACTCCTGAAGAAGCCCTTCGAATTCTGCGCGACACTGCCTCCCACAGTACATTCTGGACCGCAGGGAGAAATACTCCAAGAAGCGGCCGAGGTCTTTTCATGGTCGACTCTCTCCCCTCACCATCCGCTACTGCTGCTGTCATTACCTGCGAGGGATGTGGAGGCGGAGGCCACCACGCGTATGAGTGTTCGGGGAACAACGTGGCAGGTGACTTCGCACACTTGAACTTGAACGAATCTGTTAATTATGTTGGAAATCAGCCTAGGGGGGCGCCTTTCAATAATGCTTATAATCCGGGAGCGAGAAGTCACCCGAACTTCTCGTGGAATCCAAACACACCTGGCCAACGATGGGCACCGGGGCAGCATCAAAACGATGCTTACGCCTCCGGGAGCCAACCGAGGCCACCATACCCGGACTATAATCAAGCACCCCCTACTCAAAAAAAGAGTAGTCTAGAAGAGATGATGGAGAAATTCATGCAAGTAGCTAATTCGAATATGGTAAGTCAAACTGCATCCATGCGAAACCTGGAAACGCAGTTGGGCCAATTGGCCCAAGTGCTAACCGAGCGATCGCAGGGGACCCTTCCCAGCAACACGGAGAAGAACCCAATTGATCAAGGGAAGAGTCTTGGGGATGTGGTAGAGGTTGAACCGAGTGAGCTGGTAATTTCTTGTGCCATCAATAAGGTTGAAACAAAAGCTTTATGCGATTCCGGTTCCTCCCGCAACGTCATTGCACTGCAAGATGTTGCGAAATTACAACTTGAGATGAACACGGAGGAAAGGAAATCGCTTATTCTCGCTAACGGCACTATTGTCCAATCTGAGGGGGAAGTGAGAAATGTGGAAGTAATAGTTGAGGAGACGACTGTGGTCGCGGACTTTCAGGTGTTGGGCCCCCAGGAAAATCAATCCATTCCTATCTTGGGCGTGCCGTTCTTGAAAGAGAGCGGCGCCACCCTTGACTTCGCTACGGGGTGTGTTCTCCTACCTAACAAGGCGCTGCAGCCCACTCGCCTCGAAGCTACAGCTGACACATCCACTCCTCCCCCTCTCGTTATTTCTGATGAATTTCTAAGATGTGCAGGAAAGATACAAGATCAAGAAACAAGTGAAGGAGGAAAGGAGGAGCTCCAATCAGATGAGGAGGAAGAGGTTGACTTCTGGAAAGAGTTCGACTCTGAGAAGGAGGAAGACTGCAGTTCGGGAAACGTTGACGTGAATGTAGTTAGGGTTGCTGATTATTTATCTTCTTATGGTGAATTATGTAATAAACTATCTAAGCGCTCCATCTCCTGGGCCGATCCGGTAGTCACCACGATGCCGGAAGTGACGCCACCTGATTCTAAGGAGGAAAAATCTGAGAACTCTCAACGGTGGCAGTCTCCGACTGTCACCAAACTTAAAAAGGAAAAACTTCTGCGCGACGCTCGTGCTGCCGCTCTCCGTGGCAAGGTGGCGGAGGTTAGGGGAGCATTGGGTAATACCAGTGCTGGCCCTAAAGCCTTCACCTCCCACCTACGTGCTACGGGAGAAGCACACCATAAGAGCGCTTTTAGTTGATGTGTGTTTTATTTGCTGTGGTGAACTATTTTTGAGATTTCTTTTTAATTCCTGCACTTTATAAACACTGCTAATACAGGTATTTGGTCCAGCTTAAGGACGTTAAATGAAAGCGCTCCTGGGAGACAACCCAGATTTCCTGTTTTCGTACTTCTTTTTTTTCTAACTTCTTTTAGTTCAGCTTTTGTATTTGCTTTTGTTGCTTTGAGTTTGTGCTTGCAGGTTTTGTGTTCGATGGTGCGGATGCTGCGGACTATTCTTGATCATTTATGCCAATCGTCTGGTATGCTCATTTCTGAGCATGGGGTAACGCTTCCTCCCTTCTTTTAGCTTCAAATTTCTAGATATATCGTTTAGCTTAAGTCTGGGGGAGCGGTTGTTGTTATCCACTGAGCACGAGTTGCACCGCATACTAGAAGGTTGTTTTTTTTTATCATTTTCATTATCATCGTTGCATTCTTCTCACACCACTTCACCCACTTGAGTGCGTGCTTGTCTTTTTGTTGTTGTTCCGTTTAAACTAGTTTGGTTGGAATGTGAAATAGGTTGTTAACGCAGGAATTATTATTTGGAGTGCGATGTTGACTCATGTAGTGTTCTAGTCACTTCGCATGCTATGTTAGAATTTGTGTAGAACTAGATTTTCTTTATGCATCTAATTTATGTTTAGTATTTCTGCGTAAATTTAGATTTAATATACTCAAGTGGTGAATTCGAATGAAATCGACGATAACCCGGTGTTGTGTGTGTGCGGTTGCTAGTCGTGTGTTGCTCGAGTCGGGAGGAAGGTTTATCTTTCTCGTGGGCTAAGAATTTGCCCCAAGCGACTCTCGAAGCATGGGTGAGAGCTACTCGTTGAGTCAAGCATGATGTAGGCCACCCTTTGGCTAGTTTGAGCTTTGTTATTCCATGTCCATTTCATTCACCTTTGCAAGCCTATTTTGTGCCTACCAATCCTTTGTTCAGCCCCTCTTCATCCACCAATGCCTGAAGCCTATCCTACTCCCGCAACCAAAATGTTTTTAACTGCGCTCATAAGTCTCAACTTGTGTGGTGTGTGGAATCTTTGTGTTATGAAGAGAAAATAAAGTCCTTCTGCTGATTTTGAACCAACAGGGGGTTCAATAAAAGAAGTAAAATATGTAAAAGAAAAAAAAAAGAGTATTTTGAAAAAAAAATCCTCCCGAGCTAAAAACAGAAAATCTGTTGGTATTTGTGAAGTAGGCCGTGTGCACACCTGGTTTTCATGATAAGTCTGGGGGTGTGTCACACGAGCATTGTTGTTGGTCTTGCGTGGTGCAGCGTTCCGTTAGCTCACTTGGGTTGCGTAGCCGCCGTGTTTAACTTTGAAATATCATACCATAACCTAAGCCCCGATTTAATCCTAAAAGCCCTACTGATTTGACTTGCGAGTTTGCTAGCGCCGTGGAGAGAGTGTGACCGGGCAAGCGCATGGTTCACGACGTTGATGGATTTCAGCGGAGTTATTCCTAAGCCCCGATCTTTTGCAACACCCGCCTCAGTGTCTCGTCACTTTCATACCGGGCATGATCGTCAAATTCTTCGTAATTCACCAACTGAGTATAACTAAATCTTTAATTACGCTTTAATACTTATGTAAATTAGTTAGCATAGTTAAACTCTCCTTCTACTAGAATCTCTACTCGCATGCGTTGTTACTTCGCGCCGTACTCCCTTGTGTAATTCTCTATGTTAACTATCGTTTTCACGCTCCGCCGGATTCGTTTGCTCGGGACGCGCAAACAGTTAAGTCTAGAGGTGTGATGAGTCCTGATCATATACACATTTATGGATTCATCCGGGCCGTTATTTAGTCATTTCTCCGCACTTTAGCCTTGTTTTAGTTTATATTTGATAATCCATGCTAGGTGCACATCTTGCCCACTTTGGTGTGATTTTCGTGCTTATTGTCATTAGTAGTGTTCATGTGCTGTTAAGTGCCACTTTCAGTGGCTAGATCTGTGGTTATGCTGGAATAGGAGTCGTGCAAGTGTTCCCGGTGCAATTCTGCACAGGAACACTGCGCACGATCACCGGTTCTATTGCGCACGACCACTGGTCGTGCGCCACTGATCGTGTGCACTTAACCCTTTTTCACGAGTTCTGTTTGGTGCAGTGCGCACGACCATCAACGACAGTGCGCACGACCACCGGTCGTGCGCCCCTGCTCGTGCGCACTTACCATTTAAATTCCGAGTTCTGTTTGCTCCAGTGCGCACGACCATCAACTCCAGTGCGCACGACCACCGGTCGTGCGCCACTGGTCGTGCGAACATTTTATTTTATAATTTCGTATCTTGCAGGTTCCACCCAGGCAGTGCGCATGATCGCAGAATTCCAATGCGCACGACCACTGGTCGTGCGCCAATGACCGTGCGCAGTATTCAATCCAGCGCCTATTTAAACGCCTGTTGCGATTTTAGGGCGATCGTTCATGCCGGGAGCGGGATTCCTGTTCCGTACGCCGCCGATTTCCACCTTGGAACGCCTCCACTTCATCTCCTACGCAAGGGGAAGCCTCCTCCACCCATTCTAAGACTTCCTCCATTGTCCGTGAGTGTTCTCCATCGTCCGCAAGCCTCCAAGCAAGCATTCTTTCATTCCGCTCGGTGAGAAGAAGAAGAAACCTAAAGTCGAAGACGACGGAGCACGTAGGGAGATCGTGACAGCTCTCTACGCCGGAAGCATTGTCCGTCCGAGTCCGGAGGTAGCCCGACAACCTACCATTCCGGCCGTGAACGGCCGCTAGTCTTCAACATCGGTTATTTCCTTCCTCTTTCCTCGTTGTACTCTTTGAACCGTGTAAAACTTGAATATTGAGATGTTATTTGTTTAAATGAATGTCTCTTTGTTATTCTTCATGGTTTGGTTATGATTCACTCCGTTCTCATTCACTCACTCGTGCCCGCACGCAAGGTGTTTGACCCGCGTTAGCAAGAGCTAACGGCGGTTGTGAAGAGGTGTTTGCGACCCTCACCCTCTCGCACTTGAGTTCACTTCATCCGCCTCACGAAGCACGGCATCGCGGCCGTTGCATCCACCTCACTTTGCGAAGCGGTGTTTTCGACCCGCATTTCTTTTGTTATTGCTAAGATTAGGAAAACCAACCAAAAACCCCTCTTTGTGTCTGTTGAACGCTTGTGTAACAATCATCACTGCGCGATTCGTTCACCCATCCTGCATTCCTCAAGAGACCGACATCCGGGGAATTTATTCTCCACAATTATTACTTGACAGCGACCGGTGCACTTGCTGACACGCATCATTATATAATTTGATGATATCCTAGTTTTTAGCGCCTCTCTGAATGACCATGAGTCGCACTTGAGGATAGTCCTTACGACGTTGCAAAAGGAACAATTATTTGTTAATATGCAAAAAATGCTCGTTCAATGTTCCATCTGTGGAGTTCCTAGGAAATATTGTGAGTTCGGAGGGTATTCATGAGGATCCCAAGAAGGTCCAAGCCATTAGGGATTGGCCGGAACCGACCAATACACGGGATGTTTGGAGTTTTCACAGCTTAGCTACTTTTTACCATCGATTTATCTGAGATTTTAGTAGTATCATTGCACCGATCACGGAGTGCATGAAGAAGGGATGATTCTCATGGACTAAATCGGACACTAAAGTGTTTGAAACAATTAATTCCCGAATGTCGGAAGCTCCTCTTTAACGATTTCCTGATTTTAATAAGGTTTTTGAATTGTCATTTGATGCGTCTGGAGTTGGTATTGGCGGTGTATTGAGTCAAGAGGGTCATCCTATTCGGTATTTTAGTGAGAAGCTTGCGGGGCCAAAATTGAAATATTCTGATTATGATATGGAGTTTTATGCGGTTATTCAGTGTCTCCAACATTGGCGACACTATTTACTCCCTAAGGAGTTTGTTATATTATCTGACCACGAGTCTTTGAGATTTATTAATTCACAAAATAAGGTTAGCCCCAGACATGCTAAATAGGTCTTCTATCTTTAGGAATACACCTTTATAATAAAATACCTTAAGGGAATGCTAAATCGTGGGACAAACGCCCTTAGTCTAGTCTCTTTATTATTGTCTACGCTTGAGGTAAGAGTGATTGGGTTCGATAGAATTAAGGATGAGTACGTTAATTGTCCGGACTTCAAGGAAATATATTTATCTGCTCAAAATGACTCCCACGTGACCATTTCAACTTATTATGTATGCATTCGAAGCTATGTTTCCCTAATTCCACTTTACGTCATTTCATCGTTTGGGAGTTTCCTAATGGAGGATTAGGTGGTTATTTGGTCGTGACAAGAAAATAGTGTTAGTAGAGGATAAATTTTATTGGCCAGACCTTAAATCAATGGTAAATAAAATTGTGGGTAGTTGACGTGTGTGTTAATTAGCTAAGGGAAATAAAACAAATGCGGGATTTTATACCCCTCTTCCGATTCCCTCCATACCCTGGGAAGATGTTAGTCTGGATTTTATTCTAGGCCTACCCATAACGTTTAGACGTCATGATTCCATTTTGGTGGTAGTAGATCAGTTTTCAAAAGTGGCTTATTTTATTGCATGTAATAAAACCAACGATGCGTCACACGCTGCGAAATTATATTTTAAGGAGGTCGTTGGGCATCATGGCGTCCCCAAGACAATAGTGACTGATAGGGGCGTAAAATTTTCTAGTTATTTTTGGAAGACCCTTTGGAAGCTTATGGTCACCAAACTTTTGTTTTCTTCGGCCTACCATCCGCAAATGGATGGGCAAATGGAGGTGGTAAACAAAAGTTTAGGTAGTTTACTACATTGTCTTGTGGGTGACCACAAGGGTACTTGAGATTTACTTCTTCCTCATGCTCAGTTATCGTATAACAATTCTAAAAATAGATCAACGGGTTTATCGCCGAATGAAATCATGCACGGTTATAAGGCACCAGTGCCACTTTACTTGATATCGTTACCTCCATCATATAAGTCAAGTCAATTCGCACAGGACTTTGCCTCTCATGTTCACAATTTATATAAGACGATTAATGAAGCGCTAACCATACAATATGCATCTTATAAATCTCATGCTAACTTACATAAGAGAGTGTCTCACTTGAGGGTTGACGATTTAGTTTTGGTGCATCTCATCCCTGAACGGATGCCTTCGGACACCATAAAAATGTTGGCGAATCGACGAGCTGGTCCGTTTCGAATTTTAAAAAAATTAGGAGAAAAAACATATCTTTTGGAGTTACCCACTGATTGGGGAATTTCCCCGATTTTCAATGATTCGGATTTAACGCCATATGTTTCTCCACAACTTAATTTATCTTTCTGTCTGTTTGATTCCACTAAATTTTCTAATGGGTTGGGGGGTGAGTGTGTTCCTGGATCTCTCTTTCCATCGGTGTCCACTGGAGGTACGTTGAATGTTGATGACAAAACGTTTCCTCCTTATTTTCCTAATGCTTGTCCAAGGTTCCCCAGGACCACCTATGTGCCAGACAGGATCCTCCGAGATGAAGTGCTCTCCTCTCCAAATGGTGACATTCACCGCTACTTGATACGATGGAGTGATCGTCCGGCCTCCGATGATTAGTGTCTTGCTGAATCGGAGGTGGCTCTTTTGGATGCTGCTCTTCTACGACAGTACATTCAAGCCAACTCATCGGTGATGAGTACTTTTGAGCGGGGGAGGATTGATGGAGACAACGGCCCTCAACATGAAGATGATGGTACCGGCACGCTTACGAATGGTGGAGTCTCTCCAACCAAAGACTACCGACGCCATCGCCGTGATAGTATTTGTGAAGAATGCCTTCGCCGCTACAACCTCCGCCCGAGGCGCAAGAATATTAATTAATATTTATAATTATTTTATTATAATTATTAATTAATTGTTATCAAGTTTTCTTTATGATTATCTTTAATGTTTTGGGACTTTGTTCTATTTTTATGTTCTGTTTCTTAATTTGGGTTGCATGTAGCAATAAGTGTTGTAAGCCTTATATAAGGCCATGTTTATTGAAGGATTAGTAGATTTGAAATATTTAGCAAGAAATAAACCCTATTTGATTTTCCCCCTTGTTCTCTCCCTCTCTCTAGCCGCTAGCCCCCTCTCTCCCTCCTTTTAAATTTCGGCCAGCCCTCTCTCCTTTTGTTTCCTCCTCTTTCTCTAGTCTCTTCTACAACTCCTCCCTCTAACTCTCCAAGATTTTGCAAGCTTACGAAGGCTCCTTTCTTTTCCCTTGAAGTATTCGATCAACATAGTCCGCCCCCTTGTAGATTTCGGCCAAGGTGAAGGGGATTCGTGGTCTCGTGAAATAAAATCCAGCGTGAAGCGAAGAAGGCGGACGAGTTTTCACTCCATACGACGCAACTCCAGTGGAATCATTGATGAGCGATCTCGCGATTGATTGCTTAAGAAAATCTAATCTCAAGCGGGGTAACGAAATTTTCTACTTTGTGTGATTCCCTCTTGAGTAATTCTTGTGGTGGATTAATTTTGGCGTGATCTTTGGCAACTTGAATTTTCGTGGATTTCTTCGATTGATTTTGAGTTTATCTTAATTAATTTAACTTCGTGAGGATTGGCGAACCTCATTTTCATTTTGTTGGGAGAGATCTACCATTTCCGAAATTGTTATTTTTTGGTGGATCTCTTTTGGTACAACACTTGCTCGACCGGATCGGGTGGATCCATTTTGCTAGAGAGAATATTGGCCTATAGCCATTATTTGATCTTTAAGGGTGTTGCCGACCCGTACGTTAGCCATTAATTGATAACTTTTGCAAAGCGTGTGTGCATCGAATAATTATTTGTGTGAACGAAGGATTGGAATGTAAAGGAAAAATTCGTGTTTGTCCATAATAATCGTGTCGGAGAGCATAGCCTACATCAAAACAGTTTTTAGAAAGCTATGTTGAACTGGCCTCTCAAAGAGTCTCTAAAACAACTTATTTTAAGAAGCTCTATTCAAGAAGCTGGACTAGAGAGCTGTCACAAACAGTTAAAAAACATCTCTAGCGGTTGGAAAATAGCTTTTCCACCTGCTAGAGCTGTCCCAAACAGAGCCTTTATTTCCAGCTTCTCAGAGCCCTTTGGATCTTTCTCAATGTCTGCTCAAACTATGACCTGAGCCTATTTTTTCATCTTGGACACGTTCTCCTCAGTCTTCTTTTCCAGCTCAGGGTCCAATTCATGGATCTGCTCATTGGGTTCCTCCTAAATATCATCGCAAGACCGCCCCATCTTAATCTCCATGGGCACGGACTCTCCAGCTGTTAGTTATTGTGTGTCGACTTATCACCTAGAGGGGAGGGGGGTGAATAGGTATTTCAAATTATATTATTCCCCTTTTTGGTGTTCTTGATTTCTGGTTAATATATTTAGAGATAAAAGGGACAACATAGAAAACACACGAGAATTTATAAAGGTTCCTCAAGACAGGGTGTTTTGAGTAGTCCTTTGTCCCTCTGCGCCTACCTAGCAGTGTGTTAGGCTCGGCAAACTCCGCTAATGTCTCCGGCCCGCAAGCCTTACATCTCGGACCCGCAAGTCCTACAGCCTAGGCCCACAAGCCCCTAATGCACTCAAGACCGCAAGCTCGACACTCTGGCCCTCAATCCCTACATAGCAGAGACCCGCAAGTCGTACCCCTTGGACCCACAAGTCCCTGCAGCTTAGGCCCGCAAGCCCCTCATTGCACCCAAGCACGCAAGCTCGACACGGTTGGACCCGCAAGTCCTCTACCATGGCCCTCAAGCCTTTATGCTCGACATGGTTGAACACTCAAGTCCTCTTCCCTGGCCCTCAAGCCTCACAGATCTCAAGCCCTCAAGCTCGACAAGGTTGGACCCGCAAGTCCTCTGCCCTGGCTCTCAAGGCTCACAGGTCTCAAGCCCTCAAGCTCGACACTTAGATCTGAAACCAGATCTTACAGGTTTGTCCTACAAGCCTTACAAAGAAAGATATACAATGTTTGTTCTTCTGCCTTGTGGAGATCGGCTTCTTGCCTTGAAGAATATGCCTCTGATTTGAATTTGGAAAGTACAGATCTTCTTCAAGCCTTCTTTTTTAGCCTGATGTTGACTGGCTTCTTGACTTGAACGATTCTTATCAGTCGATGTGGCTTGACTACAACTTGGAGAACACTGGATGTGCGTTTTTGTTCTCCTCTTCTTAATGTCGATTCTTCTCCGCAGCTTTTACTGTTGTATTGCTCGACGGGATATTTTTTCATTTCTTCGTTCTCATCTATCTTGTTCGTTATTTCTTTAGGGCAACCAGTGTTCCCTTTTATAGGATGGAGGAGCCGCTTAGCGGTCACCTGTGATGTCCTTCACTAACAGACGCCCATACCTTAAGAGCACGAGCTGATTGGACAATCAGGCGTCGACATTAAATAATGACAGTGCTTCTGACAACTTTTAAATCTGCCTCGACGATATTTCCATTGTTACGATGATATGGACAATATCTCGACGATAGAACTGTCATTGTCTTGTACTAGGGCAGTTCTTCAAGTCTTCTCCCTTCCTCTTCAGATAGAGATATCTCGACGATACGGGACTTCCCTTCTACACTTGCACTTCAGACGACATGAAGCCATCTAGCTGATGTCGGCGTAATCTTCTTGACTACTTGATATCGTTGTAACCACCTTATCTTGTCGATTACATAATCGATATCTTGTTGACAGACTATTCTTCAGCAACTGCCTGTCTTCATGAGACCTTCCTTAGTCTTCTCAACGTCAAGCCTTCTTTACGACGATATCGTCGTCATCAGTCTTACTTGCCCTTATCGATGACAAGGCTTCTTTAAGACGATGTCATCGACATCAGTATTACTTGGCCTTATCGACGACATGGCTTCTTTTTGATGATATCTGTCTTAATTAGCCTTATATACGACACATCTTCTTTACGACGATATCGTCGACATCTGAATTGTTTTTGTGCTTGAGTCTTCTTCTTCATCTCGGCTTTCTGATATCTTTGTGGGGTGTTGTAGTGTTGATCTCACAACGATATCATCATACGCATGTTGTTTCGACGATAACCCATATGATCATTCTGCTTTTCTCTGCACATCATTTCAACGATATGCATACACTTTTTTGACGATATGTCCAGTCCTTTTTGACGATATTGTACTTAGGCAAATTATTAAAGTACTGGACATATTGTCTCATTTCTGCAAGCATGAACTAAATATAGCAACAAATACACAATGTTTTTATCATTGAGTTGAGTGCTTCTTTAAATCATGAACATTGTAGGGCACATTTCCCAACAATCTCACCCTATTTCAAGATGTCCTAACTCACCTCAATGATAAATGCCACACACATAAAGATTTAACATTAAGACAATATAATCACATTAAGTAGTAATCACATAGATAGATTAAATGTTCATGAATAAAAATTATCATTCATTTGCCCTATTCTATTTTTCAATTCGATTTGACGTTCCTCAAGGTCTGCTGCTTCTTGCACCTTTATCTTTCCTGCTTTGCTTCTGATAAACATTGATGGGCTTTGGAATCTTTTCGGGAGAAGGAGGAGGACCATGAGGGAACGCTCGCATGTGATTCTTCCTCCTTTCTAGTTGCTCTAGATGTCTATTCCATTCAACCGTTTGGTATACCCTTTGATGGCCCTCTTGAGGGTATCCAAATTGTATCCATGATTCTGTAATTATTTCTCTGGAATTAGGACTCCACCTTCCTAATTGTGGGTCCTGCTCAACTTCCCTCAGTCTCTTCTTCCTGTAGTTGTTATTCTGGAGTTTCTTTCTCTTCCTGGAGGTTGCTGATTCTCCGAATTCAATACCATACTTCGCTGAATTAGTACTTTCTGATGGATCAGCTCCTTCATACACTGATGGGGTTTTTTGCATTGTCTGCTTCACTTAATTTGTTATCCACATCGCTTGATGGGATTCGATATTTATTATTTCATTCTTCCCCTTTAGGAATTGTTCAATTATGCGTTCTTCAAGAGCTTCTCTGGCCAATGTTAACTGTTTATGCAGTTGCTGTTCTGTAACATCCAGATTGTTCCTTACTTCAAGTAGATGTGCATCTATTGTGTGAGCATTCTCATTAATCATGTTCATGACTTGATTCTTATTATTATTAGCAGTTGTTTCTATTTGCCCAAAGGCATACTCCACATTTTCTGAGAATGTTACTTGATCTATCAGAATCTTATGGGTTTGATGTCCCTCCTTGTTGACTTCCTTGCCCATGTGTTCTATTGCAGGCGCTGCCAGAGTGTAGAAGTTGGTGAACTAGGTGTTGAGAATTAAGTATGTCTCTCTTTACTGTCTTGATCGCAGCCTTCATCACGTTTCTTAGGCCATCCAGAGTCTTTACAATGAATGTTTCCAATTCTTTTCGATGAGCAGTCAGTAGAGCCTATATCATGTGATAGAGAGAGCCTGCCTGAGCTGAAGATGGCTCTGCAGCTTCTTCTTCTTGATCTCCTTCTTCTCATGGAGCTACATCAGGGGTACATTCTGTAACGCCCTGCCAGTACGAATAGTATAACAGTAGGTCCGGTCGGGACCCCACGCCATACAAACCACACTAGCTAGGAGTTAAAAGGTGATAAACAGAAAGAACTACAACAGAGTAAACTAAACACTAGCGAAAGCATAATGATTTAACATTTCATTTAGAACTGTCCATTATCATAGGAATGAAAGCATAAAATAGAGTTATGGCATTAAGGCCTTACATTCACGAATGTACAAAACTCAGAACATACTTTGGCACGCAGGCCGGCAATACATGAGAAAGCAGAAAAGGGAGGCTGGCCTTCAAGGGCCAACTCAGCAAAAGGGCCACCGCCCGCTATTTCCCACTAGGCTCACCTGCACCTGCATAAGAACATTCCACCAAGCGGTGGCAAACAAAGTAACGGTCAGCACAGCTGACCAAATTATAACGACCCCACCCCTTTCCCGGGGTGGCGGAGCTTCTACCCTGCAAGCAAGCCATACTAGCACAAGTACTAATATAAAGAAAGTGCAACTACACAAGGTGAGGTTTAAAGCACAATCACTCTTCTAGGTTGAGCATCAAAAGGAGGGAACCTAGGTATGCACATGATGTTGGTTGGGTTCACCCGAAGGTTCCCCACAACCGCCTAAACAACCGCATGAGGCTAACAACATCAATTCCACAAAACACTCCACCGTAAGGGCCATCGCCTTAGGTGGGGAAAAGATTTTTTGGTCGATCTAGGTAAATCACATTCCACGACCTCTCCCATGATCACACGGATTCCATGAGGTAGGGACCTCTTACCGATCTGCATGGAAACGGGTTCGGTTTAGCTTTGCCCGTGCTCTAATCGTTGCGATCTATCGCACGGCGCGGGTACGACTTCACCTCTGCCCGTAAGGGTTTAGCACTTTCAAGTGCTACACAAATTATATGCTACGCACCTAACCCCTTCGCAAGGATCTAGGATTCACAAATACTCAACAAGGGAGGTACAATACGCTCCGCATCAATTTCGTGGTGAAGGTTTGCCTTCATCCAATCTCAAAGCATGGGGATTTCGTTAGGATCTTCACAAGACGCCTACACTTAAATCGCGCAATACTATAGATGATTTCACAGAGTCATTATCCGGCACGCATTCTAGGCTTAACCTAAATGCAACGTTGCAAATCAAGCATCACCGATTCGGGCTCACGGACACGAATAGGCTTCACACAAAATGCCTAAATCCGCACGACTACCGGATTTCTACATGCAATAATGCCGGGGATGGACACAATCTACCTGGAGTTCCGAAGAACTTGAGGAAATCCTACACTTCACCCATTTGGTGAAAGGGATTCCTCATGCAAGCATAGAGAAATGAAAGAGAGGACAATTGACAAGTCCAAATATCGGGAGGAAGAATCGTTACCCTAGGAGCATTCTTCTTAGCCATGGATCTAAGATTTTACATGGAGGGATAGGACCGCACCAGGCTGCACTCTCCAGATCTGGAAACGGCTCGCGAAACGGAGCTCTGGAGCTCCGTCAATGGCGGGATCTCCTCTTCTTCTTCCTTGCCTCCTTCTTCTTTCTCTAGCCTAGGAGAGAGAAGAGCCTTGATATTATGAGGATAGAACCCCTCTCAAAAGCCCTAATACCCTCCAGCAAATCATCACAGCCGTTGGATCAAATTCCAAGAATTTTGAACGGCCGGATCATCTTCTCCGTTCATTTTCGCGGAGCAGAATAAACAGTGCGCACGTTCACAGGCGCACGGTCTCTGGTCGTGCGCGAAGAACCTCTGGTCGTGCGCGTACACCCTTTCAGCCGACCCCTATTCCTCTCAATTAACGCACGATCATGGCACACGATCACTGGTCGTGCGCGAAGAAAGCCACTGGTCGTGCGCGTACACCCTTTCAGCCGACCCCTATTCCTCTCAATTAACGCACGATCATGGCGCACGATCACTGGTCGTGCGCGAAGAAAGCCACTGACCGTGCGCAAGGAGTAGGTAGGGAAAATTCAGCCTACTTCGAGCGCCGCACTACCATTCCGCCTACTTCGACAATTTACGACTTTTGGGGTGTTACAACTCCACCTCCCATAAAAGAATTTCGTCCCGAAATTTCGAAAACCGTAGTAATAGCAAATACCGTTAAAAATTACCTGAGGGGAATAGCTCGGGGTACTCCGCGAGCATCGCTTGCTCTCTTTCCCAAGAGAGTTCCTCTCTTCCGCAATTAATCCAACGGACTTTCACCATCCGTATGGACTTGTTCCGCAACTGCTTCACTTCAGTGTCTTCAATGCAAATGAGCTTGACTTTCGTCGTTAGCCCACCATCTACCGACACTTCGTTGACAACAACAACCACATTAGGCTCTTTAACAGCCTTCCGCAACACAGAGATGTGGAATACATCATGCAGCCCGCTCAACTCCAAAGATAGAGCAAGCCGGTAAGCAGCTTCACCGATGCGCTCCAAGATCTCGAACGGTCTTAAGTACCTCGGACTTAGCTTTTTCAAGCGTCGGATCCTTGATACTCCTTTGAACGGTTTGATCTTGAGATAGACCCAGTCGCCAACGGAAAACTCAACGTTTCGGTGATTTGCGTTGTAATATTTTGCCTGCCGATCCTGGGCAATGAGCAAGCGCTCCCAAATAGCCCGGATCGATGTATTCGCCTCATCCACGTCTTTGCGTTTTAACAACTTAGTGTCGCCCATTTTAGCCCAAGACAATGGTGTGCGACATTTCCTACCATAAAGAGCCTCAAAAGGGGCCATCTTTATACTCGCTTGGTAGTTGTTGTTGTAAGCAAATTCGATCATAAAGAGGTGGTCTTCCCATCTCTTTCCGAAATCCAGGGCGCACATCCTCAGCATGTCTTCCATCGTCCTATTGGTCCTTTCGGTCTGTCCATCCGTTTGCGGGTGGAAGGCCATGCTAAACTTCAGCTTGGTACCCAATAGTTGATGAATTAGCTTCCAATCATACGATGTGAACCGCCCATCACGATCACTGACGATGCTACGGGGAATCCCGTGCAACCGTACGATGTTATCCACGTACAACTTTGCCAATTTTTCTACAGAATCATCCTTCCGGTTCGGAATGAAGTGTGATACCTTTGTCAGTCTGTCCACGATCAACCAGATGGCGTCATTTCCATGCTATGATCTCGGCAAACCGTGCACGAAATCCATCGAAATATCATCAAACTTCCATTCCGGAATCGGCAAGGACTTCAAAAATCCACCGGGACGTTGACATTCCACCTTCACCAATGCGCAAGTATTACACTTGGCCACTTAGAGGGCAATGTCCTTCTTCATACCCGGCCACCAGAAAAGTTTCTTCATGTCCATGTAGATTTTTGTGCTCCCCGGGTGGATCGAGTAATTGGTATGATGAGCCTCGTACATCAACTCCGCCCGTAGAGTACCAATGTTTGGGACGCACAATCTGCCCTCTTTCCACATAAGGCCATCTTCGAAGGAGAAATCAGAGTTTAACCCATCCACGGTTTCTGCTTTATAGCGTTTCATGCTCTCATCCAGCTCCAATGCTTGTCGAACTCGGTCGGCAAGGTCGTATTGAACCTCCGTCCAGTTCAAGCATGCTGAAGTAGACGCTCTTCTATCAACGCAAATGATCTCCATTTCTTCCAGTTCGCTGATTAGACGCTCATCGTGCATCAAAATCCAATTTGCTTGAGCGGGAGCCCGACGACTCAACGCGTCCGCAACTACATTTCCCTTTCCAGGAGTATATTTGATGTCGAAGGTGTAGTCCCCCAGGAACTCCATCCACCTCCTCTAATGCATATGCAACTCCCTTTGATCCAGCAGGTACTTGAGGCTCTTGTGGTCAGTAAAGATGTCGATCTTCACGCCATACAAATAATGCCTCCAAAGTTTGAGAGCAAATACCACGGCCGCCAGTTCCAAATCATGGACCGGGTAATTCCTCTCATGAACCTTCAATTGTCGGGAGCCGTAGGCAATTACCTTTCCGAACTGCACTAGGACACAACCCAAGCCACTCCCCGAGGCGTCGCTATAAATTTCGTAGCCTTCTGTACCACATGGCGAGCATAGAATGGACGCCGTGGTCAGACGGCTCTTCAGCTCTTCAAAAGCTCGTGCGCACTCGGGCGACCAAATGAACTTATGATCTTTCCTAGTCAGTTTAGTGAGAGGGAGTGCAATCCTCGAGAAGTTCTTCACAAAGCGCCTATAATAGCCGACAAGTCCTAAGAAACTTCGGACTTTTGCTACGTTTTTCAACAAAGGCCACGCTCGGATCGCTTCTATCTTCGACGGATCAACTGCAATTCCTTCTCTACTAACAACATGACCAAGGAATGCTACAGACGGTAGCCAAAACTCGCACTTGGAGAACTTGGCATAAAGCTGACTCCTCCTCAAGGTGCTCAGAACTGCGTGCAGATGCCCTACATGCTCCTCTTTCGATTGAGAGTATACCAAAATGTCGTCGATGAAGACAATCACAAATTGATCCAAATACTGTCGAAACGTCCTGTTCATTAAGTCCATGAATACCGACGGTGCATTAGACAGACCGAACGGCATCACCGTGAACTCATAGTGCCCAAAGAGGGTACTGAACGCTGTCTTTGGAATATCACATTCCCTTATCCGCAGTTGGTAATAGCCGGACCTTAGGTCCAGTTTGGACTATACCGTCGACCCAACCAATTGGTCGAATAAATCATCGATTCTTGGAATCAGATATCGGTTCTTCTCGGTCAACTTGTTTAGCTCTCGATAATCGATACATAGACGCAAGCTCCCGTCCTTCTTTTTCACAAAGAGGACCGGCGCACTCCAAGGCAATAAACTTGGACGTACGTAGCCTTGCTCTAGCAGCTCTTGCAATTGGACCTTTAGCTCTGCCAATTCCTTTGGCGCAAACCGGTACGGTGAGCGGGCCACAGGTTTGGCACCTGGCACCAACTCGATACAGAAATCAATCTCTCGCTGAGGCGGAGCCCCAGGGAGTTCGTTAGGAAACACGTCGGCGTACTCCGCTACAACTGGGACATCACACAACTTGGGTTTTGGTTCCGAAGCCTCCAACAAAGTGAAGAACAACTCGGCGCCTTTTCTCACCGCCTTAACCACTTGGAGAGCAGACATCAGCGTCTTGCTCGCTCCTCGCATACCGGCGAATGTGGTTTCGTCTTCGGTGTTATTTCCCAGAGTGATCTCCTTTGAATTGCAATCTATGCATGCTCGCTGCTGCGAGATCCAGTCCATGCCGAAGATCACATCAAATTCCGCTAACGGTAATAACGACGCTTCCAAGTCGAAATCCTGACTTCCGATCCGCACCTTCACACGGCTCTTCCTATCCGCACTCATGCGAGATCCATTGGGTAGAACAACTTCCAATCTATCCTCTACCAAGGTAGACGACACTCCGATTCGCACCACGAAGTCCTCGGACAGAAAAGAGTGCGATGCACCCGTATCAAATAGAGCTCTCGCTGGATAGTTGAAAATTAGGACGAAACCTAATTGTACACAAATAAAGCATATAGTCGTACAACAATATGAATTATCTATATAGATGTAAAAGCTAGCTTCTAATTCGTACCTGTGACGACATCAGTCTGTCATATAGCTTCTTGCTGGCCAAGCGAATAGACTCTCGGCTGAGTCGGAATAATGTGCTGGGAAGCCGAAGACTCCGCAGCTTTACCCTTTTCTGCAGCACGAGCATAGTCCAACGCTCGGTTCTCTGCCTTCGGGGGACCACTTTGACACACCGCGGCCTTGTGTCCCACCTTCCCGCAGGTGAAACACGTGATAGGACCCTGCACAGTCATTGCTCCCGAAACATTTGAGCGAGAATGCTCCGCCGGTTTGAACTTCCTTTTGTTCTTTCTGAACTCTGACTTGGACTGAGAGGCCGGCGCATGAAACTCAGGTTTCTTTTCCACGGTTTTTGCTTGTACCCTCTTCATGTACAACTCTAGGGATCTGGCAGTTTGGACCATCACATGGAAACCTAACGTCATTGGGCCTGCAAGGAGCAGCCTCAACTCGTCCCGAAGACCTTCATAGAACTTGTTCGTCTTTGTCTCTTCATCTTCCATCATAGGCCCCGCATAACGACCCAGTTTAGTGAACTCGTGCAAGTACTCATCCACTGAGCTGTCGCCTTGAGTTAACTTCAGAAACTGGTTCTGCAACGCAATGCGTTGGGCAGAAGGAATATACCTTTGAAGAAATGACTTTGAGAACTCCGCTATCGTGATCTCGGTAATCTCCTTGCCTCCAAACTTGTGCACTTCCTGTTCGGCCCACCAATGCTCTGCCTCTCCTTTAAGGAGGAAGGTGGCTAAAGTGACCATCATAGCTTCTTCTGTTGCTGTCGTCTTTAGAGTTTTTTTAACCGTTGACAGCCAGTCCTCCGCCTCCGTTGGGGATCCGGTCCCCGAGAAAGTTGGAGGGTGGAAGCTTAGAAAGTGTTGCAGTTGTTGATCACGCGCTCGCGCAATGGCTACACGCTCTACAGGACGCTCCACCCTTTGCACCACCGCAGGTTCCACTGCAGCCACTGGCACAGGGGTCTCAACCCTCGGTTCCACCGCAGGTTCCACTGCAGGTTCGATCACCGGGGCCGCATCTGTATTAGGCGTAGCAGGTTGTGCAAGCCTTTGCGGTTGAGCATTGATCATCGTGAAGACAACTTCTGCGATTAACCTGATCATCTCAGCAGGAGGAGTGGTCGCTGGCACTTCAGCCGACCGACTACTTTCAGCAGTGTTACGGGGTTGAGACAGCCCCGCACCACTCCTAGTCACCTATAATCATGTAAGACACAATTTAGTGACTGAAAATATAGCAAACAACAATCGTGGAACGCTCAAGTTCCGCAAACAAGTATGTTTTTCCATTCCTAAGTGGACATTCTTATTAGTTTTTGTCGTTGTAGGTGAATGCACATCCCGTGCACACCACCCCTTAAAAGTAATTCGTCCCGAATTCGCTAAACTACGGATCGACGCCTTAAGTCTGATACCAAATTGTAACGCCCTGCCAGTACGAATAGTATAACAGTAGGTCCGGCCGGGACCCCACGCCATACAAACCACACTAGCTAGGAGTTAAAAGGTGATAAACAGAAATAACTACAACAGAGTAAACTAAACACTAGCGGAAGCATAATGATTTAACATTTCATTTAGAACTGTCCACTATCATAGGAATGAAACCATAAAATAGAGTTACGGCCTTAAGGCCTTACATTCACGAATGTACAAAACTCAGAACATACTTCGGCACGCAGGCCGGCAATACATGAGAAAGCAGAAAAGGGAGGCTGGCCTTCAAGGGCCAACTCAGTAAAAGGGCCACCGCCTGCTATTTCCCACTAGGCTCACCTGCACCTGCATAAGAACATTCCACCAAGCGGTGGCAAACAAAGTAACGGTCAGCATAGCTGACCAAATTATAACGACCCCACCCCTTTCCCGTGGTGGCGGAGCTTCTACCCTGCAAGCAAGCCATATTAGCACAAGTACTAATATAAAGAAAGTGCAACTACACAAGGTGAGGTTTCAAGCACAATCAATCTTCTAGGTTGAGCATCAAAAGGAGGGAACCTAGGTATGCACATGATGTTGGTTGGGTTCACCCGAAGGTTCCCCACAACCGCCTAAACAACCGCATGAGGCTAACAACATCAATTCCACAAAACACTCCACCGTAAGGTCCATCGCCTTAGGTGGGGAAAAGATCTTTTGGTCGGTCTAGGTAAATCACCTTCCACGACCTCTCCCATGATCATACAGCTTTCATGAGGTAGGGACCTCTTACCGATCTGCATGGAAATGGGTTCGGTTTAGCTTTGCCCGTGCTCTAATCGTCGCGATCTATCGCACGACACAGGTACGACTTCACCTCGGCCCGTAAGGGATTAACACTTTGAAGTGCTACACAAATTATATGCTACGCACCTAACCCCTTCGCAAGGATCTAGGATTCACAAATACTCAACAAGGGAGGTACAATACGCTCCGCATCAATTTCGTGGTGAAGGTTTGCCTTCGTCCAATCTCAAAGCATGGGGCTTTCGTTAGGATCTTCACAAGATGCCTACACTTAAATCCCGCAATACTATAGATGATTTCACAGAGTCATTATCCGGCACGCATTCTAGGCTTAACCTAAATGCAACGTTGCAAATCAAGCATCACCGATTCGGGCTCACGTCCACGAATAGGCTTCACACAAAATGCCTAAATCCGCCGACTACCGGATTTCTACATGCAATAATGCTGGGGATGGACACAATCTACCCGGAGTTCCGAATAACTTGAGGAAATCCTACACTTCACCCATTTGGTGAAAGGGATTCCTCATGCAAGCATAGAGAAATGAAAGAGAGTACAATTGACAAGTCCAAATATCGGGAGGAAGAATCGTTACCCTAGGAGCGTTCTTCTTAGCCATGGATCTGAGATTTTACACGGAAGGATAGGACCACACCGGGCTGCACTCTCCAGATCTGGAAACGGCTCGCGAAACGGAGCTCCGGAGCTCCGTCAATGGCGGTATCTCCTCTTCTTCTTCGTTGCCTCCTTCTTCTTTCTCCAGCCTAGGAGAGAGAAGAGCCTTGATATTATGAGGATAGAACCCCTCTCAAAAGCCCTAATACCCTCCAGCCAATCATCACAGCCGTTGGATCAAATTCCATGAATTTTGAACGGCCGGATCATCTTCTCCGTTCATTTTCGCGGAGCAGAATATACAGTGCGCACGTTCACAAGCGCACGGTCTCTGGTCGTGCGCGAAGAACCTCTGGTCGTGCGCATACACCCTTTCAGCCGACCCCTATTCCTCTCAATTAACGCACGATCATGGCGCACGATCACTGGTCGTGCGCAAAGAAAGCCACTGGCCGTGCGCGTACACCCTTTCAGCCGACCCCTATTCCTCTCAATTAACGCACGATCATGGCACATGATCACTGGTCGTGCGCGAAGAAAGCCACTGACCGTGCGCGAGGAGCAGGTAGGGAAAATTCAGCCTACTTCGAGCGTCGTACTACCATTCCGCCTACTTCGACAAATTATGACTTTTGGGGTGTTACACATTCAGACGATTCCTCGTTGATATGGACTATTACTTTGGCCTTCCCCTTGAAATCTTCTGATACTATCTCAGTTGGAGATGTAATTACTATTTTACTGGTTATTGCCAATTCTCGGCAAGCTGAAGGGGCGGTGTCTTTCATTGGCTCGGGCACATTTCCTTGATTTTCTAGGGCAGAGTACCCCAGTTGGGTCTCCCCCTCAACTTGTGCGTCACCTTGGTGTGAGTCTCCTGCCGGGAGCTCCCCATTAATCATCTCGGCATCTTGGGCTGAGCTCCCAAGTTAGGACTCCCCCAAAGCAGGAACACTCCCCAAGTTGGGGTTGCTACCTTCTTCAATAACCTCTTTGGAAGTAGGTTCAGGAACTAATGCTTGGATATCTCCTCAAGTAGATGTCACCCCCTCAGATGGAGCAGGGTTGTGTGGGGGTGAGGTTCTGTCATCAGAACTACTTGATGAATCTTCTTTTTCTGAGAGGACTACTTTGGCTGCTTGCTTCTTTTGCTTCTTTGGAGCGGATGGGGCATCAAATGATGTTTTGGGGAAAGACCTATCCCATCTGTCAAGCATCCTGGAGTCCAGCCTTTGGAGAAGTGCAATGGCTCTCCCATCCTTCTATGAAGAACTTCAATGAGGGTATTCAGGAGGAACAGAGATAGTATTCTTCCGTAAGATGGAGTCTTCAGGGTACTCTTCATTCTCTGGAAGAGAAATGCACTCCAGTGAGTCTTCTTGGAATGAATGATTCAGGCCATTGCAACGAACATTTCCTTGGAAATTCGGTCATGCGAGCCTGGTTTGCATAACAACACCTTCTCTACGATGTCGGCCAGCAGCTTGCCTTTCTGATTGAACTCATTTCTTTTAATCGACCCGTAGGTCTTCCCGGTGTGGCTCCACCAGTCGTAGTTAGCAGAGATATTCTCTGTGGTTAGCTCTTCTTCCTCTTCCCCTTTGATTCTGGGCAGATGCAACGCCTTCCCGAGGCTCTTTGCAGATATCTTAACTTTCTTACCGGCCACGGTGGATTTGATCTGGGATTCTGAATGATTGACCCTGACTTCAGCGAAGAATTCTGCCAGTCCTCTATGGAGAAGAACTGAGGGCTCACTTAGTAGATATTCTAAGCCGGAGGATACCAAGAGCCCTAGCACTGACCTGATTTCTTCAGAGCATGAGTTGAAGCCCCTGCGCTGTAGTTCACAACCTGAGATTACTTCTTCTCTTTTGGGAGCCATCGATTCAGAGCAAAAGAGGAGGAAGTACGTCGGAGACGAAGAAGTGATTTGTCGAAGGAATAGCTTAGGGTAAATGATAGCCTAATTTTTATTCTTGAGCATTCACTCTATTTATAGTGTAGGTAAGTGAGGGGGCGCGTACCTTTGACTGTGTCAGTGAAAATGATCAGAAGGCTCCGATGGATTGATCTAGTGTTGTGTTAAATAGCTGGACTCTATTTCGATGATACTTCTGATTGTCGTCGAAATGGTTCTTGGATATGCATCCTTCCAGCTTGATCCATTTGTTGTTGCAACATCTGCTATGTCTTCATAACAACTTATTGTATCGACGATACAAATTTCTTAAACTTGTCAACCTAGGGCAATTTTCGGCCCTTCTAGGGAGACATCTTTTGGCGCCAACCCTGAGATTTTTCCACGGGTGTTTTGGTCAGTTCCAACTTGTAATCCTACTGACTTCTTTTGGTCTTTTTAATAGGATGACCTGCACTAAGACAGTTAAGGAACTAATTTTGCTGCTCCAGCCAATGGGCCAGAACATCCATCTTGTCCAAGGCCCAGATTTGCTTCTGGCGGGCTCTTGGACTACCAGCAAAATGAGATTACAAGCCCTTAGGTACCTAAGTAGCTTTGGGTCCTAGGACAATGTTAGCTTTAAAGGGCATACTGGATCTAACTGCTCCAGGATATGCATAATGATGATGAACAAGATTATTTGCAAGTTTAGCATTTGTTACCCTTGGAGCAGTTGGATTGTACCAACAATCAATTGCAAAGTGCTCAGTCTTTCCACATCACCAACATTCAAACCTGTTGTATCTTCCTTTCTGGCTGACTGTGTGAGCATGAGTCCATTGTGTATGAACAGAAGGATATTTGAAGGAGACTGATCTGCACTGATTGAGAGTGTGATGTTGGCTATCACCATCCACAGCTTTCCATCTGGAGTCAGTCTTCTCTAATGATTTCTTCTCTTCTCTAGACCCAATAACTTCATGCTTCCTCATGATCATCCTTTCATGAGGTACACTTGAGGTTTTTGGAATGTTATTGGGTTTGGAGGAGCTTGCTACAAGCTTCCTTGCTATGAGGGATTTATCCTCCACCCATCTGACATTATATTTCTTAAATTTCAGGGTACTAGGTTGATCTCTATCCTTCTTTAGAAGTACAACCTTTTTGGTTAGAGAACATCACAGCTCCTTACTATCAATCAGTGCCTTCAGATTTTTCCCAAATTTGCTTATCATATCAAGGTTGGAGCTTGCCTTGAGGTCCTTTTTGAGTTGGCAAAACTCTACATTCTGTAGAGTTAGCTTTTTCAGCCTTTTCAGACAGATCAAGATTTCTGCCTTGAATAATTGAGATCTTTTCAGCTTGCTCCTTGCAGAGCATCTTGATCTTTTTGAGATCATCTAGAAGGACATCATATGGCTTGGACAAGTAATCATTTCCTGATGAGCTTGTCTCAGATTCTGAATCTGAGGTAGATAGAGGAGCTCTTATGCATACCTGTTCAGGAGAGACTTCATCCTGAATTTCCTCCTCTGACATAGATAAGGCAGTCAGTCCAAAATCATCATTCTCTTCTGAGTCTAAACAGCTTGAGTCACTGTCACTCAATGTTTTGACTTTCTTCTCAGCCACATTGCTTCTTTCTTCCTTCTGATTCTTGGAAGGCAATACTGATTCTGCATTTCCTTCTTTTGATCCTTCCATAAGGAATTTTAGAGAGTCTCGCATCTCCTTTACTGTTATGCAGCGAGAAAGTTGCTGGAATATAGAAATGTCAACTACACCAGCTTGGATGTCTTTGGCCTCCTTCTCTAAGTTGACTAGGATGATCTCATCTTCAGTCATTTCACTCATTTTCTTGGGCACTGTCTTGGGGACATATGGCCCTTCTTGAACAATTTGAAACATTCTGGGATCCATAGCCTCCATAGACTCCATGAATATTTTAGCACTTATATTCCATAGGGCAAAGTTCTCCCTAGAACAAATAGCTATTCTTGATTCCTTAGCTATGATGAATGGACACCCACTGGCAGATCTGTTCAAGTTGTTAAGCTTTTCTTTGAACAACCTCACTATGATACCACTTGTTAGTTATTGGGTGTCGACTTTTAACCTAGAGGGGGGGGGGGGTGAATAAGTATTTCAAATTTTTTATTCCCCTTTTGGTGTTCTTGATTTCTGGTTAACAAATTTAGAGATTAAAGTCACACCACAGAAAACACACAAGAATTTATAGAGGTTCCTCAAGACAGGGTGTCTTGAGTAGTCCTTTGTCCCTCTGTGCCTACCTAGCAGTGTGCTAGGCTCGACAAACTCCGCCAATGTCTCCGACCCGCAATCCTCACAACTCATACCCGCAAGTCCTACATCCTAGGCCCGCAAGCCCCTATTGCACTCAAGCCTGCAAGCTCGACACTCGGTCCCTCAAGCCCTACACAGCACAGACCCGCAAGTCTTGGCCCTTGGACACACAAGTCTCTGCAGCCTAGGCCCGCAAGCCCCTCACTGCACCCAAGCCCGCAAGCTCGACATGGTTGGACCCGCAAGTCCTCTGACCTGGCCCTCAAGCCTCACAGATCTCAATCGCTCAAGCTGACATGGTTGGACCCGCAAGTTCTCTGCCCTGGCCCTCAAGCCTCACAGATCTCAAGCCCTCAAGCTCGACAAGGTTGGACCCGCAAGTCCTCTGCCCTGGCCATCAAGTCTCATAGATCTCAAGCCCTCAAGCTTGACACTTAGAACTGAAACCAGATCTTACAGATTTGGCCCGCAAGCCTTACAAAGAAAGATATACAATGTTTGTTCTTCTTCCTGGTGGAGATCAACTTCTTGCCTTGAAGAATATGCCTTTGATTTGAATCTGGAAATTATAGATCTTCTTTAAGCCTTCTTCTTTAGCCTGATGTTGACTGGCTTCTTGACTTGAACGATTCTTATCAGTCGATGTGGCTTGACTGCAACTTGGAGAACACTGTATGTGCATTTTTGTTCTCCTCTTCTTAATGTCGATTCTTCTCCGCGGCTTTTACTGTTGTATTGCTCGGTGGGATTCTTTTTCGTTTCTTTGGTCTCGTCTATCTCATTCGTTATTTCTTTAGGGCAACCTCTGTTCCCTTTTATAGGATGGAGGAACCGCTCAACGGTCACCTATGATGTACTTCAATGACAGACGCCCATATCTTAAGAGCACGCTGATTGGACAATCATGCGTCGCCATTAAATGCTGACTGCGCGTCTGACATCTTTTGAATCTGTCTCGACGATATTTCCATCGTTACGACTATATGGACAATATCTCGATGACAGGACTTGTCGTTGTCTTGGACTAGGGCAGTTCTTCAAGTCTTCTCCCTTCTTCTTTAGATAGAGACGTCTCGACGATACGAGACATCCCTTCTGCACTTGCACTTAAGAGGACATGAAGTCATCTAGCTGATGTCGGCGTAATCTTCTTGACTGCTCGATATCGTTGCAATCACCTTATCTTGTCGACGACATAATCGATATCATGTCGACAGACTATTCTTCAGCAACTGCTTGTCTTCATGAGACCTTCCTTAGTCTTCTCGACGTCAAGCCTTCTTTACGACAATATCGTCGTGATCAGTCTTACTTGCCATTATCGACGATAGGGCTTCTTTACGACTATATCATCAACATCAGTTTTACTTGGCCATATCGAGGACATGGCTTCTTTATGACGATATCTGTCTTAATTAGCCTTATCTACGACACGGCTTCTTTACGACGATATCATCGACATCTAACTTGTTTTTATGCTTGAGTCTTCTTCTTCATCTCTGGTTTCTGATATCATTTTGAGGTGTTGACCTGACAACGATATCATCATACGCATGTTATTTCGACGATAACCGATATGATCATTCTTCTTTGCTCTGCACATCATTTCAACGACATGTATACACTTTTCCAACGATATGTCCAATCCTTTTCGACGATATTGTACTTAGGCAAATTATTATAGTACTGGACATATTGTCTGATTTCTGCAAGCATGAACTAAATATTGCATCAAAAACACAATGCTTTTATCATTGAGCTGAGTGGTTCTTTAAATCAGGAACATTGCAGGGCATATTTCCCAACACCAGCCCCCATCACCTTCTACGTGATTTCGTCATCCAGTGGTTTGGCGGTGGAGTCGGCAATGAGATTCTCAACTGCTCTATCTCCAGGATTCTCAGTTGGAGTTTCACCTTCAGTAAAATTCACCGGAGGATCCGCATCAGCTCCAAACACATTTGCAACTACCGCCTCCACCTACTCAGTCTGGACTTGAACCTCGAGAAAGTACTCAACTTCTGGTGTCAATGCAGTCTCATCAAGCCTCTGTAGATCGACAACATTAGAAGGGAGGCGCTTCCCTCCCCCATCAGCCTTCTTTGTCATCTTCTAGGCAACCATTCTTAAAAAATTTTGTTTTCTGCATCTTCATGGGAGTCTCAGTGGGAGCCTGATGTGGCTCCATCATGGTGAAATCCAGATAAGAGGATGCTTGCTAATACACGGGGACCAGCAAGCCTGCATCCAGATCAGTGGGGGTCATCATGGGTGGACCGCCTACCCCCTTCCTCTACGCCGGTGGGATGGGAGCCTTGGAAGTGCCTGCAAACTCCTTAGCCCCCAACACCGAAGGATTCCTATTGGAAAATTTCTCCAACACGAACTTATTGTGGGCTTACATCATTCTGAAGTGTGTTCGTAGTAGGCAGGTAAGATTAGTTCAAGGGTGGTCCTATTGAGCCCAGCCTGGAGCTATTTACAGCTTTCAGTATCACATAAATATGGTGGTAGTATCCGCGTTAACCAGTGTAATTTTTTAAGTATGCAAAGAATTACAAAAGTAAATGAATTATGTTAACTTGGAATCTTGCAATAGCAGCCAGAGCCAACCTTTTGTGTCCAACAGTGTGTGTTGTTACATCATGTGTGGCCATACTGGTCCAGAAGTAGGGGTAGTTAGTCGTCCTGTAACTGCACCCTCTTCCCCAGCGTCAGTAGTTGGCAAGCATGGTCGGCTTCGCCAGTAGCCTCAACCTCAAGAAATCCTGGCAAGCACTCTAAGTTTCCTCCCTGGCTCCCTCTCCCCGGTCTCGTGTTAGAAGGTGCAGTAACTGCCTATTGTAATCACGCATACCCTTTCTCTTTTCTTCCCAGATTCTCCTATATCCTCGGCAACGAAATTTATTGCACCTGCCCATTCAGGTGGCCTCCATCAGTATAAATTGAGGGACAGGGGTTCCCATAAGGAGACACTAAACTTGATCCAGAACCCTCTGTAGTTGATGCAATTACAATTTCATGGTCACTTTGTGTTTCCTAGTTATTTGGTGCCTTATAGCTCTGTAATAGCTTTTCTCAAGTAATAAAATCACATACACCAAGTGCAATTTGCAGCAATAAAAAATTTTGTGTTGGTCTCCTACCTGTGGAAAAATTTTCCTCTCTATCTATCCCTCTCTCTCTCTGTTTGCTCCAATCCCCTGTGACTATTAACCGATTACTTGCATCCCTCGATTCCCCTGCTCTCAAAGAATCTATGGCTGAGTGTGGAGGTTGAGGAGAATTTTGGCCTCAATATTTATCATTGTGTTTATCTAGCTAGTTTATGATATACCTCTTCTCTTTTCTGTTAACCTAGACATTAAATCAAAAGAATTTAAAAATAAAGTAATTTGGGTGTCTTCTCTATCCACACCCTCTAGAGAAAATTTTATACATTCTATTCCACACTTATAATTGGTATTAGAGATAGATTCACATATAAGGGTTAAAACCATGTTGAATCAAGATTCTAACTCTGAATACTCCTCCGGTACAACCCTCATATTTTCCGAGTAGGTATGACCCGACACAGATGAGGTTGTGATAGAGAGAGTGTCCGTAACGCAGAAGATCGACTTGTTAGAGACAGTCGAGACCAAAAATGAAGTCCTAGGGGGGAGGAAGTGGATCGAAGGCCCACTTCCTCACCTAGGCGAGTGGATGTTGGGTATTGTGTCCACAATCACCTAGATTTGAAGATGTCACCTAGTGAACTAAAATGAATTGAGTATGTATTTGATGATTTCTGTTTAGATGTGTTATGACAGGTCTTAATGCTAAGTGCACACCAAAGTCAGGTTGCAATGGATCACCAAACACAGTTCTAGACAATGTAATCCCTCATTGTATAGAACAAAGTGTTGGTCCATGTGTAATCTCTCTCTTGGGGTGCACTTCATATACTCATAACTGAAGGCTTTCAAGGTTGAGGAGTGGAGCAGGTTTTCAGAAGAAGAAAAAAAATTCTGCTGAGTCAATTCGTCGAGATGACTCGGGTCATTCCGACGAATCCCGATGAATCCAGACAGAAGACCTTTGTCTTGGTTTTGAAGAAAAATCTGCAGCTAAGTCCATTCGTCGAGATGACTCGGGTCATTCCGACGAATCCCGACGAATGCTGACAGAGGTCATTTTGGCTGGGTTGTGAAGAAAATTCTGCAGCTAAGTCAATTCGTCGGATGTTCTCGTGAACTCCCGACGAATCACGACGAATGGTAACAGAAAGTGTTTTTCACGGTTTGTTCAGTGTTTCCCTGTGGCCAAGTCAATTCGTCGGATGTTCACGTGAAGTCTCGACGAATGACGGACAAACGGATTTCAAATCTTCGTTTCGTTTTCGAAAATTAGGGTTAGCCACCATGAATAGTACACGTGTCACCTCTCCCTTCATTGTCGCACGAGCCGTTGAAGTCCTCCCTATAAATAAATCCTTATTTTAGGCAAGGGTATCAATCTTAAAAAATCGATCTAAAAATCTCTCTTCAGCCGACAGTTCAGAAAAGATAAAGCTAAAAGTCGATCTCCTTTCTCTTTTGCTGAACAAGAATTCTGAGACCTAACATTTGCTGCTCAAAGATCCTTTCTCTATTGTTGTTAGAGATTTCTCAGAAGAAGGCCTTTGATCTTATTGCTGCTCTCATTATTGAAGATTCTTTCAAGTAAGTCAAAGGGCCTATTCAGATCTGGTTAGCCAAGTCTTCTCTCTTCCACATCTTTCAAGTGCCAAGCTTTCTTTCAAGGTTGAGAAGAAGACTCAGTATTCAAGATCTGAAGTTAATCTCTTTAGAGGTTAAGAAGAAGTATTTTTTTTCAATATCTTTTCTTTTGTAGGAGTTTTCACTCCGAGATTATTTGTAGGAGTTGTTTACTCCGAGGTGTAGGAGTTGTTATACTCCGAGTTATAGGAGTGGTATACTCCGAGTTGTAGGAGTTTTGACTCCGAGGTGTAAGATTAGTTATAATCTGAGATTGGTGAAGTAGCCGAGTCTAGCCTCGAAGTGCTAGATAGGCGAGGCGGGAAAGAGGACTACCCACATCGGGGAACCTCTATAAAATCCTTGTGTCTGTGCTGTGTTTGATTGTTTGTTTTTCTGTGTTAAATTTTTAATTCCGCATAAAGACATAGAATCCACCTATTCACCCCCCTCTAGGTGATTTAGGCCGCAACTAGATACTTTCAATTGGTATCAAAGCTAGGTTGTTCGCTATAAGGCTAACACCTTGAACAAGACTCCTCATCTAGTTGCTAAAGCAAATATGTCTGGAATGGATAAGGCCAAGGATTCCGTCAAGTTGCCAATCTGCACCAAAGAGAACTTTCCTATGTGGAAGGAAAGAGTAAGATTCTACATGGAAGCTGCTGACCCAAGAATCTTTCAGATCGTGGAAGAAGGTTCCCATATTCCGATGAAACCATCTTCAATAAATTCCACCATCATGATCCCGAAGAAGATGTTGGAACTGAACAAAGATGAGATCGCTCTAGTGGCCCTAGACAAGAAAGCAAAGAATATCATAGCAGGTGCAGTTGATGATTCAATGTTGCGAAATCTGCTTCACTGTAAATCTGCTAAAGAAATGTGGGATTCACTAGTCGTTCTGATGGAAGGGACCGAAGAAGTGAGGGATGACCGAAGATCATTGCTGAATCAAGAATACGAAGCTTTCAAGCAAGATCCAAGAGACTCCATTTCTGACACCTACGAGAAGTTCTTCAAGATTGTAAATGGTCTTAGGAACTATGATCGAGAATTCACAACTGGCGAACTAAATGACAAATTACTGAGATCCCTGACGAAAGAATGGGACACCAAGGTTATAGCCATCAGAGAATTCGGAAAGCTAGGAACCACGGAGCCACAAATGCTGTTTGGTAAGCTCTTGTCCAATGAGTTGAAGTTGAACTCCCGCAAAGCTGAAGAAGAGGGGATCAAGGCCTCTAGAAGGGAGAAGTCCTCCGCTCTGAAAGCTGAAAGCTCAAGAAAGAGAAAGACTCTCCCACCTGTCAGGAGATCATCTTCTGATGAGGATGAATCTGATGCCAGCCCCTCTGGCTCAGAGTTGTCTGATGGAGAATTTTCTCTGCTCTCCAAGCAATTCAAAAGACTTCTGAATAAAAGAAAGCAGAAGAGAGGCCAATCCACTGCATTTGATCACAGAAGATCAAGACGTGATGGTGATCATCACAAGAAGGACTACAATAATGACAGGTATAAATCTAAACCGAACAAATATGATTCCACTGACATTATTTGTTATTGCTGCAATAAGCCAGGACATGTGATAGCCAAGTGTCCATACAAAAAGAAAGAAGGATCAAAGAAGGAAGAAAAGAGAACCTTTAAAGGAAAGAAGAAGGAAAAGAGCCTCCTCGCCAAAAAGGCCAAGACTCTGAGCGACAGTGACTCTGATGCGTCAAGCTCAGATGAAGAAGCCTACTGTAACGACCCAGCTTTGGCGTTCGAGCGGGACCCAGTCCACGATCTGTCCTCAGCTGGCATCGCTACCGAGCTGCAGCCCAAGCACCCCAACCCTTCTCCGCCCACTGGCGGGTTGTTGGTGGCCACAGCCTCCCTTTTGATGAGCTAAACTCGATAGTCAAGCATGCACCACGGGGACTTCCCAGGAGGTCACCCATCCCAGTACTACTCCAACCCGAGCACGCTTAACTATGGAGTTCTTTCAACTCTCATCACCAATTGACCTGCAGGTCAATTGGTGATGAGAGTTGAAAGAACTCCATAGTTAAGCATGCTCGGGTTGGAGTACTGGGAAGGGTGACCTCCTGGGAAGTCCCCGTGGTGCATGCTTGACTATCGAGTTTAGCTCATCAAAAGGGAGGCTGTGGCCACCAACAACCCGCCAGTGGGCAGAGAAGGGTTGGGGTGCTTGGGCTGCAGCTCGGTAGCGATGCCAGCTGAGGACAGATCGTGGACTGGGTCCCGCTCGAACGCCAAAGCTGGGTCGTTACATAAAAAAGTGCACTTTTTTATGTAACGACCCAGCTTTGGCGTTCGAGCGGGACCCAGTCCACGATCTGTCCTCAGCTGGCATCGCTACCGAGCTGCAGCCCAAGCACCCCAACCCTTCTCTGCCCACTGGCGGGTTGTTGGTGGCCACAGCCTCCCTTTTGATGAGCTAAACTCGATAGTCAAGTATGCACCACGGGGACTTCCCAGGAGGTCACCCATCCCAGTACTACTCCAACCCGAGCACGCTTAACTATGGAGTTCTTTCAACTCTCATCACCAATTGACAGGGCTACTTATTGGACTCGCCTAGTTACAGGAAACCGGCCACGAATCCTGATTTTCCAGTCAACCCGCCCGATTCCCTAGTTCCTGGGCGGTCCATTAATAATGATAGTCATAGACCTATGCCCACCCATCCCATCCGATTTTGGAAAGCTTGACTTAAATCCCATTTACACGCTTAAATAATATATATATTTTGGAGTCCAGCGTGACCGCTGTGGAATAGGCGAGCTTTTCTTGAGTGTCGACGGGATTAGCACTGAGTGTGGGAGATGATGGTTGCTGTGGCGAGCGCAGAGGAGGAGCCGGCCGGGGAGGAAAGGGTTTCTGGGTGTACAACCTGTATTCGGCGAGTAGGACCGTAGGCCTCAGCGAGTAGATCGGCACCCTTCAGCGAGTAGACCCGAGACGGTCTTACTTGCCCAGGGAAAGGAAGCAAATACACCCCTCCCTGCCGCGTCCAGCATGTCAAGCTCCCCTTCATCCAGGGCGAGGCGAGTAGGTCTCCTCTAAGACGAGACCGCCTCAGGAGAGCCCGCCCTTGGCGAATAGGTCTGGACCTAGTCGTCTCGACCGCAATCTCCGGGAGGGAGGGGCGAGCACGGGCCACTCCGGCTCATCAACCCTCCCTCACTATCCGCAGACCAGCAGGGGGTGCGGTTAGTGTATGTGAAAAGGAACGAGGGGGCTGTTCACAGACCACTTTGGCTTGCATATAGTAATTTGGTTAAGGCGGAGGAAGTTATCCGCAGGCCTTTAGAACCATCTTACCCCTTGAAGAGTTTGCCTATAAATAGGACTTATTATGCCTCAGATCAGCACAGATCCACCCCCCTTTAATAGTCTGTGCTTTCTTCCTTGTGCTGTCTGAGACAGGCTCAGCTTCTGGTTTTTGGGAGGGGAAATCGAGTGAGATTTCCGGGTTAGTGGCGGGACCTCCTCGCTGCGGCCAGTGAGTCATTCTTAGGAAGCTACCTATCAACCGATGATGGCTAGTTTTTAGCTCGGAATACTTAGATCAAGGGATCGGATGAGGAGAGAAGTAACTCAAGCTATTCCCCAAGTCTCGAACAGGTTGGACCGGTATCCGGGCTCCAACATTTTTGGTGCGGTGAGCGTAGACTGTAGCAAGAGAAGAAAATCTCATCTGATGATCCCATGACTGAATGTGACGAGCTAGGAACCGGCCAGGGGAACTTGCTGCCTTTGGGCGAGTTCGTGACCAAGAGTGTCTTCGAGCAGGGGATGAAGGCGATGGAAGATACCTTCAGGAGGTTACTCACACCTCGCGCCGAGGCGGGAGTACCTTCCCCTGTCGCAGCCGCCTCGCCCACTGAGGCGGGGCCGAGTCAGCGTCTCGGCAAGGAGACGCTCCTCGAAGATGAAGACCAGCCGCTCCGCGCGCGAGTACTCTTCGCAAGCCCGACGGAGACTCGCTAGTCGGAGGGCGAGTATGACCGAGTTCGTCCTCTTCGCCAACTCGCCCCGCCTAGTCCGTTCTGCGAGTTGGTGTTGTCCGCCCCCATTCCTGCAGGATTCACAGAGCCCGCCATGAGCTTCTACTCCGGAAAAGATGATCTCGTCAAGCACTTGCAATGGTTCGAAGATATGTTCTCCATCAAGCCAATGACAGACGCCTTCAAATGTCAGCTGTTCCACCAGTTGCCCGTGGGAAGCATCTACGGGTTCGAGGACCTGCGCAGAAGTTATCTGCCCCTCTTCTCTACTTCCAAGAAGAGGAGGAATGGTTCAGAAGACCTCTTCCTTATCAAGCAAAGACCCCAGGAGATGCTCGGGTCGTACCTTGATCGCTTCCAAGAAGAGATCCTCCTAGTCCAGGAGGTCCCTGGCACGCCCTGATCTTGGCATTTAAGCTGGGACTGCAGCCAGGGTTTTTCAAGATGGAGATCACCCGCAACCACCCCCCCCCCCCCCTCCCCCACCATCATTCGAGGAGTTGGTCGATCGGGCCGCGAGGTAGATCGAGGGGGAGGCAACCAGTCTGGAGTTCGTGGCCAAGTTAGTTAGGTTGGAGGGAGGAGAGAAGGAATGAGATGGAAGCGGCCGACATGAGACCAAAAAGAGGGATGAGCCGAGAAGGCGAGAAGAAGGAGGATCCCGGGAAAACAGGGACCAGCGGAATCAAGAGAGGAGGTTCCAGGCCCCGCCTCGCCGGCCGACCTGGAGACCTGCAGGAGGAGGCTGCCAAGGGAGGCCAGGAGGGAGGTACTCCCCGAAGCGGTGAGACCGCTGCCGCTCTCCCGAGCGGAGGCAGGGGCAGTGGAGGCAGAACCAAGCGCCGCCAAGGGAAGCGAACATGATCAGAAGGCGACGAGGACGAGGAAGGGGGGTAAGGCCGCGACAGCCTCGAGGTGAAGAGGAGCGTCGGGCAATGCCCTACTGTGATTTCCACCGGGTGGAGGGCCATGCGACGGCCACGTGCCTTAAGTTCTTGGAGTTGAGGAGAGGAGCTGGAGGAGCCCAGGAGGGGCATCAGGAACGGGAAGGAGGAATGTTGAGAATCGAGGGGGGAGGAGCCCCTGCCCCAAGGAGGTGTGAGGATAGGGAAGATCTAGGAGCCCATGGAGGGATAGGTGTCATCCACGGAGGAGCAGGGTTGGAGGCAACCCGGAAGGGGAGCCTCAACGCCGTGTATCGAAAGGGTGTGGCCTCTGCCTCCCAGACCCCGCCACCGTCGGGTGAGATCACTTTCTCAGAGGAAGACATGCTGGGGAACGAAAACCCGTTTCATGATGCAATGGTGATCAAGGCCGCAGTGGAGAACTACACGGTCTCCCGCATCCTGGTGGACAACGGGAGTTCCGTCAATGTGGTCTTCAAGAAAGCGTTTGACGCCCTGAAGGTGGAAGAAAAGAGAGTCACCGCGACTGAGGGGACGCTCTTCGGCTTCTCTGGAGAAAGAAAGGAGGTAGAGGGAGGAGTAGAGCTGATGTAACACTGGGGGGTACTACCAGGTGCTGCAGGTTCGTCATCGTTGACGCCCCTAGCAGTTACAATGCCATCTTCGGCAGGCCGCTCATCAGCGCCTACAAATGCGTGCCTTCCTCCTATCATCAGTGCCTCAAGTATAATCAAGGAGGGTTGCAGATCAGGATCCGGAGCGACCCCAAAGTAGCAAGGCAGTGCTATCTCAACATAGTTAACACGATCAGTTGGAAGGAGGAGGCCGAGGTGGTAGACCAGGTGATGGAAGAAATGGCGAGGCTGGAGACAGCCGAAGAGGTGGAGGAGAAGGAGATCCAATCTGAAGGCGGAAGGCCAAGGAAGGTAAAGATCAGCGGAGAGATGGAAGAGGAGGACAAGGAGAAGATTATGTCCTGCATCCAGAAGAATGCATACATCTTCGCGTGGAGCGCAGCCGATATGCCAGCGTCGATGCGAACGTCGCCTGTCATCACCTCAACTTGGATAAAGGAGTCCACCCCATCCAACAGAAGAAGAGGGCAACCGCCACCACCCTGGCCGAGCACATCAGGGATGAGGTCAGGAAGCTGCTGGAGGCGGGGTTTGTGTCAGAGATCTAGTACCCAGGCTGGATCTCCAATGTTATAATGGTGAAGAAGGGGGAGTGTAAGTGGCGCATGTGTATCGACTTTTCTATCCTTAATAAAGCTTGCACCAAGGATTGCTATCCCTTGCCTAGAATCGACGAGCTAGTAGACTCGACCGTCAGATTCCCTGTCATGAGTTTTGTAGACGCTTTTTCTGGTTATCATCAAATCCGCATGCACCCACCCGACATAAAAAACATTTCCTTCATCACCAACGACGGATGCTATTGTTATAAAATGATGCCCTTCGGGCTTAAGAACGCAGGATCCACTTACCAGTGAATGATGGACATGGTGTTCAAGGAGCAAAATGGGCGAAACCTGGAGGTCTACGTCGATGATCTCATGGTAAAAAGCAAGAGCATGGAGGAGCACCTCCGGGACTTGGAAGAAACCGTCGCCACACTCCGAAAGTATAAAATGAGGCTGAATCCGACCAAGTGTGTTGTTGGGACTGGAAAGGGAAAGTTATTGGGTCACCTCTTGACCCCGGCGGAAGTGGAGCCAAACCCCGATAAATTCAAGGCAATCATGGAGATGGAAGCACCTAGAAACACCAAAGAGGTTCAGCGCCTGACGGGCCGTCTGGCCGGGCTGAGCCGGTTCCTCTCCAGGGCAGGAGAGAAGTGCTCGCCTTTCTTCAAAACCCTCCGGGACAACAAGAATTTCGAGTGCTCTACGGAGTGTCAGGGGGCCTTCGAGAGCCTAAAGCTTCAGTTGGCCCAGGCTCCCTTATTACAAGGGCCTAGAGAAGGAAAAGATCTCTTCTTGTACGTCAGAGTAGGGGCGGAAGCGGTAAGTTCGGTATTGGTCCGCGAGGGAGGAAAGCGGCAACTCCCCATCTACTATGTAAGTTGGGTCCTGCGGAAGGCTGAACTACGCTACCCCATCCTGGAGAAGCTGGCGTTTGCCTTGATAATCTCGGCTCGGAGACTCCGACCCTACTTTTAGGCCCATCCGATCAAGGTAGTGACTGATAATCCTCTCCATAGCATTCTGGATGGGGTAGAACATTCAGGAAGGTTAGCCAAATGGTCGGTGGAGCTCAGCGAGTTCGACGTCATGTACGTCCCCCGACTAGCCATGAAAGCCCATGCAGTGGCAGACTTCTTGGCCGACTACACCATGGAGGTAGGCGAGGAGGAGGCACCCCGACGAATGGCTTGGGAAATGTTCATGGACGGAGCATCGGGGAAGAACTCGTGCAGGGGAGGCATCGTTCTTATCAGCCCCCAGGGCACCAGGATCGAGCAAGCCATCCAGATTCATTTCCCTGTCACCAACAATCAGGCAGAATATGAGGCTATAATCGCGGGGCTTCATCTAGCACGTGAGCTAAGGATTCACGACATACGAGTCCACTCCGACTCTATGGTGGTCGCCTCCCAGGTCCGAGGAGAGTTCGAAGCAAGGGATCCGATGTTGCAACGTTATCTGGTAAAGGTCAAAGGCTCGGTGGGCTCCTTCAAGTCCTTCTCCATATAGCACGTCCCGAGGGAGGAGAACGCCTAAGCAGACCGACTAGCCAAATATGGCCCAGCGGTTAGAGGGACAGCCACGGGTTTGTTTCGGCCCTCTATTGAGGAAGGCGAGATGATGGACATCGACCAGCCCTCGTCGTGGATGGATCCTCTCATTACTTTTTTGACCACGGGCAAGCTGCCTGCGGAGGTTCAGGTACAAGTCCGCTTATTATTTACTAACTGATGGGGTGCTCTACAGGAAGACTCTATCTGGTCCCCTGGCCAGGTGCCTGTCCGAGGAGGAAGCCTCCCGGGTCTTGGAGGAGATTCACACAGGAGAATGCGGAATTCACTCGGGAAGCCAAACCCTGGAGAAGAGAGTGCTCCGGGCAGGGTACTTCTGGCCTACCATCAGGAAGGACGCGTATGAGTTCGCGAAGAGGTGCTCGAAGTGCCAACTCTATGCCCCACTCCAGTTGCAGCCAGCCCAGCGTCTCCGGTCGATCACCACCCCCTGGCCCTTCGCCATTTGAGGAATGGATCTGGTAGGACCATTCCCTCCGGCAAGTGGACAAAGGAGATATCTCCTGGTGATGATCGATTATTTCTCCAAGTGGATGGAGGTGAAGGCCCTGGCAAAAACGACCTCCTTAGTGGTAAAGAACTTCATTTGGGGGGAGATCATATGTAGGCACGTTCTGCCCCTCGCCATCGTCACCGACAACAGGCCGCAATTCGCGAGCCTCGAACTCACCGACTTATGTAGCCAACTTGGCATCAAACTTTGCTTCGCCTCAGTCCACCATCAAAGGAGCAACGGTCAGGTGGAGGCGGCCAACAAATTCATCGTCAACTTGCTCAAGAAAAAGGTGGAGAACCTAAAGGGAAATTGGCTGGAGCAGCTCCCCCCAGTCCTTTGGGCCCTGAGGAGTACCCCCACCACAGCGACCGGCGAGACACCTTTCAAGCTATCACACAGCTCGGAGGCTCTCATCCCAATAGAGTTCGAGGTCCTAAGACATGGGGTGGTGGCAGCAGAAGACGGGGACGAAGGATGGAGACTTGAGAACGAAGACGCACAACGACTCGCCTTGGATTTCGTGGAAGAGCTTCACGACTAGGCCACGATCCGCCAGGAAGAGATCAAGCGAAGGATGGCAAGACATTTCGACAAGCATGTTCGAATCAAGCAATTCAGCAAGGGGGACTTGGTCCTCTAAAAGGTGGACGCAGCAGGGAGGTTCGCAGCGGTAGATAAACTCCACCCTAATTGGGAGGGCCCCTACATAGTTTCTGAAGCACTAAGAACAGGTGGGTACCGCCTGAAGAACGTCGAGGGAGAACTCCTAGGAAACAATTGGAGTGGAGACGACTTGAAACGTTTCTACTCCTAATATCAATGTAATGCCTGGTTCATTTTTGTTATGATAAAACAAAATGATAACATTTTTTGTCATAAACCGGTAGCGCTTCACCAATGGGATGGCAGGTACCGAACAATGGGCCCCTTCTATGTCCTCGAGCAGAGAGTTGTCGTAGACCAGGCCGTAGCACTGAGCTCCTCCCCTGCACGCTGGCTACTTGCCCCCTCGAGTGAGTTCTATATCCTCGAGCAGAGAGTTGCCGTAGACCAGGCCGTAGCACTGGGCTCCTCCCCTGCAAGCTGGCTAGTTGCCCCCTCGAGTGAGTTCTATATCCTCGAGCAGAGAGTTGTCGTAGACCAGGCCGTAGCACTGGGCTCCTCCCCTGCAGGCTGGCTACTTGCCCCCTCGAGTGAGTTCTATGTCCTCGAGCAGAGAGTTGTCATAGACCAGGCCGTAGCACTGAGCTCCTCCCCTGCAGGCTGGCTACTTGCCCCTCGAGTGAGTTATATGTCCTCGAGCAGAGAGTTGTTGTAGACCAGGCCGTAACACTGGGCTCCTCCCCTGTAGGCTGGCTACTTGCCCCCTCGAGTGAGTTCTATGTCCTCGAGCAGAGAGTTGTCGTAGACCAGGCCGTAGCACTGGGCTCCTCCCCTGCAGGCTGGCTACTTGCCCTCTCGAGTGAGTTCTATGTCATCGAGCAGAGAGTTGTCGTAGACCAGGCCGTAGCACTAGGCTCCTCCCCTGCAGGCTGGCTACTTGCCCCCTCGAGTGAGTTCTATGTACTCGAGCAGAGAGTTACCGTAGACCAGGCCGTAGCACTGGACTCCTCCCCTGTAGGCTGGCTACTTGCCCCCTCGAGTGAGTTCTATGTCCTCGAGCAGAGAGTTGTCGTAGACTAGGCCGTAGCACTGGGCTCCTCCCCTGCAGGCTGGCTACTTGCCCCCTCGAGTGAGTTCTATGTCCTCGAGCAGAGAGTTGTCGTAGACCAGACCGTAGCACTAGGCTCCTCCCCGGCAGGCTTGCTACTTGCCCCCTCGAGTGAGCCCAAAACCCTACTAAGTGCTAACCCCAAAAAGCAATCTCATAAGGGAAAAGGAGGCGAGGCGAGTATCTTAAAACCTCCCAGACTCGTGAGTATCGAAATTACTCGTCTATTCGTCAACCATCTCACGAAAATCCCTAACCGGGGCGAGAAGCACGCTCCAACCGCCTCACACTCCGCGAAGGCATAAGAAAACGAGCACCTGACTAAGGCGAGGAGAGCTCTCGCGCGAGACCTCGCCACGAGCGAGTACCCCCTAGGCGCGAGTACGCTACATAGGCAAGCACATCGCAAAAGATATAATAAAAGTAATAAACAATAATAAGGAGCGCGTTAGACGAGATTTACGACAAGGGAAGAGGAAAGATCGAGCGGATTAAAATATGGCGAGCACGCCCATCCAGTCAAGCAGAAAGGGCGAGTACGCCGAAAATATTCCCAGAGAAAATATTATTACAGGGCTTACAAAATATAGAAACGAGCTATTCGCCCTGATCATCCTCTTCCGATTCGCCAGATGAGCCGTCACATGGAGTTCTCGCCGGGATGGGGATCACCGCCTCGCGATATAGTTTCGGGAGAAGGTCCGCGAGATCAACTTTGGCTCCCTCTGCAGTAAGAAGAAATCGCCGCAGGAGTTGCTCCCGTGTAAACACCGCCGTCTTGATGGCCAGCTGCCTGCGCGTCTCGGCGACCTGAGCGGGGGTGAAGTGAAGGAGCTGCAGAGCTGTGGACGACTCCCCTCTGCTGGGATGCCGGAGCTCAGCTATCTCCGATTCTGCCTCGGCGAGGCGAGTCCCCAGGAAGTTGGCTTCACGCTTCGAGGCGGCCAGCTGCGCCTCCAGCTCAGAGACCCGCATCAGCAGCGCGACGGTGGACTCCTGCATTAGCAAAGGTCAGACAATAGCGTCGACCAGCGAGTAAGAAGTAAATGAACAAGGACACTCACCTCGGGGGGAACGACCTCCTTAGCCTTGGACCCGACAAGTTCCTCCTCCACTGCCGCCAGCTTCTTCTCCAGCTCTTTATAGGCGGCGCCCAGTTCGCGAAATCGCCTATTCGATTGAAGCCCCCGCCGCGCGGTCTGTGAGCCAGCTCGGCGGTGCGGAGAGCGGAGCGGCTGGTGAGGTTGGCTAGCTTGTGAATAGGAGCCTCCGCGAGAACTTTGGCGTCTTCTCGACCATATAACCCGTAGAGCAGGTTGTACGCCTGATCGCCTACCTCCTCGAAATCTTCCCAAGAGGGGACGAGCGAACTCACCAGGACCCTGTTCGCGTCGTGGTCCCATATCATCAGCGGTTTACTTTTAGAGTCCTCGCTCATCATCCCCAACCCAAAATTCGTGTGGGACGAGGGTTCTGGAGGCGGGCTCGTCGGGGGACGAGAAGATCTCCCCGTCTTCTGCTTCTTTCGCCTTAGCTCGTTAGCCAAGGCGGCCTCGGGGTCGACTCGACCCTTCCCCTTGTCCGTCGGCAGGGGCGTCCCGCTGTCCACCGAGACCACCGCCCCTCCAAGGGCCCCCTCAATGTGAGGCTCGCTTGACCGACGTCGCGAGGCATCGCAAGGGGGATGGGTGGGGACGGCGCACTCACCTGCAAGAGGGTAAATATTAATTCAGATCCCTACCAAGAGTAGAGGATCGGGGGGGGGGGGGGGGGGGGGGGGGGGGGTGACGAGTATTGCCCAGGACTTACCCGCTCCAGGATTCACGAAGGCGAGCTGATCCACGCCTCGCCGCAGGAAGACCACGTCCTTGACCTTATCCTTCATGTAAGTATAGAGGCTCAGAGCGTCCCCTTTCAAGCGAGGCGGTCTGTACTCCGTCTCTGCCTTCTGAATGGGGGCGAAGGGAATGTTCCCGAAGTCGCCTCGCACCAGGACGAATTTATCGGTCCAATGATGGACCTTATTGAGCGTCTCGGCAACCTTAACGCACATGCTGGTGAAAAATAGGGTGCCGTCGCCAGTTGCCTTCAGGGTCAGGACCTTGCGGAAAGCGGAAAGGTCGAATTCGATCTTCTCCTCGCGCAGGTAGCAAGAATAGGCAACCAAGACGCTGATCGCGTTGGGGTTGACCTGCGCGGGGATCATCACGAAGTATCGAAGGACCTGGCACACCTCAGGCCATAGGGGAAACCTCAACCCCACCTGGAAATGTGCCAAAGGGATGGCGAGTTCCCCGTCGTAGAGGGTGTTGAGGAATTCACCAGGGGCTGGCCGCCTCGCTGTATAGCCCGGTGGCAGGTAACGACTCTCGACGTCCGCCATCTCCTCGCCCAGGGTCTACGAGCTGGGGAAGTTGTGCGCTCAAAAATTGCGGACACAGAAGGCGCGCCCGTCCTCGGATGGCTCTTTCCCCATGACAGGTGGTGAGTAGGGGGGAAGGTCTAACAGGCAAGGTTCGGAGAAATATGCTTGGGGGGAGAGGGGAGTGTGGGAGCGTTCCTACCCACTCTAGAAGGCCCTCTATTTATAGACCCCGCCCGCCCCCCCCCCCCCCCCCCCCCCCCCCCCCCCCCCGGCCTGGTCGCACACGAACAGAACAACAACCTATGTGAGTATACTAGCGAGTAGCTAGTTCAACAGCGCGCGGGTAAAAGGCAGCGACCCTAACACAAAGAGAACACAGCGCGGGTACGAAAAACCTTTAACAGAAATTCTCTAAGCGCATAACGCTAATACACAAAAGACACAAAAATATCGCCTGCACATTACAGGGGCTCGGGAGGCCACGAGTGCCTTTACATACCAAGCGTAAAAAAATAGCAGGTCAATTGGTGATGAGAGTTGAAAGAACTCCATAGTTAAGCGTGCTCGGGTTGGAGTAGTACTGGGATGGGTGACCTCCTGGGAAGTCCCCGTGGTGCATGCTTGACTATCGAGTTTAGCTCATCAAAAGGGAGGTTGTGGCCACCAACAACCCGCCAGTGGGCGGAGAAGGGTTGGGGTGCTTGGGCTGCAGCTCGGTAGCGATGCCAGCTGAGGACAGATCGTGGACTGGGTCCCGCTCGAACGCCAAAGCTGGGTCGTTACATAAAAAAGGAACTCTCATCACCAATTGAGTCAGCTCATCACCAATTGAGTCAGCTCAATTGGTGATGAGAAGTGAAAGAACTCCATAGTTAAGCGTGCTCGGGCTGGAGTAGTACTGGGATGGGTGACCTCCTGGGAAGTCCACGCGCTGCCGCTTAACTGGCTCATTTCTCATCAAAGGGAGGCTGTATGCCACCAACAACCCGCCAGTGGGCTGGAGAAGGGTTGGGTGTTTGGGCTGCAGCCCGATAACGAGGCCAGATGAGGACAGATCGTGGACTAGGTCCCGCTCGAACGCCAAAATGCTGGGTCGTTACAATAAAACAGTGCACTTTTTATATAACGTCCCAAGGCCCTGGACTTACAATCGGGACAACGTCCACCGACTGCCTCGCCTGGCGACCATTACCGGGCTGCAGCCCAAGCACCCCAACCCCTCTCCAGCCCACGGGCGGGTTGTTGGTGGCCACAGCCTCCCTTTGGTGAGAAGTGATCCAGTTAAGTGCCTCTACGGGGCCTTCCCAAGAGGTCACCCATCCCAGTACTACTCCAGCCCGAGCACGCTTAACTATATAGTTCTTTCACTTCTCATCACCAATTGACCTGCAGCTCAATTGGTGATGAGAAGTGAAAGAACTATATAGTTAAGCATGCTCGGGCTGGAGTAGTACTGGGATGGGTGACCTCCTGGGAAGGCCCCGTAGAGGCACTTAACTGGATCACTTCTCACCAAAGGGAGGCTGTGGCCACCAACAACCCGCCCGTGGGCTGGAGAGGGGTTGGGGTGCTTGGGCTGCAGCCCGGTAACGGTCGCCAGGCGAGGCAGTCGGTGGACGTTGTCCCGATTGTAAGTCCAGGGCCTTGGGACGTTATATAAAAAGTGCACTTTTTTATTGTAACGACCCAGCATTTTGGCGTTCGAGCCGAACCTAGTCCACGATCTGTCCTCATCTGGCCTCGTTACCGGGCTGCAGCCCAAACACCTAACACTTCTCCAGCCCACTGGCGGGTTGTTGGTGGCATACAACCTCCCTTTGATGAGAAATGAGCCAGTTAAGAGGCAGCTCAATTGGTGATGAGAAGTGAAAGAACTCCATAGTTAAGCGTGCTCGGGCTGGAGTAGTACTGGGATGGGTGACCTCCTGGGAAGTCCACGCGCTGCCGCTTAACTGGCTCATTTCTCATCAAAGGGAGGCTGTATGCCACCAACAACCCGCCAGTGGGCTGGAGAAGGGTTGGGTGTTTGGGCTGCAGCCCGGTAACGAGGCCAGATGAGGACAGATCGTGGACTAGGTCCCGCTCGAACGCCAAAATGTTGGGTCGTTACACCTACTTTGGGCTAATGGCACATCTAGACGAAGAAATAGGCGACTCCTCTTATAAGGGGAAGGTAAACTCTCATACCCCTCTGTCTGCTTCTGAAGATGAGACTGCATCCGTAGCAAATGAAGGCTACTCCTCAGAGCTGGACTCTAAGTTAATAACACAGTATGAAGCCCTTGTGAAAGGATTTGACAAGTGCCGCAATGTCGTTAAATCCAAGTCAAAAGAAATTGAATCTCTCAAGACAGTGGAATTAGCTTTGAGGGAGGAAGTTGAACAATTAGCTCCTCTCAAAGATGAAATCCAACTCTTGAAAGACGAACTGAAAAGCTCCACTGAGTTGTTGAATCTAAAGGAGAAAACTATACATGAACTAGAAGATAAGTTGAAGGCGGAAAGGAATCTCGTAGAAAGCTTCTCGAAGCCTAAGACTATTCTTCCACTCATTGATAGGTTTTCTGCTCCTGCTAAGGGTAGTGGAATTGGTCATAAGGCCGAAAGTAGTAAGGCTGCTGAGAAAAGAGCCGTGAAAGGGAAGGGAACTGCTTATCAAAGTCAACCTTCATTCAGGAAGGTCATTTTTCCATCAAACCCGTTTGACCTTGATTCATCCTACGATCATTTTGCTAGACCAACACACGTTGAACCTAGTAATAAATATCAAGGATGGAGCTTTCCCCGAAACTTTGACGTCTCTCCATTCAAAGCTCCTCATGAAGAAATAATTCTCAAAGATCATGGTCCGTTTGTTCACGGATCAGCTCATAAGAAGGCACCAAAAATTAAAACGATTGCACCCAAATCTGTTGAGAAGAAGTTGGAGCCATGTGTGTGCTGTCACCATGAGGCCCCCACTTCTAAGAAAGCTCCTACTAAGAAAGTCACCCCTGTTGCACCTCACGTTCAAAAAGTAAAACAGGAGACAAAGAGAAGGTACAATCGGTTCGATTGTTGGTGTTGTGGCAAGGTTGGTCACTTTGCCATAGATTGTTGGTTTAATCCGAGAAATGTCATGACTCCACGGATTAACAATGCAAGAATGACCCCTCGCAATGTTAACATTCCAAGTGGCGGTCATCTAACAAGAATCCAAGGACCCAAATCGTTTTGGGTTCCTAAGGGCAATTGATTGTTGATTGCAGGTATGTCCAAAGGCCAATACAAATCCAATATGGTACTTGGGCAGTGGTTGTTCACGGCACATGACCGGAACAAGAAGCCTACTACAAGAGTATACCCCGGTGAAAGATGGTCCAAAAGTTATTTTTGGCGGATCTGATCGGGGAATCACAAAAGGCTACGGTATGATCACAAATGGTATAGTCTCTTTCACAGACGTGGCTTATGTTAAAGGATTACAACATAATCTCATTAGCATAAGTCAACTTTGTGACAAAGGCTATATGGTAGAATTCTACAAGGACAAGTGCTTGATAAAGTCGTCTGATACGTCAGAAACTATTTTAACAGGCACTCGGAGTAGAAATATTTTTTGTTTAAATTTTCTATGTTTAGACTCTTCTACACCAGTGTGCTTTTTAGCAAAAGATAGTGCATCTCTTTGTGACCAGTGGAACAAGAGACTAGCACATATTAATTTCAAAACTATAAGTATGTTATTTTCTCAAAATTTAGTTCGCGATGCTCCTGATGTTAAGTGCATTAAAGAGAGACCATGTCATGCATGCCAAATGGGTAAGCAGACTCGGGCAACCTTTAAAAGCATTATTGGCAAAGACTCTAACAGATGTTTATATCTGCTCCATATGGACTTGTTTGGTCCCATGCCAATCAGAAGTATAGGAGGTAAGTCTTATACGTTGGTTGTTGTTGATGACTACTCACACTTTGCTTGGGTATTCTTTCTGAAACACAAGTCAGACACCTTTGCTTCTTTCACCACATTCGTCAAGCAAATCCAGAATGAATTAGAATGTTCAGTGGTCAAAATCAGAAGTGATCATGGTACAGAGTTCAAGTCTGGAGCTATGACTGAATTTTGTGAAAGCCTAGGTATCTTTCATGAGTTTTCCTCTCCCCGTACTCCACAACAGAATGGAGTAGCTAAAAGAAAGAATAGAACGCTCATAGAGGCCTGCAGAACAATGTTGAGTGATTCTTCACTACCAGAGTACTTCTGGGCTGAAGGCATCAACACTGCTTGCCACGTGCAAAACAGAGCACTAATCGACAAGAACCATCATAAGACTCCTTATGAACTTTTGAAGGGCAAGAAACCAACCCTGTCTTATTTTAGAATCTTTGGCAGTAAGTGTTTTGTACTTAATAACGGGAAATATTACAAAACTAAATTTAGTGAAAAATGTTTTGAAGGTATTTTTGTAGGTTATAGTAGCCATAGTAAGGCATATATGATTTTCAACAAGAAAACCCTGGTTGTAGAAGAAACTTACAATGTCATATTTGATGAGACGAGTATGCTTCAAAGCAACTCTTCTAGTGTTTTTGTTGAAGATGTAGATGCAAGGTTCAAGGAACTACACCAAGAAGAAACTGTAAAGGAAGACGCTCCAAAAGCTATTGAAGTAAATGTTCCTTCTACATGTGAGGATGATGACCCTCAGGAAGATGAAGATGTACCTGAAGTGCAGGAACCTCATGGTCATCTAAATGTTGGAATGATCAGACATTTGAGAGATCATCCAGCTGATCAAATCATCGGAGATCCTTCAAGCAGAGTTCTAACTAGAAGAGGTACAACTAACGAAGTTTTACATTTAAGTTTTCTTTCACAGATTGAGCCGAAGAAGCTTGAAGAAGCAAACACCGATCCCTCTTGGATCCTTGCTATGCAAGAGGAGCTCAACCAATTCAAGAGATGTAAAGTTTGGAAGTTTGTACCTAGACCCAAAGGACAGAATGTGATTGGAACCAAATGGATTTACCGGAACAAGCTTGATGAAAAGGGCATCATCACCAAGAACAAAGCAAGACTGGTTGCTCAAGGATACAGGCAAGAAGAAGGGATTGACTTTGATCAGACCTTCGCACTAGTAGCAAGACTTGAAGCCATCAGATTATTTCTGGCTTATGCTGCATATAAGGGCTTTAAGGTTTTCCAGATGGATGTAAAGTCCGCCTTTCTGAATGGAGACCTTAAAGAGGAAGTTTATGTAGCTCAGCCTCCAGGTTTTGTAGATCCTAACTTTTCTGATCATGTATATTATTTACATAAAGCCTTGTATGGTCTCAAACAGGCACCTCGTGCCTGGTATGAGACATTGTCTAAGTTTCTCCTTGAGAACAAATTCACAAGAGGAACAATAGACAAGACATTGTTTCTTAGGGAAGTAAAAGGCGAGATTTTACTAGTGCAAATCTATGTCGACGATATTATATTTGGCTCTACTGATGACAAACTCTGCAAAAAGTTTTCTAACTTGATGCAAGGTAAGTTTGAAATGAGCAGTATGGGAGAGCTGGAATATTTCTTAGGACTCCAGGTGCACCAATCTGAAGATGGAATTTTCATCTCTCAGACGAAGTTCACCAAAGAGCTTCTTAAGAAATTTGGAATGGAGAGTGCAACCTCAATGAGGACTCCAATGGGATCAAGTATGTCTCTGGACAAGGATGAGAAAGGGAAACCTTTTGATGAAACCAAGTACAGAAGCATAATTGGGTCCTTGCTCTATCTCACTGCTACTAGGCCTGATATAATGTTCTCAACATGTGTTTGTGCCAGGTATCAGGTAAACTGTAAGGAATCTCATTATGCCGCTGCAAAGAGGATTTTGATATACCTTAAGGGCACACCGAATCTCAGCTTATGGTACCCAAGAAGCAATGATTTTGAACTAATTGGTTTTTCAGACGCTGATTTTGCAGGAAGCAGAGATGATAGGAAGAGTACTTCGGGAACTTGCCAGTTCTTAGGAAAGCGGCTCGTCTCCTGGAGCAGCAAGAAGCAAAATTGCGTTGCAATATCGACTGCTGAATCAGAGTATATCTCTGCCGGCAGTTGCTGTGCACAACTTTTGTGGATGAAAAATCAGCTTGAGGACTATAATTTAAAGCTCTCAGAAATCCCCATGTTCTGTGACTCCTCAAGTGCTATTGCCATAGCAAATAATCCCGTCTCTCACAGCAGAACGAAGCATATTGAGCTTCGCTACCACTTCATCCGGGAACATGTTGAGAGTAAGGACATAAATTTGTTATATGTTAATACTGACAAACAAATTGCAGATATTTTACGAAGCCTCTGGACGAAACCAAATTCAATTTCTTCAAAATGGAACTTGGAATGCTTAACAAGGAATCTTGAAGTTGGGACTGTTGAGATTTCACGAAATTGCACGAGATTTCACTTGTTAACTCAGAAAATTTCATGAAGTTTCACGGGTTTTCACGGGACAAATATTACTCTTCTCAATTCATCTCCCGTGGAATCATCTCCCTATTAAATACGGTTTTATCGTCCTACAGGTACGCACTCTACTTCAATTTATATATATAAAAATCAAAGAAAACATCACGATTTCACGAGAACTTCCGTGAAACCCTACCCGACCGTTCGTCTCCTTCTATCGCGATTCCTCTGTTTCTCTTTCGCGGCTTTGACGACATCAATGGCGCCCAAAGCCTCTGGAGGTTTGCATTCAGGGGGAGAGTTGGTGAGAGGCGCCTTCCGCTCAGCTTCAGATGAGTTTCGGAACGTGATTATGATGCTCGATGTCGCCGGGCTCAGTTTTGTCTTAGAAGAGCCGGCTAAAATCCTAGAATAGGACATTCTGGAGTTCTATCGCAATGCCAAAATCTCAAGTCAAGGTAAGAAGATCAAAAGCTCTATTAGGTCTTGCAAAATCATTTTGAAGGCTAGTGGTATCAACCGATTGTTGAGGATGCCTGAAGTTGAATCAGAAGAGTTGTTTGTTGAAGATATTTTCAGAGCCAGAAGATTCTGTGGCATTCTTGATCAAAGCTCCAAAATCAGAAGAAAGTTCATGAATGAAGGAGGTAAGCTTCTGTGTGATATTCTAGGAAAAGTATTATTAAGCAAGGTAGGCTCTCATGACTACCTCTCTGAAGAAGCTTTCAAAATTCACACCGCCATAATATGTCGGAAGAATTTCAATATTGGTGAAGTAATCTTTGAGAAGATTAAAGAAAGTTTTCTTGCTCCAAATTTTGGAAGAATTATCAGTCTGCTTCTGAATAGTAGTAATCCAGATTTTTTCAATCTTGGAAGAGGCATCCCTATCCACCACACAAAGAAGATCAACTCAACCATTTTCTCCAAATGGGAAAGGGTAATTCCCAAGGGCTTAGGGAATGCTGGAGTTAGGTCTGTTGTAAGTGATGATGAGGCCCCTCTGCTTGATGAGCATAGGTCTATTGAAGCAGGGCAATCCTCCAGGGGGAGTGGACTTAGTCCAGCTCCTGCACAGGGCAGAGATGCACATGTTGAGGGGGAGTTTCCAACCCCAAGAGACATTGATGCAAGAAGTGGTGCTGCAGAAGATGTTCCTCCAAGTGATGCTGATCAAGTACCTCTTGGTCCTGTTGATATTGTTGTCCCTGATGCTGATCTTGACATGGAGGGCCCAGAGGATGCTGCTGATTTTGATGAGGCTTCTCAGCAGGAAGATTCAAGGAGATCACCTGCCCTGGTTGATTCTCATTCTGAAGATCATGAAATCTTGCCAGACTCTCCTAATAAGCAATCTGAATCTGTGGAGAGGGGCAACTTTGGTGTCAGGCTGGAGTTGGCTAAGGAGATGTCTCTACTTGAGGGGGAGAAAGACCAGGAAGATATCTTCATGGCTGAATCTGTTCTTCCTGAAGTCTTTCCTTCTGTGCTGCTTTTGCCTCCTCCAGAAGTTCTTGTGGCTAGGAGCACTTCTCCAAGGGCAACTGTGCTTGACAAGCAAGCACAATCCTCAAGTTTTCTAGCTGATAGAATTTCTCCTGAAGAGGTTGAGACTGGTGATAGCTCTCACTCTTCTTTGCTGAAGTCCATAGCAGGGCTGCTAAAGTTTCAGACTGATCACTTTGATCAGTCTATTAAGCAAGTCTATAAGAAGATTGACTCTGTTGATTGTTCTCTGAAGCAGGAAATGGTTGAGATCAAGCATGAAATGGGAAGATTCAAGAGTGATCAAGAAGCCTGGATGCTAACTGCAGGGAAAGCTTTGAATCATACAAATACAGCAGTTAGGCATGCTCTTACCAACTTGCATCAGGTCAGTGAAGATGTTCTTCATCTCACCTCTGCTCATAAAGTTCTTAATTCTGCTCATGATCAAGGGATCTCTTACTTGGATGATCAAGTTGAAACTCAGCTGAAGAAATTATATACCCTCCTGCATGAAGATGTCATAAAGGGGGAGGAGAGTGTGGTATCCAGGTTAGAAGAAAGTGCAAGCAAAATGAATGATTTGAATGAAAGTGTAGCTACTCAAATGCAAGATCTCAAGGAAAACATCTTACAAAATGTTAAGGATGTGAATTGGTATACTCATGAAGCCCAAAGCTGGCTGTTCAAGGAAGTGGCTGGAATGCTTGGGTTTGCTGTTGTGGATAAAGGGTCAGATTTTCCCTCATCAAGTGCTCCAGGACCCAGGGCTCCTAGTTTCTCTCCAAATCCTGTTGAGGATTCTGTTTTTGCTGATGAAGACATCCCTGCTTCATCTTATCAAGAATTTTGGGATGATCCATTCCCTGTTCAAGATCCTGACAGCTCCTATTTTGCTGAACCCTCTGAGAAGTCATTAAAAAGGAAGCTATGTGCTGATAAGCCATCTGCTAAGAGGTCTAATCCACATAAGAATATCAGAGAATTTTATGATAGGCCTCCTCCTAGAAACTTCCAAGAAAGTTGGAGCCCCATCTCCAAAAGTATTGTTCTCTCTGTTTTTGATAGAGTCAGCAATCAGAATGAAAAAGTCAGTGACCATTATAGTTCAGAAGAATGGAGCAAGTTTGAGAAGAGGACAACTGAAAGAAGAATTCACTTCAAGAATGGTGGATCTAAAGAGTCTGCTCCTGATAAATATTGGCCTAAGCCAAAGGCATTCTTTGAGAGAATGGATTTAGAACTGAAGAAGAAAGCTGAGGCAGTGGACAGAATGTTTGCAAAGAAGAAAGGCAAAGGTCATGAATAAACTGTGCTTATCTGGAATCATGATGTTTTCTTTGCTTATATATATATACACATTTCTTTTGTGTTAAGTTAAAACATTCAGTCCTATTCTGTTTTTCCTTATATATTACTGCCTGGGTTGTGCATTCTTATTTAGTATACTTTCTGTGCAATTCAAGTTAGTGCCTAGGGTTATGACATCTTCAAATAGGGGGAGATTGTTGGGTATTGTGTCCACAATCACCTAGATTTGAAGATGTCCCCTAGTGAACTAAAATGAATTGAGTATGTATTTGATGATTGCTGTTTAGATGTGTTATGACAGGTCTTAATGCTAAGTGCACACCAAAGTCAGGTTGCAATGGATCACCAAACACAGTTCTTGACAATGTAATCCCTCATTGTATAGAACAAAGTGTTGGTCCATGTGTAATCTCTCTCTCGGGGTGCACTTCATATACTCATAACTGAAGGCTTTCAAGGTTGAGGAGTGGAGCAGATTTTCAGAAGAAAAAAAAATTCTGCTGAGTCAATTCGTTGAGATGACTCGGGTCATTTCGATGAATCCCGACGAATCCAGACAAAAGACCTTTGTCTTGGTTTAGAAGAAAAATCTGCAGCTAAGTCCATTCGTCGAGATGACTCGGGTCATTCCGACGAATCCCGACGAATGCTGACAGAGGTCATTTTGGCTGGGTTGTGAAGAAAATTCTGCAGCTAAGTCAATTCGACGGATGTTCTCGTGAACTCCCGACGAATCCCGACGAATGGTAACAGAAAGTGTTTTTCACGGGTTGTTCAGTGTTTCCCTGTGGCCAAGTCAATTCGTCGGATGTTCACGTGAAGTCTCGACGAATGACGGACAGACGGATTTCAAATCTTCGTTTCGTTTTCGAAAATTAGGGTTAGCCACCATGAACAGTACACGTGTCGCCTCTCCCTTCATTGTCGCACGAGCCATTGAAGTCCTCCCTATAAATAAATCCTTATTTTAGGGCAAGGGTATCAATCTTAAAAAATCGATCTAAAAATCTCTCTTCAGCCGACAATTCAGAAAAGATAAAGCTAAAAGTCGATCTCCTTTCTCTTTTGCTGAACAAGTATTCTGAGACCTAACATTTGCTGCTCAAAGATCCTTTCTCTATTGTTGTTAGAGATTTCTCAGAAGAAGGCCTTTGATCTTATTGCTGCTCTCATTATTGAAGATTCTTTCAAGTAAGTCAAAGGGCCTATTCAGATCTGGTTAGCCAAGTCTTCTCTCTTCCACATCTTTCAAGTGCCAAGCTTTCTTTCAAGGTTGAGAAGAAGACTCAGTATTCAAGATCTGAAGTTAATCTCTTTAGAGGTTAAGAAGAAGTATTTTGTTTCAATATCTTTTCTTTTGTAGGAGTTTTCACTCCGAGATTATTTGTAGGAGTTGTTTACTCCGAGGTGTAGGAGTTGTTATACTCCGAGTTGTAGGAGTGGTATACTCCGAGTTGTAGGAGTTTTGACTCCGAGGTGGCAGATTAGTTATAATCTGAGATTGGTGAAGTAGCCGAGTCTAGCCTCGAAGTGCTAGATAGGCGAGGCGGGAAAGAGGACTACCCACATCGGTGAACCTCTATAAAATCCTTGTGTCTTTGCTGTGTTTGATTGTTTGTTTTTCTGTGTTAAATTTTTAATTCCGCATAAAGACATAGAATCCACCTATTCACCCCCCTCTAGGTGATTTAGGCCGCAACTAGATACTTTCAGTGGACCTAGTGGTCCACTCGCCCCGGGCACTCGGCCGAGTGGACCATGGGTCCACTCGCCCCTAAGGGTGTGGACCGAGTAGTCCACCCGCCCAGCCCAGGCAGGGGACCTTTCGGTCCACTCTACCGACCCCCGGCAAGGGGGGGGGGAGTGGACGTCTCAACCTCCACTCACCCCCTCTTGTTTTGGTCATTCAGGTTCGTAGTGGAGTTGTGGATAGCAGAATCTTGGCTATCCGCAGCCCAATTTTGGGAAGTCTATAAATAGACCCCCATTGGCACCTTGGGAATGGTTGGACTCCCCCCTCGAGTGTGTATTGTGAGCAAGCAATACCCCCCCCCCCCCCCCCCTGTCAGTGAAGGTTGACGGTGAGGTGGTCGTTAGTGCACTCTAAGGTGCCCAGGCTCAGCATTGGCTTAGGAGGGGAAGCTCTCTTTGAACTTCCGGGTGTGTGGTGGGACCTTCACGCTGCAGCTTAAGGGGTTCGTTTTTGGACTCAATTGTTCTTCAAGGGTAAGGTCTTTCGGTTCTCAGCAAATGGTCAAAGGTTCTAGCTCAGGTCAAGTAAGGGCTAGATGCATCCCCCTTTCGAACGTCGAGACCAGTTCTCTGGTTTCAACATTCTGGTGCGGTGAGCATGGAAGCAGCTAGTTCGGAAAGCTCTGGGCAAGTCTCATGGCTAGAAGCGATGAGCTGGGGGACTCACCCCCTGCCAGCAAGTGCATGAAGAAAAAGGATTTTGAAGAGTTCAAGAAGTCGGTTCCAGAGATCATGCGGGTCATACTCCCCCCTCACGGTGAGTGATCGATGCCACCCGCACCCATGCTCTCCTTGCCATCTCCAATGGAGATGGGGCAAGCACGTCAGCAAGGGAAGGAGCTAGCCACAGGGGAAGGCTCAGTTCTCCAAGATAGAATGCTCTTCAACAGCACTCCTAGGACAGGCTACCCCATTGGGGAGGCAGAGAGAACGCCTTTGACTCGCCAGGGGAGATGGGGAAGTCCCTTCTGCGAGCTGATCATCTCAGCTCCCATTCCAGGCACGGTTCAGCGAGCCTGCCATGACTTACTACACAGGGAAGGACAACCCTCTCCAGCACTTCCAGTGGTTTGAATACATGGTCTCAGTCAGGCGGATGACGGACGCCTCCAAGTGCAGCCTCTTTGCCATCACTTTCAAGGGAGAGGCAAAAGACTGGTTCCACCAGCTCCCATCAGGTACCATCTACCACATCAAGTACCTACGTCAGAGTTTCTTGTTGAGGTTCTCCACCTCAAAGAAGGTGAGGAAAGGGCCAGAGTCCCTGTTCTTGATTCAACAAAAGCACGGGGAGACGCTGGAAAGCTACGCAGACCGGTTTCAGGAACAAGTCCTTCACCTCCAGGTTGACCAGAGAAGTAGGAGGGACCCGGAGAAAGAGAATGAATAAGAAGATGAAGAAAGTAGAGGAGGTGATAAAGTAGATGGCCGAGTTGCATGTGGCAGGCGCAAGAAGGCCTGTTGTAATATGTAACCTCCTCGTTATAAATGAGAAATATTTAGAGGTAGTATCTTAGGTAAGACCCTGACTAGGATCGTCGAGTGGTCATCCGCCTCTGGTTGAGCTAAGCTCCAGAGAAGTGTTGAAGTCCTCGACCTCCAGTTGGCTAGTTTCTAGGGAGTGTCGAGTGGTCCTCCACCTCTGGTTGAGCTAAGCTCCCGAGAAGTGTTGAAGTCCTCGACCTCCAGTTAGCTAGTTTCTATGGAGAGTCGAGTGGTCCTCCGCTTCTGGTTGAGCTAAGCTCCAGAGAAGTGTTAAAGTCCTCGACCTCCAGTTGGCTAGTTTCTAGGGAGTGTCGAGTGGTCCTCCGCCTTCGGTTGAGCTAAGCTCCCGAGAAGTGTTGAAGTCCTCGACCTTCAGTTGGCTAGTTTTTAGGGAGTGTCGAGTGGTCCTCCACCTCTGGTTGAGCTAAGCTCTCGAGAACTGTTGAATTCCTCGACCTCAAGTTGGCTAGTTTCTAGGGAGTCTCGAGTGGTCCTCCGCCTCTGGTTGATCTAAGCTCTAGAGAAGTGTTAAAGTCCTCGACCTCCAGTTGGCTAGTTTCTAGGTAGTGTCGAGTGGTCCTCCGCCTCTGGTTGAGCTAAGCTACCGAGAAGTGTTGAAGTACTCGACATCCAGTTGGCTAGTTTCTAGGGAGTGTCGAGTGGTTCTCCGCCTCCAGTTGAGCTAAGCTCCCGAGAAGTGTTGGAGTCCTCGATCTCCAGTTGGATAGTTTCTACGGAATTTCGAGTGTTCCTCCTCCTCTGGTTGAGCTAAGCTCCCAAGAAGTGTTGAAGTCCTCGACCTCCAGTTGTCTATTTTCTAGGCAGCGTCGAGTGGTCCTCAGCCTCAGGTTGAGCAAAGCTACCGAGAAGTGTTGAAGTCCTTGACCTCCAGTTGGCTAGTTTCTAAGGAGCGTTGAGTGGTCCTCCGCCTCCGGTTGAGCTAAGCTCCCGAGAAGTGTTGAAGTCCTCGACCTCCAGCTGTCTAGTTTCTAGGGAGCATCGAGTGGTCCTCCGCCTCCGGTTGAGCTAAGCTCCCGAGAAGTATTGAAGTCCTCGACCTCCAGTTGGCTAAGTTTCTGGAGAGTGTCGAGCGGTTATCCGCCTCCGGTTGAGCTGACCTCCTCGGAAGTGTCGAAGCCCTCGACCTCTAGTTAGCTAAGTGTCAAGAGGTGTTGAGTTTTCCTCCACCTCAAGTCAAGTTTAAATAGACCTAAGGTGTTGAGCTTTCTCCACCTCCAGTTGAGCTCGGCTCGCAGGAGGGTTGTTAAGTGAAGAAAGGTTTGCCTTCCACCTTAGGTCGAGTTCGACTCGACTAGAGGTGTTGATTTTTCCTCCACCCCAGGTCAAGTTTAACTAGAACTAAGGTGTTGAGCTTTCTCCACCTCCAATTGAGCTCGGCTCGCAGGAGGGTTGTTAGGTGGAGAAAGTTTTGCCTTCCACCTCAGGTCAAGTTCGGCTCAAGTAGAGGTGTTAAGCTTTCTCCACCTCGAGTTGAGCTGAGCTCAGAGGGTTGTTAAGTGGAGAAAGATTTGCCTTCCACCTTAGGTCGAGTTCATCTCGACTAGAGGTGTTGAGCTTTCTCCACCTCCAGTTGAGCTTGGCTCGCAGGAGGGTTGTTAAGTGGAGAAAGGTTTGCTTTCCACCTCAGGTCGAGTTCGGCTCGACTAGAGGTGTTGAGTTTTCCTCCACCTCAGGTCAAGTTTAACTAGACCTAAGATGTTGAACTTTCTCCACCTCCAGTTGAGCTCAGCTCGCAGGAGGGTTGCTAAGTGGAGAAAGGTTTTCCTTCCACCTCAGATCGAGTTCAGCTCAACTAAAGGTGTTGAGCTTTCCTCCACCTCAGGTCCAGTTTAATTTGACCTAAGGTGTTGAGCTTTCTCCATCTCCGGTTGAGCTCGGCTCGTAGGAAGGTTGTTAAGTGGAGAAATGTTTGTCTTCCTCCTCAGGTCGAGTTCGGCTCGACTAGAGATGCTGAGTTTTCCTCCACCTGAGGTCAAGTTTAACTAGACCTAAGGTGTTGAGCTTTCTCCAACTCTAGTTGAGCTCGGCTCGCAGGAGGGTTGTTAAGTGGAGAAAGGTTTGCCTTCCACCTCAGGTCGAGTTTGGCTCGACTAGAGGTGTTGAGATTTCCTCCACCTCAGGTCAAGTTTAACTAGAGCTAAGGTGTTGAGCTTTCTCCACCTCCAGTTGAGCTCGGCTCGCAGGAGGGTTGTTAAGTGGAGAAAGGTTTGCCTTCCATCTCAGGTCTAGTTCAGCTCGACTAAAGGTGTTGAGTTTTCCTCCACCTCAGGTCAAGTTTAACTAGACCTATGGTGTTGAGCTTTCTCCACCTCCAGTTGAGCTCGGCTCGCAGAAGGGTTGTTAAGTGGAGAAAGGTTTGCCTTCCACCTCAGGTCGAGTTAGGCTCGGCTAAAGGTGTTTAGTTTTCCTCCACCTCAGGTAAAGTTTAACTAGACCTAAGCTTTTGAGCTTTCTCCACCTCCAGTTGAGCTCGGCTCGCAGGAGGGTTGTTAAGTGGAGAAAGGTTTTCCTTCCACCTCAGATTGAGTTTGGCTTGACTAAAGGTGTTGAGTTTTCCTCCGCCTCAGGTCAAGTTTATCTAAACCTAAGGTGTTGAGCTTTCTCCAACTCCAGTTGAGCTCGACTCGCAGAAGGGTTGTTAAGTGGAGAAAGGTTTGCCTTCCAACTCAGGTCGAGTTCTGCTCGACCTAAGGTGTTGATCTTTCTCCACCTCCAGTTGATCTAGGCTCGCAGGAGGGTTGTTATGTGGAGAAAGGTTCGACTTCCGCCTCAAGTCAGGTTCAGCTAAAAAGCCCGGCAAGAGTAATCCGTTGGCAGGGTCCCTCATGGATTATTCTAAAGCCCCACCTACTCATCAAATAGGTGGGTTGGACTTTCTTTCCGAGCTGCAGACAAGCTCAAAAAGAGTGGGGATTGTTTACAACCCTCATATTTTTCGAGTAGGTATGAGCCGACACGGATGAGGTTGTGATAGAGAGAGTGTCTGTGACGCAGAAGATCGACTTGTTAGAGACAGTCGAGACCAAAAAAGAAGTCCCAGGGGGGAGGAAGTGGATTGAAGGCCCACTTCCTCATCTGGGCGAGTGGACCTAGTGGTCAACTCGCACAAGGCAGGGCGAGTGGACCCCTGGTCCACTCGCCCAGGGAGGGGGGAGAGTGGACCTGTTGACCACTCGCCCCGAGCACTCCGGCGAGTGGACCATGGGTCCACTCGCCCCTAAGGGGGTGGACCGAGTAGTCCACCCGCGCAGCCTAGGCAGTAGACCTTCCGGTCCACTCTCCCGACCCCCGACAAGGGGGGGGGGGGGGGGGGGGGGGGGGGGGGGGGGGAGGTCGTCTCAACCTCCACTCGCCCCAATCTTGTTTTGGTCGTTCAGGTCCGTAGTTGAGCTGCGGATAGCAGAATCTTTGCTATCCGCAACCAAATTTTGGGAAGTCTATAAATTGACCCCCATGGGCACCTTGGGAAGGGTTGGACTCCGCCCCCCCCCCCCCCCCCCCCCCCCCCCCCCCCCCCCTGTCAGTGAAGGTGACGGAGAGGTGGTCCTTAGTGCCCTCCAAGGTGCCCAGGCTGATGGAGACGACGACCCTCAACAAGAAGATGTTCGTAACTGGGTGCTTACGAATGCTACCGGCGCGCTTGCAGAGGACGACACCTCTCCAACCAAAACTTACGCCGCCATCACCGCGACGATATTAATGACGGACGCCATCACCGCTACAACCTCCATCCGCGACACAAAAACATTAATTAATAATTATAATAATTTAATTATAATTATTAATTAATATTATCATGCTTTTTTAAAATAAGAATATTTTAATTAATAAGTATCCTTATAATTATTAATTAAAATTGTCATGCTTTATTTTATTTATTAGAACTTGTCATGTTTGTTTTATTGTTTTAATTTGGACTGCGTTTAGCCGCTGTGATTGTAAAGCCTATATAAGGCTATGTTTTGGAGGATTTGGATTAACGAGGAATGAAATAAAAATTGAAACCCTAATTCTTCCATCTTGAATTTCTCTCTCCCTCTCACTTGGCCGCCCCCTTATCTTCCTCCCCCTCTCCAAGTTCGGCCAAGGCCGACCCCCCTCAGTCTCTCTCCCTCTCAAGCCGTCGGCCACCCCTTCCCCCTCTAGGAAAGGCCGCCCATCTTCTTCCTCCACTATTCCTCCACCACCTTTCCTCTCTCCTCCCCCATAAACCATTACCCCCTCTTGCCCCCCTCAAATCGCTTTTGTGTTGGAGTTTCCTCCACGACGCGCATTTTAGGGGTTTTGTTAGAAATCTGAATACAGCGAACTCGTCGTTGTGATGCCCTTGTAGCGGTGATGGCGGCGTAAATCAACATCACCGAATCGGACCAACGACCACAAATCCGGCTTCACCCACAATGCCTAATCCGCTAACGGAGCGGATCTCTAGTGCAAATCATGTCGGGGACGGACTCAATCAACCCGATGGTTCCTTTTGAACCAAGGCGACCCGGACCCCTCTCACTCGACGGATCCGGTGCCAAAATGCAAAAATTAAAGGGATGCCATGCACGCATTCTAAAGACCGGGAGGAGAAATGTTGTTACCTTTTGAGATCTCCTCCTAGCCATGAGAAGCTTGCAAACAAACGGTGGAGAAGAAGCGCCTCGACGCCCTCTACGCGTTGCCGGTCTCGGATCGACGAACGGAGCTCCGAAGCTCCGGCAATGGCGGATTCCCCTTCTCCTTCCTCCTTGCCTCCTCCTTCTTTCTCCAACCTAAGAGAGAGAAAGCCTTGGAAATTATGAGGGTTTAACTCCTCTACCAATCCCTAAAACCCCCAGCCATCCATCGCAGCCGTTGGATCAAATCCCAACATTTTTGGACGGTCGGATCATCTTCCCCGTCACTTTTCGTGGAGCCGAATAAACAGTGCGCACGAGCAGCGGCGCACGGTCAGTGATCGTGCACGGCCAACATACCCTGATCGTGCGCACTACACGATCAGCCGACCTTCAACCCTTGTGAATTAACGCATGATCAGGCGCACGACCACTGGTCGTGCGCGAAGGAGGCCAGTGAGCGTGCGCGAAGAACCTGCTATGGAATTTTCAGCCTATTCCGAGCGCGACGCTACCACTCCGCCTACCTCGCTGGACTACGATTTTTGGGGTGTTACAACTCCACCCCCCTTAAAAGAATTTCGTCCTCGAAATTTCAGAATTTAAACAGGAAATTCATAAAGCATACCTGGAGCAAAAAGTTCAGGGAAATCCTCCCGCATCGCTTGCTCACGCTCCCAAGAGAATTTGTCTCGCCCGCAGTTGTCCCATCGCACCTTTACAAGTTTGACTTCCTTGTTGCGCAACTGCCGGACTTCCGAATCCTCCACGCCAACCGGACCAACCCTCGTCCCCAAATCCTCCATCACCGGCACCGTCGCCGCTTCGACTACGACGCTCGGCTCCACCAGGGCTTTCCTCAACACAGAGAAGTGGAAGACATCATGTAATCCACTCAGCTCTGCGGATAACGCCAAACGATAGGCTGCTTCGCCTATACGTTCCGTAACCTCGAACGGACCAAGATACCGCGGACTCAACTTCTTGAGTCGCCGCACCCGCGAAACACCCTTGAACGGCTTGATCTTCAGGTAGACCATGTCGCCCACTGCAAACTCCACATTTCTGTGGCGCGCGTTGAAATACTTCGCTTGTCGATCCTGAGCAACCTTCATGCGCTCCTGAACCGTCCACACAATCTCGCAAGAATCTTCCACCACTTGCTTCCCCAACAGCTTAGTGTCTCCCACCTCCGCCCAAGACATCGGCGTTCGACACTTCCTTCCATACAAAGCTTCATAGGGCGCCATTTTGATACTCGCCTGGAAGCTATTGTTATAGGCAAACTCCACCATGAAGAGGTGGTCTTCCCAACCTTTACCAAAGTCGAGAGCACACATTCTCAACATGTCCTCCATCGTACGGTTCGTTCCCTCTGTCTGACCATCGGTCTGCGGATGGAACGCGGTACTAAACTTGAGCTTTGTGCCTAAGCTCTTCTGTACTAGCCTCCAGTCCTTCGAAGTGAAACGCCCATCGTGATCACTAACGATGCTCTTCGGAATCCCGTGCAACCACACAATGTTTTGAACATAGAGCTCCACAAGCTTCTCCATGCTATCGCCCTTCTGATTCGGAATGAAGTGAGCCACCTTGGTCAGGCGATCCACTATCACCCAAATCGCATCATTACCCTGCTGCGATCGAGGCAAACCATGTACAAAATCCATGGAGATGTCATCGAACTTCCATTCGGGAATAGGGAGAGGCTTCAAGAACCCACCGGGCCTTTGGCACTCAGCCTTCACCAAGGCACAAGTCTGACATCGGCTCACGTACTCGGCTACATCCTGCTTCATCCCAGGCCACCAAAAAGATTTCTTCATATCCACGTACATCTTTGTACTTCCTGGATGAACGGAGTACTTCGTAAAGTGAGCCTCAAACATCAACTCCTCGCGAAGCTTGCCAAAGCGCAGAATACAGATCCTTCCGTCTCTCTTCAGAATCCCACCAACCATTTCCAAAGTCGTGCCTTCGCTTTGTTGAGCCTCCAACGCCCACTGTTGTCACTCTTCATCTGCGCTCGTCGCCTCTCGGATTCGATCCGTTATGTCACACTGCATTTCAATCCAGTTCAAACGAGCTACGCTAGACTCACCTCTAGCTACACAAGAAATGTCAAGAGACTCCAAGTCTCGAATCAAACACTCGTTATGCGCCTCCATCCAATTACCTTGCCCGGAGTACTTCCTACTCAAGGCATCCGCCACCACGTTGGCTTTACCCGGCGTATACTAAATCTCCACGTCGTAGTCCCCAAAGAACTCGACCCACCTACGCTGGCGCATATTTAAATCCTTCTGGTCCAGGAGATACCTCAGGCTTTTGTGATCCGTGAAGATCTCCACTTTCGCACCATAAACATAGTGCCGCCACAATTTTAGCGCAAAAATTACCGCCGCCAACTCCAGATCGTGGACGGGATAATTCCTCTCATGAGTCTTTAACTGCCTTGACCCATACGCTATCACCTTGTCGTGCTGCTCCAGCACGCAACCCAACCCGCAACCTGATGCGTCGCTAAAGATCTGAAATCCTTCCGTCCCACTAGGAAGACTAAGGATTGGAGCAGACATCAACCTTTCCTTCAAATTCTCAAATGCACGGGCACACTCCGGTGTCCATACAAACCTTTGGTCCTTGCGAGTGAGAGTGGTGAGGGGCAATGCCATCCGCGAAAAGTTCTCCACGAACCTTCTGTAATAACCGGCTAGTCCAAGGAAGCTCCGTACTTCCGCCATGGTTCTCAATACAGGCCAATCTCTAAGGGCTTCAATCTTCGCTGGATCTACTGCCACCCCTTCTCCACTAATTACGTGACCCAAGAAAGCCACCTTCTCGATCCAAAACTCGCATTTTGAGAACTTAGCATAAAGCTGATTCTCCCTTAGAGTCTGCAATACCAGCCTCAAGTGAGACTCATGCTCTGCCTCTGTTTTTGAGTACACCAAAATGTCATCAATAAACACCACCACGAACGAATCTAGAAACGGTCGAAAAACCCGGTTCATCAGATCCATGAAGACAGATGGCGCGTTCGTCAGTCCGAACGGCATCACCGAAAACTCGTAATGGCCATATCGAGTCCCAAACGCTGTCTTAGCAATATCCTCTTCTCGAATCTTCAACTGGTAGTATCCCGACTTCAAGTCTAACTTGGAGTACACCACCGACCCTACTAACTGGTCGAATAAATCATCGATTCGCGGAATCGGATACTTATTCTTAATGGTCAATTTATTCAATTCACGTTAGTCGATACATAACCGCATACTTCCGTCTTTCTTCTTCACAAACAATACCGGCGCGCTCCACGGCGAAGAGCTGGGCCTAATGTACCCTTGCTCTAACAACTCCTGCAACTGAACCTTTAACTCGGACAGTTCCTTCGGTGCCATCCTAAACGGAGGATGCGACACCGGCCTCGCACCCGGTACCAACTCGATCGAAAAATCGATCTCACGCTGAGGGGGTGCTCCCGGAAGCTCCTCGGGGAAAACGTCCTCAAATTCGTCCACCACCAGAACTTCTCCAATGGCCAACTTTGTGGAGTGAGTCTCCAACAAACCAAAAAACGCCTCGCCCTAAGATAACGTCGAATTCGGCTAGTGGCAGAATCGCTGCTACCAACACGAAATCATAATCGCCAATTTGCATCACAATGCGTCCCTTCCTCATGGTGGTCATGAAAGACCCATTCGGCATACGCACACTCAGCTCCACTTCTGCCTCTACGGACTCAGCACCAATCTTCCGGATAAAACTTTCTGCAAGAAAAGAGTGTGACGCCCCCGTGTCGAACAACACTCGAGAGGGGTAGCACGAAACCAGCACGAAACCTAACCACGTGCAAAAATAAACATAAAAGGCCGCAACCTACATTATAGTAACAAACGAAAACTTAAACTTTTCGTACCTGTCACCACGTCTGGTTGACGTATCACTTCCTGCTGCCCAAGATTATACGCTCTCGGTTGCACTGGAGGGAACCGCGAAGCACTTGACTCCGCTGCCTTCCCCTTCTCTGCAACACTAGGACCGGAACGCACTGACCCACCTTGCCGCACCTGTAACAAGTAAACGGACCTTTGGAGCGGAAATCTCCCGAAGGTGCGCCACTTCTCTCCCCAGGCCTACTAGGACGGGGCTTCTTCTTCCATCGGCTGCACTCAGACTTCCACTGAGACTGGGACTGAGAAGGCTTTCCTTCTCCCTGCTTTACCGCAACACCCTTTCGTCGTTGGGTTCGCTCCAAGTCGCTCTCCAGTGTGCGAGCGGCTTCGACCAATTCATTGAATCCTGCATTCTTCAAGGCTATGAGTGGTTGCCTTAAATTTTCTCTCAACCCTTGATAGAAGAGATTATCCCTCTCTTCATCATCTGCCATGGTCGTTCCCGCATAACGACCCAAACGAGTGAACTCTTGCATATATTCATCCACTGTCTTCTCCCGCTGCACCAAATGCAGAAACTGCCACTGCAGTGCTAACCTTGTCGAAGCCGGAATATAACGCTTTAGGAAAGCGTTCTCGAACTCCTCCATGGACGGAACACGCCCAACAAAATAGCGACCGTTATGGTTCACCCACCACAACTTCGCATCACCCTCTAACATGAAACTCGCAAAGTGAGACTGCCTCTCAGCTGGGGTCTCAGCTGCCTTCAAGAGCTCCTGGATCCTCGAAAGCCAATCCTCGGCATCCGTTGGAGTGTCCACTCCCTTGAATGTAGGAGGGTGGAAACTCAAGAAGTATTTCATGAATCGATCACCCATCGGAATAGCTCTCTCCGATATTAGCTCTGCTTGCATCACTTCGACATCCAGTGTAGCCGGCATAGCCGCCGGAGTAACAGGAGTCGCAACTTGCACCGCCGGTGTCGGAACCTGTGGCATCGCTCCAGCTTGGGCAGCTACCATTGCTTCCGCTAGCATGCGACAGAAATCAGCCGGGGACATGCCCACATTCACGAGGCCCGGAGCAGTCGCACTGCTTCCCGAAGGCTCCTCTTGCCTCCTCGACGTCCCCGCATCGTCGCCAACATCTTAGCATAAGCAAGGAAGAAGACTTATCAAGCTCTATTCGCAAGACTCGAACAAAGGGATACTCATGATCCCGCGCAATACTCCTATGTGGACAATCTCTAACGCGATCCAAATACACTAGACCTCGCAAGAATACTCAAACCTAGCTCTGATACCAAATTGTAACACCTCCCCTGCAATGATCATATAACATGGGTCCGGCCGGGACCCCACGGCATAAAATCGCCACAGCTTTAGTATTAAAAGATGATATTGACTACCCATTCTCAAAACTCAGACAACACAGCGGAACAAACATTAAAACCCCAGAGATTGTCCACAATACATAAGAGTCCGATTGGCCTTAAGGCCTTACAAAACACAGTCCAAATCACCAAACATTCAACACGACAAGACATCCCAACAAAAGGGGAAACAGTAGTTTTACCTAAACTACCTCGGCATGCAAGCCGGTTACAACAAAAATGCAATAATAGAAGTGCATGAGAATAACAGTAAACACTTCATGAGGCTTAGGCCTTTTTGGCCGGCGCGCTGGGTCCAGCCTGCGATTCTTGCCCTGCAACCAAATCACAAAAAGAGGTAAACGAGGGTCAGCTATGGCTGACCACAAACGGTGTAACAACATCCCTCCTCCCGACCGTCCTAGCGGACCCCGGGGAACTACTTCACCCTGCAAGTCAGCACTTCATATGCAAATGTACATAAAAGGAAACAGCATAAAAACAGGTGTGAGTGTCACATACAGCATCCACGTTTCTATGTTGAGCAGATAAATAAAAGGGGTCTACCAATGCAAAATGAATGCAAACCCGGGTTTCACCCAAGGCACCCTAAAGAGTATGAATCTATCACATCATCATACATCATCATCACATCACAAACACAGGGGTACTCATCATTTCCCCGCAAGGGCATCGTAGCCCAAGGCCAAGAGCTCTCGCTGCGAACCACCTCGCCTGGCTCGCCATGCAATCGGGCTTGTCTAACAGCTCACACGCTCGGGCCGCCAACAACACACAAGACCGATACTAAGAATTCTGGCTAACAAAAAAATGTCCCAAGGCCCTAGACTTACTCTCGGGACAACCTCCACCGATTGCCTCGCCTGGCGACCATCAACGGACTCATCCGTAGAACAGACATTCTCGTCAGTCAACAATCGAAGGGACTAATCTTGCTGGGACACTCTCCACATGTGAATCTCAGTCTTCACGGGATAGCCAGCCGACCATAAAGACCAATCGCGCCTTCGCACAACACTAGGCATCACAAGCCCCATATTCCGCACATTATTACTCCATCCTAAACCCAAAGTTCGTTACCACACGAAGCTACAAGGGCATCACAACAACGAGTTCACCGTATTCGGATTTCTAACAAAACCCCTAAAATGCGTGTAAATCAACATCACCTAATCGGACCAACGGCCATAAATCCGGCTTCACCCACAATGCCTAATCCGCTAACGGAGCGGATCTCTAGTGCAAATCATGTTGGGGACGGAATCAATCAACCCGATGGTTCCTTTTGAACCAAGGCGACCCGGACCCCTCTCACTCGACAGATCCGGTGCCAAAATGCAGAAATTAAAGGGATGCCATGCACGCATCCTAAAGATCGGGAGGAGAAATGTCGTTACCTTTTGAGATCTCCTCCTAGCCATGAGCAGCTTGCAAACAAACGGTGGAGAAGAAGCGCCTCGACGCCCTCTACGCGTTGCCGGTCTCGGATCGGCGAACGGAGCTCCGAAGCTCCGGCAATGGCGGATTCCCCTTCTCCTTCCTCCTTGCCTCCTCCTCCTTTCTCCAACCTAAGAGAGAAAGCCTTGGAAATTATGAGGGTTTAACTCCTCTACCAATCCCTAAAACCCCCCAGCCATCCATCGCAGTCGTTGGATCATATCCCAACATTTTTGGACGGCCGGATCATCTTCCCCGTCACTTTTCGCGGAGCAGAATAAATAGTGCGCACGAGCAGCGGCGCACGGTCAGTGATCGTGCGCTGCCAACATCCCCTGATCGTGCGCACTACACGATCAGCCGACCTTTAACCCTTGTGAATTAATGCACGATCAGGCGCACAACCACTGGTCGTGCGCGGAGGAGGCCAGTGAGCGTGCGCGAAGAACCTGCTATGGAATTTTCAGCCTATTCCGAGCGCGACGCTACCACTCCGCCTACCTCGCTGGACTACAATTTTTGGGGTGTTACAGAAGCTCTCTTTGAACTTCCGGGTGTGTGGTGGGACCTTCACGCTGTAGCTTAAGGGGTTTGTTTTTGGACTCAAGTGTTCTTCAACGATAAGGTTTTCGGTTCTCAGCAACTGGTCAAGGGTTGTAGCTTGGGTCATGTAAGGGCTAGCTGCATCCCCCTTTCGAACGTCGATACCAGTTATCTGGTTTCAACATCTCCAAAAGGTTTAATATTTCTCAATGTATTTGTAAAAGTACTATGATGACACATCCAGACCAGCCATGCAAAATATAGATAGATTTTCTATAGGGAAGTCTAGGATTAAGCCTTATATGTATTCAATTGATGAAGAGATTTATGAATCCATTCATATAGGTGTTGGCACAAAAAAAATACCGCCAAAACTCACACAAGAGAAGGGATGGAGAGAACTGTGAAGTGCATGTTACATGAGATGAATGATTCCAGAGGAGAGACCTCTAACGAGAAAAACTGTTTTATTAATCTCGGGAGAGGTTACAAGATGAAAGTATAGAACATTCCAGGGGAAGAGGTAGAAAAGTGACTGAATTCGAGACCGCTTACACAGGTTGTAAGTTGGAGCCTCAAAGCAAAAGGTCCCTTTTCAGGTACCCCTACCCCCTATTTATAGACGTGGAAGCTGCCGAAACTAGCAGATCCAAAAATTATGGGTTGACCAGGATAAAGGAGAGCTAGAGCACAGATAAAAAGAAAAAAGAAACAAACCGCCCGGTCTCGGCGGTCTCCAAGATCCTGAACGCTGAGACTTGGATGAGAATCCTGGAGCGGAGGCTGGCGATCTGGGCGGTCTCTAAAATTTGTGATCGATGGGAAGGGTCATTTTGGCTAAAGAAGAGAGGTCGCGGACTCCCGGTCGAACAATAGGGACCTTCGTTTCAAAGAAGTTCAACATCATAGATGATGGAGAGGTCCCAAGCCAAGGGACAAATGGTTTGAGGAAGACAAGAAGATGAGGTATTTTAATAAAAAGGCTATGAAGATCCTTTGCAACGCTCTATCTAATGATCTCTATCAGACCATCATCAGTTGTGCATCTGCCAAAGAAATCTAGGATTCCCTAACCACCATGGCTGATGGAAGTGAGGATGCTAGGAAGGAAAAGAAGGCTGACTTAATTAACAAATATGAAAACTTTAAGATGAAGACTGATAAGCTAGTGGTGGAATGGCATAAGAGATATAATACCATCATCAAGGCCTAAAAACATATATAAGGGAGATTTCTGATGAGAAGAAAAATGATAATCTCTTTTGGAGTCGCATCAAGGAGTATCTCCCATACACTTGGGAAATAAAGGAAACTAGGAATCTCAGGGAAATCACCCCTGAGGTAATTAATGTAAGGCTGCAGTACTTTAAGCTTGCTACTTGACAAATAAAAGATGAACAAGAACTAACCACTACTTTCAAACCAACTCCACAAGAAGATAGTGGACTTGACTGCCACTGAGTCAAGAAGAACTCCTACTTTCTCTGAAGAGGAGATAAGCTTTCTTCCAATGAAGCTATATTCCTGAAAGAAGGAGAACACTCCTTCTAAGTACAAGAAAAGGAGCAAGGAAATATGGTCCAAGAACATCCGATATGATTCTAATCCATCTGATGAAATTGTATATTACTATTATAAGAAAGGAGAGCATGTTTCTATAGACTATATACAGAAGATGAAGGATCAATTACGATGCAAGGGAAAAGATGAGGTGAAGAAGAGGACGCCTTACAAGAAAGAGAAGGAGATGATTTCTCAAAGTTGGAGTGAATCATACTCCTCTGAGGAAAGCATAGACTCTGACAATGATGAAGGGTTTGAATTTAAGTGCCTTATGTCACTTGAAGAGAAAGAAACCTCAACTTCAAATGAGGTACTCAACATTCATTCCATCGTTTTTAATTCACCTGAATTTAAAAACATCGTTGAAAATCTCTGTAAGGAAAACATAATGTTTGAAAGGAAAATTTATTCCTGGATTAAATAAGGAACTCACCCATTCAAGCTTCAACAGAAAGTCATTGACTGTGACTCTTGGGATAAGGAAACGAAGTCTCTTGAGGAAGAGTTAAGAAGATTTCTTAAGGAGAACAAGATATTAAATTCTGAATTAATAAAATCCCACTGTAAACTAAACAACTTATATTGTAGGAGCGACAAACTCCAAGACATCACCAAGAACCTTAAAGTGAGGTTCAATAAATGGGGAGTTAGAGTTGACTTACAAGGGTTACTGACTAATCCTAAATATTTTCCATCTAACTAGAAGCCTGTATTGATCTTTGAAGCAAAAAGATATTGAGATGTCATTGCTTATTCCTACCACAAAGAAAAGTATATGGATGTTTAACCCAGAAACCATGGTTCAACGAGAAGTTCGGACCAAGGGTGAAGCTTGCACTTAATTCTCCTAAGCTTGTTCACTAGGCCAGACTCTCGGGACAAGGAACCTCACTCATTGTGGTGGAAATCCAAAATAGACCATCGAGTTGCACTCAGGAGATCCCACCACACACCTAGAAGATCTTAGGGAGCTTCCCCTCCTAAGCCAAATGCTAAGCCGGGTACCTTACGGAGAGCACTAGAGGATTCCTGATCACCCACCCAGAAACCACGGTGAGCAGCAAGCCTGAACCCTCTTGCCAACTAAAGCTATCCAAATGAGAGAGAAACAAGTGAGAGGTCCTCTCCAAAGGTGCCCTTGGGGGTCTATTTATAGTTTTCTCAAAACAGTCTATGGATAGCTGAATCCCGCCTTTTGGTTACACTAAAAGCAACCCAAATTGGTCTGTCAACAACAGAATCCTGTTGTTTGAAATAGCTAACTGCAGACCAACAAGAAAGATCCTGAAAAGGGGATTTCCCCCTAAGGGGAGAGGACACTTCACTCAGGGCGTGCTTGATATAAAAATTTACGGTTTTGCAAAGCGAAGGGTTAATAATATTTTCCAAAACAATAATTGATGAAGGCAAGTCTACCTGACCGTTTATAGTATATGATATTTAGAAATACCAAGGTCGTATTCCATGCGGCGCGTTGATTACTTCTACATCGAGGAAAATCATTATTATCTTAATCAAATAGATTTTTTTAGTTTTGTTTTACTTAGCTAAAAGAGAAAATTTTGCAAACTAAAAGTAGGGTTTAAACGATGGTAAGAATATTAGTGTTCAATCTAAAATCACCTTGGAGTGAGAATAATCAAGTAAAAGAGAAATAAATCTAATTCCATTTAATTTAAACTACTTGAACATGGAGGTTCCTAAAGCTCGAACATGCCTCTCTCGAGGTTAATGCCCAACTATGTTTAGGAAAAATCAACCGAACTCTTGTCCTATAATTGATTACCTAAAACTTGATTTACGTTGTGAACCCCACTATTGTATTTGACTCCAATCTGGGAGATTTACGTAATCCTCTCATAATGGGTGCGTGCAACTCTCTTTACCCTTGAGCGATCAATTCATACTATGAGCCTCTCGACTAACTAAGTATGAAAACTTAAGCGAAAACCATACATCGAAAATATGGCTTCACTAGTTAAAAATCAAGGGTAATTCAAGTGTTTTCAAAAACGAAAAAAGAGAGCTTTAGAAAATCATAACTTGATTATCTCATCCTCGGATCATTTCAATTGATCACTAATGAGAATTAGTTAATCATGGCGGAAGGGAAAGAGAAAGAAAAATAAAATTTCATAAAGGAAAAATTAACTAAGGAGAAAGAGAGAATGAAGAAAAACTTGATAACTTTTATTCAATTAAGAAAACTATTACAACCTTAAAGAATATTACAAAGCTAGGAAAGTTAAGGGCTACAAGCTTACACTAAACTATTGCATAGAAATAAACTAGAACAATGCATGACATGAAGAAAGAGAGAGCATAAAAGTGAGAAACATGAAAGAAACATGAAAAAGCTCACAATCAGCTCTAGCAACACCTCCCCCTCTCCAAAAATTTGAAGCCTGGACTCAAGGAGAGCTCTGGAATTTATAGGAAAAATTTCCAAGTTACACGCCCTCGGTCACGGGCGTGACTGGGGGACGTGTAAGCACTGTTCACATTTGATCTGACAGTGGCATGGGTCTTGCGGGACGTCGCGGAGAAAGTGACATATCACGCCCGTGACATTTGGGTCACGGACGTGACCTCGGACGGCTTTATTTAATGCGGCGTGGGTTCGATTTCAGCACAGTGGTGTGCATAGATCACGCGGGCAAGTCACGGCCGTGACATCTGGGTCACGAGTGTGACTTTGGTTATCTTCTCGATGACATCTTCACGTCTCGACATCAGCTAGTTGGGAAGATTCTAAGTTTACACGCCCTAGGTCACGGGCGTGACCTAGGGAGTGACTTGTAGTGGACTGGATCAAATAGCGTGGCATCAAATTTGGCTTGATCTCCAGGTTACACGCCCTTGGTCACGGGCGTGACCAAGGGCATGACTTGTAAAAATCACCAATTTCTCCAAAAATTCTGCAAAAATTTAAATTATGCTAAGTTAGAATCAAAATTACAAAAGAACTACTTATAACCTAAAGTTGACATGAAAAAGGAGAATTCAAAGTAAATGATTACAAAAATTTCAATTAAAAAGTTATATAAATACTACTTATCAAATACCCCCATACTTGTGGTTTTGCTATTCCAGAGAAAGTATGGACACAATTTATAAGACATCCACAAAAATTTTAATTATAAACTAAAATTTCCTTTAAGACAAAAGTTAAGAATAAATTCTAGGAGGAGTTAAGTCCTAAATTATGATGATGATTTGAAAAGAGGAGGAGTGTTTAGGCAACGACTTCTCAGGAAAATTATTTATCTAACAAAATTGTAGAAATTATGAAACTAGATTAAAATAAAATTATAAGAACTCTATCTTAAAAGAAACTTAGGAAAAGTAACTTACTAAATATTGCTCTCTCCATAATTTAAACTAAATCTAGATCAATGATAATTGGCTAAGGGGGATTTCACAAAATTTGGCATAAGAAGAGATTCTTGAAAGGAGGTGATGAATTTTATCATCTCACCTCTACTTTTTCTATTTTTTTGTATATGTTTAGGAGTAATGAATTTTATCCTCTTACTCCATGCCATATAATCTTTTAAATTCTCTTCTAATAAAAACCCAAAATGTATACGTTTAGGAGTAATGAATTTTATCCTTTTACTCCATGCCATATAATCTTTTAAATGATTTTGGGTGCATATGTTGTAGGGAATAATGAATTTTATCCTCTTATTCCCATGACATATGATCTTTTAAACACTCTTTTTTATGCCATCAAAATTTGTGAGTAGGAAAGATTTCTAGCTTATAATTTAAATTATATTGAGAGCAAATTCTAGTAAATTTAAATTTCCTAAGATCTAAAAAGCTAGAAGAAAATATAATTAAAATTTAAAGAGGTTTAGCAAATTTACTACAAAATGAAGCCAGTTAAAAATAAAAAGAAGTCATGCTAAATAAATTCTCTATTCAAGTTAAAATCATAAGATGATTCTTAAAACAAGATTACCTAAAATTTAAAATTATCAAACTTTGATAAACAAAATTTTAGCCAATTAAAAACCTAAAAATGCTTATAAACATTCTCATCTAGATTTCTAAGAAATCACAAAAGCAACAAGTAGGAGGGGTATAAGAATTTTTGTTCTGAGTTTTTCATATTTTTTTGGAATTTTTGATATTATCTTTTTTGGAATTTTTGACAATAAAAGATAAAAAAACTAGCTTTAACCTAAATTTTTTTTTGTTAACTCTTGGACTTCCCGAGGTATACCCCATGTAGGGTTCTCTACGGTACTAGGAGGTGAGATGGGATAATAACCCAAACATCCCTTTCCATGATTTAAATTTTTTATTTTCTAATTTTTTTTGAATTTTTGGGTTTTACAAGCTTAAATAAAAGAAGACAAAAGAAATTAACTTGCTTTTGTTTTTGAAGATTTTCTAAATTAAGAACTACATTTTTAAGAGCTATTTATGCCCCCATACTTAAAGTTAAACATTGTCCATAATGCTTACAACTAAGTATGAAGTAAAAGAAAAAGTTAATAATGTGCAAGACAAGACAAAAGGAAAAGCAAGATAAAAGAGAAGGAAGAAAAAGGAAAAAGGACTTCCCTGATTTTGAGGATGCAGGGGGGAAGCAGCGGTTACCTACAAAACATGTCAAAAAAACAATAAAAAGATAACTTTGGGGTACCTCCGAAAAGCGCTTTGTTTTAGGTCGCGTAGCTTGACCCAATTGCCGATCATATTATAAGTGGAAGTAATATTAATTCACTCTTCTCGCTAGCTAACTCTCCCGAAAGATACAACTTAAGGCGGTGCCCATTAAATTTGATGGAACCTTTTTCCAGGTGGGAAATTAAAACTGTGCTATAGGACCAAACCTCTTTAACAATAAAGGCCGGACCATCGAGATTTTAGCTTTCCCGGAAAAAAGACGAAGACGAGAATTATAAAGGAGGATGAGATCGACCGGTGAAAAAGTTATAGGAAATTTTATATTTTTATCATGATAAAACTTTGTTCGCTCCTTATATAATCTATTGGTTTCATACGCATTCACGCGCCACTCGTCTAATTCATTCATTTGGAATTTTCTTCGCTCGCCCGCTAACGTAGAATCGAGGTTTAAAAATTTAAGCGCCCAAAACACGCGGTGTTCTACTTCGACCGGATGGTGGCAAGCCTTGCCATAAATCATTCGATATGGTGTACAACCGATAACTGTCTTGCACGCCGTTCTATATGGCCGTAGCGCGTCATTGAGTTTAATCGCTTAATACTTTCGATTAATAGAAACAGTTTTTTTCTAAAATCCGCATTAATTCTCGATTTACGACTTCGACTTGGCCACTCGTTTGTGGGTGATAAGCAATGGATAGTTTGTGCGTGACACCATATTTTGCTTATTTTCTTTTGAATTGGCTATTGCAAAAATGGGTGCCCCGATCACTAACTATGGCACGCGGCATACCAAATTGAGAAAATAATTTTTTTAAGAAGATAACGACGACTTGCGCATCATTAGTGGGGAGAGATTGTGCTTCGGCCCACCTCGACACGTACTCGACCGCAACTAGAATATACTTGTTTGCAAAAGAGGTAGGGAGAGGACCAACGAAATCAATACCCCAAAGATCGAAAATTTAACATTCTAAGAAAATATTTTGGGCCATCTCATCCTGGCGAGAGATGTTCCCCGACCGTTGGCAGCTGTCGCAAGTACTCACAAGGGTGTTAGCATCTTTAAAGAATGTGGACCAATAAAAGCCCGCCTCCAGTGCATTCCTCGCGGTTCGGTTCGCTTGGTAGTGACGACCGGTTGGTCCCTCGTGACAATGCCATAAAATTTTTAGACCTTCCTCCCTCGAGACACATCTTCTCACTACCTTGTCTGCGCAAAACGGAATAAAAAGGGATCCTCCCAAAAATAATTCTTTAAATCAGAAAAGAATTTCTTGTTTTGCTGACTCGAGAATTCTTTTGGTAGGACCCGGACTACTAAATTGTTAGCCAAATCTGCAAACCAGGGGGTGAAACATGAATTTATATTTTTGAGAGCAAGGAGGCGCTCTTCAAGAAATTTATCATTTATGTCGGCTTCAATTAATGCTTCTGAAGCGGGATTTTCTAATCGGGAAAGATGGTCGGCCGCCAAGTTTTTGGCTCCCCTTTTGTCCTGGATCTTTAAATCAAACTCTTACAAAAGGAGGATCCATCGCAAAAGACGAGGCTTGGCGTTCCATTTACTTAAAAGATATCTAAGAGCGGAGTGATCTGTGAAGACGATATTTTTCGAGAGGGTGATATACGACCTAAACTTATCAAAAGCAAATACGATGGCTAGAAGCTCCTTCTCGGTAGTGGTGTAGTTCGCTTGTGCCGACGTGAGTGTCTTGCTCGCATAATAGATCGGGTGGACATACTTACTCTCCTGTTGGCCTAATACGGCGCCTAACGCAATATCACTCACGTCGCACATAATTTCAAAGGGAAGCGACCAATCTGGTGCGACTAGAATCCGAGAGTTTATAAGCTTATCTTTTATAAGTTTAAAGGCCAAATGGAATTCGTTATCAAAAAGGAAAGAAGATTCTTTTTCTAGAAAATGGGTTAACGGCTTCGTGATTTTTGAAAGTTTTGAATGAAACGCCGATAGAACCCTGCGTGCCCTAGGAAACTTCTAATAGATTTTACATTCGTTCGAGGGGGGAGTTTTTCGAAAACTTCGATCTTGGCCCTATCGACCTCGATCCCTTTGCCTGATATTTTATGGCCAACGACTAATCATTCTTTGACCATAAAATGACATTTCTACCAATTGAGGGATAAATTTGTTTCCTCACAACGTTGTAACATGCGCTCGAGATTTTTTAAACAATTTTGAAACGAGTTTCCGAAAATGGAAAAGTCATCAACAAAGACTTTCATCAATCCTCTACTAACTCGTTGAATATCGCCAGCATACATCTTTGGAATGTAGCGGGCGCATTACAAAGACAAAATGGCATCCTTCGATAAGCCAAGGTGCCAAAGGGACAAGTGAATGTCATTTTCTCTTGGTCATCGGGCGAAATAGGGATTTGAAAATATCCCGACAAACCATCGATAAAACAGTAGTAGGAGTGACCTGAGAGGAGCTCTAAAATTTGATCGATAAAAGGTAACGGGAAGTGATCCTTATGGGTGGCATCATTTAGTTTCGATAATCGATGCACATCCGCCAACCCGTAACGGTACAGGTTGGGATCAATTAATTATTTTTATTCGCTACAACTGTTACACCGCCTTTCTTCGACACAACTTGTACTTAGCTAACCCAAGTACGATCCGATATTGGGTAGATGATTACCGTGTTTAAAAGTTTGATAACTTCAGCCTTAACGACTTCTTTCATATTCGGGTTTATTCGTCGTTGAGGCTGGACAGTGTTGCGGGAATTATCTTCGAGGAAGATTTTGTGAGTGTAGAAGGAAGGGTTAATACCCTTTATATCCGATATTTGCCACACAATTGCGTGGCGGTGCTTGCTTAAAATTATAGTCAATTCAAAAATTTCTGAATCGCTAAGTTTGGATGAAACGATAATGGGTAGCTTAGACTCTTTTTATAAAAATTGATAATTTAGGTAGGACGGAGTTGTTTCAACTCTAAAATGTGTGGCACTTCATAAGAATTTTTTATTTTTCTAAAAATAATGGTTCGGGTGGTGTGGAGCGAGAGACTTCTTCTTCTAAACAATAAAGCTCGGCGAGCTCAGAATTGTGACTCGATGTGGGGACTAAATCGGGATGTGATTAAAATTCGTTCTCAAAACATTCTTCTAAATAGAAGCATGAATCGTCATTCTTTAAGGTGTTCCGCATCAAGGGATTTATGCTAAAAGTAACTTCATCATTTCCAACCCTAAGGAGGAGCTTTCTGTTACTTACATCGATAATTGCACGGGAGGTGGCAAGGAAGGGGAGGCCGAGTATGAGGGGTACTTCGGCATCCTCTTCGATGTCAAGAATGACAAAGTCCACCGAGAAGATGAACTTGTCAACCTTAACGAGCACATGCTCCACTATCCCTATCAGATATTTTAATGAACGATCTGCTAATTGAATACTCATTCGAGTGGGGATAGGATTTCCTAGTCCTAACTTTTTGAATAGCGAAAAAGGCATGAGATTGATGCTTGCTGTAAGATCTGCTAAGACGTGTTATACAAACGAATTGCCAAAAAGACACAGGATGGAGAACCGTCCGGCTCATTTGCTTTTTGAGGCAATTTGTTGAGTATAACCGCGGAGCATTCTGCGTTTAGGAAAATATGCGAAATATCTTCTAATTTATTCATATTGGAGAGCAACTCCTTAAGATATTTCGCATACTTCGACATTTAACAGATAACATCGCGAAGGGTACATTAATATGAATTTGTTTTAAAATTTCTAAAAACTTTTTATAATTTTTCTCGGCGCACTCACTCCTAAATTTAGACGGATATGGAATATTAGAACTAGAAGCATGCGGAGCTAGCGTAGCAGGCAAATTTGAAGATAAAATAGGAGCAGGAGGAGGAAGAGAAGAAGTTACCTTGGGTTCATCCTGTTTTGAAACCACCTCCTTTCCGCTTCGGTGTGTAATCGCGTTCGCGCTCTCCCTTGGATTTGGCTCTGTATTTCTTGGCAGTGCTCCTTGCTGACTCTCGAAGAACATCTTTGCGAGCTGGCCCACTTGTTTATCTAAATTTTTGATCAATCTGGTAATGTTCTGGATGTTCGTTTCATTTGTAGCAACATATTTTGTAAAAACCTCTTCAAGCGGAGATAGTTTTTGCTGTTGCGGTTGAAAACCGGGCGGATTAAAATTTGAAGGGGGAGTTAAGTTGAAAAGTTGATTCGGAGGTTGATTCAAATTTAAAGGACGCTGAGCATTTCCGTGGTTTCTCCATGTGAATTTTGGGTGGCTCCTATAACCTTCATTATAGGTGTTATTGTATGGAGCGGTGTTCGGGTTATAGGAAGGCCGGGGCGGATTTCCCATGTAGTCAACCTACTCTTCAATTAAAACATTATTAGACCAAGGGGGAGTGGTGGAGGAAGCAGACATCTCTGCCACTTGCTTTGTTAAGCGCACAACTTGTAAAGCTAAATTTGCATTTGCGTCTATTTAAAAAATTCTGGCTGGCTTGCTAGGCTTAGCTCGGGGCATATTACATTGGTACACATTCATGGCCCTTTCCTCAAAAAGCTCTTGAACGGCCTCCAGGGTTTTCCTATTAAATATACCCCCGACGGCCGCATCAATCATTTGCTTAGTTTGGAAATTCAAGCCATTATACAAGATTTGCACTTGTTGCCAAGTGGGAAGTGCGTAGTGAGAGCATCTACGCAAAAGTTCCTTGAAGCACTCCCATGTATCATAGAGAGTCTCTGAGTCGATTTGCATAAATGATGCAATATCTGTTCGCATTTTTGCGGTCTTTGCAGGCGGGAAATATTTAGTGAGAAATTTTTCCGCCATATCGGCCCATGTAGTGATGGACTTCTTATAAAGTAAGCCCAATCACTGCTTGGCCCTAGACCGCAAAGAAAAAGGAAAAAGATGTAATCGAATGGCATCATCGGTGATGCCATTGATTTTAAATGTGTCGCAAATTTCGAGAAAATTAGAAATATGACAATTTGGATCCTCATCCGGCTGACCATCGAAGGTCACTGATTGCTACACAATTTGTATGATGTTGGACTTGATCTCAAAGTAATTATTCACCACCGCGGGGAGAACAATACTTAACTGTGTGCCTTCCAGATTCGTCCGCACATAATAGGACATGGTCCGTTGCACGGCCTCATTAGGATTGGGCGCATTAGGATTAGGAGAATTGAGATTAGGATCCATATTAGCTGCGTTAGTGTCCCCGATCGACTCTTCAAATTATAATTGTATTTCCCGATCACGAGAACGGCGATGCCGCGAAAGTGTTCGCTCGATCTCTAGATCAAAAGGAATATTCGAAGCGCTACCTCGGGTCATACACTAAAAAGGTAAAGAGAGAAAAATAAAACTAAAAATAAAGAAAGAGGAAAACTTAATTATTATATATTTTTTTCTTTAGGAGGATTAAGTTAGTCTAGGATTTCCCGAGGTATGCCCGTGAAGGGTTCTCACCGGAACTAGGAGGTGCGATGGGATGATAGCCCAAACGTCCCTTTCCAAGATTTAAATTACACCCTTAAGATTTTTTGATTTAAAAAAAAGTAAAATAAAAAGAAAACGATAAAATTAATAGCTATCCTCTTTTCAAAATATCTACGCAAAGTCCCTGGCAACGGCGCCAAAAACATGATATATAAATTTTAGGTTTTGCAAAGCGATGGGTTAAAGATATTTTCCAAAACTATATGTGATGAAGGCAAGTGTACCTTATCGTTTATAGTATAGGATATTTAGAAATACCAAGGTCATATTCCAGGGGGCGCGTTGATTACTTCTACTTCGAGGAAAATCACTATTATCTTATCTTATAGATTTTTGAGTTTTGATTTACTTAGCTAGAAGAGAAAATTTTGCAAACTATTAAACAATGGTAAAAAGATTAGTGCTCAATCTAAAATCACCTTGGAGTGAGAATAATCAAGTAAAAGAGAAATAAATCTAATTCCGTTTAATTTAAACTACTTGACCATGAAGGTTCCTAAAGCTCGAACATGCCTCTCTTAAGGTTAATGCCCAACTAAGTTTAGGAAAAATCAACCGAACTCTAATCCTATAATTGATTACCTAAAACTTGTTTTACGCTGTGAACCCCACTATTGGATTTGACTCCAATCTAGGAGATTTACGTCATCCTCTCTCGAGGGGTGCGTGCAACTCTCTTTACCCTTGAGTGATCGATTCATACTTTGATCCTCTCGGCTAACTAAGTATGAAAACTTAAGTGAAAACCTTACATCGAAAATATGGCTTCACTAGTTAAAAATCAAGGGTAATTCGAGTGTTTACAAAAACGGAAAAAGGGAGCTTTAGAAAATCATAACTTGATTATCTCATCCTCGGATCATTTCAATTGAGCACTAATGAGAATTAATTAATCATGGTGAAAGGGAAAGAGAAAGAAAAATAAAATTTCATAAAGGAAAAATAAACTAAGGAGAATGAGAGAATGAAGAAAAACTTGCCAACTTTTATTCAATTAACAAAACTATTACAACCGTAAAGAAGATTACAAAGCTAGGAAAGTTAAGGGATACAAGCTTACACTAAACTATTGAATAGAAATAAACTAGAACATTGCATGACATGAAGAAAGAGAGAGCATAAAAGAGAGAAACATGAAAGAAACATGAAAAAGCTCACAATCAGCTCTAGCAGCACCTCCCCCTCTCCCAAATTCTGAACCCTGGACTCAAGGAGAGCTCTGGAATTTATAGGAAAAATTTCCAAGTTACACGCCCTCGGTCATGGGCATGACTGGGGGCGTGTAAGCACTGTTCAAATTGGATCCGCCAGCAGCGTGGGTCTTGAGGGACGGCGCGACGAAAACTGAGATTGTACGCCCATGACATTTGGGTCACGGTGTGACCTTGGACGGCTTTATTTAATGCAGTGTGGGTTCGATTTCAGCGTGGCGGTGTGTAGAGATCACGCAGGCAAGTCGCGGTCGTGACATCTAGGTCACGGGCGTGACTTAGGTTTACTTTTAGACGGTATCTCCACATCTCGACGGCAGCTAGCTGGGAAGATTCTGAGTTTACACGCCCTGGGTCACGGGCGTGACCAAGGGCGTGACTTGCTGTGGACTGGCTCAAACAGTGCGGCATCGAATCTGGATTGATCTTCAGGTTACACACCCTTAGTCACGGGCGTGACCGAGGACGTGACTTGTAAAATTCACCAATTTCTCCCAAAATTCGGCAAAAAATGAAATTAAGCTAAGTAATAATCAAAATTACAAAAGAACTACTTATAACCTAAAATTAACATGAAAAAGAAGAATTCAAATTAAATAATTACAGAAAATTCAATTAAAAAGTTATATAAATACTACTTATCAGTGCTCGTCTGGGGAGGCGAGTACCCATCAATGTTGGGTACTTACGACTTGCTTGGAATAGGATCAACATCGGCTAGAAGGCTGATGGGGGGGCAAGTACCCAACATGCATGGGGTTCTTGTGACTCGCCCAAGATGGGGTGGGCGAGTGCAAGATGCCAGGGCGGGGTATTTGCAGCACGCCCCTCTTCCCAAACGTTGTCTTTTGCGTACTCTTTGCTGGTCCACTCGACAAATATGGGGTTGTACACAATCCCCTCTCTTTGTAATTTTGCCTCAAGATCGGAAAGATAGTTCAACCCCGAGTGTTTGACGAGTGTCTAGATTTAAGAGAGAATATTTTAGTGGGCCTCGTCGGGGCAATAAAAGTTAAATTTTTTGATTTGAATCATTTAGGAGTAAGCAGGAGTTGTATCAACTGAGTTAAAGCTAAACAACCACAATACCACACAGCAACACAAGAAACTTTATTGAAATACAATCTTCATTTACATTGCGAGGCATACATGGCGAGACATGATTCATCAGAATCACGGAGACGAGAAGAACAAAACACACCAAAACAAATCTGGCGGCTAGACAAGCTGAGACCGCATAGACCGCTCGACTCCAGAAGTCGCCTGGCTTGACCTGAGATCGCTTGAACAGAAACCCGACAGACTGCCAGCACTGCAAGACCGTACCTCAGACCGCACGAACTGGAGATTATTGGAACGAAGAATTGAAGCTGTCGCCAGACCGCAACTCAGATCGCCTAACCGCTGAAGGTCGCTTGATCGCTGAGCTCGCTGCGAACAACACAAGAACAAACATAAACCAGTTCGCAGACAGACCGCTGCCGAATTGTTTATTCAAGCCGCTGGGAATCACCAAGGAAGAAGACCGCAACCTGCTGATCGCAAACCTGCAAACATAACAAACGATCAAATCGCTTCCGAGACCGCCCGACCTCAAAGAGAGACCGCACGAATTAACCCAGGCACAGTTCTTACAGTTCTCGTTAGGAATGACGGGACGTGCACCTCTATTTATAGGCGGCTAGACGGATGACGTCACCGCACAGGAGAGATACAATCACCACCCATCAGATCGCTAGCGGTCTCATAAGGCAGACCGCGCGATCAGACCTCTTGGACGATCACCCGACCAAGACGCAGATCAGCAGACAAGATCGCGCACAGGTCCCGCGAACACTAGACCGCGCACAAGTCGTGCGGTACTCCTTCCTTAGACCACCAAGAGCAAACCAAGAACCATCTGGCTGACTTCAGACAAGTCGCCAGATCGCCAAGACAGACCGCCCGGATAGACGGTCATATAAGAACAACCCGCCCGGTCTTCCAACAAGGAAGACAGGCCAACCAGTAGATCAACTCGGGAACATACTGCAGCTACAAAGAACAAACCGGCAAAACCAGCAGTCCGCCAGAACAGACCGACAGAGCCAGACTGGCAGAATAGAAGCACAGACCGCGCGGTCTCGGCGGTCTCCCAAAAACAAACCGCCCAGTCTCCACCACTTCACTTCAAAAAATTCAACACTCCCCCTTGAAGTGGGAAGTGGAGACAAGCCCGAGTAAACTCCGCAACCGTGTAAACGGTCCCTTCGCCAGCGGCTTTGTGAAGATGTCTGCGACATTGTCCGCACTCTGAACATGCTCGACCATAAGAGATCCTCCCAACACCTTTTCACGAATGAAATGGTGCTCAATCTCAATTTGCTTGGTCCTCGCGTGATAGACTGGATTATTAACCAGCTTGAGAGCACTCTCATTGTCCCCGCGTAGCATAGTGGGACCTCGAACCTCCTCATGAACGTCCTCTACCAACCTCCTGAGCCAAACGGCTTCTTGAGCTGCCAAGGCCGAAGCCTTGTACTCCGCTTCTGTGGTAGATACGGACACCGAGTCCTGCTTTTTGTTGCACCAAGAGATAGCTGTGGGGCCCTTCATAAAGACATAACCAGACGTTGATCTCCGATCATCCACGTCTCCCCCATAGTCAGCATCCATGTATCCATGCAACTCCAAGCTTGACCCTCTCCTAAATAGGAGACCCAAATCAGAGGTTGACTTCACATATTTCAGAATCCCTTTTGCCGCCAGAAGATGAGGCTTCCGTGGCTCCGCCATGTACCGACTCACTTTGCCAACTGCATAAGCAATATTAGGCCTCGTGATGGTCAAGTCAATCAGGCTCCGAACCAGAGCTCGGAACACCAACGGATCAGATAGAACTCTTCCCTCATCCTTCCGAAGTTTATGATGCTGTTCCAGAGGTATAGAGCTGCTATTCCCTTCTTCCATGCCAAATCGTTGAACGATCCGCTCCCCATATACTTCCTGAGAAACGAGCACTCCGCTCTCCTGCCTCTGAACCTCGAGTCCAATGAAATGGTGAAGCTCCCCCAGATCCTTCATCTCGAACCTGATAGCAAGCTCAGCTCTCAGCCTTGCTATCGCCTCCTTCGAGTTCCCGGTGACAATCATGTCATCCACATACAGCAGCATAATAACCCGAAGCGCCCCCTCCTTCTTGACAAACAAGCTAGAATTAGAGTCTGAAGCAAAGAACCCGCAGAATAAGAGATACTCCGCGATCTTTCCATACCACGCCCGAGGCGCTTGCTTCAACCCATATAAGGCCTTCTTCAGTTTGCAGACGTAGTCCGGACGATCCTCCAAGATGAAGCCCGGCGGCTAGATCATGAAGATATCCTTGTCAATCTCTCCGTATAAGAAAGCATTCTTAACATCAAGCTGCCAAATCTCCCATCCACAAGATGCCGCGAAGGCCATAACAAATCAAACCGAAGTCATCTTTGCCACTGGACGAAACGTCTCATCATAATCTTCACCATACTGCTGTGAGAACCCGCGAGATACAAGGAGAGCCTTGTATCGCTCGATCGTGCCGTCAACTTTCTTCTTGAGCTTGTAAACCCATTTGCATGTTACAGGGGTAATGCCCTTAGGTCTGGGCACTAGAGACCAAGTCTCATTCTTCCTGAGAGCATCCATCTCTTCTTGCATAGCAATATCCCACTGCTTCACGCCTTTAGCTTTCTCAAAGCTCGACGGCTCCCTTTCATCAAAGGGACCAGCGAAGAAACATGAGACGAAGCTCACCATGTTTCCTCCTGTATATTGATCTGGTGGCTTGATAGTCCTCTTCGACCTCCTAAGAGGTTGCACATGACTAACCACCTCCTCAGCTACTTCTTCTGCGCAAGATTCTCTTCCAGACGAACTTGGAGCATCGTTCCCCCTGCTAACAGAACCTGTAGCCTCCATCTCAGAGCTTGACATAGCTGGAGCTCCTGGTGATCAGGCAACTCTACTTGAAGACTTCCCGCAGCTTTTCCTGCTTCATCAACCCTGCTCTCCGGTAGTTCAACTCATGAACTCCCCTTGTAAGAAGTCACTTCATCGAACACCACATCAAGAGATACCACTGATCTCCGTGTCTCAGGATCCAAGCACCTCCATCCTTTCTTCCGCTCATCATACCCGACAAAGACTAGCTTCCTTGCTTTCGCATCTAGCTTTGTCCGAAGAGCATCAGGAATATGCACATAGCAGGTTGACCCAAACACCCGAAGGTGAGCAACACTTGGTTTCTCCTTGAACATCAGTTCATGAGGGGTCTTCATGTTGATAGGACTTAGAGGCATCCTGTTGATGATGTAAGCCGCACAAGACATGTTAAAATTTTTGATTGGACCGTTTAGGAGTAAGCAGGAGTTGTATCAACAAGAATTATAGCCAAACAACCACAATGCCAAAACAGTAACACAAGAAATCTTTATTGAAATAGAACTGCTTTACAATGCGAGGCATACATGGCGAGACATGATTCATAAGAATCACGGAGATGAGAAGAACAAACACACCAAAAAACAGAAACCAGCGGTCTGCCAGAAAGAGACCGCTCGGACTGCAACAAAGGCTCAGGCCGCCCGGCTTGTTCTGCTGTACTCCCAGACCGCTTGCACAGTCAGACCGCAGAAACACCTTGAGACCGCGCGAACAGAAGTAGACAAACTGCACTGCCAGACCGCAATCCCAGACCGCACGAACTGAAGCTTATTGGAACAAAGAACTGAAGCTGTTGCCAGACCGCAACTCAGACCGCCTAACCGCTGAAGGTCGCCTGATCCCTGAGTCCGCTGCAAACAGCACAAGAACACAATAACCCAGTTCGCTGACAGACCGCAGACGAACTGTTTATTCAAGCCACCGGAAATCACCAAGGAAGGAGACCGCACCCTGCTGACCGCAAACCTGCGAACACAACAAAGGTTAACTCGCATCCAAGTCGCGCGAACTCAAACTTGAGACCGCAAGAAACAATCCGGGCTCTGGTTCTTACAGTTCTTGTTGGGAATGACGGGCCATGCACCCCTATTTATAGGCGGGTGGACGGATGTCGTCACCGCACAAACCGGGATACAGTCACCACCCATCAGATCGCGAGCGGTCTCAAAAGACAGACCGCGCGAACAGACCTCTTGGACGATCACCCGACCAAGATGCAGATCAGCAGACAAGATCGCGCACAGGCCGCGCGAACACGAGACCGCGCACAAGCCGTGCGGTCTCAACAACGCTCCTTCCTTAGAACACCAGAAGCAACCAAGGATCATCTGGACGACTTCAGACAAGTCGCCAGATCGCCAAGATAGACCGCCCGGGTAGACGGTCATATAGGAACAACCCGCCCGGTCTCCCAACAAGGGAACCAGGCAAACCAGCAGACCTACTCGGGAACAACCCGCATCTACCAAGAGCAGACCGCCCAGAAGAAGACCGGAAACAACCCGCAACAGGTCGCCAACGACCAAACCACCAGAGTAAGCTAGCCGATCTCATCAGATCGCCAGAACCAAACCGCCAGATCACCAGCGCAGACCGCGCGGTCTCTGCGGTCTCTAGCCTTCAAACCGGCCGGACTCCTTTTCACTCCACTTCAACAATTTCAACACTCCCCCTTGAAGTGGGAAGTGGAAACTAGCCCGACCAACTCCCTTAACCGTGTAAACGGTCCCTTCGCCAGCGGCTTTGTGAAGATGTCTGCGACATTGTCCGCACTCCAAACATGCTCGACCATAAGAGATCCTCCCAACACCTTTTCACGAATGAAATGGTGCTCAATCTCTATATGTTTGGTCCTCGCGTGACAGACTGGATTGTTAACCAGCTTGAGAGCACTCTCATTGTCCCCGCGTAGTATAGTGGGACCTCGAACCTCCTGATGAACGTCCTCTACCAACCTCCTGAGCCAAATAGCTTCCTGAGCTGCTAAGGCCGAAGCCTTGTACTCCGCTTCTGTGGTAGATACAGACACCGAGTCTTGCTTCTTGCTGCACCAAGAAATAGCTGTGGGACCTGTCATAAAGACAAAACCAGACGTTGATCTCCGGTCATCCACGTCTCCCCCATAATCAGCATCCATGAAACCATGCAACTCCAAGCTTGACCCTCTCCTATATAGGAGACCCAAATCAAAGGTCGACTTCACATACTTCAAGATGCCTTTAGCTGCCAGAAGATGAGGTTTCCGTGGTTTCGCCATGTACCGACTCACCTTGCCAACTACATAAGCAATATCCGGCCTTGTGATCGTCAAGTAGATCAAGCTCCCAACCAGAGCTCGGAACACCAACGGATCAGATAAGACTCTCCCCTCATCCTTTCGAAGCTTATGATGTTGCTCCAAAGGTATAGAGCTGCTCTTTCCTTCCTCTATGCCAAATCGATTCACGATTCGCTCCGCATATCCTTCCTAAGAAATGAGCACTCCGCTCTCCCGCCTCTGGACCTCGAGTCCAAGAAAATGGTGAAGCTCCCCCAGATCCTTCATCTCGAATCTGATAGCAAGCTCAGCCCTGAGTCTTGCAACAACTTCCTTCGAGTTCCCGGTGACAATCATGTCATCCACGTACAGCAGCACAATCACCCGAAGCACCCCCTCCTTCTTGATGAACAAGCTTGAATCAGAGTCTGAAGCAACGAATCCGCAGAATAAGAGATATTCTGCAATCTTCCCGTACCACGCCCAAGGCGCTTGCTTCAACCCGTACAGGGCCTTCTTCAATTTACAAACATAGTCCGGATACTCCTTCGAGATGAAACCTTGCGGTTGAGTCATGAAGATATCTTTGTCAATCTCGCCGTATAAGAAGGCATTCTTCACGTCGAGTTGCCAAATCTCCCAACCACTCGAAGCCGCCAAGGCAATAACAAATTGAACCGAAGTCATCTTTGCCACTGGACTAAACGTTTAATCATAATCTTCTCCGTACTGCTATGAGAACCCGCGAGCTACAAGGCAAGCCTTGTAACGCTCGATACTACCGTCAGCTTTCTTCTTCAGCTTGAAGACCCACTTACAAGTGACAGGAGTAGTGCCCTTGGGCTTGGGCACAAGAGACCAGGTCTCATTCTTCTCGAGAGCTGTCATCTCTTCTTGCATAGCAATGTCCCACTCCTTCACACCTCTGGCCTTTTCAAAGCTCGACGGCTCCCTTTCATCTAAGGGACCAGCAAAGAAACATGAAACGAAGTTCACCATATTTCCTCCTGTGTATCAATCTGGTGGTTGAATAGTCCTCTTCGAACTCCTAAGAGGTTGCACCTGACTAACCACCTCCTCAGCCGCTTCTTCTGTGCAAGCTCCTTTTCCAGATGAACTTGGAGCATCGCTCCCCCTGCTACCAGAACCTGAAGCCCCCATCTCAGAGCTTGACACAACTGGAGCTCCTGGTGAAACAGGCAGCTCCACTTGAAGACTTCCCGCAGCTTTTCCTCCTTCATCAATCCTGCTCTCTGGTAGTTCAACTCCTGAACTCCCCTTGTAGGAAGTCACTTCATCGAACACCACATCCCGAGAAACAATTGACCTCCGTGTCTCAGGATCCATGCTTCTCCATCCCTTCTTCCGCTCATCATACCCAACAAAGACTAGCTTCCTTGCTTTCGCATCTAGCTTTGTTCGAAGAGCATCAGGAATATGCACATAGCAGGTTGACCCGAACACCCGAAGGTGAGCAACACTCGGCTTCTCCTTGAACATTAGTTCGTGAGGGGTCTTCATGTTGATAGGACTTAAAGGCAATCTGTTGATGGCATAAGCTGCACAAGACATTCCCTCCGCCCAGAAGGACTTTGGGATATTCTTGGCAAGAAGCCAGAATTTGCAAGTTTCCGTCAGATGACGGATCTTCCTTTCGGCAACGCCATTCTGCTGTGGAGTATGGGCACAAGTGAGCTCTCTCCGAACGCCGTGTTTCCTGCAAAAACTTGAGAACTCACCAGAAGTGAACTCCCCACCATTGTCAGTTCTTAATTTTCTCACTCGCAGGCCTAAACGACCTTCCACCAGCTCCTTGAACTCCACAAACCTTGCAAAGGCTTCTGACTTTTCTTTCAAGAAATACACCGAGACATATCTGGTGTAATCGTCAATCAACACCAACATATATCTATTGCCTCCAAGGCTTGGGGTGGCAGTTGGTCCCATCAAATCACCGTGGATGCATTCCAACGGTGCTTTGCACCTTGTTTGCGATTTGTCAAATGGAAGTTGATGAGACTTACCAAACTGACATCCTTCGCAGACATGACTGTCTCCATAGGAGGACAAGCTAGGCAAGCCATTGACAAGGCCCCTCACCGCCATAGCCTTCAATTTGTCCATGCCTACATGCCCCAACCTTTCATGCCAGGTGGCAGCACCATCATTTGTCCTCATCTTATCAACATAGGTACTTGTCGATAAAACGAACAAGTCCTTCACCCGCTTGCCGACATGAATAACTTCTCCCTTTATTCCCGGTTGAGTTTTGAGAAACTTCACTTCTGTTGGGCCAAACAGAACGTGATAACCGGCATCGACCGCATTGGTCACAGAGAAGAGATTCTTCTTCATACCAGGCACGTGATAGACACTCCTCAACGTGAGTGGACCCTTATCACTGCTCAAAGAGACGACTCCTTCGTGCTCTACTGGATGAATAGAATTATCAGCCGTTATGATAGCATTGTTACCTGAGTAAGGTGCCAAAGAAGAAAACTTTGATCCATCCCCGGTGAGATGATGTCCACACCCTGAATCAACAATCCAGTCTTCTTCATAGTTGATGGAAGCTAAGGCCTTAACGGGCATCGCCGTTATATTAGACACAAAGGCTCCTCCCCATCCAACTTCACCAGACTTTGGCATCTCCTTCTCCACTGCATGTCCTGGCTGAAGATTCACCCGGCAATCTTTCTTGAAGTGCCCGGTCTTGTTGCATCTAAAACACCTCGGTCCCTCTCCTTTCTTCTTCCCATCAGATTTAGGAGCATAGCCCCTATCTTGCTGACCTGAACCAGAGGGTCCATCATGACTCGGCTTCTTCTTTTCCCACTTCTTTTTCCTCTTCCCAGAGAACATCACATCACTCTCTCCCCCGGAGATAGAAACCCCCGCCATCTGTCTTGCTAAACTTTCTTGCGAAGCAAGAAGGTTCTCCAGCTCCAACAACGACGGCTGATTTGCCCAACCCTGAACTGAAGTTACAAAAGCAAGATACTCCTTCCGCAATCCGCGGATGATATGTCTCTTCAGCTTTGCCTCAGAGATTGGCTCATCAGGGTCCAAAGCAGAAATCTTTGCCGTGAGGTTCTTCATCTTAAGGAAGAAGGTAGAAATAGAAAGATCGCCTTGAGAGGCTCTCGCCAACTCATTTTCAAGAAATTGTAGCCTCGCTACATTCTTCTTATTGAACAATCCATCCAAGGATGTCCAAATCTCAGCAGCAGACTTACATCCGATAATATGATCAAACAGCTCCGGTGAGATAGCCCTTTTGAGAGTGAACTCTGCCTTAGCATTCAACCTCCTCCAAAGTCTCACCTCTGCCATATTATCTCCTGCTAGAAACACCTCTTGTGTGTCTTCTCCGCCAACTACCTCCCAAAGATCCTCGCCAAGCAAGTAACTCTCCATACATGACTTCCACTTTTTAAAGTTAGTCGATGTGAGGAGTTCAATACCAAGACCTCTTGCGAATCCGCCTTCCATGGCAACCAATGTGGTCTCTTCTTCACAAAGACGATGGCAACTCTAGTTTATCACTACTTATCCACTCCAAAAACCTACCTCTGATACCATGTTAAAATTTTTGATTGGACCGTTTAGGAGTAAGCAGGAGTTGTATCAACAAGAGTTATAGCCAAACAACCACAATGCCAAAACAGCAACACAAGAAATCTTTATTGAAATAGAACTGCTTTACAATGCGAGGCATACATGCCGAGACATGATTTATAAGAATCACGGAGATGAGAAGAACAAACACACCAAAAAACAGAAACCAGCGGTCTGCCAGAAAGAGACCGCTCGGACTGCAACAAAGGCTCAGGCCGCCTGGCTTGTTCTGCTGTACTCCCAGACCGCTTGCACAGTCAGACCGCAGAAACACCTTGAGACCGCGCGAACAGAAGCAGACAAACTGCACTGCCAGACCGCAATCCCAGACCGCACGAACTGAAGCTTATTGGAACAAAGAACTGAAGCTGTTGCCAGACCGCAACTCAGACCGCCTAACCGCTGAAGGTCGCTTGATCCCTGAGTCCGCTGCAAACAGCACAAGAACACAATAACCCAATTCGCTGACAGACCGCAGACGAACTGTTTATTCAAGCCACCTGAATTCACCAAGGAAGGAGACCGCACCCTGCTGACCGCAAACCTGCGAACACAACAAAGGTTAACTCGCATCCAAGTCGCGCGAACTCAAACTTGAGACCGCAAGAAACAATCCGGGCTCTGGTTCTTACAGTTCTTGTTGGGAATGACGGGCCATGCACCCCTATTTATAGGCGGGTGGACGGATGTCGTCACCGCACAAACCGGGATACAGTCACCACCCATCAGATCGCGAGCGGTCTCAAAAGACAGACCGCGCGAACAGACCTCTTGGAAGATCACCCGACCAAGACGCAGATCAGCAGACAAGATCGCGCACAGGCCACGCGAACACGAGACCGCGCACAAGCCGTGCGGTCTCAACAACGCTCCTTCCTTAGAACACCAGAAGCAACCAAGGATCATCTGGACGACTTCAGACAAGTCGCCAGATCGCCAAGATAGACCGCCCGGGTAGACGGTCATATAGGAACAACCCGCCCGGTCTCCCAACAAGGGAACCAGGCAAACCAGCAGACCTACTCGGGAACAACCCGCATCTACCAAGAGCAGACCGCCCAGAAGAAGACCGGAAACAACCCGCAACAGGTTGCCAATGACCAAACCACCAGAGCAAGCTAGCCGATCTCACCAGATCGCCAGAACCAAACCGCCAGATCACCAGCGCAGACCGCGCGGTCTCTGCGGTCTCTAGCCTTCAAATCGGCTGGACTCCTTTTCACTCCACTTCAACAATTTCAACAAGACATTCCCTCCGCCCAAAAAGACTTTGGGATACTCTTGGCATGAAGCCAGCATTTGCAGGTTTCCGTCAGATGACGGATCTTCCTCTCCGCAATGCCATTTTGATGTGTAGTATGGGCACAAGTGAGCTCTCTCCGAACGCCGTATTTCCTGCAAAAACTTGAGAACCCACCAGAGGTGAACTCCCCACCATTGTCAGTTCTCAATTTCTTCACCCGCAGGCCTAACCGACCTTCCACCAGCTCCTTGAACTCCACAAACTTCGCAAAGGCTTTCGACTTCTCTTTCAGAAAATACACCCAGACATATCTGGTGTAATCGTCAATCAACCCCAACATATATCTGTTGCCTCCAAGGCTTGGGGTGGCAGTCGGTTCCATCAAATCACTGTAGATACACTCCAACGGCGCTTTGCATCTATTTTGCGACTTATCAAATGGAAGTCGATGAGACTTACCAAACTGACATCCAGCACAAACATGACCGTCTCCATAAGAGGACAAGCTAGGCAAGCCCTTGACAAGGCCCCTTACCGCCATAGCCTTCAATTTGTCCATGCCAACATGCGCCAACCATTCATGCCAGATAGCCGCGCTATTGTTGGTCTTCATCATATCAACATAGGTACTTGTTGATAACACGAACAAGTCCTTCACCCTCTTTCCAACATGGATAACATCTCCCTTTATCTCCGGTTGAGTTTTAAGAAACTTCACTTCTGTTGGGCCAAACAGAATGTGATAACCGGCATCGAACGCATTGGTCACAGAGAAGAGATTCTTCTTCATACCAGGCACATGATAAACACTCCTCAAAGTGAGTGGACCCTTATCACTTCTCAGGGAGACAACACCTTCTTGTTCGACAGCATGAACAGAATTATCAGCCGTAATGATAGCATCTTTACCTGAGTAAGGCGCCAAAGAAGAGAACTTTGATTCATCCCCTGTGAGATGATGTCCACACCCTGAATCAATAATCCAATCCTCTTTGAAGTTGATGGCAGCCAAGGCCTTAACGGGCATCGCCGTCATATTAGCCGCAAAGGCTCCTCCCCATCCAGCTTCTTCAGACTTTGGCTTCTCCTTTTCTGCTACATGTCCCGACTGAAGATTAACCTGACAATCCTTCTTGAAGTGGTCGGTCTTATTGCACCTGAAGCACCTTGGTCCATCTCCCTTCTTCTTCCCATCAGACTTAGGAGCATAACCACTATCCTGCTGACATGAAGTAGAGGGTCCATCATAACCCGGCTTCTTCTTCTCCCACCTCTTCTTCTTCCCAGAGAACAACACATCACTATCTCCCCTAGAGATAGAAGTCCCCGCCATCTGTCTTGTCAAACATTCTTGCAAAGCAAGTAAGTTTTCCATCTCCAACAGAGATGGTTGTTTTGCCCAACCTTGAACTGAGGTCACAAAGGCAAGATACTCCTTCCGCAACCCGCGGATGATATGCCTCTTCAGTTTTGCCTCCGAGATGGGCTCATCAGGGTCCAATGCAGAAATCTCTACTGTGAGGTTCTTCATCTTGAGAAAGAAGGTAGAAATAGAAAGATCACCTTGAGAGGCCTTCGCCAACTCATTTTCAAGAAACTGTAGCCGAGCTACATTCTTCTTATTGAACAGTCCGTCCAAAGACGTCCAAATCTCAGCAGCAAATTTACACCCGATGATGTGATCAAACAGCTCCGGTGAGATAGCCCTCTTGAAAGTGAACTTTGCCTTAGCATTCGTCCTCCTCCAAAGTCTCACCTCTACCATATTATCTCCTGCTAGAAACACCTCTTGTGTGTCTTCTCCTCCAACTATCTCCCAAAGATCCTCGCCAAGTAAATAGCTCTCTATACATGACCTCCATTTCTTATAGTTAGTCGATGTAAGGAGTTAAATACCAAGCCCTCTTGCGAATCTGCCTTCCATGGCAATCTAAGTGGTCTCTTCTTCACAAAGACGATGGCAACTCAAGTTGATCACTGCTTATCCACTCCAACAACCTCCCTCTGATACCAAGTTAAAATTTTTGATTTGAATCATTTAGGAGTAAGCAAGAGTTGTATCAACTGAGTTAAAGCCAAACAACCACAATACCACACAGCAACACAAGAAACTTTATTGAAACACAATCTTCATTTACATTGCGAGGCATACATGGTGAGACATGATCGCTGAGCTAGACAAGCTGAGACCGCACAGACCGCTCGACTCCAGAAGTCGCCCAGCTTGACCTGAGATCGCACAAACAGAAACCGGACAGACTGCCAGCACTGCAAGACCGCACCTCAGACCGCACGAACTGGAGCTTATTGGAACGAAGAACTGAAGCTGCCGCCAGACCGCAACTCAGATAGCCTAACCGCTGATGGTCGCCTGATCGCTGAGCTCGCTGCGAACAACACAAGAACGAACATAAACCAGTTCGCAGACAGACCGCTGTTGAACTGTTTATTCAAGCCGCTGGGAATCACCAAGGAAGAAGACCGCAACCTGCTGATCGCAAACCTACGAACACAACAAACGATCAACTCATTTCCGAGACCGCCCGACCTCAAAGAGAGACCGCACGAATTAACCCAGGCACAGTTCTTACAGTTCTCGTTAGGAATGACGGGCCCTGCAACTCTATTTATAGGCGGGTAGACGGATATCATCACCGCACAAGAGAGATACAATCACCACCCGTCAGATCACCAGCGGTCTCATAAGGCAGACCGTGCGATCAGACCTTTTGGACGATCACCCGACCAAGACGCAGATCAGCAGACAAGATCGCCCACAGGTCGCGCGAACACGAGACCGCGCACAAGTCGCGCGGTCACATAGGTACTCCTTCCTTAGACCACCAGGAGCAAACCAAGAACCATCTGTCCGACTTCAGACAAGTAGCCAGATCGCCAAGACAGACCACCCGGATAGACGGTCATATAAGAACAACCCGCCCGGTCTTCCAACAAGGAAGACAGGCCAACCAGCAGATCAACTCGGGAACAGACCGCAGCTACAAAGAACAAACTGGCAGAACCAGTAGTCCGCCAGAACAGACCGGCAGAGCCAGACTGGCAGAATACAAGCACAGACCACGCGGTCTCGGCGGTCTCCCAAAAATAGACCGCCCAGTCTCCACCACTTCACTTCAAAAAATTCAACAATAAATACCAGAAGAAAAGTGGAGGGCCTTTCCAAGGAACCCCACAACCCATTCTTCTCTTCTTTTGCTCTTCCTCGGTTGACCAACATTATGCCGCTCTCCCAAGAACTCAAAGCTTGCCTCGTTGCTGTAAGATCCCTCTCCCGCACTAGGAGAGTTCTCGGATCTTATGCCGAGAACCGCCGCCTTACGGTGACGCTAACACACGAGTTAGATGCCTCCGCAAGACGTCGATCCTGCCGGCAATAACGATTAACCAGGCCAACATGAGATAAAAAGTAAAACTAGTAAAATATAACCAAGTCCACAATCACACATTTTATATATGAGACAAAACAATATATAAGTCCATCAATGAGTACAAAGAAAGAGTAAGGGCTTATGCCCAATACATGTCCGAAAGAAAAGACAATTAAATATACTCACTCTCTATGTAACATCCCCCAAATAATTAGACACATAGAGTGGTTTTGTCATGACTAGGTCATGACAAAACCCTAGGAAGCTTGAAGAGACCACTTGGCCTTAGCCCTGAAGAAGGAAACCACAATGGTCTGCAAATAGCAATTTCCAGTTACCAAGCTTAAGGTTGGACTTTAGGGCCTCACCTTGACCCTTTGACCCCACCATGGCACACATAACCCTTTGGAGGGTCCCTTAGAGCATTTAGGACCCATTGGGGTCAACCAAAGAGGCCAAATTGACCAAAGTCAACCCTAGCCTCAAATAAGTCAAACCACCATATTTAGGGTCAATTAGGGTTCAATTGGACCAATTGATTTTCCCCAAGTTCCATTAGTCACTAAGGAAGGACAATGGGTCAACATTGACCCATTGGGCCTAATTAATTTCACCAATTTGACCAAAGTCAACACTTGGTCAATATTGCCCAAATTGGGTTATTTAAGCCCAAAGCTCAATACCTTTGGGTAAGCCCAATTTTAATGGCCCAAATGATTAGTCACCACTGAAATTACATGAAATGCCATCCAATTTCTGGAGGGGTGACTAAGAGAGAGAAATTGGGAGTTTCCCCCAATTAGAAGAGAGAGAAAGTGGCCATTCAAGGTGAATTCATGGCATTCAAGGCAAATTGACCCCTATTCATCTCCACACACCCTCCATTCATCTCCCCATTGAATTCTAAGATGTTTTACAACCTTTCCCATGCCATCCGGTGGAGGATTCAAGAGGTTTCCAAGTGAAACCGAAATAGCCATTAATGGCACTACACCGTTAAGCCTTTCCCTCCTCAAATTGACCCTTCCATCACCTTTAGAAGGGGGATATCAGTTGAAATCGAGTCCTAGATCATTGCAATTGGTGGAGAATCAAGAGATCGGCAAGGAGCACAACTTGAAGGGGGCGGCCATGGAAAATCCGGGAAACAACCACCCTCGAGCCCGATTAAAGGTCTGGTTCTTCTCCTCTCTCTGTGGATAGATCCCATCAGGTTGCCTGCAAGGGTTGGGGCCAATTGGTCCCCAATCAGGTAGGCCAAGAGCTCCATTTTTGAAGCTTTAATCCTGCCTCCATACCCCTATTCCGGCCACCTCCGACCGGCCAACCACCGCAAATCGCCGGCCACCTCCGACCGGCCAACCACCGCAAATCGTCGGCCACCACCTCAACGAAGGTGGTGGTGGCATTGGCCGGTCGTGGAGGCGCTTAGGTGGTTGGGAAAACAAGGATGAAGGAGCTCCAGGTGCGGTTAATCCTGGTCGTCGGCCAGAGGAAGAAGACAAATGGATGTTGTCCGTTTTGCTTCAAGATCTGTGTAAGATCTTCATATTAAATGTTATGATTTATGTATTTCTGTCACATATTTTGCTGTACATAGATTAGTTTGTTAAAAATACTTAAGCCGTCGGATCCGTCGATTTGAGTAGAAGGAGTTCGTCGAACGGAATTCATTCATTGAACATACTCTGGAATTCGTCGGACTGATAGTTGAGTTTGACGAACTGAACCCGGAGTTCGTCGAACGGAATTAATTCACCGAACTGATAGTTGAGTTCGTCGAACTGAACCCGGAGATCATCGAACGAAATTAATTCACCGAACTAAAATAATTCGTCGACCTAAATTAATTCATCAAATTGAGAGATTATCTGCTGAACTGGATGGAGAACTGATTTCGTCGAACTGAAGCACGTCGTTCGTCGAACGCAGAACTGATTTCGTCGAACGCACGCAGATCGGATTTCGTCGCACTGAAGCACGGCGTTCGTCGAACGCAGCACAGTTTTTGTCGAATGAAGATTGGATTTCGTCGAGCGCACTGAAGCATGATGTTTGTGGAACACAGAACAGATTTTGTCGAACGCAGGTCGGATTTCGTCGAACGCAGAGACTTGTTCCAACACATTTTGTCATACTTCCTGCAGTATTTCATTTTAATTATTAAAAACACTAGAACCCCTCAAATGAAAACGTGGTCAACACCAAAGTTGTAGCCCTGGGAGTCTACTTTATTTTAAAATTTATTTCCCCCCAAAAGAAGCTCTGTAGCTCCCTGTAGGTCCATTTTGGTGGGACTGGTCCCTAGTGTAGGACAACCACCATTTATTGAATAACTTTTGATTAGATTATGGGATTGACTTGAAAATTGAAACCTAGGCTATTTACACATACCCACACATCATACCAAAAGATGGGAATTTTAGGAGAACCTTTTTTTAAGGTTTTTGAAATAATTTCATAAATCAAATATTAATCATTTATTGGGTCAAATGACCTCTAATGCCCTCCAAATTTTGGTGGGTACTTCTTAGGCTTATCACATGACCCTGGTAAAAATCTCAGCCCAATTGGGACTGATTTGGTTGGGTAATTTGTCAACCCAAGTTAGGTCAAATTGGGTCAAAGTTAGGGCATGGTGTTTATCTTGGGGTATGGTTGTCAGAACTCATCACCATGAGTTGAAACCTTGGCCACTGGTTTAGGATCACCTAAAACACCTTCATGAGTAAGATGGGGTGGTATAGAGGTGGATATTCCATAGGACCCTAGTTTTTGTTGAAATTGTTGAAGTCAAGTGGAAGGTGACCGGGCGGTCTGAATTTGGGTGACCGCAGAGTCCACGCGGTTTGTGTTAGTGTTCTACCAGTCTGGCTCTGCCGGTCTGTTCTTGTTTGCTACGGTCTGTTCCCGAGTTATTCTGCTTGGTTGGCATGTCTTCTTTGTTGGAAGTCCGGGCGGTCTGTTCTGTGTAACCGCTGTGTCCGGGCGGCTTATGCTGGTCAGTCTGGCAACTTGTTTGAAGTCGGCCAGTTGTCCTTGGCTTGCTCTTGGAGATCTAAGGAAGGAGGGTCTTATGTCCGCGCGGCTTGTGCGTGGTCTTGTGTTCGCGCGACTTGTGCGCGATCTCCTTGCTGATCTGCGGTCTTGGATGGAAGGTTGTCCAAGTGGTCTGATCGCGCGGTAACATTGTGAGACCGCTGACGATCTGATGGGTGGTGATTGTATCTCTCCTGTGCGGTGATGACATATGTCTACCCGCCTATAAATATGGGTGCATGGCCCGTCATTCATAACAAGAACTGTAAGAACTAGAGCCTAGTTTAATTCGTGCAGGTATCAACTTTGAGGTCGGCCGGTCTCGGAAGCGAGTTGACTGTTTGTTGTGTTCACAGGTTTGCGGTCAGTAGGTTGCGGTCTCCTTCCTTAGTGATTCCCAGCGGCTTGAATAAACAGTTCGGCAGCGGTCTGTCTGCAAACTGGTTTATGGTGTTCTTGTGCTATTCGCATCGAGCTCAGCGATCAGGCGACCTTCAGCGGTTAGGCGATCTGAGTTGTGGTCTGGCGACAGCTGTTCTCCGTTCAATTCAATAAGCTCCAGTTTGTGCGGTCTGAGGTGGCGGTCTTGCAGTGCATGCAGTCTGTCTATTTTCTATTCCCGCAGTCTCAGGTCAAGCTGGGCGATCTCTAGAGTCGAGCGGTCTGTGCGGTCTCTGCTTGTCAAAGAGCCAGATTTGTTTTTTGGTGTTTTGTTCTTCTCTCCTTTGTGATTCTTATGAATCATGTCTCACCATGTATACCTCGCCATGTAAATGAAGTTTGTGATTCAATAAAGCTTTGTGTTGCTGTGTGGCATATTGTGGTTGTTTGGCTATAACTCAGTTGATGCAACTCCTGCTTACTCCTAAACGATTCAAATCAAAAATTTTAACATGGTATCAGAGGGAGGTTGTTGGAGTGGATAAGCAGTGTTCAACTTGAGTTGCCATCGTCTTTGTGAAGAAGAGACCACATAGGTTTGCCATGGAAGCTGGATACACAAGAGGGCTTGGTATTGAACTACTCATATCGATTAACTACAAGAAATGGAGGTCATGTATGGAGAGTTACTTACTTGGCGAGGATCTATGCGAGATTGTTGGAGGAGAAGACACAAAAGAAATATTTCTAGCAGGAGATAATATGGTAGAGGTGAGACTTTGAAGGAGGACTAATGATATGGCAGAGTTCACACTCAAGAGGGCTATCTCACCAGATCTGTTTGATCACATCATTGGATGTAAATCTGCTGCTGAGATTTGGACTCTCAAGGTGATATTTCTATTTCTACCTTCTTTCTCAAGATGAAGAACCTCACAGCAGAGATTTCTGCATTGGACCCTGATGATCCCATCTCGGAGGCAAATCTGAAGAGGCATATTATCCATGGGTTGCGGAAGGAGTATCTTGCCTTTGTGACGTCAGTTCAGGGTTGGGAAAATCAACCATCTCTGTTGGAGTTGGAAAACTTACTTGCTTTGCAGGAAAGTTTGGCAAGACAGATGGCGGGGACTTCTATCTCTGGGGGAGATAGTGATGTGTTGTTCTCTGGGAAGAATAAGAAGTGGGAGAAGAAGAAGCCAAGTCATGATGGACCCTCTATTTAAGATCAGCAGGATAGGGGTTATGCTCCTAAGTCTGATGGGAAGAAGAAGGGAGAGGGACCAAGGTGCTTCAGGTGCAATAAGACCGGCCACTTCAAGAAGGATTGCCGGGTTAATCTTCAGCCCGGACATGCAGCGGAGAAGGAGAAGCCAAAGTCTGATAAAGCTGGATGGGGAGGAGCCTTTGCGGCTAATATGATGGCTATGCCCGTTATGGCCTTGGCTGCCATCAACTTCGAAGAGGATTGGATCGTGGATTCAGGGTGTGGGCATCACCTCACCGGAGATGAATCAAAGTTCTCTTCTTTGGCGCCTTACTCATGTAACGATGCAATCATTATGGCTGATAATTCTGTTCATGCAGTAGAACAAGAAGGAGTTGTCTCTCTGAGCAGTGATAAGGGTCCACTCACATTGAGGAGTGTTTATCACATGCCTGGTATGAAGAAGAATCTCTTCTCTGTGACCAATGCGGTCGATGTCGGTTATCACGTTCTGTTTGGCCCAACATAAGTGAAGTTTCTTAAAACTCAACCGGAGATAAAGGGAGATGTTATTCATGTTGGAAAGCGGGTGAAGGACTTGTTCGTTTTGTCGACAAGTACTTAAGTTGATAAAATGAAGACCAATGATAGCGCGGCTATTTGGCATGAAAGGTTGGGGCATGTAGGCATGGACAAATTGAAGGCTATGGTGGTAAGGGGCCTTGTCAAGGGCTTGCCTAGCTTTTCCTCCTATGGAGATGGTCATGTTTGTGCGGGATGTCAGTTTGGTAAGTCTCATCGACTTCCATTTGATAAATCACAAACAAGATGCGAAGCGCCATTGGAGTGCATTCACGGTGATTTGATGGGACCGACTGCCACCCCAAGCCTTGGAGGCAACAGATATACGTTGGTGTTGATTGACGATTACACCAGATATGTATGGGTGTATTTTTTGAAAGAGAAGTCGGAAGCTTTTGCGAGGTTCATGGAGTTCAAGGAGCTGGTTGAAGGTCGGTTAGGCCTGCGGGTGAAAAAATTGAGAACTGACAATGGTTGGGAGTTCACCTCTGGTGAGTTCTCAAGTTTTTGCAGGAAATACGACGTTCGGAGAGAGCTCACTTGTGCCCATACTCCACAGCAAAATGGCGTTGCAGAACGGAAAATCCGTCATCTGACAGAAACTTGCAAATGCTGGCTTCATGCCAAGAGTATCCCAAAGTCCTTCTAGGCGGAGGGAATGTCTTGTGCGGCTAACGTCATCAGCAGGATGCCACTAAGTCCTATCAACATGAAGACCCCTCACGAACTGATGTTCAAGGAGAAACCAAGTGTTGCACACCTTCGGGTGTTTGGGTCAACCTGTTATGTGCATATTCCTGATGCTCTTCGGACAAAGCTAGATGCTAAAGCAAGGAAGCTAGTCTTTGTTGGATATGATGAGCGGAAGAAGGGATGGAGATGCATGGATCCTGAGACTCGAAGATCTTTTGTATCTCGGGATGTGGTGTTCGATGAGGTGACTTCCTACAAGGGGAGTTCAGGAGTTGAACTATCAGAGAGCAGGGTTGTTGAAGAAGGGAAGGCTGCGGAAAATCTTCAAGTGGCGTTGCCTGTTTCACCAGGAGCTCCTGTTGTGTCAAGCTCAGAGATGGAGGCTTCAAGTTCTGGAAGCAGGGGGAGTGATGCTTCAAGTTCATCTGGAAGATGAGCTATAAAAAAAGAAGCAGCTGAGGAGGTGGCTAGTCAGGTGCAACCTCTTAGGAGGTCGAAGAGGACTATTAATCCATCGGATCGATACACAGGAGGAAATATGGTGAGCTTCGTCTCATGTTTCTTTGCTGGTCCCTTGGATGAGAGGGAGTCGTCGAGCTTTGAGAAGGCCAAAGGCGTGAAGCAGTGGGACATTGCTATGCAAGAGGAGATGGATGCTCTCAAGAAGAATGAGATTTGGTCTCTAGTTCCCAGGCCCAAGGGCATTACCCCTGTGACATGCAAGTGGGTCTATAAACTCAAGAAGAGGGCTGACAGTACGATCGAGCGATACAATGCTTGCCTTGTAGCTCGCGGGTTCTCACAGTAGTATGGAGAAGATTAGGATGAGACGTTTAGTCCAGTGGCAAAGATGACTTCGGTCCGATTTGTTATTGCTTTGGCGGCTTCAAGTGGATGGGAGATTTGGCAGCTCGACGTGAAGAATGCCTTCTTATACGGCGAGATCGACAAGGATATCTTTATGATCCAACCGTCGGGCTTCATCTCAGAGGAGTGTCCGGACTACGTCTGCAAAATGAAGAAAGCCCTATATGGGTTGAAGCAAGCGCCTCAGGCGTGGTATGGAAAGATCGCGGAGTATCTTCTATTCTGCGGGTTCTTTGCTTCAGACTCTGATTCTAGCTTGTTTATCAAGAAGGAGGGGGCACTTCGGGTTATTGTTCTGCTGTATGTGGATGACATGATTGTCACTGGGAACTCGAAGGAGGCAGTACCAAGGCTGAGAGCCGAGCATGCCATCAGATTTGAGATGAAGGATCTGGGTGAGCTTCACCATTTCCTTGGACTCGAGGTTCAGAGGCGGGAGAGCGGAGTGCTCGTTTCTCAGGCTGGATATGCGGAGCGGATCATTCAACAATTTGGCATGGAGGAAGGGAAGAGCAGCTCTATACCTCTGGAACAGCATCATAAACTTCGGAAGGATGAGAGGAGAGTTCTATCTGATCCGTTGGTGTTCCGAGCTCTGGTTGGTAGCTTGGTCTACTTGACCATTACGAGGCCTGATATTGCTTATGCAGTTGGCAAAGTGAGTCGGTACATGGCGGAGCCACAGAAGCCTCATCTTCTAGAGGCAAAAGGAATTTTGAAATATGTGAAGTCGACCTCTGATTTGGGTCTCCTATATAGGAGAGGGTCAAGCTTGGAGTTGCTTGGATACATGGATGCTAATTACGGGGGAGACATGGATGATCGGAGATCAATGTCTGGTTTTGTCATTATGATGGGCCCCACAGCTATTTCTTGGTGTAGCAAAAAGCAGGACTCGGTGTCTGTATCTACCACAGAAGCGGAATACAAGGCTTCGGCCTTGGCACCTCAGGAAGCCATTTGGCTCAGGAGGGTGGTAGAGGACGTTCATGAGGAGGTTCGAGGTCCCACTATGCTACGCGGGGACAATGAGAGTGCTCTCAAGCTGGTTAATAATCCAGTCTGTCACGCGAGGACCAAGCATATTGAGATTTAACACCATTTCATTCGTGAAAAGGTGTTGGGAGGATCTCTTATGGTTGAGCATGTTCGGAGTGCGGACAATATTGCAGACATCTTCACAAAGCCGCTGGCGAAGGGACTATTTACTCGGTTGCGGAGTTTACTCGGGCTAGTTTCCACTTCCCACTTCAGGGGGGAGTGTTGAAATTGTTGAAGTGAAGTGGAAGGTGACTGGGCGGTCTGAATTTGGGTGACCGCAGAGACCGCGCGGTTTGTGTTAATGTTCTGCCGGTCTGGCTCTGCCAGTCTGTTCTGGCTGTCTGCTGGTTGGCCAGTCTGTTCTTGTTTGCTGCGGTCTGTTCCCGAGTTGTTCTGCTTGGTTGGCCTGTATTCTATGTTGGAAGACCGGGCGGTCTGTCTGAGCGGCTTATGCAGGTCGGTCTGGCGACTTGTCTGAAGTCGGACAGTTGTCCTTGGCTTGCTCTTGGAGATCTAAGGAAGGAGGGTCTTGTGTCCGCGCGGCTTGTGCGCGGTCTTGTGCTCGCGCGACTTGTGCGCGATCTGCCTGCTGATCTGCGGTCTTGGACGGAAGGTTGTCCAAGTGGTCTGATCGCGCGGTCTACTTTGTGAGACCGCTGGCGATCTGACGGTTGGTGATAATATCTCTCCTGTGCGGTGACGACATCCGTCTACCCGCCTATAAATAGGGGTGCATGGCCCATCATTCATAACAAGAACTGTAAGAACTAGATCCTGGGTTAATTCGTGCGGTCTCAACTTTGAGGTCGGGCGGTCTCAGAAGTGAGTTGACTATTTGTTGTGTTCGCAGGTTTGCGGTCAGCAGATTGCGGTTTCCTTCCTTGGTGATTACCAGCGGCTTGAATAAACAGATCGGCAGCGGTCTGTCTGCGAACTGGTTTATGGTGTTCTTGTGCTGTTCGCATCGAGCTCAGCGATCAGGCGACCTTCAGCGGCTAGGTGATGAGTCCCAAATATATACACATTTATGGACTCATCTGGGCCGATTTTCTAGTCTATGCACTTCACTTTAGACAAGTTTACACTCATATTTGACACTCCATGCTAAGTGCACATCTAGGCCCGTTTTTGGTGTTATTTCATGTTCATCATTTTTAGTAGTTTTCATGGATTGTTAAGTGCCACTTTCAGTGGCTGGATTCGTGGTTGTGCTGGAACAGGAGTCGTGCGGGTGTTCCCGGTACAATTCTGTACAGGAACACTACGCACGATCACTGCTTCTATTGCGCACGACCACTGGTCGTGCGCCGCTGATCGTGTGCACTTAACCCTATGTTTTGAGTTCTGTCTCGGACAGTGCGCACGACCACCAACGATATTGCGCACGACCACCGGTCGTGCGCCGCTGTTCGTACGCACTTAACATCAATTTTATGAGTTCTGTTTCGACCAGTGCGCACGACCACCCACGTTAGTGCGCACGACCACCGGTCGTGCGCCACTGGTCGTGCGAACATGGTATTTTATAAATTTCTTACATTGCAGGCTGCACCTAGGCAGGTGCACAATCACAGAACTCCAGCGCGCACGACCACTGGTCTTGCGCCAATGACCGTGCGCAGTATTTTCTCCAGCGCTTATATAATGTCCTGATCCGCAAATTAGGGATAATGGGGTTCCGGGAGCGTGATTTCCAGTCCGTACGCCGCCATTTTCCACTTCCAGCCACCTCCACCTCATCTTCTCCGCGAGGGGAAGTTGTCTCCATCCATTCTAAGCATTCCTCCATCGTCCGGAAGCATTCTCCGCCATCCGCAAGCATTCAAGCAAGCTGTCTCAATTTCTGTCCGGTGAGAAGGATAGCAATCCTGAGGTAGAAGACGACGGAAGCACGTAGAGAGGTCGTGGCAGTCTCTCAACGCCGGAAGCACAGTCCGCCCGAGTCCGGAGGTATCTTGACAAACTACCATTCCGGCCGTGAACGGCCGCTAGTCTTCGTCCATTGGTTGTCTTCTTCTTCCTTTTTTTTGATGTATTTCTTTGAATCATTTAAACATGAATATCTTGATGTTTAGCTTAAATGCAATGGTGCTTCTTCTCTATTCATCAATATTTGCTTGTGAATCATTTCGCCTCCACTCACTCACTCACGCACGCATCGTGTTCGATTCGCGTTAGCAAGAGCTAATGACGATTTGCGAAGAGGTGTTTGCGACCCTCACTCTCCGCACTAGTGATCATTTCATTCGCTTGCGCACCATCCATCCGTCTCACGAAGCTCGGCATCGCGACCGTTGCATCCATCTCACCTAGTGAAGCGGTGATTTCGACCCGCATTTCTTTTATTGTTGTTAACAGTAGGAAACCAAATCAAAACCCCACTTTCTGTGTTTGTTCCCGCTTGTGTAACAATTGTCACACAATGCAATTCGTTCACCCAACCTGCATTCCTCAAGAGACCGACACTCGGGGATCCTATTCCCAACATTTATTACTTGCGCGACAGGTGCACTTGCCGAATTAATCGCATCAAATTTTGGCGCCGTTGCCGGGGAATGCAGACGTGATGAATTCGTCTGCGTGAAGAATCGTTGCACGAGGAACTATTCTCTTTTTTAATTTCTCTTTGTTTACCTCTGTTGTCTTTGTTTCTTTTTGATACGCACATCTAATTACCTTCGTTCTTTCCATCGTGCGCTAATCTTTTGGGTTTCAAGTATTCCTAGCATGACCTCCATTCAGGAATACATCTATCAAGGAAGTTTAAATGATTTAAAGGTTCAAGCACAAAGGAATGATCATGACTTCGGGATTTCCTCCGACATCATTGAGTATATGACTGGGAATTGCAAGTTCAGTGGGGATAAGCATGAAGATGCGGTACAACACGTGCAGGACTTCTTAGAAATTTATTATACATGTATATTCAGTGGAGTTGAAAACGACCTGCAAAAGATCCTGGCATTTTCATTTTCCCTACATAATAAAGCCAAAAGTTGGTACTGGGATGTCCGGAAAAGAGAGGCGACCACATGGAAGCAGCTCGGAGGGAGATTTTTGCATGAGTTTCAACACCGTACCTGAGTTTTGGACAAGTACAGGAACTCATAACCTTCGGTCAGGGAAAGGAGGAGACGTTAGTTGATGCTTGGGAGCGTTTTCAATCCCTGCATAGGGGATGCTACCGTGAAGATCTATCAGAAGTCTTTTTGATTCAGATTTTTTATTTCGGCGTGCTAGGCAAATTCCGTCTGTTATTCGATATGGCAGCCGGAGGGGCCCTGTTTAATAAATCGGGGAAGGACGCGTGGGAAGTGGTCATGAATATAGTTCACACCAGCCAGCACTAGATTCATGTCATTCTTCCCCCCAGTACTGCTGAAATTAATGCAGTGACATTCAACGGAGCAGCGAATCATGTGCCGTCAGGGCAAACGGAACAGTTAGTAACCTTGGTGGTCGGGATGCTGAATAAAATGAATGACCAATCAGCTGCAATTCAACAGCTTCACTCTACTATAGGGACTCTTACCAACGTTGTTTCTGGGCTTGCAAGTCAGCATCCGGAGTCTGTGAATACCATGCGATTGAGAAGCGGTATAGGTGTTGACAATCTTCCTCGACAGGAACCACTTGTGAGCTCCACTGACAAGTGCAATGCAGACATGGCCGAGAAGCAGACTCAAATTCATATTGAGCCGGACCCCGTAAGCGAGGCACAACCCTCGAGAATTGTTGTTCACCCCCCATTCCCCCACAGGTTGCGAAACGAGAAATCCGAGAAGCAATTCCGCAAATTCTTGGAAATAATGAAAGGAGTGCAAGTGAGCATACCACTGATTGAAGCCATTTCTCAAATACCGGGCTACTCCAAGTTCTTGAAATACTTGATTTCGAAGCGGAAACTGTTGGAGGATCTCAAGACTATCGATCTCACTGAGGAGTGCTCCGCCATCATCTCCAATATGCCCACAAATTGCAAAGATCCGGGCAGCTTTACTATTCCTTGCAGGATCGGTCATCACCGTTTCAGACAGGCGCTCTGTGATTTGGGAGCATCAATCAATTTGATGCCGCTCTCTATCTTTCGTGAACTAGGTGCAGTGACCTTGAAGCCGACCCAGGTAATGCTACAGCTAGCTGATCGGTCGATTAAGAAACCGTCAGGAATTGTCGAGGACCTCACAATAGTAGTAAACGGTCTCGCTTTTCCAGCCGATTTTGTCATCCTCGACATGAAGGTTGATACTAAAGTACCCATTATCTTGGGGCGGCCCTTTCTCGCTACAGCTCGTGCTATCATTAATGTGGAGCAGGGGGAGCTCACGCTCAGATTGGGGGAGGACGCTATATCCTTCAACGTCCACAACCCGTCGCAACTCTTCGAAACCACGGAATGCAAACCGGCAGAGCCGCTTGAAGAATTCGATGGCCAGATCGATGTGGGTTTGGATGACAGCGAGATGTGTTGGCAGCGCGAGGACGTGGGCAATGACAGTGCACATTCGAACCAGCCCGATGTTTCGCATTCAATCGGAGAGCCATCCAGCGATTCTGCTGATCCAAACATTTATCCGGCTCTCAAACAACTACCGGATTCTCTAAAGTACGTTTTTCTTGGAGAAAATGCCACGCATCCAGTGATTATTTCCGCAGCTCTTTCCACCGCCAATGAAACCGCATTGGTGGGTGTGCTGAGAAGGTACCATAAAGTCTTCGAACGCTCTCTTGCAGACATTAAGGGAATCAGCCCCACGGTCTGCATGCATAAGATCCTCCTTGAAGATCAGTACAAACCCACAGCACAGCCCCAAAGGCATTTGAACCCGAAAATGCAAGAGGTTGTGAAGGCAGAAGTGATAAAGCTCTTAGACGCTGGCATCATTTACCCAATCAGCGACAGCAAATGGGTCAACCCAGTTCAGGTGGTACCGAAAAAGGGAGGGATCACCGTTGTTGCCAATGAAAATAACGAGTTGCTACCTACCCGAATGATCACCGGGTGGAGAGTCTGCATCGATTACCGCAAGCTGAATGATGCTACACGCAAGGACCATTTTCCACTCCCCTTCATTGATCAGATGTTAGAAAAGTTAGCGGGGCAGGACTACTACTGTTTCTTGGATGGGTACTCAGGTTACAATCAAATCTTAATAGACCTGTCTGATCAAGAAAAAATAACATTTACATGTCCTTCCGGTACCTTCGCGTTCAAGAGAATGCCATTCAGACTGTGTAATGCCCCCCGCAACTTTCCAGCGCTGTATGCTCGCTATTTTCACTGACATGGTGGGAGACTTCCTCGAAGTTTTCATGAATGACTTTACTTTATTTGGCAGCAGCTTCGATACTTGCCTCGCGAATTTGGCCAAGACTTTGAAGCGGTGTGAGGACACCAATCTTGTCTTGAACTGGGAGAAATGCCACTTTATGGTGCGCGAAGGAATTGTGTTGGGGCATAAGGTTTCCTGCCAAGGGCTCGAGGTGGATCAAGCGAATGTAAGTGTTATCAGAAACCTCCCTCCACCTACGTCAGTGAAAGGTATCCGAAGTTTCCTTGGTCATGTGGGATTCTATCGAAGGTTTATTATGGACTTTTCATCCATTTCAAAGCCTTTATCTCGCTTGCTTGTTAAGGACGTCCCCTTCCACTTCAACGATGCATGCATGCAGGCCTTTGAAACTTTACGGGTACAACTCATCTCGGCTCCAATTTTGGTGGCACCCTATTGGAATTTACCCTTTATTATCATGTGTGACACAAGTGATGTGGCCGTGGGTGTTGTACTCGGTCAAAAGAAAGACAAGACTTTTCACACCATTGCGTATGCCAGTCGAAATCTTAACAGCGCGCAAGCAAACTATACCACCACGAAGAAAGAAATGCTAGCCGTGGTCTTCGCCTTTGAAAAATTTAACTCATACTTGGTGCTTTCTGAAGTAATCGTGTACACGGACCACGCTGCACTCAGGTATCTTTTCAGCAAAAAAGAATCCAACTCGCGTCTGATTCGTTGGATTTTACTTTTGCAGGAATACAATTTGGAAATCAAAGACAAGAAAGGGGTGGAGAACGTGATAGCTGATCATCTTTCGCGTTTGGAGTACGACATGATGGCTGACACTCCCAACAGCTTTGTGGAGGAAACGAACGATTATTTTCCGGATGAAAAATTATTCGCAATCACTACGCCCCCTCCAACATCCCCATGGTATGCTGATATCGCTAACTACTTGGCTTGTAAAACCTTCTCTCCGAATCTGTCCCCTCAGCAAAGACGGAAGCTTGCCTCTGACTCAAAATACTATTTTTGGGAAGACCCGCTCTTATTCCACCCATGCAGCGATGGAATTATCAGGCGCTGCGTTCCTGAAGCCGAGTTTCAGTCTATACTGCAGCACTGCCATGACAGAGAAGCTGGCGGGCATTTTGGGGCCGTTCGAACAGCACGAAAAATCTTGCAATGCGGATTATTTTGGCCGACCCTATTCAGGGACGCCCATGCCTATGTCACCAAGTGTGACGAATGCCAAAGGACTGGAAATATCTCCCGGCGTGACGAGATGCCCTTAATAACATGCTGGTTTCCGAACCATTTAATGTCTGGGGGATAGACTTTATGGGTCCTTTCCCCATGTCTCATGGTAAGCATTTTATCATTGTGGCAGTTGACTATGTCTCAAAATGGGTGGAATCCGAGGCGGTTGCCACGAATGACGCCAACACAGTGCTACACTTTATCCACAAGAATATCTTCTCCAGGTTTGGGATGCCGAGAACTATTATCAGCGACGGCGGTAGTCATTTTTGTAATAAGCAGTTTGTGCAGCTCATGAAAAAATTTGGGGTCCATCATAAGATCTCATTAGCGTACCACCCCCAAACATATGGACAAGTAGAAGTATCCAACTGCGAGCTCAAGCGAATAATCGAGAAATCGAAACATTCAAATAGGAAGGAGTGGTCTAAAAAGGTCGACGACGCATTATGGGCTTACCGGACTGCTTTCAAAACACCTATTGGCATGACTCCGTTTCAACTAGTCTATGGCAAGGCATGCCACCTCCCTGTGGAGCTGGAGCATAAAGCATTATGGGCAACCAAACTGTTGAACATGGACATTGGAGCCGCGGCCGAGGTGCGTCGTTCCCAACTCAATGAATTAGAAGAGCTCTGACATTTCGCTTATGAAAACGCTCGCATCTACAAAGAGAAAACAAAAAAATGGCATGATCGACACATCATCCCGAAGGAGTTCAAAATTGGGGACCAAGTGCTGCTTTACAACTCCTGTCTCCGCCTCTTTCCAGGAAAGTTAAAATCGAGGTGGAGCGGTCCTTTCTCGGTGACCGATGTCTCTCCCTTTGGTGCCATCGAAATATCAGGGGATAAGGGAGACAAATTTAAGGTCAACGGGCATCGACTGAAGTTATACGATGGCGCCATTATAAACAAGGAGTGTCAGTTGGTGACATTGGGAGACGGGCATCATAAAAGCGCCTACAGCTGAATTTCTTTTTTTCTCTTATTTTGTGAAACTCTCTTTTTCATGCACTTTTTATTTAATTTCTGTACCCTTTAAACAATTATAATACAGGTATTTGGTCCAGCTTAAGGACATAAAATAAAAGCGTTGCTGGGAGACAACCCAGATTTGCTGATTTCTGTTTTTCTAACATGTTTCAATTCAGTTTTTATATATTTTTTGCTGCTTTTAGTTGTGCCGTTTGCAGGTGTGCTTTGTTCTGTGTGATGGCGGAAGCTGCGGATTGCTCGCGAATTTAACACCAATCGTCTGGTATGCTCAATTCTGAGCATCGTGTAACACTTCTCCCCCCTAGCTTTCAGTTTTTGTGATGTGATGTTGAGATTAAGTCTGGGGGAGAGCACGTTGTTATCCACTTTGCGCACGAGTTGCAACCGCATGACAGAATATTTCATTTAAAATGTTTTGTTTATTTTCATTGCACACCACAGTACCCACTTGAGCGCGCTTAGCCGTTGGCACGTCGCGAGTTGAATTTGTCTTTTTGTGTGATTTGGAAAATCATTGTGCTGGCTTGGGATTATGAGGCGGAGTAAAATGTTGACTCCTGTAGTGCTCCTAGTCGAGTGCTCATGTCTCGTTGGAATTCGTGTAGATTCAATTTCTTTTTATGCTTTTAGTTTATATTTTTCTACTAGTGTAAATATTGTTTACTTTACTCAAAAATTTGGTGAATCCGGCGTGAATCAAACGGTAGCATAGGAATGTGTGTAGACATTCATTAGTCTCGTATTGCCCGAGTCGGGGGGAAGGATTATCTTTCTCGGTGGCTAGAACTTGCCCCAAGCGATTCTTGAAGCATGGGTATACGGTTAGTCAATTGCGTGAATGTGATATAGGCCATCATTTTGGCCCGGTTGAGCCATTACACCCTTTCCTATCGATTTATCCTCGTTAGCCCAGTTGTGCCTACCCGTTCTTTGATTCAACCTCACTTTTTTCGCACCAAAGCCCAAAAGCCAATCCTAGTCGCACACCCAAATCTGAGCTTTGGCTGTTTAGTATTTTCATAAGTTAGGTTGTTGATGTGGTGATATGTTTGTGAAGTTGTGGTTGTGTCTTATTGTTTATTTGCTGAAAATGATAAGAAAAGAAAAGAAAAAATGAGAAAGAGAAAAGAAGTGAGAAGAAAAAGAAAAAGATATGAGTTTGAATGAAAAATTCATTTGTATAAGTATAAGTTTGGGAGTAGGCGGTGCACGCACCCAGGTTGTTAAGTCCAAGTCTGCGGGTGTAGTGTACCCGCATGTTTGTGTGGTGATGAGGATAGTTTTCTGTGCTAGCTCATTTGGGTTTAGTGTCTGAGCCGTCGCGTTTATCTTTGTTTACCGCACCTAAACCCAAGCCTCATCTCAAACCTAAAGTCCTATTGATTCACGCATTTGAGTCATACCAGTGCCATGGAGAGAGTGCGAACGGGCAAGCTTATGGTCACCGACATTGATGGATTTCAATGGAGTTGTCCCGAGCCCCGATCTTTGGCAATGCTCGCCTCAGCGTTCAGTTTACTTTCTTCCTATGTACGACCTTATGATTCACCGTGATTCACTTTTTGAGTAAACATAATATATATCTACGCTCCAAGAAAATTATAAACTAATATGTATAATTAGAAATTTTATCTACTATATTTCTACGCACATGAGCATGCGACTTCGCATGGTACTCCGCTTGATAATTTCTTCGCCAGCTTATATTTTTCCTGTCCGCGAGAGATGGTTTGCTCGGGACGCGCAAACAGTTAAGTCTGGGGGTGCGATGAGTCCCAAATATATACACATTTATGGACTCATCTGGGCTGACTTTCTAGTCTATGCACTTCACTTTAGACATGTTTTCACTCATATTTGACACTCCATGCTAAGTGCACCTCTAGGCCCGTTTTTTGTGTTATTTCATGTTCATTATTTTTAGTAGTTTTCATGGATTGTTAAGTGCCACTTTCAGTGGCTGGATTCGTGGTTGTGCTGGAACAGGAACACTGCGCACGATCACTATTTCTATTGCGCACGACCACTGGTCGTGCGCCGCTGATCGTGTGCACTTAACCTTATGTTTTGAGTTCTTTCTCGGATAGTGCGCACGACCACCAACGATATTGCGCACGACCACCGGTCGTGCGCTGCTGTTCGTGCGCACTTAACATCAATTTTATGAGTTCTGTTTCGACCAGTGCGCACGACCACCCACGATAGTGCGCACGACCACCGGTCGTGCACCACTGGTCGTGCGAACATTGTATTTTTTAAATTTCTTACATTGCAGGCTCGACCCAGGCAGGCGCACGATCACAGAACTCCAGCGCGCACGACCACTGGTCGTGCGCCAATGACCGTGCGGTTTTTGGTGTTACCCTTAACTCACCAAGCACACTAGGCGATTTGAGTTGCGGTCTGGCGACAGCTGTTCTTCATGCAATTCAATAAGCTCCAGTTCATGCGGTCTTAGGTGTCGGTCTTGCAGTGCAGGCGGTCTATCTGTTTTCTGTTCGCGCAGTCTCAGGTCAAGCCGGGCGATCTCTGGAGGCGAGCGGTCTGTGCAGTCTCTGCTTGTCAAACCGCTAGATTTTTTTTGGTGTTTTGTTCTTCTCTCCTTCGTGATTCTTATGAATCATGTCTCGCCATGTATACCTCGCATTGTAAATGAAGTTTGTGATTCAATAAAGCTTTGTGTTGCTGTGTGGCATATTGTGGTTGTTTGGCTATAACTCAGTTGATGCAACTCCTGCTTACTCCTAAACGATTCAAATCAAAAATTTTAACAGTTTTACCCCTTGGGGTGCATATAAAGCTTTGTGAAGGATATGTGGTCAAAATCTATAGAATGGCCATGGAACCTAGGAGATGTGTTCATGGGATGTAATTGTTCCCTAGGAAATTTTGAGAGAATTTTAGGAGAATTTATTCCCCCTAAATTAGGCCATAACCCCTTTAGGGAAATTTCTTATAAGAGATATTTACATGTTCAAACGGCTTTGGATGGTGATGAAACCTTGGTAGTGCCTTTATAATCATATGATGGACTTCTTGTAATTTTTGTGTAATTAATTAGGTGATTTAACCAGTACTTCATTCGCAAGGCACCTATTTTGTCTTAATCTTAAGAAAAATAATTAAGGGTCCAAAACTCTCTGGAAAAATGTGCAACTTTATGATAGGACATTTTAGAGCACATGGAAGCTCTGTGAATTTTTATAGAATTTTTGGAGATTATTATCAGTAGGCTACTTCACAACATGTACAAATTAGGATTTACTTGGATTAATTATTTGAGTGAGAAAATGTTTTCCATAAATTGTGAAACTCTGTTAGTAAGCTTTTCTAGACACTATAGAGATCTAGTAATATTTCCATAATTTTTGGGTAAGTAATTTTGATGGTTCCTTCATTAACCTCCAAATTTGGATAGATGCTAAACATTATAATTAGAGGACAATTCCTCATTGTAAAATTGTGACACTATGTACTTACTGTTATTTTCGCATGATAGATTTATCTTTATTTTATGGAAGCCATATCATAATAATACCTTACACTTCTTGTTCATTTTCATACTTGGCAAATATTAGAGAAATTAAAATAGATTCTAAAATGTTAAGGAAAATTTTGAATCTCTGGAGTTAGTCTTATAATGCCATGATAGCCCTCCAGTAATAATCTTGTGTCATGAGGATGAACATACACCTACTTATTAGCTTCATATAGTTAGTTTGGTGTGCATATAGTAAAAATGTGAAACTTGGGTATTTAGGGGCTTAGCAAGTGGAAGTGGCATGTAGTTGGTGCACATGGTCAGGTTGAAGAGATTGAAGTTCACCAAAAGGAGTTTAGGTGATGAGAGTGTGCTTGGTGAGTTAAGGGTAAAGTTGTGCTCGGGATTGACGAAGGATCGTCTTTCCCCTAGCGGGTCATAAAATACTTAGGGTAATCCAAGTGTAATAACAAGGAGGGTGTTCTTATGGGTAGATACCAACAACACTAATTGTCTTGAGAAAGGGAGCTTTGGGGTGTCATCCCATTATAGTTCCTAGTACCGTAGCGAGCCCCTTATAGGGTAATCCTCGGGAAGTCCAAGATAAACCATAAATTGTAGGGATAAGTTGATGTACAAGATTAACTTAACAATACACACACCCACACCCCGTGGTTACGGGAGGTTAGTTGGTTTGGTTTTACGAGCGGTAGGCTCGGTGGTTGAAGCAGCGGACTAGTTAGTCCGATGAGCTTGTGACTCAGTAGTGTTTGTTGGTACAGACGGGTTGGTCCGGCGAGCCATTGGCCCGGAAAGTTATGATGATGGGCAGGTTAGGCCAGGGAGTTTATGGCTCGGGATATAGTAGAACATGTTTGTATGTGCATGAAGGTGGTGGGTCTTCGGTATTGGATGGTCATTCACACCGACATCAATACTTTGACTCGGCTAGTGTGGAATTTGCAATTAGCCATAAAAGTCTGGTGGTCCAGCCAGTAAGAGTACGCAAATGCTCCGCGGTTTTGCGTTGAGGCGTACGATAGGTCTAGGTTAGGTAGTGTGAATACCAACCTAGAGGTGGGAGAGGCCCAACCCACCGCTTCCGTTTGCCACTACGGGAGTCTCCTGGGAGTCTTGCTAGCTCCAAAAAAGGGGAACTAAAGGTCTGTGCGCATAGAGTCGAAGTGTGTGAGTTGCACTTGTGTGAACATAACATTTAACTGCATACTTGCATGTCATAGCATCAACATTGCATTTCAACCCCTACCCCTATCGTATAAGTCGGTTATGGGACTTCTTATACGATAGGCCTTTCTAAACGACCCCTTGGTCTATTGGTTTGTATGGGCATTCCTATAAATCAATGGTTACTTTTCTATTATATACATGTTTTTATATACTGCCTCTACTTATTCTTTACCTGCTCTTACTATGCTCTATTACTACTTCAATTATCTGTATACACATGTGTAGTGGTAGAACTTTCCGTAGTTAGATACACCGTCATCTGCTATTTGTTATACCCCTCGTTGTCCTCCGCTTCATCCTCCCACATGGTGCCTAGGAGCCATTGGGGGTAGGGTTGGGAACATAAGGCTTAGTCTTTTTGACTAACGGTCGGTTGACCATATCATTTTAGGGGATCGATGAGATGTGGCAACACCAGAGGCCCGTGCAGACGGAGGCGGGCCAGTCTATTACAGGAGCACCAGATTCAGGATCAGGGAGTGATTAGTAGTTAGCTTCCGCGAGTGATCTTGTAGTGAGGACATTATGTACATGGCATGAGCCCTTTTTTATTTTAACCTTTGTTATTTTAGTTATATTATGTGGACATTTATTATATATAACATGTGATTTGTGGACTTGAACTTCAATTGTTCGTTTATACTTTTTTTCTTCTGTGATCGATATGGCCGGCAGGATCGACGCATTGTAGTGGTGAACTTTCTGTGTGATGGTGTCACCACAAAGTGGCGGTTCTGGGCATAAGACCCGGGTTTTCAAAAGAAAAAAAATGGGGTCTTACAAAGTGGTATCAGAGGAAAACCTCGATCTGAAGAAAAGAAGTCCAAAAACCTTGGGCAACCCAGCGCGAGTTTAGTTTGAGGACAAACTAAGCAGCGGAAGCAATGTTGTGCCCATATGGGGAAATCACATGAAAAAAGTCCACTTTTAACTGAATCTTTTTGACAAGTTTTCTTTTGTAGCCTGCGATGAACCATGCCCCCAGCAGGTAATACCTCCGGCTACAAAAATCTCTTTAGATATACCTTTAGTCCACGAGTTAGAATTAAACTCTACTAGGACAGATGACATACCATAACAATTTATACCCTGCCCTTGTCTGAAATAGACCATAGGTATAACTTTGGTGAAGGTATGAGGATACCCCAAAGAGACTAGAGAAAGAGAGATTGACACATAACCAGAAGCTAGGGGACTCCTAGACCCAACCCTCGTATCGGTGACATGATTACGTTGAGACAACCACCACGACAAACACAAAGGGTCAGATAATAATTCAAGTTCAGAAGAGACCGGTTTGGGATTGGGACACAAGTTGATCCTGATAAGGTTGTCGTAAAGGGGACCTTGAAGAGTCTAAAGTATGGAGTATATCAACAAGTCTGAAGATAGAACCCCAAGTCTAAAGTTGTGTGCCCTAAGGATTGTTTGCAAACTTGGGACGAATATAACATGGGGATATCAAAGATACTTAGCCCAAAATAGATAGTGGCTTATCTTTATTGGGGCTGACCTTTTGTTTATTGGACAAATTAGTTACTGACTTGGGTTTCCTTTGGATCTAATTTAGAAGATGTTGCATCGTAAACATTGTGATTTTGAGGTTGATCTTATTCAACGTTACGCAGACAAAGACGAGATGGTGTAACAGTAGGTCTGGAATTATGATCTGAAGTATTACAAGGACAATGAAAGGACATCGTAGATCGAGCAACGACTTGACCTTAGTTGAAGCATTAGAAATGTAAAGCTGCTAAGTTAGTCACTTAGGGATCCCGATGCCTTTCTGGAAGTTGGGAACAGAAATTAGGTCGTGCAAGCTTTAGTTATATTTGAAAGTTCTGGTAGTTTGGGGCTTTCGAAAGTGATTAACTTATGATTCGTTATAAATCACGCTCTATCATGGTAGAAGATTTTAACTACAATAATAGCCATTATACCTTGGGAGCTATGATGATGGATAACCAGTGATCTTAGACGATAACTTATTGGAATTAGAGTATAGTGTTTGAGTTTACTATGATAAGAATGATCTAAGTTTATCTTACTTTGGACCATCCGAAAGTCATCAAGACTAGCATATGTGGAACCGATATGAATTTGTGAAATAAACGTGATGATATTTCCATGATGAAATTGACTTGTGAAAATCTTAGGGTTTCAAAAGAATTTTACCCGTATACCTTATGAATCAAACTCCACATAGAAAGTGATTGGGAGTCATCTTATAAACATGAATACTAATAAAGATTGGTTAACATATACTCATAAGATTCACAAGTGCAACCCCTGAAATTTTGAGGATGATTGGAACGCTTGATGATCTGATCAGTTCCACCAATGGTAAGAACTGGATAAGTTGTAGAGTGGAGTTGATTGATCACTCGGATGCATTTGAAGGAATAAGAACCTAAACATGCAGAGAAAACTTTATAGAAGCGTTGTCTACCCATATAGACAAGAGCTTTAGTCACCGGGAAAATGGTGTATTCTGGAACAAGTATGTCCTCGGTATGAATAAAGACGTCATAAGTTTTGTGATGCACGGTGAAGGCCAAGTGCAAATGTCTTTGGAGAACTACCACAGTCACTTCCCAAGTTAGAGTGGAGTTCGAGGACATAGTTATGGATTTCATACACAGGTTACCACATCCCCACTCCAGGAACAAGTTTATTTGGAACATCGAAGATAGACTGACCAAGGTAGCTAGGGTCACCTCGGGACGAAAGGACGCTCCCGTTGGTGTTTGATGGGATTTGATGAGATGTTTGTCCATTAACGTAGTGTGACCAGGACGATCGTGTTGAATCAGGATGGACGGTGTGCGTCCAAAAGGTGAAGATCAGTCCAGGCTTATCTGGGCACTTGGTTGACGTCAGCACAGCTTTCCACCCTCAGAGGGACGGAGGCGTAGGACTCCACTATATTGGATCCAGGATGAGGATCCCAAGGCACTCGGCTCAGAATTTATGGAGGACACAAATGCCCAGGTGCGACAGATTTGAGTTAGGATGTTGGGGACCAGAGCTGCCAGGTCAGGTATTAGGATGTGTGCTATCGTCAATTAGAGTTCCAGGTTAGAGATCGGGGGTTCCGGAAGATACGTCCGATGCTGGGAGTCTTGCGGGTTCGCAGGCGGAAGAAGCTCAGTCTGAGATAGATTGGGCTCAATAGGATCCTGGAATGGATCAGCCCGTTGGCTTATAGATTGGAGTATCCACTGGAGTGAGCGGGATTGTAGGACGTCTTCCATGTCTCCTTCTTTAGGAGAGCTCTACTACGGCTAGAGCAGCGAATTTCTACTATAGATGGCCCGGTAGACTCCAATTGATTGATCCACTTGAGAGCCACTAGAACTGGTGTGGCAGAGATAGTCGGTACTCTTCGAGTCAGAAATAACTTCAATTCTTAGAGGATGTTACGTTCAGTCACTCTCGGTGAAAACCCCGCGAGCCTAGCCAGAATTTCGAGGATGAAATTATTTTTTGTTTATTGGGATTTGTAACATCCCCCAAACAACTAGACCCCTAGAGTGGTTTGTCATGACTAGGTCATGACAAAACCCTAGGAAGCCTTAAGAGACCACTTGGCCGCCAGGAAGAAGGAAACCACAATTGTCTGTAAATTGAAATTTCCTGTTACCAAGCTTAAGGATGAACTTTAGGGCCTCACCTTGACCCTTTGACCTCACCATGGCACACCTAACCGTTTGGAGGGTCCCTTAGAGCATTTAGGACCCATTGGGGTCAACCAAAGAGGCCAAATTCACCAAAGTCAACCCTAGCCTCAAATAAGTCAAACCACCATATTTAGGGTCAATTAGGATTCAATTTTACCAATTGACTTTCCCCAAGTTCCATTGGTCACTAAGGGAAGCCAATTGGTCAACATTGACCCATTGGGCCTAATTAATTTCACCAATTTGACCAAAGTCAACACTTGGTCAATATTGCCCAAATTGGGTCAATTAAGCCCAATGCTCAATCCCTTTGGGCTAAGCCCAATTTCAATGGCCCAAATGATTAGTCACCACTGAAATTACATGAAATGCCATCCAATTTTTGGAGGGGTGACTTGGAGAGAGAAATTGGGAGTTTCCCCCAATTAGAAGAGAGAGAATGTGGCCATTCAAGGTGAATTCATGCCATTCAAGGCAAATTGACCCCCCATTAATCTCCCTACACCCTCCATTCATCTCCCCATTGAATTCTAAGATGTTTTACAACCTTTCCAATGCCATCCGGTGGAGGATTCAAGAGGTTTCCAAGTGAAACTGAAATGGCAATAAATGGCACTCCACCATTAAGCCTTTCCCTCCTCAAATTGACCCTTCCATCACCTTCAAAAGGGGGATATCAGTTGAAATCGAGCCCTAGATCGTTGCATTTGGTGGAGAATCAAGAGATATGCAAGGAGCACAACTTGAAGGGGGAGGCCATGGTAAATCTGGGAAACAACCACCCTCGATCCTGATTAAAGGTCTGGTTCTTCTCCTCTCTCTCTGTGGATAGATCCCATCAGGTTGCCTGCAAGTGTTGGGGCCAATTGGTCCCCAATCGTGTAGGCCAAGAGCTCCATTTTTGGAGCTTTAATCCCGCCGCCATACCCCTATTCCGGCCACCTCCGGCCAGCCAACCACCGCAAATCGCCGCCACCACCTCAACGAAGGTGGTGGTGGCATTGGCCGGCCGGGGAGGCGCTTAGGTGGCCGGGAAAACAAGGATAAAGGAGCTCCAGGTGCGGTTAATCCTGGCCATCAGCCAGAGGAAGAAGGCAAACGGATGTCGTCCGTTCTGCTTCAAGATCTGTGCAAGATCTTCATATTAAATGTTATGATTTGTGTATTTCTGTCACATATTTTGCTGTACATAGATTAGTTTGTTAAAAATACTTGAGGCGTCAGATCCGTCGATCTGAGTAGAAGGAGTTCGTCGAACAGAATTCATTCGTCGAACACACTCTGGAATTCGTCAGACTGATAGTTGAGTTCGACGAACTAAACCCGAAGTTCGTCGAACGGAATTAATTCACCGAACTGATAGTTGAGTTCGTCGAACTGAACCCGGAGTTCATCGAACGGAATTAATTCGCCGAAGTGAATTAATTCATCGAACTGAGAGATGATCTGCTGACTGGCTGGAGAACTGATTTCGTCGAACTGAAGCACGTCGTTTGTCGAACGCAGAACAGATTTCATCGAACGCATGCAGATCGGATTTCGTCGTACTGAAGCACGACGTTCATCGAATGTAGAACAGTTTTCGTCGAACGAATATCGGATTTCGTCGAGCGCACTGAAGCACGGTGTTCGTCAAATGCAGAACAGATTTCGTCGAACGCAGGTCGGATTTCGTCGAACGCAGAGACTTTTTCCAACCCATTTTGTCATACTTCCTGCAGTATTTCATTTTAATTATTAAAAATACTAGAACCCCTCAAATGAAAAAGTGGTCAACACCAAAGTTGTAGCCCTGTGAGTCTACTTTATTTTTAAATTAATTTCACCCCAAAATAAGTTCTGTAGCTCCCTGTAGGTCCATTTTGGTGGGACTGGTCCCTAGTGTAGGACATCCACCATTTCTTGAATAACTTTTGATTTGATTATTAGATTGACTTGAAAATTTAAACATAGGCTATTTACACCAACCCACACATCATACCAAAAGATGGGAATTTTAGGAGAACCTTTTTCTAAGGTTTTTGTAATAATTGCATAAATGAAATATTAATCATTTATTGGGTCAAATGACCTCCAATGCCCTCCAAATTTTGGTGGGTACTTCTTAGGGTTATCACATGACCCTGGTAAAAATCTCAGCCCAATTGGTACTGATTTGGTTGGGTAATTTGTCAACCCAAGTTAGGTCAAATTGGGTCAAAGTTAGGGCATGGTGCTTATCTTGGGGTATGGTGGTGAGAACTCATCACCATGAGTTGATACCTTGGCCACTGGTTTAGGATCACCTTAAACACCTTCATGAGTAAGATGGGGTGGTGTAGATGTAACACCTCAATTTCCATTGCACTGACATCAGTAGGTTTCTATGTCTGAGGGCTTAGTGTTGAAACTTTCTCGAGAGGTCAAAAGTAGAAAATACAAATTCTCGAGAAATCAAAAGGCAGGGAATGCCATTTCTCGAGAAATAAATAGGCAGGAAATGCCATTTCTCGAAAGGTATGAGATGCAAGTTCTCGAGAATAAGTAAGGGCAGGAAATGGCAACTCTCGGGAAAAAGAATGCCATTTCTTGAGAAATCAGAAGCCAGTTCTCGAGGATCAAAAATAAAGGGCAGTGATTCAAAGCCGTTTGTCGAACGCAGCTAGCTGTTCGATGAACATAGCTAGTTGTTCGTCGAACGCAGCTTCAAAGTCGTTCGTCGAATGCGGCTTCAAAGCCGTTCATCGAACGCAGCTAGCTGTTCGTCGAATGCAGCTAGCTATTCGTCGATCGCAACTTCAAAGCCGTTCGTCAAACGCGGCTTCAAAGCCGTTCGTCGAACGCAGATAGCTGTTTGTCAAACGCAGCTAGCTGTTCATCGAACGCAGCTTCAAAGTCGTTCGTCGAACGCATCTTCAAAGCTGTTCGTCGAACGTAGCTAGCTGTTCGTCGAACACAACTTCAAAGCAGTTTGTCGAACGCAGCTAACTGTTCGTCGAACGCAGCTTCAAACGTTGATCGTCGAATTCAACTTTAAAGAATTCGTCGAACGCCGTCAGATTTCTTAAGCGGCTGTGGATAATTCTGTCACCGCCTGAGAAAACTATTTAAGAGAGGTTTTTGGCTTTTCTTCTGATTTAGCTGAGAAAATATTCCCTTTCCACGACCAGAGAGCTGAGAGCTTGTGGAAAGAGATTCGTTAGGAGGGCCAGATGTTCGTGGCTCCAAAAGGGAAATTTGCAAAGGAGATTTCTTGCATGCTTGTGCCATCGTTGATTCCAGCCGATTATCTTGTTGCTAATCATGGTGCAGAAACTAACGGCAAGGGTAACGATTCTCCTCCCTTCATCTTTGGACATGTGTGTCCTTTGATTTGCATGCTTAGGAAGATTTCTACTAATAAGTAGATGGGTTCTACCAGTTGGTTGATATTATCCCCACAAAATTTGCATATAGAGTCCGGAATGGTAGTACGGACATAGGCATGTTGTGTGAAGCCATTCTGGATCGGTTAGTCTGGATTGGTGATGTTTATTGCTTTTAGCGCGCCGGAGAAGACTCCGTGTATATGTTGAGTTTTGGGTTCTTGTACCGTGTTGTACAACAAATTGATCTGGAGGTGTTTCCCAGAAAGTACCCGAGAAAAGTGAGCAGAACTGGGTTCTATTACTAACGCCGGGTGTTAGAGTTAACGCCGGCGGTAGCTCCAGGTGAGCAGATTGTGTGACCCAGTGTTGTTCTGTGTGGTTATAGTTAGACAGGAACAAGGGGAACCAAACCCGTGTCAGACATAGTTGAATACTGACATTTATGAGCGCGGGCACAAGCTCAACCGAACCTGTTCCTTAGCCAGTCAGTGATGAGGTCGCTCCTCCGTGTTCACTGAGGGAATTTTGGATTAGAAACCATAAGGTAGCGCTAGACATGATGGTCGCAGCTCATAGTGTACATCCATGTTGAAAAAGTACTTGTCGATGGCGTGCCGAGAGTGCACAAAGCGTGTAAGCCTAAATCCAAGTTGAAAAATGACTTGTCGATGTAACCTGTTGTCACCTTGTGATGAATGCTTCTATGCGGTGCTTAAACGCACATGTGATATATATACTGTTGTTGCTTGCGTGTAGGGAAGGAGCACCGCCGCCCCGAGCATGGGGTGGGGTCGTTATAAATCTGGGTCAGCTAAGGCTGACCGGTTACTTGTTTTCCTACCACTTGGTGGATTTGTTTGTACAGCCCCTGGCGAGACTAGCAGGAAATAGCGGGCTGAAGCCCCTGCTACTGTGCTGTACTGGCCCTCGAAGGCCAAAGCTTTTTTTTACTGTTTTCATGTGTGGCCGGCCTGCGCGCCGATGTTTGGAAGCCACCTTTATTATTTAAACAAACCTTGTAAAGAACATGAATTGTATTTCATTCCTAGTGGCAGTTGTGGACATTGTATAAACTTGTTTTAATTTAAATTAAATGCTTCCGTTGTGTGACTCTGTGTGCTGAGATGGTTATGTTATTAACTGTTTAATGCTAATTAAGTAACGCGCTCTTCTGTTCGTTTCATATGGCGTGGGGTCCTGGCCGGACCTACTACTATATGCTATGTAACATGGAGGGTGTTACAAATTGGTATCAGCTCTGGGTCTCGATCCCTTTCCGTCTGAATTCATGGTCGAATTCTTTTATGGGGTGGTGCGGACGTGTGTGCGTCGCCGTTAAGTCATGTGAATAACCAGTACCTATCCACTTTAGGAATGAATTACATGTATGTGTGTAGCATTGGGATGGAACTTCTATGTTCCTTTATTGATTCATGTTATCTCTTAGTCGCTAATTGTGTTTTGTGCACATGTTTATGCGTCTGGGACTGGAGAGGGGCCATCTCGACCCACGTGTTCGTCTGCGAGCAGTGCACCAGCTGAGGTGCCTAGTCCTCCTTCTGCTGAAACAGTGAGGATGATAGCTGAAGCAGTGTTTGCTATGTTCACTGCACAACCTGGAGGGCATGTCCCTGGACAGCCTCCTACTATTGGAGTGGCCCTAGTGCTGGTTGTGGCAGCTGAACCGGCGGTTGAAAGGCCAGTGCCGGTGAGGGCACGAAGAGCTCCGGACCAACAGCTGCAGTACTTTCTGAGTTTCCATCCTCCTACGTTCACGGGGGAAGGAACCCTGACGCAAGCTAAGGATTGGCTATCAAGGGTGCGCAAGAACTTGAAGGCCACTGATACGGAGGAAGGGTAGAAAGTTACTTTGGCAACCTTCCTACTTGATGGGGAGGCGCAGTTGTGGTGGGATGAGATAGAGCTGCATCACCTAGCAGGAAGGCAGCTGGCGGACATCTCGTTTGATGAGTTTTAGAGATTGTTCTTTGCGCGGTATCTCCCACCTGCTCATCGAATCGAGATGGAGAATCAGTTCAACCGTCTAACTCAAGGTGATCATATGATTGATGATCACCTGCATGAGTTTACTCGGTTGGGGCGATACGAAGGATCCACCTTTGTCGATGAATCTCGGAAGACCAATCGATTCTATGAAGGTCTACAAGAAGAGTTGCGGTTCCTTTTGTCAGGGGCAATGACACAGGGGTTTATGACCCTGGTCAATACGGCTCGTTCCTTAGAAAAGGATATGAAGCGGTCCCAGAGCAGGAAGGAGTTAGCAGTGATAAAGCCAGAGTTCAATGCGTCGAGCTCTGCGAAGTCTGGGCGAGGCAGATGGAGGAACAAAGCATGACCTGTTGGATCGGTGGCGCCCTTAGAGGTGGGGGGGGGTGAATAAGGGTTTTAAAAACTTATATTATATTTTGAAATACTTGCTTATGATAAGAGATCAAAATAGTGATTTTGAATAAAGATCTAAATTGTTTTATAATAAAGGAGAGGATAATAAACAATTTAGAGAAATGAAGAAAAAATCAATTTTATTACACAAAGAGAGACATGATTATTATTAATAAAATTGATTACAAAATTTTGATTTCAATGATGCTAAAAATTAAAGCGAAATATGAAACTCTTTTTGTTTTCTATACCGACTCGTATCCCCACGAACCGGTTGGCTTTAGCCGATCCTTCCCCGGATACGGCCTGAAGCCGCTCTAGCCAACCCTTCCTGGATATGGCCTCGAGCACCCCCTAGACCTACACCCAAGACCTAGTCGCCAACACGAGGCGAATTTCTGCCCTAAGTCCTACCCAGACCTAGTCGCCAACACGAGGCGAATTTACTACACGATTTAAAAGAAAAGATGTGAAATAAAAAGACAATAATATAAAACTCCCTATATGGATCTCTTGGAGAAGTGGACGAAGGCCCGCAGAGTATGATCGTAGTCTATGCGGTCTTTCTTCACGATGATGACGCGTGTTGAAATCTTCTCCACGGATCTCCTTAAGCCTTTATGGATTTATGGGAGTATCTCTCTGAACCTTCCTCTCTATGTTGTGGCACGAAGCTCTAGAATTTAGGATCTCACGAGGATGAGGAAGACGGAGCTAAGGGGTCCTTTTTATAGCCTTGGAGCTAGCGCCCGCGCTAGTGCTACCGCCTGCGTTATCCCATTTTAGGACATATTCTGCGCGGCAAAATCTTCAATCCGAGGAAACAATTCTCTCTTGCCTTCTTTGCTCCATGTTACCGCCTGCGCTATCGGATACCGCCAGGCGCTATCTCCTTCTATATGTGCTCCCGGAATTGCGCTTAAGCATTCTTTTCGCCGATCGAATTTTCGTCGACTAGAGTTCGTCGAGCGGGCTTCATCATTCGTCGATCGGAAATTCGTCGAACGGAGAATTGTCGAACGCAAGATCATCGAACGCAGATTCAATTTTGTCGAACCCAGCTTCCATTCTCAGCGGCTTGATTTCGTCGATCGCGGCTGCAAGTTCGTCGAACGGGCTTCATCATTCGTCGAGCGGAAATTTGTCGAACGCAAGTTCGTCGAACGCAAGATCTATTTCGTCGAACCCAGCTTCCGTTCTCAGTGGTTCGGTTTCTTCTCAGCAGTTCCTTAGCTCTAGCGCCAGGTGTTAGGTGATACCGCCGGCGCTAGAAGGAGTATTGAATTTGAACGCTTAAATTTGGGGGCAACCTTCTTATGTAATCTTTGAGTCATGTGGACTTTGTTATCCTGCACACTTAAACACACAAGATCAAATACACATAGGATTTGTTATTCTCAAACCTAGGAGATGCGGAAGACCATGTTCCAAAAACTCCCCCTTTTAATAATAACAAATCCATTAATGATAAATCAGAGCATTAATATATAAGCATGATGAAACTTACATGTGTGTGTGAGAGAGTGATGACTTAGGATAATTATCAATTTTTGCATTTAGAATTGCTCCCCCTAAATACATGCTCCCCCTAAGTGAATGCTCCCATAATATGTAAGCTATCATCTTAATTAAGCATGTTAGCTCTCCCCCTTTTGATAGCAGATTATATTTATCATGTTAGTTCTCCCCCTTTTGTTATTAGCAAAAGTGGGTAAGGAGACACCACTTAAAAGTTGATAAAAAGATAAAGGCATGATCGAGCTTGTAGAGAGAAGGAAATGATAAGGAGTTTTAGAATACTTTTTATAGAGATAGATCAGAGTTTTTAGCAATATAACATTTTCAAGTATTATTATGTTGATTCATCCCCTTTTTATATAAGAGTTTTAAGCATAAAAAAATGTAATGATTTCCAAGTAACTAAACTACCCAGACAATATGTCTACACCCTAGCCCCGTACAAAGTGATGGATGGGCATGAGGAGCTGCAAACAAGCCGTAGGTTGGGGTGTTAGTACCATATGCAAACACTAGACACAACTCAACCTAGCACTCTTTCCCCCCAGTGCCTCGCAAGGCCCCACTGGAACCCTCCCCAGTTAAGGACAAGACATGACTAGAGATAAAGGTTATCTAATGTCTACAACCCTACGCCCCCGCTATGGTGAGAAATGAAGTTATGGATAATAATTATTGGAAACATTTAAGCGTGACATAGCCTTTGGATTTATATTTTTATTTGAATTTTTTAAACAAACAACTCACGTAGCTATTTAAAAATCCATTAATGAATCAGAGTTTTAGCATTACAATATTTAGAGTAACCAATATAAATTCTACCAAGTAAGTCTACCATTTGTTGAAAAAGGAATTTTGGTATTTAAGACTTTGATATAAGCATGAAAGTGCAAGGTAAAATATATGGTGATGATGCGGAAGACTTATAGAAATTCAAGAAACATCTTATTGTAATCAATGATGATCCATAAAAAATATATGAGTTAAATTTCATAAAGAAGATGTTTTTGTAAATCATTGTTCAAGTAAAATCTTTTAAGTTTAACAATAAAGTAACCAAGCATGAAATAATGTTATCAAAAAGAGATTACTACAATGTTATTTTAATTCACAATTTCAAAACATACCAAACATTGTAGAAAACATGCTAGATTATCTAGTGCATTTCATAAGTAACGAGTAGTATAGAATTGGCATTAGGATCCAATACTCATGAGAAGAAGTGTTATGGAAGATAATGATGTGCACATAAGTGTATTTTTGAGTAGAGTAAACAAATGTTTTAATCAAAAATACAAGAAATATGTAATGTAAGAGCACAATAAAACACAAATAATTTTACTTCCACACACTTCAATACACAAACAAAAATGTACAACTACCAAGGTGCTTTGCACACACAATGCTCATTAATACTTATCAGGGTGCGAAGTAGTGCTTGGGGGATCACATATTTTATTTTATTTTAATATTGAAACTAGTGATTCAGTGTACTTAAGAGTAAGTGGTTTTTATTTTGAAAGAAATATATGGTTTGCACAAGATACTTTACTATTCTTTCCAAGGTGCTCAACCTCACAACGCTTATTAAGACTTATCAGTTGGTTCAAGTAGTGCTTGGTGCAGTTATCTTTGTCACTTTATTTTATGATTTTTTTGTTTTGTACAAACTTCTCTGAATACACTTGTTTTGCAAACCAATATAATTTATGAAAACAAAACCACTTTTCTTAACTTTTAAAAGTGCAAATAAAGGAGTGTAGATAAGATACTTGTGCAATTTTAATTCATTGTACTTATACAAAACATACACAAGCATTCTTAGATTAAACACGTATGTAGACAATGCCAAAGTGAGTGAATAAATATCATTATCAAACATAAAACATTTACTCGTACTTAGAGGCATGCTAAGTCTTGGAACATGGTCTTCCGCATCTCCTTGGTTTGAGAATAACAAATCTTATGTGTATTTGATCTTGTGTGTTTAAGTGTGCAGGATAACAATTTCATAAGACTCAAGGATAACATAAGAAGGTTGCGCCCATGTTTGAAGCGAAAACTCAAAACTGGCCGCTATAGCTGGCGGTAGCTGCTAGAGCAGGCGGTAGCGATAGCGCTAGCGGTAGCGCTAGCGCATGCACTAGCGCAAAACAGAAGAAGAATCTTGTCAGGTTTCCTTGGAATAAAAGATTCGCACACACAGAATATTGCCTAATCACAAGAGGAATCACAGCAGAGTTGCCACGGATTGAAGATTCTGCCACGCAGAATATGTACTAAAATGGGATAGCGCCGGTGGTAGCACTAGCGCAGGCGCTAGCGCTGAGGCTATAAAAAGGACCCCTTGGCTCCGTCTTCCTTACTCTTCTATAACCCTAAACTCCAGAGCTTCATGCCACAACATATAGAGGAAAGTTCAGAGAGATACTCCCACCAAAAACTTAGAGAGAATTTCTGAAGGAGGACTTCTTCACGCTTCATCCGACCGGCGACCGCTTCAACAATGCTTATACTACAGCAGTCCAACGTATCCAACTTCAGAAGTTCTTAGAGGGAGTTTTTATTATTGACGTTTTTCTTTTCACATCTTTATTCTTGTAATCGTTAGTGAATTCGCCTCGCATTGGCCACTAGGTCTGGGTAGGACTTAGGGCTGAAATTCGCCTCGTGTTGGCGAATAGATCTAGGCTAGGTCTAGGGGGTGCTCGAGGCCATTTCCGGGGGAGGGTTGGCTAGAGCGGCTTGAGGCCGAATCTGGGAGGATAGGCTAGGGCCACTGGTTTGTGGGGAAGCGAGTCGGGATAGAAAACAAAAAGAATTTACTATTCATCGCCACCGTTTCTAGCGTCATAAAAGTCAACTTTTGTAAAACTTTATTTGATATTAATAAAGAATGTCTCTACTTTATTTCAATTGTTTTACTTGACTTTTTATTCTTGCATTATTACAAAGCTTTTTAAAATATAACTTAAGTTTTTTGAAAACCCTTATTCACCCCCCCCCCCCCCCCCCCCGCTAAGGGCGCCTACCGATCCAACAAGTGTTATCAAAGCTAGGTTATTCCTAATCGGCTTAACAACCGGGAATAATGGCGTCTCATGATCTCGCTTCTATTAGTGGGCAAATATTTATGAAGAAGAAAAATCACTAGCACCACCTTTATTTAAAGGGACAAATTATAAAGGGTGGAAAATTTTAATGGAAAGGTTTATTAAAACTTTAGATATCGAAGCATGGAATCTAGCAATAGTAAGACCATCGGATGAATCAAATAAAAAGGAACGTCATCTAAATGCAAAAGCCAAACACTATTTGTTTTGTGGTCTATCAAATGAAGTTTTCAAATTAATATATTGTTTTTCTAGTGCATACAAAGTATGGAAATTTCTTGAAGAAATGTATGATTTTTCTCTTACAGGTATGGAACAAACACAAGAATTGGAGAACATACAAGCTTGCACAAATTTTCAAGAAAGCTCCTCTCATGACGGATCCATGAAGTGCACATCAAATGAAAGAGAAGAAGAAGTACTGTCTTCGGAAGAGGAGTGCCAAAAAGTTGTCAAAGAAACTATGTGTTCAAATCGTGCCTCTCCCGAAAGCAATGTAAGGAAATCAAATCCCATTTTTTGTACTTCTATCTCTTCATTAAAATTGCTTCAAACTTCAAAGCGAAAAATTAAGAAATTAAAAAATGCTAATAAACATCTGCGCTTAGAAAATAAAAATTTAAAGGCAAAAATTAATGAAGAATCAAATTTTAATTCATCTAGTTCTACCCATGGCTCCTTAGTTGAAAACATTACACCTTGTATGGAATTTGATGATTTAAAAGAAAATTGCAAGGAACTTGAAAATGAACTTCTTTTTATAAAAGAACAAAATGAAAGATTATATTTAGAAAATTCATCCTTGAAAAATGATTGTGCTAAGTGTAAAGACTATAAAATTGAAATTAAAGAGATGGATGAAACATTTGATGAATATAGGGATAAATATGAAAACATATTGATTCAATTGTTACCACTCTTAAAAATAGCACAATCGCTTATAATAAAGCTAGACATAATTTAAAAATTAAGAATGATGAATTAAAAACAAAGATCAACTTGCTTATGAAATTTATAAATAAAAATTCACAATATCAAGAAATACCTACAAGTATGTTGAATATGAATATGAATATGAATATTTTAACCAAGACAAATAATGGGAGTAAGAAACAGAAAGTATTTGTAAATCAAAGTCAAAATCACTATTATTTACAAAATCATGTTTCTCCCCACATAAAATTAAATGTTCACAAATTTCCTATAAACAATGTCTTACAAAATCATCATGGAAATTTGACAAATAAAAACAATATTAAACCAAGGTTTGAATGGAGGCCCAAAGTTAAGAATGAAACACTAACTCCACTCAAAAGGGCTCATTCGCTTCCATCTCCCCAAAAGCAAACACGATGTATTGGGGTACCCAAAGGAACCGTCACACCCGGTCCTCTTTGGATACCTAAATCTCTCATTCATTAGTATCCAATCATTTGCATGAAGTAGGAATTAACTACAAAATAAAATACCAATTATCTACTTCATGATATGCTTAATTTCCTTTTTGTCTTTTGTTTTTATTTCTATGAGCCATCATGATATGATCACTTTATATAACTTGTGATATGACTTTCACATATTAAAACCAAAATTCATAAATAAATGAAATTGAATAAAGTTGAATAAAAAGTCATATTGTTTTTCTTAGTGATCTACTTATCCTTTTTATTTTTGTCCTTCTAAATCCATTTCCTAATAGTCTTATAAAAATTGAAAAACTAAATATGTCATATGATATTATTAAGACTAAATGAAATAATTGTCAAAATGGATTTAAAAGGTGTATTTTAGGGGTATTAGACTAAATTTTTAAAATGCGCAAGTTTTGCCTAGTTATTTAATATATTTGCGTCATTTTTTATTACCCTTAGTATGTTAAATCATAATCATGTCTAACCGAAATTGAAAAATTGCATGAATATTATTTCACTTATTTATGATAATTTGACTCATGCATATGTTGTGCAAAACTCAAGAACTAAACTTTAATGAATGTGAAACCCATGTACTAAAATTTTAACTTCCGCAATTTTTTGCGATTTCTTCTCGTCTCTTCACTTCATTAGACAGACCTTACATTGCACAAACATAATTAAGAAAAATCGGAAGCAAAATCGAAGAAAATCTAGGCTATATGATTAAAATAAGCACTCTCTGTGAGCTAACGCAGGCGCTAGTACTTAACACTGGCGCTAGCTCAAATGTCCGATTTTCTGTAATTTTAATATTCTGAAAAATCAC